>CM057129.1:4413993-5646423 GCA_029964075.1 Patiria pectinifera | reverse complement strand
ACCTTCTTCACAATAAAAATCCCAAAAAACCCATCCCAGCCCAAATTCTTACCTGAATATAAAGGTCACTGACGCACACACCATACAAGACCCAAAGCGAGGAAGCGAACAGTGTGGTGATTGTTAGAGGTAGAGATATGCCGCTGGTGGATTTAGTACGGAATACTGTCACCTGCATTAAACAAAATCAATCAGTATTAAAAACTTCAACAACAATTTAAAATTCATGTTAAGAGTGATGACTTTATTTGTACCCTAACGCTGCGCGGCCCTAAAAGTGGCGCACTTTGATTTTTCACCTGTAGCCTTGCTAGAGCAAAAGTTTTATCTTAAATTTCACAGAAAGTAAAAAATCATGTTTAGCATCCCCACCTGCTTCCTTTTTGGACGCAGCCTCCGATTTTATTTTTTTTATTAATTGAAAAAAAAAAAACACCCCGAAAAAATGAACAATTTAATGATCATTTTCGGGGAAAAAAAAAAGTCGAACTTTTTAGACTCTAAAAGCTGGTATGTCATTTTCTGAGTCCAAGTGGCGGCCATTTTTAAAGAAAAAGCTGTCGGCCATCTTGAATAATAAATGCAAAATGGGTAGGGCGACCATTTTGGCGAGAAAAAAAATAGGGCCTCCTTCCTTTTTTTCAAAAAGGCAGGATGCTAAACATGTTTTTTTTAATTTGGCCTAAAGTAGTTAAAACAAGTTAAAATTGTGCAGCAGCAGGATTCCAGTCAAACCAGTGAGTTTGGCGGTTTTGAGACATCTTACATCGAATTATTTTTTTAAAATTTTGCCGACGCACATGGCTATGGTGACGTGCGCGCATATCAGAAACCGGAGACCTTTTTTTTTGGCCTTACTGTCTTCAAACATCACTCACAATACATGTAGGACAAAATGTGGGAAGTTTAGGGAGGAAAGGGTGCGTGGGAGGGATAACATGAATTCCCGATCCCAGGATTCAAAAGGATTTTTATTCCTATAAAAAGTCATGCAGAACATGTTAATAAAAGTACAAATGTGATAAGTTAGGGTTTATTAATTTTTTTTTAAATTTTTTTTGAGGAACACTTTAGTTTTTGTTTTTTATTTGACGGATTAGGCAAGTTTTCAAGAAAGGTATGTAACAGAGTAGGAACATTCCATGAAATACTCACTATTTCACTCAATGGAGAGACGTACATAAGAACTGTCACCGTGCAGCATACCAGACCAAGTTGGTTAAGAATGACATCGATGGTTACTATGTACATGGAAAAGTATAGGTACAGAAACACCATGGTGGCACATGCCAAAACGGTGCGCTGAAAAGCCTGTACCTGCAACAGTTAAAATATGAAAACAGGTGTCTGATGAAGCAATGTGACTAATTGATTGATAAACAGGTGTTTATTATAGTGCTTTTGCTGAAATGTGCAAAAAACAGGTTGCCACTTTTAAGAGCAAGTTGGTGGCTACTTCAGCCAGGTCATCCTAACCAAAGATGAGTTTTTAGTTAAAAAGTCCATGTAATGCAATGCTATCCTTGAAAATGCACTTTTGGGAGGCCGCCGGGAAAAAAAAGAAAGGGCCTAACTTTTTTTAAATGCCAGTTTTATTTGGTTAATGTGTTTACTTAGCCTAACCTAATAGTCTGAAATGTCAATTTTATTTTAAGCTTCAGATTGATTACACTTAGCTTACATACAGGGTCAAAAAAAGTGAAACCCAAATGTCGGGACTATTGTTTTAGTGAAGTTCTGCATGTAGCACTTTCAAAATCTAGGATATGAAAGCCCAATTCATAAGCTTTCTTTTTAGTACAAGGATCATTGCAATCACTCTTGTACTTTTCAAGTTACAGAATTTCAAAGTTCGGTCCACGGATCACAAAAAAGGCGTATGCGTTCTTTCAGCAAAATGAAAACAATTCACACACATCCCTACGTGATTTGTTTTCATTTTGCTGAAAGAACACTTACCTTCTTGTGATCCGTGGACAGAACTTTAAATTGGTGGTTGCGTTTCAAATTCCGTAACTTGAAGAGTAGGCCTACATGAGTGATTTGAATGATTCTTGTACTAAAAAACCCTTATGAATTGGGCTTTTATATCCTAGATTTTGAAAACTTGTGCTACATGTAAAACTTCACTAAAACAATGGCCCCCGACATTTGGGTTTTGGTTTTTTGTTTACTGACCCTGTATCGAGTGCTAGTCTACTGCGAGCTTTACTTACTTTCGTTGGGGAATATATCATGAAGACAATCATGTAAGATGTCTGCAGGAAGCTTCCGACACCGTTCACTGTGATGATAGTAGGATCGCTCTTCAGATAGCCGTAAGACGCCCACAAAATATTACTGGTAACAAAGACATCGAAACAAGATAAATACAGGAATATGGGGGGGGGGGGGTTGATATGGGCATTTCCACACTGACAGGGTACAATTGACTGCAAATTTGGGATTTGAGAGGGGGACACTGGAGGGTACAGCACAGCAAGATATTTTGTTTAGTTGTTTCCTTTGCATTCCTTCCCCTCCCCCCCCCCCAAAAAAACTTAAGGTACTCTACAAATTTATGTCGTTGCTTAAAGGGACACTGTGTCCTGGACCAGCCTAATTGGGCTACAAAACACGGTTTGAATGAAATCATTGGTCATCGGAAAGAACATTTAAAAGTAGGACATAAACATCCACACAACTATCTGATAAAAGCTGGGCGTTTTTGTGTTATTCTTGTACGCGTGCAAAAACAACTTTCGGGGTCCACTTTTGCTACCCCAAAAAGTTGAGCTGTTTGGGTACTAGTTGTGATTTCATCCGTAAAGTGTTCGCCTTTTGCGGCGTTAGCTTGGTGGTCGAGTGGTAAGACATCTGCACTAGAAAGCAGGAGGTCGTGGGTTCGAGTCCCACCTGAGTGACTTTTTCCAACTTTCACTTGGGAGGTAACACACTGAGTATACAGTGTTTATACGTCAGTGAAGAGCAAAACCTAATTTGATTTACATCACCCCGATGCAAAATTCCATCTTACGAAGGTTGGTTTCCTTTCAACCAGATGTTTATAATAGGATAAGTAAATGATCCAAAACATGAAATTTTCGGGGATTTCAGGACCTTAGTGCCCCTTTAAATTGCAATCCACATGCATGGGCGTCACGAGGGGGGGGGGGCAAGGGGGGGGGTCGCTTTCCCCCTCCCCGTGGAAAAGCAAACAAACAAAAAAAGAGAAAAGAAAGGAAAATAAAGAAAAAGAGGCGCTAAGTCATATTGCTGTTAATGTAATGGGTTTGGGGGGGGGGGGGCAAATGTCCCTGCCCACCCTCGAAAAATGATAAATCAAGAATATGCTGGAAAAGTACAAGGATTTTGAGGAGAAAATATGCTTTGCCCCCCTCTGGAAAAAAATCCTGGCGACGCCCACGTTCGCACACCAGCCAATCGGAGTGGTCTTTAGAAACTGTGATGTCAGTTTGATCAGAAATGTGGACTAAGCTGTGGATTGGCCGATTTTGGATGCCTTGTTTTTGCAATACAACGGGTTATGGCGCCTGCTGAATGGTCAGAATCTCGAGGCCGAGTCTTGTTTCACATAATTCATCCCCGAATCTGCTTGCATATCACAGACTTAAAACGAATTTACCCATCATCAGAGAAAGTTGTCATTTTAAGCCAATTTCAAAACAAAAAATCAAAATAATTTTTTTTTGAACGTTTTTTCTTCTTCTGACCAATCATCACAATAGTAATATTATGGTTTAAATAATTCCTTTTTTTTGTATGTTGACAGTTTAAATTGAAATTTTTTTGCAGCAATGAAAACTTCAAGAAAGAACAATAAAATAAAGAATGAATGTAATGAACTTTAATGTAAAAACTTACTTCATGTTTGTGGTTAGAAATGGTAGAAAGAGGACATTTTCTGTGCTTCCAGTTTTAAGAATCTTCAGGCAGTCTGGTCTGAAATGCAAACATAAATATAAATAGATAAATAAATAAGGAAAAGTAAAAACAAAATACCAGTTGATCACCCCCGCTTCCTTTTTCGAGGCTGTAGCCTATCAATTTGTTTTCATACTTTAATATTTCAGACATAACATTTTTTAAAAGATGTTTCAGAAGTTGGGAAAGATTTCCATATACGAAGTTCACTCAACACCCTGTGTACAAACCCTATGAGATTGGACTGAAAAATTCTAAGTGTTTTCTAAGAAAATGCTCGTATTTTCTCACTGCTCAAATTGACTTTGATGACATGAAATTGCTATCGGGGGCTTGTTAGTCAATACAGAGGAAAATTAGTGAACTTCTTATATGGAAATCTTTCCCAGAAGTTGTTCTAATAGCTTTACTAATGTTCAACACTTTTAAGAAGGTTTTGTGGTCATCAACTAGTAGACAACTTCCCAGAACTATCAAATAAAAAGGGCCTTGTCCTATAAAAGGCACGTCGTGTATAAAGCTAAATATGGCTATTTTTGCCAAGTTTTCAATAAAAAAAATTAAAAATAAAAAGGCCTTCATCCTCCTCTTTTTGAAAAAAACCCGGACGATCAACTGGTGTTTTTTTTTTACTTGGCTTGGCTTAAATAACAATAAAATATAATATCATCTCAAATGACAATATTTTTTTAATAAATTAAAATTTAATATTAATATTAGTACATGAGCAACTTTGAAAGGAGGTTACCTATCTTAAGTAAACACTATAACAACAAATTGCAATAAATAATGACAAATTAACAAACAATGAATCCTATACTGAAAAAAAAATTGAAAGGAAAATTTAAAACACTCTTTAAACATGTTCAGTGGCGTCTAAAACTCTGCACACTCGTCACTTCTTTCCCAATTATATAATTAAGCAAATGCATAATAAAAACCTCTTTGGAAAGATTCCCATATCTGGCCATCACTTGTTATGTTACCATGTTTACAAAACTTATACATGTACTTTAATTACTGGTCTAAAAATTGTTTTACTTCAATACTTTAGCTTAGGACATGTTATTACTTTCTGATACTAATAGCTATAAAGGTCATTGAAGGGAAACATTAGTGATGGCCAGATATGGGAATCTTTCCACACCTTTCTACGCAAAGGTATCATTGTCCGAAGTCCATACATGCCAGCGCGAGTCTTTGATAACGGACCCGTCCTGGCCCCACGCGCACGCCGCTTATCCCCGGTAGCGCTAGCCAAACCCAAGTTGCCCGGACTTTTCCAACCCAGGCCAAAGACCTCGATTTTACTTACATTCCTGCCATGAACATGCCAATAGTGAAGACAGTGGTGATGAGCGATAAAACCTGCATCCCGTCCATCTTGGTGATCTAGGTAAAACGTCGAATTATATCGCCAAAACAAATGATTTAATAACAGAAAGTGCTTGCACTTTGCAGTCTATATGCGCGCCACGTACACGTTCAGTTCATTTATCGACAAGTCATAATCCGAATTAGGCGTAATATTATGGCTACGACTATCACTTCATATTGCGTCGCCGTTAGCGAAAAGCCATAGTTGTGGGGGAAAAATCATAGTCTGCTGCTACCCAATCATCACATCATTTAATGTTTTTGCGGTGGATACAAGACTTGTTTGGGTGTAGGCGGGGAATAAGGAGGGAGGGGGGGGGGTATTTTTAAAATGATATTTTTTGAATTAGCGGGGGCGGGGCTAGGTAGTAATAACGTCTCTTTCGGCACATCAACGACTAGTTGAAGAATGTTACAATCTTATATTAAAAACTAAATTGTCACCCTTTCTCCTACAGTTTCTATAAATTGAATTGAGTAGGGCAGGGCGGGTCGGTGGTGGTACCGGTGGTGGTTGGGGGGGGGGGGATGGGGGATTTTGAAATATCGTAACCCATACTCAACATTCAAAAAAGACAGCTGTAAAACATCATGAAAAGTTTGGTATTAAATTAAGTACACACAGAAACTAAAATGAATAAATAATGGTATTGAAATGGCAAAGGCATGCACAAAAACATATCCGTTTAGGGGGCCTGCCTACATAAAAAAGAAATTGTTAGAAAAACGCAAGGAATAAATGTCAAGAAGGAAATCACCGCGAGGATTTCTCAAGAGATTTACTTTGTGAAAATAATTGAGGGGACACAGAAAAGAAAAAAAAAACTTGTTTTCGCCCGGGGTCGAACCGGGGACCTTGCGCGTGTGAGGCGCACGTGATAACCACTACACTACGAAAACTTCGTGACAACATGAGGAATTTTTATATTTATAAACGTTTTACTTTATGTTAATTATACTGCGCAAGCGCAATGTCATTGTTTCCCACACTGACGCATGCGCTTTGACGAAAAAGTAATAATATGGCGTCGGATATTGAAAAATTGTTTTTCTTGGACGTGTCGTAGACAGAGGTGAATTTCTTTTCAATCTGCATGGTAGTTTTCACCTCGAAAATGCATCATTTGTGATGTTTTATTTGTTCGCTAATATAGTAAGATATTCTGGAGCTTATTTTCCGCTCAACATATCCGTTAATGCTTCGGGAATTCATCGACAATTTTCAGCGAGCGAAATCGGACGGATTGGAAGTCATCTTTGTCGTCTTCGAGAAACCACGGAAGAAAAATAACTTGAAATTTGTTAAATGTTTATTAAAATAAATGCAGCTTATTTTATCAATTACCAACAGAGGATGGACATATCTTTTCCTGTTTGAGTTCTCACTTCAATGCCAAATTTCGCCCGAATCCAGAGTCATCTCCATTAGAAAGTGAGGGTGCGGTGCGTCGCATCAAAAATGAACCAGGTCAACTTTTTTTCAATTTCTGATTTTTAATCCGTAGTTTGCCAGCTTTTATTCATAAATATTTATCACTAGTTCACCATGCATGAGCTGATTAACCTCCACGCATGTGTGTGAAACGTTACTTTGCTTTTTAGGTTCGTTTATTTTAAAGCGTTGCTTGATTTTTCTTTGGCCACTTTTGTTTAAGTTGTTCCCTCTTCCCGCGTCAGCGTGGATGTCGAGATTTCCCCATAGAAGTACGTTGGAAAAAGCGTCGTCTGCTCCAGCTTTGCACGAGCTTCCATGCATGTAATAATGTGTGTTTGCTTTCCTTTCCGTACCCCTGCTTTTCCACGCCAGTTCCCCTTCTTTACCCCCGATGGATATCGGGGATTTCCACCAAACCAACCCGTCAATCCGCACGTATTGCCTCCCGCTTCGCCGACCAACACGCCGCCAGCCCCCTCCGCTATGTTACTAACCACCGCCCCGCTGCCCAGCGATTTACCGGAGTCCCTGCCGTTCATCTATACCCCTTCCAAACATCACCAAATCCTCCAGGTTTCCCAGCAAGATAAATCATCTGATGAAGAGGACAAAATGCAAGAAGACGCTGACAATACTTCAGAAGAAGAAAACAACTCCAGGTGAGAATTTTAAGGTCAAAATCGCCAGTTTCCTGGATTGTTTTGATGGTTTGGAGAACTGGAGCAGACGACAAAATGCCTATTCATTTACATTGTATACACATGATAAAAATCGACTTAAGTCAGTATGTGATTGTCAAAGTGTTCACCAGTTGGAAAAACCATTGAAAATGACCTCAAATCAATCCACCTGAAAAAAAATAGGCTTTTTTGAATACAAAAATGTTATTGGTTGTGTTCCTATTTTCTCCAAAGTTATGGTTTATTTGTTGCCATGGCAATCACCCATTAACTTCATAGTATTAAAGCATGGTGTTTGCCATTATAAGAACAATTTTTTTCATAATTCTCTGGTATCCCCTGTGTTCTATTTTATTTTTAGACAGAAAAAAAGGTTATGAAAAGTGTGTGGAATTTTTTATATTTTATTGCTTGTCATACATGTACTTAAAATCTGTCTTTCGGGTTTCGTCTTAGGTTTTTTTGGGGGGTGCAACAACATACATGTATACAACTTATTTGACTGTCTGTTATCACATGTACATTCTACATGTGTTCACATGTACCTCGGCACATTGCAACACAGTTGATCATGCTCCTAGTCCTTGGAGTAAACTACTGAACATGTTTGCTCAATCCACCCCCTCTTTTAATTTTTTGAATGAAACTGGCCAACACTTGGTGTTTTTTTTAAGATCGGTGTCATGCAGACCTTTCAAATGATGTTTACATGTACATGGCATAGCTATGTGCCTTTACATTCAAGTACATGTAAACTGTCTTTGATGTAAACTTTAGGCAGTGGATATTTTGCCGGAGACGGCAAACCTTTAGTAAACGTTAGTTTGCCGGATATGCACTGAACATGCACAGTTACTGTTTTTTTGTACTTAAACATTTTCCGCTGACAAATTTTAGTCTTGCTCCATGCCAATATTATCGTTGTAACCTCGTATTCACAAGATGGGATTCAGACCATTTTATAATTTCGGACTTTATTTCCCTTTTAAAAAAAATCCTCCAGAGCCACAAATCTGAAAAAGAAAATGTAATACTCTGCAATAAAATGTTTGAGACGTATTAAAATAATAAAAGAAAAATATTCTTATTTATTTGGGGATGGGAAAAAAAACTTAAAAATGTGGCGGCGATCGGATTCGAAGTCGAGTCATCCCGCTCACTAGAGCTTCTGCTTAACCACTACACAACTTTTGATGGGAATTTAATACATCTTATAATTCAGCCCTATCTTAAAGAGTACAGCGCCCTCTGTTGATATGGATTGCCGCCGGCAAACCTTTAGTAAACGTTAGTTTGCCGTCATTACCTCCAGCAAAATATCCACTATCTAAACTTTACTTTTTTTTTCTTGAAACTCTAGCGTTCATGAGGATGAAAAGCAAATTGAATAAATTTGGAGTTGAAAAATAAAAATTGCCTTCGGAGTTTTTGAACCTGCACGTGTTGATTAATTTTGTACTGCATTGTACCATGAATGTACGTATACTACACCAGTGTTACATCATTTAATATGAAATGTTGAAAACCTCTAGTCATTTTCAATATTTCTTAGTAGTCATTTATTTCCTGTTGTGTTTGATAACATTTCAGCAGTACTTCTTTTTTTTTCTTCTAAAAATTAAGTTGACGCAATTACTTGCGAAAATGGTTTTGCAAAGTCAGACTTTCTTTCAACTCACTTATGAAAGAGATAATCCTTTCCCATTGAAGCTCCAGCAACAGTTCCGCCGAGGAGCAGGATTCGGACAACGACAGCCAATCAGAAGCGGCGGCTGCCTCAGGCTCCGCCTCCGACTCCAATAAACCGTCGGCCAGCGATTCGGACTCTAGTAGCCAATCGGAGAACGTGAGCTCGGACTCGGACGAGAAATCCGAGGACAACTCGGATGTTGATGTTGACGACGAAGACGATGATGATGATAAAAATGGCGACGATGACGATGATGATGATGATAAAGAAGAAGAAAGCGAAGAAGACGAAGAGGAAGACGACGAAGACGATTACGACAGCAATTCTAAAAGCAAAAAGCAACGGGGTGGTTCAAGAAGAACTGCTACCCGACGAGACAGCTTGAAAGAGGTAAGAGGTCACATTGAGGGCACATTGAGGTCACACTTCAAGTACTTCAAATTCAAGGGACAAACCTGTCGATTTTCCAAACCCATTGTTCACGTCATTCATAAATATAATTGGATAAAAATGTTGCAACCTGACGCCGCTTCCGTGATTGTGTACAAAGTCTATGGAGAGTCGAGACAATTTTCTAAGTATTTCTCAACAAAATTGGAAATGACTCTCAGTCCCAGATTCATGTCTTATCATCATTTTTGCAGTGAATGACCTTCATTGGGATGATATATGAAGAAAAAAGTGGCGTCAGGTTATAACCCTGCGTTCGATTACTTCCCCCGCACTTACTCATGCATGGTCGACTGCGTGCGATTTCAACTCTCACATAACTTCTCACGCTTACTCGAGCCTGGCCCAAGTAACTGACCCGCTGAGCCGGTTACTTGGGTAAGTATCCCACAATACAATGGGACAACATGGCGTCTATGTCTAATGCTGCGGTGGCCGGGGATTCAAAAGTGTCTCAGCTTCACTTCACACTAGTACTAGACGACACGAGGAAAGTTAAGTTAATTTTAAACATACCTGGCATTTCTTGTTCACTTTGGAAGAGCCCGTAAAGTGGCCACCATGGCTCCCTTTTGATGGCTCGAATCCATTTTACAAAGAGGATTTAATCGCCACATGACCTCCTGACCCAGTCCAGTTACTATGGCTCCACCTCGAGTAACCCGAGATCGTTTGTTTATTGCTACAAATTGCGCGTGTGCATTTATACCCAAGACGAAAGTACATGTAAGCACGAGAGAAGTAATTGAGCATGCTAAAAACTGGCAAAGAATTGCCAGTCATTTGAGTTTGACCTTTGACGTCAAGTAAGATCGGTCAAAGGTCACGTACATCACAATTTGACCTTGATTTTGATAATATGCCTTCTTGGTTTTTTTATGTTGCAAAAAATGGATATAGTTACTTTTTAGATACCAGAGAGTTTTGATTTTTGCCTTTGTCTCAGTTTTGGGAAGAGGACCCTGAAATGTATGGAGTAAGGAGATCAGGAAGATCACGCAAAGAAGTGGAACGTTTCCAAGTTACGGTAGGTCAGAATGCTTAACAATCATATACTCATTTGTCTGTTGAGTATCTATAAGTCCTTGTAGTGTTGAGCATTCCCTTGTACCCCCTGCCTTGCAAACAGGGCGCTGGGACGGGCTGATGGGCTTCACAGAATCTTGTGAAGGAAGTGGGGATGGCATTCTGGGTAACTTATCATGACGTATATAAAGACATCTGGCTGCAGCTGTTTAAGACTGCGGTTAGCTAATGCGCGCAAATGCTATCCAAAAACTTGCTCATAGAAATGCAAGCATTCCATACCGGATGTGATTTCTTTTTCATTGCGGACCAAAATTTCAGCATCACATAATATGAAATTTGACTATTCGTGAATACCAAACGGAGCCTGAGCAAGTGTCAGAATTGAACAGTTACAAAGCAGATAAGTTTCACAGGTTTTCCTACATTATCACGCTTTCCAACGATAAGCATTTATGAATGGGAATAAAAGAGTAGTGACTCGGTCTAAACGGCCGTTTAAAACCTTACAGGGTCGTGGCCGTGATGACTTGCATTTCACATGTCCCGCAAAATCTATCAAATCAGAGCATAAATTCATCAGCCCCTCCCAGCGTCCTGTTTGCAGGGCGGGGGTGCCAGCGAATGATGAGTGTACTAAAACTGAAAAAAAAACAAATTTCATTTCTGAACTCAGTTTGCAAAGATTGCTGATCAGATTATTGTTAAAAAATTTAACAGAAAGTTGAAAGTGAGGAAGACGAGAAACCAAGGAAACGAAGACCGAGCACATCGGGAGGAAGCTCGGGAAAGTCGAAGAGGAAAGGGTGAGTAGGAGACCAAGGATGTCAAACAATTTGATAAATGGACCATTCCCATCCCATCTTTGGTACCCACCATTTGTCCAGCGCTTGCGAAGAAGTTTGACTGAGTTAAGGTCCCTTTTCAAATGCACATTTTTTGGGTCTGTTACGCATATTTTGCGTGTGCGCTGCGTTCATACTTCTGCGATGGCTCTATCTTTCTCATGACATGACAGTGGTGGTGGAATGGTTTTCAAGGGGGGGGGGGGTCACCAAAAAGGGGCACTTGCTCAGTAAAAGGCATCTTCTATTGGTGCAGCAGCATATATCCAGCATTTGTTGGGGGGGGGGGCACATCCGTGCTGAAATGTCGACACGTTTTTTTTCACCGGACACTTTGCCGGGGGGAGGGGGGGTTGGTACCATCTTCCAAAATAGGGGGCGCTCTTCAAAACCGGCCATTATGCAAACTACGCATTATGTTAGGGTTGTTATGTTTTGTTTTCATCTCTAGGGGGCATATTTATGCTTGAGGGGGCACGTTTACATCTGCAAGAGGGGCACAGGGTTAAATCCTCCCCAACCCCCCACCCCCGGTTCTGCCGCCCCTGTAACATTACAGACTCGGACGGTGTGTAAATGCCATGCTTGTATCATCAAAGGCACAATTCCCCCAAATATCTCCCCTATCTGCTCCACTATTTCCATCATCAATTTATTAAATGTTCTTCATTCTCTTCTGTTTCTAGATCGGTTTTCTCTCTGATGAGTAGGAAGAAGGCGTGGTCGAGTAGCAAACTGAGCGACACGTCGGAGGAGGAGAGCAGCGAGTCGGACTTTGAGCCGTCATCCAGACGACGAGCGCCACGAGCCAAAGCAAAACCCAAACCTAGGACACAGTCGAAGGGGAGACCAAGCAGTAAGTTGGACATTGAGTTGTCCTTGTCTTATACTGGATTTGAATGTGGTTTGCCTTTTGCAACCAGTCCTAAATTTATTCACTGCGGAGCATAAACAACACACAGTCCGGCCTTGACACAGTGCATCCAAAATCAGAAACACACTTTTGCCATATAGCCTCAATCCTGTAAAATCCTCCATTTTGCAAAGAGGATCTTAGAGAATTTTGGAAGGTTAGGGTTAATAGATTGACTCATCACATTAGTTCTAAAACAATCAAAATTTACCCAAACCGGGCATTTTATGCAAGACATTTTAGACGACCATCTCAAGTGTCTTGATATCTCAGTGATGTTCATTTCTCATAGGAACACAAGCTCCAGCCAGGAGGAGGAACGTCACGCAGCGGAAACGGAAAGGATCGTCGAGCTACGACGATTCTGACAGCGACGCCAAAGCCAAGAGACAAAGCAGCCGACGAATTGCCAAATCAAATATCAGGTATCTACGTCATAGTCTTTAAATTCTTCTTCTATCATCATGTCATTGAATGAACCTGTCGTTAATTTTACATCGGTAAGATAACAGTACCGCTGGTTTTGCTCATGTTAAAAACAAATGTTCATTCAAAGGTAATAGCCAAAATGTAGTCTGTCTTCAAGACTGGATTTAGATTATGTTGCCCTAATGCAGCCGGTCCATTGCAAAATGCAGCCAAGCCACCTTGTCAATAGAGGGGGCTATCAACAACATAAATCAAATCTATTCTTAGGAATCTTGGCACTCGGACATGAGGATTTCCATAATCGAGTCTTTCACCGAGTATCCAGGGTGTAGAAAGAAGTGTTGTAGTTGAGTCAGTCCTAAGTCCTCACATGTCCTCACAAGTCTTCACAAGCCTTCACACGTCCTCACAAGTCCCACAAATCCGCACAAGTCCCCACAAGTTCTCAGAAGTCCTCACAAGTCCTCACAAGTCCCACAAATCCTCACAAGTCCCCACAAGTTCTCAAAAGTCCTCACAAGTCCTCACAAATCCTCACAAGTCCTCACATATCCACTCAAGTCCCCGCAAGTCCACAAAGTCCTCAAAAGTCATCACAAGTCCTCACAAGTCCTCAAAGGTCCTCACAAGTCCTCATAAGTCCTCACATGTCATCCAGTCCCAAGTCAAGTCACAAGCTATCCACGGGATCTGTGACACTTGCTTTGTTTTCGTTCATCCCTTGTTACTTGTGACTGGACGGGGGAAGGGCGTATGTTCGAACTAGTGACGGACTTAGACAACATCGGTAGACAGTAGCAAGGAACTCATTGAAATGTTTGTTTCTCCCATCTTAGTTATAAAGAGAATGAGAGTAACGAAGAAACTGATTCAGACGAGATCATTGAGGCCACTGGCGGTCCAGACGAGAATGATAATAGTGAAATCATTGAGAGGGTTCTTAAACACCGTGTCGGACGCAAAGGAAGTAAGTAAAACTAGAGATCTATGTCTGTTTGAAAACAGAAAATAGGGCTTTTCTGCTTATTGTTTTTGTATGACTTCATGCTTTTTTGCTAATGTGCATTTATGTAAATTATATTCTTTTGTTCAAAGGTCATAAAAAGTTATATTGGGCTAGTATAGCCAAGGGATATATAAAATATAACAAAAATTAGTTGATGGCATCATGTTGACGTCACTACGGATTTGGCATATGATGACGTCACATGCCCTATAGTACGATGACATCATCTTGATACTTTTCAATGCACATTTTTGCATTGTGGTCTTGATTTGTACCAAGCTTGAAGTCCATCCAATGAAAGGAAGGGTTACATTTTGGAAGCGGAATGAAATTGTACAGTTTTACTTCATGTTTTTGAAACACTCCTCTAGCTATGTTATGGCATGTCCCTCTTGTGAGTAGTCGTAAACAACTCCTTGTATGGAGATTGGCACGTACGGTAGTGCAGAACGCAGCTGTGCCGGTGTATTGTGAATTTAGGACTATGAAATATTGACTCACTGGTAGTATTGCGCATGCCTAGGTACAGATTGTTAAGGTTTAACCAATAAAATGGTAAAAGGCACCGGATTGCAAAGGAGTCCAAATTTATCGTGACACTGGAAAAGACCGGCCAGCTGGTCTTTATCAAATGTTTAAACCGGCCACGTGATAGGCTCTCGACCAATAGGAATGGGTAAACGTCTTAGGTATTTGTGAATAAAAATTGAACCACGTTTACAGAGAGTTGCATCATTTTTCACATGCTTTGGTTTATTGCTAACAGAGACGGGCGGCATGACAACGACCTACGCCGTTGAGGCGGATGGTGACCCCAACGAGGACGTAGACCCCAGCGAGGAAGACGCAGAGACCCATTATCTCATCAAGTGGAAGAACTGGGCTCACATCCACAACACGTGGGAGTCGGAGATGAGCCTGAAGGAGCAGAAAGTCCGAGGGATGAAGAAACTGGAGAATTACATCCAACGAGAGAAGGAGATACAAGAATGGTAAGTTTAACTATAGTTGGTTATCCGAACAGCAACGCCAAAGTTGTAAAAGAAAACTTCAAAAAGATTAACATTTTTGAGCAGCTGTGGGTAGTTGTGGATGAATGCTGTGCAATTGAATGAACATCAATCTGGCACTCGAATATTGATTATTGATCTCTCAACTTATTATTTGAAAATGAATTAAAATGCTGCAAAGTGCAGTTTTGGACGGTTTGGGGCAGCACAGGGAGCAACAGGCAGGGCAGTTTCGGGCGATACAGGGAGTAACAGGCCAGATGGATTGAGGCAGTACAGGAAGTAACAGGCAGGATGATTTAGGGCAGTACAGGGAGTAACAGGCAGGTTTGTTTGAGGCAGTGCAGGGAGTAACAAGCAGGGTGGTTTGGGGCAGTACAGGGAGTAATGGGCAGGGTGGTCTGGGGCAGTACAGGGAGCAACAGGCAGGGCAGTTGGGGCAAACAGGGAGTAACAGGCAGGGTGGTTTGGGGCAGTACAGGGAGCAACAGGCAAGGTAGTTTGAGGCAGTATGGGGAGTAACAGACCGTTACTCCGTTAAATGAATTAAAATGCTGCAAAGTGCAGTTTTGGACGGTTTGGGGCAGCACAGGGAGCAACAGGCAGGGCAGTTTCGGGCGATACAGGGAGTAACAGGCCAGATGGATTGAGGCAGTACAGGAAGTAACAGGCAGGATGATTTAGGGCAGTACAGGGAGTAACAGGCAGGTTTGTTTGAGGCAGTGCAGGGAGTAACAAGCAGGGTGGTTTGGGGCAGTACAGGGAGTAATGGGCAGGGTGGTCTGGGGCAGTACAGGGAGCAACAGGCAGGGCAGTTGGGGCAAACAGGGAGTAACAGGCAGGGTGGTTTGGGGCAGTACAGGGAGTAACAGGCAGGGCAGTTTGGGGCAGTACAGGGAGGAACAGGCAGGGCAGTTTTGGGCAGTACAGGGAGCAACAGGCAGGGTGGTTTGGGGCAGTACAGGGAGTAACAGGCAGGGCAGTTGGGGGCAGTACAGGGAGTAACAGGCAGGGCAGTTGGGGGCAGTACAGGGAGTAACAGGCAGGGCAGTTGGGGGCAGTACAGGGAGTAACAGGCAGGGCAGTTGGGGGCAGTACAGGGAGTAACAGGCAGGGCAGTTGGGGGCAGTACAGGGAGTAACAGGCAGGGTGGTTTGGGGCAGTACAGGGAGTAACAGGCAGGGCAGTTGAGGCAGTACAGGGAGTAACAGGCAGGGTGGTTTGGGACAAACAGGGAGTAACAGGCAGGGCTGTTTGGGGCAGTACAGGGAGTAACAGGCAGGGCTGTTTGGGGCAGTACAGGGAGTAACAGGCAGGTTGGTTTGGGCGGTACAGGGAGTAACAGGCAGGGTTGTGTCGGACGATATAAGTACTAAATTCCTTTTTTCCCCATTTATTCAACAGGAAGAAGATGGTGACTCCAGAAGACATTGAATACTTTGAATGTCAATATGAGATGACGTTGCAGTTGTTTGAACAGTGTCAACTTGTGGAAAGAGTTATAGGTTCGTAAACCTTAATAAACAAATAAGGTCATTAAAAATCAAGTAAAATTATATGCAGTAGTGTGCTGAATCCTTAAACATCTGACTTCTGAAATTTTGAGTATTTTTTTGTTGAGTCAGTCTTCCATTTTAAAGGTAGAGTACATCATTTGTGACTTTTGTTTTCGTTTGGAGCAACAAAACTGCTCGAAATCTAAAGAAGTGTGCTTAACAACTATAACCTGAAGAAGTTTTAGCTCAGTGAATGATGTGTGTTCCGAGAAATATTATATTATTATTATATTATATCATATTATTATTATATTATATTATATCATATTCCATTTCTTGACTTGAATTTCTGATTCCGGGATTGGCGCGAAAACCCACAAAAACTCTGTTGGGGAGGAAAAAAACAGGAAAATTCCCAATCCGGCATTAAATTTACGCTGCGGAAACCAAGTTTGTAACTCCGTAGATCAGCGCATTTTGAACTATAATGCACTTGGAGAGCGCAGCCTCGGCCAAGGTTAGTACATGCAACACAAGGAACTTTTAAAATGTTCAATCATGTTCTGAAATCAAAGGGCAGAAACACTCTGTATTAATATGTATTGTTCACTTCTTAAATACATAATTACTACCTAGCAGAAATGTGCCATTTCCACAGGGTCATAAAACAGGGAATTGCAGCTACATGTACAATCCTGGCCAAATCTCGCTGGGCCCCCAACCCCCCGGCCCCCACTCAATGTTGTCTCTCATTGCGCGGTGTGTGCTCCATCAGCTGGAGAGAACAACATTGACCGGGGGAGCGGGGGAGTGGGTGACCGTGGCAGGCTCAGGAAGTGTCCCAACCGTTTTGGCCGGGATTGTAGCTAGACGTGAGGTCTGTATTTAACTCTAGAGGGACCAGTGTCTCTTTACATTAGGGTCGTAAAGGGTCGATGGCTGCGGGGTCGAGTTCAGTGGGACCAGTGAGCTGGCCTAGTGTAACATACATGACCCAGAAACGGGCCGGTCCTTTATTGTGTTAGTGGGGGGAGCTGCCCTAATTTCACGGTCAATGGCATATGTGTACATGTACATAAAAAATGGTGAAGAATCCTTAACATAAATCCTGCATCCGGGTCACGTCCAAACTCTAATCGATTTGCACTTTTACCAAGGACCACCCCTAAAACAAATTTCATGAAAATCCGTCCATAACTTTTTGAGTTATCCTGTTCACAGACAAACCAACGCCGATGAAAACATAACCTCCTCAGCGGAGGTAACTAGTGTGTGTTTGGCAGAAATACCACAAACTTCTCCATTGCAGAGTCGGTCATCAAGTAAATGAGTCAATCATCAAGTAACTGAGTGGATCATCAAGTGACAGGTTTTTTGGACGTCTTATCCTTGCAGCTCAGACGGTTTCAAACCACTCTGGGCAGACAGACTACCTGTGTAAGTGGCAGGGTCTTCCATACTCGGACTGCACCTGGGAAGACGGCGAGCTCATCTCCAGGAACTTCCAGAGCTGCATCGATGAATTCCTGAGGAGGAACAAGTCGCAGAAGATTCCCTTCAAGAGCGCCAAGGTACGGACCCTGCAGCCGTGTGGTTGCGCAGGCCTTAGCATCGCTGTTTTATCCCCCTGGCTTTCAAGCCAGACAGGGGTTTTGCCACGGTGTCAACCATAGAGCTATATCAAATAACTAGAGCGCTAACTTCGTGTACAAAATAATGCCTGCTGGGCGCATCCATGTTTGTGCACAAACCTATGGAGACCTGGAAATTTTGTACGGCTTTTGTACAGTTATTTGCACATCTGCGTTTGTGTTCCATACCGGTGCGTCATCGAAGCCAATACGCCCAAAACCGAAATGCATGATCAGCAAATGAGCATGTCATTTTGCTCTACGCAAACAGCGCAGCGCGTGTTCGCTGCAGATGCTTTTTGCCGTCACGTTTTTTTAAGCCGTCAATGACGCACTTAAGTTGTTTGCGTGTGTTCTACTTGCGCGTTGCATGTAGAGTACACCTTCAAAATACAATCCATCTAATTTCATTATGTTTTACAAACACGCACATGAATTCAAAATGTCTGCGCCCAGCACGGCTTAAAAGCGTCTCCGCGCGCAGAATGGCGAGTTAGCGCTCTAGTAATTTAATATAGCTCTATGGTGTCATCCAATCCTGGCACACTGTCAATTCTGTCACGGAGGCCCTCTTTAATGGTGAAAGCATTGCGCTAGCTATTGTTCAGATAATCTTCACAGGGTAGTTGCTTTGTACAATAGCTGGCACAATGGTTTCTCCATTGAAGGGGGCCTTGTGAATGTACAGTAATTCATTTAAACCTGGTCCTCACACAAATACGGGTTTGCGCATGTCCACAAAAAACTTTGTCTTCCGTACTTTAGCCCTAACAGTCCCCATCCAGTCAAACTCCAACACCAGGGTTTGTTGGAATCTGTTAGAGACAGAGCTGTATTAGTAAACTGATTATGCTTTACATGGGGTCAGGCATACCACCATAATCAGAGCCCAACAATTTGGGTGTAGAGTTTACCCTATGGTGTTGGAATTTGCAAGAGTGAGGAAGGTTGCTACAGGGTGAGTCAAAAAAAGCGGAACCCAAACCCCCAAAATATATTTCATATTAACAAAAATATGTAGCACCAAAAATAATAATGACTGGAAAGCCAATTTATAAACTACTTTTAGATGAAAAACTGACTGAAATTGGTCAATCTGTTCAAAGATTACCACCGTTTTAAACACAATGACCCTAAAGCCTTTCTCTTCAAAAAAAAAAAAAAACGATTTCAAGAATCGGTGTCCAAATGGTCTTCAAACACCACCAGAGATAATATCTCTGTTTAAACGTTCAAAATATTCAACAATCCCTTTGAAGACTCGTCCTTTAAAAAGAGTAGATTTTATACATCATATTGTTAGCCTAACCAGGGTTGTTAATAAAGATATTGTGTATAAAGATATTGTGTACTACAGCTGGTGTCTTGTTGAAACAAGTATTCTGTGTCATTTTCTTTGTTGTTTCCAACAGTCAAAACACAAAGTAAGTTGCATTTTTTGGACTAGACAGGTTTTAGGGTCATTGTGTTTAAATGGTTATATTCTTTGAACGGATTGAGCGATTCCAGTAATTTTTTCATCTAAAAGTAGCTTATGAAATTGGTTTTCCTGCCTTTATTATTGGTGCTACATATTTTTGTAAATATGAAACATATTTTTGGGGATTTGGGTTTGGCTTTTTTTTTTTAACTCACCCTGTAGTAAATCTCTCGAGGGGTTAGGGTAGTAAGCCAGTCGTCATGGTGAAAGTGGGACTTAATTTTGAATTGTCTGGTTGCATGATTTCAGGTTTTGCGACAGCGGCCCAGGTTTGTCGCTCTGAAGAAGCAGCCTTCTTACGTCGGAACCGAAGAGCTGGAGCTCCGTGATTACCAACTGGACGGGCTGAACTGGCTAGCCCACTCCTGGTGCAAGTAAGAAAGTCATGATTCATGATGAATTTCACAAGGCAAACCAAAGGGAGAATCTAAACAATTTTTTTAATTTTCTGTGATAGCCTTTACAGAGCTGTTATGACTTTTTAGCCTCGAGCCTTGCGCATCTTTTGACACCATAAATATAATAATCGGACCAGGGGTTGTCGCGCAGCAAAAGATTTTCCGGCGCTACGTGCCGTGAAAGCTGACTTTTTTCATACACGCCGTGTACACAGACCAGAATTACCATTCTTACATATATGAATAATTAATTGGCCATAATTCCAAAACCCTTGGACCTATAGTCATGAAATTTCTTGGGTATCTTCATGAAGAGTGCTCTATGCATATACCGAGTTTCAAAATTGTTCGTAACTCAATGCCCGAGATCTTAAGGGGAGGTGGGGGTTAGAATCTGCCCCCAGGCTGAGAGATGGTCAAAATAACCCGGGCCTTTTAGGGTTAAAGGGCCCATAAAATATATTTTTTTAATGCAATTTTTGAAAATGCACCTTTGTGTCCCATTAACCTTATTTTCAATTTTCATTTTGCCATTTTCAAGGGTATTTTGGTGCCTTTTTGGTTTTTATGCTAATGCAAATTTCCATATTCATGAGCAAATGTATGATGTCATATCAG
This sequence comes from Patiria pectinifera, assembly GCA_029964075.1. NCBI lineage: Eukaryota > Metazoa > Echinodermata > Asteroidea > Valvatida > Asterinidae > Patiria > Patiria pectinifera. The sequence continues at coordinate 5,626,015 of CM057129.1, read as the reverse complement.
GCAGAAGCCTCAATGTTGCAATTAGTTTATGCACAAAAAGTATTTCGCTGTCGTAAACTTTTCATCAGTGATTCGTTGTTGTGTCAGTTCATGGCAGTAAGCCTTTCTCACAGTGAGCCTTTTTTTGGGGTAACTCAAAAAATACAAAACAATATCGATTTTGAAATGAGTTTCTAGTATATTTGACTTCAGGCGTCGATTACTAAAAACAAGGTTTTGGGGAACATTCCTCATTTTGCCTCTGTAGGACAAAAGCTGACTTAAGTAAATCCTTACATTTTGCAAGTTACATTTGAGTTAACTTTTGCATAATGTTATTAAGTTTTGTTTCGATTTAATTTTTTTTTTTAAAGGAAAAATAGCGTCATCTTAGCTGATGAGATGGGCTTGGGTAAGACCATCCAGGTCATCACGTTCCTGTCATACTTATACAACGCCCATCAACTGTATGGTCCCTTTCTCATCGTGGTGCCGCTCTCCACTATGACCTCATGGCAGAGGGAGTTTGCAGCCTGGGACCCAGACATGAATGTTGTTGTGTACATTGGGGATCTCAACAGTAGAAACATGGTGAGTTGAAGCCAAAAACAAAAAAAGTTTCTGGTATGCGCGGGCGTCGCCGTAGCCATGCGCGTCAGCAAAATGAAAAAGGTTTTTTTTTCAATAAAAGATGATGTCTCAAAACCACCAAACTCACTGGTTTGACTGGAATCCTGCTGCTGCACAATTTTAACGTGTTTGTAGATGGGGTTATGATCGAGAATAAGCTTTATGTGGCCTCTCTGGACTCCCATATATTTGCACTAAGTTTAGTCGGGCACCATTTGCAGTCATCAGCCGACATTTGAAGCAAAAAAAAAACAGGTTAAAAAAAAAAAAAACCCGCGTCGCTGCGCCACTTTTTGGGCAAGCTCCATACCAGAAACCGAAGACTTTTTGGGGGGGGCCTGAAATGTAATGAACAGACCGTAGAGTCAAAAAGATTATTGATTTGCCTAAAAAGTTTTTAAAAAGTATCAAAAGTGTCCATTCTGTTCAGGAAGGTGAAATATAATTCAAAAACATCTCGGACAAAAATGATTATGTATTAACATTACAAACAATAACGACAAATATGGACAATAGTCCATAAAGGTCTGGTGTAAGCAGGGTTCGAAATTAGCGGTAGCCCGCTAGCCAAATGCTAGTCAAAACAGCGGTGGGCTAGGCAAACTATTCCTTAAGTAGCCCGGCTGGCGAGTCAAAAAAAGTTTTGGGCTACGGCAAAGATGAAAGGACAGGAAGAAATAGATCATTAAATTCATGTCTGACTGTAATTCAATGTTTGAAATTCAGCAAGTCTCTCTGCGTACTAGATAACAGAAACAAAGACAAAAAAATAGAACAAATCCCCAGTCATTTAATGACAATTCAAACAATTGGAAATTCCCTCTCATGAAATTTTAACTATGTTGCGTTTGCCGTCTTTCCGTAGATCCGTGAGCAGGAATGGTGTCACAACAGCAACAGGAATCGCTTAAAGTTCAACACGATCCTGACGACGTACGAAATTCTCCTTAAAGATAAGGTAAGTCATGAAACAGTTGTAGGGAAGTCATGACACAGTTGTAGGGAAGTCATGAAACAGTTGTAGGGAAGTCATGAAACAGTGGTAGGGAAGTCATGACACAGTTGAGGGAAGTCGTGAAACAGTTGTAGGGAAGTCATGAAACAGTTGTAGGGAAGTCATGAAACAGTTGTAGGGAAGTCATGAAACAGTTGTAGGGAAGTCATGAAACAGTTGTAGGGAAGTCATGAAACAGTTGTAGGGAAGTCATGAAACAGTTGTAGGGAAGTCATGAAACAGTTGTAGGGAAGTCATGAAACAGTTGTAGGGAAGTCATGAAACAGTTGAGGGAAGTCATGAAACAGTTGTAGGGAAGTCAAGAAACAGTTGTAGGGAAGTCATGAAACAGTTGTAAAGAAGTCAAGCACACAATGTCTCGCACCTGCCAAACGGACGCTACGTGCTAAGAATATTTTACTTTGTGCATGCAAGCTAAATAGGGAACGGCCTGCAGCCGATTTCACGAAACTCTACGCAATGACACAAGTCCACTTGCGCCACCATTTATTGCGTAATTTGCGCAAAATTTCATGCTGCTTAACATTTCACTTCCGACAATTTCACGAAAGTTTCAACTCTACTAGGGAAGTCAGGCACACAATGTCTCGCACCTGCCAAACGGACGCTACGTGCTAAGAATATTTTACTTTGTGCATGCAAGCTAAATCGGGAACGGCCTGCAGCCGATTTCACGAAACTCTAAGCAATGGCATGAGTCCACTTGCGCCACCATTTATTGCGTAATTTGCACAACATTTCATGCTGCGCAACATTTCACTTCCGACAAGTCTGCGACTTGCCCAACAAATTATGGCGTAACTTGCGCGATCATTTTAGGTGGCGTAATTTGATCGTGATCGTCGTGTAGCCTGTCATTGCATAACTTAATCAAGGTTGATACAGCTTTGTATTTGAAGTAAATGAAATAATACTTTTTCATGACAGAGTTTTTAGAGTTCCTGCACCATTCTAAAGAAAGTCTGACAAAAAGTATTTTCAAAACTGGCGGGCGGAGGTGATTCAATGATTGTTTCATGAACGAACAAAGTCATACACATACAAAATGCTGTTAATTATCCTCGTCCAAGATGTTTAGATTATTTAAAACGCTGGGCAGCTACACCGAGTTTCGTGAAATCGTTCATAAGTTTATTGCGCAGCTGCGCAATAAATTTGTTGCGTAAGTCCTTCGCATGGCGTAAGTTACGCACTGTTTCGTGAAATCGGCTGCTGTTCTGGTACTGAAATTGCTAAGCGCAGAAAGCATGCTTAGCAAAATGCCATGCAGTGTACATAGCTTGTAATGTCCATTTACAAAACGCACATATCTGTCAGTACTGGTGCAAGGCGCTACATCATTATTACCCTGCTCATTGGGCCAATGAAACATTCCAAAGACAATCTCAGCTCCCTGGGGAGTATACAGCTCCATGCTGCCATCTTGGCACAAAGCAGCTAAAATCAACCACAACTAGATATTCGTGTTAATATGACGTCGGAGTAATATGCACCACTTGGGATAAGGGTCGATATATGCTGAAAGTTACAAGTTCATATCATAAACCATTTAGGAGAAACCCGCGAAGAAGTATTGTCCGGAAAAAAAAAGAAACAAAGATGAAATCAGAACAATTCTAAACAGTGGTCAGGTGGTGCCCGACCACTCAATAACCATCTCTGCCCTCATATCACAGGTACCCAGTTACTCCTGGGTGGGGAGAAGCAATGAGTGACAAAGTGCCCTGTTGAAGGGCACACGCACCACAACCCAAGGCTGGATTTGAACCCAAAACCTTGGGACTGGTTTCCTACCGATTTCGCTGACAATGGATAATGTTTTATCAATCCTTTTTGCGTAACAGCTCAATGAAATTGCAAAACTGAACATAAAAAAAAGGAAAAGGAACATTTTGAATTGTGAAATACTAAAATTTCCATTCGTTTCTCCTCAGTCTTTCCTGGGTAGCGTTCCCTGGGCCGTCCTGGTCGTCGACGAAGCTCACCGTCTCAAGAACGACGACTCCCTCCTCTACAAAACCCTCAAGAACTTTGACACCAACCACCGATTGCTGATCACCGGAACTCCTCTGCAGAACTCCCTCAAGGAACTCTGGTCTCTGCTTCATTTCATCATGCCAGAAACGTAAGAAAACAAGAAAGTGTTTGTTATACATGTAAAGAGGTTTTGATGATGCATTTTTAATTTGTTCAATTTTCTGAAATTTTATTAGTTGATCTCTGGGTTCACGTTCAGGGTGTCTCATTTTTGAGACATAACCTGTACAAGTCTTCTTTCGCATATGCTTACCTACTCTACGGCCTCTTTTACGAAGGGCAATACCTGATGTTTCAGATGATTGTATAACGCGTCAGTAATAGGGCCCTTGTTTACACAGAGTATCAAGAGCTGTCGTTTAGTGGAGCATTGTATGGTGCTTGTGGCCTGATTGTCTGATGGTCTATTGTTGAAGCAGCGTAGATCGATAGCCACATTGTAGGTATGCAGGAGCGGGCCTGAGAAAACAGAAACACAATATGTACGCTGTCAATGTATGTGTTGTCAAACTTTGAATGGAGCAAAATGGACTAGTGTTACATTAATGGTTTTTTAATTTCAAAACCACTTATCCGAATCCAACAAAAAAATTCACACAAGAAAGGAAAATGTTTGGGCTCATCGATTCTATAATTGAATTTCAAAATTTTTCATAAATGAGGAGAATTCTGTACACCTTGCAGAGGGACATTTTTTGGGGAACACCCTGTACAATTTTGGGCAAAAACTCTGAATCCCTCGAACCACAAACGCAAAATTGATGAAACAGAAAAAAAAGGTGATTGCGAACACCTTGTAGTTTGTGTTTCCTTCTCTAAATTGCTTTATCCCTAACCTCACCTAAAAGCCACAAAATATTCATACCAGTTAAACTGTAGTGTGAAATACTTTAGCATATAAGTGTGCACAACACTCATAGTATTCTGTAGTACTCAGTTCTTTATCCCAAAGTAAGAGCTAGGACGTTAGGGTTATACTTGTCTTTAAGTTAACAGAAAAAAGTCCTTTTTACAAGGCACCCATCTTTCTGACTAACTTTGCATGTATATAAGCCTCACAGAACCAACTAGCAACCCCAAGCCCAAAATCCTGATTTTGTTTCCCCTGTGATCATGACAGCTTTCCCCACTGGGAGAGATTTGAAGCGGAGTTCTCCTGCGCAGACAAGAACGGCTACGCCAACCTCCACCGAGAACTGGAGCCGTTCCTCCTGAGGCGAGTCAAGAAGGACGTGGAGAAATCTCTGCCGGCCAAGGTGGAGCAAATACTGAGAGTTGAGATGAGCACTACGCAGAAACAGTACTACAAGTAAGTCAGTAACTTAATGGAACACTGTGTCCTGGAATATGCGGCCAATTTGGCAAAAAAAACGCATTTTAAATGAAACGATGTTAATTGGAACACGGATCCCCTACGCAAGGATAAACGGCTTCCCCAAATTTCTGGTTAGAGGCGTGATACGGCACTTGCGCGTGGGCATGCGCGTGCATGAGACTTGGCGCTTGGCTGCAGTCTTCCATTAGCCAAATTTCTGTCAGGACACTAGCTGTCAGCAATCATGACGCGGGCGCATTGTTCTACATGTACTATGCATTGTTCTGTGCGCGGACACGTACGCAAGTAGACAATCCGTTGTACTTCACGTCTTTGTTGTGATGTTCCCGTTCTCGCACGCAAAGGAATGGTGGATTAACATAACAATACCCTCTCAGGGAAGCATGTCAGAGCGTGGTCTGAGGAACGCGTGCGGAATGCCGTACGGCACGCGAAGGAATGGAGAGGCATTCAGAACGGGAAGGTACCCGTGCACACGCGTGCGAACGGTCAATGCATTTTTGTTCCTTGTCCTAACGCCAGCCTCAGGTCGACCTTGCGACGACACAGATCAGTCGGCGAATGACTGTTCAGGATCAAGCTGTGCCTGAGCTACAACCGTCGGGAACAAATTAGTCCCCGATTCTGTGCGACCTGCGTGTAACTGCGACGATATTGAGACAATCGGCATCAGTTGGCCCTTATAACAATCAACAGTCGCAAGAGTAGAACAATTTCAACTTCTGCGACGTGTTCTGCGACAATCACGCGATTTGTCAGTTTTGTGACCTGAGCATCATTTTTGTGCTTGTTGCCGACGGTTCCGTCATGGCGCAAGCAAATCCTGGGTCGACCTGAGGCCAGCTTTATGATGCTAGCATCATAAAGCACGATCCCAGGCTTACATGGCATTTACAGGTTTATGGCTTCTGACTAGTTTAAGGCTTCTAGACATTGACAAAATGGGGAACTGCCAACACAGGGCTGGATAGCTCAGTTGGTAGAGCACCGGAACGGTAATCCGGAGGTCGCAGGTTCAAACCCCGCTCCAGTCAATTTCTTTCTTCAACCTTAAAGTAATAACTTTAAGACTTGAGCGTGTTCACTCTTTTTTTTCTGCCGACAGATGGATCCTGACCAGAAACTTCCGAGCCCTGACTAAAGGAGTCAAGGGTAGCACAACCAGCTTTGTCAACATCGTCATGGAACTCAAGAAATGTTGTAATCATCCGCATCTCGTCAAACGACCGGCAGATGGAGAAGAAGCAGATGACGAGCAGGTAGGTTCAATCGTGTCACTCTTTTTGCTTCAAGCAGTTTTATATTATACTGAATATACCCAAAACCCAATTAGATCCAACAGAATCTGAAAAAAAAATCCAAAAGAATTCAGATAAATCTGAGAGAATCAAACAGAATCCATTTTAATCTAACAGAATCCAACTAAATCTAATGGGAACCAACTGAATCTTACAGAATCTATTTCACTCTAACGGAATCCAACTGAATCTAACAGAATCTAACGAATCCAACAGAATCTATTTTAATCTAAAGGAATGCAACTAAAATCTAACAATCTAACAGAATCCATTTTAATCTAATGGAATCCAACTAAATCTAACAATCTAACGGAATCCATTTTAATCTAATGGAATCCAACAGAATCCTTTTGAATCTAATGGAACCCAAATAAAAACATGTCATATCAAATCATACAATACACTTCTAAATCAAACTGAATACAAGTATAACCAACAGAATTCAACTGCATTAAAACAAATTGGCACAGTCAAAACCCAATTAGCATGATTAGATCCAAAAGAATCAAAATTAATTCAAAAAGAATGAAGATAAATTTGAGAGAATCCAACAGTCCATGTTAATCTAACAGAATCCAAGTGAATCTAATGGAATCCAACTGAACTGCACACAATATCAGTCCAAACTGTATAGCTCATCTCCGTCTACCTAAAGGGCGCAAACTTATCAATCACCCCTCGTAAGAGGTCATGGATTCGAGTCCCACCCAAGTAACATTATTTTCACATCAGGAAGGGAAAAGCAAATATTAACCCGTTTCTGGTAATGAAACCAAGGATTCCTCAAAAGCACCCTAGGCGCTGTAGCTCGCAAGCCTTGAAGAAACCTGCGGAGAGAAAACAATGAGAAGAAATTACAGTTTTAGAGGTGGGAGCAAAAGCCCAGAAGAATATTCTGGGGAAAATTCACGGAATCAGGCAGGGACTGAAAACCCAATCCACATATTGGCCCAGGCGGGATTCGAACCCGGGTCACAGTTGTAGAAGGCGAGGAAAGTAATGCTACGCCAACCTGACTCCCCAAACTTGTCCAATCCATATATTGGCCCGGCCCAGACGGGATTCGAACCCAGGTCACAGCGGTGGAAGGCGAGGAAAGTACAGCTGCCCAACCTGACTCCCCAAACTTGTTCAATCCACATATTGGCTGGCTCAGGCGGGATTCGAACCCGGGTCACAGCTGTGGAAGGCGAGGAAAGTACCGCTACGCCAACCTGACTCCCAAAACTTGTCAGCTTATAACCATCTGTTTATTTTCCCTCTGCTTTTATTGTTGTCCCGTAGTATCAACAAGCGGTTAAGATGAGCGGTAAGCTGGTGCTTCTAGACAAGCTCCTCTTCAGACTACATGAGAGAGGCCATCGCGTGCTCATCTTCTCACAGATGGTCCGCATGCTGGACATCTTGGCTGACTACTTACGCTACAAACACTTCCCCTTTCAGGTATGACAAAAACAACAAATCACTGAATAATTTGCCTCTAAATACCCAGTTTTATGGAAGCACTGTTTTTTTGTTTTTCCTAAGTTCGATCAGGAAACATTGTTTATTAATGATGTACATCACATCTGGGGCTGATTTGATGGAACTGCTCAAAACTGAAATGTGTTAAGCATAAAATATTATTTGCTTAAACTGCCTATTGGTATTCAGCAGATTAACAGGCAAATTCGCTTAACATATTTTGCTTAAAACAGAACAGTGAGATTGCACCCTGTACACTGATGTTAATTTACAACGACATTGACAAACTGGGGAACCACCAACATGTATGGCTGGGTAGCTCAGTTGGTAGAGCACTGGAACAGCAATCCAGAAGTCGCAGGTTCAAAGCCTGCTCCAGTCACTATCTTTGTTCAACTTTGAAAAAGCTTAGTTGAACTTATGTCAAACTTAAAAATATTACCTTCTCCCGGCTACCTGCTGTATACCACACCACACTGTATCACTAAACTACTTATAACAAGCAAAACGACCAGTTTCTGTGAAGGTTGGAAAGTTGACTAAAGCGTTTTGAAGCCGTGGCTTTTTCACCAACTTCGGCTTCCCGAGATTTTCCATCCCTGACTTGGTTTGGACATTAGGAGTTTCTGAATGACTCCGAAGCTGGAGTTGATTCCGGAGTTTCAAAAAGATCTCTACCCGTTATTAGCACTGCCACTGTGTTCTTGTTTAGCTAAAGAGCGCCCTCTAAAAGTCATGCACAAATCCTTTACACGGCAGCTATTTTACCTAATGATTATACTTGATGTGATTTGATCAGAGATTAGACGGATCGATTCAAGGGGAGCTACGCAAACAGGCGCTGGACCACTTCAATGCTGAGGGATCACAGGTAAGCGAACGGAATACTTGGCTACCCAAACCGTTCATGAACTCATGCCTCCCAGACGTTTTTGCTTGAAACAAAACTGACCCCTCAAAAATCTTTCATTAGGTATTTTCTGCAATCATCTCCCAATCTGGTGAAGTGTAGCACTCCTGATTGATGGTCAGGAGCCACTGCCTATTGGTTGTGTCCTTGGGCAAGCCACTTTATCCCCACTTGCCTCTCTCCACCCAGGAGTATAAATGGGTACCGGCATTAGCTAGGGAGTAACCTGTGATGGACTGGTATCCCATCCAGGGGAAATAGAAATATGTTCAGCCTGCTGGTCATATGTTGTGTCCTTGGGCAAGCTACTTTACCCACTTTCCTCTCTCCACCCAGGAGTACAAATGGGTACCGGCATTAGCTGGGGAGTAACCAGCGATGGACTAGCATCCCATCCAGGGGGAGTAGAAATATTCTCAGTCTGCTGGCCATATGTTGTGTCCTTGGGCAAGCCACTTTATCCCAACTTGCCTCTCTCCACCCAGGAGTATAAATGGGTACCGACACTAGCTGGGGAGTAACCTGTGATGGACTAGCATCCCATCCAGGGGGAATAGAAATACATTTTGTCACCTTTATAACAAGGTCCTTGGGACTTTGCAAATAACCTTGTTATAACAGGTACCTTGTATTATCAGTAATGGAAAACAAAGACTTGGGGCCTAACATTTTCCTTGTAATAAACAGGATGTTGTATTAACAGTGCTCTTCTTATCAGGGTGCGACTGTGTTCTCATTTGTTCAAAGGAGCAAGGCAAAAGGCATGTAAGGCAACGGGAGCCACGTTGAAGATGATCAATTGAAAAGATTTGACCTCGCAAATTATTTGGATAATTTGTTGGTTTTCTTTGCAGGATTTCTGCTTCCTGTTATCCACAAGGGCCGGTGGTCTGGGCTTAAATCTTGCCACAGCAGACACAGTTATTATCTTTGACTCGGACTGGAACCCACAGAATGACATCCAGGCTATGGCCAGGGCTCATAGGATCGGCCAGAGGAACCAGGTCAGTCAAACAGACTCTTGTAAAATGTGTGCTTCTCGCTCTGTTGAGCTCCCTCATTGACGTGACTTGCACCCGATTTCATGAAACTCATCGTAACTTATGAACATCGCAGGGCTGCCACGCGTCATATCCTCAGATGCGTCGCAGCTGCGACGCGTCCTGCGATCCATTTCACGAAACACGTCTTAAGTGTGACGCGTCGTAGGTGTATTTATAGCACAAATCGGCGACTGTTTTATGTATTTAGTCAGCGTACAGTAAATACTCATCTGATATTCAACAAAGGGTCGTCAGATCTCTCAAAATTTTTTAAAACGTAGTAAGCCTTACTTGTCTCATCATGTTTCTAATACATGTAAATCTGTCAGATTTTCAACTTCGTAACTTGGGTTTAATTCGGAAGTATCTTTCCTGCTCAGCAACAGAGAAACTTGTTCACGCCCTCATTTCATCTCGGTTGGATTTTTGTAATTCCCTGTTGTATCAGCTATCCCGTAACCAACTTGCTCGCCTACTAAGACTCCAAAATTCTGCCGCTCGAATTGTGACCCTGACACCCTCTCGAACCCATATCACCCCGATTTTGCAGTCTCTACATTGGCTCCCTGTTGCTGACCGGATTAAGTACAAACTGTTACTGCTTGTTTTTCATTGCCTGCATGATTCAGCTCCTGAATACAACATAGACCTATTAACTCCATACAATCCATCCAGGCGATTGAGATCTTCTGATGCTTCTTTGCTTGTTGTCCGTCACACTCACAAAACTTGGGGCGATCGATCATTTTCTTACGCAGGTCCTCATCTTTGGAACAAGCTACCTCTTACCATTCGCAATATCTCATCGCTTTCTGAATTTAAAGTGGCCCTGAAGACCTATTTGTTCCAGATCACTCACAATAGTTTTGTATAATTAAATGTTACTGTTTTGATATTTCTGATTTGATCTAATTATTGCATTGCGCCATGAGCGTCATTTTTGGCAGATACCTGCGTAATTATTATTGTTATTATTATTATTACTCTCTACTTTATAACACACGACGTGGTTGCTAACCAAACGCCTACTGCAATGGTGGTCGATCACAAGGAATCCGTATGGTCACGTGGTACTTTGACGTCATATGATCGAACCCTATTGATGCTGAGCAAGACGGTTAGGTGTCATCATGTGAGCTACTTGTATAAGATACAGTGATGATGACGTCTTGAAAAGCCTGTTCCAATTCTATTTTTTTCCAATTTTGTTTGTTTTACTTTTGATTGCAATCCTAGGTGAACATCTATCGGTTGGTCACAAAGAGCAGTGTTGAGGAGGACATCGTCGAGAGGGCCAAACGGAAGATGGTGCTCGATCATCTGGTCATCCAGAGGATGGACACGACGGGACGGACGGTGCTGTCCAAATCATCCGCCTCAGCCAGGTAGGATTAAACTCGGAGCAAAATGGGCCCGGAGTCGTCGGCATTGTCAATGAACTAATTTGCAATAATTTTTAGTCTTTTACGTGGGGAGTGTGGCCAAGTGGTTAGGGTTCGTGACTCAAGATCAGGGGTTCGAATCCAGCTGTTGGTCACATGTTATGTCCTTGGGAAAGCCACTTTACCCCACTTGCCTCTCTCCACCCAGAAGTATAAATGGGTACCAGCATTAGCTGGGGAGTAACCTGCGATGGACTAGCATCCCATCCAGGGGGAATAGACATCTTCTCAGCCTGCTGGCCATATGTTGTGTCCTTGGGCAAGCCACTTAACCCCACTTGCCTCTCTCCACCCAGAAGTATAAATGGGTACCAGCATTAGCTGGGGAGTAGCCTGCGATGGACCAGCATCCCATCCAGGGGGAATAGAAATATTCTCAGTTGTTTCATGCCACTGTAACCAGAGATGAACGCTGGCCTGATGGGCCTGATTGGCTCGTGACGGACTTTATTTTTCTTCAGTCTTGTAATTAAATGTGTTTGTGTCTTGAATTGTTCAGTCACACACCCTTCAACAAGGAGGAGCTGGCAGCTATCCTCAAGTTTGGAGTTGAAGACCTCTTCAAGGAAGCTGATGGCGAGGAGTCCGAACAACAGGTAGGAAACTACCCCCCCCCCCTTCAACTCATCCTTGCCCGCCCCCTAAACAACAGATTTGTTTGCCTTCAACTTCTAAGGCAACAACCCAATTGTCAATTTTACTCTCAACAAGATAGAGTCCCAAGTGTTACTCCATTTGTCCTTTTCTTTGTAGGAGATGGATATTGATGCCATCTTGGAGAGAGCAGAGACGAGAGAAGCTGAAGACAATGGCGGAGCAGGGGAAGAACTCCTCTCTCAGTTCAAGGTGAGGTCTTAAGAATCCTCACCCATCACACTTGTAGAATATGCCTTTCCCAAAATGCAGAAAATACAGACACTGCTTCACATGTGGGAATCGGAAAATCATGGCATAGTGTACGAATATTGAGTGGCTCAGAGTGAAATGGGATGAATATTATTGTAAGGTAAATCTGGACTTTTACATTTCACGAGGCGAAGCCGAGTGAACTTGAAAAGTCCAGATTTTACCGAGCGATAATATTCCTCCCATTTTACAATTTAAAGCCACTCGAAATTTGTTGCATATAAGTAACATAAAGATCCTTGTCATTTGATATATTTGAATTTTTTATTTCAATTCAAAATTGGTGGAAAATGTATTTCTCTCTTCCAAACCACCCCTTCACGAAAATGTTTGAACTCAACTCTGTAGCGCTGGCTCTTTGGAACAATACGCGCAATGCTGAACGCGCACACCAGCATGCATTTGCACACAAATATTGCGTCATGAAACAGAACGATCCTAACTGTTGAATAGTATTTGCCATTCCCCATGGGCGAATGGGACTTTTTGAGCCCCGGCGTGCATGGGAGCAATAACGAATGTCACGTGATGTGAGTTCCACCAATCAAATGACAAGGAAGTGCATGTCAGTTATACAATGTACAATCAATAGTCGAATTTGACGTCGTAAAAATGTCGTGAAGACATGGATGGAGAAGGAAGATTTCAGCGACTTAATTCACATAGCAAGATGTCTCTTCTCTGTGTATGTATTTTGCGCTTTACTGTATTTATTTCAAGGTCTTAACGCTCCTACTTGCACCGAAACCGCGTGGCTGGGTTCACATGGCAGTCCACGCGTGCTGACACCGTGCGGCACAGCCGTACTCTGTTGGCCAGTTTCCCTTTATCGACATGTCAAAAAAGTAAACACTAAGATAAAGGTCATTCAAGTTTTTTGTTTGTGAAAATAAAAGATGCCAATAGTTTTTCCTTAACCAGTTCGCGCCGGAGGCCGTGTATACACGCAAAAGTTTGCGGGTTTTCGGAACGTATGACAGATAAACATGCAGGGAGTGAAGTTCGGAAATATCTGTCAGCGACCCGCTCCCAGCGAGGGAGGCTGGAAATACGAGTGTGCTGCCCGAGGGTGATGGCTTCAAACCCGCCTGGCTTGAGGTTGAGTGAAATTAATCCCGCGCCTCGTTCTGTTCTTGTCAAAATAATCCCGGCGTGAACTGGTTAAAAACAGACTTTTCCCCCCCATATTTTATACTTTATTTTAACATGTGTAGGAGACTTATCGAAGACTACAAATATCAATAAATCTGGAAATGAAAAAAAAAACCAAATCACCCTTATTTCTTTCTTCTCCATTTATCTCCACTTCGGCCTGTGCCCTGGGGCTTGTTTTCCCGACCGCGACCAGAAACATGTTTGTGACGTCAAGTTGATAACCAGAAACATGTTTACACATGCGCACAAAGACACTGAACCGAAAACTGGGTCAAAAAGTTGTAAACAAAAGTGGTGGACGTTTTGACAACATCAAGAATTTTTTGGTGATAGCGGCCAGTCCAGGCGAAATTCGGGATAATACCTTGTGGGCTTGTAAGTTGTGTAGACATTTTATTACAGGCTACGTAAAACGTACAAACTAATGATGTACGTATTAAGAATAAGCATTACAAGCTTATTTTCCCCCAACACTGTTCTGTTAAATGTCGTGTATTTATCTTTCGCAATCTTGAAATGCACTCCGTAACGACCCTTGGGCTTGGTTCGGTTTTGGTCGGAACAGTGAGTCACTCCAGCCAACCGAAGTCACGAAAACGCTCAACCCATGACCAAAGCCGAAACATGTTTCTTGTCACGGTCGCGAAAACACGCTCCAGTTCAGTCTCTTTTTGCCAGAACGCCTCACAATTTGTCAGTGATTTAAAAGTCTGTGTACCTTTAAGTAACCTGAGTATTTTCCTTACCATTATGTTGCTAGGTTGCCAATTTCTCCTCCATGGTCGACGATGAGGAGATGGAGACGGTTGTCGAGGATACGGGCAAAGACTGGGAGGACTTGATCCCCGAGGCTAACCGTCTGAAAGTGGAGGAAGATGCGAAACAGAAGGAGCAACTCCAGCTGTATCTGCCTCCGAGAGTCCGCAAGCAAGTCAACAGGGTGAGAGAACAAAGTAGCACCTGAACGCATTTTTACCCCTCAGCCGAGAGGCTCGACGGGTATTGTCATCGCCTTCGGCGTCCGTCCGGATGTCCGTATGTCGGTCCGTCCGTCCGTCCGGGCAGCTTAGTTCCCGGATGATAACTTGAGTTACAAATGTTGTTTGGGATTGTAACTTTGGTAGGGGGTTGCCCTTTGGAGAAAGCAAGTTGGGATTGGTTTTGAGGTCAAAAGGTCAAAGTTCAAGGTCACCGTGGTGAGTTAAAGGTAAATTGTTTCCGGATGATAACTTGAGTTAGAAATGAAATTTTGGTGTCTAACTTCGGTAGGGGTTTGCCAAAAAAGTACAGGCATGTTGGGATTGGTTCTGGGGTCAAAGGTAAAAGGTCAAGGTCACCATGTTCAGTTAAAGGTTAATGGTTTCCGGATGATAACTTGACTCTGGCTGAGGGGTTTCAACAGCAACGCTGTTATTTTTCCTGTCGTTTTCAGTCACGATACACGTTGTGTAGGTCACATAAATTACACACAGCACCAATGCACAAATGTGGTTTCTTACACGTCCGCAAAAGGCAAACACTTTACAGATGGAATCACAACTATCAATGAACAGCCCGAATTTATGGGGTCGCAAAAGTGGACCCCGAAATTGTTTTCGCATACATAACACAAGAATAAAACATAAACGCCCAGTATTTAAAGGATAGTTGTGTGGATGTTTATATCTACTTTTAAATGTTCTTTCCGATTAACATCATTTTGTTCAAAGGCGTATTCCAGAAAGAACTGTCCCTTTCAGTTTGCCTGTGTGAAAGTTACACGTAATTCATGATTTTTAAAAATTCTGGTGCCAATACTAAGCTAAGCACTGCTTGGTAAAAACTATGACTATAAAGTGCAAAGAGAAAGGTCTATTCCTAGAGGAATACTCAAAATCATGCAACTTATTACATCCATTGTAACTTTTTGATATTATTTAAAAATAGAGTATATCATTTGTCATTTGTGCATTTTTTTCCGTTTGAATCAACAAAAGTGCTCAAAATCTAAAGACGGGTGGTTAGCAACTAAACCTGATGAATTTTTAGCTTAGTGAATGCTGTATTTTACACAAAAAAACAATATTCCAGGATCTCAATCTCAGTTCAAAAGTTGCCGAGTATTGCGAATGAAATCAGCATCTGGGAAATGTTCTCATTCAGCCGATTGCAGCTACGCGATGTCACGCACTGAACCGACGAATAATAGCAACAATACACATGTGTGCGTCTCATCAACGCTTGCATGCACCCATTCACGGATTTGCCCAATTACAAACCAACTGCTAACGTCATCACTTGACTCATCTTTGGAGATGACCTTCTTTGATTGTTTTCTTCAAAATGACAGCATGCCAGCAGAAACAATTTCACAGGGAGTTTAGTGTCGTTACTATCTTTAAACCAAGTAAGCCTTTTAACAATAATTTGATCAGTAACTTTTTCGAAAGCTGCAAATGATCTACTCTACCTTTAATGCCCACACCGATTCACAAGAGACTTGCCTTCACATAATATCACTTCAAGATCACACTTAGGTCACTACTTTTTTGTTCTTCAAATGTCGGCTGATGTTGCAGATGACGCTTCGATCTCCTTAAAACTCTCCAAAAATATCCTTTAGAGTGGAGCTTGAGGTGACCTCAGTAAGACCATAAGGCTTGAGAATTCTGCACCCATTTACGATCTCGACCGGCACGAACATTCTTCGGGAAATTTGGATAGTCAAGACAAAAATGAGAGAAAACGGTAACGTCAGACCATACAGCGACATCGAGATCGTGCGTGTGCTGCCAAGCTGGTCATTAGTCTGCTCCCTTACATTTTGCGCTAATTAAAAGCGTTTTGGTTCCAGATACACGACCATCGCTCCCTCAGTCTGGCTTCCAGATGCACAATTACAAAATTACAACACCGTCTGCAAATGGTGCCCGACTAAATTTAGTGCAAAATGTATGGGAGCCCAGAGAGGCCACATAAAGCTTATACTCGATCGTAACCCCATCTAAAAACACGTTAAAATTGTGCAGCAGCAGGATTCCAGTCAAACCAGTGAGTTTGGCAATTTTGAGACATCATCTTAAATTTTTTTTAAATTTTGCCAATGCCCATGGCTACGGTGATGCCCGCAGACGAGAAACCGGAGACTTTGTTTTTGGGCCTTAAGCCCGGTTCATACTCCACGCGAATGTGAATGTGAAGCGAATTTGACGTCATGAAACGTTCACTGCGAAATTCGCCTGAGTTGAAATGTGCTAAACTTTTTCAAATTCGCAGCGCGAATACGTGACATGACGTCACAAATTTGCGTTCACTTTCGCTTTCGCGCCGAGTATGAACCGGGCTTTATGCTGATTTTTTTGTTTTCCTTTCTAAAGATGACCTACCAAGGCAGTGACTCGGAGGCTTCGGTGACACGTAAGAAGCGCACCAAGCGTTCGCGCTCCTCCAGTTCAAGCAGCGAGACGGATGAGAGCGACACGGAGAAGAAAACCAAGAAACCGCGGGGTAGACCGCGGACGACGCGGCGGGACGGCGTGCACGGTTTCACTGATGCCGAAATCAGAAGGTACGTGCATAGATATATGGAATCTGCAGCCTGACTCCTATGATTTATTGCAACCTATGCAAATGATTCTTGGCCTATACAGGGTGAGTAAAAAAACGAAACCCACATGTCGGGACCATTGTTTGAGTGAAGTTCTGCATGTAGCACTTTCAAAATCTAGGATATATAAAAGCCCAATTCATAAGCTTTCTTTTAGTACAAGACTCATTCAAATCACTCATGTACTTTTCAAGTTACGGAATTTTAAACACAAACATCGTTTTAAGGTGTATTCCTCGGATCACAAATGGACCGAAAAATTTGATTTTTTTCTTCAGCTCGGATAATTATCGGCATTCCAGACTCCAACCAGTCTTAAACACAGTGTTTTAACACCTCCCAAGCACACGTTTATTCCCTTATTAGTAGAGGCTATCTTTATCAAAGGTCTGGAAATGTGTCCCAAATTTCTGTTTTGTAACAAATTTTACGTTTTCATTTTTTTGTAGATTCATCAAGAGTTACAAGAAATTTGGTGAACCGCTAACAAGGTATGTACATGTATGACAGTCTTATGTTGATACACAAAGAATTATCATTTATCTACACGAATTATTTACATTTAAGAAAGTAGGACGGGATGATAAATACTGTTACTTTGTCCTGTGTTTTGTTATTATTTATTTTTTGTCCTGACAGAGAATCCCAAGTTTTGTAAAGGCTGACATGATTATTCATATCTCATGTTTAATTCATAACTACTCGTGCATAATTCATGCAGATTGCAACTTCGCGGGTATTGCTGAGATACAGGAGTTATGCTCAGTTCTGAAAAAGAGACTCAAGTATCTCATGTTTTATTCATAACCTCTCATGCATAATTCATGCAGATTGGAACTTCACGGGTATTGCTGAGATACAGGAGTTATGCTCAGTTCTGAAAAAGAGACTCAAGTATCTCATGTTTTATTCATAACCTCTCATGCATAATTCATACAGATTGGAAGCCATTGCCGTTGATGCTGAGTTACAAGAGTTATGCTCAGTTTTGAATAAGAAACACAAATATCTCATGTTTTATTCATAACCTCATGCATAATTCATGCAAATTGGAAGCCATTGCCGGTGATGCTGAGATACAGGAGTTATGCTCAGTTTTGAACAAGAGACACAAGTATCTCATGTTTTATTCATAACCTCTCATGCATATTTCATACAGATTGGAAGCCATCGCCGGTGATGCCGAGTTGCAGGAGAAGTCCCAAGCTGATCTGATGAAGCTGGGTACCATGCTGCATGATGGATGTAAGAGGGCCATCGAGGAGTATGAGGAACGCTTACGAGAAGAAGCTGACTTTGATGGTAAGTCACAAGACAGTCACAAGACAATCATTAGACAATCATTAGTCAATCACAAGACAGTCACAAGACAATCCCAAGGCAATCATTGGTCTATCACAAGACAATCACAAGACAACCATCAGTCAATCACAAGACAATCACAAGACAACCATCAGTCAATCACAAGACAATCACAAGACAGTCACAAGACAAACACAAGACAGTCACAAGACAGTCACAAGACAATCATTAGTCAATCATTAGTCAATCACAAGACATTACAAGACAATCACAAGTCATCACAAGTCAATCACAAGTCTATCACAAGTCAATCATACAACAATCACAGGACAGTTACAAGACAATCACAAGACAATCACTAGTCAATCATACAACAATCACAAGACAATCACAGGACAGTCACAAGACAATCACAAGACAATCACTGGACAGTCACAAGACGGTCACAAGACAGTCACAAGACAATCCCAAGGCAATCATTGGTCTATCACAAGACAATCACAAGACAACCATCAGTCAATCACAAGACAATCACAAGACAACCATCAATCAATCACAAGACAATCACAAGACAGTCACAAGACAAACACAAGACAGTCACAAGACAGTCACAAGACAATCATTAGTCAATCATTAGTCAATCACAAGACATTACAAGACAATCACAAGTCATCACAAGTCAATCACAAGTCAATCATACAACAATCACAGGACAGTTACAAGACAATCACAAGACAATCACTAGTCAATCATACAACAATCACAAGACAATCACTGGACAGTCACAAGACAGTCACCAGACAATCACTGGACAGTCACAAGACGGTCACAAGACAGTCACAAGACAATCACAAGACAATTACAAGTCATCACAAGTCATCACAAGTCAATCACAAGTCTATCACAAGTCCATCACAAGTCAGTCACAAAAAATTCAATGACAAGACAATCACAAGTCAGTCACAAATCAATCACAAGACAATCACAAGTCCATTACAAGTCCATTACAAGTAAGTCACGAAAATTTAACTGTTTTTTTTTGTCAATTTCCTCTAGGCAAGAAGAGAGGGGCTACACTGAAGATATCCGGAGTCACCATCAACGCGCCGTCACTTCTGAAACATGAAGAGGAGTTTAAAGCGTTGGTCCAGACCATACCGGCCGATCCTGTCCAGAGAAAGAAGTAAGCCAATTTATCCCGCTTGCTAAGAACATAAATGCTTAGCACGGAAAAGATTTATGCTAAGCAGTTTCATTTGCGCAACCTATATTTTCTGTCTGTAGTTCTCAGGTCTTGAGTTGTTCTTTTTGTCATTGCTCGTTAGGTTATTTCAAAGTCTGGCATACAGGGTGAGTAAAAAAAAAAATGAAACCCAAATGGCAGGACCAATTTTTGAATGAAGTTTTGCCTGTAGCACTTTCAAAATCTAGGATATGAAAGCCCAATCAATAAGCTTTCTTTTAGTACAAGAATCATTCAAATCACTCATGTACTTTTCAAGTTACGGACTTTTGAACACAAACACCGTTTTAAAGTTCTGTCCACGGATCACAAAAAGGGTAAGTGTTCTTTCAGCAAAACGAAAACAATTCACATGCATCCCTGTGAGAATTGTTTTCATTTTGCTGAAAGAACATTTACTTTTTTGTGATCCATGGACAGAACATTAAAACAGTGTGTTTTCAAAATTCCGTAACTTGAAAAGTGCATGAGTGATTTGAATGATTCTTGTACTAAAAGAAAGCTTAATGACTGGGCTTTCATATCCCAGATTTTGAAAGTGCTACAGGCAAAACTTCATTCAAAAATTTGTCCTGCCAATTTTTTTTTTTACTCACCCTTTAGGTTATGGGCTCTGTGTGCCAGCAAAAGAGGGCACCCTTTTACCTAACAAGGAAATCCCAGGATTTTTTGTCAGGTTGTTTCCCTGATTTCAGGATTTTTGTCAGGTATTTTCCTGGTTTCAGGAATTTTTGTCAGGTATTTTCCTGATTTCAGAATTTTTTGTCCAGTATTTTCCTGATTTCAGGATTTTTTGTCAGGCATATCCCTGATTTCAGGATTTTGGTTCAGGTTTTATTCTGATTTCAGGATTTTTTGTCCGTTTTTTTCCCCTGATTTCAGGTTTCTTTCCTGATTTTAGGATTTTTTGTCCGGTATTTTCCGTTCATTTCATGCCCTGTAAAGGAAAAAATCTCAGTTGTTAGATGAATTTTGACAAGGAGTTATCTTTGATCTTTTTCTTAGATACCAGCTGGAGTGCCGAGCCAAGGTGGCTCATTGGGACGTGGACTGGAGCGTGGATGAAGACTCCAATCTACTGAAGGGCATCTATGAGTACGGCATGGGCAGCTGGGAGGCTATCAAGATGGATCCTGAGCTCAACCTTCACGATAAGGTAGGCTGAAGAGACAAAAGCGCAGATTATTACTCTGAAATGTGGTAGAAAACTTTGAACTTGCTAATCTAGCGGTCATGGTTTGCATGACTATGGCGTAAACTCTGAATGTGCACAAAGCCATAATAAATAAATAAATAAATACCCGGGTCTTACATTGCGCACGTATCTACCAACAATTAGGTACTCAGGGCGCTGGAAATTATGTCTATTATGAAAGAAAGGTAAATAAAGTTAACGAGAAATAATATGAGACCCATTATGTAGCACCTTATAAGGGTTGACAAGGTAAACGTAAAAGGTAAGATCCCATAGCCATTACTGGCCGTAGGAGCAGTGGGATGTTAGAGGTCCACTGTGTCTTGGGCGTGGCATATGAGTGGCGGGGCCCAGTCCTCTCCTCTCGCCGTCTTACCTTCCCTGAACAAATCAGGTACCCATTTTACTGTTGGGTCGTCAGAGAGAGTTTTCCAGTATTTGGTCCGAATGGGATTCGAACCGCAAACCTTCCACTCCGTAGCTCTACGCTCTAACCGCTCGGCTACAAGGTGCTGCATGAATTATGCATGAGTAGTTATGAATAAAACATGAGATATTTTGTGTCTTTTGTTCAAAACTGAGCATAGCTCTTGTATCTCAGCATCACTGGCTAAGTTTTAATCTGCAATATTGAAGCCACTGCCTGAAACACGGGGGCAAACCCCTTCTCTTAGCGATGGGTGTAACTGGGTTCTTTAACATGCATTACACAACAAAGCAAGATACACAAAGCCATAGCATTTTTGCGTGAGCTTCAGGTGTGGTTGGCAGTACTTGTAATGTCTCTCCCAGTGGTCTCCCCCAACTCTCCCTTTCTTACCGTTGAGGGGGTACTTTTGCAACGGAGCCCATCCGGTTCGTTAGTAAAAACGTCATACACACGCGCACACCACTGATTACTAGCGCCCATTGGCTGCAAACGCTCGAGCTGCGTTATCTTCCGGTTCCAATCGTGCAGAAGGTGCTGGAGGTGACGTCACACTAACGAACCGGATAGAGCAGCCAGGAGAAATATCGAGTGAGGGCTATATATATAACCGGCTACCCGATTAAAAAAAAACACGGATACATGGGTACCCGTTAAAGAAACCAAACGCCAAACATGCCAAAATTCAAATCTTGGAAGTTGCTGTTGAGAGTGTTTACAAAGGTCCGCACGATAATACTACTTCATCGGTGCATCAATACAGCAAGATACAAGTGTGTTCATTGAGCTTTATAGCTTTACAGTGTAATCTGCAGCTTTCGCGAGTATCACAAATGTGAAATATGGGTTTTTTTTCCCATTTGGCCTGGTTTTCATTTTGAAAATTCCCCACAAATGACTCTCAAAACCTTTCTTGTTCATTGTCTGAGAAGTAACTCATTAATTTGCAAAGTTGGTTATGGGTACCCGATCCCATACTCTAGAACCGGTTCCTGACATTAAGGGTTGGGTACTCGGGTGCCCGGCTCCGATGCACAGTTTTAACTTCACTCAAATGCACGAAGGTCGGACTACTCTAATCGACTATTTGGAACCGGAGCCCAGGGCATGGTTTGCATCTCTGGTTACCAATAGCCGCACACATCATAACGCACAGCAGGGAACCAGGATTGCGACAATCGTGATGACATTTTGACCAGCGTTTGACTAGAGACTTTCGAACATTACAATTAGCCAATTCACAATTCCAAAAGCGCATACGGGATATCTGCTTGTTGACAAGTTTTGTGAGGTAAACAAAGCAGCTGAATACATGCAAGTCTATAGGAACGTGGTAACTGAATCTGCATTTTGCAATTTTTATATAGTAAAAAAGGAGATGGAAACTTTTGTTTGCACAAAAGTTGTTGCTTAAGAAACATTTTAAACCATGGTGCCGTAAAAAAAAAAATCATCATTTTGCATCTACTTCAAAACACGAACTTTTCTTTGACTTTGTTGGTACCTCGCTATGATTTTGCACACCTGTGGCGAACTGTTTATCTCTCAAAACGAAATCATTGAATCTGATGTGCGCATGTGCAGTTGAAATGGCGAAAATGCAGGCTAACGTTTACGTTATGCATTGACCAAGCCTTCCCTGCTAACATCTGAATGAATCAAGTCGTTGATCAATTGATCTCGTTAGCTGAGATTTTACGACCTTCCAACCTCCTGTCTATCTCGTTGTAGATATTATTACCGGACCCTCAGAAGAAGCCCCAAGGGAAGCAACTCCAGACGAGGTGCGAGTATCTCATCAAACTCCTTAAGAAACAACGAGACAAAGAGGAACTCATAGCTGAGGTGAGATGAATATCATAAGTCCATCACTAGCCAATCACATGTCCATCAGAAGTAAATCACATGTCCATCACAAGTCAATCTCGGGTCAATCAAAATTCCATCACAAGTCAATCACAACTCCATCACAAGTCTATCACAAGTCCATCACAAGTCTATCACATGTCTATCACGAGTACATGGCAAGTTATCTCAAGTCCTCACAAGTCCTCACAAGACCTCAAAAGTCCTCACAATCCTCACATGTCCATCACAAGTCCCCACAAGTCATTACAAGACCTCACAAGTCCATCACAAGTCCATCTCAAATCCTCGCAAGTCCATCACATGGCCTCACAAGTCCCCACAAGTCATCACAAGTCCATCACAAGTCCTCACAAGTCCTCACAAGTCCTCACAAGACCTCACAAGTCCATCACAAGTTACCACAAGTCATAACAAGACCTAACAAGTCTTCACAAGCCATCACAAGTCCATCGCAAATTCTTACAAGACATCACAAGCCCTCACAAGTCCACACAAGTCCTCACAAGTCCACACAAGTCTTCACAAGTCCTCACAAGTCCACCGCAAGTCACCACATGTCCTCACAAGTCCACAAAGCTCCTCGCAAGTCACTACAAGTCCTCAATTCATTTCATTTATTCTGCCTCCTCTCAGCAACCAAAGAAAACGCGGAAACCCAAAGACACACCAGCAGCAGCAACACCACCGGCCCCCGTCAAACGCGAGCCCAAGACCAAACCCAACAACCGGAAGAAAGCAGCGCACAACGAAGACACCACCGCCAAGAAAACCGCCAAGAAAGGAAGGAAAGGCGCTCGGAAGAAAACGGCCGACAACGGGAAAGAAGAGAAGGAGAATAAGGAACAAGGAGAGAGTAAACGCAGGAAGAAGGTCAAGACGGAAGAACCAGAAGAAGAAGGCGAGATTGTTGACGATGAGCCAGAAACTAAGAAAGAGAAAAAGGTAAAGAAATCATTTCTTCTAGGAATGGTCAGCAGACCATATTAGCTTGGTCAAAGTCATTACCAGCATTTGTGAAGGCTTGTTCGTAATTGACGCAAAAGCAAATAAGAATGTGTGACGTCCAACAAGTTTTTGCACAGCAAATTCGCAAACGTTGAAACATCGTAACAAAGTTTTCCCAAAAATGAACATAACCCATAGGTTTGCAGGGCTTGTGGTCCAATCTGGAACGTTCTTTGTTCTGTTGTCTGATGCATCACATCGTTAACATGAACTTATTTTCCTAACGCTGTTTTTTTTGTCTTTCAGGGTAAAGATAAGACGGACACCAAAGGACCCAAGAAGGGTCATAAGGAGCTTCCCCCTATGCACATCACCGCCCAACGAAATCCAGTCTTCATTGATCCAACCGGTGAACTCGACGAAGCTACATTCAGTGCCGTAAGTATCACGTATCCAATAATCCTCAGGTATCCCATAATCCTCAGGTATGCAATAATCCTCAGGTATGCAATAATCCTTAGGAATCCCATAATCCTTAGGTATCCAAGAATCCTTAATATCCTATAATCCTCAGGTATCCCGTCATCCTCACATATTAATCCTCAGGTATCCCATAATCCTCAGGTATTTCATAATCCTCATGTATCCCATAATCCTCAGGTATCCCATAATCCTCAGGTATTTCCATTATCCTTAGGTATCCCGTAATCCTCACGTATCCCATAATCCTTAGTATCCTATAATCCTCAAGTATCCCATATGCCTTAAGGTGCCCTCAGGTCAACCTTGCGATGACACAGATCAGTCGGGGATTGACTTTTCAGGATATAACTGCGCCTGAGCTATGACTGTCGGGAACAAAGTAGTCACCGATTTTGTGCGACCTGAGTGCAACTGTGATGATATTAAGACGATCGGCATCAGTCGGCGTTAAAAAAAATCAACAGTCGCAAGAGTAGAAACATTTCAACTTTGGCGTCGTGTTCCTGACAGGCAGGAATCAATCGCAGCCAATCAGCGTGGGGCGAAAACGGCTCAATGAACAGGTGTGACCGTGGAATGTCATTTGATTGTTATCACACGCTTTCGCTATTGTTAGAGAAGTCACATGACTGTCTGCTGTAGAATCGTCATCACGTCGTGGGTGACATGAGCATGGTTGCGATTATTTTGCGCCGAGATGCCGCTTGTTCTACGCAAATGACACGAAGCAAATCGCGGGTCGACCTGAGGCCGGCTTTAGTATTTAATTTACATCTCATTAATGCAAAAAAATCCTACGTACAAAAGAGTAACCTTCTTGTACTAAGACCATGGTTTTCAATTCTTGTTTTTGTTGCTCGTAGTGTAAGGAAAAGATGCGACCAGTCAAGAAGGCCCTGAAACTCTTAGACAACCCTCCCGAGGAAGTCTCCGAGAAGGAACAGGTCAACCACACCAGACAGTGCCTGCTGAAGATCGGCGACCACATCGCCGATTGCATCTTAGACCTGAAAGATGCCGATAAGATCCATGAATGGAAGGGGTGAGTGTCAACTAGTGAGAGTTGGCCAACTGAAATTACCCATCGGCCAAACAGCATAAATTTATCTTAAATCTATATATCCCCCTGGCTTTCAAGCCGGACAGGAGGATATTGCGATCGCGTTTTCCGTCTGTGTGTCCGTTTGTCAGTGTGTGTGTGTTCCAGTTCATTGTAAGTTCAGTCATCAATCTCACCCACACTTGAAAGGAGAGAAGGCCAACGTCAAAAAAAATCCTTTCCAATATGGATATTTACGAGGTCTCTGGAGAGATACTAATGATTCTAACATATGTTAGTTCGGTGTCTCACCCAAACTCTCCATTCAACTGAGAACTGGTACCTGCCGGATGGACAATTAAGGCCGTCACTTACTGCCTGTACTTAGGGCAGGCTTCAAAACTGAGCGTTCGCGAAGTCAGCGAAGTTCGCGAAGTAATTTTGATTCCAAGTTAGGAGTAAACTTCGAGCTGTGCAGGTTCATTTGCATCGCATGACAATGCGCCTTTGTTATGCTAAAACTATGCTAATATGCTACAGCTGCTGAGTTCGCGAAGTGCGCGAAACTGGCGTACGCGGAGTTCGCGTAAGCTACCGGTCAGTGCTCCGGTAATATTCAGGCTTAGTTGCGTCGGCGGTATTTGTTAAACCAGGAGCTAGCAAGGCGCTGTGTTCCCGAATATTTTTTGATAAGTGGCAAATTTCCGTCACATCGTTTGATAATGTTGACAACTTGAAATCAACTTCCTGAAATCGGAATGAAAATTCCTTGCCGCAAGTTTCTTGGCTCTTGGGTAATATTTTAACTTCACACCTGCGGTATTCATCAAGCACAAAGACTGCAAAAATGTATTTTCAGAAAGCGTTTCGCCTCAAAATACGATCTATATTTTTTGTATATGAACTGCACTTTTTTATATAATTAAGCACCGATTGTCGTGATACGGAAAAGTGTACTATCCATGGCTTCCGATTTCCGCATTTTGTAGAACTTATTTACTGGAGATGTTGTCTGCATGTAGCCCTTTCTATTTTTCCTCCAAGGTAGAATTGAAGAGGAGTATATCAGGCCTAATACGTTATCAATAAAACAACTTCAAGTTGCTGCGGATCTCCCCGGCCATGCTCAGAGTTTCACCCCGAAAATAAATACTTCCGTCTTTTTTGAAATGCCATAGCAATAAATAACAAATTTTCTTTTGAAGGAGGTAATGCACCCAAACGCAAATATGTTAGCCGAAC
Organism: Patiria pectinifera; assembly: GCA_029964075.1. NCBI lineage: Eukaryota > Metazoa > Echinodermata > Asteroidea > Valvatida > Asterinidae > Patiria > Patiria pectinifera. The sequence continues at coordinate 5,599,469 of CM057129.1, read as the reverse complement.
AATCAGTAATCTTTATGCTTAATGACCGTAAAAACAATTAAAAAATCAACCGTAATTTTAGAGGAATAATAAAAAGCGTCCAATTAGGATAGAATAAATCATTTCCCGTTTCTCTAAAACATACATGTATATGAACATTTCGTTACAGAATTGGAAAGAAATTATTATAGTAAGACACTGAAGAGGACGGTTAAATCAACTTTGACCATGCAGTTTAGAAACTGTGTTATGAATATTTACGAAGCCGACACACGTCACTAGATATCCTTGACAATAATGTTACTATGGAAATGCCTTGCACTAGTCAACCTATATATGGGATGTTTGGGCGAGTCTTATTGCCTATCAGTGAACTCCAGTTTGGCGGGAACGTTTTCACAGCTCGTCGCATTGGTGGTGACACGCCGTCGTCATGACGATCTACCTGTCTGTCTTGTGCTACACAAGTTCCCACGCTCTTATTTGGGCAAGGAGCCAAACCAGCCAGACCAGTTTCGCGCCAGGCATCGTGTGGAGTTAACGACGGCTGTTTAATGTGCAGGCTGTTGGGCTGAAACGTAACGCGGAGTTCGCGAACCTCATGCTCAGCTAGCTAGCTGGCTGTGCTGCCGTCGTGATCCCTGTATCAATGGATGGGCCAACATGTAAAAGGTCGCATGGGAGCTGACTTCAAGCGCGATTGTACAGTACAACGTGTACATGTACATACATGTACAGTACATGTGCATTTACATGTTGTTATGTACTGAACGTTTATGTTGTTCTATATCATGTATGATTGCATTTTTACTCCCCATGGAATTCTGAAGCCTTTTTGTTTTCTTTATTGTGTTCGGGTGAACTCATAAGTCTGAAATAAAGCAATTTTGAGGGGGGTGTGGATTTGGCATGCTTGTACATTATTATTATCTTTTTTTTTTAATATCTCAGAATTGTTAATTTAAATGCCAGTCTATCTAAAGAATTTGAAAATAAAACTTATACACAAATCCTATTACAACTTTCTTCTCGTCAAAGATCGCCATTAGGATCTATACATTTCTAATATGATTGCTCTTTTACACTGAAGTTCAATGAGTAAATAAATATGAAATTAGTAAGTTACTTTATTATTGCATCATCGAACTCAAAGTTCACCAAGATATTATGTTGAATATGAGCTGGGCGGCAGGGTTTTGATTTATGTACGAGCCACAAAGACTATAATTATTGTAATATACACTGATTACCTTAAATTGTATGATAATTGATACACATCGAAGTGAATTGGGCATAATAATAATGGGAATGTAGGCACTACACGTATCATGGGCGGCTGCAGAGTTGATCTGCTACGGCTACAGTACTATATAGGCAAGATGATTAGTACACCAACAACATGTAGACTCATCTGATCTACGATGTGAAGACTCAGTCGGCCAAGGAAGGCAAAATTCTGCACCTCGTTCGTGTCATTTCTCACTGGATACGGGTGCTTCATTGCATTTGGTGATGGACTCTGCAATGTTCGCGGGAGCCCTATCACACAATGTTCCCATAACCTCAGTGCATTGTTCAGCCTGGAGCTGACTATTAACGGTGCGTGCTCATGCACTGCGTGCTCATGCATTGCGTGCTCAAAAAGGGAAAGTCCCGAGTTATTTACATGGCTGTTCATGTACATGAATTATTGTCATTCAGGCCGACAGCGTAAACGAAATAAACTAATAAAAAGCTGCGAATATTTTCCACAATAAATATACTGTACTGAATATGGGTAAGTTTAGTTGAACAGCTACTTTCACGAAACTATTACTGTGGTGAATTTCACGAGTGAGCTGTTTTTCTCAACGCCATCCATCATCTACGAGAAATGTGAGGGTGTTTTTTTCTCGAAATTGTCTGAGTGCTTCCGGCCGCCCACAAACATTTTGGCACATTTGTGCTTCGCAGCTAGTGTTGGTAGATAACAAGTTAGCACCATGTTCAATTCGCTGGGTAAAACGAAGTAAATCAGCAACCTCTGGAAGCAGCCCAGAAAATTCATCCATGGTGTGGTACTGCACCAAGGAGCATAGAGCATGGAATGCAAGGACGAACTTGTTCTTTTATTTACGTCTTGTGTCAAACTACATCAACTAGTATTTGTGTGCTTCTCTATGGTTACGATGCGTCGAGCCGGTTGATTTCGTTGACAGCTACGGCGCCGCGGACTTCGCGAACCTGTGCTACCGTCGTGATCCCTGCATCAATACATCAACCAACGTGTAAGGGTCGCAGGGCGAACTGACTCTAGTGCTATGCTGCAGCACAGATGCGCACACTAATCTTGTAGACTATCTATTGTGTACCGTCCAAGCCACTGCATGCTATGCGTGTACTTCACTACTTGTTTATGTTGTTCTGAAGGCTCAATACAAATGTAATTACTTTTTTTCCCCTTCTCGTCGTCGAATCCTCCAGCATTTCTTTTTACTATAAGTGGGCACAAGTCATATGGAGGTCTTGATATTTTTACGGCTTTGTTTTGTACGACACCGACAGTAAACGAAATAATCTAATAAAATAATACATTTTTTTCACAATAATTGTTTTAATCAACATGGGTAATATGGTTAAAAAAAAATTCACGAAACCATTTCTTTTTCGAGACTTCCATGAATGGGAGCGGTTTTATTTTTATTTCAAATTCACTTATTATTATTCAGAGGTGTAGGATTAGGGCGACCTACGAATATCTTTCTTAGGCAAAAATAAAATTATCCTATTTTGTATCACCATGATGAAAATTACACAACAAAATCAATGGAGTTTGAATCAGCTAGCTTCATAGGTGTTTGCATTTTGGAGTTACAACAATTTAAATGGCCGAATTTGGAGTTTCAATTCAGTGAGGTTTACATTATACTTGTATACTTTAAGCATGTTTTAAAAATCTTAATTCTGTTCCGGGAAAAAACGATCCAAATGGTCACAATTTATGGCCAACCGTCCGTTTTTCCCCTTCACACTGCGCCAGACCAGCCGTCCCTTCGGAATGCCTTGATATCGGCGCCCAATATACGCAGTCAGTAGTTCCAAAGGAACGGGCATTATTAATCTGAGCACACGTTGCGCTGGAAGTCAGGTCCCATGCAACCTTTATACGTTGGTCGATGTATGTTGACACGAGGAACACGACGGCAGCACAGCTGAGGTTCGCGAACTCCGCGTAGCCTGATACAACCTGTACAGTAAACAGCCGTCGGCAGCTCCAAACGACGCCCGCATGTGGTGCAAAAGGATTCTGGTCAGTTTGGCTACTCGCCAAAATATAAGGGCGTGGGAACTTGAAATTGTCACCGGCGCTGCGCAAGACAGACAGGTTTATCGTCATGACGACATTTCACCACCAATGAGATGAGCTGGGAAACGTTCGCGCCAAACTGATTTGATTGATAGACAATAAGACCCGCCCACACATCCCATATATAGGTTGTCTTGCGCAAGGCATATCTATAGTAACAATGTTGCCAAGGATATTTTAGTGACGTGTGGGCTTCGTAAAAATTCATGAGTGACAGTTTCTGTACTTCCCGATAGAGAGTTGATCAACAGTTGTCTTCAGTTTATTCGCATTTCTTTCCAAACTCGTTTCGGTTCATTTTCAAACCGAAGGTAATAAAAATAATTACATGTACAATGTATTTCAATCATTTAATGTTTCATTTACTTGAATGAACCGTGTTAAGCATAATACCGTAATTTAGGTTCCCGGGTAGTATTGTAAAAAAAGTATGAAAATAATTATTACACTTAATGGAGAGAAACGTTTTTGAAACGATCTTTTAAAACGATCTTTCGTGTTTTTACGTTAATTTGTTTCTGGACAATTGGTGTTTCCTTCAACTTTATTTTTGACAATTGAGTGATTGCATTATATAATACCGAAACATCTAAATAATACCAAAACAGAAAGTTGTCCAAATATCCGTTCGGATGTTTGACTAATTCCTGCAATAAAAAAATCGACATTTCACATGCTACTTCTGGACACTGATTGCGAACAGTCTCTGGAAAATACATCTGCACGCATGTTCGCTGACTTCGCGTTATGATAATAAGACGGGCAAGTGCTGTGAATTATTCAGTACGACCATTAACATAACAAAGGCGCAAGTTTCGCGCTACCTCATTAACTTGACCACGGATGGATGAGTAGCTCCGCGAAGTTCGCAAACTGGCTAGCTCTTTGGATATTCGCGAAGTTCGCGAACACTTCGCGAAGTCAGTTTTGAAGGCTGCCCTTAGACATGTATACAAACTGCCAGGATGCCAGGGAGATCGCGCAAGTTTTACTTGCAGTATTTTTCCCTGTCCCTGTTACATGTGACATCTATGATTATATTCTGATGCACTCCTTGATGCAGTCGTCCTCCAAGAGTGATTATGAATCGAAAACTACCTACCCAACAAATAAAAAATTGTTAAAAGTCATTCTTGATAAGGGAATATATGTGTGCTTGGTTGGTTTTAAACACTCTGATTATTGCCGGTTGGAGTCTGGGTGCTGATAATTACCCGAGCTGAAGGCGAGGGTCATTATCAGCATCCAGACTCCAACCGGTCTTAAACATAGTGTTCAATACCGGCCAAGCACCTATTATTGCCATTCATATTTTTGTTCAAAAAGTCCAAACAAGTCCAAAATCATAACTTTCCAATGATTTTGTTCAACAAATTTACTTCAGGTTTTTCGGGACACCCCTCCAGCTATATTATGGTATGTCTAGTCTCACGAATAAGTCGTAAACAACTCCTTATATGGAGATTGGCGTGCACATCTCGCATACTGTGCGATGTGGCGCAGAACGCAGCTGTGCCGATGTAGTGTGAATTTAGGACTGTGAAATTCTGACTCACTGGTAGTATTGTGCATGCCTACGTGAGGATTGTGAACGTTCAACCAATAAAATGGTAAAAGGCACCGAATTTCATAGGAGTCCAAATTTCATGTGGCACTGGAAAAATGTTTAAGACCAGCCAGTCGGTCTTTATTATCCGTTTAAGACCGACCACGTGACGGGCTCTCGACCAATTGGAATTTGTAAAGGTCTTAGGTATTTATGAATGATACTTGAATGGCAAATTACAAAGTGCCAAGGTAACGGGGACAGGAAAAATGTCACAATTCAGACGCTAAATTTAGGGAATAATAACCATGCTCAATCTGGTTGACAATATGAGGTTCTGGTCTCTGATGTTACGCATTCTTTGATTTGCTAATTTTCTAGTTATCTGTGGACGTTCGTCGCCAAGTTTACGGAGTATGATGCCAAGAAGCTGTACAAGCTCTACAGACACGCTCAGAGAAAACGAGATGACGAACGGGAGGAGGTATAGTCATAAATTAACCGTCCTAGTGGGAAGTCGGTATTTAGAGCAAAATGTAAAACCTGTTAAATCTCTGCAGGTCAGTTTGAGTTGAAGGGTTATGAAGTGTTAAAGTAAACCACAAGAATTGTGCAGGGATTTGAAGTGTTATCCATACTCCACAGAAGATTACCTCAAAGGAATAAGGCGTGTGGGCGCTGACTCTATGAAACAAATGGTTTTTGCAAAACTTGTAAAAGACCAGGACGGTTAAGAAAGAATCTAAAAGATAATCAGAAGGCTTCGTAAAAGGATGTGCTCAGACTGTCTGTGCATTTGAATCGCTTACGAGTAATGAAATTGAAATTAGAATCGTTTTACAAAGATGGGGAACCACCAAAATTTGGCTGGATAGATCAGTTAGTAAAGTACCGGAATGTTTATCCGGAGATCGCAGGTTCAAACCCTGCTCCACTCCATTTCTCGTTCAACTGTAATTGATAAAATACTCCCAAGAATTAACCCCGGAGTTCTTGTACGGCCCAAAACCGCAATACTTTTTACCCTGCACCCTGCCCAAAACCACCCCATCAACGGGGAGAAAAGTTACAATGTAATACAATGTAGTTCAAGTGCTACTGGGATGAGTTTGAAAGAGCAAGGTCTGTATTTTGCTTCTTGCCGAAAAGTGCCTGATTTTGACACACCACGTCACATATTTCAGATTTCCACTCGCGTACTCGTTAAATTTGTAACTTTTCAAACTGCATCATTTTTCATAAACCGTTTTCAGTGTTGGACGATTTTAATACAGTCTTTTGGTAGCAAGATGTAGCCAACAGCATTCCCCAAAGGTCTATATAAATGACATTATCATAAGACGATCAAATTCAAAACTATGAGCCCTCCCATGAGTGTGAACTTTCTTCTGTTTTTTTTGCGGTGTTTATAACATCCACAAGTTTGTATGAACTCTGTTGTTGACATCCACAGGCAAAGCATGCAGTAGGAGGCAATCAACAAGGTCACAAGCCCCGCCCCCAAGAGTGGGCGGGGGGCCCCAAACCCAGAGAGGGCTGCTACCCAGGTGGGGGGCAGACCCAGGGGTACAGCCACCCCCACGGGGTCAAGAGACCCCACCCCGGTGGGGAGGGGCAGACAGACAGACCCAGAGGGGAACGTGACAGGTGAGTCGTTAGTGGATAGTCCTGTGATCCTGCTTGTTGACTCGTGCCTTGTGGATCAGTATTTTGGTGGATGTTTGTGGATTAGTCGTTCCGTTGGTTATGCATTGGTTACGCGCATTAGATGACTGTGCATTTTGCTTGTACACAGCACAGTAGGCAATCAGTGTTATTTATGTTACGTAAGTCACCCGTTTTTTAAATTTTTATTGTAAACCATTTTGTCAAATTCAGAAACATTTGTCATCTCATTTCAGTCCCGTAAATTTAAAACTAATCTTGTAATGGAGAACCCAACGCTGAAAAGAACTAAACAGAAACAAATTTTGACCATGAATCACATACCATTCCACAATACATGTTGACGACACATGAAGACATCCCATGGCCAAGAGCAAAAATCCAACCTAAACATGATCATCAAACTCAGAGTGAAAAAAAAACACTCCTCAAAGTCCATGTGTGTAACCTTAAGTGTCCTTTGTTCTATTGTCCACCCTTCCCTGACCCTTGACCCTTCACCCCTCAGTGGTCATCCACCCCCTACCAACCCTCGCATGCACCAACGACCCCCGGGCTCTGGAGAGCGTTTTGAGCACCGCCCAGGGCCGGATAATCGTGGGCCCGCCAGGGGCCCCTTTAGGGACAGGTAAGGCCCAACACGTCTCTCTTGCATGTTACTACTTCGAGGGGATGGTTGGTTGACTCGTTGATAGGTTGATTGGTTGATCAGGTTGATTGGTTGATCGGTTGATCAGTTGACTGGTTGCTTAAAGTTCAATTCAATTCCACTGAAAATTATTTTCACCTCGACATTTTGAATGACAGTACATTGATTGGTTGATTGATTGAGTAGTCAATTAGTTGATCAATTGATTGTTCGATCGGTTGATTAGGTGATTAGTTGATCAGCTGATTGGTTTATCAGTTGATCAGCTGATTGGTCGATCAGTTGATTGGTTGATCAGCTGATCAGCTGATTGGTTAATCAGTTGATTAGTTGATCAGCTGATCAGTTGATTGGTTGATCAGCTGATCAGTTGATTGGTTGATCAGTTGATTAGCTGATTGGTTGATCAGTTGATTAGCTGATCAATTGATCGGTTGATCTTGTGACCGGTTGATCAGTTGATCGGTTTATCATTGGTTGATCACTCGACTGTTTGATCAGTTGATTAGTTGATCTGCGTACAAGTTGATCAGTTGACAGGTTGACCAGTTGACCTGATGATCACTTTATCGATGGATTGGTTGAATGCTTAGTTGACAGTTGATTTGTTGATAAAGTTGTGTTGATGTGAACGTGCATGGTATGCAGTCCATATTCTTTGCCGCTCTGAGCATGCTTTATTTTGTTTCATTTAATTTGTGATGGTGTAAGTTAAAAATACATACTTCACTTTTGACCCAAAATTAAATTTATCACATTGCATCGAGACATGATTAAATTTGGTATCAAAACAAATGTGCATAAAAGTTAGAGCTTCCTTCATGAATATCGCGGTAACACCATCTGGTAATAACTATTATATAAAACCTGAATAAATCCCAGTCATCTGATTGGTGGATCGTTGATCACATGTCATTGAATTATTCGTACCAACATGACCAACGCACGGCGCGAGCGTGGCGCACAGCGCACAGTGCAATTGAAGTTCTATGGACTGTAGCTTTAAAGAATATGCCACAAAACATTCTTCTCTTTTCGATTGATCGCGTGAAAGTAGACCCTAGAATCATTTAACTTTGGTTAGTGTGTTTTTTAAGTTTCTCTAACTAGGTTTGATGAACTGGGTTTGATATACATGTACTAACATTTCCTTGCTATTGGATTTTTTGCTGTTAACTGGTTTGCATCCATCCCCATTTTACTTGGTTTATAGTTAGTCATTCACCTGGTTTACATATCAACGTCATTAAACCAAAACTGAAAAATAGTCCTCTTTACACATGGCTTGTAATTCCATTATTCCAATAAGGATTTTCCATTCATTTTTTGCTTCCGTTCATTTTTCGTAACCGCATTTTTTTTCTCCTATTTTTCATTCAGCATCTTCATTTCAGTACATGAGTTTATAGCTGCTGACAAAGCAAATATCATTTCAAACTTCACAGGGTTTCTAATACAGTGTTCAATACATGAGATTTAAGAAGTTTAGAGTGGTTTAGTGTTTCTGTAATTTATCAAGACTTGAGACACTGAGAAAAAATGTTCCCTTGTGCCCCCGTCCACAAAAAAAAAATTGAGTGTGATGCACAGAGCTATATTAAATTACTAGAGTGCTGACTCGATATAGAAAGTGATACCTGCTGGGCGCATCCATGTTTGTGAACAAACCTATGGACAACTCGACATTATTTACAGCTTTTGTACGGCTATTTGCGTATCTGCGTTTGTATTCTATACAGGTACGTTATCGAAGCCGATACGCCCAAAACCGAAACCACGATCAGTAAATGAGCGTTTCATTTTGCTCTGCGCAAATTTTTTGTTCTCTGGAATTTTTCGTCCACTCTTTAAATAGATGAACACGCCCAGGTATTCAAAATGTCTGCGCCCAGGACGGCTTCAAAGTATATTTGCGCAAGGGAGTGATCAGTTAGCACTCTACTAATAAGCCATTTTCGAGTAACCCATACCCTTTGGGATTTACATTTGAATAACATCTGGTACACTGATTTGCTCAGAATGCTTGGTACATTTTAACTGTGAATTCTCCAGACCAAAGACACCGTTGCTTATCACATGATTCGGGGCAAGCTCTTGCATAGTTACATAAGAGACGCTCAGCACCAATACATCGTTCACAATGGGTGAGAATGGCACAAAGACACCAGACCATGCCGGAGCTGGGGGTTGCTAGCGTAAGGCTTGCCCCGAATCACGTGATTAAGTAACATTCTCTTTGGTCAAGAGACTGCAAAGTTAAAACGTGCAAAGCATTGGATTAAGTCAGCGTTCCAGATTTTATTCAAATTTAACTCGCAAATGGCTTATTGAATATAGCTCTATGGAGAACACAAATCTCCGAAGGATAAACTGATTTTATTTGACATGCATGAAGTCCCATTGTTACGATTCATTGGCTCTTTACAGATATGGTTCTGGAGATACAGCCGCTGCTTACAGTCGCCCCCACCAATATGATAACCATCGATTTGGAAACAGCTACTCCAGAGACAGAGAAGACGGCATATCCAGGTAACATATTGGGCAGAACATTGTACTCCGTGCTTTTCCATTTGGGTCATATTTGGGTCATGTGTAGGTCGTGTTTGGGGTCATGTTTGGGTCATATTTGGGTCATATTTGGAGTCGTGTTTGGGTCATATTTGGACATATTTGGGTCATACATGGGTCATATTTGGGTCATACTTGGGTCATATTTGGTTCATGGTTGGGTCATATTTGGGTCATATTTTGGGTCATATTTGGGTCATATTTGGGTCATATTTGGGACATAGCTGGGTTGTATTTTGGTCATATTTGGTTCACATTTGGATCATATTTGGGTCATATTTGGGTCATATTTGGGTCATACTCGGGTAATATTTGGGTCATATTAGGGTATATTTTTGGGTCGTATTTTGAGATATTGTAGCTCCTGTCTGATATATCTCCCAATTGTCTCCCTTAATATTTTAAGTGTTTATGGAATGTTAAAAATGGGATTATGATCTAGTTTCTTGTAAGCATGATGTTTGATATTAGCATGCACTGTTAGCTGACAGCATCTTCTTTAGTTGTCGCACAAGGCCAATAGGTTTGCATTCTGCATCGTGCAGGCTTACTTCGTCTTGAAGGGCTCCCTCGTGCTTGCAGTAATCATACCCAACATTTTACATTCATCTCATTATTTCCCCCATCAGATACAACAATGACAACAAGCGGGACAGAGACAATCCCTCCGGGCGACCGTACCACGGGAACAGAGGGGAGGAGCACAGACGACGGAACAGCGACAAGTCGGACAACTCAACGCACAGCCAGCACCAGTCTGGTAGCCGGGACGACCGTTTTCACCATTCACACATCGACAGCAAGCGGAGAAAGGGGGGATCGCGGGAACGCGACAGGGAGCGCTCTGATCGGGGTGATCACCACCGGTCGTCTGATTGGTCGGATCACAGATCGGACAGGCACAGGGAACATCGGCAAGATTCGTGGTCCAGCGGCGACCATAGCAGGTAGCCACGGCTTGGTTACCAGCTAACAAACTCTCATCCGTTTACATGTATGCTGGTACCCACCGATCTCAACCACTGGTATAGGCTGATTGGCCGTTGACAGAATCCAGCGAGGGAAGTCCAAAGGATTGTGGGTGCACTAATTCGTCAATTGATGACCTCATGAATACATTACCAGCTTGACAGCCAATCACAACGCTGCATTTTGACCTGCTGTGGGTATCATCCAATCAGCTTGTAGCAGCATGTCAGTCTGTGGTCGCTTGGTGGCGGTGTTGTAGTCGATAACTTGTGACAGATCACAAGCCCATCATAAGCCCATCGTAAACCCGTCACAAGCCCATCATAAGCCTATCACAAGTCCGGTCATAAGACAGTAACAACTGAATGCCTTGCCACAGATCATTTAACCACTTCAGGCTGGGATTATTTTTGCCGAAAATTTGGATTTTCACAAAAAATGCAAAATTGTCCTGCCAACTTCTGATATACAGCCAAACGCCACAAATACTGATTCGCAAAAGTCATTTCAACAGTATTTGTACAATATTTCTTGCCGATACCTCATGTGTTTCAATACTCCAGGGTGTGCACTGGAGCGTAAAATGTACAACAATAGGCCGTGCACAACGGCCAATTCAAGATCAACACACGGTCCGCCTCCACATCCATACTGGAATTTGTATCCTTGTGGAGTCATTTCTTTGTTCTCGTGTACTAAAGTTTTCGTGTTTGAACATGTAGTTTCAAAATGCTCTTATTTTAACCAGAATCAATTTCCTGGGCTGAAAATTGGACTTAATATCCTGAACATAAAATACTTCAATTTGCGACGTATCAACACACCTTGGAAATTCCTAGTTTTTGACTAAAATTCATATATCTATTTCGTGATAACCTTGTGGAGACGTATTCACCTATACAAATTGCTCTGTGGAGACGTATACAGTCTTTTGGTCCCTATTGTGCACATGTCTCCACAGGGTACTGTGTACCAGATCAGACTTCACGGAGTTTGTGTGTGTGTGCAAAAGGCACGCGGGATTAGCGTGTTTAGACGTCACATGGAGGGGAGTCAAGGCAATCTTGACATCTTAACCCGTCAGCCCTACCTGTGTGTATAAACAGCCAGTGCGTGTTATCACGCCCTCCGACGCGAACTGGTTAACAAGCTTGTGACTAGACTTACGACCGGATGACTTGTGCTTGCCTTGTGAGGACTTATGAGATCTTGTGATGGACTTGTGATGGCTTGTGACCCGTCGTAAGCACCTCTAACCACAGCACTGCTGAGTGTAAACACTTTTTTGTCATCTGTACATTTACAGCTGTATGCTTTGCTTAAGATGCCTCAGCCGATTTCACGAAACCTTACGCAATATCAGCTTGCGCCAAAATGTGTTGCGTAAGTTGCGCAACATTGCCCGCTTTGCAACATTTCACTTATGACACATTTCACGAAAGTCGGATGGTACGTAAATCTGCAACTTGCGCATTAAATTATGGCGTAACTTGCGCAATCATTTTAGGTGGCGTAAGTTGTGGCGTAGCGACTGAAAATGACATACTTTACCAGCAAATCAGGACTGTCGTGGAGCCCGTTGCACAGTTTTATAAAGGTTGATACAAGATACTCACGGCTTAATGTTTGAAGTAAACTAATTTCTATCTTACTCGTAACATCATTTTTAGAGTTGCCGAACAATTCCAAAGAAAGTCGGGAGAAAATCATTTTCAAAATGGCGGGCTGAGGTTATCCAACAACTGTTTCGTGAACGAACAAGTTTTGACACAAACAGCGGTCGTAAATGCTGCTTTTATCCTCGTCCAAATTGTTTAAATTATTTAAAACATAGCGCAGCCACGCCAAATTTGTTGCGTAAGTCTGCTGCGCACTTTTTTCGTGAAATCGGCTGCTTGACAGCAGGTTTAATTATCAGTGGAACGAATAATGAACAATTCGAAACGGTATGGGAGGAATCAACAAACATTAAAATATTCTAAGATTTGTGTCGTAATCATCATCTTAATGATATCCAAATTGATAATTACCTTTAACATTTCCAGCCGTGCAGAGCTCGCTCGAAATATTTTTGTAAGTTTCAAGTATGCTGTAGCATAAAACGCCACATGAAAATGGAAACAAGATTTGGTGTATTGTTTTTGCTAGACGCAATGATCTTGTATTGAATTTCCCGTAACTTGCCTTGCGCTTTTTAAAGACATTAACAGGAATAAGCAATAATGGTGTCGTTTGTTGTCATAGTGTCAAATAAAAAAAAGTGTCAAACTTCATATGGTTAGTTTAAACAACTTGTTCTTAGCAAGCACACCCTGGCATAGTTGAATAATATTGCAATTTTAATTTATTTTCATGGATCATTATTGTTTTTCCACCTGTATTTGAAGACAGTCTTCGCAGAGTTGCATTGTTTTTCGCATCAATTAAAACAAATTACGCCAAAACAGAGGAAGAGTATAAAATACTTTCAACTCTGCCAGCTTTTTCTATTGTGAGATTTAGGGCAACATGGGAGGGGCGTGGCTTGAAGAGAAAAGGGGTGGCTCATTTGTACAGATACAAAACAGGGGTCAAAGGACATTGCTACAATTTCCCATCAAGATGTTGCTTTGCACTCACCAGATAAAATTGCAACAGCATTTTGAGTTTTTCTGTAAAATTCCGCAAACGATGTGTACCAGCGGCCCAGCTTGCAAGCTGCTAAAGATTTGTTTACGTTGTAAATCCATATTTTTATGTAATATATAATATATGAAGGAGCGTTATTTAATAAATAAAAAAAATTGAAAAAAAACGCCAGATCCACCTTTTTTATGATAAAATCTCAGCATTGGATGCTGTGATTTTATGTCTGGTTCTAAATGAAGAGTGACTTGCGATTATATTTTTGTGATTAATTTCCGCAATTTTGAAGTTGTCGTAAGTACAGTTGAGGTATTCGGTACGGACGACACGGCTTGTATTCAAAATACATGTGGTACTATACGGACGAATTGACACGAACAATTCGTCAAAGTTTCCCATATTCTTTCTCATTTTGGTGTTGTTTGTAGAGGGGCGGAGTCAGTTGAAAGAAAAGTGGGGTGCATCCTTTTTACACTTAAGTATATTCCTAACGAGACAAACTTGTGGAAATTCTCATTTAGTGACGGTTTATGGTCATTGCATCATTTGAAGATAACATACTTAAGGTTTTACATGCCACATATTGTCAAAATAAATTTATTGTAATTAAATTCTGCGGTGTTAACACCAAAGTAGGTTCCATGCTCTTCTTTTGCCAATTTAATAAGATTTAGGATTTTTATTTATTTGCATAAAACTTCACATTTTCCATCGCTCATGTTCCACCCATGTGCAGGGCGAGTCAAAAATAAGAAACCCAAATGGCAGGACCGATTATTTAATGAAGTTCTGCATGTAGCACTCTCAAAATCTAGGATATGAAAGCCCAATTCACAAGCTTTCTGTTAGTACAAGAATCATTCAAATCACTCATGTACTTTTCAAGGTATGGAGTTTGAAACACAACCAAGGTTTTTAAGTTCTGTCCACGGATCACAAAAAAGGCTTGTTCTTTCGGCAAAACGAAAACAATTCACATGGGGATGTGTGTGGCTTGTTTCCGTTTTGCTGGAAGAAAACTCACCTTTTTGTGACACATGTTGTGATTAAAATCCTGTAACTTGAAAAGTACATGAGTGATTTGAATGATTCTTGTGCCAAAAAAAAGCTTATTATTTGGGCTAAATGTCCTAGATTTAAAATGCTACATGCAGAATTTCATTGAGAAAATGGTCCTCACATTTGGGTTTTCTTTTGTTTTTTTTGACTGGCCCTGTAGTTTTACAAAACATTCTCATAATAGAAAGTCGCCATATTTACAGCTAAACAAGTTTAACCAACAAAGGGCAATTTCTTCGGCGGAATTTCGTTTCAATTTTGATATATTGCTTGTTTGTACAGATACAAAAATAAAATAAATATTATAAAACGAAAGTTGCGAAGTGGCTTATCCGAACGTAAAATCTGCCATTTACTTTTTCTTCCTCAGTGTTGCTAATAATTATCATTTCCCACAATTTTCTTTAATAACTGGACAAATTGTCTGCTCTTTGTAAGTTTTTTTTGTAAATAGTAATGCCTATGTATAAACTTCATTCTAGATTATAATGTAAGAACATTACAGCATTTATTGTGCAGTCTGTCCCCGAGTAAAATGGGGGACATTTTTTTGCTACAAAAATGACAATAAAACGGTGTTGTCTTGATAATTCATGTTGCGTAGAGTGTGATTTTGTTTGTATAAAAATTATTTATTTGGTTTAAAGGGAATATACAACATTTGCAAATATCGAAAAATAAAACTACCAAATTTTTACGAAATACCTTACTAGGATGTTGGTAAATGACAGTCTAAAGCATCCTGTAAAATTATGGCACCTGGTGTGAAGTCATTTTCAAGAAAAGCGGTATTTTTGTACAAATTTCCAATGGTACGTGGTCGGCCGACCACGGTTGGAAAAACCTAACTATTTTTTGGCTACTGCTTTCAATTTACCTTTTTTTTCAGTCCAAATTTTGTTTGCTACATAATTTATGTTCATGAACAGGTGCATGCAAGCCAGCTAGACTGGTTCCCTTACCATACAATTTTCCAGCATAACTTGAATTGATACATTTCATAATAGTGGAGTCAGAGAACCAGACTACTTGAACCTTTTTGTTTTTCCAGCAATTTCGAACACAAAAACTTCAAACATGTCAGTATTATACTACACCTCAACTACATTTCCGAAAATTACAGCAAAAGTCAATGATGTACATTCCCTGTACAGTTCATTATTAAAAAAACAATAAATAATACTATGATTTATTTATAATTTTTTTGCCACAATAAGTCAATAATTTTGATTTGGAGAATAAATGTTGTTTTTGCAATTTTCCCCTTTTCCTTTAAAGGGAATGTACAACATTTGCTCTTCTTGCAATTTTTAGTAGTAAGTGGGGTATTAAACGCATGTTATAGCAAATGTCGTTAAACTGACTTGTTTCACGTTTTGGGGTTGAAGATGCTTAAGAAAATACGTTCTTGTAGTCTGGTTCCCTAACCGCTTAAGATGAAACGGAGCTAATTTGTCGACTTTGGGGAAGTCAAAGAATCAGTCCGGCGGGATTTTATCCCTTCACAGGTGTGTAATCAATTGGAAAGAAATGCGGAATAACTAATTATGAAAAATTAAGAGCAGTTTTTGAAGAAAAAAAAGAGGTTTTCTCCAACACTGGTCATCATACTAAGACCAGCACTGGAAAAATACCCGTTATGTCAGCACACCAGGAGCCACAATTTTACAGGATGCTTTAGAATGTCGTTCCCTAACAATCCAGTAAAATAGTTCGTGATAATTTGATTATTTCGTCTTTTGATGTTTGCAAATGTTGTATCTTCCCTTTAAAAAACATTATTCATTTCAGAAAGGATGACTGTTCTATGTTCAATTGTGTGAGATTTTGTATTTTTTTTAACAACCTACTGGAATTGGAACTGCAAATAAAAGGGTGACGTAGAGGGCGCTAGACGGAGTACGAACAGTATTTTTCAAGATTGAGTAAAAAAATAGATTGTTGTGGAAAAAATCGTTTGTTTAGTAACTTTTATTATGTTTATGGTAATATCAGAAGAAAATTAATAAATATTAACCGATTTTTGAAGACTTTATGGAAAGAAATTTGTATGCAGATGTTATAAGCGTTTAATTCTCCCATTGAAGTAAGTAGTCGTGGCCGAGCGGTTAAGGCGATAGACTAGAAATCTATTGGGGTCTCCCCGCGCAGGTTCGAATCCTGCCGACTACGCCATAATTTTTTATTTTTTATATTGTTTATCATATTTGAATATTTTTAATTTCTCAAAGAAGAAGTTTGTACCCAAGAATCATACCACACAGATATTTGTTTTTTGTTTTTACTCTTAAAATGAGACATCGCATGAAGACAACATGGAGATGGAGGGCCACATCTTTAAATGATGGATTTTGTTTGTGAATGCAAGTACAAAGATGCTTTGAAAACGAACGATTTCATCAGCATAACTCATCAAGCAAGCATAAGCTAGTTTTATAAAGGATCAAAAATTAATCTAATCCAATAAAACAAATAATTGTCACAAGATGATGCAACACTTTTCAATTTCTTAGCCATCTTATTATTATTGGTTTATTTCCTACTGACTGTGCGGATCACATAACGGCCCCAGTATATGTACATTTTTAGAACTTACGTCAAGGACGCACATCACACACGTGTGCATTGTGCACAATATGCGATGTTAGGGAGAACTGCGCTGCTTTTGACGAGAAAACGAGGCGTGGTTTTTAACGGCTTACTCACAAAATACCTGTCTTCTGGGAAAATGGCTGGATTAGGTAAGGATTTGTCAAGCTTTTAATGAATACTGTAGCTGATTTGGGGGAAGGATTTCCAAAAAAAACTGTGATTTTAGGTATCCCGGCCCGGTTGTGTTTTTATTTCTAACTTCATGCGGTGCGTACAAAGTCTATGGATGACGATGAAAAGAAGGAAAGATTCCGTCTATGATCTGGCCATCACTTGTCACCCAGTGTCTGCCTGTGCACAAACACTAACCCTATCTGCCTATGAGACAGGTCTGAAAATTTTTAGGTGTTTTCTCAGTAAATACTTCAATATTTTCCCTGCTAATTTTGACCTTATACTAGGGCGATCGTGTTAGTGAAGGGCCCCAGTCATGCCAGTTTCGAGTCCAACCGGTCCGAGGTCATGGGGCGTGTGCCCTTGAGCAAGGCACTTTGTCACTCATTGCTTCTCTCCACCCAGGAGTAAATGGGTACCTGTGAGGGCAGAGATGGTTGTTGTGGAGCAACTATAGAATGCAGGGCCACGCCGGAGCAAGGTTTTTTATTTTGCTTGGAGGCGTGGATGGATAGGAGTAATACTAATACTAATAGATATGCAAACCTGCAAAAAGTGCTAAGTACAGCGAATGCACTTGTCTTCTAAGCTTCTCATGAAGGATCGGAAGGGAGGGCGTGCTTGTAAATGTGTTGGCGGAGTCGGGGAGTCGCAGAGACTCGCGCTGATAGAGGGCGCAATTCTCGGCGGAATTTTTTTGAGAACGAAGCATCCGTATCCACTTTAAATGGGCTCGCAAATTAGGAAGGGAGGAGGGCGACGGGGCACTGTCTGGAGTGGCGGAGGCGCGGAGTCGTGGAGTCGCAGAGTCGCGGAGACGCGGGGCACTGGAGTGGCGGAGGCGCGGAGTCGGGGAGTCGCAGAGACTCGCACCGATAGAGGGCGCAATTCTCGGCGGAATTTTTTTGAGAACGAAGCATCCGTATCCACTTTAAATGGGCTCGCAAATTAGGAAGGGAGGAGGGCGACGGGGCACTGTCTGGAGTGGCGGAGGCGTGGAGTCGTGGAGTCGCAGAGTCGTGGAGACGCGGGACACTGCGGAGTGGCGGAGGCGCGGAGTCGCGGAGTCGAAGAGACGCGCACCGATGGGCGCAATTCTCGGAGATATCGACTGCGGCTCCACGACTCCACGATCGATTTTCGGAGGTAGGCACTGGTCTCCACGCCTCCACGCAGCCGTACGGAGGCGCGGATGTAGAGTAAAGTGGCCCTGCATTCTATAGTTGTACCGTTATTGTGATTGAATAAGCTTGCTTGCGCCTAACAGGCAGCATTCAGCTTAGTCTGAAAATTTGGGACTCTCAATACTGTGTGTGAGAGTCCCAAAACTAGGTATTAAAAACATGCAAAAAATGAAAATAGACTGGCACCTAAAACAACCAGTCCAACACAGCTTTCAGTACTGCATCAATCAACCATGCCAAAAGAATTTAAGAAACATGTGGCATGAAGCGGGAACTAGTCTCAATTTACTACACATTTCGCCATACTAAAGCCGCCAGACTATAGACACTGAATGAAGAGGTCAGTCTTTCCAAATAGTTGGACCATGGTTGGACATGGACCAGTCTAGTCTTTAGCCCCATTTTGGAATCACTTGACTTCCCTCTCATGTGCAAAATATTGAAGAAAAGTCTCCTTTAAAAAGTAAATTGAGTCTGCAAACTTGGTTGGTGAAATACTGAGGACATTTTCTTTGCCCCAGTGGAATTTTTGGAGAAATTTGCTGGCTAAAGTGTGAGTAAAGTGGGCCTGTTTTAGTTTTGCACGTTTCAGAGCACTCCAGAGCCCTGTCTGCATTCAGCTGTGTACTCCCCAAGGAGCTGAGATGGTATTTGGAATGTTAAATTGGCCCAGTGATCAGGGGTAATGATAATACTGTAAGCGATGTGATTTAGTTTACTAATAAGAGCGTTCTTAAATGCCGAGTATTATTATTATTATTGTATTTGAATACACATGTACATTTCCAACAATTTATAGGCCTACTTCATGTTTTTTTAAACACCCCTCCTCTAGCTATATTATGGAATGTTCATCTCGCCAAAAGTCGTAAGCAACTCCTTTTATGGCAATTGGCGCATGCGTCACGCATGCTGCACTGTGGCGCAGAACGCAGCTGTGCCGGTGAAGTGAGAATTTAGGACTATGAAATACCACGTAACCTTTCTCTATGGAAATACTGACTCACTGGTACATAGTGGTAGAGAAGGGACACATGCTGTTACTGGTAGTGCTGCGCATGCCTACATGAGGTTGTGAACATTCAACCAGTAAAACTTTAAAAGGCACTTGGTTTAATCCTCCATGATTTCATAGGAGTCCAAATTTCATGTGACACAGGAAAAGTGTTTAAGACCAGCCAGCCGGTCTTTATCAACCTTATCACGAGCCACGTGTTGGGCTCTCGACCAATAGGAATGCGTAAACTGTCTTCTTATGAATTGTAAATAAAAAAAGAGTGCTTGGGCCTGCAAAAATCACTTCGGGAAAATTTGACAGTCCTTTCCAAAAGTTGTTTTTGAAGGAAACATGTAAAAGGGAGGCGTCCTAATTCCTAAACTAAACCATTACCGTAATATTATTAAGGTACATTGTACATTTACATGATGTTACATGTACATCATCTACATTTTACATGTACATGTACATGTACAGTACATGTACCATTACTTCATGTTGCATTGTGTAGTTTATAAAAGTTACATCTGTATGGGGCCATATGAACACAATTTTGAGGAGAGTCAGTTTCAATTTCAAATTCAATTTTTAGCGTCACACCAATAGCGCATTTTTCGCATAAATTTGCTCTTTTTGGTTAAAGGAGAAAAGATGGAGCAGTTGTACATCTCGGAGAAAGGAAACGATGAATCGGGAGATGGAACACAGCAAAAACCGCTCAAGACACTTCTTAAGGTAAGCATCACTCAAAGACGATCTAGCAGCATTCCCACCGCTGTGATTCGTGTGCCGTGGTACATGAGTTCGAATCCTGACAGGGAACATGTGTGCTTGTGTTCTTGGGCAAGACTCTTCACTACAATTGCCTCTCTCCACCCAGGAGTACAAATGGGTACCTGTGAAGGTAGAGACCATATTGCGCGGATCTCGAGCTGCTGCAGGGTCTTATTCCTGATGAACAGAACAGGGATAATAATTGTGACGCGCATTTGATCATATTCTTATGGAATTTGCACATTATAAATGTATAAATTATTATTAAATTATTATTCATAATTTAGTATCGAAAATCTGATTTCTACAAGGAGTTCGTTCTGAATTATTCTTCCATGAACACACACACACACACACACATACGACGCTGTTGCACTCCTCTCTGAGTCTAAGCTTGACCCACAGGAAGTGTTACATAACACATTCTTGGGTTCCCTCACTGTGTTATGGACTCGGTAGACTCCATAACACAGCCCGAGGAAAAGTAAGCACAGTGGACACATGAGCATGAATCGTGCTCGTGTAACATGCACTGTAACGTGCTCAACTGTCCGCTGAATCCATCCGGAGAAGCTAGCACGCCGGAGAAGTGAGACCGTGACACCAGGTTTCTAGCCAACATTCCCCCGGAGGGTTAGGGTTAATGATCAATTTATTTGTCTTGCGCAATTTTCTTGACAGGTTGAATCAATTTGTTTCCTTTTCGTTTGCAGGCGATGCAATTCGCTGGTGGTGAACCCTTCCCCAAATTCTTGTGCGATGCAAAGGAAAAAGACAAGGTGAGGTCAAAGGTCAATTCGTTTTTGAACTTTTTTACCATAGAAACTTGGACCAAGTTTACATAACAGATTAATACGGCCTGGAATACTCCCAATTGAGCTACAAAGCGCATTTTGAACGAAATTATGTTAATCAGAAAGAACATTTAAAAGTAGGATAGAAACATCCACACAACTATCCTTTAAAAATTGGGCGTTTTTGTGTTATTCTTGTGTTCGTCCAAGAACCAATTTCGGGGTCCACGTTTTCAGCTTTAATCCTCCAAAATCATCCGTTATTTCTTGCATTTAGTCTGTGGAGGGTGACCACTGCCTCAATCCTCCAAAATCTTCTGCCAATTCCTGCTCTGGTTTGAGGCAGCGGCTGGCGTTTAGAAGAAGTGCGGATGAAATGCGAGAAAAACAGGGCTGATGCAATAGTTGAATGATGTTTTTTTTACCGTTTCATTTCAGCAATGGGAAGAGGTGTCCCAAGCTCAGCGCAAGAAAGTCTTCAAGATGTACCAGCGAGATCAGAAGAAGAACGATGAGAAGGAAAAGAGAGAGGTAATGACTTATTAACCCTAACCATCCAGATCCTCCAAAATCCTTTTTGCAAATTGGAGGAATCTGCAGGATTGAGGTTACATGGCAAAAGTGCGTTGCTGATTTCGGAGGACGCACTGTGTCAAGGTCTTGGGCCGGACCTGGTGTTGTTTATGCTCAGCCTAGCATAAATGTATTCCTTGATTATACTTGAAGACCTCCGCACTGCTCCAAGATGTCACTGGCTCTGCCTCAGCCTATTGACATAGCTGGAGGATTTTGCAGGATTCAGGCAGCGGTCACCCCTCCATGGACCATATTCAAGAAATAATGGAGGAATTTGCAGGATTGAGGCTATAGGCTATTTTTCCATGAGGCCCATTGGAGGATTTTGCAGGATTGAGGCTACATCCTAGCAAAAAGGCCTAGGGAGTTAGGGTTATAAGATGGAATTTTTTTGCGCCAGGGTGATATTATTCAAAGTTAGGGGTAATTGAAGTTGGATGCATTCGAACCTGTCACCCTCAGGAATAATGTATTACTATACCTCATACATATTCACGATCGAAAGCCGAATTCTCACATGTCCATTCACCGTCACGTGCCAGATGCTATTTTTGCTGTTTACCAAGTGCGCGCGCGAGTATTCACGCACAGGGTATTAAAATACACATGCGTTGTAGACTGTCTTTACCCTTGCGACAGTCTACAACGCATGCGCTTTACAAAGCAATCGTGGAACTGTCGCACGGGTGGAGTACGCACGCGCGAACATCGCCCTAGCTACACGTGAAAAGATAGTTGCACTCGTAAATGTTAATTAGCATTTTCCCGAGCTCAATGATGCCAATCTGGAGAATATTGTGGACAATAAAGATGCCTCCTGTACTATAAAAAAGTTGTCCACAAAAAACTGCATTTACAACGAGACAAAGGCTGATTTACGTTTGTAATTCTGCATTTCCATCGGTCAATTCACAACGGGTAATGCATTATGCATGTCTAGGAAATCGGTAGACAGATGTGAAGAAAATCATAAGCGTTCTCCACAAGATGGTAAAGGCCTTCGCAGCTTTGCAGCTCGTGCTAGTTTTTTTACATGTCGGCATCCGGGGTGGGTCACGTGTCCGGGTAAGCGTGTGGGACTTGACTAAAGGCTAGGGTTAAAGAGAAACCATGCAGTACCACTACCTAAGAAGAGCCCAGTTACCGGTATCTTGGGGTTCAGCCTTGAGTCACCTCCTGTTCTACCTCCTTGCCCTAATGGACCGATCCAGTAAGCACCGCCCCATGGTGTTCTGACCAATCACAGCCGTGATTTATGTCCGACGTGCGTGCACTAAAATCCGACATGCGTGCACGCGCGCATGATGTGCGCGGAAGGAACATGCAGCGTGGCAATGGAGAGGAGCACGTGTTAATTTTCCCATGTGTGCACTGGGCGGAGCTTACTGGATTGGTCTATTCAGCTCCAGCAGGGCAGGTTCATTTGTATGCAAAAAGAAAGCCATTTTTCAGAGGGTTTCGGAACGTTACAGACGCCCAAAATCTGATATAAAGGATTTTTTCCAGTTACAACAAAATTTACAAATTCAGTCCTTCTGATTTGAGGCGTGCGATCACACCCCCATGCCATCGCATGCCTAAAAGCTTCCCGAGAAGTGTGAATAATTGCATGCCTGAAATTCCCTGGACCACAGAATCACACACCTAGAAAACCACACACCTAGAAAAACCACACGGTGCCTTTTTCAACACACCTGTGATTTTTAATTCAGAAGGACTGCAAATTAAAAGTTTACAAATGTATGTATAAAACAAATAAATTCAATGCTAAAAATCTCCTCTTATGGTGCGTACTGCGCGATGTGGCACAGAATGCTGCGGTGCCGGTGTAGTGTGAATTTAGGACTCTACAATGTATAAAATATGGACTCATCGGTAGTAATGCTCATGCAACCAATAAAAGGGCAAAAGGGACCAGATTTTATAGGAGTCCAAAGTTCAAGTGACACTGGGAAAGTGTTTAAGACCTGCCAACCGGTCTTTATCATCCGTTTAAGACCAGCCACGTGACTGGCTCTCGACCAATAGGAATGGGTAAAAAACTGTCTTCGGTATTTATGAATGCAGTTCCGTTACAAACAGTGTCTGGATTTGTTGATGAGAAATGCTGTCCAAAGTTTAGCAATTACTTTCACGTCCCTTGACTGCATTTTTCTTTTGTCAATGCAAGTCCCCCGTCCGGCAACGTGCAAACAAAAGGAGTCAGCCTTGCACAAGCGATCAGACCTCTAGTGCTGCTTCCTGCGAGAGTACATCCGGAACAGTTCCCGTGAAGATGAAGCGGAGAGGACTGTCCATGGAAACAAAGATGGACATCATCACGGCGGTGGACTCTGGATACAAAAAGGCCGATGTGGGGCGAGAGTACGGCATCGTGGGAAGCACCCTGTCCACAATCCTGAAACGCAGAACAGAAATAATGCAAAACCTAGAAACCTCCAAGTATGAACCCTCACGAAAAAGATTCCGTAAATCCACTCATAATGACGTCGAGGAAGCCCTGCTGCAATGGGTTCGGGAAGCCCAGGCTAAGAATATCCCCATGAACGGACCTGCGCTTCGCCAGAAGGCCAATCAACTGGCCACAAAGATGGGCTACGAGAACTTCTCAGCAAGTACAGGCTGGTTGTGCCGCTTCCAAAAGCGACACATCATCAAGTTCAATCAGGTCAGGAAAAAAGTAAAAAGTAACCCCAAAAAATGAAACATTCCTAAACTTAAACATATAAACAAACCTTCAATTACCAAAAACAATTATCTGCATTCCCTAAATAAACACCACAGATCTATTTTTTAATAATATTTGAATCTTAAGGTCCAAAACGTAAACAATTCTTTATTACATTCTCAACAATATCTATCAGGCTTAATTTATTGTCAGCCTTTTACATTATGCTATCGTTTATTCAGCCATCCTTTCCATGTTCTATTAAGAATTAATATCCCTCCTTGATTTTTTTTTGTCACCACAAGTCCAATGTTGGAAGACCTGCGAAGGAAAAGGTGCCGTCTCGCACAAGCGATCAAAGCTCTATTAATTCTTCTGTCGAGAAAACATCCACAGCAAAGAGCAAGTCCCATATTGGAAGACCTGCGAACCAAAAGGAACCGTCTAGCACAAATGATCATACCTCTATTGATTCTCCTGTCGAGAAAACATCCGCAGCGAAGAGCAAGTCCCATGCTGGAAGACCTGCAAACGAAAAGGAGCCGTCTCGCACAAGTGATCATACCTCTATTGATTCTCCTGTCGAGAAAACGTCCGCAGCGAAGAGCAAGTCCCATGCTGGAAGACCTGCAAACGAAAAGGAGCCGTCTAGCACAAGCGATCGTACCTCTATTGATCCTTCTGTTGAGGAAGCGCCGGCAGCGAAGAGCAAAAGAAAGGGACTCTCAACAGTGACGAAGATGGAAATTATCAAAGCTGTCGACTCCGGCCGTAAAAGAGCAGACGTCGGACGACAGTACGGAATTGTCGCAAGCACGCTGTCGACAATCTTAAAGAACAGAGCAGACATCACTGAGAACTTTGCAACCTCCAAATTTGAACCCTCGAGAAAACGATTCCGCAAAGCTGCTCTGGATGACGTTGAGGAGATGCTGCTGAATTGGTTCCGGAAGGCCTCTGCTAAAAATCTCCCCATTAATGGGCCGATTCTCCAGAGAACGGCAGAACAGCTGGCTAGAATGATGGGCCACGACAACTTCTCAGCAAATACAGCATGGGTTTCGCGCTTCAAGAACCGACACAACATCAGGTTCAAACAGGTTAGACCCACAAAATTTAAAACAAAAAAATAAAAGTCTTAACGCACTTCAATATACCGGCACCCCAATTTGATTTCCTGTAATCCTTATCCAAATCCAATGAAGAAAAAGCTGAAACAATTACGTTTATCTCCATAGATCAGGAACACAGAATCATTCCAGTTAAACAGACACTTCTACAATGTACATGTACATGAGGTCCTTCCAAATTTGCATATTAAGCCCTGCCCACCTTGCATAATATCCGCAAAATTTGCATATCACGGTTGTGATTGGTCAAAACTTCATGGGGCGGGCTTGCATCGTTCAATCGTTGTCTTTCCTGTACAAGAGACTGTATTAAAAAATGATTAATTATTGGCCAGTATTTCTCATCAACAAACAAACTTAGACTACAAGACTGCTTTCTGTAACAAACCCTCTGTAGTGGACATTGGCAGATCAGGGAGGAGGGGTGTCAACTGGAGCCATTTCCCCCACCCCTTCATTTTTTAATTTTTTTTTATTAATTTTCATGAAATAAATAAAAGTATGCATAGGCCTATGTCCCTGATTTGCCATCAGCTATACATACCTTTTAGTGTTAGTATTACAATGTGGAAATAGCGCACGATATATTCAAAATTACCATTTTGAAAAAAACATACTCGAGCATTCTTCAACGCCCCCCTCCCCCTGCCGAAAATATGGTTCGGGATCCGTCCTTGGTAGTGGCGTGAGAACTGCAATACAGAAACCCCTAAGTACGGAATAAGAACCACAACATCTATTGTCCGTCTATTAGGAAACTCCCTCTGTTACCATGGCGGTATGAGACACAAAACGGAGAACGCTCCGTGTAAAAATCGCAGCACTGGCTTACTAAACACTGCAGTGATTACATTTTCTACTGGACTGACTGCACGACAGTTTGTTCAAAATTATTAGCTGTAAATCGGTCTACACAATTGGGTCGACGAAAAAGCTCATGCTAAGGCCAAAAAAAAAAAGTCTCCGGTTTCTGGTATGGAGCTTGCCCCAAAAGTGGTGCGGCGACGCGGCTTTTTTTTTTTTTTTTACCTGTTTTTTTTTTTTTTTGGCTTCAAATGTCGGCTGATGACTGCAAATGGTGCCCGACTAAACTTAGTGCAAATATATGGGAGTCTAGAGAGGCCACATAAATCTTATTCTCGATCATAACCCCTTCTAAAAACACGTTAAAATTGTGCAGCAGCAGAATTCCAGTCAAACCAGTGAGTTTGGCGGTTTTGAAACATCATCTTGTATTGAAAAAAAAACTTTTTCATTTTGCCGACGCGCATGGCTACGGCGACGCGCGCGCATACCAGAAACCGGAGACTTTTTTTTTTTGGCCTAACCAATTTTTTTTTTTTGTCGCAGGATTGTGAAAATGTTGGGACCGATCAAATAGAAACATGCCTAATATTGTAATAATGTGATTCAACTACATATACTTACATGAGTGTGATAAGAATGGTTCTGTGTTTCTGATCTGTCATGTCTGTGCAGCTATTATCTGGCATGGACATCAGCTTTTTCTTATATATCAGTGCAGATTTGTAAACACTGCAAAAAAAGGCTACGCTCAATAATTGCAGGGATCATAGTTTTGAAATCTGATCGTCTTACGATGACGTCATGTATATAGACCTTTGGGGAATGTTGTTAGCTACATTTTGATACCCCGTTTGCTACCAAAGACTAAATCGTTCAAGATTGACAACAGTTTATGAAAATGATGCGATTTGAAAAGTCGCAAATTTAAAGATTACGCAAGGAGAAATTGCTAAGCGCAAACACACATGCCGTAATTGTTCCCATATCAACTGCACAGTGCACGAACAAAGCGCGGTTAATTCAATTTCGCGTGCTCCCATGCATACAAGTGCTGTGTGATCAGTATTCTCTGCCATTCGTTTCGAATTTCCACTTGCGTACTCTTTAAATTTTCAAACAGCATCATTTTTCATAAACCGTTGTCAAGCTTGGACAATTTATAGTCGTTGGTAGCAAACGGGGTATCAAAATGTAGCTAACAACATTCCCCAAAGGTCTATATAAATGACATTATCATAAGACGATCAGATTCAAAATTATGACCCCTCCAATGAGTGTGGACTTTCTTGTTTTCATGGTTTTGCGGTGTTTATTTAAAACCTTGTGTACGTAATAATATACGTGTTACATTTTCATTATAAAGCAACATACTTTCCCAAACACGTTCAGTGCTGTGAAGACAACTGTACATAATGAGTGGAAAAGACCAGTGCTCCACACAAGCTTTTTGGATGAGACTATTTTGTAATTCTCAACATTTTCTTGTTTTCAGGCTGAAGATCGTGAAAGAAGAGAGAAAAATCTTGAGGAAGCCAAGAAGACGGTCATCGAAGAGGATCCTAGTCTGCCCAAGGCCAAGAGGGTAAGTTCTGTGGTTGCCATAGCAACGGATACCCTCTATACTAAACAGAGTACTGAAGTCTGACATCATCTGTCTTTGTTCTGGTTCACGCGCTGTTTCACGTGCTCCAGAATATATGCGGCACCATTTTAAAGTTCTGTCCACGGATCAGAAAATCGGAACGTGTTCTTTCAGCAAAACGAAAACAAATCACATAGGGATGTGTGTGAATAGTTTTCATTTTGCTGAAAGAACGCACACCTTTTACTTTGTGATCCGTGGACAGAACTTTAAAATGGTGGTTGTGTTTAAAATTCCGTAATTTGAAAAGTACATGAGTGATTTGAATGGTTCTTGTACTGAAAGAAAGCTTATGAATTGGGCTTTCATATTCTAGATTCTGAAAGTGCTACATGCAGAACTTCAGTAAAACAATAGTGTTTCGTTTTTTGGGGTTTTTTTTTCACTCGCCCTTTATAGCATAAATAAATGTATGGCGGTGAGGAGTTTTGAAAATCAATAGGCATGATAGGGACAGTGCATTCATTTGTATGTCTCTGAAGTGGGCACCCAAAAGTGGGCGGGCAAAGGAACAACTTGTCAAAAATTGGGTTTTGGAGGGGAGAATGCCCCATTCAACTCACCCCACCCCCACAGCACCCACCCCTCACGAACTTTAATCGTCCACTTGGTACAATCACCCTAACTTCTGTGTACTTTAATTGCGCTCAAGCCGTGACAAGTTTTTTTAATGATATTTTTCCAAAAATCGCAGATTCTGATCAAGGAAGGAACTGCAAACCGTGACCAGCGGGTGAAAGTTCAAGGCTGGGTGCATCGTCTACGCAGACAAGGTGAGGGATCGTCCTATGGAATGTCTTGATTTGGGGCATGGAAATAGATCACTTGTGCTGGAAGTGTATCTAGCTGGAATTTTGCTGTTATATTTTATCTTTTGTCATCTGTTAACTAAAACCCTCCTTTTGTTTGATCAGTCACAGACAGTCAAAAATGCAATCCTGTTCCCCTACCACGCAGGCTAGTCACCAACAGTCAGATCATATTTCACTAAGCACCGTGACTAGTCAGATTCAGTCAACAGACAAAAGCAGGTGACTGGTAGGCACAGCTGGCTTATCAATCTCCTACAGTCAAAGCATAGCTATATCAGGTTTCATAACAATCACAGCCAGTCAATCCTGCTTTATGAAGGCAGGGAGCACTCAACTGTTCAAAACAGTCACTTGATTTGTTTTGACTGCTGGGCTGGCCTTGTTGAAATAGCCAGCCAGAGAGGGAGGGTTAAAGATATACTCCATCATTTGTAATTTGTGCATTTTGTTCGTTTAAAGCAACAAAAGTGTTCAAAATCTAAAGAAGGGTGCTGAACAACTAACCTGATGAAGTTTCAGCTCAGCTTCAGCTGTATATTCCGAGAAAAACAGCATTCTAGGATCTCAATTTCAAATCAAAAGTTACTGAATCATGTTTTGAATTGTTTTGAATTGCAGCTATACGCAACGTCGCGCACTGATTCGACGAATTATAGCAACCGCGTGTGCGTCGTGCCAATGCTTGCGCGCGCTTCGCCGAATAACAAAACGAACTACTAATTTAAATCTTCCTACGGTGCGTCTTAAGACGCACCGTTGGAAAGACCTTCTTTCGTTGATTACTTCAAAATGACAGCTTCCCAGAAAGAAAAATTTCAAAGGGAGTTTATTTCCCTTACTATCTTTCAACCAAGTTTGTTTTTCAACAATAATTACGCCAGTCACTTTTTCGGATGGCTGCAAATGATGGACTTTACCTTTAAACATCAATTTAACTCTAAGCACCCCAACCCTTCACATTCCAACTGCATGTTTTGTTGGAATCTGTTGGAGTGAGTACTGCACTAGTAAACTGATTATGCTTAGTAAACTGATTAATCCAACACTTTGGGTGTAGAATCCCATATGGTGTTGGATTTTGGAGGAGTAGGGAAGGTTCCTAGTAAGGGACCGTGACCATTCAGCCCTGTTATGAAAAGGGCCCTCCGGTACCTCGTCCGGTCCAAAGCCAGTCCGGTCTTCAGCCTAGTCTCGTCCGGTACATGGTCCCGTCTGACCAGAAGTTTTGAAGTCAGCCAGTCGCATCAATTTATTGCCCTTCAGAGAACGTCCAGATCAGAACAATAGCAGACTTATCGGATTAAAGATAAAATCCTTCCATAACGCCTTGGTAATTTACGCCTTGGTAATTTACGGTCCCATTGTGCGCGAAACAGCATGGCAGGGGTTTTGATCGTTGGTTACGAAAGTGTTCTATTGTTTCGCGCTGAGAGATGAAAACCACAAGCGGGTTTCTTCTGGGATATATTACATGTGTCAATACTTGCAAACAATAGACCCCAGGATAGAGGAGTTCCTGATTAGCAACTGGACCAGCTCCTGGGCCGGTAGCTGGGACGGTACGAGAGGACTTCTTGGGAGGGGAAGAGCTTACCTGGGGGCCCTTTTCATACCGGGGCTGAATGGTCACAGGCCCTTAATTACTCAAGAGAGTTAGGGTTAATGTACATTTCATTTTAATGTACAACTTAATTTTTGTTAATCAAATTAGGTTTTGCCGTTCACCTACGTATAAACACTGTATACTCAGTGCGTTAGCTCCCGAGTGAAAGTTGGGAAAAATCACTAGGGTGGGATTCGAACCCGCGACCTCCTGCTTTCTTATGCAGACGTCTTACCACTCGACCACCGAGCTAACGGGATCGGTTGGCTGGCTCGAATCTGATATACATACCAGCTGCTACCGCATAAACTATTCATAAGATGGATTCATTTTTGTTGTTTTCAAACCTTTTCTGTTGTAGGCAAGAATCTGATGTTCATCGTGTTGCGAGATGGGACCGGACTCATCCAATGTGTACTGAATGACAAACTGGTACGTTGCAATGGTTTTGTTGGTCTCTGGGTGAGCGCTGTGTCTTAGAAATTCGGGGACAAGAATTGTAAGTATTCACTCTCTGGAAAAACCCACATGACCGAAACCGACCCAACCCAACTAAAATGATGGGCAAACCGACCCGGCCCAGCCTGACCTTGGTTTGGGTCGGGACAGTTTGGGTCTGAGGTCGGTTTTCCACAATATGAACGGACAGCCAAACATACCAATATGCCAGCTTTCTGAAAAGCAGCGAATAAATCTGTGTGTTCTGTGTGTGGTTTCCTGGTCCACTTAAAGTTGCCTATGCTAAGGAAATGGTTTTTAACTTCATTTTTTGTTCAAAATTTACCCCAGTGCATTCATGCTGAAGTTATCCACTTTGTCCGGTACTTTGTTCATGTTATTTGTTGTGTTTTTTTGTTCACAGTGTCAGACATACAATGCTCTCATCTTATCGACAGAGAGTACTGTATCACTGTATGGTGTCATCAAGGTTCTCCCAGAGGGCAAGACGGTAAGCTGTTCTCTTTCCAATGGGGCCTGGGGTCATGAGTTATCATTTGATTACTACAAACAATGGTTTTTACCTGGTGGAGATATAATAGCCTGATATAGTTTTTTTGCTGTTTTCTTTCCAACAGACATCAGGAGGTGATACGTTATCATGTGATTATTGGGAACAATTTGGTATTTCCTCCTCTGAGGATAGAATAGCCTGGTATATTTGCTGTTCTCTTTCTAGGGGGCACAAGGAGGTCAATGTGATTATTGGAAACAATTTGATATTTCCCCACTTCAGAGATAAAAAACGCGGTAGCTGTCTTACATGTATATGTAATTCTAATGTTATTATTGAGAACAGTTTGGTATATTTCTCCTTCTGGGGAGAGAATAGCCTTTTGTATGTTTGCTGTTCTCTTTCCAACAGGCACCAGGAGGTCAAAAGTTATTGTGATTATTGAGAACCATTTAGTATTTCTCTCTCTGGGGATAGAATAGCCTTCTTATATAATGTGTTTGTCATTCTCTTTCCATCAGGCACCAGGAGGTCATGAGTTATCCTGTTATTATTGGGAACAATGTAGTATTTCCACCTCTGGGGATAGAATAGCCTTCTTATTTGTGTTGTGTTTGCCATTCTCTTTCCATCAGGCACCAGGAGGCCATGAGTTATCCTGTGATTACTGGGAGCTGATTGGTGCAGCGCCGGCGGGTGGGGCTGATAATCTCGTCAACGAGGTAAACATTCTGTGAGAGATTTTTTAAGCTCTGGCAGGAGCTTCTACATGTCACTTGGTGGTCGGTCAGTTGCTCAATCTGTCTGTCTGTCCCCGAAAATTGACCAAAAGTATGGTGTCCCATATGTGCCATCGGAGGCGCATTTTTCGGCGTTGCATTTTTCAGCTCTGGCAGGGATCATTTTGATCGATTTCATGCAAGACTTTCATGCAAGACTTCTTGAAACAAGGCCAAAGACCTATTGTGTACACAATAGCTCCTCCTAAGGAGAACCTGTTGCCACTTAATAATAATAATAACAAAGCATTTGTAAGGCGCACAGTATCTGACAAAAATAGTCATTCAAAGGCGCCGGTCAGTGAAAAGTCAGTGTGTGTGAAGGTAGAAGTCATTATGTGTGAGAAAGAAACTGATTGAAGAGGTGGGTCTTTAGTTGGCGTGTGAAGAGAGATAATTGGTGTATTGCCCTTAACTCGTCTGGTAACGCGTTCCAGAGACGCGGTGCAGAGCTGGAAAAAGCACGGTCACCGTAGGTCGCCAAACGAGTCTTCGGGACAAACAGTATATTGGATGACGACGACCTCAGACCTGGTCTCAGTTGACGATGTTGAACCATTTCCTTCAGATACAGTGGGGCTAAGCCATGAAGAGCTTTAAAAGTAAGAAGGAGAACTTTGTAATGGATGCGGTACTGGATTGGTAGCCAATGAAGTTTGCGCAAGATGGGTGTTATGTGGGAAGATGATTTCGTTCTTGTGAGTGTGCGAGCGGCAGAGTTCTGGACAAGTTGGAGACGTTTTATCGTATGTTGTGGTAGACCTACAAGTAGGCTATTGCAAAAATCTAATCTGGATGATATGAAGGCATGGATGAGTTGTTCTGCGGCAGAGAATGTAAGCGAGTTTCTTACTGCTGCTATACGTCGTAGATGTATGTAAGAGGACTGACAAATAGAAGAGACATGTCGTTCAAGGTTCATTGACTTGTCAAAAATGACACCAAGATTGCGGGCTTCAGAGCAAGGAGCGATATGTGTATCTCCTATGTGTATGTCAGAGATGTTGACTTTGTGTCTGATGTGCTGAGAACATATGACAAGGTACTGTGTTTTAGCTGCGTTGAATTTGAGGAGATTGGCTGTCATCCACTGTTGGATGTCTTTCAGAGTGCCCCCTCTGCCCCCCTCTAGATACGCCACTGGTTCCATATGTGCCGTCGCATTTTTCGGCGTCGCATTTGTCAGCAGGGATCATTTTGATCGATTTCATGCAAGACTTTCATGCAAGACTTCTTGAAACAAGGCCAGAGCTTATTGTGCACTGGCACGTGTTATTTTTTTTTAACACTGGAATTCAATTTCGAAAAAAAAAATAGTTTTGCGTGTGAATCTAATTTTCTTGAGAAACCAAAATTCTTCATCCATTTTATGTTTAAGGAGTCCCACATTGATGTTCAGCTGGACCAGCGGCACATGATGATGAGAGGCGAAACGGTGAGTAATAGGGTGATACATAGGGTGACACACCCCAGGGCACATACCCAGGGGTGTGGGTGCGCTGAGGTTATTGAACGGCACGGCTGTAAAGTCTTATTTTAAAGTTACCATCAGTCTTGAACAACTTGCCTTCTTAAAAAGAAAAAGTAGCTTTCATTGCTTTTGTTTAACCCTAACCTTCCCAAATCCACCAGAATCCTCTTTGCAAAAATGGAGGATTTTGCAGGATTGAGGCTATATGGCAAAATGTGTGGCTGATTTTGGAGGATGCACTGTGTCAAGCTCTTGGGCCGGACCTTGTGTTGTTTATGTTCAGCAGTGCATAAATTGAGGCCTAGATTATACTTGAAATCCTCCGCACTGCTCCAGGATGTCACTGGCTCTGCCTCAAGGTATTGACATCGATTGGCGGAGGATTTTGCAGGATTGAGGCAGTGGTTACCCTTCCAAGGACTACATTCAAGAAAAAGCGGAGGATTTTGCAGGATTGAGGCTGGATGCTGAATGCAGTTGGAGGATTTTGTAGGATCGAAGTTGCATCCTAGCAAAAATGCCTAGGGAGTTTAAGTATTAATGTAGGTCTTTTCAGTAATTTTGCAATGTGTATACATAATTGTGAATGATTTCAATTTGTATAATTTCCTTGTATGATTTGTTTCACAGCTTTCAAAGATTATGAGAGTCAGGTCCACTGTGGCTCAGTGGTAAGTCCAATTCTCATGAAATTGTATAAAATAACATAATCATTACCAGATCTGACAAAATAGAGCACTTTTGAAATGTCATGTTCATATTCAAGTATTTTTTCATGTTTGCTCAAATGTTGTAGATTTATGTTTGCATTGATCATCAGTGAAGTTTGTTGTTTATAAAATCATCCATTTTGCATTCGATTCCTTTTAGTTTCCGCGAACACTATTTCAACAGTGGTTACATTGAGGTATGTAGACTTTATCATTTCCAATTTTGAAATCTTTTTGTTGGTAAAAAAAATTGTGAGTTCTGTGTCATTTTTCACAAGCGTCAATAGTTTAGGAGATGGACTGTAAGGCCAAAAAAAATAATAAGTTGGTCTCTGGTCAGCGCGCGCGTCGATTTTAACCATGCGCGTCGATCTTTTTTTTTCCAAAATGTTCCGCGGTATCTCCTACAGCGCCCTCTATTTCCGCACCTCCTCAATTTTTTTTACCAAAGAGCACCCAAGGAATGGGAAATTGCACCAAGGCAAATGATCGAAAGCACCAAGGCAAATTATGGAGGACACCAATGTACATGAGGACACCAAAAAAGCACAATAGTACCCCACCTTGTCTGTACAATCCAAGCTTCCAAGCTTGAAGAAAAAAAAAAAAAGCAAAAAAAAAAAAAAAAAAAGCCGCGTGGCCGCGTCAATTCCGGAACTTTGGTCTGACCAGAGACCGAATATTTTTTTTTTTTGGCCTAATGTTGGATATTTTTTTTAGTCAGTATGCAGTTTTGAAAAAAAGGACGCACAACGAAACAATGTAATCATTTAAAGACCAACTGAGGATCACAATCTGAACCAATTTGCGCTGGGATTATATTTGCTGAAAATTTCGATTCTCGCAAAAGGCACAATTTTCTAGCCAACTTCTGATCTACAACCAAACGCCACAAATACTGATTCGCAAGAGCCATTTCAACAGTATTTGTGTGATATTTCTTGCCAAAACCTCATGTTTCAACACTCTGGGATGTACACTGGAGCCTAAATTAGAGAACAATAGGCCGTGCACAACGGCCAATTCAAGATCAACACACGGTCCGCCTCCACAGACTTCACAGACTTTGTGTGTGTACAAAAGGCACGAGGGATTAGCGTGTTTAGATGTCACCCGGAGGCAAGTCGAGGCAATCTTGACGACTTAACCTATTAGCCGTGCCTGTGTATAAAAACAGCCAGTGCGTGTTATCATGTCCTCCGATGCGAACTGGTTGAAGCATCGATGGAAAAATATTTGGTCTCGGCATTTGGGTGTACAGGGCGAGTCAAAATAAACGAAACCCAAATGTCGGGACTATTGTTTTGGTGAAGTTGTAGCACTTTCAAAATTAAGGATATGAAAGATTAATTCATAAGTTTTCTTTTAGTACAAGAATCATTCAAATCACTCACATAATTTTCAAGTTACAAAATTTTAAACACAGCCACCGTTTTAAAGTTCAGTCCACCGATCACAAAAAAGGTGTGCGTTCAGCAAAACGAAAACCATTCACACACATCCCTATGTGATTTGTTGTGGTTTTGCTGAAAGAACACTTTCCTTTTTGTGATCTATGGACAGAACTTTAAAACGGTGGTTGCGTTTAAGATTCTGTAACTTGAAAAGTACATGAGTGATTCGAATGATTCTCGTACTAAAAGAAAGCTTATGAATTGGGCTTTCATATCTGAGATTTAAAAGTGCTACATGCAGACAATCCAGAGTGCCCATAGTTTTCATAGGATGTGCACCTTTTATGATTATTTCATCAGGTTTGCCCACCCACCATGGTCCAAACTCAATGCGAAGGCGGGGCCACTCTCTTCAAGTTTGACTTCTTTGGTGAACAGGTAAGTACTCCTGTTTCATGGCCGTCAAGGAAAACGGCGAAAGATATTGTCCTTGTCCTTTCTGTAGTCCTCAGTCTCCTATTATGGGGAAATTCTGAGTTGAGTAATGTGTAACAAAGCCACCTTTTCCCCACCCTGTGTAACCAACACCTCTCCCAAAATCATGATGACCATCTCATCTCTTGTCTAGGCCTACCTGACTCAATCCTCTCAGTTCTACTAAGAGACTGCTCTACCATCGCTAGGTGATGTCTTCTGCATCTCTCAGTCAGGCTCTACTTAGAGACTGCTCTACCATCACTAGGGGACGTCTGCTATATCTCTCAATCTCACCCTTCCCCCTTCCTACCCAAATCATGATGACCATCTCATCTCTTGTCTAGGCCTACCTGACTCAATCCTCTCAGCTCTACTTAGAGACTGCTCTACCATCGCTAGGTGACATCTTCTGTATCTCTCAATCTTACCCGTCCGCCATCCTACCCAAATCATGATGACCATCTCATCTCTTGTCTAGGCCTACCTGACTCAATCCTCTCAGCTCTACTTAGGGACTGCTCTACCATCGCTAGGTGATGTCTTCTGCATCTCTCAGTCAGGCTCTACTTACAGACTGCTCTACCATCACTAGGGGACGTCTGCTATATCTCTCAATCTCACCCTTCCCCCTTCCTACCCAAATCATGATGACCATCTCATCTCTTGTCTAGGCCTACCTGACTCAATCCTCTCAGCTCTACTTAGAGACTGCTCTATCATCGCTAGGTGACATCTTCTGTATCTCTCAATCTTACCCGTCCGCCATCCTACCCAAATCATGATGACCATCTCATCTCTTGTCTAGGCCTACCTGACTCAATCCTCTCAGCTCCACTTAGAGACTGCTCTACCATCGCTAGGTGACGTCTTCTGCATCTCTCAATCTCACCCTTCCCCATCCTATCCAAATCATGATGACCATCTCATCTCTTGTTTAGGCCTACCTGACTCAATCCTCTCAGCTCTACTTAGAGAAACTGTTCTACCATCGCTAGGTGACGTCTTCTGTATCTCTCAATCATACCCTTCCCCGATCCTACCCAAATCATGATGACTATCTCATCTCTTGTCTAGGCCTACCTGACTCAATCCTCTTAGCTTCACTTAGAGACTGCTCTACCATCGCTAGGTGACGTCTTCTGCATCTCTCAATCTCACCCTTCCCCCATCGTACCCAAACCATGATGACCATCTCATCTCTTGTCTAGGCCTACCTGACTCAATCCTCTCAGCTCTACTTAGAGACTGCTCTACCATTGCTAGGTGACATCTCCTGTATCCCTCAATCTTACCCTTCCCCCTTCCTACCCAAATCATGATGACTATCTCATCTCTTGTCTAGGCCTACCTGACTCAATCCTCTCAGCTCTACTTAGAGACTGATCTACCATCGCTAGGTGATGTCTTCTTTATCTCTCAATCTTACCCTTCCCCCGTCCTACCCAAATCATGCTGACCATCTCATCTCTTGTTTAGGCCTACCTGACTCAATCCTCTCAGCAGACTGCTCTACCATCACTAGGTGATGTCTTCTGTAGCTCTTAATCTTACCCGTCCGCCATCCTACCCAAATCATGATGACTATCTCATCTCTTGTCTAGGCCTACCTGACTCAATCCTCTCAGCTCTACTTAGAGACTGCTCTACCATCGCTAGGTGACGTCTTCTGCATCTCTCAGTCCTACCGTGCCGAGTTGTCCCGCACCAGGCGCCATGTAGCAGAGTAAGTCAGTTCTATTTATTTCATCACCAAAGTTGAGTCAGTTATGACTGGTTCTTACAAAAATGAATAAAACCTGGCAAAATAAAATAAGACAGAGCTGTGCTGAGGTTAAAATGAGAGTTTTTGATTGGTAAGGATATTTCAAAAGATCCTTGATATCACACTACATGAAATATCTATGATTGACCTGATTCAAACCCACAGATTGAGCAATATTCCGTTTATTCCTCAAGGGAGGTATACCCACATTGAGGTAGAATGTCCACTCATCCTCACTTGGAAGATCTCTCAAGTGGGCCATAGTATTTTGTTTATCCCCCAATGCGGGTATACCTTTCTGATGGGGGCAATGATATTGCTTTTATCCCCACTGCAAGTTTACTCACATTGAGATTGAATGTCCATCACTTTAACTTAGTGTGATATAATGATTGCTTTTTATCCCCCGATGTAGGTATACCCACATTGAGGCGGAATGTCCCTTCATCTCCTTTGATGATCTACTCACTCGATTGGAGGATCTTATCTGTGACACTGTGGACAAAGCCTTGGCTTCCCCAATTGGGCCTCTCATCATGGAATTCAACCCGGTGAGATACAATGAAAAAGTGCTTTCTACAAAAAGCTGTTGTTGAAATTTCCAGAACCCAATACAGTAGAACGCTGCTATACCGAACATTCGGCTATACCGAACATCATCCTTGGCTCTCGGTTTTAATGTACTAAACGTACCGAACATTGTTGTTGAAAAAAGTCAACAGATTAACAAAATATCTACCGGTTGTACATGTATTAAACACTATTTGGGCCACTTTTTAATTCCCGAACATCAAACGACCCATAGTTACATCGTGTTTGATTGTTGAAGAGCGATAGATGGCTATTATTTCCCCAAGGAATAGAAGGGAAAACCACTCGTGAGAAATGCCAGTTCACTATTGGTCAAAAGAGGGTACCGGCGGTTCAAAATCGCTATACCGAACGATCGTTATTACGAACACTTTCTGTGGATCCAACGATGTTCATTATAGCGGCGTTTCACTGTACTCCCTTGTCCCCCCAAAACACCAAGAGAACACAGCCGTGTTTAGGATAATGCCCAAGGACAACCTTTTGCGTTTTCCTTTGTCCCTGTAATACAGGGTGAATAAAAAAAAAAGCAAAACCCAAATGTCGGGACTATTGTTTTAGTGAAGTTCTGCATGTAGCACTTGCGTAATCTAGGATATGAAAGCCCAATTCATAAGCTTTCTTTTAGTACAAAAAACATTCAAATCACTCATGTTCTTTTCAAGTTACGGAATTTTAAACACAACCACCGTTATCAAGTTCTGTCC
Organism: Patiria pectinifera; assembly: GCA_029964075.1. Lineage (NCBI taxonomy): Eukaryota > Metazoa > Echinodermata > Asteroidea > Valvatida > Asterinidae > Patiria > Patiria pectinifera. The sequence goes on along the minus strand of CM057129.1, from coordinate 5,560,464 downwards.
ACGGATCACGAAAAGGTAATGTTCTTACAGTATAACAAAAGAAAAACAAATCACGTGGGGATCCGGATGTGGGTGAATTATTTTTATGTGATACTTAGACAGAACTTTAAAACGGTGGTTGTGTTTAAAACTCTGTAACTTGAAAAGTACATGAGTGATTTGATGATTCTTATGCTAAAAGAAAGCTTGTGAATTGGGCTTTCATATCCTAGATTGTGAAAGTGCTGCATGCTGAACTTCAATAGTCCCAACATTTTTTTTTATTGTTTGCTCTCCCAAAGATTAAGCACATAAACGCACAATCGAGGACTGTTTTCAATAAAAATTAATGATTGAGGTCAACAAAGAATCTGTTGGTCTCTGTTTGTCTGTCTGTCGTTGGGGTGTATGTAGTGTGCGCACACCCACTCTTGTTTTACTGTACTCCCGAGGACAATGCTTTGTGTTTTCCCTTGTCCCTGTAATATAACACTCTCCTGTAGACTAAGTACACAAACCTACTACAGAGGACTGTTTTTAACAAAAGACCCAACTCCCAAGAACTGAAAGGATCTGTTGTTTTCCCTTTGTGTGTCTTTCCTCGGGGTCATGTAAAAAAAAAAACACATTCATTTCTGAATAATTATTCCCTTTAAGTTCTAAAAGAACTTGTCTTTGGTCTCAACGTTTCGACTAGCCTGCTCTAGTCATCGTCAGGAGACTGAGGAGAGTTGGAGATGCTGCTCCTAAAATAAAGAACTCTTTACTACTTTTATCTTTTCAGGATTTCAAGCCTCCCAAGCGTCCGTTCAGGCGTATGGATTACAGCGAAGCCATCACGTACCTCAAAGAACACGACATCCGAAAAGATGACGGAACATTCTATGAATTTGGAGAGGTAATCTTGACCTTCAATCTCTTTTGAGCTTGTACAAAATCTTCACAGACTTGAGAGGGGGTTTTGATCATGTGACCTCCTGCTGACTCGTCTTGACCATTCAACCACTGGGTTCGTCAAGCTTGGCAAAATGTCCTTTTTTTATCTGCAGGTGCATAGAAGGTAAAAGCACGAACCCGTATGCCTTGCTAGGCTTTGAACAAACCTTAAGAAGGTCGATCAATCCCATCACAATTTTTTGTGTCAATGTTGAAAACACGAGCTGATATCAACTCAGTTTAGTACTGTGGCGCTGACTGACGGCGGATATGTTTTAAAATAATACAAGGGATCTTGAATTCAACCCGCACCGTAACCAGAAGCCAATGTAGTTCTGAGGGATAGGTGTCATATCTGCATGGCGATCCATTTTTCTCCTGTTAACCAGTTGTGCAGCAGCATTCTGAATATGTTGCAATTTCTTGAACTGATAATCGTGTAAACCAGAAAATAAACTGTTACAGTAATCCAGTCGGGAAGTAACGAATGCATGTATTAGTTTCTCAGTATGTGATTGATCCCAGAGTTGTAATGACTTGAGTCAATGACTCTTGTTTTTGGTGTTTGGTCGTTCGTAGGATATCCCCGAGGCTCCTGAAAGGAAGATGACTGACCAAATTAATGAGGTAAAAATCAAAGAGGAATAACGTCATAATTATTATTATGAGGAATGGTACCTTAGGGGACATTCCCATAGGGTTGTGGACAAAATGTTTCCAACTTTGATAACCCCTCTCCCCAATTTCCCTTATCCTACCCCCACACATTCTGGAATATTTACGTTTTGGACCATGAGCAATTGATCTAACCTATTTGCGAGACTAAAATTTTGCCCCTAATAGGAGTTGTGATGTTAAGAAGACATTGAAATGTAACCTTAATTTACTAGGAACCATACCCATCCAGGCAAATTCCAACACCCACATGGGAAATTGTACACACACACTGTTGGACTTAGTTTCTGGAGGTATGCCAAACCCAATGTAAAAGACCATCAGTTTAGGGGTACTGTACCCATCCCAACAGGTTTCAACAAAACCTGCTGTTGGACTTGGATTGGTTGCGTTCGGCTAGGGTTAATATCCGGTGTCTCCCTAAGGTATAAGTAATGACGAAAATATCTCCTTAACCCTAACCGCCCTGAATCCTTCAAAATCGTCTTTGTCAATGTGGAGGAATTTGGAGAATTGAGGTTACATGGCAAAAGTGCGTTACTGATTTCATAGGATGCACTGTGTCAAGGTCTTGGGCCTGACCTTGTATTGTTTATGCTCAGCTATGCACAAATATAGGCCTGGAAAATGCTTGTAATCCTCCGTACTGCTCCAGGATGTCACTGGCCAAGCCTCAACATATTGACAGTCACTGCCGCAGGATTTTGCAGGATTCAGGCAGTGGTCATCCCTCCACGGACCATTTTCAAGAAATAATGGGAGGAATTTGCAGGATTGAGGCTGTATGCTATTTTTTCATGAGGCCAATTGGAGGATTTTGCAGGATTGAGGCTACATCCTAGCAAAAAGGCCTAGGGAGTTTAGGGTTAAGGGTACATTAACAGGAATTATAAAACTTGCTGCACTTTTACCATGCTGCAACAATTATACTTTTGTATTGAAATGGATTACTTTTGTGGGTTTTTTTTTTTTTAATGGATTACTTTTGTGGGTTTTTTTTGTTAATGGATTACTTTTGTGGGTTTTTTTTTAATGGATTACTTTTGTGGGTTTTTTTGGGTAACATCTTCGACTGCTCTTTCTTGATTGCAGCCCATCTTACTCTGTCGATTCCCGGCAGAGATTAAATCCTTCTACATGCAGCGTTGTCCAGAGGACCGTAGGCTGACGGAATCTGTGAGTTATCAATCTCGTATCTGGGGCCTTCTATAAATGTAGGATCTTTAAGCCCCAGCCACACATTCACAGTTTGGAGCTACGGATATCCACAGTTTAAAAGTGGTGATGAACTGTGGGAGTACCGTATTCATCCTAAGTACCTCCGTGGTTATCTGTCATCTTCCTTGGGTATTCGTGGAGGGGCTACCGAAGTTTTAAACTGTTCATAACTTTCGTGGTGAACCGTCTTGAAAATTAATCCGTAGTGCAATTGTGGGACATCCTTTGGACATTCGTATTTATTCGTAGTGTTATTTTGTGGCTACTCGTACATATTCTTTGAGGTTCGTAGCTCATTCGTGGTAGAAATCTCTATGAATTCGCTACGAATGTCATATATATGCCCGGATATGCTAGGATTCTGCAAAGGTTGTACAGTGGAACGCCGCTATACCGAACACTGCTATACCGAACATTCGGCTATACCGAACATCATCCTTGGCTCTGGTTTTAACTCTTTCAGTGCCCGCGACATTTCAAAAGTTTAACCCTAAAGCGCCCAACTTCGAGCTTTTTTGTTAATTATTGAAAATTCTATAAAAAAAAGTAAATAAGTTGTAATCACCAAACTTATTGTATCTTGCTCTCTGGTATATTCTTGTTACCTTCAAAAGTCAATAGTAGTCACGCACCTAGTAATAAACACTGAAACACTCTCCTGAACACAGGGGAATTCCGCACTTTTGCAGAATATACGTGTGTCGCGTCTGATACCCCTCCTCATACAAACTCTGTTCATTATCAGAAATATTGCCATGATTGTCACTTTTAGCACCATCATTATCATTTGTATCGGTATCCCAATGTTCGTCTTCTGACTCACCATCCAGTTCTGAAATATCCATGGATTATTCTGAATCAGAAAAGTAATCCCTTACCCTGTCCAAATCGGCGAAAAAATACACTGATTTTCTCTGGAGATAAAACGCGAGCTCGGTTTATGGGCTCCGCCATTTTGTCAACAAATCGAAACTCAGTGTGACGCCCTCTCACAAGAACTCGAATATAAAAATAAATACAGGTCGTACATGCATGAAAATGGTACCATTAGAAAGAGCGAGAGCGCCCCCTCTTGATAACATGTTACTCTACCTCGTACATGTACGAGGTTTGGCGATTTTAAGCACGAACATTACCTCGTACATGTGCGAGGTTGGCGCTTTTGGACTAACAAAAATACCTCGTACATGTACAAGTTTGGCACTGAAAGAGTTAATGTACAAAACGTACCGAACATCGTTGTTAAAACAAAAAAACCTACCGGTTGTACACGTATTAAACACTGTTGGGCCACTTTTAATTCCCGAACATCAAACCACCCATGGTTACATTGTGTTTGAATGTTGAAAAGCGATAGATGGCTATTATTTACTCAAGGATTAAAAGGGAAACCGCCCGTTGTTAAACGTTTGTGACAACTCCTCGTTCAGCCGCGGGATGTGAGAAATGCCAGTTCAGTGACTTCACTATTGGTCAAAAGAGGGTACCGGCGGTTCAAAATCGCTATACCGAACGATTGTTATTACGAACACTTTCTTTGGATCCCACTATGTTCATTGTAGCGGCGTTCCATGCTTTATTCGTAGGAGAACCTTTGTCATCCTTGGCCCAATCGCAGACAACCATGGCGTTAACGTCATTATTCTTAGTAATACTGTTGATATTCTTCAACAATCCGTCCATATTCTTGACAAACCATGGTGTATTCGTAGAGAAACCTAACAACAGTCGTAGCTATCCGTCCTGAACCGGTAGTGCATTCTTAGAATGTCGATTTCTCCACGAACCTCGACAGTTAATCGTGATGGATTGATTCTTGGTAAACCGTGGATATTGGTAGGTCCAACCGTTAGTGTTTGACTGGGGCTTCAGTGCGACATTTTTCACGTCCTTGTTGCATTGGCACACTGTAATTTCATCACAGATTTCACAAAGAGCCACACTTCTGGGTTTTGAACAAAAAAACATTTTCGAGACAATCGCAAAAGAAGTTCCGCCTATTTCAAAACTGCAAAAACTACTACTTTGCAACACCTTTATGCAGTAAGAAAACATTCACATGATTCTTTGAAAGGTAAACTTTTATGTTAATTAAAATCAGCACAATGGTTAATTAGCCAAAATTGATTAGTAAAGATGTGTGTCCCTTCGTGAAAACGAAAATCCATGTTTCCTACATGTAGGCCCTTTCTGTTCAATGTGTTTTTCCATAGGGAAGACGTGCGCATAATGTAATAAATGTAATAAACTAATGTAATAAACTGATAATGTAATAAAGATGTGTGGCTCTTCGTGAAAACGAAGATCTCACATGACCAACTTTTACACCTTTCCACCGAATATGTTTTGTACGCGTTCATGGGCACCTTTGTTCATGTCTCTTCGTGAAAATGCAAAATGCACTAATTGAGATGCCTGCCCCTTGCATCATTAATGTGATTGAGAAATTAATGATGTTTTGCTTACGGAGGCATGTCAAAATGGTTAAATACGATGTTTTAAAGCTAAATAGTAAAACTAAATAGTAAAAAAAACTTCAAGTCCAAAAATTATGGCCTAAGGATCTGTCTGTCAGATTCTCTGACACCGTTAAGACAGAGAAAAGAGCAGTCATGTGTCAGCAAATGTCGTCGTCAACTGGTAGTTTTTCTCTGTCTGTTTGTCAGTCCGGCTGTCTGTGTATCTGTTTGTTTGTTGTCTTATCATTTGTTCTTGTTCTTATCTCAGGTTGACGTTCTGATGCCCAATGTTGGGGAGATCGTCGGTGGATCAATGAGGATCTGGGATTACGATGAGCTGATGGCAGCGTATAAGTCTGCCAAGATTGATCCCACACCGTATTACTGGTACACGGACCAGGTAACATCAACTTATGTACTCCCTTTTAAAATGAATTCCAATTTTTAGGAAGGATCAGTTTTCACACTTTAACAAATTCTCGGCTGCTTTCAATTTGCGATATTCACTTCTTGGAAAATAATCACGGTATGGATCGCCTTATCCAATGACCAACATTCAAAGCCAGAAGACATCGACACGGTTGAACCACAGCATCTTCCTGGCATTCTACTAAATTGAGATAAAGCTTGTGGATTGCGGTAACTTTATTGGTAAAAGGAGTGTTGAGTGCACCAGGGGCAAGTTCAACCTAGGACCAATGGTTAACAAGTGGTTGGTTGGCATGCGCACTGAAATTAAAGTGCGAACAACTCTAGTCATTGTACTAGCGAGTCACATGGTTCTTTCTATTTTTGCTGTCTTTCAGAGGACAGCCAAAAGGAATATACCTGTTGCAACCAAAGTACTATACCATTAGCAACCAAAGTATTATACCATGGCGCGGTATTTTGTGTGTAAATGCATGCTGGCGTGCGCGTTGCGCATAGTGCGTATTGTTCCCAAGAAAGCGCGCCACAGAGTTGGATTCAAACGTTTTGTGAAGGGGTGGTTTGGAAGAGAGAAATACGTTTCCCACCTATTTTGTATTGAAATTGAAGTTCATTTTAACAGTGTTCAGATTTAAATAATTGAAAATATTAAAAACCAAGCAGAATCTGTGGGTGAAGTGTTATAAAACAAATATTGAATGCTTTATCTCGTGGTGAAGTAAAACTAGTCTCCGTCGATGATCCATGGACATTCTATTATATCCATGGATAACCAGACCGGCTAGGTTTACTACACAACTCAAAGCATTCCATTTTTGTATACTATGGTTTTTTGATCCAGGCATGCAACTTTTCCTCGGATCAGCTGATTTCCTTTTTTTTGAACTTCACACTTATGCCATTAAAAATTGTAAAACACTGTACAAAGTCTTGTAAAGATTGGAGTTTCCTCGTTTTTTGTTTCTTCCAAGTTGCATGCCTGTTGATTGAACCTGGTTCCATCTAATGACCTCTAGTTTAACCAACTGTGTGCGTAATGAAGATTTCTTGTGTTTATTCCCTCCACAGAGGAAGTACGGTACCTGTCCTCATGGAGGCTACGGTCTCGGACTGGAACGATTCTTGACCTGGATCCTAAACCGCATGCATATCAGGGACGTCTGCTTCTACCCACGTTTTATAGAACGATGCACGCCATAGATGCGTCAACATGTCACCTTCAATTCTTGATTCTAAGCATTGCTTATTTGGTGTGGGAAGTAAGGAGTAGTTGATAAAGGGCGGGGCTAAGTTGGTCAAGAGGGGGTGATTGTGTGCCCTAAGACCAAATTCCTAGAGATAATTTTGCCATTGTATTGTAATGTATTTCTTCAAGGTGAAGTGTTAAACTTTCTTCAAAGATTGCTCTTTTAGTTTCAAGTATTTTTTTGACCAAAACTCATTACAAATTGCAGTTTTAAACTTTCTCCAAAGCTCGCTCTTTTAGATTCAAGTCATCTTGTTTTTTGACCAAAACTCAACAAATTGCAAAGGGTTAGCCTAACCTTACGTTTTTTATGAAATTTTTGCCAAAATAGGACTTGCCTCCAAATGACTTAGAAATGCCCTTGGATGTAAGATGAGTATTAATCAGTGTTCAAAGAACCATTATTATGAAGATTTGAGCAAAAATTAATGGTTTATTGATTGGAAAAAAAAGTCATCTTTTGTGACCGCGATTTCCCCCACATTTTTGACGCGATTATCTGTTGAATGGAATATCTGACCAGAAATCGTGTTGGAATTTGGTCTCAAGTACTTTTTAGGCTAAAGAAAAAGGCTCCAGTTTCTGGTATGCGCGCGCGTCACCAGAGCGGCCATGCGCGTTGGCAAAATTTTCATTGCAAGATGATGTCTCAAAACTGCCAAACTCACTGGTTTGACTGGAATCCTGCTGCTGCACAGTTTTAACTAATTTTTAGATGGGGTTACGATCAAGCATAAGCTTTATGGCCTCTCTAGGCTTACATATATTTTGCAAGCTCCATACCAGAAACCAAAGACTTATTGTTTTTGGCCGTACGCAATTTTCCTGCAAGTTTAAAGCAATATAATTTGTTTGCCAGAATTAAAATATAATACACTTTTAATAAAATTTTCACAAAAGATGATTTCTCAAAACAATTGTCCCTTCTTTGAACTTTATCATGTTTTCTTAAGAAATTCCTTCTAAAATATTCTCAATAACATGTACTTGTAATCAACTGCTGAGTAGTTACTTTAATTTCTCAGTAAGCCGCACGCATTTGTCAAATATTAATATGTATCACTTCAAGTATCTTTCTTTCCTTTCAACTGGGTATGTAACTGTCTAAAACAAAAATATTTGAATGCAAAACATGTTTTTCTCATAAAAAAAAAAAAATTATGTCACATTTTTGTTCAAATTGTCCGTTATCCCCACTGATAAAAGTCCATGTTCAAAGCTTTTCAGGAGATATATTCATTTTTCTTTTCAGAACTCAGAATTTACATTCTTGAATTGGTTTTCAAAAATGTCTACCATATCTATCACAAGCCCACAATTTATTGTTCCAACTTGCACTCTTAAACTATACTTCAAATATACAGTAGACGAGAACTCTATTTAAATAGACTTGCCATCCCTCTTGTTTTTAAATTGCAAAATTCGGACGTTATTGCCATCTTTAATATAAATAGATCTGCTCAAAGTATGTACAAGTATGTTTAATCAAAGTTACGAAAGGAAATTTGAACTGCATGTGACAGTACAATTTTTTTTAAACATTGTTTCATTTTGTCTAACAAATATTGGTGTCAAAATTCACGCTCTGGTTTTGGAAATGGTTGAATTTTTTTCAATGATTGTTACAAGGTCAACACTGGATTTGTTTGTCTTGTTTTATTTCTTCCTATAATTAAAATGATTTTCTAGTTTAAGGTTTTTGGAATGAATGGATTTAATAAAATTGCAAAGTGCAACAACTAAGCTCTATATTTTTTAAGTGTGACATTTGAAATATTTCTGAGTTTTATTACCTTTCATTTTTTTTTGATAAAAACCTTTACTCAAAACGACTCCGAAACCTCTCTTGATGTGAAAGAAACAATAAATGGTGTTTTAAACGTGAAAAATCCAAATGAAGCTACGTTCATGGCAAAAAAAAACACAACTCCTTTTCGAGCAATAACCCTAGAATTCTAAAGATGTTGCTTTGTTTCTTTTTTTCCAAGGCCATTTTACCCGAACCCTTGTCAACTAAACAATTCTGTCTGTTATTTTCGCAATGTACCCACAGGTTTAATCATTCAATAGAGGGCGCGCCACATGCACAGTAGTCGCTCAAGCGAGAGGTAACGGGTTTGAGACCCGCTGAGTACCCGGCAACGCATTTTAATTATTTTTACTTCGAAAGTATTTTCATCAAAACTTCATGTGGTAAGGGGTTAGCCTTGCTTAAACAATCAATAAAAGCACGAGAGAGAAATTCAAAACGGAATTTGGTCGCCCTTAAGTAACGTACCGCTAGAGGCGACAATCAATAGTCGCCCCCAGAGGTACGTACCGCTAGAGGCGACCATCAATAGTCGTCCCCAGCGGTACCTACCGCTGGAGGCGACCATCAACAGTCGCCCCCAGCGGAACGTACCGCTAGAGGCGACCATCAATAGTCGCCCCCAGAGGTACGTACTGCTAGAGGCGACCATCAATAGTCGTCCCCAGCGATACCAACCGCTGTGGTAAGGGGTTAGCCTTGCTTAAACAATCAATAAAAGCACGAGAGAGAAATTCAAAACGGAATTTGGTCGCCCTTAGGTAACGTACCGCTAGAGGCGACAATCAATAGTCGCCCCCAGAGGTACGTACCGCTAGAGGCGACCATCAATAGTCGTCCCCAGCGGTACCTACCGCTGGAGGCGACCATCAACAGTCGCCCCCAGCGGAACGTACCGCTAGAGGCGACCATCAATAGTCGCCCCCAGAGGTACGTACTGCTAGAGGCGACCATCAATAGTCGTCCCCAGCGGTACCAACCGCTGGAGGCGACCATCAATAGTCGTCCCCAGCGGTACCTACCGCTGGAGGCGACCATCAACAGTCGCCCCTAGCGGAACGTACCGCTAGAGGCGACCATCAATAGTCGCCCCCAGAGGTACGTACCGCTGGAGGCGACCATCAACAGTCGCCCCCAGCGGAACGTACCGCTAGAGGCGACCATCAACAGTCGCCCCCAGCGGAACGTACCGCTAGAGGCGACCATCAATAGTCGTCCCCAGCGATACCAACCGCTGTGGTAAGGGGTTAGCCTTGCTTAAACAATCAATAAAAGCACGAGAGAGAAATTCAAAACGGAATTTGGTCGCCCTTAGGTAACGTACCGCTAGAGGCGACAATCAATAGTCGCCCCCAGAGGTACGTACCGCTAGAGGCGACCATCAATAGTCGTCCCCAGCGGTACCTACCGCTGGAGGCGACCATCAACAGTCGCCCCCAGCGGAACGTACCGCTAGAGGCGACCATCAATAGTCGCCCCCAGAGGTACGTACTGCTAGAGGCGACCATCAATAGTCGTCCCCAGCGATACCAACCGCTGTGGTAAGGGGTTAGCCTTGCTTAAACAATCAATAAAAGCACGAGAGAGAAATTCAAAACGGAATTTGGTCGCGCTTAGGTAACGTACCGCTAGAGGCGACCATCAATAGTCGTCCCCAGCGGTACCTACCGCTGGAGGCGACCATCAACAGTCGCCCCCAGCGGTACCTACCGCTGGAGGCGACCATCAACAGTCGCCCCCAGCGGAACGTACCGCTAGAGGCGACCATCAATAGTCGCCCCCAGAGGTACGTACTGCTAGAGGCGACCATCAATAGTCGTCCCCAGCGGTACCTACCGCTGGAGGCGACCATCAATAGTCGTCCCCAGCGGTACCTACCGCTGGAGGCGACCATCAACAGTCGCCCCCAGCGGAACGTACCGCTAGAGGCGACCATCAATAGTCGCCCCCAGAGGTACGTACTGCTAGAGGCGACCATCAATAGTCGCCCCCAGCGGTACCTACCGCTGGAGGCGACCATCAATAGTCGCCCCCAGAGGTACGTACCGCTAGAGGCGACCATCAATAGTCGCCCCCAGAGGTACGTACCGCTAGAGGCGACCATCAATAGTCGCCCCCAAAGGTACGTACCGCTAGAGGCGACCATCAATAGTCGTCCCCAGCGGTACCTACCGCTGGAGGCGACCATCAACAGTCGCCCCCAGCGGAACGTACCGCTAGAGGCGACCATTAATAGTCGCCCCCAGAGGTACCTACTTTTTGCTTAGGAATTGGGAAATGGGTTTCGTTATCCGTGGTTCTTTTTGCGTGGGGAACTGAAGGGGGTTTGAGATTGTACTTGACACCGTTAATTGTGAAGAGCGCCTCCTGTTGTTTGCGGATGATATCAACATCCGAAGTGAGCAGCAGACAGCTCATGCAAACTCTTACTCTTGGACTATTTATTAACCCTATAAAGTATAAAAACAAACAAAAGTCATGGTCACCAAAAAAAAATGCTTTAATTGGACATTGACTCAAATTCTAGGCAGGTATTCGTCACAATTCGTGTTGACAAACATTATTTCATTTACGGTACCGCACGGTGGTGATGACCACCAATGTAGCGCGTTTTTGGTAGTTTTTTTTTTTTTTTTTAGTGTTTCAAACAGTACATTGCTTTTGCTACATATATTTATTATTTTACGATTTCCTCTCTGATTTCAACTGAGTTTGGTTGTCTAGTCATAATGAACTATTGTACTATAAATTCAAGGCAACATACTTTACTATGAGATATCGCCGGCAACCGAGTGTGTTTTTTGAGTAATAACAGTTATTCGCCATTTTTTGGGTATGATGTTATTTTTCTATGACTCTCCGAATTTGAAAGTATTGTAACGGCGGTGCCGGGCCGCCGGCAGAGGGCGCCAGCACGGACCCACGGTGCAACCGTAGCGTTGAGACCCCTGCTGCTGGGCCAGGGAGACCCGTTGCCAGACTGCGCCGACTCAGTAGTGTGACTTTGATATAGCGCCCTTTTTGTTGTGAGTTGTATAAAGAGAGAGCCTCGTGTAAAGAAAGTGGAGAGAATAAATGGCCGGAGAGCCCCGAAGCCCTGAAGAATAGTGTCTGTGGTTTCCTTCGTCTGGCGTGTGAGAACCCCAGATTCGTTCGACGTTACATTGGTGGCAGCCGTGGCATGTCTGATGGAGGAAAAACAGGTAGAATTTGGAGTGTTTTTCGCCATGAATACACCGGGTCGAGTTAGTCTGGCGTCCGACTCGCCACACGGCGGGTACGCACGCTGGATCGGGGCCTCGCAGAGCGTAAACCAACCTAGTGAGATGGCCAGCAAAGCGTTCGTCACGTTGGATGACTCGGAGTTGGACTTTTTCAAGGTTTTGGGGAGCCAGCTAGGCCCACATGCTACATCCCATGGGGAATCGCGCCGCACTGTGCACCACGGGGCAACAGACGCTCTGTTCCACTCGGAACACTGCCGAGTTGCGCCTGTTGATAAAGCGGGGCCGGCCGGGCTTGATCGTCCGGAGACACCCCGCATCAACACACGTGCCAGGGCCCACGATGGGAACAGCCCCGTAACACACGCACCATACAACGGACGCATGTTTTCCTCCAGAACAGCTCCGTTTCACAAACACCAATTCACCGGGTGCACGTTCCCCCCGGAACTGCCCCGTAACACACACATTCTTACAACGGACGCATCCCATGGGGAATCGCGCCGCACTGTGCACCTCGGCGCAACAGACGCTCTGTTCCACTCGGAACACTGCCGAGTTGCGCCTGTTGATAAAGCGGGGCTGGCCGGGCTTGATCGTCCGGAGACACCCCGCATCAACACACGTGCCAGGGCCCGCGATGGGAACAGCCCCGAAACACACACATTCATACAACAGACGCATGTTTCATCCGGAACGGCTCCGTTCCACGAACACCAATACACCGGGCACGATTTCCCTCCGAAACGGCCCCGTTCGGCGCATGTACAAGCGCCGGATGCGTGTTCGCCGGTAGAGTTGCTCCGCACGGGAATCAATGGAGCGGAGCCGGTAGAGACGCTCCGCACGGGATTCAATGGAGCGGAGCTGGAAAAGTTGCTCCGCACGGGAATCAATGGAGCGGAGCCGGTAGAGTTGCTCCGCACGGGATTCAATGGAGCGGAGCTGGCGAAGTTGCTCCGCACGGGAATCAATGGAGCGGAGCCGGCGAAGTTGCTCCGCACGGGATTCAATGGAGCAGAGCCGGCGAGGTTGCCCCGCATGGGAGTCTATGGAGCGGAGCCGAGGGAGTTGCTCCGCACGGGAGTAAATGGAGTTGAGCCGACAGAGTCGCTCCGCACGGGAGTTAATGGAGCGGAACCGTGGAGTCGCTCCGCACGGGAGTCAATGAAGAGGAGCCGGCGCAGTTGCTCCGCACGGGACTCAATGGAGCGGAGCCGATGGAGTTCGCCGCACAGGAGTCAATGGAGAGGAGACCCCGGGGTGGGCCAAGAGGAGAACCCAGAGGTGATCCCAGAGGTGATCCAAACGGAGAACCCAGAGGAAAACCCAGAGGAGACCCCAGAGGTGACCCCGGAGGAGACCACAGAGGAGACCAGGAGACCCAAGCGGATACCCCAGTGGAGGCGCCGCCTTGTTCGGGGACGAACAAGGGTCCTCGGAGGGGGCTGTGTAACGGCGGTGCCGGGCCGCCGGCAGAGGGCGCCAGCACGGACCCACGGTGCAACCGTAGCGTTGAGACCCCCTGCTGCTGGGCCAGGGAGACCCGTTGCCAGACTGCGCCGACTCAGTAGTGTGACTTTGATATAGCGTCCTTTTTGTTGTGAGTTGTATAAAGAGAGAGCCTCGTGTAAAGAAAGTGGAGAGAATAAATGGCCGGAGAGCCCCGAAGCCCTGAAGAATAGTGTCTGTGGTTTCCTTCGACTGGCGTGTGAGAACCCCAGATTCGTTCGACGTTACAGTATTGTGTTATCAGTAGATATTATTTTTAAAAAAAAATTCATTGACAATTCACTTGTAATTTATTTCTGAATACTGAATTTTAATTTTTCGGTATAAAGCAGTCAAATTAATAAGTAAATAAAGCATTAAGTATTACTCCCCTATCAACTGGATGCAAAACTGTCTTTATCATAATTTGTCCAAAGTAATTCATCTAGTTTCTCCTCCAAATCAAATATATTATGAAATCGATGTCAGATTTTTGTTTAAATTGCAGTATCCCGCCACTGATCTGTTTACTAAGCTCTGGAGAGCTATTTGATTTTCTTTTTAAGCTCAAAATGTACATTTTCCAATTGCTTTTTCTAAACATCTACAATCTAACTCAAGCCTACAGTTTATTGATCTAAAATACAATCTTAAACTAAAACTTCAAATATAAAGTAGACTGCATATATATGGAACTCTATTTTAAACAGACTTGCCATGCTTCGAAAAAGCACTTGTACAATGTAGAGGGTGGATTTTTAATTACAAACATCAGACGTTTGCCTCTTTAATATAAATAGCTCTGCTCAAAGTTTTTACTGTACATGCTCTATGTTCAATCAAAGTTGGGGAAAGAATTTGTTAGGCAAAATATTTGTAGCATTTCTTTTTGTCCAACAGCTGTCGGTGTCAAATATCACATCTTGGTTTTGGAAATAGTTACACTTTCAATAATTATTACAAGGTTAACACTTGGAATTTCATTTCTTTCTGTGGTGTAAATGATTTTTTAGTTTTGCGGTTTTTGGAAAGAATGGAAAAAAATTCAAAGTACAACTAAGATTTATAGTAACTACAGCGTGACATTTTAAACATATCTGAGCCTTTAATCAATTTCATTTTTTTTTTGGTTAGAAAGGACATCTGGCTATTTGGTTTACATTGGAAACTTGACATTAGACCTTAAAGGTGACTTTTGACCTTTATGTTAAGCCGGGTTCATACTTCACGCGAAAGCATGTGCGAAGCGAAATTCATGTCGTCAACAATGGTGGACGCGCTTCAAATGTATTGTTGACGTCACGAATTTCGCTTCACTTTCGCTTTCGCATGAAGTATGAACCGGGCTTTAAGAGTACCAAATCAATATAGGCTTCTGAACCGTGCGGACACCATGTTAAATTTTAATCCGTAATGACCTTGAACTTTAACCTAAAGGGTCCAAAATCAATAGGCTTCTAAGGCATCCCGAAGCCAATAAATGTACCAAGTTTGAAGATGATATGCACAGTAATTCTGGAGATCTGCTGCGAAAACTATTGTAAAATTTTTAACCCACAATGACCCCTTATGGGATCCACATGTTAAAAAGGTACATAAACATGCACAGACAAGAACAGGCAGAAACAGTATGCTCTTTCAGCACAAAAAAAAATCTAGTTTCTTAAGGATTTTATATACTTGACTTATTGAACAAAACAAATTATAGTGAATATCAATATTTTCAATGTATTTTACAGAAATAAAAATGCTGTAACAAACTGCTCCATTCAAAAAAGTTTCTAAAAGAAACATTGTGAAATTATAAATTTGCTAAATGGCAATAAAATTCTCATCCCATTTTGAAGTTCAAATATTTCTAGTCGATCAATTCATCAGTCAAATCAAAATAGTGTAAGCTGAAATTCAAGACTAATACAGCAAGATAAGGGCAAGTTTAAAGGAGTGTAGTTACTCCTACTGTTCGCAAAATAATAAATGAATTCATAAAACATTCGGCAAAATATAATATATTCTGAATTTTGATTTTCATTTACAATATTTCAGCAACTGTCCGCACGTTTGGAAGTGAAGTTTTATGACCCAAATCATGCTTCAATGAGTTGTAGAGAGGTTATTCACGTGCAAACATAAAATGTTTGCAAAAGAATTTACACTGATCTTCCCTTTTCACACTGGAGCCTCTCGACCCGGGTTGAACTCAACCCTGGGTGAACCCAGTGCCACCCTGGGTTGAATATTGATTTCTCAACCCCCGCGTTAAACCCTGCATCGTTTCACACATGTTTTATGCAAATCAAGCTTATCATGCTCATTACTACTGTTTCGAACCCTGGCCAGAAGTTGAAAATCACAACCCTGGTGTGGAGCAGGGTTTGAGTTCAACCCTGGGCGATATCAATCTCAGGGTTGACGCAGGGTTGAAAATCTTTAAGTGTGACTTCAATTTTTACCCGGAATTTTGATGTTCATTCCCATTATACTCGTCAAGTCTCTAACTTTCATCTCCCATTGACTCGCACAACTTTAGCCCAAAAAACTATTAGATATGAGGGACCCAGGCTGTGGAACTACTGAGAACCTGCAAACATCCAAAAATTTGTCTACTTTCAAACGGAAATATAAATCGACCCTGTTGTATAATTATTATGATCCCGTGTAACCCATTAACTTCGAGAATTGCTTGTGCAACAAATCTTATCCTGCTTCTTAACTGGCATGTAAAGTTTGTGTATTGTCCTTGTCTATTGTCTGTCCTGTGTCTCATGTATTAAAAGCAACTTTAAATTTGTATACAAGGGGCCTACGATTACAAGCTTAGCTTCTTAGTGGGTTCCTCTACAGTCTCACTATCTGTTTATATAGTATCTTTTTTGTATTAATTACGATCATTAAAAATGTGGCACCGTGGAAAATAAATGAACAATGAACAAAATGAACAATGAAAAGGTGCATGTTTTCAACCCTGCGTCAACCCCGAGATTTGTCTACATGTAGTGTGAAAAGGGCTCAACATTTTCTTTGTTGACTTATAACCATCAACGCTTTTCCTTCTTTTTGTCTGGTCTGGTTCTTGGTAAATTTCGCTTTACTGCAGGAAGAAGGGCCGTTTTTGCAGCAGCAACAGCAGATGCTGCGGCAGAACGTCTTGTGCCGTTTCCAACTGCAGCAAGGGACTTCTGTTGCTCGCTGTGCACAAGCCTTGCGAAGAACAACCCCGGTTGCATTGGCGAGCTCATGCTGGCATTTGATTGGCCGGCAGCAGGGGATGCCGAGCTCTGATTGGATACAATATCCACCTCATCAGACTGCGAGGACTGGTACCACGCCTCGTCGTCACAGCCGCTGTACAACAGATAGGCGGATTCGGGGGACCTTACCTCTGGGATCTGACTAAATTCAAATCCTTGACGTTGGGATTGGTTTATCGTGTTGACATGTTCATCGTCTGGTTTCCGTTGCCACAACCCAGTCGTCGGTTCGAAAGCGGCATGGGTGGCAGTCAAGTTCCCCGTGTTGTTGGTGGGTGTCAAAGTGCAGGACAAGTCAAGGGGTACAGACTCTTTACCGACTTCAAATGCAATGGCCGATGAGTTGTCCACTACTGGCTCGGAATCACTGACTATTATTCCACGCAACGCATCAATTCCACTGCTGCTTTTACGTTGTCGTTTGGAAGATTTCAAGGTCCGTTGAGATTTTCGTTTCCGTGACGAGTTTAGCCCATGGGGCTGGGTCGAACAATCTTGAGAGTCACTGTCACATTTGTTATTACTGTTGTTGTTGTTTACATTTGCCAGGGTCGATGATGCAGCACATGATCCATGGCCCCGTCGACTTTGAGTGTCGCGTTTAAGTTCCTGAACAGAAGTCTCAGCTGTTGGGATGCGTTTGTCTCGACCGGCGGTTGAGTTGTTCTTGTGCTTTTTACTTTTCTCAGCATCCTGCATGTGACATAGCTTCTTCACATTAATCACCGCCCCTCTGCAGCCATGCCCCGCCCTCCCCTTTCTGTGTTTCTGCCTCGTCTTACATTTAGCAGGTTCAACCTCCGATCCCGCCCCTTTCTGTGGTGTACCCGTCTCATGAACACCGCCATCGTGTGATGAATTGCTGCCATCACGTACGGACACCACGATGCAATGTTGACCAACTTGACTTAGACACAACTCGCCTTCCTTCTCGCAAGTGGCATCTTCTTTCTCGGTATTACCACTTTCATCATCATTTCCTGCTTTGACGGAAAATTTCTCGGGAACAGTTTCGCAATTTCTATTCAATGTCACGGTGATGTTTTTACTTGAAACGTTTTCTGAAGCCAGTCGTCTTTCCGGTGATCTGAGATCCAAAGCCTGAATGTCACGCCCGCTTTGTCTGTTTCCAACAGCTCCCCTGATTGGCTGCCGGGAAAGCTGACTGCAACTTCTGGTCATCCTCATTGGCTGAGCCGAGGATTTCAATGGACCAATCACAGTGGAGCTTGCTGGCACGGGTTGCTCCATTATAGCCATGGGTGTGTTTGGGATGGTACACACAGCTGCGTTGCTTGTTTTCTGGTGTCCGAAAGTCAGATTTCGGAGGCAGGCTTGTTGTAGTCGCTGAGCCTGTAGCAACTCCAGCTGCAGGCGTAGACGCTGCTGTTGCTGTAGCAAGATGCGTTTCTGGATGTCCGTGGGAGACTCCCTAGCTCCTGAAGAATTGAAGACTCCCGCAGGCAATGAAGAGTGTAGGAGGGACGGTGGAACCTACACAGAAATAAAACAATAATACAAGTGAAATAAAACAGGTGTTTTTAATTGACCTTTCGCGGTAGAATCGCGGTAGAATCGCGTCAACGTAGCTGGTGGCATATTGTTCAATTACATGATATACAAATGGACGCGGAACGCACAAAATCGGAGACAAACAAAACTAGTGTACAAAAACTCCATAGGGTTGTCTAAGGGGCGTGGTTAACTCACAAACAGTGCAGGGCGGTTTGGAGCAGTACAGGGAGTAACAGGCAGGGCAGTTTGGGGCAGTACAGGGAGTAACAGGTAGGGCGGTTTAGGCAGTACAGGGGGTAACAAGCATGGGGGTTGGGGCAGTACAGGGAGTAACAGGCAGGGTGGTTTGGGCAGTACAGGGAGTAACAGGCAGGGTGGTTTGGGCAGTACAGGGAGTAACAGGCAGGGTGGTTTGGGCAGTACAGGGAGTAACAGGCAGGGTGGTTTGGGCAGTACAGGGAGTAACAGGCAGGGTGGTTTGGAGCAGGGGGCAACAGGCAGTGCAGTTTGGGGCAGTACCAGGCAGGGCAGTTTGGGGCAGTACAGGGAGTAACAGGCAGGGCGGTTTAGGGCGGTACAGCTTTGGGTTTTCAACCAAATGCTTACTTGGTCATACATCCTGCGGCTCATATCAAACTCAGTCAGCTGATTTCCACCGACCAATGGCTGACCGGCAGGCGACGTCACAGTCACGACACGAACCGACGGCGCGTGGGCGGTGGGTTGAGTAACAACTGACAGTCTATGGGGTGATAGGACACCAGCTTGCTGGATACCAGTTACAGGTGCTGCTGTGGTCGGGTTATTCTGGTGGGCAGACAACCTGAGGCAGGTGCTATGTTGCAGTAACTGTGCCGTGCCTGGCATCACGGTGTTGTTGCAAGTGATGCGGAATTTGTTGTTGCGAGCTTGTCTAGAATAAAAACAATTTGAAATGTGCTAACCTGTTTTTATTTGTGATGCAAGGTCCCTATAAAGAACAGGTCTGCAAAATCTTTTGAGCGACATTCTGCTTGTAGATTTCGCCAAACAAAAAAAGGAATCCCATTGAAGCTCCTGTAAGCCTTCAATACAATGAGTTTGTAGTAATTTGGCATTCATTTGCCTTCAAATTTGTATTTTTTTAATATCTTGTGCTTTCTGTGCTTGTATACATGAGCTTAATAATAATGTTTTTGGAGCAAAAACCTGATAAAGTTAATAAATTTTGTCTATGACAAAATTATGAACGGGGGCAGTTGGGCACTAATTGTCATTTTTAATTCAAGGGAAGTACAACTAGGCAGAGCCACAGTACGAATGTCTGATACATCCTGACTTGCAAATTTCATGCGACCCCGTGCCCCAGTCAATTGGACTGGCCTTTAGAAACGTCATATATATCGATCAGAAATGTGGACTACGGTATGCTGTGGATCAGCGGCGTAGCCAGGATTCTCATCCTAGAGTTTGGGGGGGGGGGCTGGATGTTTCAATGGCATGCCGTGAATTCTCTAACAGAACACCCAAGCTGGGTCCTGATCTCTCTTATCTAAAAATGTCTCCTGATGAGAACAATTAGTACCACTTGCAGGGAACAATTAGTACCACTTGCCTGAGCGATTCCTCAGAGGCCTAAAACACTCATGGATTTTGCATAAATTAAATATTTTAACCAGATGATGTTAAGTAGTAAGATTTGAGGCTTTGCATGGTGGAGATACTAAATAATGAAAGGTTTGCGGAAACACCATGTGCGAATAATTTCTCAACTAAGAGAATGGTTCTGAAAAGAACCAGAGGTATAAACTCGACGTTCCGGTCAGTATGCTCTGACGGTCAGTATGCTTCTGACACTCTCCTGAAGACGGTCAGAGCATACCGACCGGAACGTCGAGTTTATACCTCAGATGATGTTACACTGGGCTCAGTCAAAGATACACATTGAAAATCCCAGTTTAAAAATTTAAGGGCCCAGGCTTTTAAAAGGGAAAATCATCTCACGAGGGGGGCCCAATTTCACCCGTGCTGAAACTACACAGGTTTTTTTTAACGGACACCCGACCTCCGTAAAGGGGAGGGGGGCCTTGAAACCATCTTCCCAGGGGGTGCTTAAATCCGATATTATGGGTAATGTACGTCAGATAATAGCTAGCACTATTCGCTTTACATATGACGTTACAACTCACAAAAAACAGGGTTTTGGTGGTGGAAAAAACCCACATAAACATAATAAATGGTAGAAAAAGGGCACTTTATGTTCATCCCGCTAATAATGCTAACTCATAGAACTGTGATTTTCTCGGGTTAAGAAAAAAAAAGGACAACAAAGACGAAGAACACTAAAAAAAAAAATTAAAAAA
Organism: Patiria pectinifera; assembly: GCA_029964075.1. Taxonomy (NCBI): domain Eukaryota; kingdom Metazoa; phylum Echinodermata; class Asteroidea; order Valvatida; family Asterinidae; genus Patiria; species Patiria pectinifera. The sequence continues at coordinate 5,539,889 of CM057129.1, read as the reverse complement.
TAAAAAAAGGATAAAAAAGTAAGTGCAGTTTTTGAACTGAAATTATTTGGAGTGGTTAAAAAAAAAATTAATATATGTAATGCCATCAAGCTAAATGAGTAGTTTGTCGGGAATTTATTTATTTGGAGATGCAGGCCAAAATAGGGCCACTTCATCACATCACTTCATGACATCTCTTGGTGTTCTGACTTCCATAATTTTTTGAACTAAAGATGGTATCAGCATGCGGTTTTCGCAAATGTATTAAATGCTGAGATTGTGCTCTTTTGAAATCTGTAATTAAATTTTTTTTGACCAGGGTTGACAAATGGCTCATGTAGCTTGATTGCATCACATATATATGGATACTTCCTAGGTTCTTTTTGAAAAAGAAAACCACTAAATAAACCAGAAATTCTTGAAAAAGTGCCAGTCTATACCTCTCTTCTTCAATTCTTCCGATGGTGACAGGCAGAGAGGCGAGCGGACAGCATCTATTGGTTGCCCTGGCGATGACATCAAGCAACGGATGCGCCACATCAGGAAATATCCTCAGCAGATGAAAGATGCGATTCTTCACTAACAGCTGTCCAAAGAAATATTTGGGGATCAAATAAAAAACCATAAACATCAACAGAAATTGTGATTGCAAGTAAAAACTGAAAACTTGTGTTAAAGATAGTACAGTGGAACGCCGTTATAACGAACATCGTGGGATCCACAGAAAGTGTTCGTGATAACGATCGTTCGGTATAGCTATTTTGAATCGCCGGTACGCTCTTTTGACCAATAATGAACTGGCATTTCTCACATACCGCGGCTGCACGAGGAGTTGTCACGAAACTTTAGCAACGGGTGGTTTTCCCTTTTATTCCTTGGGGAAATAATAGCCATGTATCGCTCTTCAACATTCAAACATGATGTAACCATGGGTGGTCAATTGATGTTCAGGAATTAAAAATGACCCAAACAGTGTTTAATACATCCGGTAGATTTTTTGTTAATCTGTGGACTTTTTTCCAACAACAATGTTCGGTACGTTTTGTACATTTAAACCGGGAGCCAAGGATGATGTTTGGTAAAGCCGAATGTTCAGTATAGCGGTGTTCGTTATAGCGGCGTTCCACTTTATATACAACATTTGCAAACATCAAAAAACAAACCTTCCAAATTAATGATGAAATACCTTACTTGACTGTAAGTGAATAATAGTCTCAAGCATCCTGTAAAATCATGGCACTCGGTGTGCTGTCATTTTCAAGAAAAGTGGAATTTTTGTAATGATTCCATCGATGGTCAGCCGACCATCGTTAGATAAAAGTGACGTTTTTCAAATACTGCCCCCAGTTTACCAAATTTAGTTAGTCCACAATTTGTTTGAATCAGTTACACCGTCAGCAAATGGGTGCAGGCCAGCTAGTCTGGTTCCCTGACCTGACAATTCCCTGACGTCTACAAGTGCTCCGTTTCGTCTTAAGTAGGGTCGGGAAACCAGGCTACAAGAACATTTTTTTTTCTTGATTTTCCCCAGCATTTTTGAACTAAAAATGTAAACAGATCGGTGAATACACTATTTGCTATAAAATACTAACCCCCAAATCCATCCATTTCAGAAAATAAGAGCAAGTGTTGTACCAGTATATTAACTTTAACGTTCATTTGCGTATGTGCACATTGTCCCCTCCCCCAACTTCCACTACCTTTGATGTCTATATACCTGCTCATAGTGTTCCTCAATGTTGGTTATTGACAGATCCACTTCACACAACAGTCCAATCAACAGGCGGAATTTCTCCGGTGTTGATGTGCACTTAGCCTGGGAAGAAATAACAGAAATGATGTGGAAGGGTATCATTTGCAGGAGTTATCCTAACATGCCCCCCCCCAGAAATATTTTAACAAAAGTTACAATTAGACAAAGAACCCAAAATCAGGCATTTGATCTCTTTGGTGAACATTTTACTATGTGTCAAAAAACAACATGTTCCACTTTTGATCCTAAATAACTCTGTTGTTTACCAAAATTTCAGATCATGTAAACAAGGAGTGACAAAGTTTATGGAGCAAGTTTCATCAGCTTTGTACAAGAGGGTGAGATTTTAAACGCCATACGAAAAAAATACTCACTTTCAGAATCTGCGACTTTCGACTACATGAAGGTGCCCTCCATTGTGGATACAGCGCTGGAGGTGGTGGCGGAAGGCCAGTGGCGTAGCCAGGAATTTTTCAGTGGGGGGAGGGGGGGGGGCTGGAACATTTCATGGGGGGGGGCGTCATGTAGATCAATGATAATTTTTTTAGAAACTCAAAATCTCAGTGGGGGGGGGGGGAGGGGGGGGCGACGACAAGGTTTCATGGGGGGGCTGTCGCCCCCCACGCCCCCCCGTGGCTATGCCACTGCGGAAGGCGCCTGTTGCAGTCGCAAGCTTCTAAAGGAATGCAGGATCACCCCTGATGTCATTGCACATCCCCTCGATGGTTTGGCGCAACACACGATCGAGGAGGTGTGCAATGACATCAGGGGTGATCCTGCATTCCTTCAGAAGCGTTCGGCCGCAGCACGCACCTTCTGCCACCGTCTCCAGAGCTGTATCGACTTTCTGAAAGTGAGTATTTTTTTCATTTGGAGTTCAAATCTCACCCTCTTGCAACAAAGCTGATGAAACTCGCTCCATAAAATGTCATGCCTTGTTTACATGATCTGAAATATTGGTTTAAAGCTATAGTCCATCATTTGCAGCCATCCGAAAAGTAACTGACGTAATTATTGTTGAAAAACATACTTGGTTGAAAGATAGTAGCCTAAGGGGACTAAACTCCCTGTGAAATTATTCTTTCTGGCAAGCTGTCATTTTGAATCAACGAAAGAAGGCCTTTCCAATGGTGCATCTTAAGATGCACCGTAGGAAAATTTTAATTAGTAGTTCGTTTTGTTATTCAGTGAAGCGCGCGCAAGCATTGCCACGACGCACATGCGCGTGTGGTTGCTATAATTCGTCGAATCAGTGCACGACATCACGTATAGCTGCAATCGGCGCAGTGAGAACGCGTCTCGGAGGCTGAATTCAGGCCCAATTCAAAACAAGATTCAGCAACTTTTGATTTGAAATTGAGATCCTAGAATGCTGTTTCTCTCAGAATGTACAGCTGAAGCTGAGCTGCAACTTCATCAGGTTAGTTGTTTAGTATCCTTCACTAGATTTTGAACACTTTTGTTGCTTCAAACGAACAAAATGCACAAATGATGGACTATATCTTTAATTCCATTGGTAAACAACAGAGTTATTTAGGATCAGAAGGAGAACATGCTTCTTTTTTTGTACACGTCGTTGAAACTTAACTGGAATGTAAAGACTGAATTCTTACCTTGATGACATTAAGTATGTTGACGATTTCCCCGACATCATTGATACCGACATCAAATTCTGCAAAATTTAGTCAAACTCAAAATTGTCAATTATGCCATCAAAGATGCACAGATTTGAAATGGGGGATTTTCAAAGAATTTGTTTGAAGACGTGTTTACCGTGCTACTTTTGAGTTAACCTCGAAAAATAGATTTGTTTTTTATTGAATTCACTTTTTGTGACATCGACTGAAAAAAAATCCACCTACATTTATAGATATTGAATTATTTCTTCCCAAAAATTGGAATTATCAGCTGTCAGACAATAATTCGGCTCTTGAAGGGCGAGTTCTTGTGCCCAAAATGAAAGCCCTTATTCAGTGGGTTGAGACGCCCGAAATCGGAATATAATACTTTTCTGTACAAAACATAAAGTTTGAGTATTTATCAGGGAAAACAAATCCATTTATGAAAAGCATCGGGTATATATGCACCTGTATGCAAGTTGCATCAATAAGTACTTTCACGGTAATCTTGTTCACGGGGCAAAAAGAATACATGTTGCTGAACGCACCATGACGTGGAAGCGCAAAAGTTTTCGATTGATGTGCCTATTCATACAAACGTGTGTTCACCGTCGATCGTGGACGTCCTATTGTCCCTCTTTTGTTTGTACTTTAACTTTTTAGGAAGACTCCCATAGGTTTTGTATACGACCCCAATCGCGGACGTATGCTGGGAATCGTTGACGATATTGTTCTCTTTTGTTCTTGGTATTTTTCGTCCACGGTTTGAAAAGATGAACACGTATAACAACGCGTGCTCTTTTTGCGCCATGAAATTGTCGCATATTAACAGTAAAAGCACTTAAAGTTGAACACAAGGTGTGTATAATGTAAAACAAGCCTATGCAAAAATGTCACTGAAATTGTGGTTTTGGATTCTGCCAATAAATATAGGTGAAGGAAAAATCTGCAAAAGAAAAAAAATGGAAATATTTTTCTACCTGGGGATAGGTATTTACTCAGCTGGTTCTGTAGTTTCAGATCCATGTTGCAGCCGGAGGACCAACTGCAAGCCAGATTCAAGTTTGACCGAGTTGAATGAACATCATTTTCTGAGGAAATAAAATAATAATTTATTCACCTAGGGCTAGGCCTATGAAATCCATTTACTAGGCCTATTACCAAGTTTGAAATTTTATGCAGAAAATCAAATTGTACCAGTACTGTATCTAAGCCCTACTTGTATATCCATTCAAAAGAAATTGTTTTAGGGAAGGGCATATGAAATAATAACGCCATGACAATAAGGTGTTTCATGGTTATGTGCGCCATCTTGTTTGCGGGGCAAAAAGAACACACGTTACTAGACGCGGGCGCATTTTGGATTGAACGCATGTTGACTTGGAAGCGCCAAAACTTTCCAATGACGATGTGTACACAGAACGCATGTAAAATTGCTCCGCGGGCAAGATGGCGCATATTACCGTGAAACACCTTATCGTTACGACAGACGTAACGTGACTTTCAACTGCTATCATTACGAAACTGTCTGGGTAACTGACATAATTGACCTATCACGTTAGAATTGCGTTAGAATCGCGTCAACGCAACTTGTGAAATACTGTCCAATTTACATGATGTACATGGACGTGGAACGCACAAATCTGAGACAATAATTCTTAGTGTACACAAATTCCATAGGGTTGTCAAAGGGGTGTGGCTAACTTGCAAACGGCGATAGGTCAATAGTATTCAACGTCACGATCTTTGGCTGTTGGAATCAACAAAATGGTTCTATGACTAGGCCTATTTCCCTATTTCAAAAACATTTTCAAAAAAGAAAATGAAATCTACTTAAGTGAAAAGAAAAATTTGATTAAAACCTGAAACGTAAGAGCTCTATTAAAGTGGGTTTTTTTTCAAATTCCGAAACAATAGCCACTACGATTTTACAAAGTCAAACCGGGTTCCAGAACTGGATTTAAAACATGAAGCCTACTTTCAGTTTGGCTACCCATGCTACCTGTTCAGTTAAGAATTTATAACACTTCTACTCCGAGTTATAGGTTAGGCCTTCTACTCTAGAATTAGAACTTATTTTATAACTAGTTTTTCATATTGAATAATGAAGCCACTTTATGTGTTTGGAATCATCTACCCGGTGCATTGTTCGTAAGCTAAGTCATAGTGTAGAAAATTATAGCCAGCTTCATTTTGTGGAAACAGAGCATCATCAGCATGGTTTTGATTTAGGAGTAATTAACGAAACTTGAACAAAATAGAGGTGTCCTAAACTACACGATTGCCTTTTTCCCATCGATAGTTGCCGGTCACTCACTGAGAAATATTGGGCAGTACGTACGCTTTGAGGCTAAAGCATGCAGCGAGTACTGTAGTGTGGACAAAACATGCCATGAAGGCCTGCACAACTTCAGCTTCACAAGATCGTACACAAGTCAAAATTTTATCGCGATTTTTTCCTTGTATTTTTGTTGTAAGAATAACGAATTATGTTGAAATCACAACATCAGTCCTACCTTTATCCTTTTCACTTTGAAGATTTCTGCTCATCGTGAACGAATCTCTTGTAATTTTCGGTGATTTAGTGTGAAAAAAAGAACCATCTAACTCTAAATTTTGATCTCGAAATGACACAACGTAGATTTAACACATACACCTCGCAACACAACTCAATCAATTAATCAAGTTTACAAAGTGCATGAAGTGTATTCGATCGATTCTTTTGAAATAACGCGGAAGCGTCGATTGTGTTGAAGGGTGTGCGTACTTTTGTAAATGGCTTATTTAGCAAAATATTGCCGAATTGTTCGAATTCGCACTAAAGAAACCATGTTCATTATTTTTTTAAACGTTTTAAAATTATTTATTTTTTAAATATCACAAAATATATAGGATTTAATTACACGGACCCACGTTACGGACTACCCTAAATATGAATAATGGAATACTCCTAAACTTTATAATTTGCATATCAGAGCGCCATCACGCGACCAAAAAACTTTGTTTTAACCTGCTCAATTATGTTTTTGTACAAAATAACTTTTTAAAATCTTACACATTTTTGGGGAAACCACTTCATGCAACACTTTCCTTCAAGTAATGTTTTATGTGCGTTTTCATTAAGTAATTTTTATGAAGGTCAACTTTAAATTTAAATTTGGAATTTTCTTAAGCATGTCTAATATACAACATCAAATAACCTCAACAAAAGCCAGATAGACATTTTTGTTAGAAATATTTTTTTTTATTTTATCCTCAAAATAATGCTATCTTGGACACACAATAGTTGACAAGTTCTTGAACATCTCAGGAATGGCACGTGTGCCGTTAGAATACATTAGAAAGAGCAAAATGGGAAACAATACAAAAATAAAGCTGTATAAAAAAAAAAATACACTTATCGCAAAACCTTTCATTGCATATCTAATTCAAAAAGTGAAAATTGAAGTTCGGTCAACTTTTGCATTTTCCAATTTTTATAAAAAATGATGGAAAGATTATTCTATTTTATGTACTCTTATTGCAAAAACAGACAATGATATTTGCACAGGATGAAAGAAAATAAGACACAGAAACGCATTTCCGAAAACCTGGGGGGGGGATGTTCAACCCTACATGAGCTAGTTGTTGAAAAAAGAAAGTAGAAATTGACATACCAGTTGAACAAAAAGTACAATCTGATAAGTAGGTTAGATTACCCCTACTGGAATAAGAACAGCATTCAGAATCATATTTACATCCACACCAACACAGAGATAAACATTACATTCATATAAAGATACCCAAGTAAAGGAAATTAAAGATATGTTAGAAAATAAAATATTGATACAAAAGTTATCAAGTGTTTCATACTGAAACATATTATCAAGCAACCCACACCATTGGCAGAGATCCTGGGGGAATGGGGGAATATTTCCTCCCACACACACACACACTTTTTGGGCCGGGGGGGGGAATGCTGTATACAATCATCCCCCAGAATTTCCAACACCCTTTATTAAATAGCGCCCTCAATCTGCGGATAGTCCTACACCCAAATATTTTGCAGACGCACACATTTTTTTCAGGGCCACTTTTTGGGGGACTTTACCCCAGAAAATTGTGATCACCCCCCCCCCCCTCCTCCCCACACTTTGTGACACAAATCTCCGCCCCTAACCCACATTAAAGTGGCTTCCAATTACTACCATCAGTTATCTTTATATCTTCTTTACCTTGTGATATAGTACGGCAGATAGGTGATGGGATTGTACCTTTAATGATACAAGCATGGCATTTGGCACACAGTCAGAGTATGTCATGAGAAAGATATTTGGCTATAGGGCCGTCGCAGATTTGTCCTTTGAACAAAAATATAGCTAGAATAACAAGCAATGGCAGCTATTTTGAAAATTTTTAAAATTGCTTGTTCTCCCAAATCTTCCCCTAAAAGTATTCCCCCAAATACTTACACTATCTGCCCCACGAATACAATTTACAATGCTGTGGGAAAAAAAAATCTCGAAATTTTACTTTTTTCACCAAATTTTGAAAATTCAAACAATACTATCATATATTTCGGCATTATTTTCCAATGAAAATATGATAACAAGCAGTTGAATATCAAAAAGTTCATAAAAAAATACTTCATTTACAAAAAAAAGGTCCAAAAGTATCAATTTGGCTATAACAAATTAAATACACAGTTTCTGCACTCCAGGTAAAAACTACATTTACAACCCCTCAAATTTTGTGGTCATTTAGGAAAGGTTTTTTAATCCCTTATCAAGGCCTAAAGCCCGGTTCATACTTCACGCGAAAGCGAAGCGAAATTCCTGACGTCAACAATACGTTCGAAGCGCGTCCACCATTGTTGACGACACGAATTTCGCTTTGCACTTGCTTTCGTGTGAAGTATGAACCGGGCTTAGGTTTTTGACCGATTTCAACCAAACTTTGTCAAAAGTATCAGTAGCCCAGCCCCAACATGTCACATGATCAAACTGGGGTCAAAGGTCATCATGGGGTCACTGGGGTTAAAAACCTCATTTTGTAAGACCCAAAACACTACTTCTTCCAGAAATTACAAAGCACCATTAAGCAACTCATGCATGATCACGAATTTGTTGGCCCGCAGCTTCCGTGATATTTCCGGTCCAGCTTGTTCTCGAGGTAACACAAACAAAAATGTGCCATTATCTTAGTCACCTCAGTTTTAATTCTTTCTTTTTTTTACCTAAAAATTCCTAAAAATGCCATCTTTGTGTCAAATCGCACTCATGCATAATAATATGAACTTCAATATGGTCTCAATCCATGTATAACTAGAAAGCACTCAGAGAGCGCAAACCTCCGACAAGGCTGAACAATTCCCCGCCATACTGTCAGTACACCCAACAGAAATACTCGCATATCCACTGGACTTCCATATTTTATTGCTCATTTAAAATGTCAACAGGATTGTTCTTATTCTGAATTTATCGAAAAATAACGATGTTGGCCGCTTTCTGCTAATCTGTCCTGGTATGTTGTTTAAGCCATAATACTCCCAATGGTGAAGAATCCTTTAAAAAATCCAGCATCCAGACCCAGATCACTTCCAAAATCTAACTGATTTGTACTTATACCAAAGACCACCCCTAACAAATTTTTCATGAAAATCCGTCCACAACTTTTTGAGTTATCTTGTTAACAGACAAACCAACCAACAAACAATCCAACAAACAAACCAACGCCTATGAAAACGTAACCTCCTTGGCAAAAGTAACTACTCGGTCAAAGATACAACAAGGATTTCACCCAAAAGTCACCTTTTTCTTCTACCAAAGGATTATATATTTTGCTTGGAAGAGGGATTTGAGAAAAAAAATGGAACCGATCAAGATAAGGTCTGTTCTGGTTAACAACCTGGTGTGCCTGTTTATAAATTATAGGCTCAAAGAAAATATCAATGGAAAGAAGCATTATGAAGAATGTTTGAGCAGCAAGACAAAGAGATGACAAAGTGAAGACGTTGCTCTCTGATGGGGAAGATAAGAAAACAGATGGAGCAACAATGCAAGAAACAGCAAGACTTTTAAGACAACAGTTTCTTGTTTTTGCTTATTTGAAAAGCATTCAGAACATAATTCAAAGAAGATTCGACTTGGCAAAAAAACAAGGTTATAAGAAACCACCTCTAACAGTTCTCCAACCATAAAACGCACTGCAGGCTGCCAAAGGCACGAAGACAAGAAGCAAGGTTTCCTCATAGTTTGGAAAACCAAACTATTACTCAAACATGTGTCCACACCCTCATTCCATCTCAGAAATATGTAGATTCACTTAAAAAACATGGCTCTACAGCATAAGAACAACAAAACAAAAATCATGAACTGTCTCTCAAAGGTTAGAATAACTTAACAATTAAGACGTATGTTGGAAGATAATACACTAGAAAGTGGGGCATCATTGCAACTTCTTCCACGATTCTTAAGACTTTCATAAACCACCCACACAGTATGAGAAGAATATATTAGCTCTTAGGAAGAAAAAGGATCTCCTTTTAACTCAACGAAAAGGATAAGAACTTTTTAAAAAAAATAAGTCAAGAAGGAAGATCCATATTGCCTGGACAGCCGTAGCGTAAGATTCAAGCTGGCATATTTGGAAGAGGTGTCATAACAGATGTGTGTTCCATTGGTCAACTGATCAATAATCCACTAATTCAGTGAATTGGATCAACTGATCACCCAATCAGTGGATCAATCAACCAATCAGCCAATCAATCAATCAATCAATCAGAGCTCCTCTTAACTCAACGAAAAGGATAATAACTTTAAAAAAAAAAAGAGTCAAGAAGGAAGATCATGGAAGATGTGTCATAACAGACGTATGTGTTCAATTGGCCAACTGATCAATAATCCACTAATTCAGTGGATTGGATCAACTGATCACCCAATCAGTGGATCAATCAACCAATCAGCCAATTAATCAATCAATCAGAGCTCCTCTTAACTCAACGAAAAGGATAATAACTTGAAAAAAAAAAAAAAATGAGTCAAGAAGGAAGATCATGGAAGACGTGTCATAACAGACGTATGTGTTCAATTGGCCAACTGATCAATAATCCACTAATTCAGTGGATTGGATCAACTGATCACCCAATCAGCGGATCAATCAACCAATCAGCCAATTAATCAATCAATCAGAGCTCCTCTTAACTCAACGAAAAGGATAATAGCTTTAAAAAAAAAATTTGAGTTAAGAAGGAAGATCATGGAAGATGTGTCATAACAGACGTGTGTTCAATTGAACAACTGATCAATAATCCACTAATTCAGTGGATTGGATCAACTGATCACCCAATCAGCGGATCAATCAACCAATCAGCCAATTTATCAATCAATCAGAGCTCCTCTTAACTCAACGAAAAGGATAATAACTTAAAAAAAAAATGAGTCAAGGAGGAAGATCATGGAAGATGTGTCATATCAGACATGTGTTCAATTGAACAACTGATCAATAATCCACTAATTCAGATCACCCAATCAGCCGATCAATCAACCAATCAGCCAATTAATCAATCAATCATAGCTGAGAGCGTGTGTGGATACAGTACCAACGTCGGAAGAACCACAGACCGGTACACTGACCTGTGATGTGCAGGGAACGCTTCAAATTCCTGCGGTACTCAAGAGATGGAAGGACAAGTGTCATTTTTGTCATTTGCGGTGAATAAGAAACAACTACACTATTAAGACGTAAGGATGTTTGTCAACATCAAGGCCGGTACACTGACGTGTGAGGTGCAGGGAACGCTTCAAATTCCTGCGTTACTCAAGAGAAGTAAGGACAAATGTCATTTGTCATTTGCGGTGAATAAGAAACAACGACACTAATACGTAATGAAGTTTGTCAACATCAAGACAGGTACACTGACGTGTGAGGTGCAGGGAACGCTTCAAATTCCTGCGTAACTCAAGAGATGCAAGGACAAGTGTCATTTCCGTCATTTGCGGTGAATAAGAAACAACGACACCAAGACGTAATGATGTTTGTCAACATCAAGACAGGTACACTGACGTGTGAGGTGCAGGGAACGCTTCAAATTCCTGCGTTACTCACGAAGTAAGGACAAATGTCATTTCTGTCACTCACGGTTACAAATGACAGATATTGCTTGATAAAGAAGACTGTTATTTCACTATGCATGCGTAAACATTGCAATCCATTACGGCACATTGCTCAGCTGTTTCTTGCATATCCGCTAAAAATGTGCTTAGAAGAAAAAAAAGAAAGTCCAAGCGATAAAGTCCAAGTGAGGCCACATCTGGGCCATCCGATGGAGTGAAGAGATCGCGAGGACAGCCTTGATTATACTCTTGGCTTTGTTGGGATGCCGATGAAAGTGCGTATTCAGCACAGCGTCTAGAATTGTCAGCCATTGCAGCTACGGGTAGCAACCAAGGACAGCGTTAACGCTGGGGTTTTGCCCGGCCCGCCCCCACTATTGATTGGCCAAATTCAAAGGAGAAACTCTGTACAGGGCGAGTCAAAAAAAAGAAGAAACCCAAATGGTGCCCCCTAGTTTTTAAAGAAGTTCTGCATGTAGCGCTTTTCAGATCTAGGATATGAAAGCCTAATAATAAGCTTTCTTTTAGTGAAAGAATCATTCAAATCACTCATGTACTATTCCAGCTATGGAATTTTGAACACAAATGCCGTTTTTTTTAACCTTGTCCACGGATCACATTAAGGTTCTTTGAAATCCTGAAAATGATATCAGAATAATCCCATAAGTCTCCAAGTAGAAGCCTGGGCAAGACTTTAAAACTTTTGACGTTGTAAAGCATGTTATTTTAACATTGGAAGCAGCAGGTTTTTGAATAAATGTTATGATAAGTGCCAGTTATCGTGTGTGTGTTTATGAGAGTGTTTCTGATGTGTTTTTTTTCTTTTTATATGTGAATGGTTTTTGTTTTGGTGAAATATCATCTACCCTTAGTGTGATCCGTGGACAAACATACAGAGTTTGTGTTCAAAATTTCAAAACTGGAAAAGACAGCTTATTAATTGGGCTTTCATATCCTACATCTGGAAAGTGCTACATGCATAACTTCGTTAAAAAAAATAATAAAAGGGGGCACCATAATTTTTTCAGCAACATAATATTTCATTATCAATTTAAAATGGTTTCGCATTTCACAATTTACGATAATTTTAATTGATTGAGAAGGTAAAAAAAAAAGTCATGTTGGCGAGTCGTTTAGTTTGACACTTTGTATCTTAAGTTCAAGAAAGATCAAATGTATTCTTTGGGAAATTCCTCCTTTACCCCAAATAAATTAACAATCAGGTTTGATCTCGAAACCGGAACGGTCACGTGAGGTATGCTGGGAACCTACGTGTTCTATGCTTTGCCCACGCCGTAAGGGCTTCGCGCTCGCATTAGTCGCCGAACCAAAATTACCCCTACGCTATAATTTCACCCTGGCTAGAACCCTGCCGGGCAACCTACGTGTTTCATGTTTTCAAAAACAAAAGTTGTCCCCTAACGATAACTGATATAATTGTAAGACAGAACGTTACTCATATTGCAGTAAGGAAACAAGGTGTGTCTAACCATGGCAGTAAGACGTTCAGTTCATCTTACAACACAATAGTATGATTAATTTCCTAGCTTTCACATATTATGTACCGGGGCACCTACGTGTTTCATGTTTTCAAAAACAAAAGTTGTCTCCTAACGATAACTGATATAATTGTATGACAGAACGTTACTCATATTGCAGTAAGGAAACAAGGTGTGTCTAACCATGGGCAGTAGGACGTTTAGTTCATCTTACAACACAATAGTATGATTAATTTCCTAGCTTTCATATGTTATGTACCGGGCACCTACGTGTTGCATGTTTTAAAAAACAAAAGTTGTCCCCTAACGATAACTGATATAATTGTATAACAGTACGTTATTCATTTCACAGTATGGAAACAAGATGTATCTCACGATGGGCAGTGGGACGTTTAGTTCATCTTACAACACAATAATAGTATGATTAATTTCCTAGTTTTCATATGTTATGTACCGGGACACCTACGTGTTTCATGTTTTCTGGGGGGAAAAAAATTCTGCAACCTGTAAGTTTATTTCAGGAAAACATTAACAACGTTGTCCCTGTCGATTAGGCCTAATAAAAAAAAGTTCCGTTTCCGGTTTCCCTACCTACCCTATTCTGACAGCCCCTACCCTATTTCTTTTATTGGAAAAATGAGGGGAAACACCCAAAACCATCAATTTCTACATTTTACTCTTAACAACACGCAGACGTCTCCATATGATCGTACACACAAAATTAGCCAAAAACCCCCTACCTACCCTATTTTCAAACACCATGTAATCAGAAGAACTTGACAATGAAAGGTTGTATAGTTTATCAATGCATAGATCACTAAGCTATATTCAGCTTAGGAATTCTTCCCTTACACCAAGTAAACAATATAAGTCCAACACATAAAGATATCCGATAACAGATAAAGATATTTAATCCAAAATATGCCAGGGACCTGCGTGTTCCAAGTTGGGATTGTGTACCATAACTGGCAGCGGGCAGCCTGTCCCTAACGATGATTGCTATACTTGGATGACATTATGCTACTCATTTTGCAGTAAGGAAACACAGTGTATCTTATCATGGACAGTAGTCAATTTTCTAGCTTTCATATGTTATGAACCGGGGCACCTACGTGTTTCACGTTTTTTTGGAATAATTAAAGCAGCAACCTGTATGTTCATTTCAGAAAAACATTGACAAAAGTTGTCCCTTAACGATAACTGATATACTTGTATGACATTATGCCATTTACACAAAATATTGTAGGCCAAACTTTTGTTTTAATGAGCGAAGAATGAAATCTACTACGACAAAAAACATAAGGTGGCGCTACAGTTAATAAATTATTTTGACTTGGGATATCCCCCCCCCCCAGCGTTTATCTATGTGCATGTACACACAATTTTCCCCTGTCTCTGAAAAAAATATACCCAAATAAAAGCTCAGCTCCGAAAAAGCAATCCAGGCTTTCCCGGCCCCCCATAAGGACGTCTGTACCATCACCCCAACCAAGGTCGAGACCATCTCCGCACCCCCTCTTTACGGAAGCACCACCACCGCAATCACAGCCACCCCGATCAACTTCACCGCCATCCAGGTTTTCCCGGCCCCCCATAAGGACGTCAGTACCACCACAACCCCAACCAAGGGCGAGACCATCTCCGCACCCCCTCTTTACGCAAGCACCACAACCGCAATCACAGCCACCCCGATCTATTTCACCGCCTTCCAGCTTTTGCCTGCCCCCCGTGAGGACATCTGCACCACCACCCCAACCAAGGTCGTTAGCATGGCTCCAACCTCAGCAATCCCTCTATACGCAGGCACCTCCGAGATCACTACCACCGAGGTCTCAGTCACTGCCACGCCACACTTCTTCAACACCTACACCCCCATCTGTCCTCACACCACGGCCCAGTCAGCGACAAAATATGGTTGAAACCTGCATGTGCTCGCTGACGAACACATGCTCAATGTGCAGGGACAAGTTGTTTCAAAGAACAGGTGCACTTGAAAAGAAAAGAAACAAAGTGCTTGTAGTTGGCACCTCAGTCCTCACTAAATCACAGGACATGGAAACCATGAACAGTTATCTGGATCAAGAGAATGACCAGGATGGAACTGTAAAACTGTCTCTGAAGCCAGAAGTTTTAGACAAGGTTTCAGCAATGTTGCCGAATTACAGGGCCATTACAAAGAAGCTGGCATCCGTGATTTTCCTTGATGAGGAGAGAATAAACGCCAACTGCATAGGGGCAAAGGGGAAACAGCAACTGGACAAGGCCAGGATTGCAGCCATCAAGGATGCCGTATGGAAGTTGGCTTCCGGTTTCTGAGGAAGATAGGGAACATATCTGGCAGCAGTGCGTCAAAGCTATCGATGAATACAACAGAAATACCCTAAGATCAATGAAGAGGCGCCTCTTTTTACAATAGACCCATCAAGGCCATTTAAGTTCACAGATAATACATTAAACTTAAAGCTGTACTGTGCCGTCTAAATACCTGTATGATGTCCTTAAATTGAGAAATCTGCTTTGTGGGTCATTTTAATGCATGCGAGAATGAAAATAAAAAATGTAGTGAGAAGCTATTGCTTTTAATTTGCAAAATGGGATTACCATTCATGAATAGACATAAAACACAATGACCTCATGCTTTGTTTACATGTGCGGCTTCGCAAAAGTGCATGCCTAAACTGATTGGGCTAGCCATGGGGGGGGGGGGGGAGATGACTACATTATTTTGCCCACCTCCCCAATTAATAAATGTCTTATAATGACAGCCCTAGTTGAAACTGGGTTTTACTTGAGAAATCTGCCTTGTGAGGCGTCACAGAAAGTGTACATTAATCAAATTCTGTTCATCAATACATGTACAGTCACCCAAATCTCATAATGAATTCAGAGAACTTTGCTAAGTTTTGCACAAAATTGTTACTCTTTCTAAATAACAGGCTCGATTCAATAACGCTCAAATAACTACATGTATTATCACTACACATCATGCAGTGGGAACTTCTTTTTACGACAAATTACGAGAAAAATTGACAGCAATGTCTAGTAACTAGGGAAACGTCCTATCAAAGTTTTTAAGTATTCAGTTAATCCAGCTACTTTCTATCACTAAATTCTCTGAATCTTTCTCAAAATTGGGGGGGGGGGGAACCCAAAAACAAGTGTTCAGGAAAACTTGACAATGGAAGGTTGTATAGTTTATCAATGCATAGATCACTAAGCTATATTCATCTTAGGAATTCTTCCCTTACACCAAGTAAACACAACAAGTCCAACACATAAAGATATCCGAACTGTGAATAGTTTATCAGTCCATGTATCTGCACCTCAACTGATATTAATTCTTCAGAGATATCATTTAATTAACGTTTCAAGGATTTAAGGAGCTATCTTCAGACTACCGGGCCCAATTTTTATGGAATACGTAACGCCGAATTTTGTGCTAACAGCCCGCAATTTAGTGCTAACCGAGCTAGCACAAAAATTCTGCGCTAACCTTGTAAGCACAGAATCCTTAGTTACGGGAAGTACGCATGCGCACAAGCCAAAATTCCTTGCTAACCCGTGAAATACGCTAACCGTTAGCGCGGAATTTTCCGCTATAGTTAGCGGCGATTTCTCGCTAACCGTTACGGGTTCCATGAAATTGGGCCCAGATCTGAACCTTCACGAGTAAGTGGGGGCTACGTGTTTCATGTTTTCTGGGAACAAATATAGTGGCAAGCTGTACGTTCCTTTCAGGAAAAATGTCGACAAAGTTTTCCATTAGAAGTAATACACAACATTTGCTGATGCTATTATCATGGTAATTTTTTAGAATCGGATGGATTTGGGAGTTAGTACATGTATATTACAGCAAATATTGACACTGACCTGTTTAAAGTTAGGTGTTCATAGATGCTGAAAAAAAACGGGAAAAACTGCTGTTCGTGTATTCTAGTTCCCTGACCCTACTTCGGACAATACAGACCAATTTAGAGACATCTGGGATCGTCATGTTAGGGAACCAGACAAAATGTGGAATAACTTAATTTGGCAAAATTGGGGGCAATATTTGAAAAAAAAGTCAGTTTTTTTCCCAAAGATGATAGCCCACCATTGTTGGAAATCGATACAAAAATTCAAATTTTCTTGAAAATGACAGCACATCAGGTGCCATGATTTCACAGGATGCTTGAGACTATTATTCACTTACAGTCAAGTAAAGTACCGGTCTTTCAAAATAATTGGGTAGTTTTGTTTCTTGATGTTTGCAAATGTTGTATATTACCATTAACGATAACTGATATAATTGTATGACAGTATGTTACTCATTTCGCAGTATGGAAACAAGATGTATCTCACAATGGCCAGTAGGGCGTTTAGTTCAATTAACACTAGATGATTAATTTTCTAGCTTTGACATATTATGGTACCGGGCATCCTACGTGTTTCATGTTTCCAAAAACAAAAGTTGTCTCCTAACGATAACTGATATAATTGTATGACAGAACGTTACTCATGTCGCAGTAAGGAAACAAGGTGTGTCTAACCATGGCCAGTAGGACGTTTAGTTCATTTAACACTACGATGATAGTATGATTAATTTTCTAGCTTTCACATATTATGTACCGGGGCACCTACGTGTTTCATGTTTTCTGGGAATTTTTTTTTTCTGCAACCTGTAAGTTTTTTTCAGGAAAACATTAACAACGTTGTCCCTATCATAGCCTAAAAAAAAAGTTCCGTTTCCGGTTTCCCTACCTACCCTATTCTGACAGCCCCTACCCTATTTCTTTTATTGGAAAAATGAGGGAAAACACCCAAAACCATCAATTTCTACATTTTACTCTTAACAACACGCAGACGTCTCCATATGATCGTACACACAAAATTAGCCAAAAAACCCTACCTACCCTATTTTCAAACACCATGTAATCAGAAGAACTTGACAATGAAAGGTTGTATAGTTTATCAATGCATAGATCACTAAGCTATATTCAGCTTAGGAATTCTTCCCTTACACCAAGTAAACACAACAAGTCCAACACATAAAGATATCCGAACTGTGAATAGTTTATCAATCCATATATCTGCAACTCAACAGATATAAATTCTTTAGAGATATCTTTGAACGTTTCAAGGATTTAAGGAGCTATCTTCAGACTCCCGGGCCCAATTTTTATGGAATCCGTAACGCCGCATTTTGTGCTAACAGCCCGCAATTTTGTGCTAACCGCGCTAGCACAAAAATTCTGCGCTAACCTTGTAAGCACAGAATCCTTAGACAGAGTTTGGGCAAACGTTAGTTAACTATTGGTCAACTATAGTCCTTGCGCAAACTTGGCCATAGTATGCGTTTTTGTGGCATGACACGTGATCAATGATGGACCAATAAATTATCTATCACCTTGGTATACCCAATATAATTGCATGACATTATGCTACTTACAGTAGTTTGCAGTATTAAAGGAAACACAATGTATCTAATCAAACATTTAGGCCGGCATAATTTGGCATTTTCTTCACCGTTTTCTTCACAAGTGAAATAAAGAAGTCGATCATGGCCGACATGCGGCGACTTGGTGGCTTATACATAGAAATTCCAGAAGTTTCATTTACCAGAAACGAAGTACCCTTTCGCAGACATGTTCAAAAGAGAACATTTCGCAAAACTTTAAAAAGCTGTGGACATTTTTACTGTAGATGAAAACGGGGAGCATTCCTATATTTTTTTCCTCGCCTTCCACCGCTGTGACCCGGGTTCAAATCCTGCCTGGGTATGTGGATTGGGTTTTCAGTCCCTACCTGATTCCTTGGGTTTTCCTCAGAATACTCTTCTAGGCTTTTCCTCCCACCTCTAAAACTGTCATTTCTTCACATTGTCTTCTCTTTACTGGGACCCATGGTAGATCAGTGGATTCCACTGAATGGGCTACCCAGTTAAAATAAGAAATAAATAAATAAATAAATAAATTCTCTGAATATTCATCATTTTTAGGTAACCATGGATACCAAGTTGCTCAAAAAGACAGCATCTATTTGCAGAATTATACCACAATGAAGTCTAAAATGACGGACAGAGGAGAAAGCTTCTCCAGAGAAAAAGATTGGACAAAGAAAAGGACGTCAGGTCGCGAATCAGAAAAGCATCCATGTTGACATATCATTCAAACTAATACCAACACTGGTTTAGAAATGTTACGCAAGTTGGTTTCAAGTGATGACTGTTATCAAGCAGACGGGACACAAGAATTCTTCAGCATTTTGTCCAAAATCTCATCAACAGACTAAAAAAACCTAGCTGGGTTTTGAACATTATGGAGGCATGACGACACAAAGATGGCATTTTTAGGTTTATAGTTGCTTTCCTCTTAAGATTTGTTGGGTCCTGCAGACGCAGTTAAGCAAATCCATGTCAAAATAAGGGAGGTGTTAAACATGGTGTCTAATACCGACCAAGCACATATTTATTCCCATTCATAACCATTGGTAAAAAACTCAAAACTTTTCAGTCCAAAAGTCAAAACAAGTCAAAAATTAAGAATTTCCAACGATTTTGTTCAACAATATTACTTTCTGTTTTTCGGTCCAAAAGTCAAAACAAGTCAAAAATTCAGAATTTCCAACGATTTTGTTCAACAATTTTACTTTCTGTTTTTCGAAACACCCATATAGCTATATAATTAAGTGTCCAGCTCTCGAGTAAGACGTAAACAACTCCTTTTATGGAAATTGGCGCGCGCCTTGGGTACTAAAACAGTAAAAGGCACTTGATTTCATATTTTCATAGGAGTCAAAATATCATGTGACACTGGAAAAGTGTTTAAGACCAGCCAGCCATGTCTTTATCATCCCTTTAAGACCGGCCATGTAACGGGCTCTGGACCAATGGGAAAACTGTCTTTAAGGTATTTATGAATAGAAATAAAAGTCAAACCAATTTTTGTTTTCTCAAACTCAAAACAGCAACTCCATGTTAACTGTTTCTTGGGCAGTATTTTATTAAAAGGCACAGAAACTATTGTCTTATTTCCTAGTTTCACTGCATAAGTTAAGTCTGTCCGAGCTAATATAGCTCATTAGGTCGGCGTTTATCTCCAGTTTTCCTAGGCATGAAACGACCGGGATAATTCTATGGATGCGATGCTAGTCCATCGCAGGTTACTCCCCAGCTAATGGCAGTACTCATTTAGAAACTCCTGGGTGGAGAGAGGCTAGTTGGGATAAAGTGGCTTGCCCAAGAACACAACATATGGCCAGCAAGCTGAGAATATTTCTACTCCCCCTGGATGGGATGCCAGTCCATCGCAGGTTACTCCCCAGCTAATGCCTGTACCCATTTATACTCCTGGGTGGAGAGAGGCAAGTTGGGATAAAGTGGCTTGCCCAAGGACACAACATATGGCCAGCAAGCTGAGAATATTTCTATTCCTCCTGGATGGGATGCTAGTCCACCGCAAGTTAATCCCAGCTAATGCTGATACCCCTTTCCTGGGTGGACTCGGAGAGAAGCAAGTGGCTTGCCCAAGGATGGCCAGCAGCTGGCTTCAACCCCCTGACCCTCTGATCACGAGTCATAAATCCTAACCACTACATGTAGGCCACACTCCCACTAGGCCACACTAGGTCAAGTAGACACAATGACGCTGATCTGGGTTTCAGTTACGGCATAATAAGAGGTTATTTTTCAAACTTCTGAACGAGATGCGTGCATTGCCATCAACGTGTGGAGTGCTGTGGCCTCCTGGTCTGTGGTCTGTGGTCTGCGAGTAATTCTGCAGGTGGTGGGTTCGAGTCCAGCCGGGGTCATGGTGCGTGTGCCCTTGGGCAAGGCACTTTGTCACTCATTGCTTCTCCCCACCCAGGAGTAAATGGGTACCTGTGAGGTCAAAGATGGTTACTGTGATTGATTTTAGCTGCTTTGTGTCAAAATAGCAGCATCGGAGTTTAATACTCTCCAGGGACCTGAGATTGCCTTGGGAATGTTTTATTATGAGCAGTGTAATAATGATGTAGCACCTTGAGCACCAATACTGGTGGATAAATACACATTATTAAGCTGTATCGCCAGCAGGCCTTGTTGCATCTTTGGAAGACATAATCAATTCGGCAGTAATTTCAATGCTACCTGCCAACAAACTACATACCATACTTTGCTATATTTCCTGGGGAAACAATCCGACTCTGAAATGTGTCATATGGAATGTTAATATTTTAGCAGGAACCAAGGCAAAAAGAGTAGTTTTCATACATGGAAATGTTTGTCTTGATTTTATTTTAAGCTGTACAGGGTCAGTAAAAAAGAAAACCCAAATGGAAGGACCATTTTTTTTTAAGTTCTGCATGTAGCAGTTTCAAAATCTAGGATATGAAAGCCCATTCAATAAACTTTCTTTTAGTACAAGAACCATTCAAATCACTCATGTAATTTTAAAGTTACGGAATTATAAAACACAACCACTGTTTTATTCTGTCCACGGATCACAAAAAAGGCATGTGTTCTTTCAGCAGAACAAAAACAATTCACACACATCCCTGTGTGAGTTGTCTCCGTTTTACTGAAAGAAAATTTGTAATCCGTGGACAGATCTTTAAAACGGGGGTTGTGTTTAAAATTCCGTAACATGAAAAGTACATGAGTGATTTGAATGATTCTTGTACTTAAAGAAAGGTTAAACATTGGGCTTTCATATCCTAGATTTTGATAAGCTGGGCAACATAAAGTTGTGAATCTTAGAGGATGAAAGTCAGACACGAAAACTGTTCAGACAAAACAAAATATTGCAATCAATTCGAGCTATCACATGCACAAGGTCAAGTGCTTTTCACTACAGTGAACTTGACTAAGTAGATCAAGGGACAAATGTCGGAAAATGTCTGAATGTCTGACTGTGATTTTTACCCTCCGGAGTCCCGTCTGATCTGAAAACCTGCCGCGTGTTGGACTTGCTAGATCTTGTCGTAACTGTCGTGGGATGTCGTCTGTGTGCCACCCTGACACGTGATGCAATTGAAAAAGAAGCCACACCCAAGCTGCCAAAAATAGAAACAAAGAAGTAAAAATAGTCACCCTTAGGATCCAAAATGAACATAAATTTAGGCATTTCAATTTGGGAAAAGTAGCAGTTACATCATGTAGGGTCCATCGATATCAGATTTTCAATAATCAATATATCGGTATTCCAATATTGAGAACATTGATATATGGATTATCCCCCATGTACACAAAATGGGTAAAGACCTGTTTTCTAGTGCAGACGTCTTACCGCTCGACCACCGAGCTTACGGGATCGGTTGGCTGGTTCGAATCTGATGTACATAGCAGTGGGTGCCGCGTTAAACTATTCATAAGATGAATTTGCGTCGGGGTGATGTAACTCATTATTAGGGTTTGCCCTTCACCGACGTTTGAACACTGTACACTCAGTAATGATGTGCATGGGGTGGGGTTGACCAGGCCAAACCGACCCGAAACATTAGAGGTATAAACCGAATCCCAACCGAAACAGATCTTAACTCCCTCAAACCGACCCGACCCGACCCGACCTGACTCAACAAAAAATAAGGTAAAACCGACCCGAATCGACCCAAACCAAAAAAAACCCCAAATACCTGGCTTGGACAAAGAGATCACTTTTTGTGCCAGCCCTTACCCACATGGCATGAATTCTTTTGCAAAACCATCGTCTCTCTCTCTCTCTGTCATACTCAGTGGGTTGATCGAGAGTAACTCTGATTATTGAACAAACGCATGGTCACCACGCGGTATCATGAAAACTGTTACAATCTATCTATTTCACTGTCAGTCCCAATACGCAATCCGACTGGAGAAATTAATACCATGGGAACTTGATAGTGAGCTCCGTGGCCACACCACACTAGGGCTGCGGTCAAAGTGACTGTCAATGATATTGCATCACCTGAATTTCTCAACTATTTCGGTTTATTTCGTTTTTCAAACGATGGACAAACCGACCCGACCCGAAGTCAGTTTCGAGTCGGGTCGGTTTCGGTTTTGGGTCGGGTTGCTGTGGTCCAATGGTTACCGTGTTCAACTCGCATGCCGTGGTACGTGGGTTCAAACCCTAACGGGGAACATGGTGCTTGTGTTCTTAGGCAAGACACTTTACTGCAATTGCCTGTCTCCACCCAGGAGTATAAATGGGTACCTGTGAGGGCAGAGACCAGAATGCGCCAATCTTGAACTGCTGCAAAAACTGGTCTCATGGCCTGATGAACAGGGGTAATAATTGTGAAGCGCTTTAAGACCTTTCGTATAAAGCGCTATATGAGCACCACATTATTTTTATTATTAAACTCACCATAACGTCCTCAGGTAACCGGTTCCATGTGTCATAGTTGGGAATCAGCTCTTTACCACTGGTGCCGGAAAACTTGTTATATATCACTCCGCCAATGAGGTAGACAGCAAGAAGACAGAAAAATCTGAAAAATATCAACAAAAAATACTCAACTTTACGAATGTCGGCACCATTTCAGTGGCAAGTTCGGGGGTGTGAGGGTCAGTGTCGGGGAATGGGGTGGGAGGATCAGGTGCATGGGGTGGGTGAGGGAAGGTGTGAAATGTTGGAGGAAAAAAGGGTCAAAATCAGGCCACATTAAAATAAAATTACTTGAGTAGCATCCTTTTGATCTCAAATTTCTGGGTCGGTTGGGAATTTATTTGGTTTTTTTTAACTATTGAGAATTCAAGAGAATCAACATTTTCCGATAAAATTACCACTGATAACCAGCAAAATGGCTGAAATTTGCCCCAACTTACCAAAAACCACACCTCCATATCCAGGAAAGATGGAGAATTAAGATGATAGTGCTTAGTAGGTTAACGTGTGATTCGGGTAAAAAGTAAAAGTTCCCGTTCTTTTCCGAGGGCTTCCCTTGCGTGCGTGGATAAGTTGAACTCCCGATTTGTTTGAATGGCAAGGCAGTGCGGTCATTGCAATCGCGCCGAACGTGCACTAATGTGATCTCGAAGAATAAGCGCCTAAAATGATCGCCGAGAGACTCTATCCAGATCACGCGCACTTTTGTTACCATGCGCTATATCGATAATGATAATGTATAGACTGGTTCTCGTTTTACTGCATTTGGAATGACATTGGGGAGTCGGGAACTAGGGTATGCATGAACTGGTTCCCACCCACAAACATTCTAACTGTACCGATCATGAAGGGACCAGGCGGAAACCAGTGAAGATATGATCGATACGCATCACGTGACAACGAATTTGTGCACTTGTACTCTAAAGCAGCTGTCCGCCATACAAATGCATTTGTTCAGATCAGCAGGCACTAGGACGATCACAATGTAAGAACGCCATGGTCCAGTGGTTACGGCGTTGACTCATGCATAGCTGCCAACTTTTCAAAATCCCAATTAGTAATCAACCCGCGCAGTCATTTTCAACTGCTCGTTTTATCAAAAGCTTTACCAACATCGAGTACAGGTACATGGTTTACATGTACACATACATGTGCATACCCTTCTTGTTGTGAATTATAATGTACTGTAGGCCAAAAGATAATAAAAAAAAAAAAATGTTTTTAATTAATTTTGTTTTAATTTCTGTATTTGTTTGTTGAAGTCAAATAAATAATAACAACAATAACATGTGAGCATATTTTTTTTGAGATGCATGCTATCGATGTGGAGTTTCGAGTTCGTATCATGTTTTTACACACAATGATTTAGGGCCACCGTATGCAATAGAAATATCCCACCAACATACCTTGCAAACGCATGCTGATTTATCTTTTCTGGACGTTGTGACAAACTCAAACTCTATTACCAATTATTCCAACCATACTCTTATTAAATTCCATGATTAAAATCTTGCACTGATGGGTCTCATCCCGGCAATAAGCGACTAAATGTGCTCACGATCGTCACTGAAAATTTTGTCTAGCCCCCCAAAAATAAATTCGGTAAAAAAAAGATTGCATTAGCAAAAGGAAGGATTGTGATGTACATGCGAACGGTCTCCCCCTAAAGAAGAAATAGCCGTGACAAGGGTCCATTAGTTAATATAGTGTGAATGATTTTAGGATTTCATTGGTGCGCGCTCCCCATTGAAAATATGGCATGAGCCCCCACTTATTGATTTTCGGAGGCCTAAGTGTCTGGAAAAAATAACCGGTCAACATTTCAGCACGCCTCCCTGAAAAAATTCTGGATCCACCGTGCTAGCCCCCCAAAAATATTGGTTCTAGAACCGCGCCTGCCAATGCGCACACTGCATTGATGTCTATCAGGTGCTTGACTGCATTCTTATTAGACTTGTCACCAGTCCATCCATTATCGCGACATTTCGCCAGAAGTTTTTGGTCAAAAACGATCCTTTACAAGTATTTTTTTTTTTCGTTAGGTAGAAAATGGGAAATTTGTAATGTTTTAGTGGCAAATCGTATTTTTGTAATTTAACAATTCGTAATAATTACGAAAAAATCGTACTAGTTGGCAGCTATGTTGATACGATGGAAAGCGCTATATAAGCACAATTATTATGGACGGTGGATACAAGTAAATGATCGCGTCTGCTCGCGATTTCCTGACCGCCTCTCTGCTTAAGCGCAATTTTAACTTTAATTTTTAAAATACAAAAATCACAACAAAACTCAAATTAGGGGCGGGTGGATTTGTTGGTTGCGGGGATGCTGACCAACTGTTGTCTCTACGTCGGCCAGGGTTATCTTTCAAAATGTATATCATGGTACTTCAAATATTTACCGCAGGGCTCTGTGGGGATGCAAGGACAAACAATATTTTTCTGTACGATTTTGAGACTTCCACGGATGTCAATTCAATCTTACATGATTATTAGTATGGTTCCACCACTTAGGCTTGAGGTCTGTTCGCAAGCACCAGCGTACTCAGCAACAATGGAGTACTGTAAAATCAAAATAAAAGAATAAAGAAATCAATCAACTAGACATGAAACAGCAGTATGTACATGGTAAACAGACACATGAAATAGCATTAGAAACTACAACTGTACAGCAAATAATAACATGAAACAGCCTTTAAAACATGACTTAAACTGTCTCTCCATGACAATCTGTAGTGAGTAACCCTATGGGTCCAAATCTATCAGGTTACAATTTTTAACAGGTCTGGTAACTGGCCTCACTATCATGTTAGGGAAAAAAACGTTGCAACCTGACGCTACTTTCGAAACAGAAAAAAAGACATTTCTGTTGGCTTATCTTATACCTCAAAGAGTATACTTTCATGTGAGAACTGTAAGGAATATGTTGCCAAAGTCTTTAAAGGGAAGATACAACATTTGCAAACATCAAAAAACGAAATGAACAAATTGTCACAAAATATGTTACTGGATTGTTTGGGAATGACAGTCTAAAGCATCCTGTAAAGTTGTGACTCCTGGTGTGCTGACATTTTCAAGAAAAGCTGTATTTTTCCCAACGCTGGTCAGCCGACCAGCGTTGGAAAAAAACTGGCTTTTTTCAAAAAGTGCTCCTTCCTTTTTTATATTTAGTTTATCTGCTTTTTCTTTGCAATTGATTTCACACCTGTGAAGACTAAAAGCCTGCTAGACTGATTCTCTGATCTTACAATTCCCCATCTATAAATTGCCCCGTTTCATCTTAAGTGGGGTCAGGGCACCAGACTACAAGAACATGATTGGTTTCTTGGTTTTTCCAGCATATACGAACCCAAAACATGAAACAAGTCAGTGTAACAATATTTATTTACATGTCACTGAATTTTTCCACCGCGTAGGTTGCGGACCTCCTCCGTGTCAACATGCAGTGACATGTAAAAATTCACAGTTGGCCACGCATTCCCCTACAAATCTCACTTGTCAACGTATTCCTTAAAGTTCTTGGTACCATTAAGGAGACACATTATCGTAATTTCTTCGCATGATGAGAGACATCAGTCATTAGCTAATGTCACAGCCCCCCATTATAGGTAAAATTTTAGCGTCGCAATTAGGTTATATTTGTTGCTCGTGGTCTAATTAGTAAACAGACCGAAATTCGTGGAAAAGGACAAGGGAATATTTAGCCTTGGTCAATGCTCTCGTCGTTATTCGTCCCGTACGCGGACAATCGTCGGCATATATCCTCACGCGCTATGCACATGCATGTAAAAATACAGCGCGAACAGCGACCTCACGCGGCCACTATTTTTATATGCAAATCAGTTGGGGACGATCGAGAGCCTTGGTTCAATCGTCCATGTGAGGTTTTGGGGGTGGTGCTCATCATGTTAATAGCCTTAGCTGACCTTAAATGTCGTTTTCTTATTGGTCGATCGTTGCGTGGAAACTTGCATAGTGAAATGTGGCACCGTGCAGTACATAATCCATACACGTACGTACACGTTGTGTGTCTCTGCACACGGCACCAATGCACAAAAACTGTGGTTCCTTTCACGTCCGCAAAAGGCGAATAGCTGCAAATAATTTGATGACGTCCGGATTTACCAAGGTGTGATTGGACACTCCAAATATTAGCCCCGCCTACACTTATCTGTATTCGCATACGAGGTCGTGCGCTAGAAATCCAGCACAAAATAAAGAAAAATATAAGCTTTTGCCGACGATTGAACCAAGGCTCGAGATCGTCCCCAACTGATTTGCATAAAAAAATAGTGGCCGCATGAGGTCGCTGTTCGCGCTGTATTGCATGTGCATAGCGCGTGAGGATATATGCCGATGATTGACCGCGTACGGGACGAATAACGACGAGAGCATTGACCAAGGCATTGGGTTAGGGCACATTTGAGTTTGAAAACTTTTGTGCACAAGTCTATGGGGATGTCTAACAAATGTACAATCCAGGGTTATACTTATTATTATTATTGCACGATTCAAAATTCCCATGATCTTCAAGATCAGCAAACGCACTTGTTGTTCTGTGAAGTGTTATTAAGCCAGAGTCCAACTTACCAAGCAGGAAGTGTTACTACTGTCAAGCACGACGTGGGGATTCCCCTGGATTTCACCTGGTCCCCCTGTAGTTGGTATCTCCCATGCGGCGTTTTCATTGCAGTAAAAATACACTATGACACCGATGTGACCGCAGTTGACTAGCTCACCATCCGGGTATGTAACTATCAAATTGTTGCCATTCTCTAGAAGTAAATAAATGGTGGTTTTTTTTATAGACATTTTCAATTGATTATTTTTTTTGGGAGGGGGGTACTCTGTCAGTCCACTGATCACAAAAAAAGGTCTGCGTTCTTTCAGTAAAACGAAAACAATTCACACACATCCCAATGTGATTTGTTTTCGTTTTGCTGAAAGAACACATGTACCTTCGGGTGATCCGTGGACTGGACAGAACTTCAAAACAGTGGTTGTGTTTTAAGTTCCGTTAAACTTGTAAATTACACGAGTGATTTGAATGATTCTTTTACTAAAAGAAAGCTTAAAGGGGCACTAGGTCCTAAAATCCCCCCAAAAAGTTATATTTTGGATTGTTTACTTAGCCTATTTCAAACATCTGTTCGAAAGGAAACCAACCTCATGTCCTACCATTCCCGAGAAAAGACAAAACAAAAAAAAACAGTTCTTTACATCAGACACGACAATCCTGAATCCATCAAAATCCCCAGTTTGTGCAATATGGAGGAATCCTGAATCCACCGAAATCCCCCGAAACAGGGGATGGATTCAGGTACGTTAGGGTGAAGAATTGGGATTTCACATCCTAGATTTTGAAAGTCCAACATGTACATATGCAGAACTTCACAAAAAACAATGGTCCCAACATTTGGGCTTTTCTTTTGAAATCCCCCTGGACATTGTACGGGTCTTCGGACGTTCAGAATTTAGGACTGGGTTAGTGTCTCCCAAAAGTTTGTTGAGGAGACACAAAAAAGGAAGTGGCCAGGAAAAAGAAAAACGGCGGGCACGAGAAACTGGTTGATTGTTTTACTTGGACTTATGCCTTGTACCATCCCCAACACTTTTTTTTTTTATTCATCAGGGAATAAGTAATGATTGGTAAAGTCGAGAACCAAACAAAACTAGACTTATGTTTGTGGACAAACATAGGGCTGTTTTGGCAACTTTTTGTGACATTTGGCATCTAACAATTTTATGACATCACTGGTAGTTTATTTTGTAAAGTACAACCTAGCCAGAGACTGACATCGTTGAAAGAGAGTTCACACCCACATTAAAATTATAAGGCACTTCCGGTTTAGACAGGAAGGAAGGGTCACATGATTTAGCAGACAAGAGATAACATGAAGATCCTGGATTACTCTATCAATTCCCGCAAACGTCAAGTTCAGGTCTCTCACGATGGATTTTAAATATTGATTTTCAAAGATTAAATCTATTTATCTTTAACCTGACTTCACGTGACCCAAATTTTGTCTAGTCCCCCCAAAAATGAATTCCGTAAAAAGAAATTGCATTAGCAAAAAGAAGGATTGTGATGTATGCGAACGGTCTCCCCCTAAAGAAATAGTCGTGACAAGGGTGCATTTGTAGTTAAAATAGTGTGAATGATTTTAGGATTTTATTGATGCTCCCCATTGAAAATATGGCATGAGCCCCCCCCCCCCCCTCCCCAATCGGACCTGTAGTTCTGTAGATATAGGCATTCAAAATATGCACTTTTAATGTGATGTCATGTGACTCGTGATGACATCATGATGGCGTCAATGACGGCCACGTCTGTGGAATGGTGGTCTAAGTGTGTACCAGCTATAAAGCAATCGGATTAACTTTAGAGCACAAAGTGCCGGGAACAAAAAAAAACATGTACAAATGCTATGGGCCGACGGCTGAAAAGGAAAAATAAAGAAAACAAATCTTAACGAAAACAAAGGCTGTTTCCTTACCATCGTCAATGACACGACTGATCTGTCCAAGTGCCAATGGATTGCTTCCGACAGCACCTGTAAGTTCTTGTGAAGCACCAATGTCTTCCTGGCCTCCAGTTTTGTCGAGCGGAAGAGCTTTGCAGAATGCTAGGTTGATGGTGCAACTGAGTGCTTTGGATCCCCAACTTTCATAGCAAATACCTGGCTGGGTGATGGTCCAGTAGGGGACACTGTCGAGAAATATAACCGTTAGTGCAATCCCTACTGCCTTGCATCCTTCAAAATCCTCTTTGCCAAAGTGGAGGAATTTGGAGGATTGAGGCTACATGGCAAAAGTGCGTTACTGATTTCATAAGATGCACTTTGTCAAGGTCTTGGGCCGGACCGTGTGTTGTTTTTGCTCAGCCATGCATAAATATAGGCCTGGATTACGCTTGAAATCCTCCGTACTGCTCCTGGATGTCACTGGCCAAGCCTCAACATATTGACAATCACTGCTGCAGGATTTTGCAGGATTCAGGCAGTGGTCACCCATCCACGGACCATATTCATTCAAAACATAATGGAGGAATTTGCAGGATATGCTTTTTTTCCATGAGGCCAATTGGAGGATTTTGCAGGATTGAGGCTACATCCTAGCAAACAGGCCCCTAGGGAGTTAGGGTTAACCTTAACTCTTCGAGGCGTTTTTGCAAGGGTGTAACCTCATTCGTGCAAAATCCTCCAATTGCCTCCATGTAAAATACAGTCCCACCCGATTGATTTTTTCCAACTTTCACTCGGGAGGTAACACACTGAGTATACAGTGTTTGTAGGTCAGTGAAGGGCAAACCCTAGTTTGACCTGCAAAAATCTCCGTTATATCATGAATGTGGTCCCTGGAAGGGGTGATCACTGCCTCAATCCTGCAATCCTCCAGCAATCACTGGAGCAGAGCGGAGGATTTCAAGTATAATCCAGGCCCAGTGAGGTGCGCCCTCTTGTGTGCGCTCTTCACCCGCGGCTGCGTAGTCCATCCGGGTACTTCAGAGAGCTCCAAAGATTTTGGAACCTACAAAGTAAGCCTAAATGTGAAAATCAAAATTTGGCAAAGTGCAACACGTTTTTGTACATGTGGATGTGTGGCCTATGTTTACGGAGGCAGTCCAGTAAATAGGCCACATTTATGGGGCTAGGTGAGAATATGTTGAAAAGTCAATCATGTCAATGGTCAGGCCGAACAAAAAAAATGGTGTGTTTACGGTAACGCGACCGACCTGGAATGTTTTCGGCCAAATTGCCGACCTCAAACTTTTTATTGCCATTTTGAAGGTTGATAATTGACAAATTTCAAACATTTCAAGTACTTTTAATTATTTGCCACGAACAAAAACCATTTTCCACACTTGAGTCTGACCATGATTTGACACAAACATACCTGTGTTAAACGTGCGAAAATCGCGACGATCTCAAAACTTGAACTCTCAAACTACGAAGTACGATTATTTTTGCACAAACGCATCGGGGTACACCTGGCTGGCCGACGGACGGCATGGTTCTCCCCACATACAAACGTGCGTACTGCGTATCTGCCCGATACGCTGGAATTGCGGCCGGCCCGATACGCCGACAAAAAAATGCCGATCACATTTTTTAGCCAGTGATACGCACAATATAGGCCTAATTATCATACACGTCATTAAAATGCACAATTTGATCGTTACATACGCCATTATTTCAAAATCTTGACCAAAATCCTGTTTTTCCGATGCATGTGTGATCAAAATGCACACAATGACGTGTTCTGTCGACCAGCAGCACCCAGCTAACATACAGCATGGTACACTGGTTCCCTTCGCCAGCTAACGGAATCAATGCTATGATGAAGGACCGGAACCAGTGACTACTGCCTCTCTCCGGTCGATACTTCGTATCATACAGCATGATGATGTAGTTGGCCGAAGTTGGATCGTAAAAAATATTACCAACAAACATCGCTGGAGAAAGAGAATTTCTGCGAATTAATTCACAGAACGTGATCTTTACTTTCTGTGTATGTGTTTTCCATTAAAATGACGAGATTGCAAAGCTCGAACTTGTGGCGAAACATCGTAGCGTATTTCTGCAGTACTGTGCAAGATTTTCGGCCACGTGGGCCATGAGCATGGCGCGATGTTCGGCCAGCCAGGTGGAATGTTGGTGGTGCCAGCGGCCGTGATGTATGTTAAGTATAAAGTGGAATCACTGACCTCAAATATATTTTTAATTAGGTGAGGCAAGTTTTAATCACTTCTGATAGCCAGTCTTGATAATTTTCGTGGCGCAAATGAAAATAATCCAGGCACAAAATAAACATGATTCCTTGCTCTATGATTAGTACGAATGATGCTCCATTAATCAGCACCCCGAAAAATTGGCGAAATAATTTTTCGACCTACTGACGTTTTTTGAAAGGCATGTAATCGGAAGCAAAAGTTGTTTTTTTCTCCACCTTAATTTCTTAATTTGAAACTTACATGTAAATGTAATGCATACTTTTCTAGTTAGGAAGCAATGAAACACAGGTTGTAAAATGTTAATTTTTTTTAAGTGAACAATTTTGATTTTTTTTCTTTAATTACAAAAATATTAATAACCTACAAGATCTCCTCTGAATTTCAAGGACAAATCTTAAGATAAAGACCCCCAGATTTGCTCTAAAATGCACCAGAGAGCTTCTAAAGTTCAAACATTTTCGGGTTGTTGAATCACAGCAAATCTTCCCCCACATGTTTGAAAAAATCCTGGGGAGAACCCTGGCCGACGATACAAATTAATTTGGATTGAAATGTATCGATTGAATATCTTCACTGCTTGAATAGTGGTTTTATACAATTTTTTGCGAAAGAACACGCATGGGCATGCAGAACTGAAATGAAAAAAAAAATTACAAAATAAAATTATTTCCCTACCTACCTACCTGGATTTTTTTCAGGCCGTTACCATAAACACACCATTTTTTTTGTTTGGCCTCAACTCAACCCACCAAAAAATGAAAAGAAAACGAAAGATGACATGTTGATCATCATTTTTCTGTGCAGCTTGAATACCTGTGAGAGTTTTGAGTATTTTTAAAAGAATTTTGAAGTATGGGCATTTAGCACTAGTGTCTATGGCCCTTGGGAATTTATTCATTTATTTGCATGCAGGGTTGCATCCATACGGTCGCCCTGCGGGTAATAAAGCAAAACAGGGTAAAATACACAGTTTACTTACGATTTTAACGTCTCCATATCGTACAGGTTTGAGCCGCAAAGGGGTGACAATGTAACCACTTGTCCGAAGACTGTCTTGCAATTCAAAACGAAGGCAACAAGGACCAATAAAAAGTAAAATTTTGCGTTTCTTAAGGAGAAACTCCAAAACTCCGAGCACGTCCTGTGCGCCGCCATCTTGAAAGTAAAAGTCACATGACGTTATGACACGTACAATTAAGCCGGGTGCGGTGTGATAGATGATCATGTTCCCCTCGAGTTTTCCTCGATCGAGAGGCCTGGACGCATTCGATGACGGACATAGGCGTAGCCAAGGGGGGGGGGGCCAAGGGGGGCCATGCCCCCCCCCCCCTGCTGTAAAAAAAATATGACATTTTCCAAAACCCGACGTTAATTACGAGTACGAGTACGAAATACGAGTATGGATATTTGATTGTCCGAAAATCATGTATTGCCTTTTTCTCTAAAAAAAAAAAAAAAAAAAAGTCTTAGAAACTTTTGCTCAAATAATTCAGGGGAAAGGGGCCAGAAATGGCCTCAGATTGCACCACAGAGCATGTAGGATCAAAAGATTTCCAGGGGCCCTTAAGCGGGGCCCCGGACCCCATGCCGTATTAAACACGTTCTTGACCAAGTTGAATACAATGAAAAATTCTTTATACTGTATACGATGTAAAATCAGGCAAAACAAAGGAACACCAAAAACATATAAGGTCGAATAAGAAGAAAAACATGTTTCTCGTCCGACTTTTTGAAAAAAAGGAGGAAAAGGGGCTTTTTATTTTTTATTTTTTTCAAGATGGCCGCCATTTTAAAATTTCCTGCAACCGTTGGTGTTTCCAAAATTCAAATACACTTTTAAAAAGAAAGACAAGTCGGAAAAGAGAACTGAACATATTTACAGTGTCATTTAGAGTTGTATTGGTATTGGTATTTATTTTCCGATGAGTTGGTGGACTAGTGTTTGATGTTTGTTAACTGAATTTTTTCAAAAGTAAAAAATAATATAAAAAATCCAGGCGGCCACCAAAAAGGAAGCGGGTGGGGACGAGAAACATGTTTTTGTTTTTTTTTACTTTGCCGACGGCAAAAGAAAAATGTAGTTTCCCAATTAACAAAGTCCACCAGACATTTCCAAAGCAGGCAACAAGTTGTTCGCTGGTGATCTGGGGGGTGTGGGGCGTGGGGCACCTTTTTTCCCTTCAAAAGATTTAAAGCAAGATGTAGAGAGGGAGAGAGACCCAAACAGAGAAGAAAGGGAAGGTAGAGACACAATTAATACGGCAGTTCACGTCAAACCGTAGCCTGCTAGGATTAGTTGCACACAAGACGACATTATTATAGGGGGTCTGTCATTACCTTTAGCTTTAAGAAAATAAAAAAGCGACGGGATCAAGAACTGCAACAAGACATCGCGTGGCGACGTAACCTATGCTAATATGTTGTACATTACACAGAAAAATGCACCCAGCCCTCTCTATAGCATGCAGGGTGCACGGCGGACAAGCCTTTAGAATGGGTGTCAATCGGGGGGGGGGGGGACATGTCCTTGAA
This sequence comes from Patiria pectinifera, assembly GCA_029964075.1. Taxonomy (NCBI): domain Eukaryota; kingdom Metazoa; phylum Echinodermata; class Asteroidea; order Valvatida; family Asterinidae; genus Patiria; species Patiria pectinifera. The sequence continues at coordinate 5,505,356 of CM057129.1, read as the reverse complement.
CATTGCACATGTCTTAAAGTCATGGGCGTCAATCCTGGGAGGGGGACAGGGGGACAGGGGGACATGTCCCCCCCCCCCCCCACTTTTTGAAGGGTGGGGGACACAATATCAAATCCCCCCCCCCCAGATTTTTGAACTTGTGTCTCATTTACAGAGCCCTATTATTATATGCAGTGTATCTTTTGCTAAGAAAATAATGGTTAAAGTGGTCAGAAAATGCATAAGATGGCACCACAGAGCATTTAGAATCCAAATTTTTTGGGGGCCCTTAATAAGCGGGCCCCGAACCCCACACCTTTAGCTGAGAATGGCTTATTCAATGACTTCAACCTCGAAAATGATGTTTAAATTATTATCTTTTGCAAAGAAAATATTGGTTAAAGTAGGCAGAAATTGCCTCAGATCGCACCACAGAGCATCTAGAATCTTTTTTTTGTCGGGGCCCTTCAGCGGGCCCCGAACCCAACGCCTTTAGCTGAGAATATAATAGGCCTAGCTTATTCAATGACTTCAACCTCGAAAATAATGTTTAAATAATATTATTATCTTTCGCTAAGAAAATACTGGTTAAAGTAAATTGCCGCAGATCGCAGCACAGAGCATCTACAGAATCAAACTTTTTGGGGGGCCGCGACCCAAAGCCTAGCTCAGAAAAGCTGATTCAATGACTCCAACATCGAAAACGATGTTCAAATTATTTTCTTTTGCTAAGAAAATATTGGTTAAAGTGGTCAGAAAAGGCTTCAGATCACACCACAGAGCGTCTAGAATCTAATTTTTTTTACTCGATGTTTAAATGATGATCTTTTACGAAATAAATTGGTTAAAGTGGTTAGATATTACCTGAGATCGCACCATGTAGAACATCTAGAATCCAAAATTTTCCGGGGCCCTTAAGCGGGCCCCGGACCCCACGCCACGCATTACTTTTCATCACCCCCCTCTTTGGCCTTCAGCGTAGGCGACACAACTTGCCTTCACCACTTGCTGCTGCTTGCTTAATTTCATTTCCCCTTTTTGGACAATCCTAGTTCCGCCCCTGGTTGGGGTTTGTACAGGCCGGTCGGACTTGGCCCCCCCCCCCCCGCTCCAAATTCCTGGCTACGCCTGTGATGACGGACTAAATTTAATGTCAGTACATTTGTGAAACTCATAATAAAATTGGTGTGACCGTGTGCATTGAGGGGAAAAGTAATTTATCCTCCTGTTTTCGGTGACAGAAAAAAAATGAACGTCACGCCAAAACAAAATATATTGTGTAACGGGGGAGGGGTAGTCTGAGTATCACCCGTTCTACGGAGCGAGCCGTGTGCTCCGTACGAACGTCTGATACATGCGTGCATGCAAATATTATGCAACGCAGCACATCAGCCAATCACAGCCGTTTACAGTCATTTTCCGTCCAGATTGTGACGGAGGATGTTGATTTGTCAACAGCTGTCAGCTGACTCAGCAGACATGGCGGCCTCCATTTGTCAACAGAGACATGGAAAGATGTTTCTGGGAAATGCTTAGCTCTCTGACAACATCATTTTCAACTCTAACAGATAAGCAGAAAAGTGTAATTAGCACTGTTGTCAAGGACAATCGTACCACATTTGTTCAGTTACGTACCGAACGCGAATCCAACCCGACTACTCGTATGCGCCATGTTTTCCAGCCAGCCGAACTGCTGTTGTACGATATAGTAGACGCCTGTTGATTGGTCAAAACTTGGGCAATCTACGCGGCCGTCTTGCATAATTAATCATGGATCTGCACGCATGTGATAGACGCTCGTACGAGCGTCTATAACATAGGGGGGGGGGCATCGAACTTACTTGGGCTAAGTTGGGTGCGCCACCGTGCGCGAAAACAACCGAAATGTATATTCAAATAAATACACATTATGATTGTTTTATTTATCGTGTTGTTTTGCCAGGCCTATATATATGATTGTTTTATTTATCGTGTTGTTTTGCCAGGGTAGCCCAATCAGTCGCAGAAGAACTGTAGTCAAGCGTGATCTACAGTCCTTTTCCATCAACTTGACTGACTGGGAGAGCGTTGCAGCCAACAGGTTGGGCTGGCGTAGTGTATTACACCAGGGGATCAGCCTTGCCCATCAAACCTACATGGAAGAGTGCAACGCCAGACGCGCTACCAGGCACCGTCGTGCTGATCGTCGTTGATCGACGTTAAAGGCCTATATATATGATTGTTTTATTTATCGTGTTGTTTTGCCAGGGTAGCCCAATCAGTCGCAGAAGAACTGTTCAATACATACTAAGTAAATACAGAAAACGAAACTAGTTGATTCAGTTCCCTTGGTTTCTTGGTAATTTCGTTTATTATAAAAATCATACAAAATACAACATTTACATGTTACAAAAGAATTTGTTCTTGCCTTTTTAACACCAAAAAACAATCCCATAACCTTTATCCTATAATCATAACATTGCACCCAACAGACATTTCAGTTTCAATTAGCAGTTTTCTTCCTTAATAAACAAGTAGTGTTTTTTTAATATTTTTTTTAGAAGCTGAGAAGCAGAAGTATAATAATTTCGAAATTACTTTTTCATAAATTCAAATTCAAAAACGAGTCCACACCTTTTTCATTTATGGCAAATTAGTGGACACAACTTGTATGATTTCTTATACAAAATGCATTTTTGTGACAAAAGCCTCAATACTAAAAAAAACTAGATCACCCAACCTTTTAAGCAATTATTAAACCAGAAGCTTTTCAAAAATGTACAGCAATAAGACTGGGAAATATTCGTCCCAGGATCACTACAGAGTGAGTAAAAAAAAAGAAACTCAAATGGCAGGACCATTTTCTTAATGAAGTTCTGCATGTAGCACTTTCAAAATGTTGGAAATGAAAGCCCAATTGATACGCTCATGTACTTTTCAAGTTACGGACTTTTAAACACAACTGCCATTTTAAAGTTCTGTCCACGGATCACAAAAAGGTGTTCGAGTCTTTCAGCAAAACGAAGGCAATTCACAAAGGGATTATGACTGTGAGCATTGTTTTCGTTCTGCTGAAAGAACACTAACTTTTTTTGCACTCCGTGGACAGTACGTTAAAACGGTGGTTGTGTTTTTATAAAAATTCCGTAACTGAAAAGTACATGGGTGATTTGAATGATGCTAGTACTAAAAGAAAGCTTCTTAAAGGGAATGCACATCATTGGCTTTTGCTGTAATTTTCAGAAATGGACTATTTGAGGGTTAGTATAGAAGATCAAATATTGTTACACTGACATGTTTGAAGTTTTGTGTTCGAAAATGCTGGAAAAACAAAGAAAAACAAAAAAGTTCAAGTAGTCTGGTTCCCTGACTACACTAAAGATGAACTTGATCAATATTTATAGATGCCGGAAAATTGTAAGGTAAAGGAACCAGTCTAGCTGGCCTGCACCCGTTCATGAACATGTAACCAATAGCAAACAACATTTGGGCTGAAAAAAAATTGGTAAATTTGGAGCAGTAGTTAAAAAATAGGTTTTTCCAACAGTGGTCGGCCGACCACTGCTGGGAATTTATACACAAATACCACTTTTCTTGAAAATGATTTCACACCAGGTGCCATAATTGGGCTTTCTTATCCTAGATTTTGAAAGTGCTACATGCAGAACTTCATTCAAAAAATGGTCCTCCCATTTGGGTTTCCTTTTTGTTTTACTCGCCCTGTAGTGTACACAATTAATCTATTGTATTGATTCAGAATGACTATTCACTACTCTTTTATGTTGCACATGATCTATGGGCCGGATTTAGCTCTTTCATTGGCGAGACTGGGTACTCCTATACGATAGAACTGCCCGGCTAACAAGTGACAGTCGGCCATTCAGATATAGGTACGAAGAGAATACTGGGCCAGCCTTCTACATGCAAAAACTGTGTAAACATTAATTTCAATTTATATATTTTGGTGAACATTTCTTTAAAAGTACTTGGTGATTATTTTTCATTGAATTCAAATCAGGCTTGCTTCCTTTGATTAATTTGTTTTCTCGAAAAAAACGCTAGACAATCACACGCTATTTATACAAAGATAATGCACCAGTTGTTTATGGTAATTAATCAAAAGATGTTTTGCCGCTGTCTTAAAAATTATATTTAACAAAAGTAATACTTAGTGGGTATATTATTTCTGACTTTATTTTGGCTGTGATAAACTTATCATTTCCCTGTACAGTCGTGTTGACTGTTATTAAAGTACAAAACATCTTAAAGGGTTGTCCCATTTGCCTCTTAATAATGATGTCACCTCATTTGCTCGTGCACAACGCCCTATCAAAAGCGGTGGTGACCTTTAATAGTAAGCCCCGCCCACTGCGCACGTGACAACACATCATACGCGCATAGATGGAACTTATTTAAGTTCTAGCCTATGCATACGCGGATAGACTAGACGCGAGTGAACACGCCATGTGCACGCATCTTGGACATTAATCACGGCTACTATTGGTCAAAACATTTCGGGGCGGGGCCTACTCGTTCGATCTAGATAGGGCGATGGGCATTAGCGAAGTCACCTTTAATGATATATGAAGCAAAGTACATCGCCATTTCAAGCGACACTGCCACGCGACGAGCCGTACGTCTTTAGAGTTCGTCGTACACCTCCGCTTTCGACTTTCCCTGACAAGTGATGATATGCCACACAAACGCAAAACCACCCTGAGAAGGAAGAGAAACAATCATTCATTAGGTAATTGCTCATTGTTCTCCTCGTACCCTAGAAAACGCACAAGCTTGTTTCAACACCTTTAGCATTGTGCTCTGTGCAACCATAAAGCCCCACAATCCTTTGCGCGTCTAATGCATGAAGTACAGTGGGCAGTAAGTGAATGCTCATGGGCGTCGCCAGGATTTTTTTTCTGAGAGGGGCAAAGCACATTTTCCCCACGAAATACCTGTACTTTTCCAGCATATTCTCTATCATTTTCGAGGGCAGGCACGGACATTTGCCCCCCCCCCACCCCATCAAAATTAACAACAATATACTTCGCGCCTCTTTCTCTTTCTTTTTTGTTCCCTTTTTTTCCATGGGGGAAGCGCCCCGCCCCTCCCCTCGTGACGCCCATTTGAATGCTGCATTCATCGTCTTACAAAATTATTATACAAAACTACATGACTACAGTCACGGTTAGTCCGGAATATGCCCCAGAATAAACGCGAGGGGGGCGGGTTTTTTTTAATTCAGAAGCCTGGATGCATACCATGATGCATACCCAAGCAACCAATTAACAATGCAAAAAACCTCTTCCCTTTTTTTAGTTTAATAACACAAAACATAACCGCGCAATGTTCCCATGGTTACCTACCATGACGTCAGCGGGAAACATCCTCCACATGTGGTAGTTTGGAATTAGCTCCAAGCCTTTTGCGCCCGCTATCTTGTTATAGATGACGCCGCCGATGAGGTACACGGCAACCAAACAGAAAAAGCTGTATGGACAAAAAATATTAGAAATGTCGGCGAATTTTGTAAACTGCCGGAAAAGGTAATACATTGTACACAGTAAAAAAAAAAAAGTTGGGTAAAACACTTTGGGGAAATGTCATTAGCCCAATTGGTATAGTTAATTTTGATTATTGGTTATTTCAGCTCGATCAAAAATATCTCGTGTTCATGCATGAGTCACATGATTGTGTCATCTAATTTCCGGAAGTTGTAGAGTTTTGAGTAAAAACACTAAATCAGGTTTTTGACCCCAGTGTCTCCATGATGACCTTTGACCCCAGTTTGGTCATGCGGCACGAAGTTGGGACTGGGTCTGCTAATACTTTGGACACAGTGTGGTTGAAACCAATCAAAACATGTAGGAGCAATTGACAATGTCACCGTTTGTTATATTCACGGGACTAACGGAGAGATAGTTATGATGATTTATTGAGCTTTTATCCTGCAGCTAGTGAAAATAATTGACCAATTATCCGGTTCGTTAGTGTGACGTCCTCGCAACTTATGGTTCCATGTGTACTTCACACGGTGTAGCATAGCACGAATGGAACTGGAAGCTAAAGCAACTTGAGTGTTTATCCAATGGGCGCGAGTATTCAGTGGTGCGCGCGCGTGTATGACGTACTAACGAACCGGATTGGGAAACATTTGCCCGTGACGTAATCCGGTTCGTAAGTGTGACGTCATCTCAACTTACTGTACATGGTGTAGCATGGCGCCAATGGAACCGGAAGTTAACGCAACTTGAGTGTTTATCCAATGGGCGCTCGTAATCAGTGGTGCGTGCGCGTGTATGACGAAGTCACTTACGAACTGGATAGGTAGCAGTGGGTATGCCAGTTGACCCAACATTGGTGTACGTACCAAGTGTACTTGTTCTACATAACCCCCGAGGACAGACACACAAAGGGAGAGCAACAGGAGTTTGGTCTTTTGTTCAAAATGGTCCTCCGTAGTAGGTTTGTGTGCTTAGTCTACGGGAGAGTGTTATATTACAGGGACAAATGAAAACACAAAGCATTTGCCTCCGAGTATAGTAAAACAAGAGCGGGTGTGATAACCAGTGAATGTATTACGATTTTGTTAGTGAAGACGACTTTTTGCTTTTCGGAGGTGATAAGTGGTTCACGTGTTCCATTTTGACTACTATTATTATCAAAGGCTCCCTCCGCCAAAAAGCAACTCTTTGCGCATGCGATGCCCATCCTCTGATCTCGCGATGATCTCTTTGAGCCAAATGCCGTTATTTTCCGCACTTACATGATAATGATGATCGTCCCTGCACTCAGTCCATATGAGATACATGCACCGTCATACTGACTTTCTACTGTATACTGTGAAAAAAATAAACCAAGTTATTCATTAATAAAGGCGATAGGCAGAAAGATATTTCAATAGATACTGTTTTCCTGGTGGGGCAATGTTCAATATAACATCATAGGCCACCTCTGAAAACACGACTTCGGTTTCAGACAGCGGCTTCCTTTATTTCAAATCTATATACGAAATGGGGATACAATTTTAATATAAATCTGTGCTGACCTTGCTTTGCTGCCATAATAATAAGGAGCCGTTTTTTTCCCCTAAAGGTTTGTTTCACGGGTTTTTCGCCCCTCCGTAATCAGCGAATGTATAGAAATATATGTCACAAGAAATGTCACAAGAAATGTCCAAATTCTTCGTGTACACTTGAGTCACCTAATTAGCGGTGTCGTTTCAAACTGTACATGTTCTTCTTTGTAATGTTGTACAATATTTATAATAGTTGCTTTACAAAATTACAATCATGCAGTATAATCTCGTATGCTTCTATTTTAGTTCATTGTGGTATATTGTATTTGCACATTGTGTGTAATATTAGTAGTGTATGCAGGGCCCCGATGGAAACCAGTTTTAAACTGTTTGGGCACACCCTGGGTAAAGAAAATGTAATAAATAAATGAAAAAGAACTCAAAAAGCAGGCTGCATTACAAGATTTAGATGACATTACACCATTGTGCATCTTACAAAGGAAAATAGAAACTTAATCCACGGGAAGCAATTATAAGATCTGTGAGCAGCTCTATATAGGCACCGAAGTCGGCCTAAAGTCTATGTTTCAAAAACAGCTGAAAGGATTCATGTCATGATTTTTTTATGGGGAACATTAATTTTGTGCAACTTTCTTCTCCTCCTATACAGCGTGTCCCAAAAAAATGTCCCTCTGATAGACTGCTTAACTAATTCCAAAATCAAATATTATTCTCAATTTAGAGTTCAGATTTAGAAAGCCCATTTAATTTTGTAACTTTTGTGAAAATTTCATTGGTCTCGCTTCATTGGTTTTGAATACACAGTCTATTATGTAACAGCAGTGCTTTTCAGCCCATTCCAAGTTTGCAGGTGGAAGGACGTGCAGGGGGACAATAAAGGTTTACAAGCTGGACATTGAAGGACAAACCATAAGTGGAACACACCCTGTGAAAGCAAACATGACCAGTGGAACTGAACTTTGATTAGTTTTCATTAAAAAGTAAATGAACTTGACTTTAGTTACTCAATAACAAAAACAACAACACAGTTGTTGAATTAAAAGTGAAGCATGGAATAAGGTATGTTATGTCTGTAGTGTGTATTTTTTTTTATCAAACTTGGAATGGGCCAGAATGCACTGCTGTTACATAAAAGCCTGTGTATTCAAAACCAATGAAGCGAGACCTTTGAAATTTTCACAGAAACTACAAAATTAAGTGGGCTTTCTCAATATGTAAACTTAATTGAGTATAAAACTTGATTTTAGTAATTATTTTGTGGTCTATGAGAGGGACATTTTTTTGGGACACGCTGTATGTATGAAAACTATCTGGCATCACATTTTGGTTACTTTTATTGAAAAGTACACCTTTTTTAACATTAAAAAGTGTCCGTGCTGGACAACTGAGGGCGTTGTTGCTGTGAAGTCATTTCAGGAAGATGCTGTTAAGTTTAGGGGGTTTCTGTTCAAATTGTGAACCCAAACATTTTGCTCATTGAAAACGTTTATGAAAAAACTTTGCTCATTGGCTTATTGATTATATTTACACAACTTACAACCAAAGAAAAGCAAATCTATGACGGCAAATTATCAAAATTCTAACCTTAGATGCTGAATTAGCTGAAATAATGAGGTTTATTTGTCGAAATGCTCATGAATATGGAAATTTGCATTAGCATAAAAACCAAAAAGGCGTCAACATGAAAATGGCAAAATGGTAATTAAAAATAAAGATAAGGTGGACACAAAAAGGTGCATTTTCGGGAAACAACATGGCGCAGTAAGATCATACCCATGAAAACGAGGTTGCAACTATACACTGCATGAACTTATCATACCATGCATGTGTCCTTGTTCCAAGACGCTATGGTCAGGGCGGGCATTGACCCCGATTCTCCGGTGTTGGGCGTCAACCAATGGACGTCTGGGTTACAATGCAGATGCATCTCAACCGTTATATTCTTCTCCTTGCCGCCACATATCACGCCATCTCCATTGCTGAATCGAATGAACAGTTGATCCCCCTGGTCTGGCAATTCGATAAAAAAAACAAGCTGGGCAGATATTGAATGGAAATCAACCTCGTACCAATTGCTTACTTTATTTTCAACCTAGACTCAATGAGCCCGGATGCGATTATGGTTGCAGACCAGCAGTAAATAAACTGCCATAGACCCCAATGAAATGCCCCCACTTCAAAAATTCAGGAAAAATACTCACAACACTCCAAGGTATTCTAAACATTCATTATATTATAACCAATTTCATCACCTTTCATTTTCTTTTTAATTTTTGGGGGTTAACTGATGATTTTTAGGAGAAATTTTCATCCGAAGATGATCACCCCCTTAAAATGGTCATGAAGCCCATCACCATTTTAAAAACGACGCCTACACTCCATTGCAAAATGGAGCGCTGTTAGGGCTCCAATTTCATCCAAATTGCACAGAACTAAGCTCACATTCCCGTGCACGGCTTCCACCCATACTTTTTACAAACCCTCAAGTTCATGGCCCACAGTATGCTCAAATAACGAAGAATTTGACGGCTAAACCGTGATTTGGCCGGCGTAGGGGGGGGGGGGGGTTAACTGATGATTTTTAGAAGAAATTTACAAGAAAGATGATCACCCCTTAAAATGGTCCTGAAGCCCATCGCCATTTGGAAAAACGACGCCTACACTCCATTGCAAAATAGAGCGCTGGTAGGGCTCCAATTTCATCCAAATTGCAAAGAACTACAAGCTCACAGTCCTGTGCACGGCTTCCACCCATACTTTTTACAAACCCTCAAGTTCATGGCCCACAGTATGCTCAAATAACGAAGAATTTGACGGCTAAACCGTGATTTGGCCGGCGTAGGCGATTTTGGACCGACTTACTGGCCTGCAACCTTATGAGGTTTTTAAGCTCTGGCAGGAGCTTCTACATGTCACCTGGTGGTCGGTCGGTTGGTCTGTCTGTGCCCAAAAATTGACCAACAAATATATGACCAAATACTGACAAAATGCCGAAAGTTTTCGGAATACGGGCTTTGTCTACTCTAGATCGATGCGCATGCGCGTCTATTTTACATTATGTCTGTCCCCGTAAAACTAACCGAAAATGAACCCCCTATTAACGTTTCCATTAAAATATAACTTCCAAAATTGTATTAATAAAAACAAATAAATAAATTAAATTCTTAACAGAAATTGTTTGTAATAATTCCAAAAGTTGTTTATGAACATTTTGTAAATGGAGGCAAGATTATGTGCAGTAATGTTAAAGTCACATGGTATATAGCCCGTGCGACTGCGGCCCGGGTTTGTACGCACAATATACCCAGTTCACTAATAAATTCAAATTCATTCAAATTCAAATTCATGCACGCATGCGCATCTTTGGGCCCGAAGGCAAAAAGCGAGAGCGGCCCATTGAAAATGTGCAAGGATCCTAACAGTTTTGTTATTTTCTTCCAATTTCCCCAAGATTTGTCCCATTTGTCTTTGGAAAAGTCCCCGGTCCCTTTCTGGTCTAAGCGGGTTTTTTTCGGGGGAGGGGGGGGGGGGGGTTGGGAGTACAAAATAAACACTTTTAATTTTATCATATGAAAAGGGCACCTTTTTAAACATGTAAACTGTCCATGCTTTTCCCGGACAACTCGAGGACGCTGTTGCCGTGATGTCATTTCAGGAATAAACCGTTCAGTTTAGGGGTGTGCCGTTGAAATTGTGAACTTAACATTTTGCTCATTGAAAACATTGCTCATGAATATGGAAATTCTCATTAGCACAACCCCCCCCCCAAAAAAAAAACACCAAAAATAGCCTTGCTCACCTGTGTAATTCCAATTGGTTTGCATTTAAAAAGTTACATTGCATGGGCCTTTTAAGGCCCTCCATCTCAACATCTTAACTGCCTGTGACCGATTTATTTATATTTTTTTCAAGAGTTCAAAACCAGACGTAGTGTAGGCCTAATGTTGTTGTTTTTTCACTGATTCTACGATTACCATTGGAATTTTAACCAAAGGGGAAAGGTTTATTCGACCATATTTTGGGCAGCGCGTTAAAAACTGTTTTCATGTTTCCCCCGGTTGTACCTAATGGGAGACAATATCTTACAGGGAACCGTTCTGGTCTTACCCAACCTTATCCCCAGGGCCTACTTTATTTCTAACCTCGTTTCCAATAATAGCCCGGGAAACTATCTTCCTGCTATACTGCTGATTCGATACCAAAACTGGATATATATCGTGTACTTGGTGTATATATTTTCCAACGTGTAAAACGAGTGTTCACGTTCATTGTAAATATTACGTCCACACCTTTTCAACAAGAATCATTTCCTTTCCAATTCGTTCATTTTAATATGAAATGTGACAGGACCTACTGCATATCGACTGGATACGATTGTAACATTTTAACTTCGACAATAAGATTGTGTTTTTACCCCCGACACCACAAGCAAAAAAACACGCTGATGTAAAGCACAGGACGACACCAGACTATTCATCATTTGCATACGTGTTCAAAATTGTGCAAACTAGTGCAGTGCCCGTCTAAAATGTGCATGTTCGGGAAACGCAAATTGCTTTGCCGCTGGTATATGTTGCATACTTGCAGAGTTTTGGAGAACTGCTCGTGCGAACAACGCACGCGATTCAATGGTGTTGTTTTCACAGGTTGAACGCACACTTACGTCAAAATTTTTGCCAAGTTTGAAGTTCGACCACCTACAATGGTCGCTCAGTCGATTGCAAAAATAATGTGCCCGTGCACATACGAAAACATGGCATGCAGTGCTATTCACCCATTGATCCATTAGTATTCACCCATACTGGACAATGTATCGCCCTGCAATGCACGTGCACGTGCCCATCTTTTTGCATTGTTTGCGTCATATTGAGCACGCGCGCTTTAGCTTAAACATGACGTAAACAATTGAAAAGAACGGCAGTGCGTGCGGGTGTTATGTTCTAAGCTATATACTGCCACGTTTGCCTCAGAAAATACTGCTTTTTGCAGCTTTTTCGACAACCGCTGGTCCAAACAACTTCAAACTTTGCACTGCACATTCTGTTGTCCCGAAAAATATACCCGCCGATTTTCAACTTCATACGGTGCCCGGTTCTGGAGATAATCGACGGACAGACAGACAGACAGAGATTCCTGGAATTATAGTAAGACTAGTGCAGTGCCCGTCTAAAATGTGCATGTTCGGGAAACGCAAATTGCTTTACCGCTGGTATAGGTTGCATACTTGCAGAGTTTTGGAGAACCAATCTTGCAAACAACGCACGCGATTCAATGGTGTTGTTTTCACAGGTTGATCGCACACTTACGTCAAAATTTTTGCCAAGTTTGAAGTTCGACCACCTACAATGGTCGCTCAGTCGACAGCAAAAATAATGTGCCCGTGTACATACGAAAACATGGTATGCAGTGCTATTCACCCATTGATCATTAGTATTCACCCATACTGGACAATGTATCGCCCTGCAATGCACGTGTTTTTCTGCTCGTCCTTTTTGCATTCTTTGCGTCATATTGAGCACGCGCGCTTTGGCTTAAACATGATGTAAACAATTGAAAAGAACGGCAGTGCGTGCGGGTGTTATGTTCTAGGCTATATTCTGGCGCGCTAGGCTTCAGAAAATACTGCTTTTTTGCAGCTTTTTCGAGAACCGCTGGTCCAAACCACTTCAAACTTGGCACTGCACATTCGGTGGTGCTGAGCAATACACCCGCCCATTTTCAACTCCATACGGTGCCCGGTTCTGGAGATAATCGACGGACAGACAGACAGACAGACAGACAGAGATTCCTTGAATTGTAGTATAGATGCAAATGAATCGATGAGTCTTATTCATGAGTCGGCCATATTGAATTGAAAGTGAGGTAAAATCTTAATTTTTTGGAACTTGGGAAGAGAAATGAAAGCAAGTTCATGTAATAAATTCCAATCTGCTTCAATGAATAATTGAACATTTGTAATTAAACATTCCTTAATGTTTAAAGCCATATTAAAAAAAAAATGACAGTAAAATAAGGCTGCATTGTGCCTGCAAAAAAATAGTCTGGCGCCATCCCATTACACATTTTAACAATTAAAGAAATACATTCAGGGAACTCGACAAAAATGGCCAGCTCGTGAATAAGGCCCATAGCAGGTGATGGTGGGCGCGTACTGCTCGACACCCTGGGAACGAGTTTGATTCTTACCGTCTTTGCTTTGAGAGATTTCACTTAGTCCTCCCAGTATTATTCTTTCGCTGAGAGCTGCCTCCGACTTCTGCGATGCTCCTACGCCGATTTTCCCCACCAAACTCGTGGGCAGCTGATGGCAGAATGCAAAACTGAGCGAGCAGAGGGTGCTCGTATCGTAACGGTCGATACACGCCCCTTGCAAATCTATAGTCCAGTACACGACACTGAAATTTGAAGCATAATATCACATAAACTCGAAATAACATATTGATTAAAGTGTTAAGTAAAGTCTGTCCCGAGCCAACATGGCCCATCAGGCCAGCGTTTATCTCCGTTTCAGTGGCATGAAAGGACTGAGAATATTTCTATTCCCCCTGGATGGGATGCCAGTCCATCGCAGGTTACTCCCCACAGCTTATGCATGCAGGTACCCATTATACCCCTGGGTGGAGAGAGGCAAGTGGGGATGAAGTGGCTTGCCCAAGGACACAACTTGACCAGCAGCTGGATTCGAACCCCTGACCCTCAGATCATGAGTCACGAACCCTAACCGCTAGGACACACTTCCCCCAGCACGCATGAAATGCCGAGCACAAAATGTTATAATATTCGGAGAGAATCGTCTATACAATACCATCACCGACACCACGAAGTAGCACTCCACGTGTTAAACCATATTTTTCGGTTTTTAGTTTAAAAACCAAAACAAAACATTTTTAATCATTATTCAATATTCACCAAGGCCTACCATTGCACGAAGTTTCAAAAGCTTCAAGAGTCTTACTTTAATAATTACCCTAATTTTCCATGGCGACTTTTGCGCGAAAGTGACAATTTTTGTTTTCAAGTAGCACAGTTCCATTTTCCGTTGTAATGATGGCGCGCTGTGTGCTCCGTATGCGAGCAAAAGCGTTTTTCACGAAGTAACACCTCCGTTTCACGAAGTAGCACTCACGTAGTGTTGTAATACATTCAATGAAGCGTACGACTTCGTGAAAATCTGTGTAGTCGCAGGCTTTTTTTGGTTTCACGAACTAGCATCACCTCTTTTTTAGCTTATTTCTTGTTGATTTAATATACACACGGGTCAAAAACAGCAGAATCTAATACGTCCACAACGAGAAACCCAACTTAAAATACTGTGCAGTTTAATATGAAGGGAAGTGTTGCTCTAGAAGGCGTTCAACTTTAGATGCCGTTTTCTCCGATTGCTAGTTTTTACTGGTACGTATTATACATGAGGTTTACATCACTGATTACAAAAAGTTCATTTTAATGGAAAAAAAATGGCAAACTAAAAATAAGACGAAAAAATCCACAGCATTTTATTTTAAACGTCTGATTTTGATATTTTACTTATAAACTCTTAAGTACTAATAGTTTTCTTGATGTTCCTAGCCGTTAGGCTATAAAGTAACAAGTGGTATGTAGGGCGAAGGGCAATGATAAGGCAAAACGTTTCGAGTTGCCTTCGTAGTCATTGTTTAAGAGCTCAGTACAAGTGCCTAATTTTAAAAACTCCAAAGTTGTCTGAAACATTTCTCGCAATAAAATCCCAAACGTTTCCCCGAAAAGTCCAAAACAAACCTACACTTTTTTGACAGAAATATGGACACTATATGTATTTGCAAATTTATACCCCGGCCTAAAAAATAATAAATTCGAAAAGTGAACGCCTCCTCCCCCCCCCCAAAAAAAGTCTGGAAACTAGCTTGTGTCTGCATTTGTTTGTTGGGGTGTTTGTTTGTTTGTTGTTTACCTTACAAGGTGGCTGAAGTCAAAATCGGCAGTCCTGTAGTCCCCACAGAGAATTCCGGCTGTTGGATGGGCCGGAGCTACGGTGTGGGCGGTATGCTTGGTTGGTCCTACCGTCTGGGCAGTTGCATGCGTTACAGGAGGTACTGTGGGTACAACAAGAGTCGGCCTTTTGGTTGTGACTGCCGATGGCGTAGCTAGAGTCTGGCATGTGCCTTGACTCGCAAGGCTCGCCAAGACCAGAAACTGCAGGAGAATTGTAGCTAACGCAACAGTAGCCCGCCAATGGGCGGTTGTACACTCCACAGTCGCCATGTTGGTTTTCATTTTGGGGGAGTCATGTGCCTATGCCGTCAGGTGAATATTATCTGTCGTGCTTTGTGTCAATAATCTTTTGACCCTGATACAAAGTCTAATCATACATGCATGGTTTCACGGCACGTAAGGTTTTCTTTTGACCGAGTGCACGGAAGCCACCACCATCTTTTCTTCAAAAGAATCCGGGTAAATATTGACCAGCAATTGCCTCAGATCGCATCCACATGCACAGAGCATATGTAGAATCCCCCCCCCCCAAAAAAAAAAAAACTCGCCGTAATTTGACCCAAAAAGTTAGTGGGGACCACAGTTTTATCCCCCCCCCCCCCCAAGAAATTGTGTTCTTTATGGGCCCTTGATTATATGGCAGTTGTCTCAGGGGTTGCTGGTTAAAACCCACTCTTTGGTAAAAATACATGTATAGGAAAATCACGCAGAATAACATTTGCCTACCCCCTTGGCAGTTAACCTCCCCCTTCTTGACCTCGACCCCTCCCCCTATGATCCTATTTTGAATTCGTGGAAAAGTAAAGACGTAAGTTTAGTTGATAAGAACGCAGGAGACCGATTTGAACTTGAGCAGGAAAGTGTTTTTATTTTCTGGAGAGCAAGATTTTCCAACTTGCAAACGCTCCTGTAAAATCCAATGCACTTATGGTGTACGAGATTCGCAAGCAATAGGAAATTATTATTAACTGCATGATAAGAATTCGTCATGATAAGAATTCGTCACTGATGATGCAGCAACATCGCGTGCATGCCTATGTTCCCCAATACCGATGTTCCCCAAAATCCTTACCCTATAACCCTAGCCCAAACCCTAATCCCAAGTCGGGGAACATCGGTATTGGGGAACCGTTATAGGACGGTACTGGGGAACATCGGATAGACCCCCTAGATCATAATCTACAGTTTGCATTGAGCAGCCATTTGGTGTTTTCTGTCTATTTTGATCGTGTTTTGTTTTGATTCGGGCCATAAATGCACAAAAGCTTTGCATATCCCCGTAGGAGAAAAACACACAACTATATTGTGTTGAAATGTAAGTGCACTCTCCATGTAACGACCGCCATGATCCCCATAGCAAAATAGGCATCCGCTTTTCGGTTGTTTCGAGATTTTTTTCATGAGCAACCGTTCTCACGCAATATCATGTTACCCCAGTCGACTATGACCCCCCCCCCCCGAAGACCACTATTTAAAGAGTTGTATTGAAGATGTCATGGAAGAAAAAAATTCACATGCCATATGGAAAACTAAATCACATGATATTGCGGAGTGATAGTTATGTCACGGGTAAGTTTTTATTACAAGATTGTGCTGTCGAAAGTTTCGAAACACACGCGCGAGGGCGCTCTTTAAAAAAAGTGCGCTATAGTCGGGCTAATATATCGTTAGTGCTGAATGGGTTATCTAGACGCGCGAGACGTCTGGGTGTTAAGGCACATGTAGTAAGTGTGCAATGCAGTAGTCAGTACAGAAGATTGTGCCGGTAAACTCGTGTTTGTAAACACAAACGAATCAGCGTAAATTACCGGGACAGATTGGTATGACCATGGAGGAATTAATTAGCTGTTTATGTTGGCACAATTGCAGGCCTATTTGCTAAATGACTTCCAAATCATAAAAGCGGAAAAACACAAGCTGACGGACTGACACTACTAAAACTTTCTACATGTTCTACTACTTACTACTTATAGTTATACTAGGGGCCTAAACCTGTAAACTACTTTCAGTTTTTAATACTCAATAAAGTCATAATATTAATTTAAATTAAGGTCATCATAAAGCAATAGAAAAGTAGCCCCCTCTTTTTCAGACGTCTATATTTTGTGTAGTTTCCAATTCCAGGTTCGTTTGCACACGTTACGGTGTCTAAATTCCAATACGAAATTACACGAAAAATACATGTCTGAAAAAGGGGGACTACTTAAAGTA
Source organism: Patiria pectinifera (assembly GCA_029964075.1). Lineage (NCBI taxonomy): Eukaryota > Metazoa > Echinodermata > Asteroidea > Valvatida > Asterinidae > Patiria > Patiria pectinifera. The sequence goes on along the minus strand of CM057129.1, from coordinate 5,488,180 downwards.
GTCCCCCTTTTTCAGACGTCTACTTTTCTATTGCTTTAAAGAGGGTGAGTGTACTTCTAAAGTGTAAATAAACTAAAACCAAAGTCTACATGTGAAAATAAGAACTTGACAAAGTTCTACATTTTCGGGTACAAGATGTAGACTACATGTTCCAAGTGTTGCCTTTATTTACGGAGGTAGTCAAGTAAATTGGCCACATTTATGGGGCTACATCATGGTCATGTAGGTAGGGGGCCTATTCTGAATCTGAGCCGACTTTGCACCCAGTGGCTATTGTTACGGCAGTCAAGTTCAACCGTCTGGATCCCTGACCTGACATGTATTCAACATCAGGATCTTGAGCTCTTGCAACCAGACTTGAATCAACCTTTTGTTATTTTAATTCAGTAACAGTGAATGCTCATAAGGTTCACTCACGCATCCCAGTAAAAGAAAGGTAGGGCCTATACTGCCAGGGAGTCAGGTTGGCGTAGCGGTACTTTCTCCTCCTCCACCGCTGTGATTTGAGGAATCCTTGGTTTCATTATCAAAAATGATTATTAATAATAATAATAACTTAAGTTTTTGACTCGGTTGCCTTGCAAAATGCAAGGATTTTCAGGATTCTTATTTATTCTGTTTAAACTGTTTTGTTCCAGATTGGGCAAATCTACATGTATTTTCGGAACACCGTGTGAGAAATAATTCGACATGGCAAGCTATAGAGATGTCCGTCCAGTGTCGACCAATAGCTCGGACGATAGCAGTGGCGATTCAAACAGTGACAGTGAGGAGGATCAGCCGTGGAAACGACGAAAGGCGACGAGCCAATCACAGGGCATACGCGGCCAGAAGCAGCATCCGATTGGCTCAGACCTGAAGCAGGATGCTCCGAAGGTTGCCCCTGGCAACAGCTCCCAACCGGGCGTGAAAAGACCCCGGAGGAATAATGTCTGGGGCGAGGTCGTGCAACAGCAGAACGAGGCCCTGGTCGCTCGTGAAATGAACGAATTTGGCATGGACTTAAATCGCAGCCGGGACGTCGAAAGCTACAACTACAAACTGGATACAGAGGAGAACGCGTCGAGGGTGTATCTAGGAGCGCCATCTGTCTCCAAACCGGAGTCGAACCAGGGGAGGAATCTCAAACGAGGCATCGGAGAAGCGGATGATGATAGCTGGCTTGTGAATCCACAGCGAAACCAAACTGACAGTGGTGAACGGAAACCTGTGCACGATCGGCTCGGGGAGAGAGTTCCTAGCCACAGGCCGATCGCCAAAGCCAGACTCGGGAGTCGAGTAGAGTCTTCCGACGTCACCCCCATGAGGTTCATTACCATCGACCCATCGCTTAGCAAGAAAGAGATAACAGGCAAATTGGCTTACAGTCTGCAAGAACCCAAGCGAGAACTGATCGTGAGAGTCGTGGACACCCTCGGAGTGGAGAAATCTTTAGAGTTGTGGAACTTGACTGCAGATATTGAAAAAGATGGCGGCATGATGATACTGGTGAGTGAGATAGCATTTGTAATTTCCATCGAAAAACACCAACTTATTTCGAGAAAAGCCTGTATGTATTGCTACAATCTTTTAACCCTAACTCCCTAGGCCTTTTTGCTAGGATGTAGCCTCAATCCTGCAAAATCCTCCAATTGGCCTCATGGAAAAAAAAAGCATATAGCCTCAATCCTGCAAATTTCTCCATTATTTCTTGAATATAGTCTGTGGAGAGGTGACCACTGCCTGAATCCTATAAAATCCTCCAGCTATGACTGTCAATAGGCTGAGGCAGAGGCAGTGACATCCTGGAGCAGTGCGGAGGATGTCAAGTATAATCAAGGACTACATTTATGCTAGGCTGAGCAGAAACAATACAAGGTCTGCCCGAAGACCTTGACATAGTGCAGCCTCCGAAATCAGCCACGCACTTTTGCCACGTAACCTGAATCCTGCAAATTGCTCCAATTTGCAAAAAGGATTTTGGATGGTGAGAGTTAATCCACTCAACTATCAGGTACTCATCTCGCTCCATGGTGAACAGCAGCAAGTGTTGTAAAACGTCTTGCCCAAGAACACAACTCATGATACCCTGGTTGGTTTGAACCCCTTGTGGATTCTAATTTCCATCATTATCCCTAACCTGCCTCAATCTTCCAAAATCCTCTTGGTGGTTTTGGAGGTTTTTGGATGAATGGTGTTTGAGAAATATGAGGATACCTCAATCCTCCAAAGTCTTCTTGGCGGTTTGGGAGGATTGAGGATGAATGGTGTTTGAGAAATATGAGGATTTTAGAGGATTGAGGATGACTGGTCGCTGGTGAAGCACACGTGAGGATTTTGGAGGATTACCTCAATCCTCCAAAGTCCTCTTGGCGGTTTGGGAGGATTGAGGATGAATGTTTGAGAAATATGAGGATTTTGTAGGATTGAGGATGACTGGTGAAGCACATGTGAGGATTTTGGAGGATTGAGGATAAATGCATTTTTTTTAGGCAGGACTGTCTGACGATTTTGAAGATTGAGGCGCTGGGTATCCTTCATTTGAACATTAGTGCAACATTTTGGAAGATTTTGGAGGGTTCCTAGCAAAAAGGGCCTAAGGAGTTAGGGTTATATGAACTCATGTTGTAAAACCCCTGTGCAAGAGGTTCGGTCTCTTTTTAATTAACTATCAGGTACTCATCTTGCTCCATAGATAACAGCAGCCATTGTTGTAAAACGTCTTGCCCAAGAACACAACTAGCATGATATCCTGGTTGGTTTGAACCCCTAGTAGATTCTAATTTCCATCATTGTATTTAATAACAACGCATGTTGAAAAAACCCCAGTACAAGAGGTACAATCTTTTTAATTGACTCCAACTTTCAGGTTATGAGCAGCAATTGTTATAAAGTGTCTTGCCCAAGAACACAATCACCATGATAAACTGATTGGGTTTGAGCCTATCCCTTGCGGATTCTAAAAGGATGGATGCAGTTTGGAAGTTGCTGAAAGTTGAACTTCCTTTAAGGTGAAAAACCTGAAACTCTTGATCAGTTAATTTATTTTGTTTGTTTGTTGTTGTTGTTGTTTTTGTTTACAGAATGGCTCTCGAAGGCGATCACCGGGTGGAGTGTTTCTTCAGCTGATGAAGACAGATCCACAGGTTACAAAAGAACAAGTCAGTACAGTCTTTACAATTATCATTTCATTATTTATCAATCTTGAATCCTATTTGTTTTTTTACCATTCCTTAGTTGTTTCCTTATGTGAGCTGCTGTTTGAATCTCAGAGAAATTAGTTAGTGTCCGCCTTATGAATCGTATTAAACAGTTCCGGAATGCTCTTTAGTTTAAAATTGTGCCAAAGTGGAACTAATTTTTGATTGTGAAAATAAACTCATTGCAGTACAGCGTGTAGCAGTCAAACAGATTTTCTTTCTGAGGAAACTAAGTCTTTTGTGTGAAAAATTTACCTTGAGATGAAAAAGTGTTTCTTTACCTTTGACATGATTTTTGTTCTGTGTGGTTTGGGCCTTTTGTTTACAAGTTACGGCAAAGCTTGTAAAGACTGTCAAAATCTGTTTCGGCCACTTTTCAGATTACCGGGTATCTAATGAAAGGCATTCACACATCTTCTTGGTATGTGAATGCCTTTCATTAGATGCCAGATAATCTGAAAAAGCGACCCAACTTGGGATTCAAGTCCTTTCATTTAATTAGCTGTATCTCTGGACTGGGGTGTCCAAATGAGATGGTAAAGTAAAGTGGACGAACCTGTGTTTTAAACAGGAATGGAGTGCCCATCTCTCTTTCGTTAGCGATTGGGCCAGACTCATATGCTGCTGTGGGGGGATCGCCACACCTCCTCCATAGCGAGTCTGTGACCTTCCCCAGCATTGAATAATGCTGGTAGCCATTTAACGCCTGGGTTGAGAGGAGTAATTGAGGTAAAGCGCCTTACTCAAGGGCACAACATGCATGGCCACGGCGGGGCTCACAACCTCACGATCATGAATCCTGTGCTCCACCGCTAGACCATGAGATGGGATAAAGACCATTGTGTAGAGTATCGACTACACCTTTAGACTCTAGAGATACTTTTGCAAAAAGAGAGTGCTAGTATTTTGTGTGTGTTAATATTTATTGTTTTGACTGCTACACTCAAATTATAAACTTGGTAAACATTACATGGCATTGTATCCATTTTAACCAAGTTAACCATTTTCTTCACCAGGTCAGCAAAATCTTTGCCGAGGAGAGGAAGAACGAGAACGAGCAGAAGCATAAAAGGGAGAGACGACGAAAACGCAAGAAAACTGTCAAGTTCAAAGAAGAGGTTGAAGAAGCCGCACCCAGAGGAGACGAAGAGGCAACGGAAGTAAAGGAAGAGAGGAGGATTAGTGACGAAGACGAAGGACCCTCTGTGAGAGAAGCGGAGGAGGTGCAGTTGAAGAGAGAAGGCCAGGGGCTGGAAATGGAAGAAGGAGAAATTGATGATGAGGAGGAGAAACAGGAGGAAAAGACATTTTTAAAGGAAGAGCAGATGGAGTAGAGACAGTGGGCAGATCCTTAGGCACCGCCCACTGATGCGCTAACTAATCACAGCCTTTTAATGCACAATTGACCTATTGCCGTTTGCGAGTTAGCCACGCCCCTTAGACAACCCTATGGAGTTTGTGTGCACTTAAGTTTTGTCTGTCTCAGATTTTGCGCGCTCCATGTCCATTTGTATATCATGTAATTGGACAATATTTCACAAGCTGCGTTGACACGATTCTGACACGATTCTGCCGCGATAGGTCAATTGTATGACACAGTGAACTTCTGTTCTTTAAAGTTACACCATTTGCAACATCCAAAAACAAAACTAACACATTATCATGAAATGCCTTACTTGACTGTAAGTGAATAAAAGCCTCAAGCATTCTGTGAAATCACAACACCAGGTGCGCTGTCATTTTCAAGAAAAGTGGAATTTTGTTATCAATTTCCAAAGATGGTCGGCCGACCATTGTTGGAATTCTTTTTTTAACACTGCCCCAATTCACCAAATTTAGTTAGTCAACATTTTGCTTGCAATCAGTTACACATCCGTGAACGGGTGCAAGCCAGCTAGTTTCGTTCCCTGACCTGACAATTCCCCCACATCTATAAATTGCTCTGTTTCGTCTGAAGTAGGGTCAGGGAACCAGGTAACTAGAACAGCATGTAAAATATGTGATTAAAAAGACTCAAACGTTTCAAGCCACATTTAAAGAAAAAAAATTTAAAGTGAGGCTTGGAACGCGAAATAGTCTGGTACCATCCTGTTCCACAGTTTACAATTTATAAAATAGACTCAGGAAACACGACCAAAAATGGCTTCCTGGTTAATAAGGTCAATAGTGCGCAGGTGCAAGTTGCATAAAAATCAACCACCAGTCGACTAATTGTCCTCGCTTGAACTTGCCAATTGATAAATTCGAGCAAATTTAGTATTAGACTGCAAACCTGATCTCCTCATGCATGTAAATGAGGAGGGGCAACACTCAGATCTTCCGACATTCCATTGGTTGGATCACCGTATGATTCTACATTCCCTGGAATCTGATTGGTCTAGTCATCAATTATGCATGCAAGCTCCTATTTTATGCATGCATAAATATTTAAATTAGTTGATGCTGCGTCATAGAGGTCATAAAAGCAGTAATCATCTGTTTTCAGACTCAATACCTGAGCGAGACTTTTGAAGAGTTTGGACCAGCGCTTTTTGAGACATACTTCACACATTTTTGTCACAAAAACTTTGTCATATTTATTGGATTCAAAATAGTCATAGCACAAATTGTGCACATATTTTGTCATACGGTCTTTTCTGTTTTTTTCCAATTACATGCAAGTGACATGAACGGTGACTATTTTAAATTTTTATTAACTGAAACTGAACAAAATACACTTCAATGTATTTCTGTTCTTGTTTTGTATCGAGAAGGTCGCTGGGAAAAAAGTGGCCAATCTGCTTGTTTCATTTTCGGAAGTTAGTGAGGACGTTTGACAGAAAGAGCTATTTAATTTCTATTGGCTGAAGGAAGCCGTGTTTGCATTTTGTTTATAGTTTTTGTATGTTTATATTGCTGTAACGACATCATGCCATGAATAAAATCAAGAAGCATGTAGTTTGCGATGGCACAATAAAATGAATGAAAACCCTGAAAGGGAAATTCGAAATTCTGTGTCGTTTTACTTATTTATCACTTGGTTGATTGAAGCAAGGCATCGGAGATTGGACAGGGCCAGATGAGGTGAATAATAATATGCCAGCCGGGGGCCAGCATAAAACTGGCACATCATGGCAAATTCATTAACACACACATGTAAACATTAAACTTGTCACAAACACAGACAACATAAATACGCATCAATAATGGTGTACATTCTTGACAAACTAGCTGGATGGATGATAATGAGATGGAATATTTCATGCTCACATGATAAAAGAAATTAAGAAAGCTGCAAATGCGCCAATTAATTCGGAAAGCTGTAAGTTTCCGAGGTGCCCAATATCCCCATTTAGGACGAGTGGCGATATATTCTATTATGTACCAGTATACACCGCTGAAAAAAATCTTTTCAATGAAATCAACTATTTCCAATTATACCATTTCCAAATTCACAATTTTCAAAGTGCATGCGTCTGTCCTGTTTTGGCTGTACGACCATCCGCCCCACCCCCTTCTGTGACCTTGGCCCCGCCCCGTGTGCAGGGTAGACAGACCTTTGGTCCCTCGAGTCACGTGCTGGGTTCTTTTTTATTTGACAAGCGAACTGTGACATTGACAATTGAGTGCTATAGAAAACCTGAATCCAGCTACGCTATGCGAAGGCTATCCAGTCGGCTTTAGGCAATTCAATTATCATTTTCCTCATGTGTTCGACTGCACTTATGCACTGCATGCAGACAGCCGTACACTGAGGCAAGTGTTGATGTTAATGTTATGCGCCCGTGAATTCCATGAAGTGAATCGGTGAAGGGTTTGGCACACGTAGTAGCACCATTCTAAGTGATGGGAAACGTCATGGGAGGCTGTGAGTGCAAACAACCAGGTAAGATCGCATTGATTGTTCATTTGCTGATGTTTGTCGACAAAGATGAACATATTGTAGCCGTGTCCCAATGTCCATATGGCACATCTGTCGATGCAATTTGTGTTATGGACTGTTGAATGAAGATGACGGGAAATGATGCAGGGTGATGCGTATCATAGTCTGGTAATCTATGCAGCTAGACGTGTGTAGAGAAATTAACATGCTAGAGAAAACAGTATATTTCGTTTGACGTTGAAACACAATTGTTTTTGTCTTCATGATACCCACATTATGAATCCTGAAATGACTTTGATGATCGATATATCGTGGAGGAAGGAACGGTTTGTGTTCCTTCCTCCGTGGATATATGGAGAGCCACGCCACTGCACTGTACTTGGTGGTTGGTTGGTTCTTCTCCTAAAAACTCCGCAGAGGAGTTATAACAGGAGGCCAGAAACATCGGGGCAAACGGGATAAGTGTTACTGGGTTCTTTTGCGTGCATTGCATTATACACGACTCACAGCTTTACGTCTTATCCAAAGGACGAAGCAATAATGGTTAAGTGCCTTGCTTAAGGGCACAAGTGTCCAGACACGGTGCTCTTAACCGCTAGGCCATGACATGTCGACCCTCCACTGTCTGGAAAATGTACATGTTATTGAAATTTTGTTGGAATTTCCGTACTTGTATAATCAGCATTAAGCACAGACAATATAAACTATACATGTTTAGCCTACGCCACGCCCGAATCTTGCAGTTTTTGATTATTGTTTAAATGTCAAGATGCTGAGTGTTAACCCACCGTTATTGCCAAGGACTATAAGGCAATACTGTGCGAGCTGTGTACCCATGGCAACGCTTTGCAATCACAATCGAATTACTGATATTGGACCCTTGTGCCCATGGAAACCATGTGGTGTGTGGCATCGAATTCCCAAAGCAAAACAATCAACAAATGGCTCGCAAAATCTAATACTGTGTGTTTATTATCGCAGTCGAAACAAATCCTCAAAACCCCATTATTAATGTATACCCTCCGGACGTTAAAAAAACCCAACTGAATTATAATGTTCATGTTTGGTGCATGTATCTTTTGCAGTGTAACTGTCATTGAAACTTTGACTTTTGAAGAAAAAAAATGTTTTGCTGGTTGAATTTCTCTGTGCAAATGAAGCATCGACTCGTCATGGGACTTGGGGCTTTGGGAGAGAGGGTATAAAGATACAAGGACAAACATTTGAACACGCACGTACATGCTTTGTAAATCGAGGACATCACACTCTTATGTTGTTACTTTGTACTTAAATATTGACTATCCTCATTTGGGGTACATGTCCTCGGTTAGAAAAGACGTTTCCTGTTGTGTCACCACTCATACATTTTGTTCCGTGACGTTTCCGGTCGAGGACTGTCCCCGGTATTTATCTGTCCTCGGTTAGAAAAAACGTTTCCTCTTGTGTCACCAATCGAGGACTGTCCTCAGTGACTTGGATACCTGTCCTCGGTTAGAACAGGATAGTTTCCCACTCCTCGATTTACACCATACTGTGCGAAACACTCTCCAACAAGTGTGTATTTGCCTGCAATTGGGGACCCCCTATATATTGTCCCTCATTTGCTTGTACTAACTCGGGAAGACCTCCCATATGTTTTGTACATGATTGCCAATTTGGTGACCTTCGAGAATTGGGGACCCTATTGTCCTTTATTGTTCAAAGTCTCCTGCAGAAACAAACTCACAACCACGCACTCGCATACCTCAAGATTTCCGCGCCTGCCGTCATCACTAGCAATATTTGTTTTAAATTTTTCCACCAGAGCCGGTCTACGTTTCCATGGTTTACACCGGGGTTTTGAAGGGAACCGATGAAGCCCAACCCATCCCGTTCGATCGGGTCCTGACCCGCTACCCCAGCGACGCGTGGGACCCCGAGAATTTCCAATTTGTCTGCCCCAAAGCGGGGACCTACATGTTCAGCTTTGCAGTAAGGCCGGACCTGGAGTACGCGGCCTCGGTTCACCTGATGCGAGGCACCGAGCCCTCGGTGAGCATCTTCGCCGATAAAAACGACGGCAACGCGGGGACGTCCTCGCAGAGCACCTTGCTGGATCTCACGGCTGGGGAGAAGATCTGGGTGCGTCTTGACGACGGGCCTAACATGGGGATCAGAAGCCATCCCAAGTCGCCTACTACGACGTTCAATGCTCTTCTGGTGCACCCTGCTAAGAGTGGGAAAGATGGAAACTGATTCTGCATTGAATCTGCGATCTTCACTTAAAAACTATTCCGCTTTTCTGTTTAGTCGTATTTCGCATCAGCGAGACATCGCAAACTCAATGCAAACAGGCCCTTGAGTTCCATGTTATCGTGACACCGTCACTGAAGTTAGGGTTCCAGACGAGGCGTGGACGATAGTCGCAGACTTTACCGATAATAGATGTGAACTCGGTCGTAGACAGTTGGCGACGCGGTAGCAGCAGATTGCCATTGCATATATACAATCGCTTGCCAGATTTACACTTTATCTTGTGATACTTTCACATTAATGTGTCTTAGACTTAAAATTAGGATATATTATTGATGTACCCTTACGTGGCGTGGCCCCCAACGTGGCGCACTTTGATTTTTCGCCTGTAGCACCTAGCTAGAGCAAAAGTTTAACTGAAATTTCACAGAAAGTGAAATTTCATCAAGTTCTAAACTTGAGTTTATCTTCCCGTTACAAAGTTAGAAGAAACAATTATTTGGGCGTGATTTTTCGATTTTATTTCGAAGTGCACAGTGAACCCTTTGGAAATGTCCCCCCAAAATAGAAAATAATTTCTTGATAAACTTCTATAGTTGGGTATGTAAGTAGAGATAATATTTGTTTATCAGAATTTATCAACTTTGCAGAAATTCTTAAATGTTAATTTGGAATTTTCTGAGATTTATTCAAGTGCGCCACGTTGGGGAACACTCAGCCGATTTGTGCCCAATTTCCGGACACCACCGTTGTTGAATTTCGGATTAAATTTCATGAAACCGAAATTGTTCACAGAGGTTAATTAGCAAGCATTAATAAGGTAAATGTACCAGTATTTCACTGAATGAATTTGAAGTTTGTCAACAAAGAATTTTGGCAACACTGATGTGGAAAGTCGGGATAAATGTCAAAGTGCGCCACGTTAGGGAACGCCAATATACACTCATCCAAAAAAAAAAAACAATACTTTTTTTTCTCTAACTCAAAGACAACTGAGCATCTTTTGCTTAAAAATTAATAACAACTAATCAGTACAGAAATTCCTTAGCAATCCAGCCATATTTGGGCCAAAACAGTCATTATTAATGTGTACAGAATAATGCAATTTATGACAAATGATATCGGGAAAAAGTGCACTTTTGTTTACGTGCAAGTTGAGTGTGAACATTTTGTTTCTAACGCATTCTTCGAACAAAAAATAATTTCAGTTTTGTTTCTTTACCCTTTCTTCTATTCCATACTTTTCACGTTCTTTGAGGTTCAGGAAAGGAAACTTGGTAAAAAAAAAATAACCAACCAAATTTAAAATTATTTTGTAAGAATTTTTTGTTGTTGGAAGATTAGAGACGAAATGTTCAGTGTTGGTGTGTGAACATTTCGTCTCTAACGCAATCTTTAAAAAAAATCGTAAACAATAAATCCTTAGCCTAGGAAGACATACAGAAGGATGGTGCTAACATTATGGGATTATAGACGAGAATTCTGAGAAATACTGTGGCATTTTAACACTCACAATAATGCAATGCATTTTTGTTTTAGACAGTTGGTTCCCTTTAGAAATTGCATCCTCAAAATTCAGCGCCGCCACCATAGTCCCACATCAAATTTTCGTCAACAACCGCGCTTCTATGCCGCATAACGATTTTTCTTTCGCAAGTAATTGCTAGTCATAGCGTGAAGCTTGGCTTGTAAGCAGGGTGACCATTTTAGCCGATTTGCGGCTAACTTTGACAGAATTTTTGTTCAAAAAAAAACGAGTTTGACAGAAAATTTGACAGAATGGATTTTTTGGGCAGATTTCTGGCAGAATTCTGCAAAAATGGTTATTTGACAGAAGATCAGCAAATTTGAACAAAAAAGTGTACAACATTTCTTTAAAAAAGCTTCAATCCTTTCAAACAAACCCTTGCATAATGGGACAGGTTGGCTGGTCAAGGTGCTGAGGTTCACTGGGAAACAGACTTTGTCGTGGGCCGACTCCGCGTTTTGCCCGAAATTTACCAATAATTCCACATCTTTGTGTGACTAGATTATTTATTATGTAATTTGAATCTTAATTAAGGCAATACAACCAATCTGCATGTGATTTTAAGTGTTTATAGTGTATTTCGAGTAATTCTTGGGAATTCGGCAGATTTTTGATAAATCTGACAGATTTTTGATGTGCATTTAGCAGAATTCGGCTCTGACCTTATGGTCACCCTGCTTGTAAGTTCAATTCACGCTTCCAAACAGTACTGCTTATTAACTAAAAGGGCCCCTCCTACAAATAAAGACACTAGTTGATGTAACCGTGATTAAGATAATTAATTAAAATAAAAGTACTAACTTGAAGCTCGCTTTTTTTTTTCGTTTTGTCAAACCCCTTAAAAGAATTGGCCCAAAGCTCTAAATACACGGTCTTGTTAGTTTGAAGTCTCGCCTGCGCCCTTGTGTTTGTCCTTCCAACCCTGCATGCTTGTCTGTCCCCTGCATGCTTGTTTCTCTGTCATTTACCTCCGAAGAAGACCTTGCTAAGGCTGAAATATCAGGCCATTTTAATTAGCTTCCGAAAATTCAAGTTCAAACTTGGCCTCCGAGGAATGCTTTACAGAAGAAGCGGTGTCGGAACGCTTTTCAAACTGGCCAGGGGGGGGGATCACCAAAAAGGGGCACTTGCTCAGAAAAAAAAGGCACCTTCCGTCGGTGTGAAAGAGAGGAAAATTGTGATACTATTTTCGTTCACACTGCAAGGAATACATGTTAGTTGTTACCCAGAAAAACATTTACTTAACAACATTGATATACAAAACATGTTTGTGTTAACAAATTTAAGAAATGTTAATTCCCTTACTCAAAACATTACAGTGTAGGCCTAGTCCTGAAATAATCTCAATATCAAAAGCCGTGTTGTTCTCAAATAAGGTAATTTACCCTTGAGAGAGCCCTTCGGCTTCCGGCACACCGGGCAGTAACCTCTCTGGGTCCGCCCTTGAATTTGACTAGGCCTATGCTAAGGGACCATTTTTTTCGTGAGAGGGGCACTGTTGCTTTTGATAGCCACTACAGTGACCATTTTATTCGCACGAGGAGCACTATTATTTTTTAAAGGCCAGTGAGAGGAGCACTATTGTTTTATGGCTAATTACTCATCTCGAGAGGGACACAATTTTATTATTGCGAGAGGGGTGTTTGTGCTTTCGAGGGGTAGTTTTCCATCTCGAGAAGGTTCACAATCTTGTTAATGCGCGAGGGGTATTCGTGAGGGGCACCTTTGCATTACAACAGAGTAGAAAATTTTTAATCGCGATCATAATGTTTTCATGTGTGCATCTGAGGGGCAGTTTTGTTTTTATATCGAGAGGGCACATTTATGACCGCGAGAGGGGTACTTTTTTGGCCTGGGCACATCTGACATATGACACTGCACCTCTGGCCTGTGGCTTCTTAGTCTGAGCATTTTCGATGCAATAATTTTGGGCCCGAAAGTGGCGCTATTTAGCCATGTTGTGGAGGGATCCTTTTTCAAGATGGCTACTTTTCCGGATTGGAAAAAAACATCACTCCTCTTAGGCGAATTCTTCTTTGAGTGACAATTTCTCCCAAATTTGAAAAGAAAATGAAAGGTGACGTGTTGATCATCATTTCTCTGTGCAGCCTGAACATCTGAGAGAATTCAGAGTATTTTAAAAAGAAATTTGAAGTACATCTACATGTATATGGATTTCTCAATTGATGGGCCGGGGTGCACCCTGACAGTTTCGCGTTTATAAAGCACGCCCTCTCGTGACATAATTGGTCGAGGTAGGAGGGGAGGGGCTACGAAGAAGCAAGGAGGAAAGGATGGAAGAAGACAGTGTGGAGTTAGGTTATTAGGTGCGCGGCACCAAAACTTAAGAACATTATAGGCCAATTGCGAATGACGTCACATCTGAGGGCAGGCCTTTGTTCCTTTGTGATACGCATGAGTATACATGTTGTACATTCATTGTCACTGAAGACAAATAAGTCTGCCCTCATTGAGGGCGCACTTACAAGGGGAAAGGGTCTGTATTTTACAAATGGAAACAATATTGTTTAGATCACAGACTGCCATAAATAAGACAAACATTTACAGGATCTTATTTTAGATATAATTTTTTTATTTCATTGACTTAAATAAGTCTTTACAGTGTTGGCCAGTGGAAATAAACTTGTGCGACAAAGTATATCAAGAATTTATTCAATGCAGCTGCAGTACAACAGTAAAATTGGCAAAAATTGAAAATACACAATTTAAACAAAGAATCAAAACCCACTTTTTCAAGTATTTTTATTTTATTTCAGTGTTTTAACTTTTTGAGTTGGGTGATCGTGTTGGTTTTTAAATAATTGAATTAATTTCTTTTCATTAAAATATTATGAAAAAAATAGTTTCAATCTCAATAAATTCTGATCTTTACGCCCTAGTGGATGTGTGAAACTCGTTATTCAGCCTCTTCCAATATTTTGAGCGAACATGCTGAAACGAAAAATCTTCGTTTTTCTACTTAATCTACAAACCATTACTATAAATACCAAGTATTACTATAAATAAAACCCACAATATTTAAGTAAATGAGGTTCACCTGAAAAAAATTACTTAAAATTGCTCAATGCCTTTTTGTTTATATTTCCCAAGACAAAATAATATGAAGACAACCGAGAGTTTAGTACGGTAAACTTTTTTGTTAGATACGCGATAACCCGCCGCCACAATAACCCGCCACAGCTATAACCCGCCACAAGAGGGCGTTATCATGAGGAACGGCTATCATTCACGAACCGCCAGCAACAACGTCTTCGGAATCTTGTAAAATATGGGGAAACTAGTGCGCATGCACTACTTCTGCATACTATATACATGTTCCACGAACAAGCTGCTGTGAAGTTGCCCAAAAGTCTTGCTGCATATTGTATGCTAATGGAAGAAATTTAAGAGTTTGGTTCGGAAGTAATATGAAAGGTTTTGAATGCGCGCTCCATGTGCCTTATTACGTAAAACGTGTGTGCGCAAGGGCGTCAATCGCTTGTCAAAAGTGGGAGGGGGGGGGGGAGAGGGAATACCCTGATCAGAAGTAATACTAGCACAAAGCCCCAATGGCATGGGGTGGCGTGGGGTTCGGGGGTGGCGTGGGGTTCGGGCGTGGCGTGGGGTTTGGGGCTTGCTCAAGGAACCCAAGAAAATTTTGTATTCTAGACGCTTTGTGGTGCGATCTGAGGCATTTCGGACCACTTTAACAAAATTCTTTTTGAGCAATTTCATACCGTTTCTAGTTTCCACTTTCCAGCCTTGTCCAGTTTAGCATGGAACTGCCCAGCTTTGGAATCAAATGTAGCCTACAATGTCTCATGTGGGGACAAAAAAGGGGGAAGGAGGGGAAACAAACCCCCCACTTTAAACAGCACCTTGCTACAGACAACCTGAGCTGCCAACAGGTAGGGTGATCCTTGTCGAGTGATCACCTTGAGCGTCTTTTTAGACGGATTTTGGCACTACATAAATGTTCACTATTATTATTATTATTATTATCCTATGGGAGCCAAAGCATGGGCAACCAGGCAAAGGGAGGTCAATCAAGACATTAGTGAGGTTGATGATGGATGATGCAGGGGTTGAGACGACGGATGAGCTCGCTAGCTCGTCCGTCTTGAAGAACAGTCTTGAACAGTCTTGAAGTGTGAGTCATCGCACTCGACTCAAGCATTCACTTGGGTCGACAGAGTGAGTGAGTAAGTTAAAAAGCACCTATCGACGCCCATGTGCGCACGCATTGCACAAATGCTTCAGGATTCTCAAGACGTTGTTGCTGGTGGTTCATGGATGACAGTGGTTCCTTGTGATGACGTCCTCCTGCACTGGTAGGTTACTGCGTATCTACAACAACGTCTTGACCCCTACAGTGTACCTAGAGTTTAGAATGTGTCGGACTTGATTGCTGTTCCAGCTTCAGAGTGTCCAAATACTTGAACAACGTGTCTTTATATTGGTCTGGTATTGCTCGCAAAATCTCGGCATGTTTTGCATCAGGTGTGGAAAGGTAGTGAGCAGGCTGGCTGGTCTGCTCTTTCCAATTGGCGATGAAGCGCTCAATGGAATCCCTCTTGCACATGGGATCGATGAGCGAATAGTAAAACAGTACCGACGTCTTGAAAGGGTTCTTCCAGAACATGTCGATCAACTGATCATAGATCGCGACCGTGTTGCCGTAGGTTAGGTAAAAGTAGACGCTAGTCCCCGTTGCGATGAGCTGTTGTAAGATCCATCTTCTTGTTAGCAATTCCCCCATTCCAACTCGTAATTCTTTCAGCGTGCCGATGACGATACTGTCGAAAACATGGCCACGGATTCGTTGTTCTAAAGCAGAGAACTCATCAGGGTGTTCAGAAACGTAGGTAAGCACGTTCGCGTACATGAAGGCCCCTATTGAGAAAGCGTGGACGACGATTGGCACCTTGCCGGTCTTGGTGTGGAGAAATTCAACGATCTCAGTGGCAACGGGTTGGGAAGATCTAGGCCAGATGAAATTGATGGGTTTGGCATAGGCGGTCAAGACATTAAATCCCCGTTCGGCGTACAGCATGCGGAAACGATCCAAGGCGCGCTCAGTTGCTGTGGCCCAAGGCATGAGGAGTGTGACCGGGGCATTTTCCTCGTCTGCACAGCAAATAAAGAAAATGTGAATTGACGGGTACGCTGTAGTACGGGAACTGGGTACCCTGTTGAAAAAAACACAGGTATCCGGGTACCCGTGAAAGAAACCCAACCCGAAATTCAAATCTCGGCTGTTGAGATTGTTCATAAAGGTCCGCACGATAATACTGCCACATTGGTGCGTCGGTACAGCAAGATACAAGTGTGTACAGAGAGCTTTACAGCTTTACGGTGGAACTTGCAACTTTCTCAAGCGTCATAAATGTGAAATATGTTTTGTTTTCCCATGTAGCCCGGTTTTCAGTTTTAAAATCCTCCACAAATGACATTTGAAACCTTTCTTTTTCATTGTCTGAGAAATTACTTTGTCATTAGTAAAGTTGGTTGCAGGTACCCGATTCCATAATCTGGAACCGGTTCCTGACATAAACGGTCGGGTACTCGGGCACCCAGTTCCGATGCACAGCCTTATCGGACTTCTGGTACCGAGCATTGTGGAACCTTGGTTATCATGAATCTCAGGGAATGTTTAGAATAGGGCAAAGAGCAGTGTAAAATTCCAAAAGATCCAGGAATGAATATTGGCCTGACAGACAGGATAACATAGTCTATGGAATAACCCCTTGCACAGCAAGGGTCTATAAATATGTGAGCAGATTCAGCGATTAATTATGCAAACCAGACTGCGTCTTGACCTCCGCAATCTGACTATTCGGTGGGCGCCCTCTATTTCGAGTCTCTAGTATTCCGATGTTATGGAGTATGGACATTTACATTGTAAAACCTGGACACAACGTTTATTATGCTTTTATGTTGTGAATTCTATTTGCAAAAACAGGCTGCGTCACGCGGCCTGTAACGGTATGCTACGCGAGGCGTGATCGTCCTGTGGGGGTGCCTTCTATATTGGGTCTTCTGTAACCCATTGTCATGGACAACAACATTCTAAAACCTGGACACAACTACATGTAAATGCTACCGTATAATGTTGTGAATTGTATTTGCAAAAATAGGCTGTGTCACGCAGCCTGGAACAATATGTAACGCGAGGCACGATCGTCCTGCGGACTAGCTTCAAATGAACATCACATAATATTTTAAATAACAGGCGCATTCACGACACGCCCACGATGACCATTCACGTATACATCATTTTGCAAACAGCCAATGTTGAGTTTTATTAGGTCTCCAAACATAAATATACACGCACTATCCAAACTGAGCAATCAACAGCTTAGTCCAGATTTTCGGAAGGGGCGGGGGATGGCATAATTTCGAGCTGATATTGGGTTCCCAATACGACAATAGTCAAGTAGTAATACCTGTAACATTTTGGCGAGCAGTAAACCGCAAAATTGGGACAAAAATTACAACAGGGAGTTAATTGCAGAGGTTAATCGAAAAATGAATGATAAAACCTACCCTTGAATTTGTGCAGGCGTAACACAGGTGAGATGTTAACGATGGTTGCTTTGTATTTGTTTGTCTCCATGGTCGACAAAGACGAACGGCAAACAGAAATGAGCTTCGATATAGAAGAAAAACATAACTATATCAGTTCCTATACTGAACGGAACTTCCGTAACCATTTTCATTGGCTTCTTTTGTACATCATAATCAAATGGGTTATCAATGAATCAATGAATCAATATTGATGTGATTATTGAACACACAACCTTGCATCTCTTGAAATCTAAATGATCATGAAAGTTGTAAATCACATCCTCCAAGGAAAGGTTGTGTACAATTAAAGACTAAAGGAGGAGCAGTGTTGTAGTCGAGTGCTATTTTCCGAGGGCCGAGTATTGCAGGGGACTTCACTTAGATTGCCGAGTACAAATACGATTATACCTCCGAGTACGAGTACTTGTACTTCCACGTACGAGTCCAAGTACTGCCGAGAACTTAGATTGCCGAGTACGTGTACTTATACGATTATACCTTTAAGTATGAGTACTTGTACTTCTGAGTACGAGTACGAGTACTACATGTAGTACTTGTACCTCCGAGTACGAGTACTTGCACTTCCAAGTGCGAGTCCCAGTACTGCCGAGAACTAAGATTGCCGAGTACGAGTACTTATACGATTATACCTCCAAGTACCAGTACTTGTACTTCTGAGTACGAGTACGAGTACTACATGTACTTGTATGTGGATTTCTCACTTGTACCTCTCCCCTCTGAATACGAGTACTTGTACTTCCTAGTACGAGTACGACTACTGCCGAGAACTTAGATTGCCGAGTACAAGTACTTATACAATTATACCTCTGAGTATGAGTACTTGTACTTCCGAGTACAAGTAGTACTTGTACTTCCGAGTACAAGTATTTGTACTGCTGAATATGGCCATACAGCAAATGGTTCATTGTGCGTAACTGGCCCAGGCCCGGTCAGACCGATATACAGACTCACTCACAACTACAATATGTTTGTCCGGACGTGCAAAAATTGAAAATCAGGATAATGTCTAAGTCAAGCTATTTTCCCTGAGTACTGCTATTCGAGTGCGAGTATTTTGATGATCAAGTAAAATTTCGACATGTCAAGTACAAGTACTTCCTGCCCGAGTACGAGTACCGTCATTTTGGGTCACCATACTAGATCACCACTTTACCTGCCGCCAAACACATCAATTTTCACCTCACCTTGTGATTTCACCCAAGAGGAATCCAGGAAGCTCTGGAAATGTGAAAAAAAATTAGGCAAAATGTGTTTTTAGAGCACATTTTGGATGCACACGTCGTGCAAAACTAAGTTGAAGCAGCCGGTCAAAACTGATTGAAGTGTCTGGAAGACAGCGGTACGTTATATACGCATGACATCGACAACATGACAACGCATGAGCCGGCTAATGATAGTGCAATATGTCATTATGAATATTTATTTTCTCATGAATATTTAGTTTATTTCAATGGATACTTCAAATACAACCAAAGATTGACCATTGCAACAGCGATCGTGCGCGGCCTAGCCGTTAGAAGTCTCGTGTTTCAAGCAAGAGTCCGAGGTTCGAATCTCGATGAAATAAGTGACTGATTAATAAATAGAAATAAAGGAAAGGAGAGGGTGAGAGTAGAGGAGGGAAAGTGGAGGGAATAACCATAATGGATGCAACTTTTGGCGCTTGAAAATTAATTGAAAAAAGTGTTGATCCAGTACGGAAATTTTTCCCCAACATGACCAAAAAGGATTCAGGCCTAAGAAAATTATTAAGCAAATTGCTACATGATCGTGATGATCCTCGAATCATACGTTTACAAAACTACCGACAGGAAAAACTAACTTTTTCAAATGTCGCACACTGCGAATTTGTCGATTATCTCCCACAATGCACTGGGAAAAATTAACTCTCCGTGGCAAACTCTTGGTGGCGCACTGCATTGTGATGGTAGGACCTAACAGCATCGCACTCGGGATACAGGGACCATCGAATGAACGCTGGGCATGATGACCACATCGTGTCGTTTAAACATTTATCGAGGGCGCGCGATGCATCGATTATGATAATGAGTAGACCATGTGAAAAGGAGTCGGGATTCGGGAACTAGCTTGAACTGGTTTCTGTCCATAAACGCTGCCCTAGTTCCCGACTCCCTATTAATATTATCCGTAAATAACTTTTTTGGCGGCGCATTTTTTTGGTTTATTTATTGTTTTTTTCGGGGGGGGGGGCACAATTTTTGTTTTTAGCGGCGCTCCCCCCTCCCGCCCCCCCCTCCCAAAATGCAGCGCAAAAAAAATGGCGATGCCCCCCCAAAACACCACGACGCCCCCCCAAAAAAATGCGCCGCCCCCCAAAAAAAATGCGCCGCCCCCCAAAAAAATGCGCCACCCCCTCCCCGCCCCCAAAAACAAAATGCACCCGTGGAGTGTGTTTTGTGGTGTTTTCCTAGAGCTTGAGTAATTCCAGTTTTAATGCCTATCGCATAGGCATTTAGAGCTGGAGTTGGCCAATTTACTGGACTGCCTCCGTAAACATAGGCCACACATCCACATGTACAAAAACGTGTCGCACTTTGTCAAATTTTGATTTTCACATTTAGGCTTAGTTTGTAAGGTTTCTTTTGCTTTAGATGTCTATTTTTTTGTGAAATTTCCAGATTCATTTGCACACATTTGCGTAGTCCGAAAATTTGGGACTCTCAATACTGTGTATGAGAGTCCCAAAACTTAAGGTATCCATATTGTGCAGAAGTTTGTGCTGCATAATAAAACCAGTGTGAATCAAATGTGCAAGCTTCTTACTCACTACAGTTTCTTCAATAATCCCCGAAACTTCTGCCCTGCAAAGTTGCTGTTGTGAGCATTGCATCACCAAAAATTCAGCATTTAATTCTAATTTTGCAGGGAGTTATCGAAATCCAAACGCGAAACATCACGTTGATGTGTACTGCAATGCATTGTGCAAAAAGACTCCTCAGCTAAAACATTTTCATCGTGTAGATAAAACAGCGCCCTCTTGTTGATCTGAGTGAATGCAGAATGTTTCATTTTTTAACAGAGGGCGCTATGTTCATTTGGCCATCGATTAAAAAACAAGTAAGCTGCAAGGCTCTTCCTACACCTACCCAGAATACCTTGGGAATCACAACACCATTTCTAAAGCATGGAGAATGATGTGGATGGTTTTTGAACTGTCAAAAACTTGCCTTAAAATTGGATTTAAGGTCTCAAATTTTGCAGGTGACATGCTTGCAACTTAAGCATTTTGATGTATGTGTTGTGTGGGCATTAATTAGCTGAATGGTGAGTAAAAAAACGTCAGTAGTAATTTTGCACGTTTTTATGCACTCACGGTCCCAGTCTGACATTTGCGTAGCCCCACTAGTGTGGCCGCGGTATGCTGCGCTAAACCTCTGCTGTGGCCGCGGTATGCTGCGCTGAACCTCTGTTCAGCGCAGCATACCGCGGCCACACTAGTGGGGCCAACATTTGCGTATCAAAATTTCAACATGAAATTTCACAAAAAATTAGACTTCTGAAAAAGGCAGCACTTTCTGATTAGCCTATGGTGGGTGAGTATGCTTCTATTTATTAAGCAAAAAAACCCCTACAAACTAAGCCTAAATGTGAAAATCAAAATCTGGCAACGTCGACACGATTTTGTACATGTGGATGTGTGGCCTATGTTTACGGAGGCAGTCCAGTAAATAGGCCACATTTATGGGGCTATACTCAAGCTAGTGTTTTCCATCCAGTAGGCAGTCATGGCAGTAAGGCCTCGTCCAGTAAAATTGGTCTGTTGCTCACAGTCACATTTTACAATGGGGCGCTAGCCAGAGATGGGAATCTTTCCAGTCTATTATTAGTATTAAGTATAAAACTATTTTACCTGCTTGGTCTGGACTCTACGAGCAATGGGTTGAAGTACGGCAGCTAGCATTATCAATCAAAGATTTGAAAAGCTGATAAAAATAGTGACAATTTCACTGTAGTGTAGGCCTACAATCGTGCACGGCGATCAAGTAGCAGGCAGTGCGCCCTCTTGCGTTAGGAATTGTGAGTCATCACTTAATGTCGCATGGGCCGGGTGCACCCATGCTATACTAGTCATTCCAGTATAAAAAAATCCCATAATTAAAAATAGTACGCTGTCTGACGTCTGCTGGTCTGTCTGTCTGTCTGTCTGTCGTGGTGATCTCAGCCCAACAGGCACAGACAGACAAACAGGCAGACAGACAAACCGACTGACCGACCACCAAGTGTTCATGCCAAAAGGGTATATGCAGAGGTGGCAGCAAGTCATTTTTTGCAAGTCCAAGTCAAGTCACAAGTCATTGTTTGCAAGTCCAAGTCAAGTCTCAAGTCATTAGGTCCAGTCACAAGTCAAGTCACAAGTCATTAGTTCGAGTCACAAGTCAAGTCACAAGTCATTTGGTCTAAAAACAAGTCAAGTCACAAGTATCTTTTTCCAAGAACACGTCAAGTTGCACATTATTTTGTCCAGCTGTAATAAGCTAAAAGAATTAACCTGGCGTGAACTTACGAGTTATTTTGACCATGCCTCCTTAATTCCCTTTTTTCAATGTGTTGCAATTACTATTCTTGTAGTATATTAGCCCTTTGTATACTTTAGTAAATTTACTTTACATTGTAGAAATAAATGTTGAGATGACCGTGAAAAAAAAGACTTCCTCACTCGATTACACGTAGTATACTAACACTTTATTGTTCAATTTTCATGTATACTAAACGCCTACCAATGGGTTAGGCTATCCGGTATTTTACATGCAATTGACAAAGGCCTGCTTTCTTTTCATGAATGGTTCCTTTCAAAGTTTGTTCAACCAATACATTAAGCAAGAGACAATTGGTCATTGAAAACTGTAGTTTGTTGTGACAGTCTTATTGAACACTTTTTAAACTAGTGGGAACTATTCATTTTACTGGATTCAGTCACTGAGGTATATTTTCTGGAATGAAAAAGCTAATTAAAAGTATAATAGCTTAATTAAAGTGTATTGGGTCGCTCGAGTAGCGTCTGACTTGGGTTGGTAACAAGTCATTTCTTGCAATCCCAAGTCAAGTCACAAGTCGTTGTTTGCAAGTCCAAGTCAAGTCACAAGTCAAAGCTGGTATTTACAAGTCAAGTCACAAGTCACAAAAATAGCGACTCAGGTCCGACTCGAGTCCAAGTCACATGACTCGAGTCAGCAACTCTGGGTATATGATATGCTCCTACACAGAAAAAAAAAACCCGAAACCGAGATGTTATTGCTGATTGGAACAGACGTAGGCAGTGGCGTAGCCACGGGGAGGGGGGAGGGGGGACGTGGGGTCGCCCCCCTCCCCCAGTCGCCCCCCCCCCCCTGAGATTTTGAGTTTCTAAAATAATTATCATTGATAGTATAATGACGCCCCCTCCCGCATGAAATGTTCCGCCCCCCCCCCCCTGAAAAAATTCCTGGCTACGCCACTGGACGTAGGGCATATGTGAATCAAAGGGAGTTATACTCTGTTAGGGGTGAATCTCCTCTTTAAAATGACACCCTGATCATGACATGACATTCACGGTTGACTGAGCAGTGACCAATTGCATGGTGAAAGGGTCTATTTAGAGACTTGCACCACTTTTCAATTGTGGTTGTTGGTGGTGTCATTTGTCACAGAGTGAAAGACTACGGTTGCCAATCAAGGCAGGTGGGGAAAAAGAGATTTCACCATGAAAAGTGGCGCAATTCTATCACAAAATTGGTCTCTGCTCTGTCAACCGTGAATGTAAGGACATGATCAGGGTGTCATTTTAAAGAGAAGATTCAATTCTAACAGAGGATATCTCCCTTTGATTCACATGTGCCCTACTTCTGTTCCATTTAGCAAAAATATCTGGGTTTCGGGGTTTTTTTTTATCCACCCTGTATAGGCCTGAAAGTTCACCCTTTGTTTGTGGTGCGCTTGAAAAGGAAAATTAGTGTGCAAGAATGCTGCCGGCTAAATTTGCATAAATTGCAGGCTCATAAACATCTGTGGTCCGCGAACCGAATGGGGCGCCCCCAATGATCGGATGATGTACTCGTCTTGTTTTCCTAGGTTTACCATCGTTACAAAAGTTAACCTTCTGAACTTGTACAACTACTTTGAATGACGAGATTTACAAAATCCAGGACTTGACTCTAGGTCTGGTAAAAAAATTGCGTTTGTGGAAGTGTTGCGTTTGTAGAGGATTTTTTTCCCTCTTTTAACTGAACGATCAATCATGGAGGAGCAAACAAATACTCTTCAATAACATTTCTTCGTCCACCGCTGGAGGTGACAAACAAGGATCAACGCTCAACATAAATCATCGAAATGACCTATATACTGATAAATTCTATTTTTTTCAAACAGGGGTTTGCTAGTTCGGAAAGTTTCGTCGCTTCGTTTGATTGTTCCTTCCTCCATTTGTTTTGCTCCTTAGGATATCATAAAGGCTGATAAGAAGGAAATTATATCCGCAAGTCTGGGATTGAATGGAATATTCAACTGTCGCTTAAACTTTGGGAAACATTTACTACCCCCCCCCCCCCATCTTATTGGGTTCACCCGTGGAGATTAGAATGGCTCACCGCAGTCATGTCAGTTTATAGGGTGAATCGTTTATAGCAGCCATCAAACCAACTTTTGGTGCTACGTATAGAGGGCGAAAGTTTTCCGGTCGAGCTAGACACGTTCACGAACGTTGGCATACATAATACTGAGAATTAATTCAAGACCGCGATGATTTGGGTAAGTCTTGATGTTTCAATATGAGGCACAGTTGGACTTGATTTTAAAAAGCACGTCCACGTGTTTCCTTGAAGAATAGATGTTTGCGGTCTAACCCTTCAACGATATAACGAGTTTTAGGGAAGAATAATGCGCCTATCAAATGTCCCCCCCCCCACGCCGCCCCAGGTCCGATGTCCGGATTTGGTCACGTTTTTCATGCCCCAGGGTGGGGATTTAATTACATTGTTACCATTGGCGTGCTACATGGAAATGCATGTACGCCCCGCGTATGTATGTCGGGGCATGGTCGGGGATTGTCGCTTAAATTTGCCCGAGGGGTGGGGATTCTGTCACTTCAAAAGTGACAATCCCCACGTCTTGGGTGGGGCAGCCCGGGGGGGGGAGGGTTGGGGGAAACAATTGATAGGCGCATAATACTTGGGCAGCTGCGTGGGCGTTCCTTCACTAACCCTTGTATGGCCACGTAGAATATTTGCGATTTTTTTCTTTTTTAAATTTTTTTTTTACACAATTCTTTAATGGAAACCGATATTTGTGTAAAGTGTCCCGTGTGTTTTGTTTTTGTGTCACGAAAGTTGACTTAAATGCGCCGTGTATTATTCGCGTTAACACACCACAGATCAGAATGAGTAAAAACGCATCCCAAATGGCAGGACTAATTTTTGAATGATCATGAAGTTTTGCCTTTAGCACTTTGAAAATCTAGGACATGAAAGCCCAGTCATTAAACCATTCTTCAGTATTATTATCATTGAAATTACTCATGTATTTTTTCAAGTTACGGAATTTTAAACACAAACAGACAAGTACCGTTTTAAAGTTCTGTCCTCGGATCTGTCAAAAAAAAAGTAAATGTTCTTTCATAAAAACGAAAACAATTTTCACAGACACCTGTAAACCGCGAATGGAATGATAATGTACTCGTCTTGTTTTCCTAGGTTTACCATCCTTACAACCTTCTGAACTTGAACAACGATTGTTTATCTCTGAATGACGAGATTTATTTGTTTCTGTCTCGTTAATGTGACAGGTCTAGGATTCTGGGTCTGGTATATCTCAACTGCGCCTGTGGAAGGGCTGCGTTTGTACATTAAAGGGACGGTCTTGTTTTTGGTTGTTTACGATGAAGCATGGATGAATATAAAATACTGCTCACAGTAACATCACTTAACTGGAGGTTACAGACATAGCACACTCAACATTAATCATCGCAATGAGATCAATACTGAGATATCATTTTCAAAGCAGAGGTTTACTGGATTGAAGAAGTGTTCAGGTGCATTTTCAACACGCAGCTCATTAATCTGTTCTTTTCTGCCATCTCATTTGTTCTTAGGGCAATGCATGTAGGTTTGTGAGAAGGAAATTAAACCACTAACTGTTGTAAACGGAATGTTCAACTGCCGTCGTAAAGTTTGAGAATCATTTACTAATACACCCCCTTATTGGGTTCACTTCGGCATGGAGAAAACATTCCAATAGTACCACCAGACACATTTTTGGAAGTAACAGATGGAGCGTGACAGTAATTTTTGTGATCGAGTTGGACAAGTCCATGAACGCAGGTCTACATAATACTGAAAATTAATTCAAGATCACGACGATTTGGGTACTGTGTAGATGGTTATTAAGGCATATCGCTGGAAACATCTGATCCCTTAAATTTTCGTTAAAAGTCCATTTCTCCGTGAAAAGAATCTTCAAGAGATGTTTCACGGACATTTACACGGGGCTTATATAGGACTAATCCTGTAAGGGTATTTTCACGGTTTTTTAATGACCCTGGCCACTGAGGATTATCATTGGTTATACATAACGGTACACTGGGTCTATCTCCATGGGTAAACAAAGATTTTTAAGGGTGTTTTCACGAACTCCTAATCTGGCTTTAATATGTTGAAAAATCCGTGAAAATTCAGTTTACTGTAATTTCAAGGGAAAATGGCTCCTTAACGAATTTTTAAGGGATGAAGATGTTCTTAGTGGTTTAAGGAAGCAAGTCCACGTTGTTTGTTTCTTGGAATAAAGAGTTTTAGGGAAGACTTTAATACTTGGAACAACCTGCAGTGGCGTAGCACGGTCATTTATTTGGGGTGGGGGTTAACAATTTCTTGAAATGGCCACTTGTACATCCGTGGTGAAATGTCGACATTTTTTTCTCCGGACACTTGGCCTCCGTAAAATTAAAGGGGGCGGGGGGCCTGGTGCCATCTGTCGATCGGGGCGCTGTTCAAAACCAACGATTATGCACACTAACGGTAAATATAATTTTATGTTGCTTTTCAGGGCGATTAGAAAAAAAGGCACCCGGAACAGCCGATGGCGCAAAAAAGGGCACCACTTCTTTTTATAAAGGGCACTTGGTCAGAAAATTTTTTAGGGCACTAAGTTCCTACACAAAAGGGCACTGTTTACAAATTAGGGGGGGGGTTAAGCGCTGGTGAAAAGGGCATTTGAATGGAAAAGTGCTGTCTTTACAAAGTTGGGGGAGGAAAATCCCTGTTTACACTGTTTACAAATTAGGGGGGGGGGGTTAAGCGCTGGTGAAAAGGGCATTTGAATGGAAAAGTGCTGTCTTTACAAAGTTGGGGGGGGAAAATCCCCCACCCCCCCCCCCCGCTGGCTACACCAGTATGGCCTGGACTTCATGGGTGGGCTGCGTGCGCGTTTCTTCACTAGTACCTGGCCGCGTAGTCTATGTAATAACCCATGGCAAATGCCGTGGTCTGTGATAATGTGAGCAGATTTGCTGATTAAAGCTATAGTCCATCATTTGCAGCCATCCGAAAAGTAACTGGCGTAATTATTGTTGAAAAACAAACTTGGTTGAAAGATAGTAAGGGAACTAAACTCCCTGTGAAATTATTCTTTCTGGGAAGCTGTCATTTTGAAGTAATTAACGAAAGAAGGCCTTTCCAACGGGGCGTCTTAAAGATGTAGTCCATCATTTGTAATTTGTGATTTTGAGCAGTTTTGTTGCTTCAAACGAACAAAATGCACAAATTACAAATGATGGACTATATCATTAATTCGGCAAGAAAACCGCCTCTTGACCTCCTAGATTTGAATCAGCGAACGCTTTCTATATCGGATCTTCGGTCATTCACCCGTTGCGCGTCACAGACAATGGATAAAAAAAACCTGTGTTACGCGCTCTGTATCATGTTACGCGATATGCGCACGCCTGTTGTATTTCAAATTATTCGCTCGTACCCCCCCCCCCCGCCCTGCAAACAGGACGCTGGGATACTCTGATGAATTCACGCTCTGATTGGTTGGATTTTGCGTGACCAGTGACCTGCGCGTCATCAAGGTCATGACTCTCCAAGGTTTGAAACGGCCGTTAAGACTGATTACATTACTCTTTTATTCCAGTTTAGACATTTTTTTTCTCGTTGAAAAGCGTAATAATGTAGGAAATTCTGTTAAACTTATCTGTGTTGTAAATTTACAATTCCCGTCACTTGCTCAGGCTCCGTTTCGAATCACGAACGGTCGGATTGCATTATGCGACGCTCAAAATGTTGTCCACATGGTCCGCAATGAAACAGAAATCACATCCGGTATGGAATGTGCGCATTTCTATGGGAAGTTTTCGTATAGCATTTGCGCACATTATCTAACCGCGGTCTTGAACAGCTGCAGCCAGATGCTTTATACATAGGTCATAGGCCACTTCCTTCACAAGATTCTGTGGAGCTCATCAGAGTATCCCAGCGTCCTGTTTGCAGGGCGGGGGGTACGAGCGAATACAAAATACTGCATTCGAATCTACCATGGAGCAAGGAAAATTTGCTCCATGAATCTACCAACTAAACCATTTAGTCCTGATTTAGTAAAGTCGACTCCAATGGACCAGTAAGCACCGCCCCATGGTATTCTGACAAATCACAGCCGTGATCTATGTCCGACGTGCGTGCACTAAAGTCCGAAATGCGTGCACGCGCGTATGATGCACTTGGAAGGAAAATGCAGCGTGGCATTGGAGAGGAGCACGTGTTAATTTGCCCACGTGCGCACTGGGCGGAGCTTACTGGATCGGTCCATTGACTTCATACAGGAGACTTGGCTCCGTGGATTACGGTGATACTCCGACTACGGGCCGTGTAGAGTACAAAAACAACAACGATGCTTTATGTTTTAGGACAAAATTAATATTCTACATGTATTTCGAATATGACGACGGTTACGGGTATTTTAAAACTCGTAGTCGTCTCTATTTCGGCTTCGCCTGCTATTTGGGTCCCTAACTTTGAAGACTCCAGCTCAACATCTGTCAATATTTTCTTTCAAATTAGGTTTTGCCCTTCACCGACGTTTTTAAACACTGTATACTCAGTGTGTTACCTCCCGAGTGAAAGATGGAAAAAATCACTCGGGTGGGACTCGAACCCACGACCTCCTGCTTTCTAGTGCAGATGTCTTACCACTCGACCACCGAGCTAACGGGATCGGTTGGCCGGTTCGAATCTGATGTACATAGCAGCGGGTACCGCATAAACTATTATAAGATTTTTAAAAACGTCGGTGAAGGGCAAAACCTAATTTGATTTATATCACCCCGACGCAAAATTCCATCTTATAATATTTTCTTTCAGAAATATCAAAGTGCATGATGAAACAAGTGGTTTTTTTGTAGAAGCAAATTGGAAACGGAACCAAGAGTTAAAAAATGCCATTGTTTTCAGCCCGGTGCCGATGGCAGCTGCCTGACCTACAATAATTTTGTCCGTGTCGACAAAAATTCGTAATTGTGACGATCGAATCATTTTTTCCCTCTTAGTATCAAGTAGCTCGGTGATACCTATCACCCTGAAAACTAGTATGTCGGTGACCACTTTACGGTGGTCCCCCCCCCCCAAAAAAAAATACACAGAAAATGATAAAATGCTATGATAAGTTTGATCTGTGCCTCAAAACACCTGGGAGAGTTCTGAGTGTTTTTCTGCTTTTAACGTAACTTTTGACCCAGAATTTCGGAGGCAAAGATCAGACCCAGGCCAACCATAGATTTGTATAGTCACGAAAAGTATTTTTGTGATAGTATTGTAAGTATAGCTGCTCATATCACAAGGCCATCAATCATCCTGTCGCTAGGCCCACTCTTGAAGCCTGGAAACAGGTCGTCAGTCATCCTTTTTATACTGGTAGTCTGCAGACTGTTGTGTTGGTGGCGGGGGGGGGGGTGGCCAGGCAAACACCAGGGAGCTTATAGCTGGAACATTTTTCGAACGGGTACTGACCAAGTACAGAGTTATCTGAGCATGTATACACTTTTTCTGGCATTAAATTGTTCTCATGAGCAAAGAGGACCTCTATCCAATAAGACACTATGAGAAGGTATTATGTTCACCAAAACGGCCATTGAAGGTGATTGCGTCAGACCGTAACACCCATGCAACATCATACTGAAATGTTCTGTACTGTGGTAGATTGCAACTAAATAAAACGATGGCGCCTCATGGGTTAAAGTTATCTTGCCATACGGCATTGCAACGGACGATAAAAAAAATGGCCATGCACACCTGCAGAAAACCTCTAAACCTAGCAGTGTCTTCCTGTAATGACATCACAACAACTGCAGCGGCGTCAGTTATAAAGAAAAGCATGTACATTTTAACTGCTAAAAACTGCACTTTTAATGCAAAGCAAACAAAAAGAGATGTCTCGTAGTTATCATACATTTAAGAGGAGTAGAAAGCTGCACAAAAATTACTTCACGAGAAACAAAAATCAATCATTGCAATGATCGCAGGAACCCTTTAACTGCACATTTCGGGTCACTTGTCTCAGATCAAGTCTTGGTCTTGTTATGCCGACTTAATAGCTAATGATAACGATCCTGGCCAAATTTTGATGGTTACAAAACGATGATTCTTTGAATGAAAATGTTTGCTTTTCCAGGTGAAACGTCAACTGCCTGTGCTCCTCGTGGCATCTCTGCTCCTTGCTGTTGGAGGTGTAGCTGAAGACGCGGCGGAGGTTCCCCAGGGGATACCACCGACGGAACCATGCAGCCCCCAACCACAGAGCTGTTACACCGGCTGTCACGTGATCGTAGGTCCTCCTGGACCACCAGGGATCCCAGGAGTCCCTGGGATTCCGGGTCAAGGAATCGCAGGTCCCAGTGGAGAGAGTGGACAAAATGGGAAGCCTGGCGAGAGAGGAGAACCTGGAGCGAAGGGGGAGGCTGGGAAAGGTGAGGGACCACCTGGACCACCTGGAGCTAAGGGAGATCGGGGAATTCCGGGGCTGGATGGATATAAAGGAAGTGCTGGTCCTATTGGTTATCCAGGAGCATCAGGAGCACCAGGAGAAACCGGTCGCAGAGGTTTACCTGGGCCAAAGGGTGCTAGAGGTGATGGGTTGGGACAGAAAGGGGAACCGGGACCCCCCGGACCTGCCGGCGGGGAGAAAGGGGCAAGAGGGGACCGTGGATATCCAGGAGCGAAGGGCGGACGTGGTTTTCAGGGACTATCTGGTGAACGGGGCGCCATTGGTCAGCCGGGGCCTGCTGGTCTGCAGGGCCCCAGGGGGCCAGCAGGTCCTAGAGGCGACAATGGTCTTCCTGGAGAATCTGGCTTTCCAGGGGAGAGGGGTCGCAAAGGTATGAAGGGGGATCCAGGACAACCGGGGGCGAGAGGACAGAAGGGACAAAAAGGAGATCCCTAGATCCACTGGCACTGTCGAACAGCAGGACCCAGCGGAAGCCTTTTAGACCTCATGGTAGATTGGGTGCTCCTTAAAGACGAAGGCTTAGTTTCATGAACTGCAACAGACACAAGTTTATTCTGATAAAGGTTGTCACGATACTGACCCTCATGGGCCAAAGGAATCACACTCATCATATTTGAGGGGAAATATGGGACTAGCAATGAGGTACACCAAAAGTACGAGGCGCGTGTGACAGTGCCAACATTCATACAGTAATATTGTGTGTTTTTATTTAAAGGGTTCTTACGTGATTTTTTTGGAGGAACATATTTCTGATCCTCTTGAACACATGAAACATATTTGACATGCGTTTTTGTTCATGTTATTGAAAAGTACACTTCTTTAAAACCTTTTCAACAAATTCCTTGTTTTGCGGACAACTGAGGGCGCTGTTGTTGTGATGTCACTTCAGGAAGATTCCGTTCAGTTTAGCGCCTTTCTGTTCAAATTGTCAACCCAAACATTATTATGCTTTGCCTTATTTTAAAGATTTGTGAAATAACTTTGCTCATTAAGTACTGACAAGTACTGACACAACAACGAATTAAAGAAAAGACAATTTACGACAGCGAAATATCCAAAATTCTGGCAAATTGTGGTGTTGAAATAGTTGTAATATTAAGGTTTCTGCCTGAAATGACATCACACTCTTGCTGATGAATGTAGAAATGGGCTTCAGCAAAAGAAAGAAAAAGGCACCAAAATGCCATTTTAAGAGCATTTTGGTGCCTTTTTGATTTTCATGCTAATGCCAATGTGCATATTCATGAGCAAAAGTGTGATGTCATTTCAGGCAGAAACCTCAATATTACAGCTATTTCAGCATCAACATTTGCCGGAATTGTGAATATTTTTTCTTTAATGATTTGTAGTTTCAGTAAATGACAGTAGGCCAATGAGCAAAGTTTTCTCCAAAATGTTTTTCAATGAGCAAATATTGGCTTCACAATTTGAACCAAAAAATTGAATAGTGTCTTCCTGAAATAACATCACAACAGTGCCCTCATTTGTCCGGAAAAGCATAGAAAATGTAACGATGTTTAAAGAAGAGCACGTTTTTTCTAAAGGAGTATACTTAACAAAAAAGAGATGTCAAATAGTTTTCATACATTTTAAGAGGAATAGCAAGGTGCGCGAAATATGTTCCCAAGTAAAATTCATGTCATGGGCCATGTAGTAGTAGCCTATTAGTATTATGTATATCACTACTGCTTACAGCAAACTTTTAAAAGTACAATTAGCGCCTACATTATTATACTCGTATCCCCGTATTGTGTTAACTTCTGCTTACTTCATTTCATTGAGTTTCAACTTTATTTGTTTACTTAACTTTCGATGTATACCGCGTGTTCTTAGATTCAAAATATGTTTCATCCTGACGAATTTCTATTTATATGTTTCGTCCTAACGAAAAAAGCTACCTTATTCTGCAGTTGTCTGCAACCCTCTTAAACTATCGAGAATCAAACTAATTGTCTAATTGTGAAACTGTTCAATAACGAAATGTGGTCGGATTTTTTTCGTTCGATGTCTCACCCAAAGTGAACAATTATTATATATCTAAAAACAAATTAAAATAAAACATTAAAAATTTGACAGAATTACAAAAACAACAAATAAGGTTAAACTTTAATAATGAGAGTTAAAAACCTTTAGGGAAATAGCTAATGGAAACAACACAAGTCTATTTTTTTCAAGGTGAAACTCGAAAGTGCACTGGGAACTCGTCTTTAACTAGAAAGCACTCGGAGAGCGCAAACCTTCGCCAAGGCTAAACAATTCCCCGCCATATTACACCCAAAAGAAATACTCGCAAAAATGGCGAAGAATCCTTTAAAGAAATCCTGGATCCAGACCCAGATCCGGATCACTTCCAAAACAATCTAATCAATTTGTACAACGTACTTGTGTCAAGGAGCTTGATTTTTATGCAAATCCGTCCATAATATTTGAGTTATTTTTTTAGCACACAAACCAACCAACCCTTAACCAACCAACACGATGAAAACATAACCTCCTTGGCAGAGGTAATAATATTTCTGCTTTTCCTTTCATTTGTGATGCTACTGTTGTTGCATGGCATATTGTACTGTTTGTGTGAAATAAAATAGAGGATTCGTTTCTGCATGGCCATCCAAACAGCAGTCGTTTTCTTTTACACTTTTGGACTTGCGAATATTAACCAACCGCATTGCTTTAAAGGGGTACATCATCTTAAAATCGCCGAAAGTGGTATGTTTATGATCATTGTTTAATCTATCTATTTCAAAGGTCTAGCTGAGAGAAAACTAATTAACAATTGTTGACTGCAGTGATGTTGGATATGACGTTTAGAGCACCCTCGGGGCGCTAGCACCCTCGGCGAAACGTGACATCCGACAGGGAGTGTGCTATGACTTTGTAAGTACGGTACGTACGGTGGGAAACGCTTGTATCGTTGGTACCCACGCTACTTTCACCATGTTTTCACACATGAGAGGGAGCAGCGAACTAGCAGACGATCAGCTGTTTCACATGCATGCATGTCATGCATGCATTCGATTGTCATAATTGTTGCGTTTACTGCTGTTTGTTTTTTACATCACAATCCAACGAATCCAAGACAGAGGCATAATAATTCGCCTCGGGTGCTTTACGCCCATCGAGTGTTCAAAACGTCTTATATCCCACATCACGCTGACAACAATTGTTAAATGTCGCACCGTTCCTAAGAAAAGTCAGGGGGGGGGGAGTTGTTTACTTTCGTCGCGGCGGACATTTTGTGGCATGTACGCAGACTTATTCCAGCCGCCAATATCAGTCTCTCTATTGGACGAGGAGTTCCCCTGAACTGTTCAATTGTACGGTAAACGTCATGTGTCTTCACAGTATACACATAACGTTCAAGTACAAATTTAGCACCAATAGGCCTACACATGTTGTTTCAACTGAGCACGACGGTCCGCAGCATGCGATGCACCCAAACAGCTCGATCAAGAGTCTAACTTTTGCCGGACCGTGAAATTCGTTCTCGCAGGAATATTACCAAAAACGGCAAATTTGTAGCAATGATAGCGTGGACAGGAAGTTTCAATTTCCTTTAAAACACGTTTTGTAGCCCAATTGGGCGCTAACCGGGACGCAGATTCCTTTAAGTTCGTCTTTGACGCAGTAAATTTATTTAAAAAAAAAAAATACATTTTATATGCAACTGTAGTCTGTGAACGGAATGGGGCTCCCTCAACATTGATCTCCCTACTTGTTTTCCCATGTTTAACTTGAACAACGGTTGTTGACCTCTTCATGATGACAAGATGTGTATGATCAACCCCGTGTGTGACCAACCCCGTCGCCAGTGCTTACTTTATTTCCAACCATGCACATTTGCAGGTTGTGACGGGCGCGTACAGCTCGACACCTTAGGGACGAGGCAGTGTTGTAAGACTCGTACTGAAGTATACTCGATTACTGTTTAGAATACTCGTACTCGAATGTCAAAGTATACTCGTACTCGAAATGACAGTACTCGTACTCGGGCAGCAAAGTACTCGTACTCGACATGTCGAAATTGTATTCGATCATCAAAGTACTCGTATACTAGAATAGCAGTACTCGAAAAAAAAATAGTATACCTTGACTTACCACGGCCGTATATATATAATCGATACTTTCAGTTTGAAATGGTTGATTGCGGTTCTCGTGACTGAATGGTGTTCCTCCGGATGTAAGATAGTGCGTGTGGTGGAGCGGGTCATACCCAAGAAATACTGGTCCTGTTGTCATCCCCCCCCCCCATTTCCCGCAGTGACGTTACTATAGGGAGGGCCAGGGTCCCGCTCAGAATGTTAAGCTGGCCAACAGTATTTTTGTTTATTTAAAAAAAACCCACTAATATCAACTGAGTGCCCCTTCAGAAAAGAGCCCCCCCCCGGCCCCCAGTTGCCCATGCAAAACGGGACCCAGTCACGCCACTACTCTCTAAATTCCAAACAGTGAAAATTCACTCCATTCGAGTGAAGATTCACTCCCACAGTCGGAAACTAGGGACTACACGTTTTCGAATGAAATTCCTTCAATCATAAAGATCGAGTTTTCACTTGAGCTTCGACTGAAGTGGTTATTTTTTTCAGACTATTTCCATCGAAAATGAGAGTGATTTCCACTCTAAAACGTCTACAGTCGACTCTCATTATAAAGAGCACTTTTATAAAGAGGTTCTGCTTATAAAGAGCAAATTCTGAGGTCCCAAATCTCAGGTTCTCTTTGTGTTTCTTTGTTTCGCTGTCCTTTTATAACAAACATTCCTAAGTCCCTAATTTCACTCTTTGGAATTTAGAGAGTACTCCCCTCCGCCCCCACCCACCCCTCCCCCTCCCCCGCGACTGCTCCCCCGATCGCCCTCCTCTGCCACGGTTTTGTCCTCGTATATCACACGAGCGGCACGGAATGGCAGTTTTTTTATTGCGTTTCATCACGTATTGCAGGGATCACTTTCTATGTTGGTATATAGTATGACTCATCAATAACATTAATGCAACCGCCACAGGAGGTAAAAACCTACATCCTAAAAACATAACTCACCGAAATCATTTGTAAAAGAAACCCTATATTTTTTTGGCATTTAAACAACACATGTTGAGGTATGTAATTTCATTCACAGCAGGAGGTAGGAAAACAGCCCCAACCAAATACATAAATCGTCAAAGTTAAATAAGTAAGTAGAAATGTTCTATTTTAAAATAGGGTTGAACGATTAATATACAATTCATATCCATCGGCTCATTTTTTGTCCCGTCTCCCATACACCACGACAATTTAAAATTAAAGGATATAAAAGATCTGTCAATCTTAGTAAATTGAATATTATTTGAGTCGTAAATTTGGAAAACCTTTACTTCCTACACTCCCCCCCCCCCATCTTATTGGGATCACCTATACGTGTAAACATTCCCATAGTAGTATTGCACTCCTGCAGGTACGTGCATTATAGAAGATAACATTCTCCACAAGACTTGTTTTAAATGCTGTAGTGCATAGAGGGGACAGTTTTTGTTTGGCGGTGCAGACCCGAGATCAAGCCGCAAACGTTAATGACCCGTCGGACGGCCGGGGGAGAAAGGGGATCGAGGATCTCCTGGGAAGCTTGGTCCAAAAGGGTCCCTCGGGGTTGGTGTGTCAGGACCGAAGGGTTCTAATGGGGTAACAGGTGCTAAAGGCGATGTAGGACCTGTGGGACAAAAAGGCGAACGAGGATCTTGGGGGATGTCAGGGTCCAAAGGACAGAAGGGAGAGCGTGGGGAAACAGGACCGACTGGACCGCAAGGGCAAAAAGGCGATTCCTATGAAAAGGCTGCAAGAACTTACTATCGTGGGTAGTTGTATGCACATCAACATGAGCCATATTAGGCTCCAGTATTTTTTAGACTGGTCGTCGTGACGCGTCGTGACGAAGTCCAAATGGACCTCAGTACGGAAGGAGGCGCTGTTCAGCAAGTGTTTTATAGGTCTCTTCAAGTTTTCAGCAATTTTTTTTGTAAACTTAATAATAATATCTGCTTTGGGTCTTTTCTTTTCCTTTCATTTTAATTTTCTGTGATGGTCTAGGTGTGCTGATGATGGCGTAACCAGGGGAGGTCCTAGCCCCCCCCCCCCCCGGTGCACCCCGCTTAAAATAACAAACACAATAATACGCTGCTGCTAATAATTAAGACCCTTTAGGTCCGCCATCGAATAGAAGATTTCAAAAGGTTTCACAAAAGGGTTTTATCTTTTAGAACTAACCCTTTTTTTTTTAAGTGTTTTCTCCCTTTTTTGTACTTCTTCTAAAAAATTAAAGTTTATTCGCGTGTTGAGTAGGGTGTTAGTTTGTTTGTTTTTATTGATAATCTCCACGTAACTATATCTTACAAAAACAATCAAATTAGACAACAAATTACAAATCAAACTTAATAAAAAAACATGGATAATAATAATTATGCGATGTACATCCAAGACACACAAAAACCACCGACAGCCCATTTCCATTGTGGTCCTCTATATACCGCATGCATTCATTTGAGGTAATTAAACAGTTAAGAGATATTCTAAATCTTCCTGTAGTTAAATGTGTTATATGAGTACTTGCCTCTATTATAGTAGAGTTCATTTGACGTATATGGTACTGTGGCGGATCTCGATTTTCTCGAGTGTTTGACGGTCTCGAGAACCCTCCAGACGAGCGGCAGTCCAGATGGTCCTAGGGCGATAATCCGTTTGGAGACTGTCTGTCGCCGCACGTAACTAATTTTCCCTTATTATTGTTCGAACGACAAATCTACCCAACCAGACCAGAAATGGGACCCAGACACAGATGCTCAAGCTTCAAGAAGTCTCTTTATTCAGCCAAGCAACAACTGAAGTTCCTTTATTAAAAATGCCTCAACAAAAGGCAAGTACTTAAAAAGATGGGGGTTTCCTTAAGGGGAAGGGTTTCCTTAAGGGAAGGGGTTTCCATAAGGGAAGGGATTTATTTAGTTCA
This sequence comes from Patiria pectinifera, assembly GCA_029964075.1. Taxonomy (NCBI): domain Eukaryota; kingdom Metazoa; phylum Echinodermata; class Asteroidea; order Valvatida; family Asterinidae; genus Patiria; species Patiria pectinifera. The sequence goes on along the minus strand of CM057129.1, from coordinate 5,450,834 downwards.
TGACCTCGTGTTTGTATGGCCAGCTGCGCCGAGTGTCCGACAAACGTCATAAGCTATTATGCATATTCATTATCTTGCCCAAGCGCGCTCGCATAATGCATACATTACAGCGCGGCCGCCATTTTGAAATCGCACAGGGGAGCATTTTCGGGACGATATTTGTGGAAGATGATGACTGAAAGTCGTCTTTTGGCCAAATGGATGAAAATATTGAAACCAAAGAACGTTTTTTTCGAAAAGGTATGAGTTGCTCTACGACTAAGAACCTTAACTTTGGAAATTTTTGTCCTGGATGAAAAGATAATCTCGATCGAAATCTGTAGCAAAATCGCTACATCAGCGGCCAAAAAAATTCAGTCTCTGTGGAAGCATTGGGCGTCTGGCCGTACTACAGAGCTTGCGATAGGACTGTACGGCCAGACGCAGGGCTAGATTGTCATGCGGGCGCTGACATCTTGGATTAACAGTGATTGAATATATGCTGCATTAACGTATAGTTCGTGTCACCATCATGTATGCACAATCAGTCAAGAGAAAACATATTTCGAACCGTCAGCTCGGGGTATACATTATGTTTAAGCTATTAATGTCAGCAAATAAACAGTTCAAGTTCATAACATAAAAATAAAGCAGACAGAAATCAAAATATACGTCTAATAATGTCATAAGCGCTTAATTTACAAAGTTTGTTGTAACGAGTACAGTGATACATAATACTAAAACTACCAAAGGGTTCGTGACATGAATTTTACTTCGGGAAACACATTTTGTGCACCTTGCTTTTCCTCTTGCATTATGCGACGCTCAAAATTTGTCCATATGGTCCGCAATAAAACAGAAATCACATCCGGTATGGAATGTGTGCATTTCTATGAACAAGTTTTCGGATAGCATTTGCGCGCATTAGCTGACTGCAATCTCAACACCTGCAGCCAGATGTCTTTTGATAAATTACCCCAGAATGTCATCCCCACTTCCTTCACAGGATTCTGTGAAGCTCATCAGTATTTGGGCCTTACTCACGAGTTGGCCCTTTTTGTTGAGTTCCCTGAATGTATTTCATTAAGTGTTAACTGTTGAATGGAATGGCGCCAGACTATTTATGCAGGCACAATGCAGCCTAATTTAACTGTACTTTGTTTTAATCTGGCTTTTAACATTAGAGAATGTTTAATTACAGATTTTAAAATGTCCATTGAAGCAGACTGGAATTAATTAGAAAATAAGTTGCTTTCATTTCCTTCACAGGTTCCAAATATTTTAAGATTTTTACCTCACTTTCAATTCAATATGGCCGACTTGTGGATAAGAACCATACCAGCGCCCGGTTTGCTGGGCGGGAGCGAACATTTGTCCATGCTTTTCTAGTCAAGTGAGGGTGCTGTTGCTGCGCTGTCATTTTAGGAAGACATTAATAAGTCATGTTCAAATTGCAAACCCAGTTTTTGCTCATTGAAAAACATTTTCAAGAAAATCTTGCTCATTGGCCTACTGCTATGTACTGAAATAACGAATGGCCTCTTTACAACAGCAAAATATGCAAAATTATTAATATTGATGATGAAATAGAATGTTGCTTACATTGAGGTTTCTGTCTGAAATGACATCACGCTTTTGCTCATGAATATTTAAATTTGAATTAGCATAAGCACCAAAATGGCAAAATGAAATTTGAAAATAAGAATAAAATGTAACAATTAATTTTCTTATGCTGATGCCAATTTCTGTATTCATGAGCAATAGGGTGATGTCATTTCAATCAGAAACCTCAATATTACAGCTATTTCAGCACCCAAAGTTGCCAGAATTTAGGATATTTCAATCGAGTAAATTTTCTTTTCTTTGGTAATTCGTCGGTGTGTCAATACATGGCAGTAAGCCAATGATGCGCAAGCCTATCTGATAAACATTTATTTTCAATAAGCAAATTTTTGGGTTCACTTTTTGAACAGAAAGGCTCTAAACTGACGGGTATCTTCCTGAAATGACATCACAGCAACTGCGCCCTCAGTCTGTTGTCCGCAAAACAAGGAATGTGTAAAACGTTTTAAAGAAGCGTACTTTTCAAAAATATTAAACAAATAAATCAAATATGTTTCATACATTTGAGACGATTAGAAGGCTGCACAAAATATGTTCCTCAAACAAATCATACGTCACAAACCATTAAACCAACCTTTATATGAATTTTGGCACTGTCCCACGTTCGTCATACATGTGGTGTACCGCATTCGCTGTTTTCACACTCCGCCATTGGGCATGCACAGCCTCGATCTGGCAACTTTACACAATAAATATAGCCGGTTCAGTGATCTGAACCCCGACGCAGGAATCACTGAACCGGCTATATTTATTGTGTAAAGTTGCCAGATCGAGGCTCTGCATGCTCATGGTGGAAGTGTGAAAAGAGCCAATTGCAATTACCCATGATATTTCCCTCAAATTTCATGAGTGTGATTACTTTGAGCCACTCTGTATCAGAATAAACTAGTGTCCGTTGCAGTTCATAAAACAAAGCTTTTGGAGCACCCAATCTACTATAATATGGGGTCCAAAGGCTTCCGCTTGGTCCAGCTTTATACGACAGGGCCACTGCCAGTGGAACTAGGGATCTCCTTTTTGTCCCTTCTGTCCTCTCGGCCCCGGCATTCCTTGTTCCCCCTTCGGACCTGGGAAACCCATTTCTCCCTTGGGGCCATTTTCTCCAGGAAAACCGTAGTTCCCTTTAGGACCTACTGGCCCACCGGGGCCCAGCGGACCTACAGGCCCCCGCCGACCATTGGAGCCCCGTTCACCAGGTGGTCCCGTATAACCAGATTCACCCTTCACTCCTGGATATCCACGGTCCCCCTTTGCCCCTTTCTCCCCACCGGCAGGTCCGGGGGATCCCGGTTCCCCTTTCTGTCCTAACCCATCGCCTGTACTACCCTTTGGCCCGGGTAAACCTCGGCGACCGGTTTCTCCTGGTGCTCCTGATTCTCCTGGACGACCAACAGGACCATGATCTCCAGGAAGCCCATCCAGCCCATTCAGCCCCGGATCTCCTCTAGCTCCTTTCACACCGGGCGGTCCAGGTGGTCCGTCACCTTTCCCAGCCTCCCCCTTCGCTCCAGGTTCTCCTTTCTCGCCAGGCTTCCCATTCTGTCCCCTTGGACCTGCGATTCCTTGAGCCGGAATCCCAGGGACTCCTGGGATCCCTGGTGGTCCAGGAGGACCTGGAATCACGTGACAGCAGGTGTTACAGCTCTGTGGCTGGGGGCTGCATGGTTCTATCGGTTGTATCTGCGGGGTGGCTTGCGTGGTCTTCGCCGCGTCTTCAGCTGCACCGTCAACAGCTAGGAGCAGAGATGCCACGAGGAGCACAGGCAGTTGACGTTTCACCTGGAAACCAAACATTTTACAAAGAATCATCGATTTGTAAACATCAAAATTTGGCCAGGATCTTAATTATTAGCCATCAAGATTTATCTCAGACTTGATCTCAGACCAGTCACCCAACATGCGCAGTTATTTTGAAGGAAGACATTTTGTGCACCTTTCTACTCCTCTTAAATGTAAGAAAACTACTCGACATCTCTTTTTGGTTGGGTTGGATTCTTGGTTGGTTCTTCTCCTAAACTCCACGTGGGAGTTCATACAGGAGTCCAGAAACACCGGTGCAAACCCTTTCTCTTAGTGATAAGTGTCACTGGTTTCTGTACGTGCATTGCACAAGGGACCCACGGCTTTACGTCCCATCCGAAGGACGAAGCAAAATTGGTTAAGTGCCTTGCTTAAGGGCACAAGTGTCCACCCGGCGGGCTCGAACCAGTGGCGTAACCAGGAATTTTTCATGGGGGGGGGGCGCTGGGGGCTGGAACATTTCTCAAAATCTCAGTGGGGGCGACTGGGGGGGCGACAAGGTTTCATGGGGGGGCTGTCGCCCACGCCCCCCCCCCCCCTTGCCTACGCCACTGGCTCGAACCCACGCCACTGTTGCCTCTGAAACACCACAGCATGAGTCCGGTGCTACCGCTAGGCCAAGATGGGTTGATGGTTGCTTTAATTAAAAGTGCAGTCTTTTTACAATTTAAAATGTACATGCTCTTCTGGACAGCTGAGGGCGCTGCAGTTGCTGTGATGTCATTACAAGCAGACACTGCCGAGTTTAGAGGTTTTCTGCAGGTGTGCGTAGCCAGGTTTTTTTATCGCCGGTTGCAATGTGGCGTATAGCAAGGTCATTTCCCGCGGCGAGGCGCCATCCTTTTATTTAAGTTGCAATCCAACACAGTATTGAACATTTCAGTATGAAGGTGCACAGGTGTTACGGTCTAACACAGTCCCTTTAATATGCGTTTTGGTGAAAATAATCCCTTCTCATAGTGTCTTAATAGATGGATAGAGGCCCTCTTCGCTCAAGAAAACAATTTCATACCAGAAAAAGTATATAAATGCCCAGATAACTCTGTATTTGGCCAGTAGGGGGCCTACCTGCGCGACAAAAGTTCGAGTTTTAGTCCCTGGTGTTTGCTTGGCCAGACCCCCCCCCCAACACAACAGCCTGAAGCTACTTGTATATACATGTACATGTAGCTAAAAAGGATGAGTGACCACCTTTTCCCAGGTTTCAAGACTGGACATATGGACAGGATGATGGATAGCCTTGTGATAACAGCAGCTATTTTGACAATACCATTACAAAAATACTACACATGACAATACGAATCCTATGGGAGTTGGCTTGGGTCTGATCTTTGCCTCAGAAATTCTGGGTCAAACGTTCAACCAGGGTTAAAGGGGCACTAACTATTTTTTTGGCAATGTCTCAATAGGTAGATCGTCGAATATGAAATTGTTTGACGAAAAATTGACGGACAATTTAAAATTATTTTAAAATGTATTGACAGCGTCACCATACTGTCGCATATTAGGCCAAAAAAGTCTCCGGTTTCTGGTATGGAGGTTGCCCCAAAAGTGGTGCGGCGACGCGGCTTTTTTTTTTTTTTTGGCTTCAAATGTCGGCTGATGACTGCAAATGGTGCCCGACTAAACTTAGTGCAAATATATGGGAGTCCAGAGAGGCCACATAAATCTCATTCTCGATCATAACCGCGCATACCAGAAACCGGAGACTTTTTTTTTTGGCCTGAGCACAGGGGTTGCAAAGCCTGGCGGAGTTTTTAGTTATAATGCCACACAGCTCACGAACGTGGATGTCTTGAGTTGTCTGTGATTCGGAGGACAACTTCACTAGCTGGGCTTGTGTTTACGCTGTCCACGATTTGGAGGACACCTTTACTTATAGCTGCCGGTTTTTTTTTTTTTCACTATAAAGTTGTCCGCGATGTAGTTTCTAATTTGCGCGTTTTTGCTCCTTCGATGTGTGATCGAGTAAAACGGTGGTTAAAGGACGCAGCGTACGGCCATTCCAGGTTTTCTTTATTTTTTTTTTACATGTCTATCGTCACAACCAATAATGACTTTTATTTCAACATGGAGCAAACTTGCCAAACTGAAGTCAACTTTCACTTGCTTTCAAAAGAAGGCGCGCTACACTATATAACACTCGTCGCCATCGTATAGGTTGCAGGCCACTGATCTCTATTATACTGACTAACAGAAAATAGTGTTGCAGACCAGTAAATAAACTGCAATATTCTCCTATGCTAAATCCCCCACGAAAATCAGAAAAAAAATACTTAAAACTCTACAACGGTGTTTGAGACACACTATCAATTATAAAGCTTACCATATCATTTTGCCATTTTTTGTTGAATCAATTTTTCTGAAATTTGTTGGGGGCAGGGGTACCGACGTAAAGTGGTCAACGACGTACTCGTTTTCAGGGTGATAGATACGGCCGACTTACTAAAATCGTCGTCACTGTGACGAATTGTGTCGACTTGGACAAAAAGCCACGTTATAGTAGGTCAGGCGATACCTACAAGCCAAACATAATCATAATGGCCTTTCTTTCTCGGTTCAATAGAAACTCAATTTGTTTCCATCAAAATGAAAAAAAAATCACTTGCTTCATTATCATACAGCTTGATATTTCTGTAACAAAACATTGACTGAAACCGCACCCAAATAGCAGGCGAAGCCGAAATAGAAACGACGCCGAGTTTTGGATGGAAAACCTATAGACATTATGATATGTGCAGATTCGCTATTTAATTGTGCAAGATAACCACCTCGTGACCTCTAGAGTTTGACCAATCAGCGAGCTCTTCTTTATTGGGTCTTTGCGTCATAGACATGTGGATACAAAAAAAACCTAGACACAGCAAATAAAGGTTGCGGTCCGCGCTCTGTATTATGTTACGCGATACGCGCCGAGCTTGTCTAGGTTTTATAGATCTATGCCCGGCCGTTAATGTATTACAAAACACTGCATTCGAATTGACCAATCAAACATTAGTCCTGATTTGGGAATAGAATGACGTCACGATTTAGTAAAGTCGACTCCGATTGGCTGAGGCGCGGGATCGCATAAATCTGCATGCTTAGATTTATCAGACGTTATACGGAGACTGGGCTCCAAGGATAACGGGCGATACTCAGACTTCCGCTTCGTTCACAAGTACCCCCTCACCGGCAAAAGAGAGTACAGTTGGGGGTGACCGACTGACGCCATCTTGCCTGACTGCAATTCATTCGCTGCGAAGCGTGTACATAGTTCAAATCCCCTGGTGTACGTGCGTCACACACAAGGAACAGTGCGCGTCAACCAGCGAAATGTCCCGCACGTGGGACGTCGTTGCTAGGTAAAAGGGCGCCCTCTTTCGTCGGCGCAAGGAGCTCATAGGTAACCATTGTCACATTCAGAATACATGTAGTACATTCATTTTGTCATAAAACATAAAAACAAATAGCCAATCAGCGTTGTTTTTGTGTTGTACACGGCCAGGGACTAGCGGAACGTGCACGCAGGCCACCCTAAAGGCTTCCCTAAGACTCTTTACACCGTTGAGAGGTTAAAACATCTAATACTTTCCAAGAAAAAACGTGGACTTGCTTCCTTCAACCAAGTCGCGCTATATGCTTTATATTTAAGCATCTTCACTAATTTCGGACTTATGAGGCGTCGGACTGGGCAGTATGGGCTACTTTTTAATCGAGTATCACTCGATAGAATTATTATTTTATTTTTTAGAAAGTAGGCCCACTATTGGCACTTGACCATCTGGTCTTGCTTGGTGTTACTTAAAAGTTGTTTTGACGGTTCTTGGAGAACCGTACGGCAAAGAAGTCTTAGTGAAATGTAAGCATAAGGCAAAAATCAGCATTGTCACATACATTAACTTTCGTAAACCTTGTTTTGCGTTAAATTGTGAAGTTTGGTACAACAAATACCCAAATCATCTTAATCTTGAATTAATTCTCAGTATTATGTGGGTCTACGTTCATGGACCTGTCCAACTCGATCACAAAGGAATTACTGTCACACTGTCACACATCTGTAACTTCTAAAAATATGTCTTGTGGTATTATTGGAATGTTTTCTCTATGCCAAAGTGAACCCAATAGGGGGGGGGGGTGAGTGGTGAGTTTGTTTCTGCATTCAATAAGGGGCGTTGAACGATAGAGGACAATAAGGTTCCCAATTCCCCCATTTTGGCGATGTGTACTAAACATATGCAAGGTCTTCCTAAAAGTGCAAACAAAAGAGGGACAGTAGGGGTCCCCAATTGCAGGCAAATACACATTTCTGTGGGAAGGGGGTTGGTAGTAAAATGTTTCTCAAACTTTACGACAGCAGTTGAGTTTATAAGAGTTAGTGGTTTAATTTTCTTCTCATAAGCCTACATGTATTGTGCTAAGAACAGATGAGATGGAAGAAGGAACAGTTTATACATGAACTGCATGTTGAAAATGCACCTAAACTCTTGTTCAATCCAGTAAACCCCCAATTTCAAAAATGAGTATTGATCTCTTTGCGATTTATGATGAGTGAGCCTTGTTTGTCACCTCCCGAGCGGCGGACGAAGGGATGTTACTGTGAGCAGTAATTTATATTCTTCCATGATTAATCGTTCAAACAACCAAAAATAAAACTTTCCCTTTAACGTGACCAACGCAAGCCTTCAGCTGAGATATACCAGACCCAGAATCCTAGACCTGTCACATTATAACGAGACAGAAACTAATAAATCTTGTCATTCAGAGATAAACAATGGTTGTTCAAGTTCAGAAGGTTGTTACGATGGTAAATCTAGGACAACAAGACGAGTACATCGTCATTCCAATCGCGGTCTACAGGTGTCTAGGAGAATTGTTTCGTTTTGGTGAAAGAACACTTACTTTTTTGTGATCCGTGGACAGAAGATTTTGAAAATGCTATGTACAGGCAAAACTTCCTGCTCTTTCACCCTGGTATTGGATCATTTGCATGTGCAAGATTTTTGAACACGTATGCAAATAAGGAATAACATGGTGCCTGCTTGTGCGTTACATTGGCGTTTGTTTGTGTACGCGGTGTCTGGGGTAAAGACAACATCAATTCGTCGCGCCGAGAGTTTTTTTTTAATTCAAAGTGTTACAATCTGCCCCGCCAATATGCAGTATCACATTTCACATTAATATGAGCAAACTGAAAAGAAAATGAGTATTTTTGAGAAGGCGTGGACGTTATACATGTAATTACAATGATCGCGAAAACACGTAATGCACGTTGGAAATAACAACACCAACTACACGATATAAATCCATTATTAGCAAATTGCGGTAACGGATCAGGATACAGGAAGAAAGTTTTCAATCCAGGGCTGACTATTGGAAACGAGGTTGGAAATAAAGTAAGCACTAGGGACGAGGTTGACCCGGTGTTTTTAGGGTTAAACGCGAAAAAAATAAAGGCGAAATTAAGTCAATTTATAGGCACAAAAAAACAATACACTCGGTTTACAGACGATAGCTCAAACAATACTTGTTTCATTGAATTGAAATTTTGAACATAAATTTATGTCATGTGTTACGCATTTCCGTTGAAAATCGGGAGAAATCGTCACAAATAATGAAACGAAAACAGTGTAGTGTTTGAAATCAACTTTCATGGAAAGAAAACAACGATTACTGTAGAAATACCTGTACGGTAGTAACAAATAGACAATTCCATCTTGTTGTTAGTCGTGATATTATAACACAATATTCTGTTGAAAATCGAGAGAAATTGTCAATGATTCATATGATATAACCAAAACAACGTAGTGCGTTAAGTGTGAAAAAAAAATACTTTGAAACCAACTCAAATTTTGAAACCAACTCAAGTTTTGTTAAGTGTTAACAAAGAGGACGCTCAACGGTTCCAAGAAAGAATTGTGTCAAAAACAAATCAGTCAAATAGACTGCAAATCAGTGCTGTTTTGTATTCTACGCGGCCAGGGGTTATACAGGGTGAGCCAAAAAACCCCACAAACCCAAATGTCGGGACCATTGTTTTAGTGAAGTTCTGCATGTAGCACTCTCAAAATCTAGGATATGAAAGCCCAATTCATAAGCTTTCGTTTAGTACATCATTATTCATTCTTTTAGTACAAGAATCATTCACATCACTCATGTACATTTCAAGTTCCGGAGTTTAAACGCGACCACCGTTTTAAAGTTTTGTCCACGGGTCACAAAAAAAGGTGTTCGTTCTTTCAGCAAAACGAAAACAATTCACATACATGTACATCTTCTGCAAAATTTCAACGTGTTTTTAGATGGGGTTATGGTCGAGAATAAGCTTTGTGTGGCCTCTCTGGACTCCCATATATTTGCACTATTTTAGTCGGGCACCATTTGCATCATCAGCCGACATTGAAGCAAAAAAAAACAGGTCAAAAAAAAAAAGCTGCGTCGCCGCACCACTTTTTGGGCAGGGCATACCAGAAACCGGAGACTTTTTTTGGCCTTATGTCGGTATACTTTTTCTAGGTCGAATCCACGCATGCCTTGGTGCATAACGGCACCATCTAAAAATTCCCTCAAAATCGTGTTTCTGGAGCGGTAGTGGCAGCATCCCTCGCTCTCATAGGAATTGCACTATGGCCGATTTTACGGCCCAACATTTCACGCCGTCAAAGAAAACACTAATCTGCGAGATTCTTTGGGCAGTTCGCTGTTTCCCTCAATGCACGAGAAACCGGCTAAAACGGACCGGTTGAAAACACAAAATGTCGCCCTAATGTTCATCTCGGTGGAACATAGCTTTCCCATTGCAATAGCACTACGCGTGCTTGTAGTGCGGCCACTGCGCCGGCCCATTGGAAACCACGTAAATGCGGGATTCTGCAGAACCACGAGGGACATTCTTTTGTACACAGCGGATGTGGTAGAAAATGGCGCTAAAATGCGATTTTCAATGAGGTAGTGCAATTGGGCAACGAGTGCTTTATCCCATTGAAATCACGTAGTGAGGTGGTTTCGCCAGTGGAATGAAAGTAAACCGGGAGAACCCACACTTCGTGGACGTTAGTAGATGCTTCCGCTTGTCTAGTGTACATAAACTGCTTAGCTTGAAAATGCTCTGAAAACGTGTTTCCTGGGCCGATTGTGGTGGTGTTCTGGTGCAGTCCCGTTTCAATATGAATAGCACTATGTCCGGGTTTTGCTTGTGGAAATGTCACTCGTGAAAGAAAACACTAATCTGCGAAATTCTGTGGGCAGCTCGCTGGTTCCATGCACGAGAGCTCGCTGGTTCCATGCAAAGGAGCGGTTGAAACATAAAAACTAACTGTTCCACATGCATTGCATTGTGTGTTTTGATTTATATATTCTATGGCCTTGTACATGTACATGTACTGTGTCAGTCACACTGTGTGATCACAGCGTGATCGCAGTGTGTTTACCATAAAAAGGTAATTTTTGTGGGCGATTCCACGCATGCCTTTGTGCATAACCGCGCCGTTTGAAAATTCACTCAAAACGTGTTTCTGGAGCGGTGGTGCAATGGGACCAACCGCTCCAGAAACACGTTTTGAGTGAATTTTCAAACGGCGCGGTTATGCACAAAGGCATGCGTGCCCGCAAAAATTAAATTACCTTTTCAAACACACTGCCTCAGCAGCTATTTCTCTCCATAGGAATTGCACTGTAATCGGCTTTTCTGGCGGAAATTTCCGGCCGTCAAAGAAAACGCCAATCTGCGAGATTATGTGGGCAGTTCGCAATTTTTCTCAATGCACGAGAAAACGAGCACGAATTGTACCCGTTGGAAACGCAGAAAAGCACAACGCGTGCTAGCAGTGTGCTGGCCGATAGGCAACCACGTAAATGCGGGATTCTGTACAATCATCAGAGGTATTCTTTTGAACACGGCGGTTGCGGTAGAAAATGGCGCTAAAATGCGATTTTCAATGCGATGGTGCAACTTGGTGACATAGAAATCACGTTGTGAGGTGGGTTTCGCCCGTTGAATGAAATTGAACTGGGAGAACCCTCACACTTCGTGGACAACACACACATTTCTGGGGGGGGGGGTAGTAAAATGTTTCTCAAACTTTACGACAGCAGTTGAGTTTATAAGAGTTAGTGGTTTAATTTCCTTCTCATGAGCCTTCATGTATTGTCCTAAGAACAGATGAAATGGGAGAAGGAACAGTTTACATGAACTGCATGTTGAAAATGCACCTAAACTCTTGTTCAATCCAGTTAACTTTGAAAATCTCAGTATTGATCTCATTGCGATGATTTATGTTGACCGAGCCTTGTTTGTCACCTCCAGCGGCGGACGAAGGGATGTTACTGTGAGCAGTATTTTATTTCCCTCCATGATTCATCGTTAATTCAAACAACCAAAAATAAAACTTTCCCTTTAACGTGACAAACGCAAGCCTTCAGCTGAGATACACCAGACCCAGAATCCTAGACCTGTCGCATTATAACGAGACAGAAACTAATAAATCTCGTCATTCAGAGATAAACAATGGTTGTTCAAGTTCAGAAGGTTGTAAGGATGGTAAACCTAGGAAAACAAGACGAGTACATCATCATTCCATTCGCGGTCTACAGGTGTCTAGGAGAATTGTTTCGTTTTGGTGAAAGAACACTTACTTTTTTGTGATCCGTGGACAGAATTTTAAAACGGTACTGTTTGTGTTCAAAATTCCGTAACTTGAAAAGTACATGAGCGATTTGAATGATTCTTGTACTAAGAATGATTAATGAATGACTAGGCTTCCAGGCACAATTTTACTCAAAAATTGGTCCTGTTATTTCGGTATCTGTGAAAATTGTTTTCGTTTTGGTGAAAGAACACTCACATTTTTGTGATCCTTGGACAGAATTTTAAAACGGTACTGTTTGTGTTCAAAATTCCGTAACTTGAAAAGTACATGATTCATTTTGAATGATTCTTGTACTAAAAGAATGATTTATGATTGGGCTTTCAAGCCAAAATTTCGCTCAAATATTGGTCCTGCTATTTCGGTATCTTTTTTTTTTTAATCACCCTGCATTACCAAATTAATTTTCGTCTTTGTATACGAGCAAACCGAGTTCCACTAGATGTTCGATTTTCGGAAGTGAGAAGTCAATGTTTGGCACGATTTTTGTCTTTCACGTCAGGCGATTTTTCAGTTTCCATAAATTGAGATGTTAGTACCAGTTTTGCAAAGGTCTTTTTCGAGGATGATTTGTTTTTCGAAAATCAATTAACGTACCAAAAATAATTGCAAATTTTACAATGTGTGCGTTAATTTTCTTATAAGGGGTTCGGAAGCGCGCCAAAAGGGGTGACATTTCTGTCTCTATTAACAAAACCTATGATGTGTTAAGCGCGAAGAATACAAAGCGAATTGAAGTCAACTTTCGTGACACGAAAACAATACATCGAAATTTCACGTCAATTCAGTGTGATGTGTGACGCAATTCTGTGAACTATCGGGAGAAATAAAGGTCAAATGATGCAAATAATATATACCAAAACATGTGTTAACCCTCAAAGGGCCGGGCCGGAAACCCCCAACCAAGTTCCGCGATACCCCCCCCCCCAAAAAAAAAAGTAATCGTAAACCGAGCTGTCCTGACTTTTTAACCTCGAGTCTCGCGCATCCTTTGATCATACCAAAACATAAAATTTGGACTACGGGTTGCCGCGCAGCAAAAAGTTTTCCAGCGTTTGCTCCGTGGAATTTCTCCATGTACGTATTATACTGCACACAAAGCAGAATTACAATTCGTTCATATGAATAATTAATTAGCCATAATTCCAAAACCCTTTGACCTGTAGTCATGAAATGTCTTGGGTATGTTTATGTTAAGTTGTGCTATGCATGTACCGAGTTTCATAACTTTCACTTTTTTGTGATCCTTGGCCAGAACTTTAAAACGGCGGTTGTTTTTAAAATTCCGTAACTTGAAAAGTGATTTGAATGATTTTTTACTTAAACTAAGCTTATGAATTGGGCTTTCATCAACCTCGTTCTCAGGGTGTCGAGCAGTACGCGCCCGCCACTACCTGCTCTCTCACCCTGGTATTGGATCATTTGCATGTGCAAGATTTTTGAACGCGTATGCAAATTAGGAATAGTCTGGTGCCTTCATATACGTTACATTAGCGTTTGTCTGGGGTAAAAAACATCAATTCGTCGCGCCGTGAGTCACAAAAACACGATTTGTTTTGAAAGTTTAAATATTACAATCTGGCCCACCAATGTGCAGTATCACATTTTATATTAATTTGAGCAAACTGGAAAAGAAAGGAGTATTTTTGAGAAGGCGCAGACGTTAAATTAACAATTAATGTGAAAACACGTAATGCACGTTGGAAATGACTTAACACCAACTACACGAAATATAAATACATTACTAGCAAATTGCGGTATCGAATCAGGATACAGCAGAAAGTTTCCTATTCAGGGCTTACTATTGGAAACGAGGTTGGAAATAAAGTAAGCACTGGGGACGAGGTTGACCCGGCCTTTTTAGGGTTAAAGGCGAAAAATTAAAGGCGAAATTAAGTCAAGTTATAGGCACACAAAACAATACACTCGGTTTACAGACGATATCAAACAATACTTGTTTCACTGAATCCAAATTTTGAACTATGTCATGTGTTACACATTTCCGTTGAAAACCAGGAGAAATCGTCAAAAAAATACAAATGATGAAACCAAGACCATAGTGTTTGAAGTCAACTTTCATGGAAAGAGAACAACGATTACTGTAGAAATACCTGTAGTAACAAATGGACAATTCCATCTTGTTGTTAGTCTTGATATTTATTGCAACACAATATTCTGTTGAAAATCGAGAGAAATTGTCGAATAATTCAAATTATATAACCAAAACAACGTAGTACGTTAAGTGCGAAAAAAATGCACGCTGAATTTGAAACCAACTCAAATTTTGAAACAAACGCAAGTTTTGTTTACAAAGAGTACACTCTACGGTATCAAACACAAATCAGACAAATATACTGCAAATCTGTGCTGTTTTGTATTCTACGCGGCCAGGGGTACAGGGTGAGCCAAAAAAACTCGAAACCCGAATGTCGGGACCATTGTTTTAGTGAAGTTCTGCATGTAGCACTTTCAAAATCTAGGATATGAAAGCCCAATTCATAAGCATTCTTTTAGTACAAGAATCATTCACATCCTTCATGTACATTTCAAGTTACGGAGTTTTAAACGCAACCACCGTTTTAAAGTTCTGTCCACGGATCACAAAAAAGGTGTTCGTTCTTTCAGCAAAACGAAAACAATTCACATACATGTACATCTTCTGCAAAATTTCAACGTGTTTTTAGATGGGGTTATGGTCGAGAATAAGCTTTGTGTGGCCTCTCTGGACTCCCATATATTTGCACTAAGTTTAGTCGGGCACCATTTGCATCATCAGCCGACATTGAAGCAAAAAAAAACAGGTCAAAAAAAAAAAGCTGCGTCGCCGCACCACTTTTTGGGCAGGGCATACCAGAAACCGGAGACTTGTTTTGGCCTCATGTCGGTATACTTTTTCTAGGTTGAATCCACGCATACCTTGGTGCATAACGGCACCATCTGAAAATTCCCTCAAAATCGTGTTTCTGGAGTGGTGGTGGAGGAAGCGGCAGCAGCCCTCGCTCTCATAGGAATTGCACTATGGCCGATTTTACGGCCCAACATTTCACTCCGTCAAAGAAAACACTAAATCTGCGAGATTCTGTGGGCAGTTCGCTGTTTCCCTCAATGCACGAGAAACGGGCTAAAACGGACCGGTTGAAAACACAAAATGTCGCCCTAATGTTCATCTCGGTGGAACATAGCTTTCCCATTGCAATAGCACTACGCGTGCCTGTAGTGCGGCCGCTCATTGGAAACCACGTAAATGCGGGATTCTGCAGAACCACGAGGGACATTCTTTTGTACACAGCGGATGTGGTAGAAAATGGCGCTAAAATGCGATTTTCAATGAGGTAGTGCAATTGGGCAACGAGTCGCTTTATCCATTGAAATCACGTAGTGAGGTGGGTTTCGCCAGTGGAATGAAAGTAAACCGGGAGAACCCACACTTCGTGGACGTTAGTAGATGCTTCCGCTTGTCTAGTGTACATAAACTGCTTAGCTTGAAAATGCTCTGAAAACGTGTTTCCTGGGCCGATTGTGGTGGTGTTCTGGTGCAGTCCCGTTTCAATATGAATAGCACTATGTCCGGGTTTTGCTTGAAAGAAAACACTAATCTGCGAAATTCTGTGGGCAGCTCGCTGGTTCCATGCACGAGAAACCAGCACAAAGGAGCGGTTGAAACATAAAAACTAACTGTTCAATTGCATTGCATTGCATTGTGTGTTTTGATTTATATATTCTACGGCCTTGTACATGTACTGTGTCAGTCACACTGTGTGATCACAGCGTGATCGCAGTGTGTTTACCATGAAAAGGTAATTTTTGTGGGCGATTCCACGCATGCCTTTGTGCATAACCGCGCCGTTTGAAAATTCACTCAAAACGTGTTTCTGGAGCGGTGGTGCAATGGGACCAGCAGCTATTTCTCTCCATAGGAATTGCACTGTAACCGGCTTTTCTGGCGGAAATTTCCGTCCGTCAAAGAAAACGCCAATCTGCGAGATTATGTGGGCAGTTCGCTATTTGTTTCAATGCACGACAAACGAGCACGAATTTACCGGTTGGAAACGCAGAATGTCGCCCTAACATATAACTTTTCCATTGCAAAAGCACTACGCGTGCGCCGGCTGATAGGCAACCACGTAAATGCGAGATTATGTACAATCATCAGAGGCATTCTTTTGTACACGGCGGTTGCAGTAGAAAATGGCGCTAAAATGCGATTTTCAATGAGGTGGTGCAACTAGGTGACATGCTCCTCCATTCCATTGAAATCACGTTGTGAGGTGGGTTTCGCCCGTTGAATGAAATTGAACTGGGAGAACCCCCACACTTCGTGGACACTAACAGATCCTTTCGCATGTTTTGTATATAAACTGCATGGCTTGAAAATGCTCTGCAAACGTGTTTCCTGAACTGATTGTGGTGCTGTTGTGGGTGCAGTCCCGTTTCAATGTGAATTGCACTATGTCCGGGGTTTTGCTTGTGGAAATGTGTCACGCGTGAAAGAAAACACTAATCTGCGAGATTCTGTGGGCGGTTCGCTGTTTCCATCTTACTATCTACAATGCACTAGAAACGAGCACAAAATTGGAAACACAGAATAATCACCGAATGTACATCTGTGTGGCGTGGCCAAAAAAAGTCGCCGTAGCCATGCGCGTCGGCAAAATGAAAAAAAGGTTGTTGTTTTTTCAATAAGAGATGATGTCTCAAAACCGTCAAACTCACTGGTTTGACTGGAATCCTCCTGCTGCTGCACAATTTTAACGTGTTTTTAGATGGGGTTATGATCGAGAATAAGCTTTATTTGGCCTCTCTGGACTCCCATATGATTTGCACTAAGTTTAGTCAGTCATCAGCTGACATGTGAAGCAAAACAAACAGGTAAAAAACCAAAAAAAAAGCCGCGTCGCCGCACCACTTTTTGGGCAAGCTCCATACCAGAAACCGGAGATTTTTTTGGGCCTTATGTGATTTGTTTTCGTTTTGCGGAAAACTTTTGGTGATCCGTGGACAGAACCTTAAAACGGCGGTTGTGTTTAAAATTCCGTAACTTAAAAAGTACTTTGAGTGATCTCAATAAATTTTGTACTAAAACAAAGCTTATGAATTGGGCTTTCATATCCTAGATTTTGAAAGCGCTACATGTAGACCTTCACTAAAATAATGATCCCGACATTTTGGGTCTCAGTTTTTTACTCACCCTGTAGTGAAGGAACGCGTTCGTAGCTGCTCAAGTATTCAAGTCTTCCCTAAAACTGTTTATACCGTTGAGGGATTAATGAGACAGAAACATCTACTTTCCAAGGAAACACGTGGACGTGCTTCAAATCAATTCCAACTGTGCCTCAAAATAATTGAACATCAAGACTTACCCAAATCATCGTGATCTTGAATTAATTCCCAGTATTTAGGACAACGTTCATGAACGTGTCCAGCTCGATCGCAAAACTTTCACCCTCTTATCTGTAGCACCTAAAGTTGGTTTGGTACTGAGGTACAATATTGTTGACATGACCAAGGTGAGCGCTCCTCCATGGGCGCGGGCGAGCCCAATAAGATTGGGGGCGGGGTGGAGGTAAATGTTTCCCAAAGTTTAAGCGACGGTTGAATATTCCGGTAAAAGACTTTCAGACTTAATTTTCTTCTTATCACACTATATATTTAGTTATCCTAAGAACAAAAACAGATGGAAGAAGGAACAATCAAACGAACTGACGAAACCTAAAACTAGCAAACCCCTATTTGGAAAAATAGTATTTAGCTCATTTCGATGATTTATGCCGAGGTTTGATCCTTGTTTGTCAACTCCAGCGGTGGACGAAGAAATGTTATTGAGGAGTATTTGTTTATTCCTCCATGACTGATCGTTCAAAACCACCACCCCCCCAAAAAAAACCTTCAACAGGCGCAGTTCTAGTTGAGATTTACCAGACCCAGAGTCGAGTCCTAGATTTGTACGCCAGAAACAAATTTGGGGGCGCCCCATTCCGTTCCAGGACTGTTAATACCCACAACCGGAACACATGCACACTTTAAATACACTGTATAGGCTAACTGCAGGAGTTTGCATTTTAATTCAAATGCACAAATAAAAATGTTATACATGTACAGCTTTCCTGTTCAAAATGCATTACTCTGGCGACAATTCATGAAAAGTCTATGGGCACGTTAAAAACAAAAGCTTGGAAAAATTCAAGAGCAAGACCTAATTTTGATACTATTACTAAAGTGGACACAATGTCTATCTTATATGAAATTTAAAGGCATGAAAATATATCAATCAAATGGCAAATGTCACGAAGTTCCTAATATAAGCACATCCAAGTATTAAGGAAATATACAACATTTGCAAACCTAAAAAAACCCTATAAATTAATATGAAATACCTTACTTGACTGGTTGAAAGCATACTGTGGAATCATGGCACCCGGTGTGCTGTCATTTTCAAGAAAAGTGGAACTTTTTTATCAATTTCCAACAATGGTCGGCCGACCATCGTTGGGAAAACCTAATTAAAAAACATACTGCCCCAAATTTAGTTAGTCCACATTTTATTTGCAATCAGTTGGTCGGGAACACCGAATCATCTATGGACTTTCTGCACATGATGCGTCACTTCGTGGTGGGACCGACAAGTTATCACACATGTGAACGGGTGCAAGCCAGCTAATCTGGTTCCCTGTCCTGACAATTCCCCGACATCTACAAATTGCTGTTTTGTCTGAAGTAGGGTCATGGAACCAGACTACATGAAAATGTCTTAGTTTTTATTCCAGCATCTAAAACTTTCAACAGTTCAGTGTAACAATTCGTTACAAATACTAGCCCCCCCCCCCCAACCATCAATTTCTGAAAATGACAGCCGAATCAAATATTGTATATTACCTTTAAGCACAGACAAAATAGGTTACCAGCTAAAATGCCACAGGTTGCACATTGCTTTCGGATGGTTCCCCGCTGATTTTTGCTAAGTAAAATCTACCAGGAAATGCAGTCTGCTTAACAGTTCCCTGATTTAAGCCGAATACGATCTTCACTGCAATAAACTATTTACTACTTCTTGACGCATCGGGTCAAACACAACTATCTATTCTTTTCTCTGGAATGTACGAAAACGTAGCTAAACTGTACATAATGATACACAAAATTTAAGTTAATGTCTGTATGCCTATACATAATGGTCCTTTATTTAAAGGTGGGACTGACGTCATAGTTCGTATTATCATAATTGACTGCGCGTTCTAAAGCTGTGCTGTTAAAGTTTGTTCAGGATTTCGACATAACCAAAGACAACCAGTTTTTAAGTAGCGATTTCTTCTTATGCAAACCTTTATACGTTTATCTTTACATAAATATGTCCATGTACTCTGTACTATGGTTTGCAGCTTCAATGATTGGGTTTTTTCTTCATTGTTTGTTTTGAGAAAAAATGGTAATAAAACTTGAAACAAACAGGGTGCAAGTTGCAACTGATAATGTAGTAACCAACTGATAATGTATCACTAACCAATAATGTCACACAAATTGACCGATACTGTATCACTAACCGATAATGTAACAGAAATTGACTAAGTGTAGTAAAAAGTACTACACTATCAGTCGATTGTTGTTACATTATCGGTCTTAAATAATGTAACAACTTAAAATTGATATTGACCGATAGTGTAGTAGTAACATTTACTACACTATCGGTCAATTTCTGTTACATTATGTAACATTATTGGTTGGTGATACATTATCAGTTGGTTACTACATTATCAGTTGTAACACAGGGTATTTTTAAATCGCCTTTTGCTTAAAAAAAAATCCAAAGAATAACAAAACTCGCCATTTGAAAAAAGTGTAACTGGTTCTCAAAACTGCACATACTCTTTATCGACAATCATTACGTACAACTGCAAACTTTAGTGCTACCGGTATGCACACCTTACAAGTCTTTACAACATGTACAAATAGTTTAATATTGATACAAAAATAAACGTCACCTACGAGGAACCAATTTAGAAAGTCAGCTATAGCCACACCTTGGCTAATTAACTTTTTGAGAAATGTTTTGGGCAACTTTTGAATCCTTTAAAATCCTCCACCGTGAAGAACGTCAACGACACATTCTTTGTACATGTACTTTATATTTTCAAAAGATGTAAACCAAATGAAAAGAAATAGTGCCTGGGCTGTATCTTCCTCAATCCTGCAAAATCCTTCAAAACTCTTCAAACCTTCGGTTGATTTTAAATGATTTGAGAAAGTTCAGAAATAAGCCTTCCTACAAAATCCTCCACTGTGCATGATCTCTATGGCACACTCTTTGTACCTACCAAGTTTCAAAAGTAATAGATACTATGCTCTACCTTCCTCAATCCTACAAAATCCTCCACTGTGCATGAACCCAATGGCACACTCTTTGTACCTACAAAGTTTCAAGGAGCATCAATTCCCATGCAAAGCAATATTGCATGGGCTCCACTCTCTCAATCCTACAAAATCCAACAAAACTCTGTCATGGATTTTGTAGGATCTGGGATGGCAAAGGGTTAGCGTTTGACAAGTTATTCAGATTTCTAATTCACAATTGTAAAGCCGTTATGATCCATTCACATGAAATAGAAAATAATTGCTCCCTTTTTCACTGATTAACAACTGACTATAAATATCTTTGCAGAGTGGTCATCTTGGAGACTGTTTCACATAATGCACATGGATTCATATCTAAGCAAAACAATACTATCCAAGATGGCCAATATAAGCAAAAGGTCTATAGTGGAGCACCCAAACTCGCCTTGAATGTCTTATGAAGCACAACAAATCATATTTAGTATTAATCAACTTAAAGATACTTTTTACTCAAAATTACACAATTCGTATATTGAAATAAACAAGTTAATGCATACAATACTGTCAATATACATATATTTTTTACATTAAAGTATCATATTTGATAGAATTAGAAACTAATTTTTACTTTATTATTCTTATTATTTTTATCTTATTATTCCTCGTTATTAACTATATAAATTTCTCATTTCCTTGTTTAGCGATATTTAATCTTAACAAAAACCATGAAGAGAAAACTAGCAAAAGACAAGACTGCATAAACTGTGGTTTTTGTTAATAATAAATATTATTTTGGTCAAAATATCAACTAGAAAACTGGCCATTAAGAAGTGATCTGGGAAAGTCATTATCATTTTACTGGATTATTTGTCACGCTTGAACAACTTTGAATGAGTGTTCACAAAAACTGCCCATAAAAGTTTCTACACCCCAATTGAGCAAAATAAATACAGTATTACATTTTATTGATGGTCTTAAAAAAAAAGTCGCGGACTGTCAATTTTTTCTGAAAAACCGATACATGTACTTGCCAATCTTCTTTTTTGTACAGAAATCTGTAGGAAATGCAAACATTTTTAGGTAAGCTACCCGTCGAGTGTTCCATTGGGTTAACTTAAGTTCTTGGCGAGAAGGAAAATTTGTATAGCAATACGGATTGCTACAAGTTTTCCTTCTTCTGCCAAGAGCGGTAGCCCAATGGAACATTCGACCGGTAGATATTAGAGACTCATCAAGTCTGACTGTCTTAGTGTCTTCAACTCTAAAATCAACACCAGAAATCTTCTCACTCTCACAAAGGATGCTCTTAATTAACCCTAACCCCTTGAGCACTTTTACTAGAGAGTATCCTGAATCCACCAAAATCCACCAATTTTGTCATGCAAAAAAAAAAAAATTGGTGTCCTGAGTCTATCAGAATCCACCAGTGTAGTACATATACCTCGTACACAACAAGAAGTCAAACTGTTAAGATCCTGAATCCATCAAAGTCCATAAAATGCTCAATGTGGAGGTATTCGGAATCCATCAAAATCCTGCAGTACCGCTAGGCTTACCCTGAATCTATCAAAAACTTTTTCAATACGGATGTATCCTGAATCTGCCGAAATCCTCCAAAACGGGTGTGGATTTTGATGGATTCAGGTACGTTAGGGTCAATATGCTGCTAGTACTGCGTCTGTGCAGGATATCATATCAAGGAGTTCGCACAGTATTCTACAGGGCGAGTCAAAAAAAGCAAAATGCAAATGTCAAAACCTTTGTTTTAGTGAAGTTCTTCATGTAGCACTTTCAAAATCTGGGATATAAAAGCCCAATTCATAAGCTTTCTTTTCGTACACAAATCATTCAAATCACTCATGTACTTTTCAAGTTACGGAATTTCAAACCCAACCACCGTTTTCAAGTTCTGTCCAAGGATCACAAAAAGGTAAGTGTTCTTTCAGCAAAACGAAAACAAATCACTAGGGATGCGTGTGAATTGTTTCGTTTTGCTGAAAGAACGCACATTAAAAATTATGTAATGTTTCAGTTACAAAGTGCTGCATGATCAAAAACATGGTGGAATGGACCAATGAAATACCGCAGCTGCCTGATGAATATTTATGAGGTACAGTAAAACAAATACAACATGTTTTCCGGGGAAATAGTGACAACAAATGATCCCTCGGTGTTGGATGATTGGGACTATCTACTGAGGCATAAGTCCCAATCATTCTACACCTCGGGGTCATTGGTTTTCACAACACATGTATTTCCCCACAAACAATGTTGTATTTGTATAATAATATTAATACATGTAGTTGATTTGAATAGCTAGTGACTGGACTTGAGACTAAAGGACTTGACTGGACTTGTGGGGACTCAATTCAGCACTGCAACAAAAATTACAATTGAACTTTATAGTATACATGTACATTATAAACAAACAAAAAAAATTACAATTTCCAATGCTGATGTAACGTGAATGGCACAAAATAAAATCACAACTTCTGATCATCTTGTCAGAAGTCATTAACTCGGTCGCTAATTTAAACTTGTAGATAACTTGCACTAATGTTTATCTGAAAAACACGTATAAAAAAAATCTTACACTGGAACAAAAAAGTTACAACCTATAAATGATTATAATACAGGCTCCATACTACAATGTACACGTATTTATAGCACTGTACATCCATTGTTTTGTACATTTTTTTTGCATAAATAGTAATGAAATGAAGTGCTTGAGAGATCTTGCGAAGCGATTTGGGTCAAATTATGTGGCTCTGCGAAGCACCAAATTAAGATTTTACCGGTTCACCGGGCCATCTGTCGTACATCGGAGAGGTGTGCGCTGAAAAATCGGACCGATCTCACCATGCGCCGGGCGACCGTATTCGCTCGTACCCCATGCAATGCAAACAGGGTGCTGGGACGGGCTGATGAGCTTCACAGAATCTTGTGAAGGAAGTGGGGATGGCATTCTGGGTAATTTATCATGATCTATAAAGACATCCAGCTGCAACTGTTTCAAACCACAGTTAGCCAATGTGCGCAAATGCTATCCGAAAACTCTCTCATAGAAATGCATACATTCCATACCGGATGTGATTCCTTTTTCACTGCGGACCATGTGGACAAATTTGAGCGTTGCATACTGAATTCCAAACGTGAATTCGAAACGGAGCCTGAGCAAGTGACGGGAATTGAACATTTACAAAACAGTTACGTTTTACAGATTTTCCTTCATTATTACGCTTTTCAACGAAAATAAGCCTTTATGAATGAGAATAAAAGAGTTGTGACTCGGTCTTAATGGCCGTTTCAAACCTTGCAGGGTCGTGGCCGTGATGACGCGCAGGTCACAGGCCATGCAAAATCTATCCAATCAGAGCATGAATTCATCAGCCCTTCCCAGCGTTCTGTTTGCAGGGTGGGGGTACGAGCGAAGCGACCGTATAGAAATCGAGCATGTTTCAAAGGGTCAAAAAGCACATCTTTTACTTGCGTACGGAACCCATACGTGATTACAGAGCTTTGCAATGGGCCACTACAAACAAATTTTAAAACCTAAGTTTGCCAGGGCTAAAGTCAGCTTTTGTAGATACATTTTTTACAATAATTGCATTGAGGAACCTTAAAAAACTGAAGCACTAAAATAATTGCATTAATATATTAATACAAAACATGAAATTGTTCTATTTTTTATAAGGAACATTTTTCCTCCAAATACTCTTTCTTTCTTTCTTGCAAACTGTACATTCTTGGCTGTTTTTCCCCACACAGTGAGCATTTTCCAAAGAAAAAAAATGAAAATCTGGAATGATTCTGAAACAAATCCAAACAAAATGTCCCTTATCGACTTGTAATTTTAGGATCCAAGCCTTTCAAAAAAGATATTGACAAGAAAGTATTTCTTAAATCCAAACCAAGGCAGGTTGAAAATAATTGAAAAACATGCAATATATCTGCATGTATGCAGACAAAAAGTAGAGTATCAAGCTTTTTTTTTTTTAACCAATTCGGGCGATTCACAATGCAGTGGGCCACCAAGGGTTTGCCACGGAGAGTTCATTTTTCCCAGTGCATTGTGGGAGCTGGTCGACAACTTCGCAGCGCGAGGCATTTGAAATTGTTCCGGTCAGTATCTTCTTACGCGTATAATTCGAGTATCTGTTTGCCCTTTTCTTTTCTTTTTATCAATATGGTGTTTTTTTGAAAGGCGGCAGAACGCCATGCCCCAATCTATAACAAATTAGCTCAAGTTGTCTAACTGACATTCATTCAAATGGGTCATTTTTTTGTCGACTGTAAACTCGAAAAATGGACTCTCCATGGCTAACTCTTGGTGGCGCACTGCATTGTGAATCACGAAATCCGAAAATATGTAAATGTACAAATCTTAGTTTAGTACGGACTTTGCCCCGGACCAATTCCTCTGCAAATTATGCAAACTTGCAAGAAATTTGTCCATGTACATGTACATTGTAAAATGGATGACTCTTAGTCAAAGTACAATGTGCATGTACAGTGTATTAGTGTACATGTACATGCTGCTTTGATTTGAAATACCCTGTTTAAACAAAAACTATAAATTGATCCTTTGTAAAAATTGGTATGAACAAAAATTGTGACAAAAATTGTGACATAAATGGATAAGCACATTCAGTGAGCATTCCTACACTGCCAACTCAAATTTATGCAAATTGTGATGTCATTTCGTCAGAAATGTGGACTCCGCTGTTAATTGGTCAATTGGGATGCCATGTTTTTGTCATACAACAACAGGCATAGAGATCTAATCAAACCTAGACACAAAATTGGCTCTGGAAACTGTTAGCAAAATGCTGCGCGAGTTGAATACGCGAGCGCTCATCGTGGGCGTGACGTGAACGCGCAACAGGGCGTCCGCATTATGCGCATTTTAAAAAATATTTTGTGATGATCACTCAAAGCCACATCGTGCATCGTGTAACATACATTACGGGCCGCGTGACGCAGCCTATTTACAATTCACAATGTAAAAACATAACACAATAGATATATCGTATCACATACTTTTTGTAGGTTTTGTTACATGTAGATGTCTACGACAACGGGTTACCGAACACCCGATAGAGAAGGCGCCTGCTGAATGGTCAGAATCTCGAGGTCAAGATCGACGCAGTCATGTTTTGCATAATTAATCGCCAAATCTGCTCACATATCATAGACCCTTGCAGCTGTGCGAGGGAAGAGGATATTCCATAGACTACATAAGAGCTCCTTAAAATTGGATCTAGATCGGTCTAGTAACAATTTCATCAAACTTCTAAGTTCAAAAATTGCCGGGGAAACAGTAAATTAGCAAACAAGTTGTGGAAGCAACTAACAAATGTGATGCAAGCCACTGGTCAACGGCAAATCAGGGCTCGAAATACATGTACCCACTGGACCATGGACCGTGTCTAGTGATTTCAGCGTCAGTCTAGTGCAGTGTATGACTGCACTAGTCTGGCTATCTAGTGTTTTTTTCTTGCACTATACATGTACATGTATTTAACAAAATGATGCCCAAATATACTAGCAGTGGAGGTCTGATTAATAGCATGCTTTGAGTGCTCCGGTTTTTTTTTTTTCCAAGTTATGACAGAGGTCTAGTAAAAATAATTCAGGTCCAGTAAGATTCTTCAGTTACTAGACCTGCTGTCTAGTGCTTTTTTTTCATGAAATTCGAGCCCTGCAAATGACGAAGTTGAAACCAAAACAATAATAAAATCTACATGATTACAGGTAATGGATACCATTTGCAAACATTCAAAAATGAAACTGTCAAAAAATTTGAATATGTTTCAAAAAAAAAAAAGCCACTCAATTACACATCCATGAAGTTATTTTAAACATAAAGTTGCTGCGCTTTATCGTCAGAAGTAACTTTTTTTGTCGATGGCGGTACAGTGTTTTCTTATCCTTTTAGCAAATTAAAGCTCTTGACAGTTACATTGTAGGCCTATAAGATACTTACTACAAAACACTTTAAGCGACCAACAACATTTATCGCATGCAAATTTTATCCGACGCGCTTTGCGTATTACTGTAGTTGCAGCTGGCATGTGTTAACGTGATCGGCGAGTTTAGATTGTTTGAATTTTCGGTCAACGAAGTTCTGAATAATCAAATACTAAAGTATTCGAAAATGAACAGCCCTAGTTAGTTTTTTGAACCAGTTCATGTCGGATGATGTGTATGCACGCAAAGGTTTTGCGGTATTGGGAACGGATGACGGATAAACACGCAACAAGCGAGGCCGGAAAAATCTGTCAGCGACCCGCTCGCAGCGAGCGAGTCTGGAAATAGGGTGTGCTACCCGCAGTTGACAGCCTGAACCCGTCCCGCGTCGAGGTTCATGAAAAACAATCCCGCGCCTGGGTCCGGTCATGTCACAATAATCCGGCGCGAACTGGTTAAAAAATGCTTCGGTTTCATTGTATAGAGTGTGTGACGTTATTTTGAACTGAGAAGTGTAGTGCAAACAAATGGAGTACGTGCGCGTGTTGCTTCACGGGCTGAGTCACGCGCTAATCCCTTTTACACACATAATTGTGCGCGTGACGTATTCACTTCGGTACTCTATTGTTGTTCCTTGAATCAGAAAAAATACAGTTTGCAAATGGTGTCAATTACTTAATAACCGACTGAAAAAGAGAAAAATTCCCACCCCTCCCCCATTATTTGGGTAGCAATTACTTGAATACCTGATGAATAAGATTGTTACATGCCCTCAGATTTAGGCCTACCACGACCGCGCCCAGCAGCAAAACCTCTTGTACCGTCTGGGCCTAGAGGCAATCTCACTAAGGCCCCCTGATCGTTGTTAGGAATCACATTTTTGCGGGCCAATAGGGGGCTGCCCGCTGGGCTACCTTCCGGCACGGCTGCCGCTAGTAACTTACGTCGCTGCACCCACGGACTTGACGTGTTGCTGTGATCAGATAAGCTGTCGTAGACCTTGCGTCCCATCTCCGGGCTCGCTCGGGGGCTGTTCCGGGAGTTGGCCAGCGGGGATCTACCGACCACTTTCCTCTGCTGACGTGGGCTTCCGTGGGGGCTGGGGCTGGGACTGCTTTTAGGGGTGTTGCTTGGGCTAAGGTGGGCGGGGCTCTTACTCTGTGGCACGCTGATTGCCTTACTGACTTGCCTGCGACTTGGTAGGGGCGAATTCTCAGCATCTGACGAGCTTGGTGTGCCAGACTGCTTGATACGGTCTGCAGCCAACTCGCCCACTCTCGCGTTTTTCTTCTTCCGTTGACGTTTCTTCTTCTTGGCCGAGTCGCCCCCTTCTCCGCCGTCGGATGCCGTTAGGTCACCGCCCTGTGAGGGCGACAAACCCTCCGCACTCTTACGATTATTGCTCTTTTCTTGAGCCTGTTTCTTTTCTTTCTTCCTCTCCTTGGCTAGTACTGTCACCGACATTCCGGTCCGCCAGTTGTCTTTATCAGTCATGATCTTGGCAGCTTTGAGTGCTGACTGACCGCTCTCGAACTCGATCAGGGCGCATACTTTGTTGCGGACTTCGGAGTGCCGTTCGATGTGCTTGCGCACGTCCGGCGGGAACGGCTTGCCAGGGCGTAGGACCCTGATCAGAGAAATCTCCCCGCATTTGTTGAAAAGCTCAGCGATGTTTTCTATGGATGGGTTCTCGGTTGGTAAGTTCACCGCGACAACCGTCCTTGAAGGCGTTGTCTCATCGTAGTCAGGCAAGGGAGCCTTACGTTTAACTTTGGTCCCTTCTTCGTTTACTTCAAGCGTGGTTGAGCTCTTGAGACTGTGACGGACGTTCCTCCAGTCCTTAGTGAGACTCTTAACCTTCTTGAAGGAGGTGATGAGCTTGAGACTGACGAAGCCTTCCTTGTTGCGACGGACGTGCTTGAGGAGGAAAGCATCCTTCGTGATGTTGGCGTCTGAAAAGTAGAACTCGACCTGCTTGATGATTTTGTTCTGCAGTTCCTCGTCTGGGGGCGTCCATTCCGAACTTTCGCCACCTCCGTCATCTGATCGGCTTTCGTTGATCGAGCCGCTTCTGTCTTTTCCTGGTGTGTTCGCGTCGTCGGTGAGCGACCCGCTGCTTGTGTCTCCACCAGCATCATCGCCGGATGGATCTTGCTCTGGAGGACTGGAAATTTGTACCTGAGAAAACAAACAGAATCTCATCAACTTACATGTACGTCATATACACCCCTAATTGTTGGCACAATTTGTAATGGTTATTACTCTACATGTAGGTTGAATGAAAATGTCCAAACTGCCAGCTTTGTTACCAAGAGTTTTCTTCATGGTGGGGCAAAAATTAGGGTTGGCCATTTTCAATTACAGGGAAATCTTGATAAGTCAAACCTCAAGGGAACTGGTTGTCTTTTCAACATTTTTGACTGACTTTTATTTAGAGATGATACATATGATGCATATGAAGAAAAAAGTGGCATCAGGTTGAAACATCTTATCATCTGATCATGAAATGTAAAACAGATTTACAAAATGTAAGGTCGATCTTGAAAGTTGAAGTTTGTAAAACAGGTAACCCTGAATTCCTAAAATCATGTTACCATGTTACATATTTAAACAAAATCAATTTGAAAGAAGTATGTTGCATTCTGACGCCACTCTTTTCTTCATATATCATCTCAATGAAGGTCAGTCATTGCAAAAATTATGATAAGACATGAATCTGGGACTGATTGAGAAACATTTCCAAGTTTGTTAGGAAATTGGCCCCACTTAGAAAAATGTTATTGACTCCATAGACTTTGTACACAATTGCGGAAGTGGCGTCAGGTTGCAAAATTATTTCTAAAAGTGGCGTCAGGTTGCAACATCTTTATCATGAAATTTAAAACAGATTTACGGTTGAACTTGAAAGCAAGTTGAAGTTTATAAACATAATTGATAGGCCTAAATTAAAAACTGGAAAAAATGTTGCAACCCGACGCCAATTTTTTTTTAATATAGGCTTATCATCTCAACAAAGGTCAGTCATTGCAAAAATGATGATAAACTAGCTTGAGTAACTCCAGCTGACATGCTCCACATGTGAATGAATATGGAGCACGTCAGCTGGAGTTACTCAAGCTAATGATAAACATGAATCTGGGACCGAGAAACATTTCCAATTTTGTTAGGAAATAGTTGGAAAATTGTCTTGACTCGCCGTAGACTTTGTACGCAACCACTGAAGTGGCGTCAGGTTGCAACATTTTTTTCCGAAAAACTCAACCCTGAATTCCTAAAGATTTTGTTACAAGCATGATAAGCATGAAAATCAATTTGGGAAGAATTCCATACATGTACATCACTAAACTCTTTCCATGAATTTTATGGAACAATATCATCAATTGAACTTTTACCAAGGGCGGGCTGTGAAGTGTACTCGGGCTGGTCGACAAGGCAGATGTCGAGGGTGAATCGGGTTCAGAAGACGGCGTGGTCAACTGGCAGTCGCCGCTAGCCAGCTGTCCCGTTGCCGGAACCTGCGTGCCATTTTCTGCCGTTTCCAATGCCGCAGATTCGCTCATGGTGCCCCAGGAGTTGGATCAGAACCTTCCAAAACCTCTGGACGAACTACACTGCGCGACAGAAACCCTGGGAATGTCGAATTTTCCAGGCAGAAAACGCACCGATATCGGCGGCGTTCGGACACGAGGATTTTTACTCCGGCCTGCGCTGATGAAAGGTCATCTGGTAACCGACCGCACTCTGAATGGAAATGATACACGTGGTCCCATTCACAATATCACTGGTTCCCGCACTATGCAGTTTTCGATATCCATGAACACATACATGTTTCCCCCCATTTTTTACGGGACATTTCCCCTCAAAACCACAAGCGAAAGTAGCCGAAATTCCCCAACTTTAGAGGAGATCCAGTGACTAATCCTCACATGGTAGACATTGCGAAATCACCCAGATATTAAAGAAAGAGGAAACGAAAGATTCCCAAAGGATGAATAAAATGTGGATTACTTGGAAATTGACGGGAAGTATTCTACTTTTCTTATCTAGTGGTATTAAATTATGCAAACAAGTGGTTTTCAATCGAACAGGTCCGGATCGTTCGGAAGTGGGCGGTCATTTGGGGGGAATTTCGGCAATTTTTTTGTAAATTTAGTTATTATTAGAAATTTGTCGAAATATTCAAGTTTCCAAGGAGTTTTGCTGTTGTCGATTAAGGACTGCCGGTAAAATATATTTTGGTGGTACATGTACTACGTTTTAAGAATTACCGGGGAGAGTGCACCATTCCTCCCGATTTTTTTTTTTTATGAGGAACTTGTGGCGGTGCCAGACTCTAAAATTGTTGGTGGGGTGGGGGTGGGATGGGCAAGGATTTTTTTTTGGGGGTGGAGAGGGCAGAGAAAATATAATCTTAAGCCTGTGCACGCACGCGCGTGCCCATTGTCAATGGTCCGAAGCCACTAGATATCTAGAGCAACTTAGAAGTGTAGTTGTTTTTATGAATGAGAAATGTATCAAACCGCAGAATATAACAAATGTACAAACTGTACATGTATAACAAATGCACAAAGACGTTGGCTGCACACTATTAGTGTTGGGGGAAAAGTAACTGGGGGGGGGGGGGGGCTGGGGGCGGGGGAGGAAAAGGAAAAAACTTGGGGGAATGCCCCCCCCCCCACTTCCTTTAGCAACGCCGATGTGAGGTACAGAAAGTAAAACTTGGACAAGGCCGAACTTTCTTTGCCTCTTCATTTCACACAAAGAAATTAGCTTTTTTACACTCAGAAACCGACAGCAAAATTTACTTAAGTGTAGGTCTCCTTCTTTGTTTATAACAATTACGAGACAGAAACCCAGCCTATTTAAAACTAAACCACCCATTGTTTTCTCATGTTCTCAATCTCATCTCCAACACGGAACAGCAAAACCCATGATTTGTGATTTGGAATAGTAGAATTCAATAATCTGAAATCATCAAAAGCAATGAGGGTAGGGACACCAAGTGTAAATAACAAATACAAGAATTTCACAACTCACACTTGTTCAAGTCCCCTTTAATTTTCATGATATAAAGTCCATAGAGCGAGTCTTAAGTTTACAATTATCGCACACCCCTTTTTTGGTAAACAGGGACATACATGTACGCATGATGCAAAAAAAAAAAAAAAAAAAAGAATACTGTGATATTCCTACATACCAATAATAAATGAAAAACATGTTTTATCCTTGTTTGATAAAGCTTTTCCCATAGGTATATGTGATGCGATCAGGCTACAGGAGTCGTTTTTCGGGAATTTTCATTTGGAGATTCAGGCCAAAATAGGACCACAATAGGACTACATCACATCACTTCATCACACTTCTTGGTGTTCCGACTTCCATAATTTTTTAACTAAAGATGGTACCCGCATGCGGTTTCCACAGCAGTAATGCTAAGATTGTGCTCTTTTGAAATCTGTAAAAAGAAAATTGACCAGGGTCGACAAACGACTCATTTAGCTTGATCACATCACATATGAGTACAGCAGTTTTGGAACTGTAAGGCCGATTAACAACAATTAGTGGTTTCTCGTCCGACCTTTTTTGAAATAAAATGAAGGAGGCCGGTGCTTTGTTCCTTCTGTATTTCTCAAGCAAACGGGCCGATTGCCAAGACGGCGTATGGATTCTTCTATTTTCTTGACTATTTTGCTGAAACAAAATTATGAGTAATAACCCAATAATATATAGCTACAATTTTGTTGGAAACAAATAAAAAGTCAAGTTATTGATACTATGATATGCAAAAAATATTGCAAACATATTTTTTTAAAAAGGGAAAAAAAGGAGGCTGCGGAAAGAAAAGTGGTACAGGGATGAGAAACTGGTTTATTTTTGGACGTGGCCTAATCCTTTGGCTCAATACACACAATACTCTAAAATCGTTATGCTACTTTATTGCACTTGAAAATCTTAACACCACAGTTTAACCTTACAAGCAAAACAGAGAACCTTGTTGTATAAACTTTCGATCTTTTATCTCAACAACTAACAGTCACTCACCAGAGAAAATGATTGTGAAGACATTTGATGTGATTTATAAAGTAACAGTTGGATGTTCTGAAACAGAAACCAACATCTAATGTCAGTAAATTATCTCAACTTGCGAGTTTCAAATTTCACAATGCTGGTTACTGCTACTGCAATCCACACAACTTTCACTTGCAATGCCTTGCCTAATTAATTAAAGGGACACAGCGTCTTGGACCAGCCCAATTGGGCTACAAAAATGCGCTTTGAACAAAATGATGTTCATCAGAAAGAACATTTAAAAGTAGGATATAAACATCCACACAACTATCCGTTAAAAGCTGGGCGTTTTTGTGTTATTCCTGTTTTATGCGTGCCAAAATGACTTTCGGGGTCCACTTTTGCAACCCCAAAAAGTCGAGCTGTTTGGATGCTAGTTGTGATTTCATTCGTAAAGTGTTCGCCTTTTGCGAACGTGTAAGAAACCACATTTTGTGAAATGGCAATTGGTCACCGCTGTTCGCAAGCACGATGCTGTGTACCTGTAGACACATGACTTACATTGAGCATGACAGGAAAAACGTATTCGAACTCCGTCGTGTCCGATGTAAACAACCACTTTTTTCCCCGTCTTTTCTCAGGAATGGTAAGACATTAGGTTGGTTTCCTTTCAACCAGATGTTTGAAATAGGATAAGTAAACGATCCAAAACATGACATTTTCTGGGATTTCAGGACCTAGTGCCCCTTTAAAAAAAAGAACTTGAGATTTGAAAATTAAAAAAAAAAAAAGATCTATGATTTTCATTGAACTGAAATTTACTTGTTTATGGATATCAGGGTTTGATTTCGGGGGAGGGCTGAAAAGCGTATCCTGGCTAATTTTTAAAAAAATCAAATAAAATATAAAGCAGTGCATGCGTTCTTATTTACAAGGCATGGTTTGAAGGTTTAATCCTCAATAAATTAAACAACTTTTACTGAAGAACTGGAGCAAGAGACAGGCGACATCAAGTACTGCGCCTCTCAGTAATATTCACTAGGTTCCCGGACCTTCTTCGCAACCTCATAGCGGGTCATCACGGCGTCCCATTGGACGAACTGCTGGGATATCAATGCGATCTGGGCGGGGTCACGTTAAGGTCAAAGGTCATATGCTTAGCAGACTGGACACCTAACCAAACTCAGCTAATTACAGAAAACTGATTTGACAATCTAAACCCTTTTCTGATGCAAAGGATACGATGTTGTTGTATGCTTCCAATAGTTCGTTGACCTCCTGATTCTGCTTGTCTGCACGTTCCTGTGATAAACAGAAAACAAATAGAACACTTCATTAAGGGAATAAATGTGTGCTCGAGAGGTTTTAATCACTCTGTTTAAGACTGCTTAGAGTCTGGGTGCTGATAATTACCCGAGCCGGAGGCGAGGGTAATTATCAGCACCCAGACTCTAAGCAGTCTTAAACAGAGTGATTAATACCGACCGAGCACATATTTATTCCCATTCATAAATACCTTTTCGGTAAAAAAAAATCAAGGAATTCGTTCAAAAAATCCCGATTTTGATCAACAAGTTCACTCCAGCTTTTTGAAACATCCCTCTAGCAAAATAATGGAGTGTTCAGCTGGCGAGTAAGATGTAAACAACCCTTTTATGGAGATTGACGCGCGCGTAGCACGTTCTGCACGATGTCGCGCAGAACGCACCTCGGGCATTGCGTTTTGAATTTAGAACTATAAAATTCTGACTCACTGGTAGTGTTGCGCATGCCTACGTGAGGATTGTGAACGTTCAACCAATGAAACGGTAAGAGGCAATGGATTTTTAGAAGTCCACATTTTATGTGACACTGGAAAAGTGTTTAAGACCAGCTAGCCATGTCTTTATCATCCGTTTAAGACCGGCCACGTGACAGGCTCTCGACCAATAGGAATGGCTAAACTGTCTCAGGTATTTATGAATAATTCTTAAAAGTGATTGATATAAAATATTTATAGTACTTGGTGGCATACACTGAAAGATCCTGCCAGATTTTATTTGTTGGTCTAAATCTCTTCAAAACTCTTCAGAACTACAACATTTGTGATGCGATCAAGCTAAATGAGTCGTTTGTCGACCCCAGTAAAAAAAAAAAAATTATTACAGATTTGAGAAGAGCACAATCTCAGCATTACTGCTGTGAAAACCGCATGCTGATACCATCTTTAGTTTAAAAATTATGGAAGTCGGAACACCAAGAGATGTGATGAAGTGATGTGATGAAGTGGTCCTATTTTGGCCTGTATCTCCAAATGAAAATTCCGACAAACGGCTCATGTAGCTTGATTGCATCACATTTGATGTTGCTGTAATTTCAGAAATTGATGGATTTAGGGGGTTAGTATTTTATAGCAAATATTGTTACACTGACTTGTTTGAACTTCTGTGTTCTTAGATGCTGAAAAAACCAAGAAAAACTATCATGTTCTGGTAGTCTGGTTCCCTGACCCCGCTAAGATGAAACGCAGCAATTTATAGATGTCGGGGAATTGTAAGGTCAGGGTCAGTCTTACTTGCTTGTACATGTTCATAGGTGTGCAACCGATTGCAAACAAAATGTGGACTAACTATATATGGTAATTGGGGGCAGTATTTGGAAAAAAGCCACTTTTCTCCAAGGCTGGTCAGCCGACCAGCGTTGGAAATTGATACAAAAATACCACATTTCTTGAAAATTTCAGCACACCAGGTGCCATGATTTGACAGGATGCTTGCGACTGTCATTCACTAATATTCCAGTAAGGTATTTCATAATAATTGGGTAGTTTTGTGTATTGATGTTTGCAAATGTTGTATATAAATCCTTTAACCTTTTCATAACCAGAGAGTGTTGCAACAAAAAATGCCTAACCTTTTGGTCCAGTTGTACTGTCACAAGAGGTTGAAGTTTGTCTCGGAATGCCGGGGCTCCTAAATACAAAATAAAAACAAGAAAAAAGAATTTAGTAACACAAAAACTTAAAAATTCATGCAAGATGCTGTACACAGATGGAAGGAGCAAAAGTCTGAAAGAAATTGGCCTAAATATTAAAAAAACCCTTAATGAAAGATGTCTTCCATCATAACTTCAGCCCATTTTGGGTCTGACTGTCTGTTGTGTAGTTAGGCCAATAAATTAAACGTGGACATAATAATGGACACAAAATGGACGGAAAAAGACATACACAAGGGGAAGCCTCATTCAATACATTGTATTTGGTTTTGCTGTTCAGTGACGAAATTGCAGAAGGTTCACTATTAAATTTACATCTCCTTGAAGCAACATTCCATGACGCAAAATAACAGCAGCTTGAAGCATACTCATACCTATTATGAAAATTTGGGACTCTCAATACTGTGCATGAGACTCCCAACACTAAAGATAGAAAAAAACTTGCAATACAACAAAATAGACTTGCGCATTAACCCAAACTCCCTAGGCCTTTTTGCTAGGATGTACATGTAACCTCAATCCTGCAAAATCCTCCAATTGGCCTCATGGAAAAATAGCATGTAGCCTCAATCCTGCATATTCCTCCATTACCGGTATTTCTTGAATATGGTCCATGGAGGAGTGACCAATGCCTGAATCCTGCAAAATCCTGCGACAGTGACTGTAAATATGTTGAGGCTTGGCCAGTGACATCCTGGAGCAGTACGGAGGATTTCAAGCATAATCCAGGCCTATATTTATGCATGGCTGAGCAAAAACAACACACGGTCCGGCCCAAGACCTTGACAAAGTGCATCCTACGAAATCAGTAACGCACTTTTGCCATGTAACCTCAATCCTCCAAATTCCTCTACTTTGGCAAAGAGGAATTTGCCAAAGGGTTAAACAACCAGTCCAACACCCCTTTAGTACTGTGAATCAATCAACTGTGTCAAACATCCGGTACCGGTTTATTTCTGCACATCGCTCCATAGTATGCCACCAGACCACAGAAGGGTCAATCTTCTCAAACAGTTGGACATGTACCAGTCTAGTCTTAGGCTTCAAATTGAAATCCCTTGGCTTCACTCTCAGGTGCAAAATATGAAAGGAAAAGTGTCCTTTAAACGTTGAATTGAGACCTCAAACTTGGCTGGTAAAATACTGAGGACCTTGTCTTTGCCTCTAAATACAATTCAAACTTTCAAAGACTCATATTTCATTGAATAAAGACATTAAATATCATAGGTTTTTTTCTTGGAGTTTTTGGTTGTTGAGAATAAGTTTATTTAAAATGATATAAAATCATTTCCTCAATTCTTGGTGACAAAAGTGCGAGTTATTACTATAAAAGTGATTTTTTTTATCCTCAATACTGTGACTAGGAAGTACACCATTTTGTAGACTTCAAGAAGCTTCCAGTAATAGATATGCTCGGTTCCTGTTTGCGAGTTAAGGGTCGGAGAGTCACAATAGCTGACTCCACCCGCCGTGTTTGGGGTTCACGGCTTAATACGTCCCCCATGCAAACAAGGAATCCTTCACTCTAGCTTCTCTGGTGATTATTAATCTTTAAATTACTGACGACTGAAGAACACCTGATTGTTGTAAAATACCTGACTTACCTGTGAAGAAATCATGCATGGCATGCTGACGTGCTCATGTACGTTGACTACATGTACATGTATGGCATATTTTTGCTTTTGAGGGAATTTGGAATGGCCAAATAACCGAATATTCGAATATTCGATCGATTGGAAGGTCGAATATTCGAATATTCAATTATTCGAATTGACTCAGCCCTACCTCATGAAAATTTGGAGAATTTTGTTGGCTGACGAGTGAGTAAAGTTGGCCTGACGTTGTTTTGCATGTTTTGTCTGCACTCGAGGTCCCAGTCTGCTCGTACTAATGACGTGGATCGGGTCGGGTCGACCAGGCCAAACCGACCCGAAACATTTGAGATATAAACCAAATCCGAACCGCCGAAACCGATCTTAACTCCCTCAAACCAACCCGACCTGACCCGACAAAAAAATAAGGTAAAACCGACCCAAACCGACCCGACCCGAAAAAACCCCGAATACCTGGCTTGGACAATGTAATCACTTTATTGTGCCTGCCCTTACCCACTAGGCATGAATTCTTTTGCTAAACCATCGTCTCTCTCTCTGTCATACTCAGTCGGTTGATATAGAGTAACGCCGCTTATTGAACAAACGCGTGGTCACCACGCGGTTTCATGAAAACTGTTACAATCTATCTATTTCACAGTCAGTCACGATCCGACTGGAAATTAACACCATGGAAACTTGATAGTGCGCTCGGTGGCCACACCACAGAATGAGCTGCGGTCACAGTGAATGTCAATAATATTGCATCGCCTGAATTTCTCAACTGTTCGGTTTATTTCGGTTTTTTCAAAAGATGGCTAAACGGACCCGACTCGACCCGAAAATGTAAATGCAAAAAAGAAAACCGACCCGACCCGACTTAAAAGATGGACAAACTGACCCGACCCGACCCGAAGTCGGTTTCAGGTCGGGTCGGTTTTGGTTTTGGGTCGGGTTTGCACATCATTAGCTCGTACCTTTGGTATGTTCACTGTCCAGTGTGCCCTTCATTCCCTGGAGTTTCTCCAGCAACCCTGCCAGTTTCTTGAGCTGTGCTTCCTCTGGAAAGATAAACAACAACTACAAGAACTTGTCCAAAAAGTATATTTCTGTGGATCATTCATTTTTCCACGCAAAATTTCATCAAGCTAAATTTCTTTAGTATATCCAACCATAGAGCTAAATTAAATTACTAGAGCGCTAACTCTTCATTCTTGCGCGCGGAGAAGCTTTGAAGCCGCTCTGGGCGCAGACATTTTGAATTTATGTGCGTGTTTGAAGAACACAATCAAAATAAACGGATTGAATTTTAAAAGTGTATTCTAAATGCAACGCGCAAGTAGAAGATACGCAAACAACTTAAGCGTGTCGTGACGGTTCCAAAATGTCACGGCGAAAAGCATCTGCAGCGGAGGGACGCGCACATGTTGCGCTGCTTGCGCAGAGCAAAATGAAACGCTCATTTGCTGATCGTGCGTTTTGGTTTTGGGCGTATCGGCTTCGATGATGCACCGGTATGGAATACAAACGCAGATATGCAAATAGCCGTACAAAAGCCGTACAAAATTTTGAGTTTTCCATAGGTTTGTGCACAAACATGGATGCGGCCATCAGGCATTACTTTGTACATCGAGTTAGCGCTCTAGTAATTTAATATAGCTCTATATATGCATCCAACACAGTTTGGGGGTACAACGGAGGTAGTGGTGGGAGCATACTGCTCGACACCATGGGAACGAGGTTGGTGATAGTAATCTGTTGTGATTACGCCCTCTTGTGGCAGGTGAATGCGTATCTAATATACGACAACGTATTGACCAACAAATCTTCTGCACTGAATGACCACCAACCTGCTAAAATAATGTCTGCTTTAGCATCTTCCGTCAGAGTCAACTTGTCTGTTAGTTCAGGATCCAGATTACTGTTCAATTCATCTACTGCAAGAGCAAGAAACAAGGTAATGCAAAGTTACTCTTACACATCAGTCTCAGTTGGTTATTTGAAATTGCTGGTAGATGGTAAATTTGGGTGTGGCATTAGTCTGAATATGTGAGACTCTCAATACTGTGTGTGCGAGTGGCGAAACTACAGATAATAAAAACAAAAAATAGACTGGTACCTGAAACAACCAGTCCAACACCCTTTATAGTACAGCATCAATCAACTGTGTCAAAAGAATATCTGGTACTAGTCTCTATTTCAACACATTCTCCATAGAAATGCCACCAGACTTCTGAAGGGTCAACTACATGTTTGGACATGTGTAACCAAATTGATTTCAAATTTACATGTACCAACTACCAAGAGATTTCATATTGAAATCACTTGGCTGCCAAATCTTGAAGAAAAGTCTCCTTTAACAATTGGATTGAGACCTTAAACTTGGCTGGTGAAATACCGAGGACCTTGTCTTTGCCCCATGAAAATTGTGGAGAATCTTGTTGGCTAAAGAGTGAGTAAAGTTGGCCTGATAGGTTTTTCTGTACTCAAGGTGCCAGGCATGTGTAGAATACAAATCGTAGCGTCAGTGCAACAAGGTCACAACTCCATTCTGCACCAAAGTCGTATCTCACGCGAATACGCTCCGTGCAACAAGGTCGTATCTCGACGTCCATTGACTTTGCGTGTACATCCGGGTTATTTTAAGCGAGATACGACCTTTTGACATTCTGAAACTCGCGTTTTGCGTTCATAACTCCATTCTGCAACAAGTCGTATCTCGCGCGAATACGCTCCGTGCAACAAGGTCGTATCTTGACGTCCATTGACTTTGCGTGTACATCCGGGTTATTTTAAGCGAGATACGACCTTTTGGCATTCTGAAACTCGCGTTTTGCGTCGTTCATGCCATTTTAGGAGATACGACCTTGTTGCACTGACGCGACGAAATTATGATTGTAAAAACTGCAACTTGTCTTCATTTATTAGAAAGTTTATTAGAAAGTTGCAAATTCAAAGCTGTTAGCCCTAAACGGTAATTGTTAAAATAGTCTAGTTAAAAAAGGCAGTGGCTACTGAACCAGTATCAGTCCCCGATTTCGCGAGGCTACACATCCTGGCAGCAATAATGTGCATGCATCATGATCTTGATGTCATTTAGAGTAAAGTCATAAGGTTTCAATTTTCACTAGCTATCGTAGGCCCTCTGTGATCTAGTGGAAAGTGGTGGTATCTGTGGATCATCAGGTTGAAGGTTTGATTGCTTGTGAAGATCAAAATGTTCAATTTGTATGTGTGCAGATTTGGTGATCAATTCGTCGCAGAGCTGACATACCGACGAATAAGCGAAACCCTTGTTTCGAGTAATTCGCGTTTGAAGTTGGACATTTTTCTGGGCCGTATTTTACCCTTAATGTTTCGATAATAACCCTAAATAGTGTGTCTTTGGAATAAAATTGGGAATGTAGTATCCACCAGGTCACTTATTTAATCAGAGAAGTTGTGCGATATTATTTTATTTGATTGTAAACGTATTCGTCAGTTTGTCAAATTGCATTAATCTCCAATAGCCGGTTGTTCGTTAAACTGTTTGTGTGATATTCTTCAGTTTGTCGGATCGCGCGCGCGTAGCGAAATTCCGTATTCGTCACTATGTCAAATTATGGATTTGTTTTTGTGACTGATTCGCCACAAGGGGGCTCTGAATCTCAAAATCCAGACAAAAAATTAAGAATTTTGGCATAAATACTCGAAAGAGCAACCTTCATAAACCCAAAAAATAACAAAATCTCGAAATCGCCAAAATGGTTGATTCAGCTCTTCGACAAATTCTGCAAAAAAGACTGCGTCTTGACCTTGAGATTCTGACCATTTAGCCGGCGCCTTCTATATTGGGTCTTCGGTTATATACATGTGTTCATCTGCACTCAGCCTGGGGTGGATAAATCATGTCAGATCTCATGTGTTGTCAAGGTATATTCGTGGGAGTTGCTGATTGAAAGTCGTTTTTTGGTCAATTTTTTGGTCAATTTTTGGTCAATTTACGTAGCCTCGCAAAACAGTACTGGGTCCATATCCACTGACTAAACAATTGAATTATAATTCATTCTAGCCCGACTGCGTCTGGCCGTACAGTACTATCGCAAGCTCTGTAGTACGGCCAGACGCCCAATGTTCCCCTTAACGCTGAACTCTGATGTAGCGATTTTGCTACCGATTTTGATCGAGATTATCTTCTCATCCAGGACACAAATTTCCAAAGTTAAGGTTCCTAGTCGTAAAGGAACTCATACATTTTTGAAAAAACGTTCTTTTATCTAAAAATCTTCATCCATCTGACCAAAAAACGACTTTCAATCAGCAACTCCCACGAATATCGTCCCGAAAATGTTCCTCCATGCGATTTCAAAATGGCGGCCGCGTTGTAATGTATGCATTATGCGGGCGCGCTTGGGCAAGACTTTGCATTCAGTTCATGACGTTTGCCAGGCGCGCTTGGTCATACAAACACGAGGTCATGAACTAAATAATGCATATTCATAACCTTGCTCAAGCGCGCCCGCATAATGCATACATTACAATGCGGCCGCCATTTTGAAATCGCATGGAGGCACAATTTCGGGACGATATTCGTGGGAGTTGCTGATTGAAAGTCGTTTGGTCATATGGATGAAGAATTTTAGATAAAAGAACGTTTTTTTCGAAAAGGTATGAGTTCCTTTATGACTAGGAACCTTAACTTTGGAAATTTGTGTCCTGGATGAGAAGATAATCTCGAACAAAATCGGTAGCAAAATCGCTACATCAGAGTTCAGCGTGTAGGGGAGCATTGGCGGTCTGGCCTTACTACAGAGCTTGCGATAGTACTGTACGGCCGGATGCAGTCGGGCTAAATTCATCCTAAATTCTCACATACATCTTTTCCACAGCGCTTGGATGCGTTCTTTCCCTTTTGTAAGTCCGTCCAGAGATTGTTTCACACCGCCCAGGGTTTTTAACACCTGCAGCCGCAAAGGAAAGAAAGATAAAAACAAATGATGCAAGGCTACTAGAAACAATTGTTTCCCGCGCAAGCGTGAACATGTAAACGATCAATCAATCCAGTGTTCTCCAACTTTGAAAATTAAAGGTCGGAGCGCCGTTAAAAAGCGGAGGGGGAGGGCGCTATAGGGTGCTATTTGCAGATGAACATGCAATTTGTGTATGGATAACAGCTTTTAGGCCATTTCTGACACAGTAAGAGTTAAGTACAATACTGGCTCGGCATCATCTTTTTTTAATACATCAGTGACCAGGGACTCTGAGGCAGTTTGGCCTTGAGACTTTTGACCTGATGGATTGCTACAATGGGCAGGCTTGTCAGTTTGACAAGTGTTGCATGTTACTGCTTTTGGCAGAGTTTCAGGCCAAAATATAGGTATCCTAGAGGGTAAGGGTAGTCCCACTTGTTTGTCTTTTTTTGGTATTTTTAATTTTTTTTTAAAGCATGGCGGCAACTGTTGAAGCTTGGCGGGTGCCTCAGAAAGCATGGCGGGGCACCAGGTTATTTTACAGGTTGGAGAACACTGATGATGTATGACCACTTAAAGCAATGGCTATATATCGTTATAGCACTTAGCAGCCATAACGCTATTTTCAATGGCTATTGTTACAGCATGGCAGTCAACCATAGGACATTATATTGCATGTTGGAACCAGACTAGCACTGCAGTGAGCATGCTGAGTATCATCCAAATAGTTCTTGAATTTTAGGCCTATTTCCTTTAAAAAAACAAAACTGATTACAATTTAGCCACTGATTAAAAAGAAGAAAATGAAAGCTACTTTAAAAGAATGACGCGATTAAAAACAAATTAAAAGGAAAAAAAAGAACAAAGACATTTGGCAGCGCGGCGCGCTCCGAGCGAACTGAAAATCATCGCTCGATCATATGCGTGCACGTTTCAAGTGTCAGGTTGGCTCAGTGCGGAAAGGGCATATTTTTCATCATTTTGGACTAAAAACCGACAGAATCCACCGCGTGAGCGGAGCCTCATAGATCAAGAAGCCCGCAAAATTACCTGCAGCACAAAACACTAATAAAGTACAAAAACGTCCATCAAAATGCAGCCATTTCACACAGAACCGCTGCACAGTTTGCCCCTATACTCCGTACTTTATCTCTTGACATACTCACGTATCTTGTGCGGAACTAACATAGTTGGATTCTGTCGGTTTTTAGGCCAAAATGATGAAAAATATGCCCTTTCCGCACTGAGCCAACCTGACACTTGAAACGTGCAGGCATATGATCGAGCGATGATTTTCGGTTCGCTCGGAGCGCGCCGCGGGGGGTACGGTACAAGCGAAATGATAATGTGCATGCGTACAAGTGCATGTACCGTACCCCCCACGGCGCGCTCCGAGCGAACTGAAAATCATTGCTCGATCATATGCGTGCACGTTTCAAGTGTCAGGTTGGCTCAGTGCGGAAAGGGCATATTTTTCATCATTTTGGCCTAAAAACCGACAGAATCCACCTATGTTAGTTCCGCACAAGATACGTGAGTATGTCAAGAGATAAAGTACGGAGTATAGGGGCAAACTGTGCAGCGGTTCTGTGTGAAATGGCTGCATTTTGATGAACGTTTTTGTACTTTATTAGTGTTTTGTGCTGCAGGCAATTTTGCGGGCTTCTTGATCTCACGCGGAGCCTCATAGTTCTAGGAGTACCCCCGCATTGATAGGCGCATAACGATAGCCACTACGAGTACGAGTACGAACGATCTGAATAAACAACATTACTAATTTCTTAGAAAATAATGAAAACATTTGTGGAAAATAAACATGATGATGAACTGTCTGAAGTGGACTGGAGGGAGGGGTTATTATTTTTTTCCAGCAATTAATTAAAATAATTTCACATCAGTTTCTAAGCGAGATGATGATAATTAATTTGAAATCTGTATTACCTCAGGATTGTTTGCCTCTTTGCCTAGACTTGATTCACTCCCGTATATTCGATCTTCAAGACATTTTATTCTGGTTTCCAAAACTTCCAACACATCACCGGCGGCCGCCATTATGACAAAATTGCAATGCCCGAGACTAGAGAGGGCGCTACAGATGCGTTGACTTGCTTCCTCTTTTATGGGCGTTAAAATAATAAAACAGTGGGAAATGATTGTTGCAAAACGTCACAGTAGATTAAATGAAATGGCGTTTGAGGATTAAAATTGAACAGGAAAATGTACTATTAAGGGGCCGAGATACCAAAATACATCGCTCCACAAACAGTTTTATTTGAATATATAAATTGAACTCTATAGAAATCAGTTCGAACACTACACATGTTTTCGTCTGCCACAGTGTATTCAAATTAGCAATTTGTTTTAATCCAATGAAATTGATCACCTAAAGCTGCTGCAGTCACCCATCTCACTTTCGACCAATGGCAGTAGTCCATTAGGATGACGTCACTGACTTGCAAATTCTTGAATTATCTTCCCATAAAGTAGGGCCCTTTGATCGCAATAAATTTAATACAAGAAAGGCAATAATTGTTCTGTTATATTTGTTTTCTCTCGGCCTATTGGTAATTTAAATCGTGTGTATCTTTCCGTAAAATAGTGACTTGTTAAAAAAAATACAAAAGATCCTGGAAATCGTCTGTGCGGACGGATAGAATCGGAGTAATCAGCCCAATTTAACCATCGTCTTGGACGCCATTTTGTTTTTACTCCTTTAATCACTTGGCGGCTGAAATTCACTCGGGATTTATGTTTTTGAACCTCCGTACTTGAAATGTGAACCAGCTCACGCACACAGGAATGTTTCTAGTCATGTGAAGAAAGAATTCGTCAACTTGTGTCCATTGTAAACAGACTGAAATACCTTCTAAGCCATTGAGCTTCAAGTTTTTCAGCTTATTCTCGTCATGGAGGAATAAGAACACATTCTCGTAAACTTCTTCTCGCCGCCGACGACTCCATGTCAACTTGACAAGTCCGGCCTCACATGCCGCGTAGTTTTCGCGTTCATCCGCCGAGCACAAACTCCACG
The DNA here is from genome assembly GCA_029964075.1 of Patiria pectinifera. NCBI lineage: Eukaryota > Metazoa > Echinodermata > Asteroidea > Valvatida > Asterinidae > Patiria > Patiria pectinifera. Next base: position 5,405,962 of record CM057129.1, on the reverse strand, counting down.
CGGACCGGCCGGGTCCGGATACTCGTCCGGTGTGTATCGTTCGTTGGTAACTTGGTTGATAGGCCCTATTCTTCGACAAGTTCGTCACGCTATCACAGTTGCGGCCGGGTCCGTACCACTGATCTCTATATAAAGACTGGATAGCTAATAAAGAGCCGCACAATGTACGAATTTGACTCCATATTGGTGAGACCGGCTGGTGATATACAAAGGACAAGTTGCCGTTTTTATAGACAGCATGATTTCTTTTGTAACGTCGCGGTTCACTTGACTTATATTTTGACCACCACCACTGACCAAGGTTAACTACAATTTTTTTTAACGTCGTGGTTACTAAAATACCGCAAATATCACTTTTTCGTTGTTTTGCAATGATAATCACTACGGAAATGTGTCCCTTTTAGAACATCATAATATGTGTACGTGACCAAAATGCGCGTCAACTGTTGATACAACGCGCGCGTATTTACGCGTAGAACGTTCGTATATACGCGGCCATCTTCGTGAGACCGGGGGCGAATTGGTCAATATGCAAAGTCTTCTGTGTGAATGTTGTATGCATATCCGCTATCCAGTCTTTATATAGAGATCAGTGGTCCGTACTCGTCCGGTGTGTATTGTTCGTTGGTTGATAGGCCCTAGTCAACAAGTTCGTCACGCTATCACAGTTGCTTTTTTGAACTAGCGTGAGCTAGCTGAAATTTTACCCACAGAGTAAGACTACAGTATTGAGGAATATTGAACATGTGACGTCGTAATGTCGAACTGGATTCAAATGAATGAAAACTTCGGAAGCGGGCTTTTGTGAATTCTTGGTCAGTAGAGAATTTTGTATGGAGGCTAGCTTAGGACTAGAAGGAGGCTGACGCTTGTCTCAAGAACTTCGACCAGCATGTCGGCAACAACAACTCTCTAAAATATACCACAGGTGAGTGAAACCTTAACTCTATATTTATCATGGTAGATTCTCAATAACCGTTTCAATGAAAGGGATTAGGCCTAATTATTGTAAATAATTTTCCTATAGGCCCCTATGCATTTTTAATGTTGTTGTTCCCCTGTTTTAATATCTTCGCCATAAAAACGAGTGGTTTTGTTGGAAGTTATGCATATAGCAGCCATTTTAGAGGGTCATCCTTTGTTTTGCTGAGATATACATGAAGCTTTCACGCATTCATTGTTACTAAGAGAAATAAGAGCTAGGCCTACACTCTAACATGACCGCCATTATAAAACGGCAATTATTGGTGTATGATTACTGCCAAGGACCCGTAGAAGTTGTCATTATTATTAATTCATAACAAACTTAGATAAAGAAACTTGTTATGAATGGAACTGCATGTTGGAATTTAAACTTATTATAGTGTAAGTTCCACCATGGAGGTAGAATTAGACCCACCCGATGGATTTTGTACAGTAAATCTATTACTAGCTCTATAACACTGTCGACTTTTTATAAATGGCGGCCTTTGTACACGAAAAGCCATGTCATAAATGTTTGTAAGACATTTGCATAATAATACGCATAGCGCGCGCCTGGAATTTGACAGGCACGCGCGTCGTGGGCGGGGTTATGAACTCCGTTAATCCCATTGGCTGGAAAGTTCATGTTAATTTGCATAGGTATGTGGACAGGTGGGACGTAAAGGCTGAAGTTGTGAACGAGTATACAAATATAACATTATATTTGTTTTACTATACCTCATACATATTCAGTTGCCGAATTTTGTTTTATTATTATGCACCTAAAACAACATTCGGGGAAACTTGTACAGCTCACCAAAAGATTCAACTTCAATTACTAGTTCGGTTCGTTTGCAATATAATACAGTTACTACGAAATTAACATTTACGCGAACCGTGCAACCATGCATCTCTCCTGTGCGACAGTCTACTACGCATGCGTATTTACAATGTGCGTGAATCCTCGCGTGCGCGTTTGGTAAACAGCAAGAATAATATCTGGCACGTGATGGTGAATTGACCAGTGAACGTTCGGCTCTCGATCATGAATATGTATGAGGTATAGTAATATTTCCTGTTGATGGCTTGGATGTATTGATCATGGTACAATGTAAGTCCGGTTATCAAATATCGGCAAGATAAAACATTTATGCCTCTTTTTTTTCCTCATAACTTTTTTGTTTGCTGTATTGCTGTATCCCTGTATGTTAATGTAAGTCCGACGAGCGCGGCAAAGTAATATTTGGCATATAAATAATTATTTTGGGTGCAATGTTTTTCTCATGCTAATTCCTGGTGTGCAGTCTCTTCTAAAAAAAAATCGAATACCACAAGTCAACGGAACAAAAATTCAAGAAAAAAATTATAAAGGCCTCACTCTGTATACGTTCTCGATCGCAAGAACAATGCTTTCTTACCACGAAACAAATTATTGTTTAAAGTCGAGCACACCTTGCATTTAAAAAAAAATCCACAACAAAACTTCATGAGCACTTATGTTGAAATACATGGTGTATATTATTTAAAAAATTTACTTGCATGTTTTTCGTTTTAAATTTTAACATTGGCATGCAGAAATTAATCATTACAAATTACTCCAAGCAGATAAATAAAAATTGTGTACATAATTTTTTACACTTTACAAACAACTTACAGCATTTTTACAGTTTAAAATTTACAAACGAAATGTTCATTCATTCAGTTTATAAATAAAAGCATTTCAGCATTTCAGCACGACCAAAGCCACTTTAATAACACTTTAAGATTCAAGACCAGTTTCAATCCTCTAAGATCGATTTGCAAATATTTAAAAAAATAAAAATAAAAAAAATTAAAAAGCCCCCCCCCCATCCCCAGCGTCGAGAAACATCCCCCCAGCGTTAACATTACAAAGGCTACAATGAAGCCCTCATGAAAGTTCTCTCCCCAAAAAGAGGTTTTAAAAACTTCCAAAGAAAATCTGACGCCCTAAAGGAGGAACGCTTCCCTTTGGAACCTTTCCAAAGGAACATTTTAACATGTATATCATATTTGTTGTAATGTTATAGTATTATTGTTTTTTTTTTTTAAATTGTAAACAAAAATCTAAATCATGTGCAATTCAGCCTTGGCTGCGATTCATGATGTAGTAATAAACCAATTTGAAATAAAATGAAATGAAAGTCAGTCCAGACATCTTCCAAAATATTAACTTCATTCACAGTAAAGTTCATCACGTATCAAATAAAACTTTAAAAATCTGTGAAGCAGCCTCCTCGTACATTCTCATACAAAATCCACCAATAGCACACTGTCAACATGAATGATACATTAAGAATACAAATGTACACACTGAGATAACGTTTAATGCTTGAATGGTCATTAGGAGTACTAAACAAATGGGTAGAAAATCATTGCTATAAGTGATTGTCTGAATTTGCAAAAACAAAATATATAATAAAATAAATAACTTCAGAGACTAATTTTGTTAAGCATTTTATTTCATTATCGCTATAATGACGCCATGCATTGATGGAACGGATTTAGTCAATATCATTGGTAGCCTAAAGTGCCTCCCATAACACGTAAGCAGCATGAGGCACTTGCGGGGCACCAATTGGCGTCAATTGCTCTTTTTATCCTATGTGTTAGAGTTTTGGCGGGCTATATCCTCTAGTTCCGCGTTACATGTGGCACAACACATGTCCCTGTATATGTCCTTGTGGCAGTTGCCCATCACACGAACCAGACGACACCACGTGTCACTCTGCTTGTTGCCATCGCAACTGTAAGAGACTAAATATATAAAAAAAAATACATTGAGCAAAATCTAGGTAAATGTAATTGATGATAATTGTATGTATAAATTTAACACTGTTTGACCAATAACTGATGATGAATGATTCGTTATAAAAGATTCATTTGCCATCTTATAAATTTAGGTTAAATATGTTATTTGTTTGTAAGAGACTATTAAGACATACGTACATGGTGCACTGTTACCGTTGCAGTCTGCCAGACGGCACGTTTCGGTCGTGCTGGGTTTAATGGTCTGATCGCAGCCTCTGTGTGCAAATCCCGTGCTGACTTCAAGGCAGTCCACTATCCGATACCGGATCCCATCGCCACAGCTTACCGAACACTGAAAGTGTTGAACAAAGATAGGGGCTAAATTTGAAATCAATATAATTTCAGAAAAATAATCGAATTTTTTTTACCAAGATGAGAGGAGGAAGTGTCACTAACAGAACTTGTAACTAAAAGTGTGAATACTGAAAAAAAAGTGTTGCAACTTTTAGTTAAATTTTGTGGCTCAATATAGACTTGATGTCGTTGTGAATCTGTTTTACCTCTGACCAAGGTCTTGAGAACCACCATAGCGTTTTCCCCTGCTGAACAAGTCCATTTTCTTCCGTTGTTTGTTCCTCTTCTATCGGTGTGGCCATGGTTTCAGCCTCTCGGGTACTCCCAATCACATTGCCCCGTCTGGACGGCTCCACCCAATCACCGTCCGGATCGACAGCACGTGGTATCTCAATCCCCAAGATGACGTCATCATCAGCTCTGCCAATCAGAGTCCTGTCCGTGCCATCGGGCGGCAGTGGGTATCCATGACGTCCAGTATCGGGCACCTGATTGGCTAAGAAGTTCGACACCATCTGCGTGGGAGCCACCCCTGTTGTAGGACTCTTGGCATCCAGCAGACCTTGTTCTTTCAGGCGTTCCCACTCGCCGAAGCTGATTGGTGTTTCATCGCGTTTGACGCTGTAGTCACCGTAGTATTCATATGAATATTCATAGTAATCTTCACACGGTTGTCTGGTAGATGGACGATTGCTGTAGTCGCAGAAAGCATCGATCCTGCTGCAATGCACTGTGCGCGTCTGCTCCGCCCGTCCATTCCTGTACAAACACTGAAAAACAATTACAACTCCATTATGTGAGATTAAGATAAAATGTCGTCAATGCAAACGAGAGGTCTATCAAAGTCATAAAAAATTTCCACGGCTATAAAAGTGTGATAGAGATTTCTAAAATACTCGTGTCACAGTCACACTAACATTTCCCAGTGACCTTTGAAAGATGTTCCCACTGGAGGCAACGGATGTTCCGTTCTGGCGAAATGCGATTTTTAAGTCTCTTGCTCAATACTGGTCTGTGTTCTGCTTCAAATCTTATAATATGATACCAAGAGTACAGTATTTGCATTTGATTTATGAGGCCAGGGATGGAGCCGATGGGTGACCTCTGACTTCTGACCTTTGACCTACCTCTGACCATTCCCCGGTGACCCAGTGAGCTTTCATCGGGCACGCGATGGCCACACCACAACCCCCTGTTGTCTCCGGCTTCATGAGCCCCAGCCGAAGACAATCCTCGTCCACCAGGGCGACTTGCTCGTCTTGGCCGATGCTGCGTATGCAGAACACTGACCGACTGCGCATGCCTCCTGACCCACAGGTCACTGAGCAGTGTTGCCAAGGACCGATCCACCAACTTTATAGAAGATTAAAAATAAGCGCCAAAGTGATAAATTGAAGTTAGTAGTTGTCCAACAGTATCAGCCAATTAAAACGATGGTCAAATCGTTTGATTTGGAAGAGAAAAAAGTGTAGATGAAGAATGTATACCTATAGTCACGAATCTGCCATTTTTCGGCACAGGCACAGCAAATAGACCTTCTAAGCAAAGTTTCTTTTGTAAATAGATTTCCCCCGTCCCCCTAACTGCAGGGTATGTGTGCATATCTGCACAATAAGTTGACAATCTACCATTATTTGACACAGCAAGTAAACCAAACAATGTTTGATGGCGATACATATTTTGCTCAATTCAACACATGCTGTTAACTCAAATGTAATAAATTTTGGTGCTGACAATTTTTTTTTCTTCAAAACTCACTTGGCAGGACATTGATGTACATTGCATTGCCGTTGCCGATTAGCCGGTTTGGTATCGTTACAGTATTTATCCTCCACCACACCAGCTATCCGCTCCACACACTGGATGATCTCTCGCTGTAGACCTACCCCAAAGAATCAAACAAAAACATTTTTAAAATGAATCCACTACAAGCTATATTGTGCATATATGATGACAACTCGCTCTTATGAGAACGTACGAGTGGTTCCGTATTGAAAAGCATGCTAAGTTGAAGGGGAGTGTGGTCTAGTGGTTAGTGTTTGAGACTCATGATCCAAGGGCCAGGGGTTTGAATCCAGCTGCTGGTCATATGTTGTGTCCTTGGGCAAGCCACTTCACCTCCAATTGCCTCTCTCCAGCTAGCTAGGAAAATAAATGGGTACCGGCATTAAGCTGGGGAGTAACCAGTGATGGACCGGCATCCTAGCCGGGGGGATTACGAATATTCTCAGTTGTTTCATTGCAAGGAAACCAGTGAAAAACACCGGCCTGATGGGCCATATTGGCTCGTGTTCAGTTATTGAGAAGTTAATAAAGGTGCAGAAATCGTTTAAAATGTGACGACGATTTACACGGAATTGTAAATTGAGGAATTATATCTAATGACAGCATGTGCTGGATGGCTGGAAATCCCAAATAAATTAGATTTTAAATAAAAGTATAGTTTTTAAAAAGCATGTCGATTTTAACGGGTTTTCAAATGGTTCATAGTCTTAATTTACCAAGTTGAAGATACTGTCTATGTATCTTTGGCATAATTATGTTAATAGTGGTTTTCTTTTCACCTGCGCCACATGTTACCGTGCATGGCGTCCATCCAGCTATCCTCCATCCGAAGTGTTTAGGCACAGGTACAGTCATATTCCCGGGCTTGGGGACCGTGTACTCGTAAGCTACACCTGCCGTCTTGGACTGAAATAGTAACTAAACGAGAAAAAGAAACTACATGTATTTAGATTGAACTACAAGCACAAACGAACATTTTGTACCTTCCTTTTTAACAGTTTTATCGCGAACTTGGTGCAAGGCGATGGTTATTAGGGTGGCTACACCCCGTCCAACGAGTGACCACTGTTATTTATAATGCGTAGTGGAAAACAATCCTCAAATGTTCTTAATTTTCGTGAATTAGGTCATCACTCAATATTGTAAATCTTGATTTATTGTTCAGACCCGTGGTCTTGATATATGCTTAGAATGCAATGCTCATTCATCCCTCTTGAAAAATCTTGGACACCCCCTGTCACGCCTTTAGAAAATCCAGTGGATCCGAACATTTATTTCGATCAGTTTTCAATCCATGTTCAACGAGCACGCACATTCATTCGACACGACTGCACTGCATACGCGCCATAGAACCCATGAACCCAAACAATGTTTTATTTGAAATGGTCTGCGCCAACGATGCGTCCAAATATACTTCCACGTTAGGAATCACGTTGTTTGGCGCTCTCAACAGTGAGCACTGCAGCAACTGAATGAGACCGCCGTGCAGGGTCCACGCTGAGTGAGAAACAAAGGGTTCAACTTTTCCTTGAAACGTTTCTGGATTTTTGGACCTACTTTGTGAAGCAAACAAGATTTTTTGCAGTGTAAACGTGGCCAGCGGGGAACAAGTTTAACAGCGTCACTCAGATGTAGGTGAAAGGTGCCACAGCCCCCATGCATGGACGCACTGAGCGGAGGACATTGTTAGGAACGACAAAGGTTACGGGGTTGATGTTTGTGTAAGGGATATTGCATAATCGTGCACACACATCTGAATCTATTGTCAATATTGAACGCAGCGGTTGGGTATAAAAATAAGTTGATATGTGACTAAAGTGCATTTCTCACGAAGCAGCTGAACTGAAGGCACCGATTAAACAGCCACCAAGATAAAACAAAAATCCTGCAAAAAAATCATGGCACCGATTGACCTGGACGGAACATGGAAGCTGGTCAAGAACGAAAATTTGGACGCCTTCTTGAAGGCGATGGGCCTCAACTTCGCGGTGCGTAAGATGGCGGCGGCTGCCACCCCGGTCCTGGAAATCACCCAGAAGGGAGACGTCTTCAAAGTCATCTCCAAAGGTGTCAAGACGCACGAGTCCAACTACACCGTGGGGCAAGAGTTCACCGACAAGAACCCCCTGAACGAGAAGGAGACGAGCACCTACTCGCCCGTGTGGGATGGAGACAAGCTGCGGGTCGACAACAAGAGCAACCCGGAGGCCATCCACGTTGTCCGTGAGCTGATCGACGGGCAGTTGGTCCAGACTCAGACCATTGGGAGCGGAGACAAGGCTGTGGTTAGCAAGAGGATCTTTGCTAAGAAGTAGACGCTGGACGCAGACACAATGGACAAGCATCAATGATGCGGTACAATCATCTTAGCTTACAGACTTGTCAGAACCGACTAGCTATATAGCACCATCAGTCAGATACCCAAGTCAGCACATAAACCGAACTCTGTGAATTCTGGGATTCGTCTCGTATGTATAATAATTATGCCAATTTTCGTTTATAATGTTTGCATATACGGACTTCATCATTAATATAATAATGTCATTATTTTGTCTGCCTTGTTTGGTTGATGGTGTCGGGCCATGTTGATTCATGTTGAGCATACATGTGTCATGGCACACACAAAATTATCTCTTATCTTGTTCTAGCGTCAGTAGGCCCATCTATTAAGCCCGCCTCCATGATGTATTGACAAATCGCATTGATTAATATCCGACAAAGGTCACGTGCGTTGTGGGCGGGGCTTAACTGATCAGTCGTTTAAGTGTCACCTCCAGTTTGACTTTTAAAGATCTTTCATTTACTTTATTGTGGGTTTTTTTTTAATCAAAATACAACGTTTACTTTTTCACAGCACAGCTTGTAAATTGTCGAGTCCACGGAAACGTTTCTAAACAACAGTTTAAACTCACTCATTTGAATTGAGTCTTGTCAGTATTTTACTAGTAGTATAGCCGATATAAATAGTATAATATAAACAAATTAAATATTTAGAAAGCAAATTTAATATTTTATAGAAACTTTTTAAAATGCACACGTTACTTTTTAAGCACATCTGTATTTTCTCAACAGTTCTGTCATGTTATGAGATAGCATGTTGTTAAAACAACAACATGGGTTGTGTTGTTAGTCTACTCGTGACAGTTGAAATAAAAGTTTTTTGGGTGTAAAAAAAGGCCTCAGCATAACTCTGTTGTCGTAAGGCAAGCATCGAATACACTTATTAACCTAATAAGCTGCGCTTTAACAGGTGTATTTATAATTGATTGATTGTTTTTTTACCATGACGTGTAGCGGTTTCTTGAGCGGTCCCTTAGCATCAAACGTCTCCTTGTTCTGATCGTCTCTCTCATATCGCACCACAGTCCCAGCCGCCTCATACCGCCCACTCCATTTGATGTCCCATCCACCATTGAGGTAGTAGTGGCCCGATGAGTCCATGAGGGCTAAGAAGTTATTGGCCTCCGCGACCTCTTCGACACGGATGTTGCGCGCGCCAGCTGGGATGACCATAGCTTCCACATACCCTGAGAAAAGCAACAAAAAAAACATATTTGAATTTTGTTTTTTTGTAATTTATTTCGTCGTATTCAACCAGAGTAGACCACCAGTTATCAAAAAACTGTTCTCATGATACTGAATGACAAACTAGGGAACAACCAAGAACTAAAAAAAAAAAATTACAACTAAACAAAATGATAGAAACTTAATATATATACAGTGAAAGTCAAACCTCAAGGGAACGGATTCCAAATTTGACTTGCAGAGTTTGAGTTGAGCAGGGTTGTATATCATTGTTATACTATTGTAGGGAATGGATTCTTTGTTTGACTTAACAGTTGTTTTGAGTTATCAAAAGTTTGACTTATCGAGATTTCAATGTATCTCTCTATATATACATATATATAATTTCATTACAAAATGGCTTGAGATTATAAGGCATAGCGGACAAAATAGCAGACGCCAGGGGCGCTCTTCCCCCTGACAGACCCCCTGATCTGTCTTTTTACTTATATTTCACAAATCTGTACATTGAAATGGGATGAGTAGCATCGATTTCAAGTTCAAACAGTCGTCTTCACTTCTTTTCCGGTTTAATTCCTTTAAAAAAAATGACACTTGCGTAGTAAGCTCCCCGGCCCCAATGACCCCCGTTTGCCATCCTCCGTCTGGACCTGCCTTTGTGGCGTTGCTATGACGACTATCTTACCGAAGCCAGACTGTTTGATGAGCTGATCTCTGATTGTTTCACACGACGATCCGTCGCCATGGCAAACCCCACACCGATCCTCCACAGCTTCTGAGTTGATCTGGTAGTCACAACCTACCGTCTATACAAAAAAATGATCATTGAAAAATTATGTTAAGGTCAATGTTTTGACAACATTCTCAATGTTGAAATCCATCATCTTCAGGCATTACAACAGAGACCTGAAGATCATTGCCTATTCAATACTACATTTATTTCCATACTGAACAAAACATGAAAGAATGCAAAATACAATGTTGTGGAGGCACAGTCCCAATAAGCCAAGGCTTGAAGCGGAGTGCCTTTAGAAGAGAAAACACATGAAATAATCAAATAGTTAATTAATTAAATCAGTGACAAAGATAAACACGAGAACAACATGATCTGACCGTAAATAAATTGGGAAAAAATTATTGGGAAATAAACCCCGTAAATCTGCAAGAGCGGTGGCAACACTGGATTACAAACCAAAGGAAAAACAAACCATGCCACATATTGGGAGATAAGATACTCTTTGCAAAAGTTCTTTATTCATTGAAATTCCCTTTCTTTTCATCCTCAGACTAAGGATGAACCATGATACTCCAAGCGCGTTTGTATTTCGAATGGATTTTCGAGAATGAAAGGCACATCAATGCACCTTATACATGAGGAAGCCATTTTCGATCGTATTCCCTGCATCTATTTTATATATTGTAAAGTGTTACATGGCATGGTGCCAGATTAGTTTATGATTAAAGTGCGTTCCAAGCCTCACTATCAAATTTATTTTTCTAAATGTGGCTTAAAACATTAGGTAAATGTTTAATATTTCATCAAAGCACACTGGTATTAACTTGTAATTAAGTTTTAGTGGGGTGCTGTGGTCTAATGGTTACGGTGTTCGACTCGTGTGCCATGGTACATGGGTTCCAATCCTGACTGTGGAAACATGGTGCTTGTGCTCTTGAGCAAGGCACTTTACCATTATTGCTTCGTCCTTCGGATGGGACGTAAAGCCCCCGTGTGTTGTAAAATGCACGTTAAATAACCCAGTAACACTTATCGGTAAGAGAAGGGGTTTGCCCCGGTGTTTCTGGCAGTGGCTGACTGGCTGCAATATGCGCCGCAGCACCTTGTAAACCCTTACAAGGTGCTAATGGGTCTCATATTTCTCATAAACTTTGTTTACCTTTCTTTAATAATTGACATAATTTCCAGCGCCTTGAGTACCTAGTTGTTGGTAGATATTATAAGTATATTTCATTGCATGCTTTCATATCTACAAGCAAGTGTCAAAAATGAAGAGTCTACCTCGCTTTCAATTTAGTATGGCCGACTCATGAATAATGTCTATAGTAATGTCATCTGCTTACAAACTAAGTGTTTGTTTGGAGAACTAAGGCTCCCTAAACTGCTGTCTTATAACGGAACCAGTTAAATCACAGTTGAAGAGACAGAAACAATAGCGATGTTATTTTGTCTTTATTAAAATTTAAGTGAACAAACCAGCTGCAATCTGCCTGCAAAAATAACCTGAAATTTAAAAATAAAAAAATTAGAAGGCCTAATATGTCGATCCTGGTTAGACCTTTCTCAAAGTAAAAAGGACAGTTGTACAGAGACAGACAAGTTGGGGACACCCAAAAGCGTGCAAGTGCATGTGCAAGAAGAATGTTTTTTAAAGTGTCAAAGATGAATAATTCAATCCTTACGTAGCAGATTCCGCCGATGCACATGTCTCTCGAATCCTCAGTGCACGGTGTCCCATCCCTGACCTCCGTGGCGAATTTAATCGGAAGCATGAACCGCTTTTCCAGTGGTCGACAGTGCAACTCACACAAAGCGTCTGTAAGTAAAAACCCACGATGATTAATTATTATAAATATAAAGCATTGTCTTGAAATCAGTGAGGTCGGCTCTCGTTCTTTGTCTTATTTTTCATTGCGATGTCGAAAGACATATACGTGTAAAGGTGCCACTAAGGAGACACGTTGTCGTAATTTCTTCGCACGATGGGAGACATCGGTCCTGTCACAGCCCCCCCCTTTAGAGGCAAAATTTTGCCGTCGCAATTAGATTATATTAGTTGCTCGTGGTCTGATTAGTAAACATACCGAAATTCGTGGAAAAGGGACAGGGGAGTATTGGGTTAGGGCACATTTAAGTTTGAGAAATTTTGTGCACAAGTCTACGGGGATGTCTCCCAAATGTCCAATCCAGGGTAATTATTATTCATATTATTACGAGTTGAAGGTTTGTGTGGTGAAGAAAGCAACAAGATAAAGATTTAATTACGGTAGCACCCATTTGACAAATCTCTTTTGTGAGTTTGTTAGGTTCTAAAAGGAACCGGGGTTAATACTTGTAATTAAAAACCCACGATTATAAATTGCCATGAATATAAATTATTGTCTTGAACTCAGTGAGTTCGGCTCTCGTTCTTTTTCGTATTTGTTTTGCGATGTCGAAAGACATTTTTATATTAATAACAACATTTGAAGGTTTGCATTACATGGTAAAGATAGCAATATGATAAAGATTTACAGTATATCACCATGTGACAAGTCTCTTTTGTGAGTTTGTGCGGTTCTGACGGGAACCGGGGATAACTCAACGTTTCGGACAGTGTACTTTGCCCATCGTCGTATCAATAATCAAATAAAAGAATAGAATATTTCGTGTGGGCCTCATCAAATAAAAGTTCTTAAGTCACTTCTGTTAAAAGAAAGACGAACACTAACCTTGTAGCTTCGAGAGACTTTTTCTGCATGATTAGTTTTGTACAGGGCAAGTCAAAACAAGCGGAACCCAAACCCCCCAAAATATATTTCATATTTAAAAATATATGTAGCACCAAACATAATAATGACTGGAAAACCAATTTCAAAAGCCTCTTTTAGATGAAAAAAATACTGAAATTGTTCAATCCGTTCAAAGAATATCACCATTTAAACGCAATGACTCTAAAACTGTTTTGTAAAAAAAAGCAATTTATTGTGTATTCTGACTGTTTGAAACAACTTAGAGAATGACACAGAATACTTGTTTCAACAATTGTCAACAACTGTAAAACACAATATCTGTATTAACAACCCTGGTTAGGCAAACAATATGATTTCTAAATTCCACTTTTTTTAAAGACAGGCCTTCAAAAGGACGTTATTGAATATTTTAAACTGAGGCTTTATCGCTGGTTTATGTTTGAAGACAATTGTGACGACGATTCTTGAAATCGCTTTTTTGGACAAAAGGGGTTGTAGGGTCATTGTGTTTAAATGGTGATATTCTTTGAACGGATTGAGCAATTTCAGTAATTTTTTTTCATCTAAAAGTAGCTTATGAAATTGGCTTTCCTGTCATTATCATGTTTGGTGGAACATATTTTTTTAAATCATCAAATATCATTTTTTGGCGTTTGGGTTCCGCTTATTTGGACTCACCCTGTACATTAGCCAAACTCAGTGAACTTGTTTTGCTTACTTTCTTTGTAGTACGGCACCCATTGGAAGTAGCTTCCCTGGTGGGTTAAGCCATTGTAACCGCTGCACTGATCGTCCCGTGGATGCACACTGCCTTTCGGACATTCCTACAAAAAAATGAAATCAAAATGAGCCCAAAATATGGCAAATCTGTCAAGTCTACCTTGATTATTACTAATCGCTTATAATGTTCTTTTTATTACCCCCTCCTCCCCTATTCACACTTACTAGTAGTAGGATTTAAATTTTTAAAATTCGGTTTGAATTCCACTTCATGTAGTCAGTTTTGATTTTTGAAACCGGATATTCGAAACCAACCTTTAAAATGTTTATTAAGAACTTCCATTTTGTTATGACACAGGATAAGGAAACAACCTGAACGTCCCCAAATTTGCTTCATGGTCTCTGATGTAACTGTATTCATTCGCTAATGGTCTTCTTGGTTCATGAATAGCCCGCCCATTCGACTTATCAGAGAGTTCCCATCATATTTTTACTCAACATTACAGCTCTGGAGTGTTTTTATAAAGGACCAGTGGTCAATGAAGGATTCAATGACCATTCAGACTATACCCAATTATTAGAGGGGCATTTCATGCGGCACCTCACTCGTCAAAATCCGATAAAAATCCGATAAAATTTGGAAACAAAATTAGGATAACCGGATTTTGAAATCTCCGATTTCTGCCACCACTAACACTAAAACCACATTCATTACTACTCACCTTTGTTCCACCCCTCCCCCGCATCATCCCTTCATTCATCTCCTCTTGATCACTTCCCACCAAACACCTTTAATTTGCTCCCTTATCCCCTTTGATCTTCATCCACACTGGTCTGCTCCCCCCATCCCTCCCTTGTGTTTCGCCTCCCAACCCTACATGTTTGTGTGTCCCTTACATGTTTGTTTCTTGTTCCTCTGTCATTTACCTCTGAAAAGGCCTTGCTAAGACTGAAATATCAGGCCAGTTTAATTTTTTGGATTTATTATTTTTTTTCTCGTGAAATTATATTGTCACGCCTTTGGAAAATAATCACACCAAATCCAATCAAATACTTCTGTAGTATATCATATAATTAAAGGCAAAGAGATATAAAAACTTGGTTATAGAGACATTTTATAACATCAATCAGCCTGTTTCCCTTATCCATTTTGATTTGGGGGACTGCAGTATATTGATGATGAAAGTGAGAATCAAAGTAAACGTCGTGGTTACTTGTTTCTTAGGCAAGTTTAGGATTCTTTCATACCTGACGATTGCATATGGCGTACTTCTTACGTTCACCGACGCAGTATCTGCCTCCATTGGCCGGTCTGAAATGCAAAATTGAATGCAGAGATGGCAATTCAAATACTACAAGATTAGTAAATTATGAACTAACAAAACCAAAATCTTGGCCAAAAAAATGAAATCAATACTTTGTTGTACCTTTTTTCTACTTACCTCTAACACCCTTTCATATACAATTTTGCAACAATGTTATGGGAGTTAGTGGATTTTTGTTTGGTTTTCGACTATAATAGCGTTGTCTTTTATTTGCAGAATTGTGCCTATAGCTCATAATATCAATTCAACAAAACTAATATCTTTCATAATAATGATGAGAATCATGATGCTCCAAACTGCCAATAGCCGTTATTAACGGGTCGGCCATGTTAAATTGAAAGCGAGGCAAACTCTTCATTTTTGGAACTTGCGAGTAGAAATAAATGCAATGAATTACAGTTCATTACAAATTAATAGTAGTCTGCTCTGATGAATAATTAAAACATTTATGATTAAACTAATGTTTTAAGCCACAATTAAAGAAAAATGAAATCGAGGCTTGGAACGCACTCCAATCATAAAACAGTCTGGCACCATCCCATTCAACAGTTTACAATTTATAAAACATTCAGGGAACACGATCGAAAATGGCGTCCTGGTGAATAAGGCCAATTACCTTGGGTTATTACAGTGTCTCTCTTTGATGGCCACCCCTGACCCACACGTCATAGAGCAGGGTGTCCATTCGCTCCACGGCCCCCAGTCGCCGTGAATCGCTGCCGCCGATTCCTTGATGTCTACGCACTCTCCCCCGCTACACCACTACAAGTAAAACCCAACAAAAATAAATTATGAATTTATTAAAATCATTATTTCATTAGTTTAGTTGCTTTTAATAAAAAAAACAGCATGCCGGAAGAAAAACAAAAATTAAATCAACGCAAAAGGGAAAAATTAAATTAAACAGCAAAACATAAAGCAAAGCCAAGAATATTCATATTTCGACAAAAGCTAACGAAAAAAACGACAGCGTAAAAAAAATTAAGTTTGTTAAAATTTTGGTTAAATTTTACTCAAGGGCGCCATTAACGCGGATTTTTTTCCCCCATAGAACTATCAAATCTAATTGGAACGACTTTATGTCGGTCAGAAACATTGAGATGTATTTTATACATGACTATTTCAGCCAATAACTTTGATAACCCATTTGATCAGCAACATTGTTCTTCTCTGCATGCTGAAAATGCAATAAAAGCTGCATTTTAGGGGGGGAAATTGCTTAGCTCCTTTTGGGCTAAACTTTCAGCTTAATACCAAAAAGCAACTTACCCTGTCCCTTCCACAACTGGTACCCGGCGCAGCCGCAGACAGCTTAGAATGACATCGGTTACCAGACCTGCACCATAGTGTTGAACACTGATCTGGCTGCGGCCGAAGTAAAGGAATATGGATTAACAAAACAATCATAATGGGCCTATTGTCAAAGTGTAATTGAAATCAAGGATAGACATTAAATCTTGGTGCCAATACAAATTGTAACAATCCACAAAGACGATAATTCACACTTTTATATTCTTGGCTTCTCACCATGAAAACCACATGTGTCCCCGAGCAACATACCTTACAACAAGCGATCTTCTCCGGCCATTTAAGTGAGCATTTCGGTGGCGTCTTTTTTTTTTCCAGAGAGGAAATTGACATTACATAATGGAATGCTGTGGTCCAATGGTTACAGTGATCGACTCGTGTGCCGTGGTACATGGGTTCGAATCCTGACCGTGGGAACATGGTGCTTGTGCTCTTGAGCAAGGCGCTTTACCATTATTGCTTTGTCCTTCGGATTGGACGTAAAGCCGTAGGTCCCGTGTGTTGTGTAATGCACGTTAAAGAACCCAGTAATACTTATCGCTAAAGAGAAGGGGTTTGCCCCGGTGTTACTGGCAGTGGCTGCAATATGTGCCGCAGCACCTTGTGCTACATAATGGGTCTGACATTTCTCTTAAACTTCATTTACCTGTCTTCAAAAATAGGCATAATTACCAGCGCCTTGAGTACCTAATTGCTGGTAGATACGTGCGCTATATTAGACTCTGGTTTATTATGTATACCATAGAAAAACTCTCCAGAATAATTTATACGCCTGAGGAGCAGGGAGAGTAGTTTACCTTCTTATGTCTACATCGGACATTACATAATGCAACATATACGGAATAGAATACAATGTACTGTCAAGGGTAATTATTGGCCTGTCGAGCATGGGTAGCAGTTTGCCTCTTAGCATACCTACAACTCTACAGGATCATTTATTGACCTCATGAGCACAGGTAGTAGTACCTCAGAGAGTTGACATTACATAATGCCACACCCTATAAATACTGTCAAAGGTAATTATTGGCCTGTCGAGCAGGGGTAGCAGTACTTTGCCTTTTAGCATACCTACAACTCTCCAGAATCATGTATTGACCTCATGAGCACAGGTAGCAGTACTTCAGAGAGTTGACATTACATAATGCAACACACGCCATAAATACTGTCAAAGGTATAATTTTTGGCCTGCCGTACAGGGGAATAATCTTCAACTTTCTCGTACCTACCTCAAGATGCGAACAGACCGAAGCGTTGACACCATACTGCAATCGGCACTGATGCTCCGCCGTGTACATGACCCCCGCGGGGACGTACGGGTAGTCGAAGTCATGAGGGCTCGGCTCGTCGTTCAGGCAGTCACCGAAACCCTGGCTGTAAATGTTGACATCAAAAATCATTCACAGTGGGGGAAAACCTGAGTCATGAAGTGACGGTTGAAACATCGGCGAGTGAAGGGGTTAGAGAACTTTTTGAAAATGAGGAACAGAGCCCGAGGTCATACGCCTCCTGAGTGTATAAACACTACAATAAATCTTCAAAATTTGATATGAATTGAGAAGGGGAGTCAGGTTGGCGTAGTGGTGCTTTCCCCGCCTTCCACCGCTGTGACCCGGGTTCGATTCCTGCCCTGGTCCAAATGTGGATTGGGTTTTCAGTCCCTAACTGATTCCATGTGTTCCCCTAGAATATTCTTCTGGGGTTTTCCTCCAACCTCTTAACTGAACATTACTTCAAGACAAGGAGAGTGATCGTCTTATCCGTGCAGATTGCTTCAGGATTGCGATGTTTCAGGAATCTATGGTTTCATTACCAGAAATTAATAAATAATATTCAAATAGCAATGTGATTTATCGGTAGAACCCTGCACTTGTACTTGAGCACAATCTAGGATATGAAAGCCCAATTAACGAGTTTTCTTTTTTTGATACAATTTGCATGTATCCCTATGAGAATTTTTTTCGTTTTGCTGGAAGAACACTCACTTTTTTGTGATCCGTGGACAGAACTTTAAAACAGTGTTTGTGTTCAAAATTCCGTAACTTGAAAAGTACATGAGTGATTTGAATGATCCTGTACTAAAACGAAGCTCATTAATTGGGCTTTCATATTCTAGATTGTGAAAGTGCTACAGGCAAAACTTCATTCAAACATTGGTCCTGCCATTTGGGTTGCGTTTGTTACTCACCCGGTACATGTCATTATTTAACACACATCGGGCCATGGATATGCTCCTTTTAATGAGACGCAAATCGAGGGTTGCCAAAAACAAAATTAGCTCAGGATAAGCCATAAATGGTCTCAAATCTTCAGGGAGCTGATACAGGGGCAATCCTGGCAGCACTTTGGCAACTTCCTCTCAACTTACTCCAGGAATCTCGTAATGTA
Source organism: Patiria pectinifera (assembly GCA_029964075.1). Classification (NCBI taxonomy): domain Eukaryota; kingdom Metazoa; phylum Echinodermata; class Asteroidea; order Valvatida; family Asterinidae; genus Patiria; species Patiria pectinifera. The sequence continues at coordinate 5,387,360 of CM057129.1, read as the reverse complement.
GTTCCTGCTGCAAGCCGACCAGGTCAGCGCCCCGTAGACACCGGTCAGTTGCGAGGACATCACGTGGACCTGGGAGTCGTTGCCTTGACCACAGCCGTTGTCCAGACCATCGTGCTGCATGCCAAAACTACAACAACAAAAACCAATCCAGAAAGGAAATTTCAGCAGTTCATATTCTACACACTAAAAAATGGAACTGGAAGGCAGTTCATGAGTAATGCATACATCCGCCTGCGTGTGTGTTGATTATGCAAACGTTGGTTAACATGAATCCTGCCGCATGTGTGGGCAGCAGGTTCAAAGCAAAATTATCTTCAATTTCTCGAGGGAGGAAGGATTAAAAGCCACAGGAACGAAAGGTCTAGAATGTCAACGCTTCCTTCGGGCCAGGTATGGAGGAAAATAACACCGGTGTGGTTTTGGCAAACATAGCGGATTGGAGACTAGAAAAATAAGAGGCTAAACGTTTTGCGGAATTGATTTTTCTTAATTTGGGTGACATGGGTTATATCGTAACCCATTGCAATGCTGTATGGGGCAACTCTGCAAAAGGGTTTCTTACTAGACTTGATAACATCCAAACAAAACAGTGCTGGTAAAACTATCCTGGGCCTCCCTCGAAGATCCCCCACAGACATTCTTTTATCTACTCTTAGATGGCAATCTCTAGGTGGAAGATGAGTTTTTCACCTAACTTCTTTAGTATACAAGAGTTTAACATCCAAATTGCCTCCTCAAGTGTGCAACTGTTTTCATTTTGTTTGAAATACCCACTCAATACCAGATCTGTTTCACAAGGTAATCTAGTTCCTCCTTTATCCAAATCTTATTCAGGAAAACGTAAATTTGCGTCTCGTGGAGTTAATTTATTCAATGACCTCCCTGTGACACTTAAACATCCTTAGCCTCCCACTCTATAGCCAGGTTTAAGCGCCATGACAAGAATCTGATATCTAAATATGTTATGGCACAGAAGTAGGTCCTGTTTTTTAATGTCAATGTGACGAGTCAGTGTGATTGACCTTGATTAACCTTGTCTCATTTTGCTGTTCATTGATTTTCGTAAATAATGTCAAAATGTTTTTATTGCAGTTTTTTTTCTATTTTGATACTATACCGAATGTTTGCAACTGCTGGGCACCTTTGAAAACAGTGATCCATTAAAAGGTTTCCCCAGGATAAACAAGAAATAAATAAGTACAATAATTTCAGAAATTTATCGACAGCGAGGAAATAGCTTGGATATATTGAGAAACAAACCCCTTCTGAAACTGCGAAATTATATAGGTCACGTGTACAACAAAACGGATGATAAAATGATAAAAACTCTTTATTTCAGTGTATTGATTTGTTGTCATTAAACTTTTACCGTTATTAATTAATGTCTCGTCGTCCAATGGCTGATAATTCAATGCCTTAGCAAAGATTGAGCTCAGTCGTTACTAAGTAATATTTAAAAATTCTGTTCCAACTCTTGCCGTTTAATCTGCTTACAACTGCCGAGCATATAAAAAACTATCTGAAACAACCAGGCAGGTTGAGCGAATGGTGCATCAGTATCCACAAAACATTCAATTAATCAGGGATTCAGGCGTATGGGTCCTTTGCAAACGTACCTGTGGCCGAGTTCGTGAGCCACGGTGTAGGCTAAGGCAAGCCCCGTGTCTTCGTTGATGTTACAGCTCCACTCAGCCTGACACATACCAGAAACCTGGGCTAATCCTAACGTGCCACAGGGAGCATCAAAACCCTTGCACAAATCCTTCCTGTAAGAAAAATGAAGGGGGAAAAAGTATTTAGCAAGGCAACTGAGGGGAGTCAGGTTGGCGTAGCGGTACTTTCCTCGCCTTCCACCGCTGTGACCTGGGTTCGAATCCCGCCTGGACCAATGGATTGGGTTTTCAGTCTGTGCCCGATTCTGTGGGTTTTCCCTGGAATACCATTCTGGGGTTTTCTTCCCACCACTAAAACTGTAATTTCATTCCACATCTTCTTCCAAGGGCCCCACTGGGAGCAAGTCGAAAGAATTTTGTGGGCTATCCCACTTGTCAATTGCCGAATAATCACAAACTAACAGTTTTCCCTCTTAACCGTAAATATTACCCGAAACGTAACACATTACACATGATCGTAAATGCGCCAGTGCTAAACTGCAATGAAAACAAAACAGCTTATTTTAAGTGAACAAATTCACAGGATGTAAACGACGTTGATAGAATGAAACTTGTTATCCTCACACACACACAAAAAGATATCATAAACGAAAATTCTCTCAGGTATAGGATGACGAACTATTTCGGCAGACCGATTAATTTGTTGTCGTTATATTCTTCGTCTCCATGGCAAATGTTAAGTCTAGGGGCCTCATTTACTGGAGAGGGCCTCATTTTCTGGAGAAGGCCATACTTATTGAGAAGTTGCAAACAAGAAAACGCCCCCCCCCTCCCTTCCGACCCCTCTCCACCCCCATTTACGCCGCTGGGGGTAAAACCGGCACGTGACATCGGATTGTGGCCCTGTTAACGAGGTGTTGAAGAAAATATTGCTTGCAAAACATTTCGGTTTCGGACGTGGCGCTGGTTGTGCGGCACTGCGGTTTTTAATTCTCCATTTTAAACGTTAATTGAATGGCGAACGAGCTGTTGAGTTGAATTAAAGTGTTTATGGAGTCTTTTGACAGTTCTACGTGACGGTTTTAGATTGTCTTGTGACCGAAGAAAATACTTGTTAAGTCTGATGAGAAATGAAGATGTGAAAACAATAACATGTTGATGTGAAATATTGTTTATTTAAAATAACAGGGGAAATGTGTTTATTGTTGATGTGGAATCAAGTGTAAGTGTGCACTGTTGACGGCTTTGTGTGGCGATCGTGATTTTAGTTGAATTGTGGAAGAGTTTTTAAAGCCGGCCAGACATTCTTGAGTATCTTCCGATAAACATTTGTGTCTTGCCAAAAGGCTTATTTAAAACATTTTTTTTGCATTGTTATAATAACTGCAACCCCACATAAACATCCGTTATTTGTTGTTGAAGTGACGACAGAAAGATTTGCAAAATTGACTTATGCGATGAAATATGTATGCCAGATGTCCAAAAGAAAACTATTAATGCAATACAAAGGCAACTTGTTTAAAAAGGTGGAATTTCAGATTTTGCAAAATTGCAATGTGACACAACAATAATTGTGTATGTGATGCACCACACACTTTCGTTACCTTGTTAACAGAACGGCAGCATCGTGGTGATTCGGGTGGTTCTCGTCCCCAGGGTTAATCATCCGTTGCCATCGGCAGAAGCTGCTCAGCGTCTTGTCGGCATCGTGCTCGATCGATAATTCCTCCTGTGGAGCATACGATATAAACTCATTTTTTGTTTATATAATCCATGCATTAAAAGTAGATTAAAATGGAGGAACGTGATGACAATTTCTTACCTCGTCCTCCTCAAGGAAGAGCATGCGCACCATGACGATGTTGATATAGTTACCGATGGTGGCGTCGTGGTACAGAGTAGCAACCTGCGAGTCACAAAGTCATGTTGAAAAAACCCCAGAAATTTGAGTATGAATATCCGAATCCAGACTTGTATTCAAGTCACTAACTATCGAGTCCGAGTCCGAGCCACCTCTCCCTGAGTCTGAGTCCCGAGTCATGCAGGTCGAGTCCGAGACCGAGTCCCGAGTTATTCAGGTCGAGTCCGAGTCACGAGTCACAAAGTTCGAGTCCGAGTCCAAGTCCGAGTCTTGAGTCATGCATTTCGAGTCCAAGTCACGAGTCAGATAGGGCGAGTCCGAGTCCGAGTCACGAGTCATGCAGGTCGAGAGTCCGAGTCCCGAATATATGCAGGGATCGAGTCCAAGTCACGAGTCACAAAGGTCGAGTCCGAGTCCGCGTCCTGAGTCATGCATTTCGAGTCCGAGTCACGAGTCACATAGGGGGAGTCCGAGTCCGAGTCACGAGTCACATTTATTGGAAAAAAACCTCACAGTGTAAATGTTTCCATTTTTCACAGCTTTTCTCTAATCTAATGAACTGAAAACCCATGTATAACCATAAGGCAAGGCACCATTGTCTGGAAAAGATAATCTGGTACCGAACACTATCAAGCTTCCATCATCGCAATATCAAGTGTGGACGCTGGGGTACATGTTTCGATGCATTGATTTCCCAAATCAATGTATCGACAACAAGCCAGCCGCACGCGCTACATGTGTATGCACAGTACTTAGATGCCTTTCTTCTGCACCGCACAGGCTGTATCGCTGGCTCAAGAGAGGACCGTCTTCAAAATATTTTGTAATTACATGTATAGTGTTGAAAAAAATAGTGATTTGTAGTATTTTGAGTCGAGTCCCGAGTCACGCAGGTCGAGTCCGAGTCCAAGTCCGAGTCCACTGGATCGAATCCGAGTCCGAGTCCGAGTCATTTGTCATCGTGCCTCGAGTCCGAGTCCGAGTCACGGAAAATTGGACTGGAGTCCGAGTCCGAGTCACGAGCCATACAAGTCTGTCTGAATTTGATGATCAAGAGAAGTACGGCACTGCTGTTAAAAGAAAACATCACTCGAGCAAAACTTGCAGTCGGGCTGATACCCGCGGAAATTGCTCCGTCTGCGGCGGTAACTACTTCCATTAGTTGTCACTGTTGAGCAGTTACTAGTCAGTCTTTTACGGTAGCCGATGATTATGGAAATTTCCAAAAAGTCCCCACATCAAGAATGTGATACGTAAATATGGCTATACAGTATGTCCCAAAATGTCCGTCTGGCTATTTTTGAAATAACCACAAAACCATGAAATATATTTTGAACATTTGTGATTGTGCAGATTCTCCTTATCCTCAGCCTCAACCACTATGAGTTTCATTTAATTTCAGTCACGCATCACTACACAATTGCCAGTTGATCGCAACAACATTTTGGGGACACTGTGACCAAGTTCCTTGCCTTAATCAATTTCAGTGCTGTGTTTTGTAAGTTGTGTAAATTCCTGCATGTTGTGAAAAACAACGCAGATGTGGTTTGGCATTTAATCATTTGCCCTTGAGCATTAAACTGACGTCTTGCCATGATGACTGATAGCCAGGCAAATGATTCCAATCCCATCTGCAGCCCTTTTCACAACATTAAGGATTGTACACAGCTCAAAATACACAGCACTGAAATTTAAGAAGACAAGGAACTTGGTCACAGTGTCCAAAACTGTTGTTGTGATCACTTGACAATTGTGTGATGCGTGACTGAAATTAAATGAAACTCATAGGGGTTGAGAACAAGGATAAGAAGTATCTGCACAATCAAACATTTTCAAAATTTATCTCATGGTTTTGTAGTTACTTGCAAAAAAGTCAGACAGACACATTTTGTGGGACATACTGTATATTGTGCTGAACCTGTAGTGTTTTATGCACAGCTCAGTGCCAATTTTATCTCTTCGAACTACATGTATCTCAAAAAAATGAGCCAACATGTAAAAAAGCGTATTAAGCAAAGTAGTAATTTCCTGCCTTGTCCTTTGAGTTTAAAGTTGTTTGATTTGATTTAATGACATAAAAATAATGTAATAATGAGATGTAAAGATACTTTTTAACAACTCAGGCACTTACAATGTTCATGATGGTCAGGACGTAGGTCTCGATGTCCTGATCCCGGTAGTACTGCACCATGTGTTTGTCTATGACGACCAATAACTCAACGTTTCGCTCCATACTTATCGATCGTCTTCGCCTCCGGTGTCCTGAGGTCGTTTCGCTTTCCCCAGTGGCGCGTTTCTGCCGCACCTTGTCAAGTTTCTCATCCGATACTATAAAAAAAAAGGAAAATTTGAGTTTGCCACAGAGCCCCTCCCCCTTTTTCACAAATTCACATACAAGACCGTGCATTCAGAAGCATCTATGGGTATTATTAAAGTCATTATTATAACATCTTGAGCTGATATTTGTCTTTTGTATATTTCATTTTTCTAGAAGCATCAACTGTAAGTTTTCTTCTGCCCAAAGATATTTCAGAAACTGGGAACACTTTTTGTTCGAAAGAAACAGAAAGAAAGTTTCCTCCCTTAAATTTGGACCATTCACGGCCTTAATTTCACAAGCGGATCCAGAACACAATTGTTCATAGGGGCCAATTTCACAGGGCTGCTAAGCTTAAACATTTGCTTAGCACAAAAAAGTCTGGCTAATAAAAGCAGGTTACCAGCCAAAACTCCGCGTGACTTATATTGCTCGTGGTTTTGCTTAGCATGAAATCACATGGAGTTTTGGGTGGTAACCTGCCTTTATAAGCCAGACTTTTTTGTGCTAAGCAAATGCTTGTGCTTAGCACCGCCGTGAAATTGGGCCCAGGTTGTTTCACGTTTTGGGCCTTATTTGGCGCTATAAGGACCGCTCCCTTTCTTTTCATAATTTCACTCAACATTGGAGGGAATGGGTGGGGAGGGGTACACCCCCTGCCCCTCCACTCCCGGCCCCTCCCCTTCCCCCTCCCCCACATGTAAGTACCTTTGCCCTGTACGCCACAGAAATCTCCATTCTCGCTCTTGTCTACGTCACGTTTGCCAAGATGGCGCCCTTCCCGAGCTCTCCTCGCTTGGTCTGGTACCGCTGACCGCTTGTACACCACATGCGGGTGGTGTTTGGTACCTTGGGTTCTCGTGTAGTTCTTGACGGGCTCAATAAAAAACTCGCTTTCTTCAAGTCTGATCATTCCAATCTTTTTGTGACAAAAAGGATGAAAAGTGACCACCCTCGCAAGTTATGTTAAGAAACAATGGCAGGGAACATGATTCACATAAGGGAACTCAACCAGAAAACGCAGATGTCAGAACAAAATATCAAACTATTTTAAACAAAATAATGTGAAAGCAAAAGTGTTTTTGAAATTTTGTTGAAAATTTACGAAGCTAAACAGGACTGAACCACAACAAACAAAACACAATCAGAATTCCCTGAGCAAAAGCGTGAAATGGAAACAAACATTATTTTGAAATAAGGTTTGTTTTTGCTCAAAGCCGGAGATACGAAAATTCCCTCCAATATTTAGTGGTGATTTCGCTGTCACCGGTGAACTGAAAGTAATCCATCCTTGAACTTTTCGACTTGAAAACTAATGGAACATTCCCATCAATTGTCACCTTATGCGCCGACCTCGAAACGTGAAAAACAACGTCTCTTTCAAAATCCCTCCAAATCACCCAAAACTTCCAGAAAAATATCATTCACCTTGGAACGAGGATTTGACGGATATATTACCTCTAATCCCCCTCTGAAATCGCTTCAGGGGAATACCAAGCCAAGGGGCACCCCCCACGACCGCCGGTTTGCGAAACAAATCCAATTAAACGACAGGAAAATTGAGCATTGTGATGGATTTAGGATTAAGTGAACAAATTGCAGTGACATGTAACGACTCTTTGGGGGACCATAAACCTCCGGTTTCCCTGATCCCTATTTGCCCTTGAAGTTTACCGGGAGTACAGGCACAATATCCTCAGCAGTTCGGTCAATCCCTTTACTTTACTCATAGCCATTGTTAACACTTTACCAAAAAACCTGATAAGTTCATCGGTGCGTAAATAGAAATGTTGTCAGCCTTAACAGAAATGTTGTCAGCCTTAACAAACACCAGCCGAGTTGTAATTGATAATTTCTTCCCCCCGCCTTGGCAAAACTAATCCAGCGGTTTCACAACCAAAATGTTTCCTAAACGCCAAGAAGATTTGCCGGCGTCTGGACTTTATATTGGAAATGCCCACACAATTTACCAACACCTGTCTCAATTGGATGCGGACAGGTGTTTAATTTGCCGCCAACATTATCTTGGCACATGCGGCGATCGATTTTCCACATAACACTTTTCATGAATGTTCTCGTTCAGATCATGTCTTCCAAGCTGGTATAACTGTGGAGGCGGGGGTGTCGCCTCGGGCCACACCCTCCCTCGATTCCTGTGCCCCTTCCCTTCTCTCACTAAGAATTTGCCGAATTTGAACTTTTAATTTAGTGAGCTTTTAATTTTTTTAAACCCATTAAGTATCCCTTTCAGAATGAGAGGCACCAAGTTGGACCCATTCACGCCACTGCTGCCCTTGAAGAAACCATCAATGTGACGCCCATTGCCTTTATCACATTATTTTCCCGCAAAACCATGAACAATTCAGGAGCTCCAGTTATGTTTAGTTATTTCTTCTACCCTTACTCTACAAGGGCGGATCCAGAACAAAATTTTTTGGGGGCCCAAAAAGAAAATGTGGTCCCCCAAGAAGTGAGTCCAAACAATTACGGCGTGGAGCTTGGCTTAAGGGCCCCGAAAATTGTTTTGGATTCTAGATGCTCTGTGGTGCGATCTGAGGCAATTTCTGACCACTTTAACCAATTTTATTTGAGAAAAAGATGGTGGTGTACGCAGTGCCTGCCTTTATTGCGACGTCACTTAAAAAAAAAAATGGGTTCGGTTTTTTTTTTGGGGGGGGGGCATGGCCCCCGTTGGCCCCCCGGATCCGCCCTTGTTACTCTATACCTTTAGTCCTATAATCAGTCACAAACGCGAAACATAGAGTTGTACGTGTTTGAATAAAATCCATTTAAAGCATTTTTCAACCACAACAAATGCCTCTTTTTACAGGCCGACAGCATGCAGAAAGATCACACATTTCCCCTTGCGCAATAAACAGGGAACTTGCCTAACGTCGCTATCCCTTCGTCACTCACTCGATAAACGGAACAGAAATCAACCATTCGTAACTCAACAGCAGTGCCTACAAAACAGTCTGGGCGCCAAAAGGACAAAAGTTTTCATGCTTGCGCACGCGCAGTTCGAGCAGCCTCCCTGTTTTCATGTTTTTCTCTTTTTCCCCAACTCATCGACGTGTATAATTTACACCGATGCTTATCCCGACAGCGCAGGGAGTCAGTCGTGTTTGTTTTGCGCTGCCCGCTTCGACACGTTGACGCAATAAATCAAAGAGTTACTTTGGTACAAACTTGAACTTGTCTTGTAGAACACGCGGGGCAGGAAGAGGGGGCGTTAAATCATTTCCCTGATCGACGCTTTCCTTTTCCTGTTAAAAATTAGGCCTCATTAGTCTTGTCTCTTTTATTCGTGCTGAAATTGTCAGGTGTTGAATTGTACTCTGTGCCAAAGCGTATAGCACGATTAAGAGAGTTGCTTGTAAAAAGCAAAATGCACTCAAGAAGTTTTTGACGCATGCGTGGTGTTCAGTTTTGTTTCGTTGCTTTGTGCTGAAATTGTCAGGTGCTGATTTTACCTCTGTGACGAACGATCGGCAAGATTAATAGAGTTGTGTGTAGGCTAACAAAATGTCCAGAAGTTTGTGACGCATGCGTGGTGTCCAGTTTTGTTTTGATACTTTGTGCTGAAATTGTCAGGTGCTGATTTTACCTCTGTGACGAACGATCAGCAAGATTAATAGAGTTGTTTGGAACAAAATAATGCAGTCCAGAAGTTTGTGACGCATGTGTGGTGTCTAGTTTTGTTTCGATACTTTTGTGCTGAAGTTGTCAGGTGCTGAAGTTACTCTGTGACACAGGCTTGATTATGATACAGAATTGTTACTGAAGAGCAGTCAACAGGTTTTGGACGCATGCGTAGTATTCACGGGGACAAACCCAGCACTCAGATGGCGCAGCAAGCGCGGCAGTTTCTCAATTTTGAAATCTCTTTTTCCGACTTTGGGAATGAAGAAAATGGCTACCTGGATACGGCATCTCAGGGTTGTTGTTTTTTCCCCTTTCTGCCTAATTCGCGGTACAAATCGTGATGGATTATATTCTAGGGAGTGATTTAGCTCTGTCGGCGAGGCGAACATGAAGATTAACCGTTCCCCTGGGTCCGACCTCCCCGAGGTCAAGGTTACTCCGTGTAAGACAGTTTTCATGCCGAGGGGTTCGAGGTTATTATTTAGAGGCACGATGAACCTTCCGACTCGATGTAACAAGGGCCATACACGTCCGATAAATCATCCACCTACAGTCCCTCAGGGAACAATTTTGCTCATTGCTGACCTTTTTTATTTCCCACTAGAGCTTTACAGCTGCTTAATAAAGTCATAGTCAATCGCAATAGGTTGCGAAACTTTGTGGTTCTGAAGTCTAGTTCCCAATCGAAGACAGACCACAAAATCGTGCAGTAATTCCTAATATATCGCAGTAAATGACATTTAAAGCAATGCCACATTTTTTTTTATGTTATCACATGACGACAGACAAAAATGTGATTGCATTTTTATGGAATTATTATACTATTAAAAAAAGGATATTAAATTTGATGCCTTCTCGTTGGGTGGTAAAAGCGTAAATATTTCAAACATCCGAGATTGTTCTTACACACAGGTTGCACCCTCGCGTTGGATTGCACGATAACCCTATCCTGCATGGTGGCCAAGTCATTAGATCGCATAGATTATAAGGAGAGGAGGAATTAAGAGGCGGAGCTTCCTGAGCCCCCCCAGTGGACATTACCCCCCCCCCCCGGCAACCCTCTTTCTTCGGTCGTTTGTACACTGTAAGCCCATGCTAATGTGAGCCCAATGGCGCTGCTAATGAGGGATGTAATTTGTTCTCGCTAATATTCTCCGTGTTTTTTTCGGCTACAGTGCGCAAAATATAGGTAGCACTAGCATGCATCGAAGCAACAAAATTTACTTGACATGAAATTGGGAAATTTCTGTCAAAGTTTTGAAATTTGAGCTGATAACTTTTCACCTCAACCTGATCCGAGTATTTGACGAGAAAAAAAATGCACTTAAATTGCAAAATACCACATGTTTTTTTCCTTGTTTTCCTCTTGTAATTCTGGATGGGATAACACTTAAGATAACCCCTCCTCATGTTTCGGCATTCCACGCACTAGTAGAGTGGCACATCGTCACTCCGCGGTATCTGAGGCTTGAGCGTGTTTTGCGGCCTCTACGCCGACCGTCAACTGCCTCAGATAACCGGGCATTAACATCGAGTGGCGCTCGCTATAAGTGATAAGTGTTTTCGTGTTCGTCCCAAAATGATCTCATTTCGCCTTTCGGTTTGGAGTTGCGAAATCCATTGCCTTTTTGGACTGTACGTACGGATGAACTTGCACAATGTGTCGAAAACACAGGGCGGATTTACCTTTCAGGAAGGAGGGGGGGGGGGTGATATCAAGGGGGGGGGGTTGCGTGAAGGCACCCTGCTAGGGGATACGGAGGCGTGCCCGCGGAAGGTTTTGAAAATACGATGTTTTCTGCTACGTTCTAAGGCAATTTAATAATGAATATAGGAACTTTCGCATTCTATTTGTTAGTTGTTGGCCAACTTTTACTAGTTACATGAAACTATTCAGCGGCTCGGGGGGGGGGGTACACCCAAAGAAAGTTGACCAAAGAAATTGACCGGAGCGTGTTAGTTGACCCACCAGATTGCCGTTCCGGTGTTCTACCAACTGAGCTATCCAACCCCCCTATGTTGGCTTTTTCCCATAATGTCAATAATAATGTCTTTGTTCAAGGGGCGCTAGTCAAAGGAGCGGCGTAGCCGGGGGGGGGGGGGCGCCCAATTTCTGTTGAGTTTGTCCATGTTATTGAAAAAAAAGAAATCTCCATGGAGCAACCTCGTCCCCAGGGCTTCTACATTTTCAACCTCTTTTCCAATAGTTAGCCCTGGATGGGAAACTTTCTTCCCGTATCCTGATTCGATACCGCAATTAGCAGATAATGGATGTATATTGGCCTTGGACCTATTGGTATTTCTAACGTGCATTGCGTGTTTTCACGTTCATTAGGGAGGTTTCGCAAGCGAACAGATACGCTTACACTTGCGTTTAGCTGTCCGTATCCGTTTTTTACTTACGTGTAGCGAGCGAGATATGCGTGTCGTCCGCACGTTTAGCGGATAGTGAGTGGCGTATGACTTCATAACTGATGACGTATCCGTCGCAATAAACGTGTCCGTTTGCATGCGAAACCTCTCTAATGTAATTATTACGTCCACCCATTCTCAAAAATAATCATTTCCTTTCCAATTTGCTCCTATTAATATGAAATGTGTACTGCGCATTGGCTGGATAAGATTGTAAGTAGGAATTCTCAATGACTCATGTCAAATTGTTTCCATTGTAAATGTAAAAAACAGACCGTTAATTAAGATTAAATGTCGAACCCCCTCCACTTTTAAAACAATGGATCCGCCCCTTATCTGGAGACACTCTCATACATCCACATTCATCATGTGCTACACATTTTTACATGTCATGGGAAAAATGTTCAAGTTGTTTGCGCAATTGACTCTGTCCCCGTGGGTCTACCCCCATGGGTATACCCCCTAGCCTACCGCCTGCGGGTTGTCTGAAGAGTTCAAGATCAACTTCAAAACCCTCAAGAGATACATCAATATTAACCGCGAATGTTCCAAGAAATATCAATTGAATTGGAGGTCATTAGAAGATAAATATATTTTTTTAGTGGGAGTGAAATTGTATCAAATAGATCTGTATCTGTATCATATAGTCGGCAAAGCATCCCGGGGGAAACATAACACCAACTTAGACAGAGGACATGAGAAGATTATTACAGTTTTAGATAAAGTCAATACTTGTTAGATCTAACAAAATTGACGACTAATAATTAACCAGCGATCGTAAATATGTTTAAAGTGTAGGGCTAAGATTTGTTAAGTATATTCCGGTGCCAAAATCGTGCAAGCACGTACGCGGGTAAAACATTGTTTCCGATTTAAGGAATGCATTGCACATTGAGTTGAAGCCTTGGCAATCAGATCACTCATCGTAAACAAAAAATGAAATTCCATTCCATAACGCAATCATCCGGAAAACTATGAGGCACAGCTCCACTTGTACGTGATGTGTGACGGGAAGTCTGGTTCTTGTCTCCCCGTGTCAACACTGGGATGTACACTTGATGAAAACCAGACTCTCCATTGTTTCATACGCCACAAAAACACAGATACACTTGTTTGCTCATAATGTCGACCGCAGTTGAACTTGCAGTGAGTTAAGAATGATTTGTGTTTATTCGGCGGCTCCTTTATTATATAAACAGATTCGGAATACAGATATTTCATTAAAGTTTTTCATCTTAAAGTGAATAACAAAGAAAAAACACGCCTTGGGAATTCCAAATTGTGTCAAACAAAACAGTAAAATTTGCTATTAATTTTATGAAGTAGTTTGGATTCAATGAGATAATTTATGGGTAATGCAGTTGTAAAAGTATGCAAATCCTTTCCCGTATAATATCAATTTTTTTTAAGTGAAGTCAGTCGTTACAAGTCATCATAAATCATCATAAGTCAATCACAAGACAATCACAAGGTAATTTCGTCGCAAGCTGTGTCATATGCATTTCTTGGCCGTCCATCACAAGGTATAACCTTAGGCCAGCTTGTGATGTGTTTTGTGATTTAACTTGTGATTGGCATGATTACACCTCTAATCGCCAGAAAGATTTTGGTGTGTGTCCTAACCCTGCTGAATCCAACAGGATCCAACTATGTCACATACCCGATGGAGCCTGTTGGATTGAGTAGTTAACCCCCTGTGTACATTCCTCATGCAAAAATGTTGGATTCAGCAGGCAACTGAACCGCATTATAACGCATTGTTGGACTCGTTGGATTCAACAGACAACTGAAAATGAGGCACAGTGGATTGAACAGGAAAGTCCGGTTGGACTCTGTTGGATTTAGCAGGGTAGTCCTGAGGAAGTACTAGGAGGTTAGAGGGAAGCTGCGGGCCCACGAATTTGTGTTCATGCACAACAGAGTGACGTGATTGTGCCGTGTAATTTTTGGAAGGAGTAGTGTTTTGAGTACAAGATCATGTTTTTAACCCAAGTGACCCCATGACCTTTGACGGTCAGTGCATGGAGACCCATTAAAGTGACACAACAGAGGGCCAGGGTCTGAGGGACAAGTTGATATATAGCCATGCAAGCCTGCACTGGGACGTTTGTTACTAACTAACGGAGAGACACGGCGATTTGTTAAGCTGCTGTCATGAGCTTAAAAAGTTGAAATGTGTACTTACAACGCCGTCGCATGTACTAACGGCCACCCGTGAATCGCGCCGTCCGCGTACATGTCCGTTGAAATGACAGTGGCGGGCGTGGTCGATGCGTCTCAACCGTGCCTCCGACACGTTCCTCCCGCGTCTCTCCGCCACAAAACCCGGTGCGATCAGACGATCACTCCACTGCAGTTGGAGATGGAGATCTTCTCCGGACAAACTCAGTTTGTAGTGGACTGAAGTTGAGGACTTTTCGTCGCCTTCTTGAACGGGAAGTTTCGAGTCCTGGCCAGGTGCTGAGTTGTGGCGGTCAACTCGGACCCCGCTCAGATCGTGCGAGATGAAAACCCCATTGCCGTCCACTAGGGAAGGGACGACGATTTCGAAATCGGTCAAGGACTTGATGAAATCAGCTGTAATAGAAAAAAGAGGGATAATTTGTTATTATACCCGTAGCAAAAATTGACAATATAACATTGATTTTGCATTCATTATTAATGATGATCAAGGGTTGTTTGGAGTCTTGGAGATAAGGCCCATTTTAAGAGGTGGGTTAATTGTTGACGTGGGAGTTCAAAATATTCCTGGAACAGACGATTATGGTTATAGGAAAGTGGAAGAAGAAATTATCAATTTAGAAATCCTATAAGAACCAGATGGATGATTCGGAAAAGGAAGATTATAATGCGCCCCCTCAAATCCTCACTATTCCCCGCCCCCAGTCCCCACCACCCACTCAAAGTTATTCTGGAATACTGGTGCTTCACCATGCATTAACCTTTGGCATTTATTTAATAATGTGTTTATAAAACATATATCTTAATTTCTACACTGCTTTGACCAACACGAGAATAAGTGATTCAAACTAAAACTCCGCAAATTATGTCAAGACATATTTTAATGTCCAAATCTATAGTCCTCTCCTTTTCCGATAAATGTATTAGGCTCTACTGCATGGTTTATCTGATTTTAGTCTCCCCAGGTAGTGGTTTATTTTTCCCACGCCACCCTCCATCAAAGTGGGACGGGGGTCAAGAAAATCTATGCCACGCCAAGACTTCACCTGTCCGGATGCTGGTGTTTTCAAAGACAACTGCGATCAATTTGTGAGAGTGATTCACTTGTACCATCATTGTACAAACACGAGACAAAACAAGTTTCGAAGACAAGTCCGATTGTCCCAAGTATCAATCATGAAGACGGTAACGTGAATCGAATAATTGTTTAGGAAGTGTTGTCTTCGAACACTGTGGTCATTGTTTTTTGGTTCCAGTGATCCCAAGATCCCTCACGTGATTAGCCCTCTACTCCTACGGGTTGTATGGCTGTCCCTTTCCTCTGTTTCGAGTCCGGTCCGATCACATTTTTCATTTTTCAAATCTGTCAGTTCTTCACCAAGGAAGTATTCATTGAATCTCACTCTTACTTAGCTCACTATCATCATCACCCTACATCATTACTCATTTCGACATCTTGAACATCTTCACTTTTGTAACAGACATGTACCTACGCTCGATGGAAGATATTCCTGAATCAGGTGCTACGGCCGCTTATGTGGGGAGTGTGGCCAAGTGGTTAGGGTTCGTGACTCATGATCAGAGGGTCAGGGGTTCCAATCCAGCTGATGGTCATATGTTGTGTCCTTGGGCAAGCCACTTAACCCCCACTTGCCTCTCTCCACCCAGGAGTATAAATGGGTACCGGCATTAGCTGGGGAGTAATCTGCGATGGACTAGCATCCCATCCAGCATTCCAGGGGGAGTAGAAATATTCTCAGTCGTTTCATGCCACTAAAACCGGAGATAAACGCCGGCCTGATGGGCCACATTGGCTTGTGACAGACTTTACTTTGGGAGGGGGGGGGGGCGCTTATCAAAATTACTGATAGATTTTATTACCATTGTGCATGACTTAAGAGGGCGCTATGCCATCGGAATTCAATAAATTCAAATTCTCATTACTCCAACCTTTAAAACAAAGTTAAATGTGAAATTCGCAATATGACTAACAGGCACTGAAATCTTTCCACAGCCTTTAACATTGATAAGTAAATTCTCCACCACATGGCTGCAATGTAAGTCCACGAGAAACAAAACAAAAACCACAAACACCAAAGTCTCCCGGGCATGAGTTCTCTCGTACATTTCGTATCACGACTCGGAGACCGAAACCTGTCTTCGATTATCATCCAGCCAAGATTTTCACGCCAGACTAGACGAAGATTGATCGAATTATGATCCTCTCTATATAAGACTTCACTCTTTTACTCCAAATTCACCGTAAGGAGTTCCCGTCCTTGCTCCGTGAAGTCAAGGCGATTCGGAACGCCAACATCGTGTATGTGTGCGGATCCCCCTGTTGTTTTTAGGCCGAGAGGTCATGGTGATTTTAAACACGTTTTTCTTTTACTGACTTACAGGCCGACCGTCGTGAAATCGGCCCACCCTCTAGTGCTCCACTGAGAGTGCGAACAAGAGTCAAGCATTTTCTTATTAAGCTGAGAGAAAAATAAATACTGGGGGAGAAATATAGGCCAATGTTTGTTTTCGGTAGATCGGGTGCACGCGACAGGTACAATGTACTACTGAGACCTTCTAAATAGAGGCTACCATGTTTTTAACCGGTGTTTATGTCTTGGGTCTGCATTTTGGCATGTAAAGCAACTGCTAACTGACAGTTTGTTGAAATCCAAATTGATACATGGTAAACGATGAACGCACGTGGCACTTCAAGGTGCACTTTAGCTCGACATTATTTTGATGACCATATTTTGTATCTTGAAATTCATTGGCGCAATAATTAAACAGAAGCAGTTTTCATAATTTCGTGAGAAACGCGTTTTAGAGCCCCAAAGTCGCATTTCCCTTTTAAATAGTTTCCCTTTTAAGTCAAGACATTTCAGACAGGTTGTATACAGGTTTTTTTTGTTCAACTTTGGTAAATTAAAGGACAGAACGATTACTGTTAACAACTTACACCTACAAAAAGACTGTAACTTTATTGATATATTCACCGACCTAATGCTGTTTTTATTTTCAAATAAATCCACTTAAATAGTTGTTAAGAGTCGAACCAGCCAGCAAGCTCGGTGGTCGAGTGGTAAGACGGCTGCACTAGTAAGCAGTCGGTCGTGGGTTGGAGTCCCACAGAGTAAGTTTATGAATTGGCTCACGTGCCCTCGGACAAGTTGGACAACATATAGTGTTGAAGGGCAAAATCAACTTTTGAAAATGAAATCAATGACAATTGTCAACGAGTAGGCCTACTGCCAGCATCTAAAACACATTAGATAAAATGCACCGACATGAGATGTGTTCCCATGCAGGTCTCATACCGAACTTTACCCAGGAAAAGTACTTTGATTAATGTAGGTCAGTGTAGATAAGGACCAACAGCCAAACCACTTGTTGAGCCTGCCGTACCTAGGCGCCTTTGCCCTACCCTGCCCCTCTAGGGGCCTCAGGCGGTATGGTGGGACTGGCAAAACACTGCCGAACCAAAACACAAGAAGTCGTCACGATCTTTGAAGAGTATACGTGTGCATGGTATCTTTGATTGTTCTGTTTTGCTAGTAGGAAGGGAATATGATGATGTAACTAAGAAAATCAGATCTTCAAACTATACATCAGGGGCGGATCCAGCTATATGGGGGGGGGGTTCAAGGGGGAGGAGGCTTTGCACTTTTTGCATGATTTTCCTACTTTGTTGGCGGCCAAAAGGGGTGGGGATCCGTCACTGATACTACTACAAAAAAAGACAAGGCAAGCTTTAAAGGGAAGATACAACATTTGCAAACATCACAAAACGAAATGATCAAATTATCGCGAAATGCCTTATACTGGATTGTTAGGGAATGACAGTCTAAAGCATCCTGTAAAATCGTGGCCCCTGATGTGCTGACATTTTTAAGAAAAATTGTATTTTTCCAGCGCTGGTCGGCCGACCAGCGTTGGAGAAAACTGGCTATTTTTTCAAAAAATTGCTCCGAATTTTTTATAATTAGTTATTCTGCATTTTCTTTGCAATTGATTTCACACCTGTGAAGAGGTACAAGCCTGCTAGACTGATTCTCTGACCTTACAATTCCCCAAAGTCTATTAATTGCTCCGTTTTATCTTATAAATGGGGTCAGGGAACCAGACTGCAAAAACATGATTGGTTTTCTTGGTTTTCCCAGCATCTACAAACCCAAACATGAAAAAAGTCATTTTAACAATATTTGCTATAACATACTAATCCTCCAAATGCATTTTTTTCTGAAAATTACAGCAAAAGCAAATGTTGTACATTCCCTTTAAAGCTGGTCACATAGTAGTCTTGGTCACAAAGTCAGTCGTTCAGTGAGATGTACAAAGAGGACTTTATAGGCTAGCCCTCTTGGACCACCAAAAATAAAGACAACTCAATGGAAAATAAGCAACCTGAATATCCAAGGAAAATGTTACCATTTACTATGTTTGCTTACGAATCTCGAAGACAATGATTCACATTGATTTAGTTTCCCACGGGTAATTAGAAGGTAGAAATTCCTCACAGGTCATCAAATGTTACTTTAGCTGTCTTAATTGTAGCATCTCGATGATTTGGCCATGTGAAATGATGCCCTTGTGTAAGCTTTTAAAAAAATGGAATTTTTTGAAGAAAACAAATTCTAGATTTTTCGTTTCGTGTCACCTACCTTGTTCTGGATGATTGAACTCAATGGAATCTTTCGTCGGCAGCGTCTGTCCAAGACATACGAGCGTCACGATGACGTAACAGACCGTCAACATGGCGAAGGATTTCAAGTTAACCTTGAGAGGAAGTTGTTCTTGAGAGTTAGTAGAGGCATGCACAACCAACGCCTCGGAATTCCGTCGAATATTGGCAAGTTGGCGTGAACGTGCAGTTGTAGTAATATGCAGTTAAATACGTAGTGCATGTGTGAAGAACTAGTGCTGCACGTATGTAGTGTAAGCGGCCAATGATCACAATGTCTTGTAGTATAGGACCTCACGCTGTTTCAACAAGTTCACCCGACAAGTTGAAGCCACGGGGCCCGACGACTAAACTTGTGAGAATGTGGGAACCAGGTTTGTTTTTATACGCAGATCTGGACCTAAACAAACATCACAGCTGGATAAGCCCCGGTGTGGTGTACATGTAGCGCGGGCTAAACTGTAGCTGGTTGGCTAGTGGCGCGTACCGCGTTGCGTTTATGAATGAAAATCATGTAGTAAAATAAAGGGGCGGGGCAGCACCCGCTGCGCATGTTGAATAGCGCACTTGACGTCACGTTGCCACGCATGGCGTGACTTTTGACATCTCAGCGGGTCTTGGCGAGTCAGGTGATGTAATGTTGGCATCACGTGATGAAAGAATTCTTGCTTGATAGGTTTGGACACTGTGGATCTCAACAACCAACTCGAATTTCAAGAGGATGGGAAATTGGACTTCCCATAATAGGAAGCTGTGAAATTATTCATCTGATTTTGAGAAAATTGCCGTGGTGAAGTCTTGAGAGTTTGCATACTGTCTTACTCGGTCTCTTAATTATCAACGATGACCTCCCCCCCCCCTCCCCCATCTTTCTCCTGCCAATACGCCAATGATGGATTTTTAATTACCAGTTATTATGGAGATCATTTCTGAAACTACTGTCATCTTATTTAAACATTACTCAAATTAACCAAGAAGTGGGCCAAATACAGCTGATTGCTTTGAAAGGAGGAAGGACAAGAGTAGGATTTTTTTGATGAGTGACTTTCAAGTTTAGAGGAAGGGTGGATCATTGTGACGGAGGTTGGGAACATCATCATTTTGTGTCCCATTTTCTTGCGTACTCCATGTTTTGCAAGACCCACATTGGCACCACGCCATAAACGCCTTGGGCCAAGACATTTATTTCTTCATCAATTACCTCTTCGCTTCCATGAAATTCCAATTTGAAGAGCAGGCAAACCCGGACATGGCTCGTCCCAAAAGTCAATTTTTTTCAGGTTTCGGTAAAAACACCGGGATATCAGACGTAATCAGACTTAATTTCGAGTTATGAAAGAAAAGAGCTGAGATTGCCAAAGACGCAGCTGTCATCGTTGAGATGATCTACGAAGCAGCTAGCTGAACCAGTCCATGTTCCTCAACGTAATTGCCAATGATGTTCCCAAAATGTTTCCATATGTCAGCGTAAATGGCACAAATATGTGCTTGAGAGTTCGAGCACGTCTTAAAAATCACATGGGCTAGTAAACTGAACGTGATTGCTGCTGAAGAATTATACAGTCCGATGGAATGCCACACGATGACGTATCTGTTGGGGGAGGGGGCGTGGGGCATGCCCTACCCTTGCTCGAAGCCCCCACTCAGAATTTTCGGAAGACAAAAAAATGATGAGATTGTTATCACTAAACACGCATTGAGTGCCTCCTCCGGAAAATGAGGCCTCAGAGTGCCCCCCTATGGCCGTCACGAGCGGGGCAAGGCCCCCCGGACGAGCCCCAAAAAAGGTGGTAAAGGGGGGGGGGAAGGGGGGGAGAAAGAAAAAGAGTGAAATCAAATGGTTGCTAATTTAATGGGTCTGGGGGAATATCCCTGCCCACCCTCCAAGAATTATCAATCGGGAAATTAATTGCTGGGAAAAGTAGGGATTTTTTGGGGGAAATGTACTTTGTGCCCCTCTAGAAAAATCCTGGCGACGCCCATGCCACCCCCCCCCCCCTGCAGATTGACCTCAGTTGACCTCAAATGAGGTGGAGGGTCGAAGCAGAATGTCCAGGCATTCGGTTTGCATAAAGGTTCCTCCTTCGTCGTAAATCCTTTCAAGACCCTTCTCCCGCTCTGTAAAAGAGGCTTCTTTAGCATGTGACATAAAACAGATGGTGTTTTTGGCACAATCTGGATAAACATGATTACCACTAATTACAATTTTGACACGTCGCCTCCATTAAGCGCGGTTCCTAATCAGCAGCATCGATGCTTTAACCGGATCTATACTGCAAGTTGTTACTTAATCATCGAAACATATTGCAGAGCAATTCATCACTAGGGTCTGTAACCAATTAGAACATCCCTTTAGTAGCTTTGATTCTTGTAATGTCAGCCAAATGGAATTGTGTTCTTTACTTTTATCCGGCTGTACATAGGTTCACCAATACATTAACTTGTACACCAAATTGAACATGACGTTGTCCCTATGCGGTAACGTGTACGCCAGTAAGTGACAAATTGATTAATCAGTAATTATTGATCAGTAATAATTATCGATCAGTGTTGAAAAATAGCATCCCATCCCAAGTCGAATTCCCACGAAAAAACGGGCAATCTCAGATTCCGTGCCAAATGCTGTTTGGGTCTTTGTCTGCCAAGATAA
Source organism: Patiria pectinifera (assembly GCA_029964075.1). Lineage (NCBI taxonomy): Eukaryota > Metazoa > Echinodermata > Asteroidea > Valvatida > Asterinidae > Patiria > Patiria pectinifera. The sequence goes on along the minus strand of CM057129.1, from coordinate 5,366,000 downwards.
ACGCGATTGGCGCATGCGCAGACTGCCGCTCCTCATTGGCCAATCAAATAAACCGATCATAACAGGTGGATTTTCTGACGTACACAATGTCGGGTCAAAGCAGAGGGTTGGGTTGAGGCACCTCTACTGACGGAGCGATTTCAGACTTGTTTGAAATCTACCGCCACATTCATGTCACATAAACACGTCAGTGACGTCACTATGTAAACTGACTTTGGCATCAGACTACATGCATTTGTCTAGGCGCGTAAATGGATATAAAGACACACATGGGATGCTATATAATGTTAGCCATCATAGGCATATGATCGTCATTATCATGATCGTGACGCAGACCACAACTCCCGGATTTCATGTCACACATGAGAACCTCATAAACCAATTTCCACTGACTGAACATTAATGTGATCCACTTTGTAAAATTTTGTCAGTAAGCTGTCGTTTGGGAACTTTCGTTTGGAAGTTCGCTTGAAACATGTACATGTAGCTATGTACTGTTTCTTTGAAATTGGGGATCGGGATTTTGAAGTATTGACATTGGAAAGTCGTCCAGCAACCATTCGTTATGATGCACTAGCACTTTTTGAGAGAGAGAAAAAAGTGTAGTTATAAAGGGTACACCTTCTTTTTTGGGAGGGGGAGGATGGGGGGGGGGGGAACAGACTCCGACAGGTTCCCTCTCCTCATAACCACGCCCCTGCCTCAAGCTACTGTTGTAGCCGAATCAATCACAACTCCAGTCACAAATCAAAAGTCCGGTCACAGGTAACAGGGGATGAACAATAACAAAGAAATGCCTTTGTCACAGTTCATTTGAATAGGGTTGACTTGGGTCTGGATGACTTGTGATGACTTGTGATGGACTTGTGATGGACTTTTGATGGACTTGTGATGGACTAGTGATGACTTGTGATGGACTAGTGATGGACTTGTGATGGACTTGTGATGGACTTGTGATGAACTAGTGATGACTTGTGATGGACTAGTGATGGACTTGTGATGGACTTGTGATGGACTTGTGATAGACTTGTGATGGACTTGTGATGGACTTGTGAGCGACTTGTGATGGACTTGTGATGGACTAGTGATGGACTTGTGATGGACTTTTGATGGACTTGCGATGAACTTGTGATGGACTTGTGATGGACTAGAGATGGACTTGCGATGGACTTGTGATGGACTTGTGATGACTTGTGATGACTTGTGATGACTTGTGATGGACTTGTGATGACTTGTGACGGACTTGTGATGACTTGTGATGGACTTGTGATGGACTTGTGATGGACTTGTGATGGACTAGTGATGGACTTGTGATGGACTTGTGATGAACTTGTGATGGACTTGTGATGGACTAGAGATGGACTTGCGATGGACTTGTGATGGACTTGTGATGACTTGTGATGACTTGTGATGGACTTGTGATGACTTGTGACGGACTTGTGATGACTTGTGATGGACTTGTGATGGACTTGTGATGGACTTGTGATGGACTAGTGATGGACTTGTGATGGACTTGTGATGGACTTGTGATGGACTTGTGATGGACTTGTGATGGACTTGTGATGGACTAGAGATGGACTTGTGATGGACTTGTGATGGACTTGTGATGGACTTGTGATGGACTTGCGATGGACTTGTCATGGACTTGTCATGGACTTGTGATGGACTTGTAAGACTTGTGGGGACCTGTGATGGACTCGCACCACTTTCTCCCGAGTTTATCTCGTGTTTAAACCCCACACGAATCAATTTGATTTCTGCTATAAGTGCACTACCTTAAAAAAAAAACCTCACAATTCCACTCGAGCATTCTCTCTTATCGGGGTCGAGCGCGCATGGGGTAATGTCACATGCTTCGACCGATAAGACAAATGTGGTTGTTTTCAAAACAAACCATTTTGTCGGTAAAATGTTTATTGAAAGTTGCCCGGTGATTTCTGACACTGTGACCTCTGTATCGTACAGACTGAAGCTTAAAGTTCAGGCAGTCCCTTGGTGCAAGTTCCCGTGCATTAGCTTGAGCATGTTGCGCACAGAAGACAGAGACGGTCATTAAATAGTATAGGTTATTATTAGTAAATTATTAGTTTAGACATACAGGGTGAGTCAAAAAAGCGAAACACAAATGTCGGGACTATTGTTTTAGTGAAGTTTCTGTATGTAGCACTTTCAAAATCCAGGATATGAAAGCCCAATTCATAAGCTTTCTTTTAGTACAAGAATCATTCAAATCACTCAAGTTACGAGTTCTGTCCACGGATCACACAAAAGGTGTGCGTTCTTTCAGCTAAACGAAAACAAGTGCTACATGCAGAACTTCACTAAAACAATGGTCACGACATTTGGGTTTCGGTTTTTTTTTACTCACCCTGTAGATAATTTATATGTCTGACATCAGGAAATCGGTAATATAGTAGAAGCACGAACGTGTCATTTTGCTAGATTTTATTCAACAATCATTTCAAGACAAAACAATCTTTAACGTGGAAAGTTCCTAATTATGTTCTAGATACAAGTTTTCTCTAAGCTCAAAAAAATTGGAGTGGTTAATTATCTTATCTGATGACAACTAGTGCTACATTTCTAATTGTTTTCACAGCAGTTGAAGTTGAACAGCCTTATCGTGTTTTCCGTGCAACCGCCATCACAAGAATACCTCAACTTTCTAGAATAATTCTTGAGTTAAACTTGTTTGTTTCTAAAGTGGCTACTTGCTTAAACATTGTATTGTAGGACTTTCTTTCTGACTATTATTCAAAAACTCGTTAATCACGCTATTTTAGTTACATGAAGTTGCTTTAAAGTTTGGGCTCCTCTGCGTCTTCAGAGAGTATGTAGGGCGCCCTCACCGGTATGATGCCGCAGTCGATGACTCGGACCGGCTTGAGCAGGAAATCGGCATCGTCCGTGTCTATCTGCGCTATGCGCTCAACGACGTCCTGTCAAGAATATTAAAAAAAAAGAACAAACTAAATATTGAATGCAATATGTTCTTACTTAAGCATTGCTGCAAAATAATTCCCAAACAACAATTTTAATTCATAAGTTTCAAGTGATCTGAAGCGAAGCGAGCTCGTGTAACTATAGATGGCGCTGTTCGCAAGTTGCTTGGCGATACGTGTAGTGAGTCTGTGTGAGTTCTCTGAAAAAAATGTATAAAAAAATTAGGCCTTGGTCGTGATTTGCCTTGTTTAATTCGGAAAGAGCGGCATTCACTCACACAAATATTTGGTACGGTATAGTATTTAATTTATATGTGATCTTTTAGACGACAGTGGTTGTTTTCTATCATTGGCTGACTTCAGGGCCAAGTTTAATGTTCGGCCAAATTTTATTGAATACGGTGCTGTAGACCGAGCAATTAAGGTCGCCTTTAAAAATGTGTTGGTGAATAATATCAAAGTTCCGTTTCCATTTTGTTCCCTTCAATTTCCATGTTCTTCTAAGCAATAAAAAGTGTTCTCGCAGATTGTACGATATTTTTATCTCGGCTAAAAAAAGTCGTTAGGAAGTTTGTGGACGAATGGGACATACGATACGTGTAGTGAGTCAATTATGTGAGTTCTTTTAATAATTCTCTGAAAAAAATGTATACAAGAAATGAGGCCTTGGTCGTGATTTGTCTTGTTTAATTCGGTAAAAGCGGCATTCAATCACACAAATATTTGGTACGGTATATGGGTACAACAAAATGTACTCAACGACAAAAGTTGCCCCAAAAGTTGCCACAATCGTCCCCACAATAGGGTCTCCATTGCAACAGCATCACACACAAACATTTCCTGATATGAAAATTAACAAAATCTTAAATCCAACCTACCATGCCTTCGGTAATCTTTCCGAACACCACATGTCTGCCGTCCAGCCACCCCGCCTTGGTGAGTAGAATAAAGAACTGCGAGTTGTTGGTGTTGGGTCCCGAGTTAGCCATAGCGACCCAGCCTGCACCGGCGTGACGAAGGTAGAAATTCTCGTCGTCGAAATGCTTGCCGTAGATGCTTAGACCTTTAATAATTGAACACAAAATATGGTCAGGATGCGATACCACTGAACTGAAAGAAGCAGCTTTGGAAAGACGGGCTGTGGTGGGAGCGGCGCCAGTCATCCCAACTGTGTATAATTTGAGGAGGAGACCACGGGCAAATGCCTATGTCTATTGAATGAATGACAGAAAACTCCGGTTTGAGTGAAAGGTGTGATGTTTGGAGGAATAACCTCAAGAAAATGCAAGAAATGTTCAAGAGACGGGGAGTTTGAAGCTGGAAGGTGATGACGTTTTTGAGAAGCCTTTTTTAAACCTCCGCTTGAAGCAAGCACTATTATGTCCCAGTTATTTTTAATTTGATTAAAACCCCTCTAGTGCCTATACCAGCTCCTTTCTTATCCCGTACACACAGACTTTATAGGAAACTTCTACAAAACATGAACAACCATCTCGCGACGAGATTATTCTCCTGACCTAACACAAGCCAGCCACAAGCAAAAACCGTCGGTAGAGGGCGGTATCAGCAAAATCTGAAGCTCAGCAACAACATCCTTATCTCTTAATACTCCTCAATGAAAACAATAACACACCAAAAAAGAAAAATATGGGAAACGCTTACCGCCAGTCCCATCGCCTTCTGTGACGTCACCCATCTGAATGACGAAATCGGACACGATACGATGAACCACGGTGTCATTGTAGCTTAGCCTTTCCTGAATGGAGGAAGAAAACCCATACAGTCTCTTATTATTAGTCAGGAAACTTTGAATTCAGAAGAGGACAAAATAGTGTAATTGGCATATGCTTGCCGTCAGAAAAAGGTATTTCTGGAAATCCGACGGCATTTTGAAAGGACAGCAGTGTTGTAGGACTCGGGTCCAGGACTCGGACTCGAGTCGGACTCGAGTCACATTTTTCGTGACTCGGACTCGACTCGAGTCACATTGGAAAATGACTCGGACTCGACCATGAGGACTCGGACTCGAGCTTGGTGACTCGTGACTCGAGTCACGTGTTTTCATTAAAAGAAAAAGAACGTAGGGAAGGGAAATGAATATGAGGAATATTTTTGGATGATTAAACATGGAGGAAAAGATGGAGGGGAATTTTTTTTAGGGACGGGAATTTGAAGGAAAACACATTTTGGGTCCAAACAACATGTACACCCACAAGGTAACTTTTATACACTGGGATTTACTTAAAAGACATAAAAAAATGAATGATTGAAAACTAACTTTCTAATTTGATTAGTTTGGTGAACAACTAAGAAAAAGTGACTCGTGACTCGGACTCGATGCTTGTGACTCGAGACTCGGACTCGGACTCGAGGCTTGTGACTTGGGACTCAGACTCGGACTCAAGGCTTGTGACTTGGGACTCAGACTCGGACGTGAGGTTTTTGACTCGGGACTCGGACTCGAGGCTTGTGACTTGAGACTCAGACTCGGACGTGAGGTTTGTGACTTGGGACTCGGACTCGAGGCTTGTGACTCGAGACTCGGACTCGAGGCTTGTGACTCGAAATTCAGACTCGAGGCTAGTGACTCGAGGCCTGTGACTTGGCACTCGGACTTGACGTTGGTAACCGTCACTACAACACTGAATAAGATTATGAATGATGTCAGCATTCTGCTTATTTCGTTCGTGTATTTAGCGGGATGGTGCTTTGCTCTTTCTTCCACATTAATAACATTCATTCATAACCTCGACTCTCTCAAAAGGAGATAACTCTAACAGTCTTACCCTGTTCTTGGACGTTCCACGCACCAGCGCAGCGAAGTTCTGCACCGTCACGGGGCAAGTCTCGCCAAACAGCGAGATGACGATCCTCCCGACAGGCTCATCATCCACCTCCATTTCGAAGAAAGCCTTCTTGGTGACGAGGAGGTCGTTGCTACGGTCACGGTCCGGATCCTCCCAGTCCTTGACCTTCTTGGCTTTCTTGCCGGTGGGTGCTTTGGGTCCTTTGGCCTCGCAATGACTGGTCAGCATCAGGAGGCATTGCAAAGATGCCATCAGAAGTATGGTCATGTAGACCTTCATTGCCTGAATTAAAGATGACAGACGAGTTTGTTTTCTTAGGTCTCACTTCCTGTATTGACCTTAAAACCTGTACTCACATCTTCTTAAATTTCCATCATGATTTCATTTTCCTTTCATCAGTTACTGTGAAATCTCGACAAGTCGAACTCTGATAACTCGAAACAACATGTTGATTTCAAAAAGAGAATCCATTGCCTTCACTAGTATCACAATGATGACATACTACCCTGCTTCACTAAAAATTCTGCTTAAGTCAAATTTTGAGCCTTTCTGGTTTGATTTATCAAGAATTCACTGTTTTATAGCACCTTTTTTCATCTTAACTTGAAATTTCTGGGCTTACAGCGTGAACCAAATCAAGCTTAGACATTAAACTGCAACTTATGCTTCACCTCAAAAGCCAGACACACAATAATTTGATTTTACAGTGTAAAAAGAACGCAACCCGTGATAACACTAATACCGGGTATTGTAGTCAGAAAAGCAGCAATATCGAGTTTGAAATGATTTTCAATCTTATAACACAGGAGACAACACATTTCTCTCCATTGTACTTGTAGCTAAATTCCAGTGATTAAACACTTACCATTTCAGGTGTAAGCAGAACAATCTTGTGGCGACGATCCAAGGTTATGACACGTAAACGCGACGATTTCTTCCCTTGCAGAAAAGTGGTCCTAGTTTGGTACAGGGACAGTTTTATAACCAACCAAACAAACACAGCGACCAACCAAGATACCCCCAGCTGTTACGGGCCGGCTTAGGGTGGCGTGGCACAACATGCAAGAAGTGTTCTTTGTAATAATTAGAATTCTTGTTTGTTTTAGCGAACAATGAGACGTAGAGATCCATGCAAGCACACGTGTAAATATTCTATTAGTCGAATGGAATTGGTCTTTTGTTTATCAAATGGAAACATGAAAATAATTTCTGGATGGGAACATCTATACAGGGTGGATAAAAAAAATAAACGAAACCGAGATATTATTGCTAATTGGAACAGAAGTAGGGCACATGTGAATCAAAGGGAGATATCCTCTGTTAGGGTTGAATCTCCTCTTTAAAATGACACCCTGATCATGTCATTACATTCACGGTTGACTGAGCAGTGACCAATTTTATGAAAGGGTCTATTTAGAGACTTGCGCCACATTCATTGTGATCTCTCTTTTTCCCCCACCTGCCTTGATTGGCAACCATAGCCTTTCACTCTGTGACAAATGACACAACAAAAACCACAATTGAAAAGTGGCGCAAGTCTCTAAATAGACCCTTTCATAAAATTGGTCACTGCTCAGTCAACCGTGAATGTAATGACATGATCAGGGTGTCATTTTAAAGAGGAGATTCAACCCTAACAGAGGATATCTCCCTTTGATTCACATGTGCCCTACTTCTGTTCCAATTAGCAATAATATCTCGGTTTCGGGTTTTTTTTATCCACCCTATACAGCTAGCTCCGGGTACATAAATATAACAACATTTATTTTACTTCCTCAAGAATTACTAAACTCCATCACGGTACGAGAAGCAACACTAACACTGAAACGCCATGACTTCTCTCCCCAAGTGTCAAGAAAAGTTCAGTTCAATAACGTAGTATTATTTTCGTCTGGGTTCAAATTAAATCTCCACTGAATATTGTTTATATTACCCACATATAATACAGTATATTCATACATAATTTGAATAAACTGTAGTGCCCTGTGTTGTTCCGATAACCACTGAAACTTGACCCAAGAATGACTCTGGACCCCTTCAATTTAGTTTTTAAAATGCATCAGAAAGTAAATCGACGAATATTATACAACATTTGCTTTTGCTGTAATTTTCAGAAATGGATGGATTCGGGGGAGGGTAGCATTTTATAGCAAATGGCGTTGTTAAACTGAATTTTTTTAAGTTTTGGGTTCGTAGCCTAAATGCTGGGGGGAAAACAATCATGTTCCTGTAATCTGGCCCCCTGACCCACTTAAGATGAAGATGAGCAATTTATAGACATATAGTCAGGGAACTCGTCTAGCTAGCTTGTACCCATTCATAGGTGTGTATGTAATTGCAAAAAAATCGGACTAACTAAATATGGTGCACTAGGGCAGTATTTCAAATAAAAAAACAAGTTTTTTTTCGAACGCTGGTGGGCTGACCAGCGTTGAAAATTGATGCCAAATACAGATTGTCTCACGAATGGCAGCACCAGGTGCCATGATTTTACAGGATGCTTTCTGAGGCTGTCATTCACTAACAGTCCAGTAAGGTATTTCATAATAATTTGGTAGTTTTGCTTTTGATGTTTGTGCAACTAACAGCCTTGCAAAACCCTAACACTATACAAGTAATATAGTACGAGCACTCATTATCACTGCTCCAGCAGGACGAGCTAGTCAAGACTGACCACAACTTTTACTCATTTCAAACCGCAGCTGTTACTTGGCATAATGCATTGAATACAAACTGTCATCTCTTTGTAGTATAAAGTGAAACAAGCAATTGATACTCAAAGCGCTAGTGATGTTGCACAAGGTAATTAGATTCTTAATTGGCTCGCGCACAGGTGGAAGGCTATGTGCCCGCGAACTCGTTGCTCCTTTAATTGTGAGCCTGGCGCTACCATAATGGCGATCTATATCACGGATTTGTCTCATGATTAATTAAAATGGTCCCGACGACAGATCCAAATCCGAGAATGGTGCAAAGAACCTTCAGCATTCTATCCCCAGGTTCGCACATCTCCTGCCCAAGAATCTCAAAGAACGTGACGTACAAGAACGTGGCGACCTCCTGAGCGAACCGCTGGTGGCGCTAGTCACCAGGCTCTCCACTCTCTTATGATATGAGGACAATGCCAAGAGGTATTCGGACGGGAGCCATGGCGGCAAAGCCGAAGCCAGACAGACAGATGGACTTCCTGCTTCGGTTCTCCTGCACCAGTGTATTCCCTGGAGTCACGGCTAAGATGGTCTTGTGAATGGCTGCGACTGAGAAGATTCCAACGATCGAGGCCAGACAGGAAACTTTGTAGAAAAAAGACCAAGCACAAGACATTTCGAAGATGGAATGGAAAGACAAGGCGAGTGGCAGAAAGACCAACCTATGGGCGGACTAATACCGGTACTCATACCGTCCTTGTTCTTCGCGGCAACGTCGGTACTGGTCCTTCCTCTATGACACCAGGAGGTGAGGCATTCGTCCTTCACACCAACTCCACCCCTCCCTTGAAAGTTGTGGACAGCCTAGTGCTCAGTGCTGAGAATCAGGTGGGACCTGACGGCTGTTACAAACTCTGCCATCGGGAAGTGGGAGCAGATGTCCAGTTTCTTGAAGACGTTTTTGAATTCCTCTCTGACGTCTGGTACAAGATCCAGCAAGCTTGTCGCCAAGAGGACCCCACTACTAAAGCTGTTGAGAGACCCAACCATCAACGGGTCTAATTAACCCGTCCTCCATCCCCCTTCTCTGTCGCCTCTTGGCAAAGCTGAGGCATCCTAGAGGCACGACAGAGGCTGAAAAGCAGGAGACGAATAGAGACGTTTGTGTTTCCATGGTAACTGATCTCCCTGAGTGTAAGACTCTGGAAGTTATTTGAACCAATCAAGACAATCTGTACTCGCTCAGTATCAGTCAAAGCTGAAGCAAAAGAACATATGAATATAATTTATGTCTATTCTGTTTGAACGTTTCTGTGATGCGATGTTGTGGGTATCCCAACTCAAGCAACTGTATAGTAGTGGCGTGACTTGTTAGGACCTTGATCAGTTGGTATTGCGTTCAGTGATGATGATGAAATCACAATATTCAGAGTCCTTCGGGGGCATCCGTACCAGCCAGTGGGCCCGGGGGTTACAAGGGGTTTTATGGGTGCAGACCAGTAAATCGGTCCGAAATTGCCTGCGCCGGCCAAATCACGATTTGCATGCCCTCAAAATCTTCGGTATTTGAGCATGCTGTGGGCCATGAACTTGAGGGTTTGTTAAAAATATGGATGAAAACCGTGCACAGGACTTGGAGCTTGCAGTTCTGTGTAATTTTGATGTAATTTGGACCCTAAAAGCGCTCTACTTTGCAATGGAGTGTAGGCATCGTTTTTCAAAATGGCGATGGGCTTCAGGACTATTTTCAGGGGTGATCGTCTTCAGATGGAAATTTCTCCTAAAAGTCATCAGTTGACCCCCCGTAAATTGAACAGAAATTGAAAGATGATGAAATAAGCTTTAATTTGATGTGTGTCTCGAACACCTTGGAGAGTTGTGAGTATTTTTCCTGAATTTTTGAAGTGGGAGCATTTACCATTGGGGTCTATGGAAGTTTATTTACTGGTCTGCTACCTGTAGTTTCAAAATGGCGTCTTCCACCGTTTGTTGTCAAAATGTTTGGGGGGTGGTTTTTTTCAGGGGGGCGGAACCGGGGGGGGGGCAGCGTTTCAAAAGGGGTCACCAATGGCGGTTCCGCAACAAATGCGCCCAAAATCTGAATAGGGCCGATGGACCGTCCTCCGCTCACAGCAATTTCGAGCGAACAAGGGGGGGGGGGCAATTTGGGGTCGGAAGGAGCAACAACTCAATTCACGCCCGTTGGGGGCGCCCTACAGTAAGGTAGCCGCAAACAGAGGGCTTGTTTTCAGGCCAGAAATCGCAGTCAGAGATTTTTTTCTCGCCATTTTTTGATGAAATATGAGTCATCCATCCTTCCTCGTGCCGTACAAGTGGTTTGGAGAAATTTTTCAAAACCTCGCTTCTCTGTAGTTTCAAAATGGCGCCTTCCACCGTTTGTTGTCAAAATGTTTGCGGAGTGTTTTTTTTTTCAGGGGGGCGGAACCTGGGGGGGGGCAGCGTTTCAAAAGGGGTCACCAATGGCGGTTCCGCAACAAATGCGCCCAAAATCTGAATAGGGCCGATGGACCGTCCTCCGATCACAGGAATTTCGAGCGAACAAGGGGGTAATTTGGGGTCGGAAGGAGCAAAACTCAATTCACGCCCGTTGGGGCGCCCTACAGTAAGGTAGCCGCAAACAGAGGGCTTGTTTTCAGGCCAGAAATCGCAGTGAGAGATTTTTTTTCTCGCAATTTTTTGATGAAATATGAGTCATCCATCGTTCCTCGTGCCGTGCAAGTGGTTTGGAGAAATTTTTCAAAACCTCGCTTCTCTATAGAGTGCAGACCAGTAAATCGGTCCGAAATTGCCTGCGCCGGCCAAATCACGATTTGCATGCACTCAAAATCTTCTGTATTTGAGCATGCTGTGGGCCATGAACTTGAGGGTTTGTAAAAACTATGGCTGGAAACCGTGCACAGGACTTGGAGCTTGCAGTTCTGTGTAATTTTGATGTAATTTGGACCCTAAAAGCGCTCTACTTTGCAATGGAGTGTAGGCATCGTTTTTCAAAATGGCGATGGGCTTTAGGACTATTTTCAGGGGTGATCATCTTCAGATGGAAATTTCTCCTAAAAGTCATCAGTTGACCCCCCGAAAATTGAAAAGAAAATGAAAGATGATGAAATAAGCTTTAATTTGATGTGTGTCTCGAACACCTTGGAGAGTTGTGAGTATTTTTCCCGAATTTTTGAAGTGGGAGCATTTACCATTGGGATCAATGGAAGTTTATTTACTGGTCTGCTACCTTGTTGTCAAAATGTTTGCGGAGTGGGTTTTTTTCAGGGGGGGCGGAACCTGGGGGGGGGCAGCGTTTCAAAAGGGGTCACCAATGGCGGTTCCGCAACAAATGCGCCCAAAATCTGAATAGGGCCGATGGACCGTCCTCCGCTCACAGCAATTTCGAGCGAACAAGGGGGTAATTTGGGGTCGGAAGGAGCAAAAACTCAATTCACGCCCGTTGGGGGCGCCCTACAGTAAGGTAGCCGCAAACAGAGGGCTTGTTTTCAGGCCAGAAATCGCAGTCAGAGATTTTTTTCTCGCCATTTTTTGATGAAATATGAGTCATCCATCCTTCCTCGTGCCGTACAAGTGGTTTGGAGAAATTTTTCAAAACCTCGCTTCTCTGTAGTTTCAAAATGGCGTCTTCCACCGTTTGTTGTCAAAATGTTTGCGGAGTGGTTTTTTTTCAGGGGGGGCGGAACCGGGGGGGGGCAGCGTTTCAAAAGGGGTCACCAATGGCGGTTCCGCAACAAATGCGCCCAAAATCTGAATAGGGCCGATGGACCGTCCTCCGCTCACAGCAATTTCGAGCGAACAAGGGGGGGGGGGGGTATTTTGGGGTCGGAAGGAGCAAAAACTCAATTCACGCCCGTTGGGGGCGCCCTACAGTAAGGTAGCCGCAAACAGAGGGCTTGTTTTCAGGCCAGAAATCGCAGTCAGAGATTTTTTTTCTCGCCATTTTTTGATGAAATATGAGTCATCCATCCTTCCTCGTGCCGTACAAGTGGTTTGGAGAAATTTTTCAAAACCTCGCTTCTCTGTAGTTTCAAAATGGCGCCTTCCACCGTTTGTTGTCAAAATGTTTGCGGAGTGTTTTTTTTTCAGGGGGGCGGAACCTGGGGGGGGCAGCGTTTCAAAAGGGGTCACCAATGGCGGTTCCGCAACAAATGCGCCCAAAATCTGAATAGGGCCGATGGACCGTCCTCCGATCACAGCAATTTCGAGCGAACAAGGGGGGGGGGGGGGTAATTTGGGGTCGGAAGGAGCAAAAACTCAATTCACGCCCGTTGGGGGCGCCCTACAGTAAGGTAGCCGCAAACAGAGGGCTTGTTTTCAGGCCAGAAATCGCAGTGAGAGATTTTTTTTCTCGCAATTTTTTGATGAAATATGAGTCATCCATCGTTCCTCGTGCCGTGCAAGTGGTTTGGAGAAATTTTTCAAAACCTCGCTTCTCTATAGAGTGCAGACCAGTAAATCGGTCCGAAATTGCCTGCGCCGGCCAAATCACGATTTGCATGCACTCAAAATCTTCTGTATTTGAGCATGCTGTGGGCCATGAACTTGAGGGTTTGTAAAAACTATGGCTGGAAACCGTGCACAGGACTTGGAGCTTGCAGTTCTGTGTAATTTTGATGTAATTTGGACCCTAAAAGCGCTCTACTTTGCAATGGAGTGTAGGCATCGTTTTTCAAAATGGCGATGGGCTTTAGGACTATTTTCAGGGGTGATCATCTTCAGATGAAAATTTCTCCTAAAAGTCATCAGTTGACCCCCCGAAAATTGAAAAGAAAATGAAAGATGATGAAATAAGCTTTAATTTGATGTGTGTCTCGAACACCTTGGAGAGTTGTGAGTATTTTTCCCGAATTTTTGAAGTGGGAGCATTTACCATTGGGATCAATGGAAGTTTATTTACTGGTCTGCTACCTTGTTGTCAAAATGTTTGCGGAGTGGGTTTTTTTCAGGGGGGGCGGAACCTGGGGGGGGGGGCAGCGTTTCAAAAGGGGTCACCAATGGCGGTTCCGCAACAAATGCGCCCAAAATCTGAATAGGTCCGATGGACCGTCCTCCGCTCACAGCAATTTCGAGCGAACAAGGGGGGGGGGGGGTAATTTGGGGTCGGAAGGAGCAAAAACTCAATTCACGCGCGTTGGGGGCGCCCTACAGTAAGGTAGCCGCAAACAGAGGGCTTGTTTTCAGGCCAGAAATCGCAGTCAGAGATTTTTTTTTCTCGCCATTTTTTGATGAAATATGAGTCATCCATCCTTCCTCGTGCCGTACAAGTGGTTTGGAGAAATTTTTCAAAACCTCGCTTCTCTATAGGGTGCAGACCAGTAAATCGGTCCGAAATTGCCTGCGCCGGCCAAATCACGATTTGCATGCCCTCAAAATCTTCGGTATTTGAGCATGCTGTGGGCCATGAACTTGAGGGTTTGTTAAAAATATGGATGAAAACCGTGCACAGGACTTGGAGCTTGCAGTTCTGTGTAATTTTGATGTAATTTGGACCCTAAAAGCGCTCTACTTTGCAATGGAGTGTAGGCATCGTTTTTCAAAATGGCGATGGGCTTCAGGACTATTTTCAGGGGTGATCGTCTTCAGATGGAAATTTCTCCTAAAAGTCATCAGTTGACCCCCCGTAAATTGAACAGAAATTGAAAGATGATGAAATAAGCTTTAATTTGATGTGTGTCTCGAACACCTTGGAGAGTTGTGAGTATTTTTCCCGAATTTTTGAAGTGGGAGCATTTACCATTGGGGTCTATGGAAGTTTATTTACTGGTCTGCTACCTTATGCAATTGTACGGCACGTCATTGCCCCCTCTATACTACCAGGTAACCGCATAAATTTACTGCAGATGTTTGTATAGCGTAAGCTAGTTTACAGGGTGCGTCACAGTTATTGTCTAAGGGACTCAAACAGTACAGGTACAGATCTGAGCGGTAGCGGGCGCTGTTGAGTTTAACATTTTCCCTCGGCTTCATATCTCGGGTAAAAATGCTCAACGGATCACCTCGGGCTTGATTCACTACACCACTCACAGCAGTCAATAATTGTATAAAATACCATTGTACGGTCGTGATGAGAATAATTGATATACCTTCCCGGTCCGACACGAACAACCCCATTTCCTAAACCTCGCCTATTTTCCCAGCATCGGCTTCTTCTCGTGTTTTCCCCCGTTCACTCCCCCCCCCCCCCAGCACTGTCATGTCTTAGCTTGTTCACGTTATTTCATCCATTGCTAACCACCCTATCGCACCGTACCTAGTCCTGCCGCGATAGACTGAACTTGCATACCGCCCTCTATTGATTGGACGTGCAATTGTAGTGGGCGGTGGAGAGGCAGGGTGTTTGGAAGGGCTTTGAATTTTAACAACACTTCTTTTCTTCTTTGAGTTGGGTTGGGTTCATCTTGTGCAGTTCGGAGCTGGGGTGGTGTTACATGTTTGAAGGTGTGTTTTAGATTCTCCTAGCCCCCTACGTACCTCTCGAACCGGGTCAAGCCTTCCATACCATCCGTCACCCCAGCCATGCTACCTTTATTAAGGTTGAACACTAGATCCAGACTGTTCCAGTTTGTTGGGGATAGGGAGAAGGGTAGGGGTGTGGGGAACTTAAAGTTCAAGCCAACCTCGTTTTCGGGACAGCGGGGGCGCTGTTCAAAGACGACAGGACTAGACACCGTCTGACGCTAGGTGCAGCTGTTAATGCTGACCTGTTTGTAAGCAATAAGACAGATTTCTGACCACTTTGAAAACAAAAACGTCAGATGAGGTGTCACACGCCTCCACCAAGTTCCTGCCACGCCCTGCCCCTGAGCGGTAGGGATACATACAGGCCTGTAAGCTAAGGTGGGTAAGGGACTCGGGTACAACTCTCACATGCACCCCACACAGCTTGACTCCCTCACCCATCCTCGACCCTTACCCGCCTCAACACCCATCAACCATGAACACACCCACCCTTCAGCACCCCAAACTTACAATACACCCAACCTGAACCACCCCTTATCGCCTGATCCATATCGCAATTTTTAGGGGAGCCAAAATGAGACAGGCCGGACCAACCAGTCGGCCTGTCATTGCAAACTCCAAAAGTTGGGATTGAGACCTTAATTGACGCTAGGGGGCGCTTTACCTTTTCTTTCATTTCTATTAATATATCATATCCTTCCCCCGATCCGCAAGCGCTACGTCCCCTTGATCCTACCCAGGTACAACCATTACCCAGCCTCACTCCCGATCTATTCCCCCTCAACCCCACTCTACGTACAACCCTTATCCTAACTGCACCCCACCCAACTTACCCTCAATCCGCACCCGCCCTCAACCCACCAACCCCTAACCCATTCTTTATCCGCCCTTTACCCCCAGGCCCAAATTTAATCATCCAGACCTGCCAGAAGTAGTATGAGAACATACAACATAACAAACTGAATGACTGACTTTATATGCAGGAATGTTTTAATATCAAAGCGATTACAATTTTAACAATCATCAAAGTAAATAGAACTTGTGATGCGAAATGTGTTTCCAAGAGTCATATTGGGTTGTGTTCGATCATTTAAATGACAAACGATCGCAACAACTGTTTTCAGTTTAAAGGTCAAAATGTCTTTCAGTTGTTACTTGTTTGTCAATTGGATTGAAATCGTGCAAACATAGTGTATTACAAAGTATTTCAAACATAATGAACTCCCGATATAATGTGTTAACATTAACGTGCTTAAACAAGGCAATAATGGTCCACACCTCGAAAAAAATATTTCAAATATGGTAAAAATAAAAATGAAAGTCAATAAAACGAATTTCACAGGAAATACTACAAAATGATCCCATCCGATGGAAGTTTTTTTTTGGGGGGGGGGGGAATTCCAAGCAGTCGAAAGACCCTCCTCACTTAAATAGAATTCGTGCTTTGTATTAATTGATTTTGTTAAGATTGTTTCTTTACCATCTAACGGGATCACACTTTCATTCAATGTTTTCAAATAAGGCAAACAAAAGTCTCCAGTTTCTGGTATGCGCGCGCGTCGCCGTAGCCATGCGCGTCGGCAAAATGAAAAAGGTTGTTTTTTTAATGAAAGATGATGTCTCAAAACCGCCAAACTCACTGGTTTGACTGGAATCCTCCTGCTGCACAATTTTAACGTATTTTTAGATGGGGTTACAATCAAGAATACGCTTTATGTGGCCTCTCTGGACTCCCATACATTTGCACTTAGTTTAGTCGGGCACCATTAGCAGTCATCAGCCGACATTTGAAAAAAAAAACGGTAAAAAAAAAGCCGCGTCGCCGCACCACTTTTTGGGCAAGCTCCGTACCACAAACCGGAGACTTTTTTTGGCCTAATATGGAGTTTTTTTAATCAAGAAACACTTGTCGCACTTTTTGTGGGCTTTAAACCTGCATACAACTCCACTTTTTCCATTATTGTTGTCACGTTTCTGTTTCTGAAAATGAGAAAAGTTGTTTAAGTGATTTTTCCTCAACTGAAAGTAATAAAACGTTTTTGTTTCATAATGAAGCCGAGCAAAAAAGTATTTATCAAAAATGATGGTGCTTTTTCGTAATCCTCAGAATGAGGTTTTATGCATACTGTTTTCATAGCCATATATAATTCTTACATATTATAATGTTACAAAATAATGCAATCATTAAACAAAAACATTGTATTTTTTTTCAAAGCATCTGTAAACTGTCAAAGTTTACATGCAAGTCTTAACGTTTTAAACAAACTACTATAAAAAGCATTAGACCTACAATATTTCATACAGTTATTCCAAACGCCAAGCTGTTTTAAGTAGTTTCTATCACTTGATAATTGTTTTGTGACATGACATAAAAATTGATACATATATAGGATTTATTTAATTCACACCATCTGTGCTGGGGATACAGGGAACATAAGGCAAAGAAAACAATTGTGTGTTTACAGTACGCCCTAAAATCATCCAGGTAGGTAGGCAGAGGTACGATATCATTTTGTTTGTTTGTCTGTATTTCTTTTATACTTACTTTGCTTGCTTTAGGATACCTATCCTGTTCTGTTTTATAAACTTGTTTTATCGATTAATTACCCAATACCACAAAAAAGTCGCATTTAATTTCAGAAAAAAATTGAACTTTATGTTATATGTTTGGCCAAATGTGGCAAATATTGGCCTAAATAACTTCAGGAAGGTGAGGTCATTGTAAGTATTTTTTGTTTGTTTGTTTATTTATTTATTTATTTATTTTGGCCCTGGCTGCATTATTGCAAACATGGATTGAAGGGGAAAAAATAATAACTACCTTGCTTTGAAGAAAAACATTCCATCAAAATACATCACTCTACAGCGGGTACAAACAAGTTCTTGTCAACAAATAAGCGTACATTTCACTATTTCTCAATACTCATACATAAAGCTAAATACATGCACTCAAAAATGTTCATCTATTGTATACAGATCTGCGCATGCGCAATGCAAAACCCTTAACAATGGGGTGTTTTGTGACATTGAACATTATTGCTTTTAAGTTCATTGGTTATTGTTTCGGCAAAATGGAAATTGATTTAACAAATAAGCAACACGATGCTCGTGTATCTTTATGTGTTGAAATTATTTTATTTATTCGGGATAAAGGAGGAAGCCGTTGAATGAGGTGAAGTGAAATGAATCACTATACGCCGTACCGAGCATTGTGAGATACATCGCATCTCCACGCTGCAGAACCACCACCGCGCTCCCAGACACCTGCCCCTTGTGACTTGAATCATGGCTATGGCCAGAGACAACCACGCCGCCGTTCTTCCAGAGATAAACCCACAGGCGGCTGCTAGCGGCTTGTTTGCGCACAGAAAACATGAACACGTAGGTGCCCGGCACATTACAAGTGAAAGTGCCGGTCCCGAGATCGAAGCTGGTACCCGGCAGAAGCGTCTCGGTCTCCTGGAAGGGCAAACGGGTGTCGCGACTCGTAGAGGTATCCGAGTCGCTCGTCCTCACCACGGTGAATGCTACCCGCTGGTTGGAGTCGTCTGGTGTCTCCCCTGGCTCACCCTTTTGACCTTTGACACCTGTCAGACCGGTTTGCCCGACTGAACCTATAGGCCCAGGGTCACCTTGAGGGCCAATCGGCCCGATTTGGCCTGGTGCACCTACATTACCAAGACGGCCTGAGAGTCCCATTTGACCTTTGACACCACGTGCTCCCCGCTGACCCCGGGGGCCGATCTCACCTTTTTGACCTTTGACACCAGTTTCCCCTGTTGGCCCAACTAAACCTCTCGGTCCCATCTTGCCCGGCAGGCCTCTGCCGTCGTCACCCGGCTCTCCTTTTTGACCTGCATCACCCTTTGACCCTTGTAAAATTCCGACAATTGCAGCTGTTTCCTGACAGCACGTTTGGCCCGCCTGAGACGCAGGACCATCACCGTCCGAGGGAACCGGCCCAGTAACGGAAGCTCGGAGGTTGACGGAGTTACCCAGAAGGAGGGCGATTGAAAGAACGGTTGCCACGCAGATCTTCATTCTGCACAGAAAAAAAATGATTAGACTGAAGCAAATCAGGTGAAAATTTGCCTGATTTTGAATAAAACAGTTTAAAGAAACAGGGAACAGTAGAGAAAAATATAGATGTCAGATAAACTGGAGAATTAGTCTGAAACCCATGACAATCCGCCGTTGGATTAAAAAAAAATGAGATTGGAGATGTTGTTCAGAGAATGTGTTCAGAGAACAGTGGCGTATCGGGGGCAGGGGCTAATATGAAAAGCCTACTTTTTTTAATCGGTTGCCATTGAACCCATCGAATTGATTTTGTTATTATTTTGCCCGGCGATAAATGTTTAGTAAGGGTCACCAAATTGCATGCTGATGGGGTGAAGCGTTCTCGAGATACAATTTTTTTGGGGGAGGGGCGGAGGTAGAGAACATCTTGCCCCTTCCCCGGTCCTGATAGAATCATTAATTAAACCTCACCACACCCACCTTGATGGTTCGTTGTTGAAGATCAGGTCCAAGAAGAGATCACAAGGAGTTCAGTGAAGGCTGAAAAACATACAAACGAAGACTGGTTACGTTTAGACTAGTGAGTTCTTTTTCTCATTTTGATAAATCCACGGTAATGGCACGATTTCTCACGAAATTGATTGATGCTTTAAATCAGTATTCACTGTTTTTCCAACGTTTTTATTGAAAAGTTTATTCAAATCGCCTGCATCTACTTATGACGCATTAGTAAGTCATTCAAATTTGAAATTTACACCTTGCTCATTCAATAATGCAATTTTTTTATTCAAATTCGCATAAAATCGGCCAACCATTTAACACCCGGTTGAATTTAGCGAAAGTTCGCAATATTTCAGAGTATTTTTCGTTCACGAAATATTCAATTTGTTATCACCAATACGATTGATATTTAGCGAATTGCCTATCCATTGAGGTGTACAATAAAAATTTTGAGAAAAGCCTCCACGAGTTATTAATTGATAAATATCAACCATTTTGCCGGCTTCCATTGGTCGATACCGAGACCCATGCCAAAACACGCCGAGTGACGTTAATGAATATTGTAACGTCTCTCTGGGGTGAGAGACATTATCAAATAAAGAGTCAGATACAAATATCTTACACACACACACACACACGTACTTTATTCTGGATTATTTACATCTCAAGTCAATAGAGGGCGCACTATATATACGTGTACATGTCAGGAACTCTGTCGGGGTCAGAGCCCAGATCAACAATCTAATGCATCATATGCGGGAGCTCTGTGTAGGTCAGAGCTCAGCTCAAGAACCTACTGGGGAAGAGCCCAGTACAACAATGACCAGAACTTCCATTTCTGCGCGCTTTATATAGACTTTTGGGTGCGCGTCTTAACCAATGGGAGCATTGGATTCTGGTAGTTATGAATAATGCATACATGTACAAAGGCATGGGGAAAGTTCTCTATGGGAGATTTGTACACGATTGACTTAGACAATCTACTGGAAGAAAGTCCGAGAGCAGTGGTTAGCGGGCGAAGAAGGATCACTCGTGGGTGCGTTACGGGGAACTGATCCTCAAGGAAAAGGGAAAGGGAATAACTTCTCGGTACATAGGCTTGTGTACAAGACTTAGTCTCTAGACTAGCTAAGATTCTACACACTAATGCTATGGAGTAAAACTATGAGATGAAGGACGTAACCTGACCTCTAGCTACCGTTGGTCTCGGCCAGTGGGTTAGCGGGACACACTCGCTGTGGTGTACGGGGTCACTAAGGGGTGAATACACGGGAAGGGTTTAGCGAGCCACATTCGCTAAATGCTCGGGGTCAATGTGGGTCGGATGCGAGGTAAGGTGTGTGAGGGGAATTCGCATCGACTCCGGGGAAAGGTGGAGGGAAAACGGCTAAGTCCTAAGTACATGTCCCATGGCGGTACATGTTCAATAGCTGTGAGTGCTACATGCATTGCGCGCTATACAATAGCGTACTGTACAATGTACTGCACACTTGTACGTGTGTCTAAGCCTTCGTGGTAAGCTTCGCGCTGTGTGAGGGCACACCGGATCGCTGCAAGCATTACGCTGTGCACGGAGTGGCATGGATTGGTTGGGAAATAAGTAAACTACGCAATTTGCGGGAACGCAACACTATACTAATCTACAATACGATATTGTGTGGCTTGGCCGAAATCGGTCAATCGTAGCGCCTAAGGCGCTTTGCTGAACAATGCATGTGGGCTGGGTCTGCAGAAATAATCGTCAAAATTTTCCATGGAGATGGTTCAGAGTGTAACACTAGCGTTTGCAGCATCAGATTAAGCTGAAATTCGGATTACACTTAGATGATATAAGTGTTAAACTGCTCGTGAAATTACGATTTTGAGAAATTCTTAGAAATAGATACAAATACAGAGATTTGGGGAAGTTTTCGAACGATTTCTTCCAGACTTGAAGGTCAGCTATACCAATAACCAGTATTGACGTTTCGGCATCGATGACGGCGATTTATTCACTGACATGGAGTTTACAATTTCTTCTTCCGATGATAATTTAACATTTCAATTATACTGTGCATATTTTCTGAGAAACACAACGTTCAAAAGGCCATGTTTTTTTTTTGTGGCGCATAAATTTCACTGCTCTGCTGTAGCGTCTAAGTACGTAATCGGAATAGCTTTGCTTAACAACGACAGACGCTTTGCCTTAGCAACCACATGACTGTGATCAAACAAAAAGTTGTGCAAACGTTTTCTCTTAAATGAGACTTGTAGGTTTGCATGGTGGACATGAACGCAGAATGGACGGTTTGCGGTAACACCGTGTGAATAATATTGAGATGTGTGGTTCTGAGAAGAACCAGTTATATTAACTCGACGTTTCCAATGGTGTGCTCAGTTCTTCGTCAGAAGACAGTGGGACTCTTGCAGGCGTACATGTAGTTGTTAAAGTATAGTTCAGTCGTGGATTCAGCACCACGGGGATAAGTTCAGTGACGGGGTCACTAAGGGGTGAATACACGGGAAGGGTTTAGCGAGCCACATTCGCTAAATGCTCGGGGTCAATGTGGGTCGGATGCGAGGTAAGGTGTGTGAGGGGAATTCGCATCGACTCCGGGGAAAGGTGGAGGGAAAACGGCTAAGTCCTAAGTACATGTCCCATGGCGGTACATGTTCAATAGCTGTGAGTGCTACATGCATTGCGCGCTATACAATAGCGTACTGTACAATGTACTGCACACTTGTACGTGTGTCTAAGCCTTCGTGGTAAGCTTCGCGCTGTGTGAGGGCACACCGGATCGCTGCAAGCATTACGCTGTGCACGGAGTGGCATGGATTGGTTGGGAAATAAGTAAACTACGCAATTTGCGGGAACGCAACACTATACTAATCTACAATACGATATTGTGTGGCTTGGCCGAAATCGGTCAATCGTAGCGCCTAAGGCGCTTTGCTGAACAATGCATGTGGGCTGGGTCTGCAGAAATAATCGTCAAAATTTTCCATGGAGATGGTTCAGAGTGTAACACTAGCGTTTGCAACATCAGATTAAGCTGAAATTCGGAATATACTTATGATATGAGTGTTAAACTGCTCGTGAAATAACGATTTTGAGAAATTCCTAGAAATAGATATAAATACAGAGATTTGGGGAAGTTTTCGAACGATTTTAGTGTTACAGCATGATTTCTTCCAGACTTGAAGGTCAGCTATACCAGTAACCAGTATTGACGTTTCACCATCGATGACGGTGATTTATTCACTGACACGGAGTTTACAATTTCTTCTTCCGATGATAATTTAACATTTCAATCATACTGTGCATATTTTCTGAGAAACACAACGTTCAAAAGGCAATGGTTTTTTTTGTGGTGCATGAATTTCACTGCTCTGCTGTAGCGTCTAAGTACTTAATCGGATTAGCTTTGCTCAACAACGGCAGACGCTTTGCCTTAGCAACCACATGACTGTGATCAAACAAAAAGTTGTGCAAACGTTTTCTCTTAAATGAGACTTGTAGGTTTGCATGGTGGACATGAACGCAGAATGGACGGTTTGCGGTAACACCATGTGAATAATATTGAGATGTGTGGTTCTGAGAAGAACCAGTTATATTAACTCGACGTTTCCAACGGTGTGCTCAGTTCTTCGTCAGAAGACAGTGGTACTCTTGCAGGCGTACATGTAGTTGTTAAAGTATAGTTCAGTCGTGGATTCAGCACCACGGGGATAAGTTCAGTGGACCATTAAGGCGGGAGATTCTGGAAGAGGATGCTAAGTTGCCAGGTAGGATGCTGAAGTGGACTGTGTGTTCACACTGAAGCATGTCAGCTTGATGGTGGTTCCGCTGATGGGATGAACATCAAGGGGTTGCAGAGTGCCAAGGGTATAGGGACCCGTAGGCAAAACTAAAGTGGGGAACTATGGGGATTGGTTAGGCCCGTGGGTATAGAAGACCCATTGGACCTATGATGAAGGAGTGGTCGCCATCACTGATGTGGTACCCTATGTCTTGTGGAACCGTGTTGTGTTCCATGACCTCCCGGACTCGCCGAGGGTGCCACTGTTGGATGCTAGTGATGAGCTGTGCTTGTTGCCAGTTGATTGTGTCGTCTTCGCTGTGGGAATGTTCGATGAAGGATGACTTCTCGTAGTCCCATCGTCGGCCATGTCACATAAACGAACACGCCACATCTCCTGATGACGAACACAGCACACTGTTCGAAACGTCGAGTTCAAACAACTGGTTCTTCTCAGAACCACACAACTCAAAAGAGATATTATTCACATGGTGTTACCGCAAACCTTCGATCTACGTTTTCTCTTGTCTCAAAAGTGTAGAATGCGCTGAAATTGCAACAGGTAATAGTTGATATGCACCCTACTGAAGATTTTGATCAACAGTGTTGCTTTTATGTAACTGGCGAAAATAATGTGCATCTTCATGGCCCGGTCCGTTTGCATTTGCGCCCTCTAGTCTATTCTGACTATTCGTGATAGTAACTTGATGGTCGAACCAGATTGGCGCACAGTGAACTCTAGCGAAACGACACAGTTTAACACGTCCGGAGAATATCCACACTATTAATACATGTAACACAAATAAGACAGGGGCATGTTTGAGATGTCCGGATATCCTGCATGTATACGTTCTTCCACCACCAATGTCCGCATAATTATTTCTTCCTGAATTGTCAGACATTATAATATGAATATATCGCACTATACAGTACAATACAATAGGCATTTTATAAAGCGCCCTTCAAGGAACACAGCGCTGTACACTTGTACACGGTGTTTCAAAAAAGAAGAAGGAAACCCAACTTCAAAGAATTAGTATAGACAGACGATATGTTTACTGGCTATAAAACTGGTATCATCTGAAAGCGTAATCTCTATGCTGTTCAATGATACCGTGTTTAGGTTTTCTGAGTCATGCATCACTGAGCACAATCGTCTTGAAAATTAAATGCAAAAATGCAGTTGGTTCACTTTTATTAAAAAAAACACAAAAAAACACTGGGCACGGTGTGCCTATTGTTACGGAAATGTCTGTTAAATGGCTTGAATGTTAATCCTTGGGAAAATGGCACGTTGCTTTGAACGTGGCTTGGTCAAAACGAGAAATTCATGACAAACAATAAAATCCAGTTTTGAACCCAACCCGACTCGTGTTTTGGTTTCTTTTTATGCACTCGTGTCTTCTTCTTAAATACTCATTCTCATGCAAATCATGCCTATTGTGTTTGACATGAAAACCCACTTTTGCATCAAAATCTCATGACAGTGGCGCTCAGTGATGCATGACCCTGAAAATGTAAACAAGGTATCATTGAAAAGCATAGAGATTACGCTTTCAGATGATACCAATTTTATAACCAGTAAACATTAATCTGTCCATACTGGTTCCTCAAATGTGGGTTTCCTATTGAAACACCCTGTATATAGATGTGTAATAAATTACTCAATGAACAATGAGGCTCGATTTAGAGAACATCCGTAACAAAACGAAATACGTACAAAGCAATCCAAGAAATTAGACAAACGTGTGTTTTTAGAAGGCCTTTGAAAATGCCCAAGGTTTTGGCCTCCCTGATGTTGATGGCAGACAGTTCCAAAGGCGTGCAGGGGCGGATCAAGGAATTTTCGCAGGTGGGGGGGGTGTTTCATCACCAAAAATATCTTTAAATGGGGGTGCTGTCAAATGAACTTTCGATGGAACATTTTTTTGACAGAGCTGGGTCCGCGCCTGCATTGCATGTTTGAAATGTAACATGACTGAATCAACGGGGGTAAGTGTTCACAAACTATAGAAACCAGTCAATGTTTGAACAGTTTTGTTTTGAGAGTGCACATATACATAAATTGTTGAAGTAGTATGCGGTATACAACAACACCTGCGATATCTTTGCTCATAGTTTTTATCGCCCGACCATTTGGCACCAACTGTTCAGGCTAAATGTTGTTCGGAATGCATTAATTTCAGACACTTTATAAATTATCGAGCTATGTTATTTCAACTCCGAAGTGACCTTTGGCAAAAGCATGGGCGTCGCCAGGATTTTTTCTAGAGGGGGAGGAAGCACATTTCTCCCCGAAAACCCCTGTACTTGTCCAGCCAACCCATTAAATTAACAGCAATATAACTTCACGCGCCTCTTTTTCTTTCTTTTGTCTCTCCCTTTTCTTGTTGGCTTCTGGGGATGCGCGACGCCAATGGGCAAAAGCACACAAAAGACGGGGAAATATCAAGCCTACTTCCCCGCTCGTTGATTGGACAGTCATTGAATCAGCAATAATCAACAAAATATGAATCCTACATTTATTCAAACACATTGTGCAAAAGGTAACATATTAACAACAATCTTGGTTTTTGTTTTCAGTCCTCGCGCAACTACCAGTGTTGTAGTCGAGTACTTTTCCTCGGAGTACCGAGTACTTGGTTACCGAGTACGAGTAGTACCGAGTACTTGGTTACCGAGTACGAGTACTTCTTCCGAGTACAACGGTCTCCGAGTACGAGTACTTGTACTTCCGAGTACGAGTACGAAAATACGATTCTTCCGAGTACGAGTACTTAATTGCATTCGGAGTACAGAGAAAAATCAGGAAACTTCGATTTCTCTGCAAGCCAATCAACCATTTCAAACTGAAAGTATCGATAAAGTAAGGCTGCGGGTAAGTCAAGTCAGTATATCATTTTTTCGAGTACTGCTATTCGGGTACGAGTACTTTGATGATCGAGTACAATTTCGACATGTCGAGTACGAGTACTTTATTGCTGCCCAATTAAGTAAGAGTACCGTCACGTCGAGTATGAGTAGTGTCATTCAAGGACGAGTACGAGTACGAGTACATGTACTCGAGTGCGAGTACTACAACACTGGCAACTACATCACAAGCACGCAAAGACGGGGAAATATCAAGCCTACTACCGCGCTCGTTGTTTGGAAATCATTGAATCAGCAACATTCAACAAAATCTGAATTCCGCATTGATTCAATTCACTGTCAGTTTCTTGGGAAGAAAATTAATTGTTTCAAACACTCACCGAGCACTATCTTGTTCTTGCAGTCAGTTCTTTCTCTGGTTGTCGTCCGAAGGTGGCGATGTGAGCTGTGAGGGGAGAAGCGGCCCGCATCTGCCTTAAATCTTGGAATCGATTTCCTGAGCAGTGACTGAGGGACTGTCAATCACACATCACTGCATGGGTCGCTTCATATGAGACAAACTTTAATGTTAATGTCGTTAAGACTATAATATAGTCACCACAAAAAAAATAATAACTGGTGTCACCGACATTGAAATGCTCGCATCTTATTGGTGGATATTGTACGGATGTCGGTGACACAGACAAAACACGTGATTGTGTGATTGACATACACAACCTGTCAATCACAGACCACTCACTTGTGGTCACCGTCTAGTTGGGTGACTAGCTGTGATTGGTGGATAGAATTATGACGTACTACACCGGCCGTGGTTCATTCAATGTTAGGTTGTGGGCCTTACTTTGTGAGTGATCGAGATTTGAGGAAAACAAAATGAATCAAATCGACAACTGAACATAAACTTATCAGATCACTGCATTTCTCGGCCCTCTATCGGTGAAAGTAGAATCGTTTACTCGACTATTTGGAGAGGTTTACGAAACTGGGGTGGGGTTGGAGGGTGGGGAGGGGGAAAACGATATCACCCCCTCCACCACCAACACTGTAAAAAAAATGGGTTGGGGACATAAAGTAGCCCCCCCCCCCCCGGTCACTTCCGCACCTTGCCAACTCGGCACCTGCCAACTCGGCACCTTGTCAACTCGGCACCTTGCCAACTCAGTACTCACCATCTCGACACCTGTACAAAAACCAACTCGGCACCTCCGATAGGAAAAACATAAAGTATTTTCAAACAAAATTCCAAATGTTTCTCAGTTCCAGACTCAAGTCTTTTCAACATTGCTGACTTCCATTGAGCTGGTATAATGATGAAAAAAAATGTCCGTTTTCACCAAGAGAGAGTCGTGTAAAAAATAAAAACCACCGCGGTGGTGTCGTATATTAAATTCGCGCTTGAAGTTGTGGTCTGTTTACTAGTCTGCGATATGCCGCACATCTTCGTAAAGGAACAGATGTTTCATATTCTGTTCCCTTCAAACCGCTGATTTAAATATTATTGCTTGTTCACCAACTTTCATCGACCTAAAAAATCGAATTAAATATGGTCAATTTGGGCCAGTATTTGAAAAAAGCCAGTTTTTTCCAACGCTGGTCGGCTGACCAGCATTGGAAATTGATAACAAAGTACCACTTTTCTTGAAAATTACAGTATACCAGGTGCCATAATTTTACAGGATAACTTAGACTGTCCCTCTCTAACAGTATTTCAAACTAATTCGGTAGTTCTATTTTTTGATGTTTGCAAATGTTGTATTTTCCCCTTTTAACTTCCACAAGAATTGAGATGCGTGTGACTTAGTTGTCGTTCAAAATTCAATTTGCTACCAGAATAAAAACCCAACACGTCCAAGCTTCATGTTGAAACGGAATGAATTGGTTGGATCATTATTTTGTGTCGATTAACAGAAGAAAAAAATTGTCATGCTCAGGCTTCCGTACAAAGTGCGCGCACACCGGTTGTCTTGTTCCCGAACGTGATTAGGACTGCACGTGCATACCTGTAAAGAGGAACCTATCTATCTCTGCTCGTCAAGGTGACCGTTTTAGCAGATTTTCGGCTAAATTTTACAGAATGTTAAAAAAAAAGAAGTTCGACAGAAAGTTTAGCAGAATAATTTTTTTTAGCAGATTTCTAGCAGAATTCTGTAAAATTGGTGATTTGACTCACAAAAAATGCAGATTTGAAAAGTAAAGCTGATTAGTCTTGAAAAAACTTCAATTTGAGGTTCCCTGACGTATATGGAGTTGCATGACACATGCAATTTTTTTTAAAAACTTTTTTCAATTAGTTTTCAAAGGAAATTTTGTAATTTAAGGAAACTGTATAAACCGTTTATAATGGTTTTGTGTAATAAATGGTGATTTAGCAGATTTGTGTGCATCTAGCAGAATTTTGCCGTTACCTTACGGTCAATCAGCCCTACTAGTGTTAACTTGCGACCATAGTGACCGTTTTAGCCGATTTTCAGCTAACTTTGACAATTTTTTTGTTAAAAAACGAGTTTGACAGAAAATTTGACAGAATGGATTTTTTGGCAGATTTCTGGCAGAATTGTGCAAAAATGGTTATTTGACAGAAAAACAGTAAATTTGCCACCTAAAAAAAAAACAACTAATGGTTCGTTTGTTTACAAAAGCTTTAATCTTTTCAAACAAACCTTGCAAAATAGGACAGGCTGCCTGGTCTAGGTGCTGAGGTTCACTGCCGGACACAACCGGCGTTTTGCCTGAAATTTTCGCAATTTTTTACGTGGCTATAGATTGTTTATAATGTAATTTGAACATTAATTAGGGCAATATTACAACATCTGCATGTGATTTAAAGTGTTTTTAGTGTATTTCGAGAAATTCTGGGGAATTGGGCAGATTTTTGATAAATCTGACAGATGTTTGGAGTGCATTTAGCAGAATTCAGTCATGACCTTACGGTCACCCTGCTTGCGATTTACACCGCGTATCGAAACCGCAGTGGGTTTCCCCAAGGTTCCCTGCGCCGGATGATGAATTCATTCACAATTTGTTCTCGGATCAAAGGACAATTTTGACTTCAGGGTCGTAAATTTGCCGTTATCATCTGGTGATAAAGGAAATACAACAAGTTTCGCGGTGGTGAAGGCTCTGGATTGTAAACAAAAATTCCATAGTTACTCGGTCAGCTGATCGGCTTGCGTAATCAAAGTTCAAACACTAGACTAGACTAGACTAGCATGACTAGGGGTATTCATGACTAGTGCCCAGTGGCGCCAGGTCGTGTCACTTCCAGTTGCAGAGGTGAACCAACTTTTGAACCAACTTTGAAGACCATTGTCCTTCCGTGTTGTTAAAATTGTGAACAAAGTCTAGCTGTAGACCTGCGGTATAAATAGGTCACTGATGTTTAAGTGAATTGTAAATGCCAGTGGTCAGAACATTGATTTTTGCTGATGAATCAGACAATTTAACTAATAACAGGCCTTTTGCGGTGGTGAAGAAACTTCCCTACTCGATCAGCTGATCAGCTTGCGTAATCGAAGTTCAAACACTAGACTAGTGCCCAGTGTGGACTGGTGCCAGGTCGTGTCACTTTCAGTTGCAGAGGTGAACCAACTTTTGAACCAACTTTGAAGACCATTGTCCTTCCGTGTTGTTAAAATTGTGAACAAAGTCTAGCTGCAGACCTGTGGTATGAGTCACTGATGGTTAAGTGAATTGTAAATGCCAGTGGTCAGTCAGAACATTGATTTTGTGCTAATGAATCAGACAATTTAACAGGCCTTCGCAATATATTCTGACTTGTACTATACTGTACATGTAACTGTAGCTCCATGCTGTAACTTAGATCTGCAAAAAAACTGGCAACAGGCTTACTCTGTGAACATGGAAATCATAGTTTTGAAAGTGATTATACTCTGTTCATTATTTATCTCATGCCTTGTTGCAAGTTTGCTGCCCCTGAAGTTTGTCAACGTTGCCATTAAGCGTGGGGCTGGTGCCAACCGCAGAAATTTCGTCGAGCGGGTGCTGCGATTTCTGAACTGTTTCGGTGGAGGGGTGTTTCTCGCGACATGTCTTCTGGACCTGCTGCCCGATGTGGAGCGCAAGCTCAGCGCCGTGTTCATGCTGCTCGGCGTCCGGACGAACTTCCCCATGGCGGAGTTCGTAACCGCCGTGGGATTGTTCCTGATTCTCAGCGTGGAGCAGATTGCGTACGACTGCAAGGAAAGAACAAGCAGGGGGAAAGACGAGGGTGCGGTGGTGAGTGTCGAGAAAAACAACAAAGAGAAATCCGGGGATAATGCGAGTCAGCTGATACAAGATGACAGCGAGACCAGCCCTCTTTTGAATCATAATGCTCAGAGACAGAGTAGCTCATCTCACCATAGGCCCACCACTGATACTAGTGACAGTGAAGGAAGTATCAATCACACAAGCCCCAGCCGTGGGCACAGCCACGGTACCCAAATTGACGGCACCGACGCGTTAATCCAACACACGGACAACCACGACATGGTTACCAGTTCCGCGTTGCGCTCCTTACTTCTCCTCCTCGCGCTCTCCCTACACTCCCTCTTTGAGGGTCTCGCGCTGGGCCTGCAGGAGGACGTCGCTCAACTTCTCGGCATCTTCACCGCGGTCCTCATCCACAAGACCATCTTGGCGTTGAGCCTGGGCATCAATTTTGTCCAGAGTAACCTCCGACCGCGCACTGTCATCCAGTCCAGCATCTGTTTCGCTATCATGGCTCCGATCGGGATCGTTCTAGGCATCCTGGTGAATCAGGCATACAGCAGCACAGCTCATTACCTTATTGGCGGCATCTTACAAGGCTTAGCGACGGGGACCTTCTTGTACATCACGTTCTTTGAAGTGCTTCCGATGGAGATGAGCCAACCGGGGGATAGACTTCTCAAAGTCCTTTGCACTATCATTGGATTTAGTTTAATAGTTGGTACATTGTTTCTTGACCCAACTATCACTCAGCCAACTACTCCCTAGTTTAAAAAAAGACAAACCCCCCCCCAGCTTTTTCAGATGTGGCTAAGATGTGGAGTGCTTCCACGGTCTGAAAAGATCTTTGTAGAAATCGGGCAATTCACCATGCAGTGCGCAACTAAGACTGAGAGTTTTTCACGGAGAGCTCATTTTTCCCAGTGCATTGTGGGAGATGGACGACAAATTCGCAGCACGGAACATTTGAAATTATTAGTTTGTCCGGTCAGTAGTTTCGTAAGCGTATGATTCGAGTATCTGTTTGCCCTTTTCTTTTCTTTTTATCAATATGGTGTTTTTTGTAAGGCGGCAGAACGCTATGCCCCATTCAGTGACAGATTAAAGAGGTTGTGGAATGCTCGAAAACATTTCCGTCATTTTTTGCGTATATGTAGCCTAAGGTGTAATGAAATAAAAACGACTATTGTGTCTGTCATGAAATGAGTACAAAAGGTACTTTTGAGAGCTGTTTTTCAAGTCCTGTTTCGACCCGAACGTGCAATTTGTGTAAAAGTCGTCGTTGCGGGCAGCAAACAAAACACAGTAAATCGTGACGTAATAAACAGGACTCGTTTATGCTACTCTGCATCGGGAATCCTGTTTATTACGTCACGATTTACTGTGTTTTGTTTGCTGCCCGCAACGACGACTTTTACACAAATTGCACGTTCGGGTCGAAACAGGACCTGAAAAATAGCTCTCAAAAGTACCCTTTGTACTCATTTCATGACAGAAACAATAGTCGTTTTTATTTCATCACACCTTAGGCTACATATACCCAAAAAATGACGGAAATGTCTTCGAGCATTCCACAACCTCTTTAGCTCAAGTTGTCTACTGACACTCGTTCAAATGGGCCACGTTTTGCCAACTGTAAATTTGAATAGTGGACTCTCCGTGGCAAACTCTTGGTGGCGCACTACATTGTGAAACGCTTGAATTCATAGGCTCCATATAAAACAATGCTATCAATGGTTGCACCGCAAAAATTTACTGTTGTTGACCATTTGAAGCCGTGGACCAGTGACTGCATTAACTTCACTGAGTTTACAACTACATGTACTTACTGAATGTTTGTAAACATTGAACCAACGTCTGTATCCCCCCAAAAAAATTCCTAAATATTACTCAAAATGTATCTTTTTTTATTTCTATTCCTTTAAAATGTTTCATCCATTACAGAAGGCCAAAAAAAAAGAGTCTCTGGCTTCTGGTATGCGCGCGCGTCGCCGTAGCCATGCGCGTCGGCAAAATGAAAAAGTTTTTTTTTCAACGAAAGATGATGTCTCAAAACCGCCAAACTCACTGGTTTGACTGGAATCCTGCTGCTGCACAATTTAAACGTGTTTTTAGATGGGGTTATGATCGAGAATAAGCTTTATGTGGCCTCTCTGGACTCCCGTATATTTGCACTAAGTCTAGTCGGGCACCATTTGCAGTCATCAGCCTACATTTTGAGGCAAAAAAAATCAGGTAAAAAAAAAAAAAGCCGCGTCGCCGCACCACTTTTTGGGCAAGCTCCATACCAGAAACCGGAGACTTATTTTTTTTGGCCTAATTGATCTAAATGTGCCGGGATTGTTTGAATAAAAATACAAAAAATTGATCTAAGTTTTAAAAAAATCTGATTTACATTTTTACAGATGCATTTTAATTTTTATATTGTTATTATTAACACTCCTGAAAGGTGCCAAATTTAACCAGAATATAAAAAGGTGATTTGAAAACCAATACATCTTTGTATAGAAAAGCCTTAAAATACATGTATAAGTGAAAAATGTTATATAATTATCTTATATTTAGATATAATACTTACTTTTGCTGCAATTAAGATTAGAATGTTATAGCAAATATTGTTAAACTGACTTGTTTCACGTTTTGGGCTTGTAGATGCTAAAAAAAACCAAGAAAACCAATCATGTTCTCGTATAGTCTGGTTTTCTGACTTTACAGGATGCTTTAGAGTTTAGATGTCATTCCCTAACAATTCAAAGGTGTTTCTTGATAATTTGATCATTTCGTTGTTTCTAAGTAAGCAAATGTTATATCTTTCCTTTAAGGAGGATTTTGCTTGATTCTTTATTGGACTGCATGGTTATGAAAATTGCAAAACACAGTTGCGATTTACTTCGGGATCTTGTGCACTGCAAACACAACTTTTCATTGACTTGGCCAGACAACAAAAGTTATTTTCAATGTAGCAAATTTGCCTTTGTACATTCCATTCATGCCCTGGACTCCTGCAGTCATGTGACTCATTGTCATGTGACCTTGGCTGGGGGTTTGCACACTGGCCACTTTCTTGTACTGTGTGCGCAGGGTATACATGTATAACCTAGAAATGTTTTTGCTAACGGTGCGCCGATAATTTGGTTCCCAGGAGAGGTTATCCGATATTGTCACTCCAAGGTATGTGGGCTCTTGAACTTGCTCAAGGATTTCTCCAAGCATGGTGTAGTTGTGATGAATCTTGGACCTCTTTAGTCCCACGGACATGGTGTTACACTTTTTGGGGTTAAAGGTCATTTGCCACTTGGAAGCCCATTGACACACAATGATCAAGGTCTTTCTGGAGTTTATCACAATCCTCATCACTGGCTACGGTGATGTATAAGATGCAATCATCAGCGAACAGTCGTATGTTGCACTGGATTGTGTCTGTGATGTCATTGATATATGTCAAGAACAATAATGTCCCCAATACAGTTCCCTGTGGGACTCCTGAAATTACTGGGTGCCATTTGGAAGTTTCTCCATTGATGATTACCCGTTGTTGTCGTTGTGTCAGAAACATGCTAATCCAGTTGAGAGTGTTTTCTCTAATACCGTAATAATGCAGTTTTGATTTAAGTGTCACAGGTTTATCTCAAGCTTTGTCTGAGGACCTATGTCGGTTCGTTGTTAAAATGACGGAACTTTGCTCAGGATAAAAATCACACAGATAGCAGAAATTAAAGTTGGTCCTTTCCTCTAGAAATTCACTCTGTTATTATTTCATCAACACATCAGAAATCGTCAATGTCAACAGTGATTGGTCAAGAATCAATTATAAAAGAATCATCAAAAATTCGAAATATCATACATGTGACTTTTCAGTGGTGTAACGATTCAGACAACAATGCAATCCAAACAATGGAAAGAAACAGACAACTGCAACAAAAGTTAATTGAAAAGACCAAAATATCAAAGGATGTGAAAGACAATAGGCAAAATCTCAGATTATCTGAATCAAAAGAAAAGAATTTGCAAAGTACTCAAAGTCAACAAACTCAAATTTTGTGAAAGTCAAAAATCAACAGTATGCATAGGTTCAGCATGAATAATACAACAAGCTCTATGAAGTCAAACCACTGAAACATCAACACAAAGAATAACAAACATCAATGAATACATCAATAAAATACAACAAGGTATTTTATACAATATGTATAATTATAAGGTCTTAGCTGGGTCCAAAGCGTCGCGAAGCTCGTCTTGATTGCCGATGCGGTGTCGTACTCGGATGGGGTCCGTGTAAGCAGCAGCGTCCAGGCGAAGTCCAGCGAACGGTGGTCCAAACGGAGAGGGGTGGTGGTGAGAAGCAGGAACAGGCCGGGCGAAGAATCGAACCGGGTCGACTCCTCAAAGCGTGACCTGGGGACTCCGTGTTCTGAATCAACAGAGCACGTTTGCAAATGATGCGAGAGAAAAAGTTAGGAACGTCTCTCACGAGAAAAAATGACTTAGGGAAGTCCGCACTCGTTCCTAGGCTAACTTATCAAAAGTGCAAAGGGTAGCACTCTTAGATATTCTCGCATAGAGGTCTTCTTCGCTTCTTATTTAGAACCAACTTTGTATTAAAATTACTAACTACAAAAACGTTAAAAACTGAGATTACAAATAGGATAAAGTAAGCCAAAATAGTCTAACAACTAATAAACAACTAAAGTTTGATGATGTTCACCCAGAACAGTATTCTAAGTCAGAAACAAGTTTGGAACAAGGAAGTGTTTTGTACATGTGCATTCTTGACACATGAGATTGGTCGTGTGGGGCAAAGGGCATGATTGCTCACATATTCTTAACCGCAACCGGTCGTAAGACACACTAACTTAACTGAATGAAATGCGTAAAAAACCTTAAACCAGTGATCATCTCGAACTAACGACAAATATAATGTAAAGGGACTCAAAAGCAAATCCTAGAACGAATGGGACTTACACGCACGTATTTTGTACATGTGTGTACACAGAGAAAATCAAAGTAAACATTTAAAACTAAATTGACTGTTCATGATCACTTGGACATGCACTCAATGTTTTAGCCAAAAAGACAGTACTGTGCGTGTGGGTACTGACCTTACTCAAGGTCACCTAGGGGTACAATTACACAAGACACTCAGTCCCGTGTCCGTGGTAACAGACTAGCAAGAAATAGCACAGGTGGTAAAGATCAGAACAGAATCAATGGGACACAATGAATGAGGGATGGCAATAAACGGCCTCATCAAGAGTTTGCTTAAAATCATGAACTGAAAATACCTCAACATAAGATTACAATGAATATAGAAAACACGAATAACACTAGAAGCTAAAAATGTGGAATTATCAGGTACAAGTTATATACAACTATCTGAATGACCGAGGCAGTTATTCTGAAACTTGTCAGGCAAGGATTCGGGTCACATGAAAATTGGTCAGAAACTTACGATCAATTCAGTGATAAAAACCTACATCGTATAACGGTAACGATAAGAATTGGAACGTGAATAAAAGGATTATAGAGCAAATATCTACACTACAGTAGAGATACCGCATACACAGTGAATCAAAATTTGGCAATCATATTATTAATGGCTGAAACTCATGCCGGATGTGAAGCTGTCTCGAAATTATCCATAGGCGGGACAACTCTTATGCTATCACAATCATCAAAATTATATACAAGTGGATTATACAGAAATAAGAAAAAACATCGGCTTACCTGAATCAACAGAGCACGTTTGCAAATGATGCGAGAGAAAAAGTTAGGAACGTCTCTCACGAGAAAAATGACTAAGGGAAGTCCGCACTCGTTCCTAGGCTAACTTATCAAAAGTGCAAAGGGTAGCACTCTAAGATATTCTCGCATCGAGGTCTTCTTCGCTTCTGAAGAATTGAGGTGAGGTAAGGGTTTAAAAACCCATGCCGATCACGCGCTCGGACAGGTTTGGGAAAACTTTCTAATTGGTCAAAAAGCTAAAATAATGATATCATCTTCGGAAAAGCCAATCAGAAAAGGAGTAGTGGACTAACATTCTTGAGGGAACGTGGCCAGTTTGGGATTGACCAATCTGGTCCTCCTTTTATGACTCAATGGTCAGCGTGATCGAACTTCCTTGAATTGAAACAATGGAAGCTGTGAACTTTGGAAGGAAAAACTTAGATCCGTGGAGTGACGCAATGTCTAAGATGTCCTTCTGAACAGGACGTGGTCAGCACGGAGGAGGCCCGCTTACTAAGAATTCCAACCACACACCGTGGGAATGGGACAAACAACTTGTCGGACCAAATTTTTAAAATGTTTCCTAATTCAACAGGGTCCGACATACTCCCCATCTAAAACCGTGGCGTCCACGACATGGTACTACAAAGGTAGAAAGGTTTACCGTTGACACATGACATTGACAAGGTTATTGGTCACCTCCAAGGCGCGCTGTTGCGTCATAAGGTGCTGCTCAAGGAGCTTGGCCTCCAGTCCTTCAAATCCGTAGTAATTCGGCGGCCTTCTATTCCGTACAGGCCGAGAAACAACGTTTGGCACATCTGTGTCTGGGTCAGCTGAGGTCTCATCAGTGGGCTCTGGAACGGGGTGTTCAGACGTGTCCTCATCATGAACTTGATCATCCGGGGCGGATGGGTCAGAGGGAGAACTGCTGTCAGTGATGCTGGTAGTGAGAGAAGGATCCAACTCCGCGTCCTCGTCACAATTGTGCTCATCCAAGTTGGATGAATTAGAAGGAGAACTGGCATTAATGCTGCTGACAGACGACATGATTTCATCTGAGTTGGAATGGGGTGAATCTTGGGTGGAGTCACCTTCAACTGAGTTATCAGCGGGGGATGGAGAATCATCGGCGAGAGGTGTCGGCTCTGATGAGATTACTTGCGGGTGAAAGACATGGGCGTTCGGGTCGAGACGGACCGATCTTCTAGGGGCTGGTATTGGGCGGAGTGCATAGAAGTTTTCATCCGATAAGTCAGAGTCCAGTGCGTCATCCATATCGTCAGCGCATGCAGGTAACTGTCGCCTAACGGGGCGTTTACGGCGAGGCTTTGGCTTAGGTCGCTCTGTAGCTTTAGGTTCATCTTCATCAGAGGGAAGGAAACCACAGGGGAGGAGCATATTTCGGTGAAGCGTCTTATCTGGACCTTCGCCATCAATTGGGCTCACGACGTAGACTGGCATGTCAGGGCTCATCCTCCGATGCACTCTGTATATGGTTTTACTCCAACGGTCAGCAAGCTTGTGTGGTCCCTTGAGACCAACATTTCTGATGAGTACTCTGTCACCTGCCTCAAGTGCATTCTCCCGAACCTTCTTGTCGTAACGGGACTTATTCTTCTGGGCAGTTTTCTCCATCATGGCCGACGCAAGCTCATGGGCTCGTCTCAATCGCTCTTGCAGGTCGGTTGCATATTGGCCGCGGCTCTTGACACCAGACTGAGAGGGCAATCCAAACAGCACGTCAATCGGTAGGCGGGGCTCACGACCGAACATTAGGAAGTAGGGGGACATCCCAGTGGATGTACGTTTCGTGCAGTTGTAAGCATGGACAAGAGGGCCAACATGCATCTTCCACTTCTCCTTCTCATCATCATCAAGGGTGCCAAGCATACTTAGGAGGGTCTGGTTAAATCTTTCACATTGGCCATTTCCTTGGGGATGGTATGGGGTAGTACGAGTTTTCTTCACGCCAGCTATGTTACACAATTCCTTGATGAGTTGTGATTCAAAATCTCTACCTTGATCGGAGTGTAGCCGTTCGGGGAACCCATAATGGATGAAATAGGACTCCCATAATACCTTGGCAACGGTACGAGACTTTTGGTCCTTGGTGGGGAAGGCTTGAGCGTAGCGTGTATAGTGATCGGTAATTACCAGGATGTTTTTCGTACCACTATCATCAGGCTCTAAACAAAGGAAATCAATACAGACTAACTCCATGGGTGTGGTAGTTTTGATGGGGACTAAGGGCGCAGACTTCTGAGGTCGTCGCTTGCGTCTCACACATCGTTGACACGTCTGGCACTTCTTCTCTACATCCATCGCCATCTTAGGCCAATAGAAACGGGAACGAAGGAGATCTAAGGTTCTGTCATATCCAAGGTGGCCAACATCATCGTGTAAACCTTGCAGGGCCTGGTTTCGATGACTCTTAGGGAGAACTAGTTGCAGTGTGTCGCGTCCATCATTGGTGGTTGTCTTTCGATGGAGAACATCATCTTCAAGGGACAGTTTATCCCACTGACGAAGAAGTATTTGGGCCTCTTCAGACAGTGCTGATCGCTGCTCTGTGGTGGGACGCTGTCCTCTCTTCACGTATGGAATTATTTCACCAATGGCATCATCTTCTTGCTGGAGTTGACGCCAGTCACTGATCTCCATGGTTGGTAGGGCTGTCTGGCCGGTCATTTGGTTTAACTCGCAGGGCACGATATATTCAGAGTCGGTGATGCTCTCAACTAGGGTGTGGCCGTCATCATTGTCTTCAGTGATGGAGACTCCTCGTTGCACATTATGTCGTTGACAAACAGCCCGAAAAACTTCTTTGGAACACACGGCATTCTGGCCAACTTCACCAATTCGTTCACGGAGACGACGTAGCTTTTCTTCATTGGACAGTGACTCGTCATCTGCTTGCGGGGTAGACTGGGGTCTCCTAGACAACCCATCGGCATCTGCATTGCTTTTACCGGGACGGTACTTGATAACGAAGTTGTAATTCGCCAATGCAGCCAACCAGCGGTGCCCAGTAGCATCAAGTTTTGCTGTAGTCAAAACGTACGTTAGCGGGTTGTTATCTGTTAGGACGGTGAACTCTCCTCCATACAAATAATCGTGGAACTTTTCTGTAACGGCCCACTTCAAAGCTAGAAATTCCCACTTATAGGCAGGGTAGTTCAGCTCGGACTTTGAAAGTCCGCGGCTAGCGTAGGCGATGACACGCAGTCGGCCATCATCATCTTCTTGGTAGAGTGCAGCTCCGAGGCCAGTCCCACTTGCATCGGTGTGGAGGATAAATGGCTGGTCGTAATCTACAAAGCCTAGCACGGGGGCTGAAGTTAGCTTTTGTACGATAGTTTCAAACGAAGTCTGACACGCTGAACTCCAAAGATCACCAAAGGGCTCAGTTGGGCTACGAAGCTTTGGTTGATGTTTCTTCTTTTGTTTCTTGCCAAAACGTCGTTTCGTCAAATCACAACCAGCAGTCAACTCATTGAGGGGTCTCGCTATTGAAGAATAACCTTCTACAAAACGGCGATAATACCCTGTAAATCCAAGGAATGATTTCAATTCCCTGGCTGTGTTGGGAACGGGCCACGACTTCACCGCATCAATCTTGCTGGGGTCGGTACTCACACCTTCAGCTGAAATGACATGACCAAGGCACTTCACAGAAGACTGGAAAAACTTGCACTTGGCAGGACTAAGTTTGAGCCCAAATTGTCGTAGACGGTCAAGAACTTGAACCAGCTTAGCCTCGTGCTCTTCAGCGGTCTTTGCAAACACAATAATGTCATCCAGGTACACAAAAACACCGTTATGATGGAGATCGCCCAAACATCTTTCCATGAGTCGTTGGAAAGTTGCAGGGGCGTTGGTTATGCCCTGGGGCATACGATTGAATTCATAAAACCCAAGAGGACACCAAAACGCGGTCTTGTGCTTGTCGTCTTCTGCCGTCTCGATCTGACAGTACCCTGACTTCAAATCTAAACAAGAGAACCACTTTGCACCATTCATCGCGTGCAAAGTATCTTCGATCTTCGGGATGGAGTACTGGTCTCGTATGGTGCGGCTGTTTAACTTTCGGTAGTCGATACAGAGCCGGAGATCACCATTCTTCTTTCTGACCAACACTATCGGCGATGCAAACTGGCTTGAGGACTCTCGGATGATACCCTTCTCCTGAAGTTCCCTGATGTGTTTCCGGGCATCAGCATAATCTGCAGGGGGGATACGGCGACAACCCTCACGGAATGGTTTCTCATCCGACAGGTTGATGGTGTGTTTTGCAGCAGTAGTGCACCCAATATCTAGGTCACTCTTGGCGAACACATCAGGGCGGTTACGTAATAACTCGGTAACTCGCCTTACATCTTCTGCGGGGAGGGGAGACCTATCAAAGTCAAGATCAATGTCTTCACTACTGGTGGTGGACGGAGACACAGGGGGTCCTTCTGCATCGAGTGGCAGCTCTTCCTCAATAATGAACGCCGAGGCAAGACGGCATCGGGCGGGAATCACTACACTCTGGCAGGACTTGTTGGTGAGGATGACTCTCGTCTTGGCCATTCTGTGGGCGGGCAACTCAACCAAGGAAGTTTTCAGCTCAACGCCATCTGGGAGCTGCGATGAGTTCTCCTTCTCGATTTCAACTTCCAGCTTGGACCGCGAACGATTATTAATTCGCGTGGTGATCTCAACCTGTTCACCTGGTCTCAGTGCTGTAGCCTTCAAGGACTTGACTGGCCTAAGACTGCCGGCAGAATTAAAACTGGGGTAGTGTTGGTAAACCTGTACCCATGCGTTATCAACTGGATGTTTTCGGATGAAATCTTTGCCACCTTTCTGCCGGCAAACTCGAACCATATCTCGTACTACACTAGTGTTAGTCCCGACAAGCAGGGGTACATCATCGGCTCCTTGGCGATTCGGACATACAAGGGCGAGGGTCGTCACGTCTCTTTGTAACCCGGCGGAATTAGCGGGAAACTTAAGATTCAACTCGATGTATCCCTTATATGGGACAGGCTGACCAGCGGCGCCTATCACCGCGAGGTGTGATAGGGGCTGTAGCTGGCGATGCGGGAGATGGCGAGCGTGGTACGAAGTAGTTACGCACGTGACTTGCGATCCGGTGTCAAGGAGGCATTGTGAGGGTTGTCCATCGATGAAAACAGGGGTAACGGCCTGTTTACCAACAACACCTCTCGGAACATCTGAAGGAGAAACTCCCTGACACCGCGTCGACACAGTCGGGTGACGCACTGGGCCCTTGGATGAGTTCGGGACGGCTGTTCGGGCAACTACAGCTGTCCGCTGTCGTTTCCCGAACTCTGCTCACTCTTAGGTCGAGACAGACGCGACATCATCTTCTCTTGTACCAGGGCTGGGTTCTTTGGCTTGCTGCAGGAATCCATTCGGTGGTTGTCTTCACCACACTGGTAACAAAAGATGGATCGAAAATTTCTACCTGGGGCTGTGGCCGAAGGAGATGGACGACGGGGAGTGTTGGGTTGGTTCTTAAAAACCCCGTCAAGTCGGCGGTGCAAACGATCAACGGTTTGCCGCAACTCGGCCACTTCTCTGCCGTCTCTTGCTGCTGGGCTGGGGGCCGTCTTGACATCATGCGCGGTCTGGGCCATGGTGGTTACCTTCTTCAATGGCTTGGACTCGTTTTTCCTTCTGTCCGATTTCTCTTCCAGCAAGGCCTCTGCAGCTCTTACTTCCCGAAGGAGATGCAGCATACCAGGGGGATTGTCCTTCTTTGCTCTCAGCTGGAGCATGCTGAGCAGCGGGTCATTATACCAGCAGCCTCGCTGGAATTGGCTACACAGCGTCTTGTCGGAATCGTCGGGGTTAATGCCGTCCATTTCAACAACCTGTGTTAAGAGGGTATGTAGCCGGAGGAGATAATCGGAAGCCTTTTCGTCTGCTTTCTGATAAGTGCACCTGAAATTCGTCAAAAGCTCATCCCCATCTGCCGTAGACCCATACGCCCGGGACAGGCACGTCAGGTATTCATGAGCGGGGCTCCCGTCCTCTACAGCCCAGACGACGTTAAGAGCAGGTGGAACCAGCGACTCTGTGATTCTGCTCTTCTTCTCGCCGTCCGGGATGTTCTCGTCTTTCAGGAGTTGGTGAGCCAACCGCCGCCAATTTTCGAAGTCTAACTCGCCAGACGGAACCGGCGATTTCCCCGAAAATAGCCTCAGACGGCGATATGACCTGCTGGAACCCTTGTCAATGACATGGACAATTGGTTTGTTGCCATCACCTTTCTCTACCTCTGCGCCTAACCCAAGGGACTTAAGATCTTCCAAAGTCTTTCCCTGACCAGAAAGAAATTCCTTAAGGGCCTCAGAAAACGAATCCGACATCGTGCTTTGTTGATACAGGTATTAACAATACTACACAACTCAGCATAAAAAATATGGCGAAGGAATAGCAATGGGGAAATGCAGCAAGTGGAAATAGAATATGCAGAATACAATTCAACACACAAATGACAATCAATAATCAGCAATATAGGCAAGGAAAAATTGTCAGCAAATATACTTGAACATTGGCAATATAAATGATATAGGAATCAACAGTTGAAATAAACCAACTTCAATGAGGCGCTTCTGTGAAAGATTTGTGATGTTTCCCTCTGTAGTACGGCCAGATGCCCGATGCTTCCACAGAGACTGAATTTTGTTGGCCGCCGATGTAGCGATTTTGCTACATCTTTCGATCGCGATTTTCTTTTCATCCAGGACATGAATAAAAATCATGACATGAAAATCCAAAACTCATGAATGTGCATAAACAGTCTGTGACGTATGACCGTACGGCCCCGCACGCACGTCCAAAAACA
Source organism: Patiria pectinifera (assembly GCA_029964075.1). NCBI lineage: Eukaryota > Metazoa > Echinodermata > Asteroidea > Valvatida > Asterinidae > Patiria > Patiria pectinifera. The sequence goes on along the minus strand of CM057129.1, from coordinate 5,323,157 downwards.
CGAGGTCATACGTTACAGACTGTTTATACATATTCATGAGTTTGCGCGGGCGCTCCTGCATGTTGCATACATTACAGCGCGGCCGCCATTTTGAAATCGCATGGGGGATCGCATGGGGACGATATTTGTGGAATCTGATGACTAAAATTCGTCTTGTGGCCAGATGGATGAAAATATTGAGACCAAAGAACGTTTTTCCGAAAAGGTATGAGTTGCTCTACGACTACGAACCTTAACTGTGGAAATTTGTGTCCTGGATGAAAAGATAATCGCGATCGAAAGATGTAGCGAAATCGCTACATCGGCGGCCAATAAAATTCAGTCTCTGTGGAAGCATCGGGCGTCTGGCCGTACTACAGAGCTTGCGATAGTACTGTACGGCCAGACGCAGTCGGGCTAGGTTTCCCCATGGTGATGCCGGTTCCCAGCGCCGGTTGATGAATTCATTCACGATTTGTTCTCGGATCAAAGGCCAATTTTGAGTTCAGGGTCGTAAAGTTGCCGTTATAATCTGGTGATAAAGGAAATACAACAAGTTTCGCGGTGGTGAAGGCTCTGCCACGTTCACGGGTCTAGATCGATTGTAAACAAAAACTTCCCCACTCGATCAGCTGATCAGCTTGCGTAAGCTGGTAAGGCAAAGTTCAAACACTAGACTAGTGCCCAGTCATGCCAGTGTGGTGCCAGGTAACTGTCATGACTGTAGCTCCATGCTGTAACTTATAGGTCTGTGAAAAAACTGGCGATAGGCTTACTCTGTGAACATGGAAATCATAGTTTTGAAAGTGATTATACTCTGTTCGTTATTCATCTCATGCCTTGTTGCAAGTTTGTTACCCCTGAAGTTTGTCAACGTTGCCATTAAGCGTGGGGCTGGTGCCAACCGCAGACATTTCGTCGAGCGACTGCTGCGATTTCTGAACTGTTTCGGCGGAGGGGTGTTCCTTGCGACGTGCCTTCTGGATCTGCTGCCCGATGTGGAGGACCAGCTCAGCGCCGTGTTCGTGGAGCTCGGCGTCCGGACGAACTTCCCCATGGCGGAGTTCGTAACCGCCGTGGGATTGTTCCTGATTCTCAGCGTGGAGCAGATTGCGTACGACTGCAAGGAACGAACAAGCAGGGGGAAAGACGAGGATGCGGTGGTGAGTGTCGAGAAATCCGGGAATAATGTGAGTCAGCTGATAGATGACGGCGAAACCAGCCCTCTTTTGTATCATAATGCTCAGAGACAGAGTAGCTCATCTCCCCATAGGCCCACCACTGATACTAGTGACATTGAAGGAAGTATCAGTGACCCAAGCCGCAGCCGTGGGCACAGCCACGGTACCCAAATTGACGGCACCGACGCGTTAATCCAACACACGGACAACCACGACATGGTTACCAGTTCCGCGTTGCGCTCCTTACTACTCCTCCTCGCTCTCTCCGTACACTCCCTCTTTGAGGGTCTCGCGCTGGGCCTGCAGGACAACGTCACTCAACTTCTCGGCATCTTCACCGCGGTCCTCATCCACAAGACCATCTTGGCGTTGAGCCTGGGCATCAATTTTGTCCAGAGTAACCTCCGACCGCGCACTGTCATCCTGTCCAGCATCTGTTTCGCTATCATGGCTCCCATCGGGATCGTTCTAGGCATTCTGGTGAATCAGGCAGACAGCAGCACAGCTCGTGACCTCATTAGCGGCATCTTACAAGGCTTAGCGACGGGGACCTTCTTGTACATCACGTTCTTTGAAGTGCTTCCGATGGAGATGAGCCAACCGGGGGATAGACTTCTCAAAGTCCTTTGCGCTATCGTTGGATTTAGTTTAATAGTTGGTACATTGTTTCTTGACCCTACTATCACTCAGCCAACTACTCCCTAGTTTAAAAAAAACTTTTTTCAGATGTGGGTTATATTTAGAGTGCTTCCATGTCCTAAACAGACCTTTGTAGAATTTGAGCAATTGATTCACAATGCAGTGCGCAACTAAGACTAAGAGTTTGCCATGGAGAGTTCATTTTTCCCATGGCAAGATGGTCGACCAATTCACAGCGCGGGACATTTGAAATTATTAGTTTGTCCGGTCAGTAGTTTCGTAAGCATATGATTCGAGTATCTGTTTGCCCTTTTCTTTTCTTTTTATTAATATAGTGTTTTTTGTAAGGCGCTAGAACGATATGCCCCATTTGACAGATTAGCTCAAGTTGTCTACTGACACTCGTTAAAATGGGCCACGTTTTGCCCACTGTAAATTTGAATAGTGGACTCTCCGTGGCAAACTCTTGGTGGCGCACTACATTGTGAAACGCTTGAATTCATAGGCTCCATATAAAACAATGCTATCAGTGGTTGCATCGCAAACATTTACTGTTGTTGACCATTTGAAGCCGTGAACCAGTGACTTCACCGAGTTTACAGCTACTTATTGAATGTTTGTAAACATTGAACCAACGTCTGTATCCAAAAAACTTTTTTCCTAAATATTACTCAAAATGTTTCTCATTTATATTCCTTTAAAATGTATAATCCATTACATAATTGATCCAAATATGCTGGGATTGTTTGAATAAAAATTGATCTAAGTTTTAAAAAAAATCTGATTTACATTTTTACAGATGCATTTTAATTTTTATATTGTTATTATTAACACTCCTGAAAGGTGCCAATTTAACCAAAATATAAAAAGGTGATTTGAAAACCAATACATCTTTGTATAGAAAAGCCTTTATAATACAAGTGAAAAATGTTATATAACTATCTTATCAAATTTTAGATATAACATTTACTTTTGCTGCAATTAAGATTAGAATGTTAATGCAAATATTGTTAAACTGACTTGTTTCACGTTTTGGGCTTGTAGATGCTAGAAAAACCAAGAAAACCAATCATGTTCTTGAATAGTCTGGTTTTTTGACTTTACAGGATGCTTTAGACTGTCATTCCCTAACAATTCAAAGGTGTTTCTTGATAATTTGATCATTTCGTTGTTTCTAAGTTTGCAAATGTTATATCTTTCCTTTAAGGAGGATTTTGCTTGATTCTTTATTGGACTGCATGGTTATAAGAATTGCAAAACTTAACACAGTTGCGATTTACTTTGGGATCTTGTGCACTGCAAACACAACTTTTCTTTGACTTGGCCAGACAACAAAAGTTATTTTCAATGTAGCAAATTTGCTTTGTACATTCCATTCATGCCCTGGACTCCTGCAGTCATGTGACTCATTGCCATGTGACCTTGGCTCATGCCATATTTTCAATGGGGAGCGCCAATAAAATCATTCACACTATATTAACTAATGCACCCTTGCCACGGCTATTTCTTCTTTAGGGGGAGACCAATCGCATGTACATCACAATCCTTCTTTTTGCTTATGCAATTTTTTTTTTACGGAATTTATTTTTTTTGGGGGGGGGGGGGGGGTAGAAAAAATTTTAGGGGGCTACAGCCCCCCCCCCCCCTAGCCCCTCCGTAGAACCGCGCCTGGTTGTATCCCTGTAAATAAGCAGCAAAAACGACTTTAAGAAGGGTGCATACATTGTACATTGGTACTGGGGAACATACATGTGGGTATTGGGGAACATCGGGTAGACCTTCGTAAAGCTAGAGTCCATCATTTGCAGCTAACCGAAAAGTAACTGGTGTCATTATTGTAGAAAAACATTCTTGGTTGAAAGATGGTAAGGGGACTAAACTCCCTGTGAAATTATTCCTTCTGGCAAGCTATCATTTTGAAGAAATCAACAAAAGAAGGCCTTTCCAACGGTGCTTCTTAAGACGCACCGTAGGAATTTAAATTAGTAGTTCGTTTTGTTATTCGGCGAAGCACGCTAGCATTTGAACAATGCACACGCGTGCGGTTCCTGCAATCGGCTCAGTGAGAACGTGTATCGGGCGCTGAATTCAGGCCCAATTCAAAACATGACTCAGCAACTTTTGATTTGAAATCGAGATCCTAGAATGCTGTTTTTCTCGGAATATACAGCTGCAGCTGAACTGAAATTTCGTCAGGTTAGTTGTTCAGCACCCTTCTTTAGAATTTGAGCACTTTTGTTGCTTCAAGCGAACAAAATGCACAAAATACAAATGCTGGACTAGGCCTACTTCATGTACCTTTAAGAATTTATATTTTTTTAACCAAATGTCAAATATTACACCAAGCTATCCTACCTTTTTAAATGATTTTTTTTAAAAATTGAAGTGAAGCAGAGAAAAAAAAGTTGGTAATTTGATATGAATTACAATGTCACTGGAGGACCAAAGGTCATGTACTTCTTGTTAATCATTGCTTTTCAAGATATTGTTGATTTTTTTTTTACCACCCTGTCTAGTTACGCAAGGTTGTATAGCAGGGAACGAGGCTTTACCTCTTTTTGCACCAAAAAAAGCTTCTATATTTCAATGTTTATGAAATTTTTAACATACGTATGACAATGGTGCTGGTCTGATCAACTTACTCATGATTTCGGTCAAATTAATTGATTTTAAGTGAGAAATGATTATATTTAACGTTGCTTTTGACTATTTAACCTTGATATTTGTTAAGGTCTACTTTTGATAAGATTATTTTGTTTTAGTACTATAAACGAGCAACGATCTGTAGTATTTGTGTTTAATTAACTTACCAAGTGTGCTCCTGAAAAGAGTTTCTCTGTTCTGTATCTTTGTTTTCTCATCAGTTTAAGCAATAAACAATGGTTTTTGTATTAATTTCACTAACGTGCTGCATTTATTTTCAATTTAATAAGTAATTTATGTAATTTCCACGACTAAAAAGTAATCAAGTGTGGTAGTCCGACAGTACAGTTCATCTGTTCTGTCTTGGTTTCTTATCAATTTTAGCAATAAACAAACAGAAAAGGGCAAACAAACAAGGGGGGAAACTTTATAGAAGACAATTAAAATGAGCATTTTGAAAGCACTGCAAGCATATGAAGCGGTGATTAGGTTCCAAGTTGGTGTTTATTCACAACCAAATGTCATTGAAATACTCAAATCACGTAAAATGACGGACAGAATCACGTCCAGTATGTAATTTAACCTACGACACTAGAATAAATACACTAATTAATAATAACCGCCCTGAATCCTTCAAAATGTACTTTGCCAAAGGGGAGGAATTTGGAGGATTGAGGTTACATGGCAAAAGCGCATTACTGATTTCGTACGATGCACTTTATCAAGGTCTTGGGCCGGACCTTGTGTTGTTTTTGCTCAGCCGTGCATAAATATAGATCTGGATAAGTCTGATATGTTGCCCATTCAATTCACCATCTATCTGTTGCTGCAAAAACGGCAAAATGTGAACATCATGACAGGAGAAATTTCATGTAGGTTATTATTACATGTACGTCTGATCAAATAATTTATTTTGGAGGAATAGAGTTGAACAACCCGTGTTTTCTTATGCCAGCTTCCCAATTCTATCAAAATCCAACAAAATTTAACAAGTGCTGCATCCGGATCCTATTGCACATTCTCCGACTATTAAACACCAATGAATTAATGCCCATGCAAAGTAATACTAGCTGAGCTGTATAGTCCCAAAACCATCAAAATCCATCACAACGATCCAGCACAGTAGACGATGGATTTTGGTAGATTTTGGAAAACAAAGGGTTAAGATACATTTACGTACTTAAAAACTACAGGATTGGAACTGTATGGTTTGTGAGATATGTATTTAAATTTAATTTAACTTTCTGTACATCAAATGATCCAAAATATGCTGACAGTATAAATACTTTTTTTTAAAGTTCTTGTCCTGCGCAGAATAAAATTGACATCTGGTGGTCTCTCAAGAAAATTATTTCTTTGTTTACAAAATTCCAGTATTTGCACTTGTACATCTATCAGTCAGTCTTCTTGTCATCTCCTGTTTTGATTTCTGTGCTGGCTCCATTTGCAGTCGTTGCGTCACCCGTTTTCTAAAAAAAAAAAGGGCCACAAAATGAAAATAATTAATAAGATATATTCATAAACCCAAATTGACCTATCGCGGTTTGCGAGTTAACCACGCCCCCTAGACATACCTATGGAATTCTGTAGGTTAAAGGGAATATACATCATTTGCTTTTGCTGTAATTTTCAGAAATGGATGGAATTGGGGGGTTGGAAATATATAGCACATATAGCTACACTGACTTTTTTGAGGTTGAAAAAAAACAATCATTTTCCTGTAGTCTGGTTCCCTGACTCCATATAAGAAGAAACAGAGCAGTTTACATACATTGGGGAATTGTAAGGTCAGGGAACCAGTCTAGCTGGCTTGTACCCGTTCATAGGTGTGTAATTGATTGCGAACAAGTGGGATGGTCAATTGGGGCCAGTATTTGAAAAAAAACCCAGTTTTTTCCAACGCTGGTCGGCCGACCAGCGTTGGAAATTGATACAAAAATACCACTTTTCTTGAAAATGACAGTATACCAGGTGCCACGATTTTACAGGATGCTTTACACTGTCATTCACTAACAGTCCAGCAAGGTATTTCAAAATGATTTGGAAGTTTCATTTTTTGATGTTTGCAAATGTTGTATTTTCCGTTTAAGTTTTGTTTGTCTCAGCTATTGTGCGTTCCGCGTCCATTTGTATGTACTTGAACAATATTCCACATGCTGCGTTGACGCGCTTCTACCGCGATAGATTAATTAACAACAAACATGGGCATGAATGTTGCTGGTACGAATTAAAATTCTGGTAATTGTTTTTCTTTTTTAAGTACATGCATCATTACAACAAAGTTGGAACAATTAAACATTTCTTGAGGTCTCCAACAGGCAATTAAATTGCGCACTGTTGCTGGTAGTCATTTTGAACAATTGATAATAATACGCCAGTTCGGTACAAATGTATCTTGATGAAGTAGTCCAAGTCAAAGGTCTTTCGGGATAAAATCGCCGACGCGATGTTTAATCTAAATGCCCATTTTGCTTGTTATTAATGCGCGTGCCTCGTGCGAACATCTCCTTGTGCGTTCATGTGCCTTCAATGAGCGTTCGATTATCCCGAATGAGTGTGACCCATATCATATCATTTATAGTTGAAATACGGAACTGGCTTTAAAAATATAACAAAACTGTTGCCAGAGACGCATACATATCACAATACAAATGGATTTAAAATTCCATTTAAAAACACTAATAACCATTCTAATATTACTGAAACTAAAAAATAAATCACATTTGTTTAAATTAAAAATTCTGTCCCTTTTAAATGATGTGATCTGAAATGGTAAATTTTTATTAAAATTTATTAAGAAAATAAGAAATTTATTTCATTTTCAACAGTGAAACTGTGAAAGCACTTATAAAAATACATGTATCATTATCTTAATTATCAATTTGAATGTTTTTAATAGTTTCACAATCAAAACCATGAATTTATGAAAGTAATCACATTCTGAGTTTTCTGACAATGTTTAAACTAAATTAAAGCGACATAAAGATTAAAGTAAGGCCGGGGGAAAAATATCATAATTAATACAATAAACAAACCTCTTTTTCCGACGAATTTGCTCCCGGTGGCGGTCCGCCAAACTGTTCCATCTTTTCCGCCTTGACACTGAACCAGTTCCGAATCTTCGCCGGCATCAGAGGCATTAAGTACGGCTGTAAAAACCGGTGAAACACCCACAACAGAACCGGGATGATGATGCACGGTAAACAAACCATCGTTCCGAGATTTTCTTCGTTTTGTTTCTTCCAGCTTCTGCGACGCAAAACTTATGTGAAGTAATCTCTCTGGAGAATGAGGCAGGGTGGAAAAGAAGTCACTGGGTAAAGAGAACAAAATTGGCGATTCGGTGAATTACACGTCGACTAAAAACTGCGTGATCATGATCGTTGATTCAATATTGATTGTGATGAAATAAAATTAAGTGGTTTTTTTATCATTTTAGTCAGAATCTGCTTCCATGTGATATTCTTATGGGTACGAGTCAGGGAGCTAGATCATTGAGGCGAGCAATTTTTAGTGTCTGGGCACCAGACATTGTTACATGAATCATATCAGCGTAGTCGATAGTCAGGTACCTCTCAAACTTGTGAATCGGAACAGCTTGCGCAAAGAAAAATACTTAATGTCGTAAAATACTGTGTTATGAGAAAGCTTCACCTATGAGCTAAAGGTAGTAAACAAATCTTCATTCAGTCTAACAGACAGGGTTATTAGTAATTTCTAGTTTTTAATTGTTAACATATAATTTGTATAGTTTTGGGGCATATCGTACTGTCGTACTCGTCTGGGAAAGAAACGGCGTACGTATTATTTTAAACACGAGAGGGCGCTTGTCAACACTGATTTTTTTTGGGGGGGGGTTGAATAAAAAGTTCCTCTTTTCTAAAATAGGGCCTAAATGCTACTTAATATTTTTTTTTTTTAAATGAAAAAAGAAGTGGCTATCGTTAGGGCAGCTGTTGATTAGCGCCCTCTACGATACTTTTTTGATACGCACGCAGGTATATAATTATTTGTTTCCCCACATTTTAGTGAGCAGTGCGACAGCTCAGTCGATCGAGGGTAGGATTTTGCACCGCGAGGTTGCGGGTTCGCATTTCAGTTTTGCACTCGAATTTTTTTCCTTTTCTAACCTGAGGCTTTGGAGGATTTTTTTTAAAAGGGACATAAAGTCCGAATTTCATAACGTTCAAATTCACTTTTTTTCCTTCAAATTTTATATTTTCTTCTCATGTTTTTATAAAAGTTGCAGTACTAGAAACTACTACCGTAACGATAGAAAATGGGAAATGCGTTACGGCTGCCGTAACGATAGCCACTGCGAATTAAAAATTATCGGAAAGAATTCCATATATATGGACGGCACTAATTTTTCCCTGCAATGACCCATCGGCCATCAGAAAGTGATAACATGTCCTAAGAAGTCAAATTTAGCAGGGAAAATATTGAAGCATTTTGTGAGAACACACTTAGAATTTTCAGACCAGTCTCATAGACATAGGGTTTGTACATGGGTGTCAAGTGACGTCCGTTTATGGAATTCTTTCCAAATTGTCTTCTAATTTTGTTTCATTCCCAGGAACAAAATCTAAATCTAGAATTTTATCTAGAATGAATTTATGATTTATTTTGTTTCACTTTCAGAATAATTGATATTGAGACACCACAATCAAAATGCCGGCCAAACTACGGGTGATGATTCGGCTGGCTCGTCACGGCTGCACCAACCGTCCCTTTTACCACGTCGTAGCCATCCACAATCGACGAGGTCGCGACAGCAGAGCTTACCTTGAACAGCTCGGGACCTACGACCCAATGCCTAACAACCACAACGAGAAACTCGTCAGTTTCAACTTTGAGAGGATCAAGTACTGGTTGGCTAGAGGGGCCCTACCTACCAGGCCTGTGGCCATGCTGCTAGGTACATAAACTTCATAACTTAACCCTAATCTTCCCAAATCCTCCCAAATCCTCTAAGCAAAATGGAGGATTTTGCAGGATTGAGGCTATATTGCAAAAACGTGTGGCTGATTTTGAAGGATGCACTGTGTCAAGGTCTTGGGCCGGACCTTGTGTTGTTGATGCTCAGCCGTGCATAAATTTAGGCCCAGATTATACTTGAAATCCTCCACACTGCTCCAGGATGTCACTGGCTCTGCGCCAACATAATTTACAGTGATTGCTGGAGGATTTTGCAGGATTGAGGCAGTGGTCACCCCTCCAAGGACCACATTCAAGAAATAATGGAGGATTTTGCAGGATTGAGGCTGTACGCAATTTTTACATGGAGGCAGTTGGAGGATTTTGCAGGATTGAGGTTGCATCCTAGCAAAAATGCCTAGGGAGTTAGGGTTTATGAAAGCCAATCTGTGAAAGATATGAATTTGGGATTAAGAAATTATTCTGGCATCCTGATTTTTTTTGAAATTCCCTTGAGCAATGTTTAAATATCATTGAACTGTATATTCTACTTGAATGTCATGTTGATACTAATCTTCATTTTGTTTCGGTTTCGTCATCTTCAGGTTTGTCTGGTTTCCTGCCTCTTCACCCAATGAGTACGGTGCTAGCCAGAAGAGCCAGGGCCAAAGCTGAGGAGAAGGCGAAGAGGGAAGCGGAGGAGGCAGAACAAGAAGAAGAAGAGATGAGCTGATGATGATGATGTTGCCGTGGAAACCAGGACTGCGTCACTCACTGGATGGCTTAGAGAAAGTCAATTTTGTTGAGACAGAAAAACTGGACCTGCCCTGCCTGTCAATTGAACAGTGTGCATTGACCAATTACAGCATGACTTCTGGCCATGTGACCACAAAAACTCAGTCAACTTCCTAATGGACTGTTCCATTGGCCGTAAGCCCCGCCCACCTTTGGTTTGTGTGAATGAATCTTTCCTGCTTGTCAATCAAACCGTGCACATTGACCAATTACAACATGACTTCTGGCCATGTGACCTCAAAAGTCAACTTCCTAATGGACTGTTCCATATTTGGCGATAAGCCCCGCCCACCTTTGGTTTGTGTGAATAAAACTTTCCTGCTTGTCAATCAAACCGTGCATATTGACCAATTACAACATGACTCCTGGCCTATGTGACCACAAAAGTCAACTTCGTAATGGACTGTTCCATATTTGGCCATAAGCCCCGCCCACCTTTGGTTTGTGTGAATGAAACTTTCCTGCTTGTCAATCAAACTGTGCACATTGACCAATTACAACATGACTTCTGGCTATCTGACCGCAGAAACTCAGTCAACTTCCTTGTGGACTGTTCCATTGGCCATAAGTCCCGCCCGCCTTTGGTTTGTGTGAATGAACCCTTCCTGCCTGTCAATCAAAAATTGACCAATTAGATGACTGCTTTTAGTCGGGTGACCCCAGTTGCTTGGTCAACCTCATTCATAAGCACTGTGAGAAATGTATACAGACAAAAGTGGGCGGGGCTTATAGTCCAATCCGTAATTAACCAGTGCTTAACAAAGATGGGTCATCAGCCAACATTCCATTTGTTTTACATTGCATGTGACTGGTTACCAGCTAAATTACTTTTATGTAAATAAGTAAGCAGTAATAAGCAGCTTTGTTACATACGACCAATCCAAATTGTTTAAGGCCAAAACAAAAAATAACTCTGTTTCCCAATACTCTACCTACCCTATTTTGACAGCCCCTACCCTAATTTTGTTTTGGGAAAAATGAGGGGAAAAAACCCCCAAAACCATCATTTCTACCTTTTACCCTTGGCTGCACGCAGACACCTCCATATGATCGTACACAAAAAAACCCCAAAAAGTCCCTACCTACCTAGCCTATTTTTAAATGCCATGTAATCGGAAGCAGAATTTTAATTATTCCACGTTTCAAAATGACAGCACACCAGGTGCCATGATTTCACAGGATGCTTCAGACTACAGTCGAGTCTCGTTAATACAAACTCGTTCGGACCTAGCCTAATTGTTTGTTATATCAGAATTTTGTATTAAAGAGGAACATCAGTCCCATTCATTGTGCACATAAACGTACATTCGGGACTAAGGCTTTATGTTTGTTATAACCAGAATTTTGTATAAACAGAGTTTGTACTAACCAGATTCGACTGTATTATCATTCACTTACTGTACAGTAAGTTATTTTATGGTTAATTTGGTCGTTTTGTTTTTTGATATTTGCAAATGTTGTACATGACCTTTATTTAACAATACAATGCGGAATTCGAAGCACTGATATTTCTTGTAATAAAGCTACGTTTCATGAGATGACTCAGTGGTTTTGGTTTTTTGTGTGTGTATTGTTTTGCTCATTTGTTTACAGTGATGAGATATGTGGGTCGCTTTTTCCCCAAAAACTAACAAAAAGGATCTGAATCAGCTACATGTATCTGTGCATAAATCTACCCAACATTCCATAAGATTGGAGATTGAGTTATTTAAGAGGCATAATACAACGGCCACCCCCCCCCCACTTCCCAGCCCAGCCCCCAAATAAACAAAGTGACCCCTATTAAATGCACTTCAAAAAGAAACTTTTAAAACTTTTTTGTGATGATCAAAACATCCGTGGAGAGGAGTGCACTGCTGTTACACAAACAATCAAACAAATCAAGATGGCGGCTCCCATGGAAGACAATTCTGATAAAGACGACGCCGAAAATATCTTGTACGACCTGCTAGTACTCACAGAATGGCCGCAGGAACCAGAGACTTTAGTAAGTACACATTTTCTTCGGAAAACTAAGAAGGCATGGGGTAAAGAGATTTGATGATTTAGGTTGCTCAATGAAAAATGGCATAGTTGTGGTCCACGTCACCAACCGATGCCATTCGAACGGGCGTTAATCGTTATGCGCTCTCCGTGTATTTCCGACAGATATGCATTGGCCCGCATACACCTAGCTGGAGTTACCCAGCCCTGAGTTTTATCATTGGGTTGTCATCTAGATGACAACCCAATGATAAAACTCAGGGCTGGGTAACTCCAGCTAGCATACACCCATTTTTGAATTGTGAGAGGATTAACATTCACATAAAAATGCCATTATATCGTGTGAAAAATCTTCATTAGCACATACAAACTTATCGCGAAAATTCACCTATGCAAATTGGGGTCAACACGCCCCTCATTATGACGTCAACGTTGAGTTCGTGCTTGCGCTCTTGCCATCAATTTCAGCCCGACTCGCTTCAGTTTTATGAATGAAATCATTATGCATCGGAGAGTGAACATGCCCGAAATTTACAGTAGAAAAGCTCATGATATCTACTTTCTTTTGCCGAAGAAAGCGTAAAAATCGATGAGCTATTGCTTGAGTTTTGACAGTTCAAACATTTTTTAGCGGTTTTTTTTTTAGGAACCAAAACTTCTTATTTTTCGAGGGAGTCCATATTTTTAATCCTAAATTTCTTTCTTCTCGAATTTGGTTGGGAAAAACCGGAATTAGTTCCATATAGAACAGGTTTTCAGCTTTGTAGTGGTGTGGCACATGTGGGTGGTCGGTCTGATACGGCGATGGTCGCGAGCAATATGCATAAAAATTGCTCGCTAGAACTGCCCAAAATTGCGAATGATAGTGAAGTAATCACGTGATATAAACACGTGCAACGTGCTGGAGATATATATAGCTCAGTGGAAGACGGTTACGAAGATTAAAGGGATCCCGTTTGATTAAAGGGATCCCGTTTGATGAAATGTGTGTGTGTCTCTTTTTTTCTGTCCCTTTTCCCCTGTATCCCGATGCGACGGGGTTGGGCGGTGGGTTGGGGTGGGGATGGCCCGCGGGTGGGGCGGGGGAGGCCTGCAGGTGGGGTGGGGGAGGGGAGGGGATGGGGGGGCGGGGGAACAAAGACACAGTGGGTGGAATATGCACATTCTTTGGTTGAAGGGCCATTGCATATATCCAAACACCTTGAGGGGCGGTGGGGTTCCCTGGGTGGGGGAAAGGAACGGGAGGGGGTACTGAGAAACAGGATAATGGAATATTTCCTGTCTTTCATTTCTTACACCTGCACTATATCAGGACCCCATGGAAGGAGTGCACATAAGGGGTTGCCGGTGGAGGGTGGGGGTGGGGAGGATGCCTCGTGAGTGTAGAGGGGGGCCGGGTAGAGTACTCAAAACCAGGAAGCTTAAAACTGGGGCTCAAAAGGAGGAGGGTGGAATTTCACATTTCCTTTTCTTTTTTTCGGTCCTTGCAACATATCCCGACCCTAGTTGGCGGTGGGTGGTGGGGGCCCCCACCAACACAGAAATCTTGATATGCAAATTAGGTAAACAGCGCCGCTCATTATAGCATCATCATGAAATTCTTGCTGACGCGCATGCCATCTACTTCGGCCAATTTTCGGCCAGACTCCTTCAGTTTTATGAATAATATCACTGTAGGCCTACATCGGAGGATGCACCTGCAAGAAATTTACATGCTGAAAGCAACAGAATGATGTCCACTTCCTTTTGCCGAAGACAGCGTCAAAATTGTTAAATGAAAGGGTGAGTTTTGACGATTAAAATATTGTTTTCGCGTTTTCCTTTTTGGAACTCAAACTTCGTATTGTCCAAGGGAGTCCATCTTTTCAATCCTGTTTTTCTTCCTTCCAACATTTTGTTTGAAATCAAATGAATTAATTCCGAGTAGTTGAGTTTTTTAGCTGGTGAATGGTGTGGCCGAAGTGGGTGGTCGGTTTAATAGTGCGATGGTCGCGAGCAAAATGCATGGAAATTTATCACTGGAACTGCCAAAAATTGCGAATGATTTTCAATTATTGATCACGCCAGCTATATCCGGCCCGCAGGCACCGCGCGCGTTCTAATAAAAACCCAAGATTAATAAAATGATCGGTTACACCTCTATGTTCCGACACCCCTATGTTCCGACTGCACATATTCCTATTCCTAACCCTAACCCTAACCGGGAGTAACACAATATAGGTTGTCGGAACATAGGGGTGTCGGAACATAGAGCAGTCACCAAATAATCAAGATGTTTTGTTTTCTGATAAATGATGTGACTTTATTATTGGGAATACCACTTTCTTTTCCCCTTTCCCCTGCCCTGGATACCATATTCCGACCCTGGGGCGGGGGGGGCCGGAGCGTGGTGTTCAAACCACGCCAAGAGGGCTGAAATTGTTTTTTCCAACAAGTGAAGTTAGTCTTTTAATTTGGTGCAATGACGCTCCCCACCAGACTTTCTTTACTGCGATATCATGGACCGGGCCGGGTTGAGGCGGGATCAGATTATAAGTCCGACGCTCATAGGTTCGACGCCTCATAAGTCCGAAATTTCGACTTATGAGGCGCGGACTTTATTTATTCGCCATAGATCCGACGCCTCAGAGTCCGACGCCAAAAGTCCGACAACGGAAAACGAATGTCGGACTTACGAGGCGTCGGAGCTATGAGGCGCCGATCTATGAGGCGCGGATTTATGAGGCGCCGGACCTATGAGGCGTCGGACTTATGGGCCTTTATTTGGTTAGTGATTTGATTTTGTCGGACTTATGAGGCGTCGGACCTATGAGGCGTTGGACTTATGAGCGGACCCCGTTGATGCCGGGTAGGGGTTGTGGGGGGGGGGGTTCCCAAAACAAAGAGGGTGGAATGTCCTTTATGTTCTTTTAGTTATAATCTTAAGACGTGCTGCTCTTGGGGGGAGAGAGGTGGTGGGGCCGCATGAGTCGGGGGGGGGGGGGGTTAGAGTACGCCAAACCAGGAGGGTTGAATATCCCGGGGAGCATCAGAAGGGGAGGGCCTGGAATTTCCCAATCTTCTTTTTTTTTCATCATCATCATTATCATCATCATCATCATCATCATCATCAGACGTCGTAGGCTACTGCCCGTTGACGCAACAACCGTCCACTTCTTCTGGATGTGTGACTGGTGCATGGGTGACTTTCCTTCGCCTGAAGGGTCGCCGCAGTTAGTTCAGCCACGCTGAGGCCGCTCCACCGGGTGAGGCCGTCTATCCAGCGGAGTTTGGTCCTTGCATTATATCCCGACCCTTGGGGGCAGAGGGTGGGGGCCCCGACAAACTATTCACAGAAACCTTCGTATGCAAATTAGGTGAACAGCTCTGCTCATGATGACGTCATCGTCAAGTTCTTGCTTTAATACGTGCATGACATCGTCTTCGGCCAATTTCGGCCCATGTCCCTGGGAGTCCACCTCTATTTTTCATCTTTCTAACAATTTATTCCGAATAGTTGAGGTTTTCAGCTGTCGAATGGTGTGCCACATGTGGGTGGTCGGTTTGATAGTGCGATGGTCGCGAGCAATATGCATTGGCATTTTTCGATTGAACAGCCAAAAATTGCAAATGATTTTCAATTGATCACGCCATCACCGCTATGCTCTAATAAAAACAAGATTAATCTAAAAGCAATATGTTTTGTTTTCTGATGAGTGATGCACCTTTCTTGTATTGTTGGGAGTCGGCCTACACCCTTTCATTTTTCATTTCCCTGTCCTGGATATCATATTCAGACCCAGGGGGGGGCGGGTGCGTGGTGTGCGGTTCAAGCCATGCCAAGAAAGCTGAAATTTGTTTTGCAACAGTGATTTTTGTCTTTTTACGGTGGTAGTGCAATTACGTTCCCGACCCGACTTTCTTTTTTACTGCGAGATGGGACTGGGTTGGGGTATGGGGGGGGGTTGAGGCCGGGTAGGGGTTGTTGGGGGTCGGGGGATTTTCTTCCAGTGATTCGCAGTTCCAGATCTGCATGCCCAGTGGGTGGGTGTGGGAGTGGGCAGGGCTGGTGGATTTACCAAACAAAGGATTGCATATTCTTCAAGTGATTTTATTCAGACCTGCATACCCGTGGGTGGAGGGGGGAGACGGGTTGGATTTCCCAAAACAAAGAGGATGGAATATCATTCCTGTTCTTCCAGCGATTAATCTTAAGACATGCTGCTCTTGTGGGGAGGTGCGAGAGGGGGGTGAGCAAGGTGGAGAGAGAGGTGGAGGGGTTATAGTACTCCAAACCAGGAGGGTTGAATATCCCCGGGAGAGCCGCAGATGGGGAGGGCCTGGAATTTCTAAATCTTCTTTTGATTTGGTCCTTGCATTATAATCCCGACCCTTGGGGCAGAGGATGGGGGCCCCGACAAACTATTCACAGAAACCTTCGTATGCAACTAGGCGACTGCTCCGCTCATGATGACGTCATTGTCAAGTTCTTGCTTTATTACGCGCATGACATCGTCTTCGGCCAATCTCACTGGGAGTCCATCTCTTCAATCCTATTTTTCTTCTTTCCAACATTTGGTTCGAATTCAAATGAATTTATTCCGAATAGTTGAGGTTTTCAGTTGTCGAATGGCGTGCCACATGTGGGTGGTCGGTTTGATTGTGCGATGGTCGCGAGCAATATGCATGGACATTTTTCGAAGGAACTGCCAAAAATTGCGAATGATCAGTATACAGTATACACGTACGTACGTGCAGCAGAGCAGGGATCTACCCGATGTTCCCCAATACCAATGTTCCCCAAATCCATAGGATTAGGGTTAGGGTTAGGGTTAGGGTTATATTGGTAAGGATTTCGAGGAACATGGTATTGGGGAACATCGGAATTGGGGAACATGACATGCACCCGTGCAGGAGCTATGGAAGAAGTGTTACAAAGCAAGGATTCCGTTTGTTGGTGGCCTTTTTTTTCGTCCCTTACTATCCCAAAGCGACGGGACGGGGTTGAGTGGGTGGGGTGAGGGAGGCCCGCGGGTTGGAGTGCAGGTTGGAAGGGTGGGGACGTTGGGGGCGGTGCACCGGGAACACTCCATGCACATTTTTTATTGACCCTTTTGGCCTTGCCCATTATCCCGACCCCTTGGGGCGGGGCGGGGATAACATTTCCTTTGTTCCTAATTTTTCCTTTTTCCGTGCACCATTATCCAGACCCCGGGGAAGGGGAGTTAGGGGCGGGGAGGGGCGAATGGGGATGGGGGCAAATGGGGATGGGGGCCGTCCCCACTTCTACGCCTGTGCAATTAAACGTGGGTGTGTGTGGGGGTTAGAGTACTCCGAATCAGGAGGTTGGAATATCATGGGTTTTTTTATTCACCCTTTGCGCTGTCCCCTGGCGCGGAATGGAATATACTATGGGGTGAAATTATCCTATTTTCATGCAATGATGTTTTGGGGGTTTTTTGTGGGGGGGGGGGGAGGGGGGGGGGGGGGGTTTAATACAAAAACTTAAAAAAAGAAATCATGAACATTAAAAATTTAAAAAAAGTGAAAATTGCAGAAACGAATATCTCATATCTCTTTTGTGAAAATGTTGTGGCTCTGAAAAGAGCCGTTTTGGTTTTAGTTTGTTGATTCGATGATTTCTTCGAAGGCTTGGCCGACACTTTCTTCTGCTTGCTCGATGTGTTCTTGCTGGCTGGCTTCTAGGCTGGCTTGAGCTTGATTGACTTGGCTGGCATGGCTTGGTGGAGGATTTCTTGACAGATGTATATTTGACTTGGATGGCGTTTTCTTGGCAGCTTTCTTGGGTGACTTCTTCGGCGCGGGTTTCTCGACTTTATTCACCATTTTGGCTTTCTTGGCTTTTCTGCAATCTTGGCTTTCATTTTTCGTTCCTTCTTGGCCTTGATTCTCTCCTTCTCCTTAGCTGCCTTATTAGCCTTGGCTGGCAGCCTTCTCTTTCTCCTCGGTGGTGTCAAACTTGAACGTACCAGCGGCTCCCTTACCTGCCATCCGAGTGGGGCCGTATCATAAGTCCGACGCCTCATAGGTCCGACGCCTCATAAGTCCGAAATTTCGGACTTATGAGGCGTCGGACTTATGAGGCGTCGGACCTTTGAGGCGTCGGACTAATGGGCCTTTATTTGGTTAGGGGATGCGATTTTGTCGGACTTATGAGGCGTCGGACCTATGAGGCGTCGGACTTATGAGTGGACCCCATCCGAGTGAGCCTCCAACTTCATTGATTCATGTTTCATTATTTAAAAGTTTACTCTAGCATGGCTTATTACAAAGAAATTCTTAGGGTGGATTATCTGGATCCGCACGTCCGTACCCCCGTGGGCGTACCAAACACCTCCCTTATACATTCTATAGGCATGCAAAAAAAAACATATCTTTTTTCGCCTCTTTGGCCGACGTTCTGACTTGGTGGGTCCTTTTTCCGCAAGTTCAGAATATTTTCTCTAAAAATTGGAGCAAACTACATGTATTTGAAATGCCTTCCTTTGTCAGAAACCAACAAAATAGAAACTGCATTCTCATGTTTAGACGATACACAATAACATCAGAGGAGAATAACAATCAGTACTGACGAACTATTCGCTCACAAGATGCCTTTGATCACTAGTTCTCCATAATTATTTAGAGTATTTTGTATTCGGAGTATTCATCATTTTCCATCGTTTCCAATGACCTTTCAATAACATTGGACTTAAAGGGAAATCTTAAGGGCTCCGCTAAGCCTCATATAGGTCAGACGCATATAGGCCCCGAGTCCGGCAAAATCTAATATGAGGCCCATAACTTATAAAATTCCGACGCCTAGGTCCGACACCTCATCATTCCGACGCCTAATAATTTGGAAATTTCGGACTTCCGAGGCGTGGCGGGGGTCCAGGTTTATCATCGGAGGAGTCGGACTTGCGATATATAAGGCCCCAACCTTGATAGTATAGCCTCCCATGCAGCTACGGAACAACTCGAAATTTCGGTTAATCGGGGTATATATATTGTTTTATTTCGTAGTACTATGCAGTTTTCTTTGACCATGGAGGGATGGTTTGAATTTCAAGTTTTGAGTTATCAGTGTTGACTTTATCCAGATTTCGCTTATTCCAATTTGTCAGCGTTTTCACGAAGGGATGAATTTGCCGCAATAGGTGTTGGGGTTTAATGGTTAGGGTTAGGTTTGGGGAACAGGTATAACATAATGCACCCGTTGAACTTGCAGTGGTTGTCAGAAAAGAGGTTTTAAGTTGGTCACGATTTGGAATAAACATTTCGCCTACTACTGACTAACTTTTGAAACACAGATGAAACTTCAAAGATGTACCAATTACAGAATAATGGAACAACAATTGCGAGGTACCGGTATCGTAACTAATCCCCATAGATGTTTGTCTGGTCGTGAAAACTAAATCCCACACACTTGTTGTTTTGGCAAATTGCCGATACCCATTCCCCACCCTTTGCACGAATTTGTCTCTTCGTAAAAAGTCAAAAGACATTCAGGTGAAGTTTTCTCAACATTGATGTTATGATTTCGTTGATTTCATCTGATTTTGACCCAGACTTCTTTCCAAAAAAGTTCGTTGCGTGCATTTACCAATTTCAGCCGGAACAAGAATTTTGAAAAGAGGTATGATTTTTGGACTGATAATTTAGTCCCTCCGTAAAAACGCTGAAAAACTTTTGCAATTTGATTCAAAAAATTTCAAAACTATTTTTTAGAAGACTTGTCATGCTTACTGCTTACTTACTTTGATTCGATTTTTTAAAGAGCGAGTTTTTGACTATGTATTAGCCTGGGGGAGATGATAATCTGGATTGTTTGTTTTGCGTCTGTTCTTTGACGACTCTTCTGAATTGCCCCCATGATCTACCCCTTTCGTGAAGTTGGCATCAAGTGTATTTCCTTTTATTTTCATGCCTTTGTTGTTATAACTTCTCGACATTATTGACAAGTGGTGAACATTCATATTCGTACTTTTATTAGTCATCTAAGTTAAAAACAAACACATTCTTGTCCTGGTGTAAAATCAAAGAGTAAAAAATAAAAACAGCATGCAAGAACTGACAATAGTATAACTTACATTTAAATTAACCTATGAATAAAATATGCCTAACATAATAAAATTTAAAATGATAACTGACAGCAAAAAGACACGATGCTTATCCGTCCCGGGCTAGCACTGTGACAATAAAATATAACTTAAAAATATGCCGGGGAAAAAAGGATAAGAACTTTAAAAATGTTTTTTTTTTCATCGTCGTAAAATCCACAGGTTCAGATTTTGAAAAGTTATTAAACTTAAATAAGGCTATTTTGTACTGTGTTTTCCAGTGGCTAATTCACAACAAATGATGTAGGAATCTATACGATCTTTCATATTTGCTGTATTATTATGTAACTTTGAATATAATCCAATTGCATTTTGGTCAAAAATAAAATGAAGCAAGCTTCGAGTTGAACTCCGTTTTAAAAAATTGACTTGAAGCCCCCGATCCCCTGGATCATCCAATACATGTACAAACGCATTTGTATGCAGTATGCATGCAGTGCATAGTGTGCCTGGCCGTGGCGTGGGAACGTATCAGATTACATATCGGCCGACCGCAATATCGATCGGTTCAAAAATAGAGGGTCCGCGCGGGAATTGACCTAGATTGACCCGCAAACGTTCGGGTTGTCTGTGACGTAGGCAAGTCACCGACATATTTTTTCTAAAAATGACTGCAAGTGCGCAGGCGTGCAAATTTCCGCACGATGCATAGGCCAAGTTCGTATGTGATTAGATCATCCACTGAACATGCTGAAGCCACTGTTTTCTTCATAATCATCTAGCTTTCTACTAGCTAAATGAAGGTCATCATTGCAAAAATGATGATAATGAATCTGGGACTAAGAAACATTTCCAAATAAATAGGCCCCCTACTTAGAAAATTTTCTTGACTCTCCATAGACTTTGTACACAATTGCGAAAGTGGCGTCAGGTTGCAACATTTTTTTCCCATCCATCTACAATGTCATTGCTTTCTTTTTGTTGCTATAAAAAATTGTCAATCTCAATCTAGCTGGAGTAACCTCAGCCAGTTTTAACATATAGTTCATTTTTTACAACTAAAATTGTGACATGTCTGATGAAGATTTACCTACTTTTCTTTTAGTTTGCTATGATTTTTCTTTGTGTTTTTTTTATTAGTCTTAATTTTGCATTTGCTGGTTTGTGTTATTAACTGTTATGTTATTCTTGTTGTTTACATTAAATTTTTATGACGAACAGTTTATTAACAGCAAACTCTCTGTCCCTGACGCCAAATTGTTTTTTTACATGTACTTGGTTTGAAAACAGAGTTACATGTATGTCAGTATGAATAGTAACTACAGTAGTTTTGCTTTTCAATTACAGTTTTTTTTTATAAAACATTATCAGAAACCTTTTTTGCTCAGGGGCCGTGGCCATATTAACCCATACCTTAAATCCTCCATAATTCCTCTTTGCGAAATGGAGGATTTTGCAGGATTGATGTTAATGGCAAAAGTGTGTAGCTGATTTTGGCAGATGCACTGTGTCAAGGTCTTAGGCCGGACATTGTTTTGTTTATGCTCAGCCGTGCATAAATTCGGGCCTAGATTATACTAGATTATCCTCGACACTGATCCAGGATGTCACTGGCTATCCCTCAACTGCTCAACCTATGTGGTGCGATCAAGCTATATGAGTCGTTTGTCGACCCTGGTCAATATTTTTTTTACAGTTTTGAAAAGAGCACAATCTCAGCATTACTGCTGTGAAAACTGCATGCTGATTCCATCTTTAGTTCAAAAATTACGGAGGTGGGAACACCAAGAGATGTGATGAAGTGATGTGATGAAGTGGCCCTATTTTGGCCTGAATAGCCAAATGAAAATTCCTGACAAACGACTCATTTAGCTTAATCGTATCACATATTGACAGTGATTTTGCAGGATTGAGGTAGTGGTCACCCCTCCAAGGACCACATTCAAGAAATAACGGAGGATTTTGGAGGATTGAGGCTGTATGCTATTTTTACATGGAGGCAGTTGGAGGATTTTGCAGGATTGAGATTACATGCTAGGAAAAAAACTGCCTCAGAGGCAGTTTTAAGCAATACTTACTTGATGTTTTGTGTTTAATTTAAAAGCTCAGTATTTTTTTTTTATTTCAAATTTCTTCATATTCATTTCAGACAAAGGTCATTGCCGAGAAGCCTAAAGGATCCCTTGTTGGAAAGGTGTCATCGGCTGCTTACAGTAAGTTTAATTTTCATCCCATTGACATGACACATTATGTACCAAATCGATTCAGTGTGTGACATCATGTAACTACATGTACAATCGGCTGAATGAGAATCATGCCCCGAATGCTGAGTTCGGGATTGTGTCACGAAGGGGCACCATTTAAAATACGACTTTGCAACTTTTGATTTGAAAACAAGATCCAGGATATTGTGTTTCTCAAAATTTAGCATTCACAGAACCGGTATTAGGTTAAGAGTTATTAAGTACCCACCTTTAGATTTGGAACACTTTTGTTGCTATAAAATTAAAAGAAATTAATTATCCATCTTATCTTTATAAAGTGTTTGTTTTGTTACTTCCAAATTTGATGATCCTCAAGAAATTATAACACAGTCATCATAAATGATCAACCCTCCTATGCAAACATTCATTCTGTGCAAAGTTGTCCTTTCAGTCAAAATCAGTCAAGTGATTGTTTTCAACTGTTAAGTGCTCCCAGCCTACATTTACATAAAGCAGGATTGACTGGCTGTGACTTCTTATGTAACTTGACACAGCTATGCTTTGACTGTAGGTGATTGATAAGCCAGTTGCATGCCTACATGTACCACTTGCCTGCTTTTGTCTGTTGACTGAATTTGACTAGTCACAGTGCCTACAAGAAATATGATCTGACTGTTGGTGACTAGCCGGTGTAAAAGGCATGGCAGGGGAAGAGGATTGATTTTTTTTTGACTGTCTGTGACTGTTCATACAGCAAGAAGGTTTAACTATTTCAGCTACTTGCAACTTTTTTTGGTGTGTAATGATCAGCTTTTTTTCTTTTCCATATTAAGGGTCAGCATGGACATTCCTTCGCAGTACAGGATTGCCATTAAGGTGAGACAAGTTTTACCGTCTGCATCCAGATTTGATTTTCTCGCGAAATGTGATCGCGATTTAAGATCTAGTTTTCCTGCCATTATGTCATCAATAGAGGGCTCCCCTCAGTCTTCGACACAATATGTCCTTGTACGAATGCTATCTATCCCATCAGTATACAATGAAATAAAACAAGGTCATGTTTGTACTCGACCTGTGTTTATTGTGGCAGGAGATATAAGCATTGTGTTCTTTAGTTTGTCTGTGCACATGTATGTATTGATGAAGGCATTGCAAGTGTGTCATACCATAATGCATGGGCGAATGACCACTATTTTACAAGTTGCTTTGTCCATGAATGCAAAGTGGTGGAGTTAAAGGTAATACAACATTTGCATGTGCTGCAATTTTCAGAAATGGATGGATTTGGGGGTTAGTATTTTATAGCAAAATTGCACTGATCTGTGTAAAGTTTTGTGTTCAAAGATGCTGGAAAACAAAGGGGAACAAATTGTTTTTGTAGTCTGGTTCCCTGACCCCACTTCAGATGAAACAGCAGTTTATATACATCGGGGAATTGTCAGGTCAGGGAACCAGACTAACTAGCTTGCACCTGTTCATGGATGTGTGGCTGATAGACAAAACGACTTACACATTTTGTGAATTGGGGGCAGCATTTCAAAAGAAGTCAGTTTTCTCCATATGATGGTCAGCCGACAATCATTGGAAATTGACACAAAAATTCCACTTTTCTTAAAAATGACAGCGCACACCAGGTGCCACAATTTCGCAGAATGCTTGAGATTATTATTCATTTACAGTAAAGTAAGGTATTTCATACTAATTTGGTAGTTTTATTTTTAATGTTTACAAATGTTGTATATTACCTTTAAGATTCAACAATGTTCTTGTTCTGATGATTTTTTTTGTTCCAGGACATCTACTCCTTGCTCCTTGCCGGCAGCTCTCATCAAGCTGATCAATGCACAGATCAACTGGCAAATGGCTACCACGAGGTACAAACAATATATCAAAATAATTTTCCCTCGGACATCTCCAGATTCTGGTTCAAGTTCAAGAGCAGGTTTTTTTTTTCTTTTTACCACTTCTGAGAGCTCCATCGAACGGACACTGGTTTAACTGGTACAACTTTTTTTATTGTGAATGTGCACAAAGCCAAAGCGTCTTTGCCTGAGCGTCAGGCATTGTCAGGAATGCGTTCGAATGTCTCTCTCAGTGGTCTCCCCCAACTCTCCTTTTCTTACCGTTGAGGGGGTACTTGTGCACAGATCCCATAGCATGAAAATCGGTTCAGTGTCGAGCGTTTTTCACATTTTTACCAACACTGCATGCAAATATTTCTAATAGCAATAATTACTGTCGGGAGCATGGAAGTTTAACCATGAGCAATGTACATGTACAGTGGCTGGGAGGGGCCAACAAGTGCCATTCATAAATACCAAAGAGAGTTTACCCATTCCCATTGGTCGAGAGTCCATCACGTGCATGGTCTTAAACACTTTTCCAGTGTCACATGAAATTTGGACTCCTGTGAAATCTGGTGCCTTTTGTCGTTTTATTGGTTGAACATTCACAATCCTCAGGCACCCATGCGCAATACTACCAGTGAGTCAGTATTTCATAGTCCTCAATTCACACTGCACCGGCACAGCTGCGTTCTGCGCAACATCGTGCAGTGCACGTGAGTCATTCGCAAATTTCTATATCAGGAGTTGTTTACGACGTTTCCCGATATGGACATTCCGTTATATAGCTAGAGGGGTGTTTCCGAAAACAAGAAGTAAATTTGTTGAACAACATAGTTGGAAATAATATTTGACTTGTTTTCACTTTTGGACCGAAAAGTTTTGATTTTTTGACCGAAAAGGTATTTATAAATGGGAATAAATATGTGCTTGGCTGGTATTAAACACTATGTTTAAGACCAGTTGGAGTCTGGTTGCTGATTATTAACTAAGTCAAGACTCCAACCGGTCTTAAACAGAGTGTTCAAAACCAGCCAATCACACATTTATTCCCTTATTTAAGCGTTCAGTTGTTTTTGGCATTGAACATTAACCCTAACCCCCTAGGCCTCAATCCTCCAAAATCCTCCAAAATTTTTCAACTCCGCCTAAATTTTTCAAAATTGTCAGACAGTCCTGCCTCAAAATGCATTCATCCTCAATCCTCCAAAATCCTCCTCATCCCAAAACTTTGCACTTGTGTTTAAATGAAGGATAACCAACGCCAAATCCTTCAAAATCATCAGACAGTCCTGCCTCAAAATGCATTCATCCTCAATCCTCCAAAATCCTCTTGTGCTTCATTCACCATTCATCCTCAATCCTCCAAAATCCTCATGTGCTTCAATCACCATTCATCCTCAATCCTCCAGAATCCTCATTTGATTCAATCACCATTCATCCTCAATCCTCTAGAATCCTCCAAAACCGCCAGGAGGATTTTGGAGGAGTGAGGTGGGTTAGGGTTAAACATTTTGTCAGTCTTGATGTGCAGCTCCATTTTTTTACGGCAATGCAGTTTTTCAGGATGAATTGAAAACACCAAGTACTTGACAAGAATGAGTCTTTCTTATTTGCACAACATCTTTGCAAATGTTTATTTAAACTGGATTTTTATCTGTCCAACAGCAACGACCGATTGCTGGCTATCCTTGAAGACAGTTGTATTGAGATCCGATCAGCCAGGGATGACTATACCACCAGTCTTGGCAAATGCTCAAGTAAGTCCATACTGCCATGAAAACAGAAATTGTTGGGTCCTGTAAACCCCAGCCAGAAAGGGCCGACACTCTCTGCATTGTAGTGAGTTATTCACAAGTCCTCCAGCCCCAAGCCAACTCACAAGCTGTTCAAATGAACTCTTAAATACAAAAGCATTCCTTTGTTGTTGTTCATCCTCTGTTACCTGTGACTGGACTTGTGACTGGACCCTGACACCTCCCCTTACCACCCCCTCCCCCACCCCACCCCACACCGCAGACTACAGGGTGAGTCAAAAATAACGAAACCCAAATGTCGGGACCATTGTTTTTGTGAAGTTCTGCATGTAGCACTTTCAGAATCTAGGATATGAAAGCCCAATTCATAAGCTTTATTTTAGTACAAGAATCATTCAAATCACCTTTGCAAGTGACAGGATTTTAAACACATCCACCGTTTTAAAGTCTTGTCCACGGATCACAAGAAGGTAAGTGTTTCTTCAGCACAACGAAAACAAATCACATAAACTAGCTAGGATGTGTGTGAACTGTTTTCGGCCGACCAGTGTTGGAAATTGATTCAAAAATACCATTTTTTTGAAAATGTCGGCACACCAGGTGCCACGATTTTTCAGGATGCTTTAGACTGTCATTCACTAACAGTCCAGTAAAGGTACTTCATAATGATTTGGTAATTTTTTATTTTTTTTTGATGTTTGCAAATGTTGTATTCCCTTTAAGCATTTTGGCTCATTTTCACATTTGTGTCTTTTTCAACGATGATCTCATCATTTTTCTGTAGTCCCTAAGGACCCATACCCCCAATGGAGACAGCTAGCCTGGAGTCCAGACTGCACCATGCTAGCCTGTTCTGACAGCAGTGGCAACGTACGCGTTGTGGATCTCATGGGTAGTATCTTGTTCACTATAGACAAGGTAAGATTCTAGTTTATGGAAATTTCATGAATTATAAGTCTGAATTATAAGTCTGATAAAACAGACTCGGTGTAAATATAAAAGTTCAACTAGTGATTTAAGCGAATTTAAAACGGTGTCTGAACGTAGCCATACACAAAAAGTCAGTTAACTAAGAATATACTTAAATACTTCCTAAGAGCTGTGGGACACTGAAATATAGGTGTTTATTTTGTAAAATTTGATTCAATTTATTAACTCCGTAGGACTTTTTGCTAGGATGTAGCCAGGCGCGGTTCTACGGGGGGGCTAGGGGGGGGCTGTAGCCCCCCAAAATGTTGTCTAGCCCCCCCAAAATAAATTCCGTAAAAAAAAAAAAAAAATTGCATTAGCAAAAACAAGGATTGTGATGTACATGCGAACAGTCACCCCCTAAAGAAATAGTCGTGACAAGGGTGCATTAGTTAATATAGTGTGAATGATTTTAGGATTTTATTGGCGTTCCCCATTGAAAATATGGCTTGAGCCTCCCTCCCCTATTGATTTTCGGAGGCCTAAGTGTCTGGAAAAAAATAACCGGTCTACATTTCAGCACGCCTCCCTGAAAAAAATTCTTGATCCACCGTGCTAGCCCC
Source organism: Patiria pectinifera (assembly GCA_029964075.1). NCBI lineage: Eukaryota > Metazoa > Echinodermata > Asteroidea > Valvatida > Asterinidae > Patiria > Patiria pectinifera. The sequence goes on along the minus strand of CM057129.1, from coordinate 5,295,641 downwards.
CCCAAAATATTGGTTCTAGAACTGCGCCTGGATGTAGCCTCAATCCTGCAAAATCCTCCAAATGGCCTCATGGAAAAATGCCATAAAGCCTCAATCCTGCAAATTCTTCCATTATTTCTTGAATATGGTCCCTGAATCCTGCAAAATCCTGCAGCAGTGACTGTCAATATGTTGATGCTTGGCCAGTGACATCCTGGAGCAGTAAGGGGGATTTCAAGCATTATCCAGGCCTATATTTATGCATGGCTGAGCAAAAACAACACAAGGTCAGGCCCAAGACCTTGACAAAGTGCATCCTACGAAATCAGTAATGCACTTTTGCCATGCAACCTCAATCTTCCAAATTCCTCCACTTTGACAAAGAGGATTTTGAAGGATTCAGGACGGTTAGGGTTAAAACGAGTACAAATTTCCCCTGTCGCTTCAGACGTCTTCCAAGCAGCAGCTTCCAGGAACTCTGCTAGACCTGAGCTGTGCTGTTGCGTCTCTCATCTTCACAGAGTACAAGAAAACAACCAAATGGTAATCCCAAATAGTTTCATTTGGAAGAACAACTTTGTCAGACATTAAAAAGAGGAAGAGTTTGTTGCTAGTGTTACTACTGAGCCATCATCATCATACATGTATGTGAGGCGTTTTGGCAAAATGAGACACAACTTGGCACAGGTCGAAATGAGGGTTTGCGGGTATTAGGCCCCCCCAAAACGTCTCCAGTTTCTGGTCAGCGCGCGCATCGCCGCAGCCATGCGCGTCGGCAAAATTTTAAAAAAATTTGTTCAATGTAAGATGATGTCAAACTCACTGGTTTGACTGGAATCCTGCTGCTGCACAATTTAACGTGTTTTTAGATTGGGTTATGATCGAGTATAAGCTTTAAGTGGCCTCTCTGGGCTCCCATATATTTTTCACTAAATTTAGTCGGGCACCATTTGCAGACGGTGTTGTAATTTGTACTTGTGCATCTGGAAGCCATACTGACTACTGAGGGAGCGATGGTCATGTACCTGGAAACTGTAAATGCTTTTTAATAAGCGCAATATGTAAGGGAGCAGACTAATTACCAGCCTGGCGGAACATGCACGATGTTGATGTCGCTGTAAGGTCTGACGTTACCGTTTTCTCTGATTTTTCTCTTGACTATCCAAATTTCCCGAAGAATGTTCGTGTTGGTCGAGATCGTAAGTGGGGGAGAATTCTCAAGCCTTATGGCCTTACTGAGGTCACCTCAAGCTCCACTCTGAAGGATATTTTTGAGAGTTTTAAGGGGATCGAAGCGTCATGTGCATCATCAGCCGACATTGGAAGGAAAAAAAGTAGGAGGAAAAAAAAGCTGCGTCGCCGCACCACTTTTGGGGCAAGATCCATACCAAAAACCAGAGACATTTCTTTTTGGCCTTAGGAAAGATGATACAATTATCCTTGCAATTCTGTTTGTTGCACTTCAATGGGACATTCAGTTGACAAGTTATGGCTGTTTAAAGTTTGCACTAACCGACATTTCAAAAAAGTAAAATACTGAGAAAAAAGCCTTTCAAGTTTTGAGTTTTGTAGTCGTGCAATTGAAAGGTGACAATTGGTTTTGCTTAAAAGCACTTTTTTTCCACGATTTTAATAAAAGATGTGTGGTAGACATATCGAAGGTAATAAATATCAACTTTTAAAAAAAGAAAAAAAATCACCCAATTCCTTTTTTTCCCTTCATTTTTCTCCACTACGCCCCGTGCCGTCTCATTTTGCCAAAACGTCTCACAAATTTATAAGTAATAAGGAGCACTTATAAGATGCACAGAATCTGAATATAAAGTATTCTAAGTCAGCATGTCTTAGAGGAAAATTGGTTAACCCTAACTCCCTAGGCATTTTTGCTAAGATGCAACCTCAATCCTGCAAAATCCTCGAACCGCCTCCATGTAAAAATTGCATACGGCCTCCATCCTCCAAAATCATCCATTATCTCTTGAATGTGGTCCTTGGAGGGGTGACCACTGCCTCAATCCTGCAAAATCTTCTGGCAATCACTGTCAATATGTTGAGGCAGAGCTGGTGACATCCTGGAACAGTGCAGAGGATTTCAAGAATAATCGAGGTTTGAATTTATGCACGGCTGAGCATAAACAACACAAGGCCCGGCCCAAGACCTTGACACAGTGCATACTCCAAAAGAAGCACCACATTTTTTGCCATGTAGCCTCAATCCTGCAAAATCCTCCATTTTGCAAAGGTTTGGGAAGGTTACGGTTATTAAAAGATGGGAGTTTTAAGATAAGATTGAAGGAGACACAGTTCCTAAGTCACCTCAAGTCGTCCGGCAAAGAGTTCACGAGATGCGTGGAGCAGGGTCACCATAGGTTGCTCAAAGAACACAAATACCAAATTATTACAATAAAAGTTTAAAGTTTAAGTATAACTTTAAATTATAAAGTTAAGGATACTTCACACCAGCTTTTAGACTTTTGTCCTCTAATATTCAGCTTTTTAAATTTTTATAGGTCAGCTGAGTTGATTGTGATAACTTACCACGGCAGCCTTCATAGCTACTTAGTCAGGTAAGATAACGTGTACCGAAGATATTCTTCATACTCTTACTTCTCATGTTTTACAAGAAGTCTACCCACGGTCCATCTGCAAACTTTTCCAATGATTTCTTTTAGAGTTAGGGTAGATCGTTTGTCATTTGTGCATTTTTATTTTGAAAAACAAAAGTGCTTCAAATCTAAATAAGGGTGCTTAACAACTAACCTGATGAAGTTTTAACTCATTCAATGCTGTATATTCCGAGAAAAAACAAAATTCTAGGATCACAATTTCAATTCAAAAGTTGCCAAGTCATGTTTTGAATTGCGCCTTAAATCAGTGTCTGGAACACGTTCTCATTCAGCTGATTGTAGCTACGCAATGTCACGCACTGAATCGACGAATAATACAAACCGCGCATGCTTGTGGGCATCATGTCAACGCTTGCGCGCACCCATGCACAGATTTGCCAAATTACAAACCAACTACTAATGAAAATTTCCAAAGATGCGTCACTTTTGGAAATGACCTTTTTTTATAAGAGTCTTCTATAGCGCACCTATCTACCAACAATTAGGTACTCAAGGCGCTGGTAATCATAAAGTCAAGTAAATAAAGTTTATGAGAAATATGAGACCCATTATGTAGCACCTTATAAGGGTTTACAAGGTGCTGCGGCACATATTGCAGCCACTGCCAGAAACACGGGGGAAAACCCCTTCTCCTAGCGACAAGTGCTACTGGGTTCTTTAACGTGCATTACACAACACACGGGACCTATGGCTTTACGTCCCATCCGATGGACGAAGCAATAATGGTAAAGTGCCTTGCTCAAGAGCACAAGCACCATGTTCCCACGGTCAGGATTTGAACCCATGTACCACGGCACACAAGTCGAACACTCTAACCATTGCACCACAGCTGCCCACCTGCAAGTGATCTACTCTACCTTTAAAGCAATAATTATGTTAAGTTAAAACTTTATTTGTTTCCTCCCTTATAGTCCAACAGATGGCTACATCCTAAACCACAGTTTCCAGTTTAGCAGCGAGCATCCATTGGGCGTCAGCAGCGCTGTCTACCTGCCGACCCGCTCCTTGCTCCTGATTGGCTCCTGCTCGCAGGAGGAGGGGCAAGATGCGGTTACCATGGCAGCAAGACATGGCATCAGCGCGTGGAGGAGGCTGAATGAGGAACCGTACTACAAACTGGTGACTGACTACTCAGACGAGATCAAGAAGGTGAGATTGTAAGAGATACGGAGCAGCCAACTGGTACAGATTTTATGTAATTCACGAAAAATATGGATGTACAGATTTTAATTCAATCCCCCTGGCTTTCAAGCCAGACAGGGGGATATTGCGATCACGTATTCCTTCTGTGTGTCTTTGGGTGTGTGTTCCAGTTCACTGTAAGTTCAGTCATCAATCTCAACCAAACTTGTAAGGTGGTCTGTGGAGAAAAGGCTGACGTCAAAAAAAATCCTTTCCAATATGGATATTTACGAGGTCTCTGGAGAGCTCAGCTCAGTATTACTAATGACTCTAACATGTGGGCCTTTCCGCGCTAAAGGGGTACAAAAGTGTGACATGGGATTGGGAAATGAAGCAGCATAATAATATCAAGTTGTTTGTCCTATTTTTAATACACTTGTACATTCCCAGCCCATTGCTGAAGATTGTGCTTTTAAAGAATTTAAAACTTTCTTGACAAGATATTTTATGCTCACAGTGCTACGTATGTAACATGGACAGAAAGTTTGCCAGGGGGATGGGGCAAGTTTTACTTGTAGTATTTCATATATATATTGAATTTGTAAATCATATAATCTTCAGGCATGCGGTGTTTTTTTTTCTCAGTCTGGAAGTTCCCGTCGTCTGCTGAGGAAGATGACGTCTATTTCAATATTCAACAGAACGGACAAAAAGGTATGCAAAGTTTTGGAAGCTAATGATTTAGTCAGTTTGTTCTGAGCCCACCTCACACATGTGCTTTAGTTTGAATTTAAGCCTGCTTGACATGGGCTCTGACTTCGTGGGTACTGTTGCCAAAATTCCCAAGATTTCATTTGTTTCATAATGTTGATAGCCCCTCTATTACATTGCCTGGCTTGACTAGCAGTGTGCATTTACGGGTAGTAAGCGAACTGGTACCCCATTGAAATAAATTCACGGTTACCTGGATACCCGGATACCCATATTAACGGAACCCAACTCTAACTTTCAAATCCTGGAAGTTGTCTGAAGGGCTTAATGGGCTCCCTGCGCCGAAGAAAGAGGGCGCCCTTTTACCTAGCAACGACGTCCCATGGACGGGACATTTCGCTGGTTGACGCGCACCATTCCTTGTGCGTGACACACGCACTCCAGGGGATTTGTTCTATGTACACGCAGTGGCCGCGCTTCGCGGCAAATGAATTGCAGTCAGGCAAGATGGCGTCGGTCAGTCACCCCCAACTGTACCTTCTTTGGCGGTGAGGGGGTACTTGTGAACGGAGCGGATAGGTTTACAGCGTAACTAAAATTTGGGGAGCGTCATCTGTGTCACGTTAAAATGCACATAGACGTGAAATCTGTTTTGATTTTCAATGTAGCCTGGTTCATATTTTTCAAATGGCATTCTAAACATTTCTTTTCCATTGTCTGAGAAGCTAATGAGTATAATTTGTAAAGTTGGGTGCCCGATCCCATAATGTGGAACCGGTTCCTGACATCAGCGGTCAGGTTCTTGGTTCCGATGCGCGGCCCTAGTCTTGATTTTTGTTGTCAGGAATTGGGACTGGTTGCTTCAGGAAAAACAATTTCCAAACCTACTCGTTGGCCATGAATACCTTTAACAATCCTATGCAAACATACATTCTGTGCCAAGTTGTCCTTGCAGTCAAAATCAATCAAGTGACTATTTTCAACAGTTAAGAGCTCCCAGCCTACATAAAGCAGGATTGACTGGTTATGACTGTGTTTGTCGCTTTATGCATCTATGCTTTGACTGTCGGTGATTGATAAGCCAGCTGTGCCTACCACTTGCCTGTTTTTGTCTGTTGACTGAATTTGACTTGTCACAGTGCTTGCTTAAAATATGATCCGACTGTTGGTGACTAGCCTGTGTAAAAAGCATGGCGGGGGACAAGGATTAATTTTTTGACTATCTGTGACTGTTCAGATAGCACGAGGGTTAACCCTCCTATGCAAACATACATTCTGTGCCAAGTTGTCCGTGCAGTCAAAATCAATCAAGTGACTGTTTTCAACCCTTAAGAATTCCAATCCCACATAAAGCAGGATTGACTGCCTTGGCCTGCTTAAGTAACTTGATACAGCTATGCTTTGACTCCGGGTGAGTGATAAAACAGCTGAGACCACAACTTGCCTGCTTTGTCTGTTGACCCAGTTTGACTAGTCACCGTGCTTGCTTGGCATATGATCTGACTGCTGGTGACTGGCCTTTGTTAAAAGTATAGCAGGGGAAGTGGAAGTGAATTTTGACTGTCTGTGACTGCTTAAATAGCAGGAGGGTTCAGAAAAGACAACGCCTCACCCACAGCGTGGGAAAAATGGATGTTAAATTGAAATGATGTTGATGACCAAATGATGTGCCACATGTAGATGATCATGTCCACATTTTGGTCTTCCCACTCAGGACGGTATCTACAAGATGTGCACATCGCCGGACGGTCAGCAATTGGTCACCGTTCAGCAATCGGGCGTGGTTGCCCTGTGGGACATACCATCTCTCAAGAATAAGGGGAGCTGGCCTCCCGAAAATCAGGTGATCATGTCAGGTTTTAAAGATATAGTCCATCATTTGCAATTTGTGCATTTTGTTCGTTTGAAGCAACAAAAGTGTTCAAAATCTAATGAAGGATACTGAACAACTAACCTGATGAAGTGTCAGCTCAGCTTCAGCTGTATATTCCGAGAAAAACAGCATTCTAGGATCTCAATTTCAAATCAAAAGTTGCTGAATCATGTTTTGAATTGTTATGAATTGCAGCTATACGCGATGTCGCACACTGATCAGACGAATTATAGCAACCGCGCGCGCCTGTGCGTCGTGCCAATGGTTTCTCGCGCTGCGCCAAATAACAAAACGAACTTCTAATTTTAATTTTCCTACAGTGCGTCTTAAGACGCACCGTTGGAAAGGCCTTCTTTCGTTGAAATGATAGCTTGCCAGAAAGATTAATTTCACAGGGAGCTTAGTCCACTTAACTATCTTTCAACCAAGTATGTTTTTCAACAATAATACGCCAGTTACTTTTTCGGATGGCTGCAAATGATGGACTATAGCTTGTAATAAATGGTACTAACTCTCTGAAAGTGTGAGTTTGTCAATAAAAGAAAAGTAGCAACTTAACTCAACCGGACTGTTTCAAATTTTTTTAACACTTCTCAAAATTTTGATGTGAAAAAAGGTCAAGTAAGAAAAAAAAATACAGTTTCTTTTCCCCGCTTGCTTCCTTTGTCCCGCTGCGCCTGCCTCCTTTTTCCCTCTTTTTTATTTGAAACTCATTTGCAAGATACCAGTCTTTTGGATATATTTTCAATATTTTGTCTTTTTATTTGTTTCCATCAAAATTATAGCAATGTAGAAAGGGTTATGGCTCCTTAAGACACAATTTTGTATCAGCAAGAGTCAAGAAAATTTAAGAAACCATCCGCCATCTTGGAAAATCCACCATCTTGGGGGGGGGGGGGAGGGCTGCCTCCTTCATTTTTTCAAAAAGACTACATGAGAAATGTTCTTGTACTCGGCCTAAGATGTTCAAATAGTCTGAAGCAATTCATGTTATTTTGATTTACAATATGTTTGATTCCCACTGAGTTAACCCTTAAAATGAATATCGGAGTGTTGCCGATATTCTAGTGATTAATTTTCAAGTTTTGTTGTTTTCTATTTTAGCCTGGATATGATGAAAAGAATCCGAACATTCTGATTCCATCCAGGAAGAAACCAATCGAAGGTAACCACTCAGTTTGTCTTTCTTTATTCCTTGTCAGGCTGTCTGTTTGTTTGTCGGCCTGCTTGGCTCTCTGTCTGTGTCCATCAATAACAGTACATTATGGTGTTTCTTGTATTCACAGGCCTTCCTTCGCCAAACTCTTTGATCGACATCAACTTTTGGTCACAAAAGGTAAAAACTTATCGACGACTCAAAATGTAACAAAATTAAAGGGAAGATACAACATTGCAAACATCACAAAACGAAATGGTCAAATAATCACGAAATACCTCACTATATTGTTAAAGAATGACAGTCTAAAGCATCCTGTAAAATTGTGGCTTCTGGTGTGCTGTCATTTTTAAGAGAATTTTTATTTTTCCAACGCTGGTTGGCCGACCAGCATTGGAGAAAACTGTTTTTTTTTTCAAAAAGTGCTCCGAATTTTTCATAATTAGTTATTCCGCATTTTCTTTGCAATTGATTACACACCTGTGAAGGGGTACAAGCCTGCTAGACTGATTCTCTGACCTTACAATTCCTCAAAGTCATGATTGCTCTGTTTCATCTTGAGTGGGGTCAGGGAACCAGACTACAAGAACATGATTGGTTTTCATGGTTTTTCCAGCATCTACAAGCCCAAAACGTGAAACAAGTCATTTCAACAATATTTGCTGTTACATACTAATCCTCCAAATCCATTTATTTCTGAAATTTGCAGCAAAAGCAAATGTTGTACATTCCCTTTAAAAGGATTTTTCCTGAAAATGAAGTTTTCAGAAAGTCAAAATTTACATACTGCAGCATTGTAATTGTCTCGGTGTTAATATTGGTAGTCTTGTTCCTGTTTCACCAGGCTCTGATCCTGGCTAGGTATTCAGGCGCTGTGGCTGTGGCCTCCACCAGGCACCTGACTAATCTCCTGGGTGATTCCAGTGAATGGTTTGAGCCAGCGCCGAGGGTCAACAGAGCGTCAGACAAAGGATTCCTGTCAATTGAGGTACAAATCCATCTCAAGTCAATGACAAGTCAATCACATGTCAATCACAAGCCAATCACAAGCCAATCACAAGTCAATCACAAGTCAATCACAAGTCAATCACAAGTCAATCACAAGTCAATCACAAGTCAATCACAAGTCAATCACAAGTCAATCACAAGTCAATCACAAGTCCATCACAAGTCTATCACAAGTCAATCACAAGTCAATCACAAGTCAATCACAAGTCAATCACAAGTCAATCACAAGTCAATCACAAGTCAATCACAAGTCAATTACATGCCAATTACAAGTCCATCACAAGTCAATCACAAGTCAATCACAAGCCAATCACAAGTCAATCACAAGTCAATCACAAATCAATCACAAGTCAATCACAAGTCAATCACAAGTCAACCACAAGTCAATCACAAGCCAATCACAAGTCAATCACAAGTCAATCACAAGTCAATCACAAGCCAATCACAAGTCAATCACAAGTCAATCACAAGCCAATTACAAGTCAATCACAAGTCAATCACAAGTCAATCACAAGCCAATCACAAGTCAATCACAAGTCAATCACAAGTCAATCACAAGTCAATCACAAGCCAATCACAAGTCAATCACAAGTCAATCACAAGTCAATCACAAGTCAATCACAAGTCAATCACAAGTCAATCACAAGTCAATCACAAGCCAATCACTAGTCAATCACAAGTCAATCACAAGTCAATCACAAATAAATAAACAAATAAAAACACCCGAAAAACCAAGCAAACAAACAAACAAAACATCTCCTTGGAATCATACATGTATTCATTAAAAGCCGTGTCTTTAAAATTTAAGAGCCAAAATATTTCAATTAAATTGATTTTCAGTTATGGGTATGAATCCTCAGCAAACCACTGCAACTTGACATTTTTTCCTCTTCAATTTTGACATAGTGTGAGAGTAAAACCTCAGCCTTGAAGCGTCGCCGCATTCCATCTGATCGTGACCATGACGACAGTAAGAACCAATCTCCTCAAGACGATGAAGATGACGACAGTGATGAGGATAGTGATGAGGATGCTACTATGCTCATGAGGAGCACTAAACTCATGAAACAGGTCTGTTTAAGAACTGCTTGGTCATTTTACTTAGTTGGTCTGAGATGTTATGGAGCTTGTATGCCCCGTCGTCTTTATTGAGAGTGTTCTCCACCCTACATCTGATCCATGTGGCCTCCCTGAGCCATCCAGTTGCTTTGTCAGGTTCTATATCAATCATTATACAACATCTGAATAAATCCCCGCCATCTGATTGGTGGATCGTTGATCACATGTCATTGAATTATTCGTACCAACGCACGGCAAGCGCGTGGCGCGCAGCGCACAGTGCAATGGAAGTTCTATTGCACGGTGAATAGAACTTCCATTGCACGGTGTCACTGCTGCTGGTGGTGGCGCTGTTTTAAATCGAGATAAATTGAATACGAATGTTCTGAACCTGTTGAACAGTTTGCATTAATATATAGATGAACTTGTGGAACTTTTAAACAGTTTTAACCTGAATAAATTGGCTATTAAAAGTCAACCAATCAGATGACAAGGATTTATTCAGGTGTTATATAAAACAAATAATGAATGTTCACGTTCATGCAATGGAAAGAATAATTTGCATGTTCGTGCAATGGAAAGAATAATTTCTTCGCTTCGCCTCGTGGAATGGAACATTTCATCTGTCACCTCATGAAATTATTCTTACCATTGCACTCACAAACATTCATTATTTGTATACCGTGGCATTGTCCCATTTTATGGTGTGGTTGGTAGCAGCAACGTGGTCGGTAATTGCCGACTTATGCTGCTCGGTAACGGAGGATGAGCGGGTGTAGGGTCAGTTTTAACATTTTTCAACCTCTGTATTTGTGTTCAAGTAAGCAAGTGCCGAAAGCACGGCCGGTCTCACCGATGTAGGTTTTGGGGCAACCAGAGCATGGGATTTCATAGATTACCTCTGCTTTTTGTTGAGGTTCCAACTTGTCCTTGGGATGAACCAGCAAAAGGGTGTTTAAAAAACACCGTTTCACGTCCGCCTTCAGATCTCATCACACACTGCGCCAATTGCTGGAAATCATGAGAAATACAGCAAAAAGTAAAACTGAGCCTATGGTCTCTGTGCACCTGCACAAGGGGGCGCGTTTTTACCTGTTTTGAGATTTTCGTGGACGGGACACACAGCGTGCGCGTACTGTACTGTACTGGTTCGCGCGCAAAGTATGCACGTCTTCCTGAATACGCAACATCTATAGCCACAGCGTCTTCGCGTGAGCGTCAAGCGTAGTTGGCGCGAATACGTTCAAATTCAACTTACGATGGCCTCCGAGACTAATCCCTGCCTCCAATAACTTTGAATACATTCGAAATACGCAGTGGATGGATCGGGAACCAGTCTAGGTCACCCCCAACTCTCCTTTTCTGGCCGTTGATGGGGTACTTGTGCACGGAGCCCACAGCAAAAACGCTCCAAGACTAAAACATGAACATTCTTATGTCTCTTCAGGCGATGTATTTTGTCACAGAGAGTGAGAGATTTCAGCCGCCAAGAAAACGCCCCAAGTAAGTCCAACTCCAAATCAGTTCAGAAAATTGCAAATCTGATCAATTTATAATTTTACTAAATCCTGGAAAAAAAAGTTTCAATATACTTGAGTATTAGTTCTTCATTGTGTGTATAAATGTAATATACAGGGTGAGTAAAAAAAAGCGAAACCCAAATGTCGGGACTTCTGTTTTAGTGAAGTTCTGCATGTAGCACTTTGAAAATCTAGGATATGAAAGCCCAATTCATAAGCTTTTGTCATACAAGAATCATTCAAATCACTCATGTACTTTTGGAGTTACGGAATTTTAAACACAACCACCGTTTTAAAGTTCTGTCCACGGATCACAAAAAAAGGTTTGCGTTCTTTCAGCAAAGCGAAACAATTCACACACATCCCTGTGTGATTTGTTTTCATTTTGCTGAAAGAACACTTACCTTCTGTTGATCTGTGGACAGAACTATAAAATGGTGGTTGTGTTTAAAATTCTGTAACTTCAAAAGTACATGAGTGATTTGAATGATTCTTGTACTTAAAGAAAGCTTATTAATTTGGCTTTCATGTCCTAGATTTTGAAAGTGCTTCATGCAGAACTTCACTAAAACAATGGTCCCAACATTTGGGTTTCGGTTTTTTTTTACTCGCCCTGTAGTTCAAAACAAGTAGATGCTCTAAAAAATTAACTGCAAGACGCATTGCTAAACACCAAAGAAAAGAAACAATCAAGTTTGTTTTCCTGTCGACAGAGTTGTAAGTCGAACCTATCGTCTCGTGAGTCTCCAGAAGACGACACCAGAAGAGTTGTATGCCAGAAGGGTAAGCTAACCATCAAATATATCCAAATGCTGTTAAAGGTAGGGTCAATCATTTGCAGCTATCCAAAAAGTAACTGACAAAAGTATTGTTGAAAAGTTTACTTGGTTTAAAGATAGTAATGGCACTAAACTCCTTGTGAAAACGTTCTTTCTGGCAAGCTGTCATTTTGAAGTAATCAACGAAAGAAGGCCTTTTTGGAAATTTAAATTAGTAGTTCGTTTTGTTATTCGGCGAGCATTGGCATTGGCACGACGCACTATAATTCGTCGGATCAGTGCGCGACATCGCGTAGCTGCAATCGGCTCAGTGAGAATGTGTCTCGGACACTGAATTCAGGCCCAAGTCAAAACAGGATTCAGCAACTTTTGATTTGAAATTGAGATCCTAGAATGCTGTTTTTCTCGGAATATACAGCTGAAGCTGAGCTGAAACTTCATCAGGTTTAGTTGTTCAGTACCCTTCTTTAGATTTTGAGCACTTTTGTTGCTTCAAACAAACAAAATGCACAAATTACAAATGATGGACTATATCTTTAAAGATAGTAATGGGACTGAACTCCCTGTGAAATTATTCTTTCTGGCATGCTGTCATTTTGAAGAAAACAATAAAAGAAGGTCTTTTCCAAAGGTGCGTCTTATGAATGACACATTTTTGGAATTTCCGTTTGTTTTAATTTGGCAAAGCCGTGAAATGGTGCGCACAAGTGTTGACACAACGCACAGTTGCTATTATTCGTCAGTTCAGCGGTTGACATCGCGTAGCATGCGTTCGGCTGAATGAGAACGTGTTCTGACGCTGATTTCGGGCGCAATTCAAAACATGACTCGGCAGCTTGTGAATTGAAATTGAGATCCTAGAATATTGTTTTCTTTGAATACACGGCATTCACAGAGCTAAAATTTCATCAGGCATGACATCGCGTAGCTGCAATCGGCTGAATGAGAACGTGTCCCAGACGCTGATTTCGGATGCAATTCAAAACATGACTCAGCAACTTTTGAATTGAAATCGAGATCCTAGAATATTGTTTTCTCGGAATATACATCATTCACAAATCTAAAACTTCATCAAGTTTAGTTGTCTTTAGATTTAAAGCACTTTTGTTGCTTCAAACAAAACAATTGCACAAATGACGAATGATCTACTCTACCGTTAAGGTTTTATCTGACTCTTGAGGTAAAAGGCTCTTGAGCAGTTTCAAAGAATCTATGGTTTGTTTTTTTTACACCCAGAAATACAAAATTGTGCAACTATTGCTACTACATTGGAACGTTGCTATAACGAACACCACTATACTGAACATTCGGCTATACCCAACATCAGCCTTAGCTCCCAATTTTTGTGTACAAAACGTACCGAATATTGTTGTTGGAAATGTCAACAGAAGAGCGACAAATGGCTATTATTAAAAACTGTGTAATTACATAATTCAATAGTCGCACGTGTTCGAAGTTGTCTTTCAGTAACTACCAGGGCGTACTTGGTGAAGTTCTGCTACGGAATTGAAAATATTAATGGACAAGTTTGGCTCTCCAGCGGTGTTTGTAAATGCATGCTAACAATAATTAACAAAAAAAGGCGCGCAAAATGTGTGAAAATCGCTTTGCAGGCGATCGTGGATCTGATGTTAGATGATGTTCGCATGTACTCTTGTTAATCAACTGCTTAATCATTTCTGAAAATGAAACCAAGGATTCTCAAAAGCGCTCTAGCAGCTGCATGCAGCCATAAGAAGTGACTTTTGTTTCTTGGTTCAACATCAGATTGAGAATGAGGAGTATGGTGAAGCTCTTGTCTTGGCGAGACGTTTCAATCTTGACGCTGATCTTGTATATCAGAGACAGTGGAGGAAGGCTCGCGTCTCCATCGCAGCGATACAGGATTACTTGGTGAGTTATCTATTTTGCGGACTTAAAGGGAATGTACATCATTGGTTTTTGATGTAATTTTTAGAAATGAACTATTTGAGGGGTTAGTATATATAGATCAAATATTGTTACACTGACATTTTTAAAGTTTTGTGTTCGAAAAGGTTGGAAAAACCAAGAAAAACAAAAATGTTTAAGTAGTCTGGTTCCCTGACTCCACAAAAGATAAAATTGATCAATTTATAGATGATGGAAAATTGTAAGGCACGGGAACCAGTCTAGCTGGCCTGCACGCGTTCATGAAACATGTAACCAATAGCAAACAAAATTTGGACTGAAAAAATGGTTAATTTGGAGCAGTAGTTGAAAAATAGTTAGGTTTTTCCAACGCTGGTCGGCCGATCACCGTTGGAAATGTATACAAAAATACCATTTTCTTGAAAATGACTTCACACCAGGTGCCATAATTTTACAAAATGCTTGAGACTATCATTTACCAACATCCTAGTAAGGTATTTCGTAAAAACTGGGTAGTTTTATTTTTCGATGTTTGCAAATGTTGTATATTCCCTTTAAGTCTTTTGGGACACAATGTGCCTTCGTCATTGCATCATTTGCTACAGTTCTCGTAAGATAATTAACACTGAAGTAGACGAAATGAAAACGTGTCATTGTCATAGTGTCAGTGTCATTTTTCACAATGAAAATGTGTCATTGTCATTGCGTCTGGTGATGTTTGAAGACACTTGTGACGACGATTCTTGAAATCGCATTTTTGTACGAAGGAGGTTTAACGGTCATTGTGTTTAAATGGTGATATTCTTTGAACAAAAAGGAAACCGAGCTTATTTTGTTGATTTCTCGGGTATGACTAATTATTTAGGAAAATGGTAACCACCATCTGTTACATAACCATGTCTTCTTTTTCTTGACACCACGAACTCCATTTTACCGTCACGGATGACTGAGCACCAAGTGATGTAACTGACATGCCAAAAATGGCCTTGTACCACATGCACCATAAGACCAATTGACAGTTTTCAGCATGTTGAAAATAACAAAATCCAGGACGTACATTATCAAAGTCATTTATTCAATTGCTAAAACATAGCAAGGTTTATCACTGTCCCCGTTAACCCCACCGTCCTTCAACAACAGGGCACAGTCTTTTAACCCTCTCCTTACCATGGGCGACTTTTGTCGACAAGGAAGTGACCCCTGTTGGTTCCCATGGGCGACTTTAGTCGACCAGGAAACCACACACAAAACACCCTCAGCACAGACATATTCACTACTTTTCAGAAAGGTGGCATGTTGATATGTTTGGCCGCCCATAGATCAACTATATACCAGCTGAAAGAGTGTTTTGGATCGTTCTAATGGTGTAGTTTATTTATAGTGTTACCATTACAAAAATTTCAGAAAAGTGCTTCAGAAGTATCCACGCACAATTTGAGGTATGGAGTTCCATTTGGTCAAGTGGTGGAATGGCTTGCAGTTTGATAAATGGAACCAGATGAACAAACAGGCATAACTTTCTTATATTTGCACATATGGACTTCATTTTTACATCACATAAAAGAGTAAGGGTCAAGGAACAAACTTTACACACAACACCAATGATTTTAATCACTCCTTGGCAGTGAAAGTCTTGGTTGAAAAAAACGAAGTTTTCGTCTTGTGGTCATTTTTTTCATGCTCTAGTGATTTCCGCATGACTGAGCAAAACTATTTGGTCCCTGGGAGAGCCAACTCAATAAACAATGTGGTAATGAGAGGGTTAAAAAGACATGAACACGGGTATGGTGAAATTGAAATGGGGCCAGACTTGCATAAGGGTCATTCGTGTTTCAATATTTGAGAAAGTTTGAAATCATTTTTGGGCCACTTTTTACATGTATGTAAAATATTACCCAATTTGACATTGCATATTTACAACTGGACACCTAAACACCAAGAAAAGCTTTTGTTTTGGTATAGTCAGGGTTCAAATGTAGCAGGAAACAATACCTCAAGTGTGGATGTAACAGTGTAAATCACTCAATGGAAGTGTGACATTTGGGGTTTACACCGTGTAAATGTTACATCCACACAACCAAGCTATCATTTCTGCTCCATTTGATACCTGACTACCGTAACAAAAGCTATTCTTATTGTTTTGCATGTATAGAAGTACACAAAGTGAATTTGGGTGATGTTTCGCAGAAATTAAAAAAAAACAGGTACAAATGTCATATTTGGACGTAACACTGACATGGTGTCAATGTTACGTCCAAAAAGACTTTTTGCTCATATTTTTGGCAAAATACATTGAAATGGTTTCAATCTTTCTGCAGTAGGCATTCATGCTTTTCTTAAAATGGTCATATGTCACACTTTGTTCCCCAACCCGGTGGAATGACCCATAACTGAGTGCCACAAAATGCCTGCACTGGGTAGTCAGAGTTTAGCCACAAAAATGCCACCTGGGGCAAGGCCATTTCTGGCATGTCAGTTACATCACTTGGTGCTCAGTCATCCGTGGGGGATGGGGATCTCGCTATCATAAGAAAGAAGACGTGGTTATGTACAGATTGTGGTTACCATTTCCCAATTAGCCATATCTGAGAAATCAACAAAATCAGCTCAGTTTCCTTCTTTTTTTTAAGAGGTTGTGGAATGCTCGAAGACATTTCCGTCATTTTTCGGGTATATGTAGCCTAAGGTGTGATGAAATAAAAACAACTATTGTTTCTGTCATGAAATGAGTACAAAAGGTACTTTTGAGAGCTGTTTTTCAGGTCCTGTTTTGACGGGAACGTGCAATTTGTGTAAAAGTCGTCGTTGCGGGCAGCAAACAAAACACAGTAAATCGTGACGTAATAAACAGGACTTGTTTATGCTACTCTGCATCGGGAGTCCTGTTTATTACGTCACGATTTACTGTGTTTTGTTTGCTGCCCGCAAACGACTTTTACACAAATTGCGCGTTGTCACAGGCATGACAGGTCCTGAAAAACAGCTCTCAAAAGTACCTTTTGTACTCATTTTATGACAGAAACAATAGTCGTTTTTATTTCATCACACCTTAGGCTACATATACCCGAAAAATGACGGAAATGTCTTCGAGCATTCCACAACCTCTTTAAATACCCTGTATTTTCATCTAAAAGTAGTTGATGAAATTGGCTTTCCAGTCATTATTATGTTTGGTTCAACATATTTAAAGATGAAACATAACTTGTGGCGTTTGGGTTCCGCTTTTAATTACTCACCCTGTATTTGCATGATTGCACGTGTTCTTTTTCATGTATAAATGGATCCATCTCGTTGCAGAGTAAGATCACCAAGCGTGCCTGGGTCCTCCATGAGTGTTTGGAGAGAGTTCCTGATGACATCGACGCAGCGAGAGAGCTCCTTCAGTACGGACTCCGAGGCACTGATCTGGAAGCCCTGGTTGCCATCGGAAAGGGGGAAGATCACGGAAGGTAGGTCAAAATTCTGGTCACAAGTCTGGTCGTATTATTATGTATTGAATTTATGCATATACGGTACAGCGTGTGTCAATAAAAACGCAGGATTAGAAACAAAAATATTAAGAATATAAACCACCCCTATTCATCATAATGTTAACCCTCTTTTCAAAGTACCTTTCCTTCTCTTCACTATGCTTTTTATCCCATCTCATTTGGACAATCCTGTCCAGAGATAGAGTACATTGAAGAAGGGTTATAAATTCCAAGCTGGTCTGATTTGTGAAATCACACATACCTAATGAAAGGTTTGAATTCAGTACAGGTGAAAGTATTTGTGGATCACAAAGAAGGACATGTGTGGCAGGATTAGGCTTACATAATCCTTTAGTTCACAATCAATGTTATTAGTCAATAATTCATGATGCTGTGAAACAATGATAGTCCAGTTATTAGATTTAAGTGATACTTATCATCAGTTATTTCAAAGAAAGTTTTGTTCTGGTTTAATTGTCTTCAATGCATACCTGCATTGTACATAACTGGCCGTTGTGTTAAGGTCATTGAATCAAACCAACCCGCTTCAGAAGGGCTTCACAAAACTTATCATAACTTTTGAACCAAAAGTCAAATTCCACCAAACAAAAATCTTGTCAAAGATGAAATTATGGACAATCAAATCCTTATCAAATTAGGCACACCAGTAGCATAATTTTCTCAGAAAAAAAATCGCTTTGAATCCTGCGTTTTTATTGACACACGCTGTACTGGGTGAGTTAAAAAAGAAATTGTCTCTTTGGATACGTTCTTGTCTTCCACAAAAACGGGACAAGTAATGAGTTTTTTCTCTTCAACCAACAACTGATCTGAGTATTGACCGAGCATTCAATACAAATTTCACTGCATTGTTTTTCAGGTTTATATTAAGTTCGGATGTCGATGGTGACGATAGCACGGAGCATGTAGATGAAGATCACTCCAAGGAAACAGAACAAGGTCCATCTAACAAAGAGAAAAGAGAACTACTGATGCAACAGGTCAACTTCAAAAGGTGAAAGGTCAAAGGTTATATAAGTAAATAACCAGAGGTCATTTTCATTGAGATGTTAAGCACAGAATTTTGCTGAGCGTGAAAAGTAATGTGCTGAGCAAAAACAGGTTACCAACCAAGCCTCATTCAATGTGTACTGCCTGTGATTGGTGCTCCGCCGATTATTGCTTAATACATGAATTTATTAGCTGAGCAATAATTTTAGGCTAAGCTGGTCCAGGAGCTAATGTAGACTTGGCCAAGTCTGGGTCGCGCTCGGTCTGTATCTAAATGTGCGCATGTTGCGTACCTACACTGTACACACTGTACCATAACGCGCCCTCATGCGTCAAATTCAGACCAGCATGTTAAAAACGTACATGTACATGTTATTTACAAGTGATGCAGCAACCCAGACTTGGTCAATCTCGGTTGCTATAATTATAAATCCCCTACAGACAAAACATAGACTAGTGGTTGATTTGTGTACGCCTGCGCACTGGCTGGTCAAAATGTCATCGCAAAACTTCTGGATCCTGGCTCTCTGCTAGCGTTATGAATGCGCGCGGCTATTGGTTACCAGCGAAGCAACCAACCCCAGTAGGCTGGTTCCAAATAGTCGACTAGCGTAGTCAACCATCGTCGATTAGACAGAGTTCGGGCAAACGTTAGTTAACCATTGGTCAACTATAGTTCTTGCGCGAACTTGGCCACTGCTGCATCAGGTTACATGAACGGTCACAGTCAGTCAATCCTGCTTAATGTAGACTGGGAGCTCTTAACTGTTGAAAACAGTCACTTGATTGATTTGGACTGAAAGGAAAACTTGGCACAGAATTTATGTTTGCATATGAGGGTTAATAGGGATTGTCATTAGTTTGTTCTTTTATCACTTGAGTTTTTCATTAAATCTCTAATGTGCTTTAACCCTTTGCTTTTTGGTCTCCCGTTTTCTTCTTTTTCATGACAAAATCCGGACTTTTAAATTTTGTTTTTCGTTTTTCAGTTTGACCCTTGAGCAGAGAGAGTTGTGTCGATGTCGTCTCAAACTGTTGACGTATCTCGACAGACTCAGAACATACGAGGTATAGTGCTTTCACTTTTCCAAGGCCACAGCGGTGTACCTAGGGGGAGAGGGGGGTGTACGCTGCCCCCATAAAAATTTGAGCCCCCCAGTCGCCCCCTCCCCCACTGAAAATTTGGCATCCAGAAAAAAGCACATCCATATGAGTTACCATGATATAGCCGGAAGAACATAAAGTCCCTTTTTTCCTCGATTTTGTGCGTATTTTTTACCAAAAGTCTCTTTTTTTTTCACGAGTAGCTGTTTATTGTAACGTCTCTTGGAAAGCAAATAGTGGTAGTTATTGTCTAATGTAGCCATGATATACGTTTTGAACAGCGCCCCAATGGGAAGATGGTGTCAGCCCGCCCCCTCCCCCCCCCCCCACACTATTTAATTTTACGGAGGGCGGGTGTCTAGTGAAAAGAATCTGTGTACCTTTCAGCACACATGAAAGTTTTGGATGCCCCTCCCGTTGCAACCTAAAGCCCCCCCACACGCCCCCTAGAATGAGAACCCTGTCTATGCCGCTGCAAGGCCACGATTGTTAATTTATTTTGTTTGGCTTCAAAATGTCTCTGTTCCATTTCATGCCAGGGGAAATTTTGTTTCAATCCTAAAATGAAAAATGTCTTGCTACATCTTGTACAATTTTGCTGCAGAATTGCATAAATAATGACTGACATTTAAAGAGATTGTGGAATGCTCGAAAACATTTTCATCATTTTTGGGGTATATGTAGCCTAAGGTGTGATGAAATAAAAACGACTATTGTGTCTGTCATGAAATATACTACGATGCATCGGGAGTCCTGTTTATTACGGCACGATTTACTATGTTTTGTTTGCTGCCCCCAACAAAAGGTATTTTGAGAGCTGTTCTTCAGGTCCTGTTTCGACCCGAACGTGCAATTTGTGTAAAAGTTGTCGTTGGGGGCAGCAAACAAAACATAGTAAATCGTGACGTAATAAACAGGACTCCCGATGCATCGTAGTATATTTCATGACAGACACAATAGTCGTTTTTATTTCATCACACCTTAGGCTACATATACCCGAAAAATGATGGAAATGTCTTCGAGCATTCCACAACCTCTTTAAAGTGCGTACAGAAATGTATTTAAAAAATTTGTACAAGTACAGCATTCCCCAAAACACCTGTAACACTTTTTGGGAAACTCTAGCATCGCCATGGAAACACGTACCACCAATATTTTTATGTCATTTTAAAGCTTGGAATCCTGGTAAGTATTGGTTTGATTTTCAAAATGGTTTTGAAACCATTCATGTTCAAATATAAAGGAAACCAGTTCCTGACATCAACGGCTTCCAGAGCACAGTACCCAGGTTGATGCTAAGCTCTAAGCACAAATACAGTGGCACATTTCATTAGGCCTGCAGCCGATTTCACGAAACCTTACGCAATGGCGCAACACCGCTTGCGCCACAATTTATTATGTGAGTTGCGCAACATTTCACACTGCGCAACATTTCACTTATGACACATTTCACGAAAGTCGGATAGTGTGTAAGTCTGCGACTTGCGCAATAAATTATGGCGTAACTTGCGCAATCATTTTAGGTGGCGTAAGTTGTGGCGTAGCGACTGAAAATGACATATTTTACCAGCAAATCGTCACTTGTCTTATAACCCATTATTGCACAACTTAACAAGGTTGATACAAGACACTCACAACTTAATGTTTGAAGTAAATGAATTTCTATTTTACTCGTAACATAATTTTTAGAGTTGCCAAACGATTCCGAAGAAAGTCGGACAAAATAATTTTCAAAATGGCGGGCTGAGGTGATACAGCGACTGTTTGGCGCTAGAACAAATTCACACACAAACAGCCGTCGTAAATGCTGTTTTTATCCTCGTCCAAGATGTTTAAATTATTTCAAACATTGCGCAGCTACGCCAAGTTTCGTGAAATTGATTA
Source organism: Patiria pectinifera (assembly GCA_029964075.1). Lineage (NCBI taxonomy): Eukaryota > Metazoa > Echinodermata > Asteroidea > Valvatida > Asterinidae > Patiria > Patiria pectinifera. Next base: position 5,274,448 of record CM057129.1, on the reverse strand, counting down.
TAAGTTTATTGCGCAGCTGCGCAACAAATTTGTTGCGTAAGTCTTACGCATGGCGCGAGCTAAGCATGTTTTCGTGAAATCGGCTGCAGCTGAAGGCAAAACCATGCTGAGCATAGATAATATTTGCTTAGCAACTAAGGGTTACCAGCCAATATATCACAATGTGTACATTGCTAGTGGCTGGTACTCGGCTAATTTTTGCTCATCCTACAGATCTGCTAAGCATTATTTTTTTGGAGGTTATGGGTTCTCAATATACTCCAGTCAATTTTTTTTTTAAGGATCGATGATCTGGTTTCCATCTTTTTGACAGGTAATTCTAGGGGGCGGAGAGGCTGCAGCCAGATTTTACAGCGATCATTTCTTCAAGACGTTCCGCTCTCAGAATATTGTGGAAGCAACTCTGCAATTTGCAAGGGTAGGTGTCGTATACATTACTTGTGATCATCCCATATAGACCATTATCATGTTGCGGCCATCTTGATTTTTTTCCCATTCAGATCATCGTAACCAAAGCGAGGCTGGAAGGAAAAATAGTCTGGTTCCTCTTTGCACAAAAAACATCATTCAGTACTGTTATTGGATACAGGGAACATGACTGAAATGGTGGCAGCATGATAAAGGTCTGTATACATGTACTCAGCTTAGGCAAAAAAAAAAAAGCTCCGGTTTCTGGTCTGCGCGGTTTCTGGTTTCTGGTCTGCGCGCATCGCCGTAGCCATGCTCGTTTGCAAAATCAAAAAGTTTTATTTTTTCAATGTAAGATGATGTCTCAATACCTCCCAACTCACTGGTTGGACTGGAATCCTGCTGCTGCACAATTTTAATGTGTTTTTAGATGGGGTTACGATCGAGTATAAGCTTTATGTGGCCTCTCTGGGCTCCCACACGTTTTGCACTAAATTTAGTCGGGCACCATTTGCAGTCATCAGCTGACATTTGAAGAAAAAAACAAGTTAAAAAAAAAAAAACGCGTCGCCGCACTACTTTTGGGGCAAGCTCCATACCAGAAACCGAAGACTTTTTGTTGGCCTTAGTCTGAACATCTTATGAATAGTTTCATTGCAATACCCGCTGCTACATCGGATTGGAGCCAGCCAACCGATCCTGGCAAGCTCGGTTGTTGAGTGGTAAGACGTCTGCACTCACTTTCACTCGTGGGGGAGGGAGGAGGGGTTGGGGGAGGGGGTTTAGGGAGGGAGGTTTGGGGGGGGGGGTGGGGTGGGGTAACGCACTAAGTATACAGTGTTTATATGTTATGTGTCGGTGAAGGGCAAAACCCAAATATTGAATTTGCAGCACAAATTCAAATTCCATCTTATGATTAGTATAAGAGCTTCTGACAGAAAAAGCCTTCTTGGGTGGAACTGAACCGATGACTTGCTTACAGGTGCAGTTGTCTGTTTTTTCCACTAAGGATTCTGATTGGCAGGCGGTGGAGACGCTGTTTACTCACCATGGCAACGACACCTTACCTCATTGGTTGATGATTCTCAACAACTTCCCCGAGACCACCACGCCAACGGAGTACAGCAGTCTTCTCCCTGAAGCGAGGTTGGCACTATTTCTAGACTTGTCTTTGCTCAAGACTGGATTGTGCTCTGCTAAGGCAGCCTGGGCCGATCCCTGGCATGCAGTGTGAAGCTGCGGCCACGATAGAGGGCGCTGTCTACAAGATGAACACACTCCACTGATCTCTATATAAAGACTGGATAGCAGATGCCCATACACATTGAATTTACATTTTGACCAGTTCGCCCCCGTCTTTTCAAAAATGGCCGCGTATATACAAACGTTCTACGCGTCCATACACCGGGCACTGTATCATGAGTTCACGCGCATTTTGAACAAGTACATGTATCATGATGTTCTAAATAGGACAAATTTCTGTCGTGATTATATTTCCAAGTCGCAAAAAGTGAACTGTGGCATTAAGTAAACCACGACGTTTGACAAATTGTGAACCGTGGTCAGTGGTGGTGGACAAAACGTAAACCAGGCGAACCACGATGTTACAAAGATGGCAACTTGTCCTTTATAGATCACCAGCCGGTGTCACCAATATGTTTTCAAGTGGCGTTCCTCTGCAGCTTTCTGTACGTTGTCCGTTCTTTATGTAGAGATCAGTGATCCACTTTAGTCTTGGGAACTTTGGCACTCTGACCCGAGAAACTCCTCACAAGCACTATATTCAAGTTAATGTGCATGCGCATGTAGTCTATGGAACACCCCTTGCACATCAAGGGTCTATGATATGCGAGCAGATTTGGCAATTAATTATGCGAAACAAAACTGCGTCTTAACCTCAATATTCTGACCATTTAACGGGGGCCTTCAATATCAGGTTTCGGTTACCCGTTTTCATAGACTATAAATAAAACCTAGACATGACATCTATTATGCTTTTACGTTGTAAATTGAGCAAAAATAGGCTGCGTCACGCGGCCTTTAACGACAAAATGTTAAGCAATGCGCGAACGTCCTGTGGCTTCGAATGATCATCACAGCTTAGTCCAAATTTCAGAATAAAATGATAAGACGTCCACTCCGAAATATGCGATATTATACAAATAATGAATGTTTGTGAGTGCAATGGTAAGAATAATTTCATGAGGTGACAGAAGAAATGTTTCATTAATGGAACATTTCATCTGTCACCGAATGAAATTATTCTTTTTATTGCACAATCGTGAAACATTCATTATTTGTTTTATATAACACCTGAATAAATCCTTGTCATCTGATTGGTTGACTTTTAATAGCCAATTTATTCAGGTTAAAAACTGTTTAAAAGTTTGACAAGATCATTATATTAATACTATTGCAAACTGTTCAACATGTTGAGAACAATCACATTCAATTTATCTCGATTTAAAACAGCGCCACCACCAGCAGCAGTGACACAGTGCAATGGAAGTTCTATTTACAGTGCAACAGTACTTCCATTGCACTGCGCGCTGCGCGCGCCGTGCGTTGGTACGAATACTTCAATGACATGTGATCAATGATCCACCAATCAGATGACGGGGATTTATTCAGGTGTTGTATAAATAGATATATCAGACATTGGACAGGAGATAGAGACGCCTCCGTTGGACAACGGGTGATACTCAGACTAGTTCGCGTGCGCATGAGGAGTGGAGTTCTCGGGTCCGAGTGCCAAAGTTACCAAGACCAGATTTGATACATGTTGTTGATAGCGCCCTGACTGAGTCTTTGCTGATCGTCATGTGAACCGTAGAGCAGTTTATTGGGTGAGTTCGAGTAGCTCTTACCCGGATCGACTCAGGTAAAGGCAGACGGGTTAGCCACGAGAGCCGGGCTAATCGAACGCTCAATTGCAGCCATCATGATCCTCATGTGACATCCGTAGCCAAGGCTGCAACCATAGGCAAAACATTCACATGGGATTGGGTCTTAGTTTCAGATTTTAATGCTTTCCAATAATCGCAACAAAAAAACGTGGAAGGTCGGGCTGCAATTATGGCCTCTAAAGTCGCAATGAGATCAGTATGTTTAAACTTCAAATAACTTGATATTTGGGTCCAATTGATCTTTTCCGCTGTCCGGCCGCCATATTTATCCGTTTCTTGGAATGACCAACGCATGCATATGGCATATTTCCACCTGTGACTCTGCTCCACAAGCTGGTCTGTGGCGGCTGACCCAGGTGAGCCCCAAGTATGGGCTCCGTGCACAAGTACCCCTTTCAACGGCCAGAAAAGGAGAGTTGGGGGTGACCTAGACTGGTTCCCGATCTATCCACTGCGTATTTCGAATGATCCAAAGTTATTAGGAGACCATCGCAAGTTAAAAAATGTATTTGCGCGTCGACGACGCATGACGCTCACGATCGAAGACGCTGTGATTTGGCTTTGTGTACATTCAGGATAAAACAAGTCATGCGAATCACAGTGCGCACACACGGAGTCCCGTCCAAGGGGCTCTCAGAAGTTGTAAAAGCGCGCCCTCTTTTGTTGGCGCACGGAGCCCATTACGTCGGAGCTAATCCAACGGCACACGGCTAACCCGAGTTGACCGGGTGACCTTACTGAAGGCACCCATAGCAGGTTTTGAAAAAGTTCCATGTTTAGTTGCATAAGCTTACACCCAAACTTTCCTTTCTTTGTATTCTGGAACTAGTTCTAATGCTGAGAATGAGGTCTTGGAATGGGAGGTGGCGGAGAGGCGACCAGAGGATTGGTGCGAAGGGCGCCAATGCCAGGCCGCTATCAACCCAACCCCCGTGGACTATGGGGCATTCCTGTATGAGGAACAACCTGAACTGGCTCATTTCAGGTTGGTAGAATTTTATAGGTATTAATCGGTGCTGTCTGGCCCAATTCTCCCAAAGGAGACACGGAATTAAGTAAGTAAGTAATCGGTGCTGTTGGAAATTAATTGGTTTTGATGGAAATCATTGCTTTTGTAAGGAAATCATTGGTTTTGATTAGAAATCATTGGATTGCTAGTTATAGGTGGTAACACAAAAGCAATTTGGAAGTTGGTGGATAATTGTGGATCTGATGGAAATTTATTGGCTTTGATGGAATTCATTGGTTTTGATAGGAAATCATTGGTTTGCTATTTACAGGTGGTAACAAAAGCAATTTGGAAGTTGGTGGATATTTGTGGAATTTAATGGGAATTTCTTCGTTTGATGGAGATCATTGGTTTTGATAGAAAATCATTAGTTTGCAAGTTACAGGTGGTAACACAAAAGCAATTTGGAAGTTGGTGGATAATTGTGGATTCTGATGGGAATTTATTGGTTTTGTTGGAATTCATTGGTTTGATGGAATTCATTGGTTTTGATAGGCAATCATTGGTTTGCTAATTACAGGAGGTAACACAAAAGCAAGATAGAAGTTGGTGGATATTTGTTGATTCTGATGGGAATTAATTGGTTTTGATGGAAAGTCATTGGGTATGGTAGAAAAAAAGAATTAGTTTGATAAGATTAACACATTGAGTTAGAAAGTGTTGGATATTTATGGTATTAACGCATATTTTATTGATTTTTATAAAACCTTGGTGTTAAAATTGGATTTTGATTGATTTTGATTGATATTGTCTTGAAAGCAAATCATTGATATGCTAGGTGGTAACAAAAGCAATATGGAATTTGGTGGATATTTGTGGATTCTGCTGGGAATATATTGGTTTTGATGGAAATCATTGGTATTGATATGAAGTCATTGGTTTGCTAGTTATAGGTTGTAACACAAAAGCAACATAAAATTGGTGGATAATTGTGGATTCTGAGGGAAATTTATTGGTTTTGATGGTTCTGGTAGAAAAAGAATTAGTTTGATAAGTTTAACACATTCAGTTAGAAAGTGGTGGATATTCATGGTATAAACGCATAATTTATTGATTTTTATAAAACGTTGGACTTGTTAAAATTGGATTTTGATAGATTTTGAATCTTGGACAGAAACTGATTTAGACACATAATCAGTTGTTTTCTTTTACTTTTTCAAAATAAGTTTAATTCAATTTAATCTGTGAGATAAGCATTTTACAAGCTATTGACAAACTTTCTTTTAATAATAATATAGTAATAATGGATTGTATAGCGCTTTTAACTAAAGATTTGAGGGAGTATGCAACATCAAAAGACAAAACTACCAAATTATCATGAAATACCTTACTGGACTGTATTAAAATGAATGACAGTCTAAAGCATTTTGTAAAATCATGGCACCTGGTGGGCCAACCAGCGTTGTAAAAAACTGGCTTTTTTTCAAAATACTGCTCCCAATTTATCATATTTAGTTAGTCCGCATTTTATTTGCAATCAATTACACAGCGGGTACAAGCCAGCTCGACTGATTTCCTGCCCTTACAATTCCCTGACGTCTATAAATTGCTCCATTTCATCTTAAGTGGGGTCAGGAAACCAGACTACAAGAACATGATTGATTTTCTTGGTTTTACCAGCATCTACAAACCCGAAACTTCAAACAAGTCAGTGTAACAATAAAATACTAACCCCCAAAGTCCATCCATTTCTGAAAATTACAGCAAAAGCAAAAGTTGTATATTCCCTTTAAAGGGAAGATACAACATTTGCAAACATCACAAAACGAAATGATCAAATTATCATGAAATACCTTACTGGATTGTTAGGGAATGACAGTCTAAAGCATCCTGTAAAATCATGGCTCCTGGTGTGCTATCATTCTCAAGAAAAATGGTATGTTTCCAACGCTGGTCGGCCGACCAGCGTTGGAAAAACTGGCTTTTTTCACAACCTGCTTCTAATGTTTCATAATTAGTTATTCATTGTTTTCTTTGCAATTGATTGCACACCTGTGAAGGGGTACAAGCCTGCGAGACTGATTCTCTGACCTTACAATTGCCAAAAGTCTATAAATTGCTCCGTTTCATCTTAAGTGGGGCCGGGGAATCAGACTACAAGAACATGATAGGTTTTCTTGGTTTTTCCAACATCTACAAGCCCAAAACGTGAAATAAGTCATTTTAAGGCCAGAAATTGCACCAAGGCAAATCATGGAGCACAAAAGGCAAATTTATGAGAGACACAATGCACAGTCCGACTCGAAGTACAACAAACTCTAATAATAAAAATTCTTAATACAATAACAAACATAAAGCCTCAGTCCACGACTGTGCATTTATGTACATGGACTGGTGTTCCTCTTAATACAAAATTCTGATATAAACAACAATTCTAGGTCCACAAAGCTTGTTTGTTGGAGATCTTCAGACTGTATATGATGAAAAAAAAGCCCCCAAAAAAAAACGGGGCGCCCCATCAATTCCTTTGAACTGACCAGACCAGACCACCGACTTTTTTTTGCGATAACATACTAACCCCCAAAATCCATCCATTTCTGAAAATTACAGCAAAAGCAAAAGTTGTATAATTATATTCCCTTTATTAGTAATAAAATAATAATGGATAGCGCTTTAGACTGAAGTTCAAGCACTTTACATCATTATTAGTTTGTCTTGCTTGAATAATTTAAAGGGCCGGCAGGTTGAATCCAGCACTCTTAACTGACTGGTACATTTGGAGGGCAAAGATGATTGAACGGCAGTCATGTCAGGTAAGATCGTGTTGACACTGCTCTCGTTATCGGCCCACTTCACGATTATCTACTTTCGTTATTTGTCAACTTCAGTTCATTTTTTATCCCCCTGGCTTTCATGCAAAAAAGGGGATATTGAGATCGCGTATTCCTTCTGTGCGTTTGTCTCACAGTCACTATGTGGACATGTGAACAAAAGATGTCCACATAATGCAGGTTGTGTTGACGTTATGTGGATTAGGCCATGTCCACATAACGTTTCGCCCTCTCTGGAAAACAGGTTAAGAGGCATTTTCGGGTTAGGGTTATCTGTCGCAGGATGAAGAGAAACATTCAAGGAAATCCAAAAAAATTGGGGGGTTGAAAGAGTTTTCACAGTTTAGGTAAGGTTATTTTTTGTAGCAAGTTTTCTTAACTACACGAAAACAAAGGAATGTCCACATAGCGCATGTAAAACAAACATGGGTGTGTCTGTCTGCGTTTTTTATTGTGTAAATCGAGGACACACACGTGCAACATCATCGGTGAATCGAAGACAGGAACCAAATCGAGAACAGGAACCAAATCGAGGACAACCTCGATTAGAAAACTTGTACAAAACAAATGAGAGCTGTTGCAAAAAAGTTAAAGTACAAAAAAAGGAAAAGGGAAGAGGAACAAAAGAAAATCCTTGATTTACACCATAAACAAACGTGCTAGTGGTGTTCCATTTTTGGAAGGTCATCAATTTCAACCAAACTTGATATGTGGTATTGCTCATGGTATCTGGTAAAGTGATTAGACTCAGGCAAAAAGTGCAAGTGACAGGCCGTGTATGTTATATTAGTTATCTCGCGAGCGCGAGTGGAACACGGATTAATGTAGTGCGTCTGTGTCGGCCTCGTGGCATGTGGGACACAGACGCACTACATTTTTCGTGTTCCGCGAGCATGATAACAAATTTATCTTTAAGCAAACTTGACACGTAGTAAAGTTGGACCATCGCTTTACACGAACCTTTTAGTGGTTTAACGCATGCAGCTGGAATGTCGCTCGCATCTTGGAATAGCGCAATACGCAGGGTGCGATAGGGACCGTGCAATACAGCCTCATATCGCACTGTTGTTGCCATGGATCGACCAATCAGGATCGAGGATACAAGTTTGCTTGAAGATAAAAGTCTTTATAAATACACTAGGCCAGCCCACTCGTCCCTAGAGACATCGGGGCTACCGAGCTCCTACAGGCCTTGGACTAAGGAAGATTTATATCACTGTGTTTCTGTAGTGTCATGAAAGTTATTGTTTTGTAAGTAAATGGCCCTTTTATAGCTTCACGGTTGTGGACTAGCATAGCTGCCAACTCATTTCTTTACTAAGGCCCAAAAAAAGTCTCCGGTTTCTGGTATGGAGCTTGCCCCAAAAGTGGTACCTTTTTTTCCTTCAAATGTCGGCTGATGACTGCAAATGGTGCCTGACTAAATTTAGTGTAACATGTATTAAAACACGTTAAAATTGTGCAGCAGCAGGATTCCAGTCAAACCAGTGAGTTTGGCAGTTTTGAGACATCATCTTACATTGAAAAAAAAAACCTTTTAAATTGTGCCAACGCGCATGGCTATGGCAACACGCACGCATACCAGAAACCAGAGACTTTTTGGGGGGGGGCTTTGTCCCTGTTAGTTATGACACATTCCTTACTAACTGCCTGTACATGTATACAAACTGCCATGATGCCAGGGGGATCGCGCAAGTTTTCTTTGCAGTATTTTTATTCAGTATAGTTCCCAGAATGCCCTAAAATACCATTCTATGTGGTCCTCAAACTGCCCAAACTGTCCGATGCTCTAACTAAGTTGCAAGCATTCTGGACCCTTCCATAACTTGAAAGTGTCACTTACAGCTGAAGAAAATATGTGATCTTTTCAATAGAGAGTTAATGACTTTGTTTTTAACTTTATCCAAGTATGAAAACTTTTTAAATAACTTCAAAGGAGTTGTCAAATTCTATTCATAAATACCTCAGACAGTTTAGCTATTCCTATTGGTCGAGAGCCTGTCACGTGGCCGGTCCTAAACGGATGATAAAGACATGGCTAGCTGGTCTTAAACACTTTTTCCGTGTCACAATAAAATGTGGACTCCTAAAAATCCAGTGCCTCTTATCGTTTCATTGGTTGAACGTTCACAATCCTCACGTAGGCATGCGCAACACTACCAGCGAGTCAGAATTTTATAGTTCTAAATTCGAAATGCAACGCCCCAGGTGCGTTCTGCGCGACATCTCGCAGAACATGCTATGCGCGTCAATCTCCATAAAAGGCTTGTTTACATCTTACTCTCCAGCTGAAAACTCCATTATTTTGCTAGAGGGATGTTTCAAAAAGCATGAAGTGAACTTGTTGAACAAAAGTGGGATTTTATTCGATATTTTTTACCGAAAAGGTATTTATGAATGGGAATAAATATGTGCTCGGTCAGTATTTGTCACTCTGTTTAATACCGCTTGGAGTCTGGGTGCTGATAATTACCCTCGCCTCCGGCTCAGGTAATTATCAGCACCCAGACTCTAAACGGTATTAAACAGAGTGATAAAAACCTCCGGAGCACACATTTATTCCCTTATTTACAATTCAAAGCTTTAATAGTCTGCATTTACCTGCATAGGAAAATTTATACTATAACCACCAAGTATAATTCAGATGTTCCAAGTTTAGGATTGGTTATTTTAGAATTAATATAATGGCACTCCGCAGTAATGACGTCAGTTTTGCTCCGCGCCGTACCGTACGTGCGCATACCCCGCTTGTCAGACAAACTCTCGAACAATCACAAGCGCACATGCATGCACACCTGGCCGCATACATTCGCATAGAAACGGTGCTGCAAGCGTGCGTGTAATCTTCACACGAGAAGTTCGTACAGCATGCTTGTCTGAGATCTGGGTGCTTGCTTCTATTTTTAACATTAGCGCGGAGTGTAATTAGGTACCGGTATGAATCATCTTTTTTGAAAAACATTTTGGATCTTCAAAACAATAAGCCATTTGCGTGTAACCTATACCCTTTGGGATTTACATTTGAAAAACGTCTGGTACAATGACTTGCTCAGAATGCTTGGCACATTTTAACTGTGAATTCTCCAGACCAAAGACACTGTTGCTAATCACATGATTCGGGGCAAGCTCTTGCATAGTTACGTAAGAGACGCTCAGCACCAATAAATCGTTCACAATGGGTGAGAATGGCACAAAGACACCAGACCATGCCGGAGCTGGGGGTTGCTAGCATAAGGCTTGCCCCAAATCACGTGATATAGCAACAGTCTCTTTGGTCGGGAGAATGAATGCTAGGTTAAAACGTGCAAAGCATTGTATTAAGTCAGCGTTCAAGATTTTATTCAAATTTAACACGCAAGTGGCTTATTCATTTGCCTCTGTAGGTTGACAATGCTTTGGAGCTCATCAGTCTTGCACAGGAGAGAAACATTGAGGTAAATATTAACTATTCAAATACATTTTTGCCCATAAGGCCAATCAACATTGACTTTTAGGTTTTCGTCACTAAAGATTGAAAAAATCGGTCGGAGGGCAATTTATATTTCATATTTTATAAATTCCACTTCTTCACATTCGAAGTTATTTAAGGGGAAAACGTCAGTTTATAGCAGACTACGTTTAAAGTTGACTGAGCATGCTGAGTGTTCAAACAAACAACACAACAATTGGCCTACCCTTGCCAGCTAGATGTCAAACTTTGAACTTTAAAAACTTTACGACCACTAGTACTGTACAACACGCGCTCACCGTATGGTGCCTAGAGCGTTGTTGTATCAATACCACATCGACTCGTCATGGTTCCTGACTATACGATGACGTATTGCATTAGCATAATAAATTCTGTATGGTGCCTAGAGCGTTGTTGTATCAATACCAGGTCGACTCGTCATGGCTCCCGACTTTACGATGACGTATGCATTAGCACTATGAATTCGCGCGATGTGCTTGTAAACGTATGTTGTGCCCAATGTCTGCGTGCAAAACAGTGCGACCATGCCTGTGGATTTGGTGAGAAACTTGTCTATAAAATACACTCTTTTTTTAGGACAAAGCACACTTTCAGAAAAAATATGAAATATAAACAAATCAGGGCAGGAGTGAAAGTTGAGGCGGGCGGTGATGAAAACCTAAAAATCAATGTTGATTGGCCTAATTGTTCCTTTCAATATTGTAGTTTTGTGAATCTCCTTTTTTAAATACGTGATCGTACCGTGGTCTGTGACTATTTACAAAGGGCTCTATTCATGAGTCGGCCATATTGAATTGAGAGCGAGGTAAAGTCTTCATTTTTTGAACTTGCGAATAAAAATGAAAGTAACGACATAAATTTAATTACACATTAATACCAGTCTGCTCTGATGCATAATTTAAAATGTGAATAGATTACACGCTAATGTTTTAAGCCACATTTTAAAAAAAATTGTGAGGCTTGGAATGCATAAATAGTCTGGCATCATTCCATTCAACAGTTTACAGTTGATTCAAAGGCTTATTTACACATACGCGTTTTTGTTGAAATGACCATGTCGCACGGCAATGTCGCACGCCAGCTTGTGTGAACAAATACGTGATAAATTGCGTGACTTAAAAATAGAAGTGCTCAACAATATCTCATTAATTATGTTGTCCATTCTTTCGATGTCCTTGTGTCAAACACTTCACAATATTTCTGCACTTTAGTATTTATTTTTTGTCCGTTTTGTACAACCACACAATTGTCACTTGTGAAATACGTATGCGATGTTTTTTGTGGCGCGATAAAATCAAATCTAATTTAATTTAAAAAAATTGCGCGATAAGTCGCACAACTTTGTCGCGTATAAAATATAAATGCGCTCATTGATTTGTGTATATATACATGTATACATAAATAAAAACACTCAACAATATCGCGTATGTGTAAAACAATTCGGGGAACACGATAAAAAAAAAGCCTTCCTTGTTTACGGAAAGACTTTCCTCTTTTCCAATTTTCCTAAATTTCCTTTTTTGCAAGGGCCTTGATAAGTTGCACGGTGACCTTTTGACCTTAGAGGTCATGACCTATGAATGCCAGACGGAAGCAAGTATAACTTTGGCCGGCCTCCAGTCCATGTCTGACCTGGACAAGATCCATCTCATGATGAGCAAGGTAAGCTAAAACTTTTTTGCATTGATCCCGGAAGTCTTGGGAATCGCCATTGTATTTCCATAAGGTCTGGAAAGACTTACGGAAGTCTCAAGGAAACCTATTGATGTGGAGAATCTGTTTTCACTAGTTGCCAGGATATTATTTTTGGCTGTTTCGGCAACTGACCGAAACAGTATTTGTTTCGTTAAAGTTTTTTTTGGGGGGGGGGATGTTTCGGCAAACAAAACAGCCTTTGTTTTTGTTTTGTTTTTTTTCTGGGTTTTTTTCTTCTTCTTTTTCATCCATTTCCCATAGCATTTGTACACGTTTTCATCGTGCATGGTACTTTGGGCACTAAAATCAACCCGATTGCCTTTATACTTAGCACACACTTAGACCACCATCCACAGATGTGTGCCGTCATTGACGCCATCATGACGTCATCACGTGTCACCCGACGACACAATAAAGGTGCATTTTTTGAAGGTCTATATCTACAGAACTAGAGGTCTGATTGGGTTGAAAGTTGGTATGTACCTAGACCGGGATGTGTTATAAATGAAAATTGAAGTGACGTCACGAAGACGTCATCACATGACATGCATGACATGTGACGTCATATTAAATGTGCATACTTTGAAGGCCTATATCTACAGAATGACAGGTCCGAATGGGTTGAAAGTTGGTATGTACCAAGACCGGGATGTGTTATAGATGAAAATTGTAGTGATGTCATGATGACGTCATCGTGTTTTATGTGACGTCACATTGAATGTGCGTTTTTCTAAGGCCTATATCTGCAGAACTATACCTCAGATTTGGTTGTAACTTGGTATGTACTTAAGCCAGGACATGTTAAAGATGAAAATTGAGGTAATGTCATGATGACATCATCACATGAAATGTGACGTCAGATTAAAAAAGTTTGAAATCTAGTTATAATGAATGTGCGTTTTTCTTAGGCCTATATCTGCAGAACTATAGCTCAGATATGGTTGTAACTTGGTATGTACCTAAGCCGGGATATGTTACAGATGAAAATTGAGGTAATGTCATGATGACGTCATCACATGAAATGTGACGTCACATTAATGGTGAATTTCTATAAGCATATATCTACGGAACTATTGGCCTTGATCACTCTGCAACTTTCTACTGCCCATCTGTGTCCTATCAGTCTATAACATGACAACAAAATACAATTAACAAAATGCCGAAACAGCCATGTGTTTGTCCACAAACATTAATCTAATTGCAGTCATGTAAAACATTACTCTAAAGCTGAAGACCATCTTTACGTTCGTTCCTATATAAATTGAACCAGTTTCTTCCAAGTTGGAATTATTGTTCACGTTGCTGTCTCAATTTGCACGACGTTATCATTCGGTGAAATTGTGGATTTAGCACATCGGCACATGAGGTCACGCATTCCCTTTCGGAACTTCTTATATTTGAACGCGTAGATGAAGGGATTGGCAACCGAATTGAGCAGGACTGGTAACTTGGTTAAGACGCCGGTTAGAATAACTCCCAGTGTGGTCCGTTCAAAATGTTCCTCAGCAGTAGTAGTAAGGAAGATATACGCCGGCTGGGTTGGTATGTAGAGGACTGCATACGTTATTGTCACGATCAACATCAGATGGACCACGCGCTTTGTCGCTTCGCGGGTTTCCACCGCTTGTGCCGAAACAACTTGGTTGAGGGCGCTCTGCTTCAGGGCTTTAATAATACGAGTATAAGCCCAAATCATAATGACAAGAGGAGCTACGAATCCAACAGTAAATGGCACAAAGTGCCACTGCCAGGGATGATTAAGTTGACATCTGTCATTGAATTCGGTTTCAGTTTCTGAATAGTCTACGCCAATAAGATGAATTACGTAAACACTAAATCCTAAAACCCACGACAGAAATATAGCCGACCCAATGTTAGCTTTGCTGCAGATTTGAACGTACCGTAGTGGTTTGACGATGCCTACGTATCTCTCCAGAGAAATTATCACAAGATTATAAGCTGAGATGTAAGCAAACGACTGGAATACGTAGTTACTTTGGATGAGTCGGCAGTAGATTACTTGAGCGATTTGGCCGGTGTGGTTGTTGGGGTAATTGAGTAAATTCATGAACATCTCCAGGCCAAACGCGAAGCAGCAAAGTCCGTCGGAGACGGCCAGATTCAGGATGAGGTAATGAGTGACATCGTGGAGGAATCTGCACTTGAAGATGGTGACGATCACTAAGATGTTACTCAGAAATCCAATGAGGGCCAATAAAAGAAACAGAACCGTTAACCAAGATGGGTAGAGTTGCATGATTCACCAAAACAGGATTTGAACCTCTAATCTTTAGTATGCAATTCCAGTGTACAGCCAATTGGTCGCAGATTCGAACCTCAACACTTTAGTTTGCAATTCCAGTGTACGACCAATTGGTTGCAAAGTTTACCCACACTGGGATTCGAACCTCAACACTTTAGTTTGCAATTCCAGTGTACAGCCAATGGGTCGCAAAGTTTACCCACACCGGGATTCGAACCTCTACATTTAGTTTGCAATTCCAGTGTACAGCCAATTGGTCGCAGATTCGAACCTCTGCACTTTAGTTTGCAATTCCAGTGTACGACCAATTGGTCGCAAAATTTACCCACACTGGGATTCGAACCTCAACACTTTAGTTTGCAATTCCAGTGTACAGCCAATGGGTCGCAAAGTTTACCCACACCGGGATTCGAACAATTCCAGTGTACAGCCAATTGGTTAAATAAATTACCTCACCAGGATTCGAACCTCTACACTTTAGTTAGCAATTCCAGTGTACAGCCAATTGGTCGCAAAATTTACCCACACTGGGATTCGAACCTCAACACTTTAGTTTGCAATTCAATTGTACAGCCAATGGGTCGCAAAGTTTACCCACACCGGGATTTGAACCTCAACACTTTAGTTTGCAGTTCCAGTGTACAGCCAATTGGTTGAATAAATTACCTCACCAGGATTCGAACCTCTACACTTTAGTTAGCAATTCCAGTGTACAGCCAATTGGTCGCAAAGTTTACCCACACCGGGATTCGAACCTCTACACTTTAGTTAGCAATTCCAGTGTACAGCCAATTGGTCTCAAAGTTTACCCACATGGGATTCGAACATTCACACTTTAGTTTGCAATTCCAGTGTACAGCCAAATTGGTCACATAAATTGCCTCGCCAGGATTCGAACCTCAACACTTTAGTTTGCAATTCCAGTGTACGACCAATTGGTCGCAAAATTTACCCACAGGGGGATTCGAACCTCTACATTTAGTTTGCAATTCCAGTGTACAGCCAATTGGTTGCAAAATTTACCCACACTGGGATTCGAACCTCAACATTTAGTTTGCAATTCCAGTGTACAGCCAATTGGTCGCAGATTCGAACCTCTGCACTTTAGTTTGCAATTCCAGTGTACAACCAATTGGTCGCAAAATTTACCCACACTGGGATTCGAACCTCAACACTTTAGTTTGCAATTCCAGTGTACAGCCAATGGGTCGCAAAGTTTACCCACACCGGGATTCGAACCTCTACACTTTATTTTGCAATTCCAGTGTACAGCCAATTGGTTGAATAAATTGCCTCACCGGGATTCGAACCTCTACACTTTAGTTAGCAATTCCAGTGTACAGCCAATTGGTCGCAAAGTTTACCCACATGGGGATTCGAACGTTCACACTTTAGTTTACAATTCCAGTGTACAGCCAATTGGTTGAATAAATTACCTCACCAGGATTCGAACCTCTACACTTTAATTTGCAATTCAAGCGTACAGCCAATTGGTCGCATAGTTTACCCACACCGGGATTCAAACCTCTACATTTAGTTAGCAATTCCAGTGTACAGCCAAGTGGTCTCATTACATAATTTACCACAGCAGGATTCAAACCCCTAGTCTTTAGTTCGTAATTCCAGTGTACAGCTGACTCCTTGGTTGCCAGTAATCGCAAGTTATTCTCTATCACATCAGTCTCATATTTGGAGTTTTCGTCAACTTGCCCACGCAGCTCCTTAGTTTAAAATTTGTCTTTTTTTCAAACTAACACGTTTGTTCTAATTTCCGTTTTCGATTAACACAGCAGCAAATATGTATGGGATGTTCAGTTCCGCAAAAGTCGATGATCTCGAAGCCTTATTCCACACAAAGCCGATCATGATTTAGTCCAAATAACGGCTCGTTCCTGTAATTCACAGATTTTCGGGTGCATTTTAAATGCCATCTCCTCTCATTGGGAGAAAAAACAGAGTCGAAAGTCCCCGAAGAGTCCGTTGAGAAAGATTGATGCTTTCTGTTTTGAGCTTCGTCTTAAAAATTGCCTCTGATAAATAACAGCAGACTCGTCATCTATCATTTGCATGGGCTGACTTCCAGCCAGGCCTACGGGATGTAATCTCCCAAGGAACCGTGCTCGGAATGAGAAATTGAAGTGTTTGTTGCTGATCTTATATGACAATGCATGCGTGGTTCAAATGAATTAACCCCACCAATTTTGTCTCATAACCGGCATCTCTATTCTGTAGGCTTGACCGAAAGTCCGCTCATGCGAGTTGGGGTCACTAATTGATGTAGGCAGTGCTCAAGCCTGCCGTTATGTACCGTACGTGTAAGTGATTAGTATTCACCATAGTGATCTTTTTATGATGGAAAGATCAAGAGTTTTGCAAACAATGCCACCAATCATTGTTGTCAGTTTAATAGCGAACCTGTTTACAAAGGATCCAGTAATGGGCAACCATCCTTGCTAGGATTTAATAAAACGACGAAGGAGACTTCTGTTCTCTCGGCTCGTTTACTCTTTATTATGATCTTGCAGTGATCAGCCACTCAAATTAAAGTGGAAGATTGCTTTATAGTTAACGTGATGGTCATTAAGTGTTTGCAGAATACGATTTATATAAAACTCAATAAAAATTGTGCGATAACATATTTTTTTTCATAATCTGCAGCAAGTTATCCACAGAAAACCAGATTTTTTTTTCTAATTTTGTGAGGGAGGTGCACCATGGGCGTCACCAGGATTTTTTTTCTAGAGGGGGGCAAAGCACATTTCCCCCAAAAAATCCCTGTATTTTCCAGCATATTCTCGATTTATCATTTTTTGAGGGTAGGCAGGGACGTTTGCCCCGCCCCCCCCCCATTAAATTAACAGCAATATGACTTCACGCCACTTTTTCTTTCTTTTTTCCCCGTATTTTTTCCTCCTTCAAATTTAACTTCATCACTTCAATTTCAAAATTTCACTTCATCTATTTAAAATAACAGAACGCAGTACATGCAAGGTGTTTTGTATTTTTCCTGAAATTAGTTAATCTGTGTTTTTTTTTAAACTGAACATTAGTTTTATAATTACAGGTGTTTTTGTTTTTGCACCTTTGACAATAGTGAAAAGAGAATTTCCCTCCAGAACATAGTAAGTGTCGGCAATAGGTCTCTCTCAAATGACGTCATTTCCTACGGACCAGCCACGTGCATCGTCTTTTTGAGCGTCAACTTGCATAACGCGCATCGGCTGCGTCGTATTTCGAACACATTTCGAGCAACAAGCACGCGTGTTTGGAACATTTTCAACACTGCGCAATGCGTGATTGATTGCGTAAAATACGCAGTTGCAGTTCTGCTGCAGAGATGGCCGTCTTTGAGAGAGACCTATTAGGCCGTGGGCCAAAGCCTGTAACGTGTAATCTCGTCTTAACTTTTTAGTGGCAACTTAATTTCTCAGTTATAAGTAGTTTGGAACATGCTAATGAATATTTTACAATGTGCACACCACGTCCTTTGCACAATTTAGAAATAAAGGCGACTGTTTCCCCAATGTAACTATACCACATGAGGGCGATCGCAATGCATCGCTGCCATTGCGTACCAGCCTCGCCTCCATGGGCGCATATGCGTTCCTCCATTAACCCCTGGCAGTGGGGAATCTGAAAAAAGCAATGCTGACTGGCTATTCAGAGCGCACTGTGCGAGTATTTCGAAGACTTGCGCAGCCTGTATCTCCTGCACGTCAAGTAATGTACTTTTTTTTTTAAAGACTGCACGATGCCTTGTTAATTTGGATTCGGGAAGCCCAGTTTTACACCTCCAAAAACACGTATTCTGGGTAAAGAAATGGAGGGAAAAAATAGTGTGTCACTTATTTACTTGAAACTGAATGACTTGTGATTTACTTGTGATTAATAAGTGTTGTTAAGGGATGACAGAGGTACGTACATTTAATATAAATCCTTATAACGCCACGTCAAAATCTCATCATGCTCATGTTTGAAAGGATCCATTCTACAATCAAAATCTTTTGTCGCGTGTCGTGCGTTATGCCGACTTGCTGTTTATCTGTTGTGTCAGTTTTAAAAGCATTTGAACTTAAGACATGGAAGTTATGGCAAAAATACTATTTTTGACCAAAAATGGGCAAAATAATGAGAAAAAAATGTTGTTGTAAGGTTAATGTGCAATTTGGGCCCATGTGAACAACCAGATTCAGATTCAGCACTATTGAATTAGTAAAGTTGACCTTATAGCAAGTTGACACCAGAGAGTTTTAATAAGACCCTCAACTTCTAGACCTGATACAGATTTTGGCCCATGACCTATATTGTCAACCTCCTCTTGAAGTTCCTTAGCAGTCTGGTCCGTCATTACAAGTTTGTGTCTACGTCTTGATTACATTTAGTTTGATCTTTCTGAGGCGTCCTATTTATTAATGAATAATGGTCCTCGCCTCCCCAAGCCTCCCAGGGATAAGGACGTGGGCAAATGGTAGCCAGGCGTATGATCCCACTTCTGACACCATTTGTGGCGGGACATTTCTGTGACCCGATCCGTAGTCCCTTTACCCGGACAACCTAGCTTAGGATCAGTACCCCCAGCAACCGGGAATGCAGGCCCATTTTGATGGAAATATACCGCCCTATATGCGTAGCGGCACTCACCCACGCTTCTCAACCTCCAGGATGGACAAGGACAGACACTACACAAACAGTCATTGATCTCAATTACTGATTGATTTATTTACACAGAATCATGTCATTTGATGGACCTCTTGTTAAATTATAATGTTAGCCTCTAATAAGTGATTGGTCTCTGAGCCTCTCGATTATCTCTGGGTAGCCTTGCATTAGGCGCTTCGATAAGGCAGTGCTGGGCAGCACGGCGATAAATTAATTTTAATTTATTCGTTTATAAAGCGCAAATTCCAATATGATTTTGTTCAAATGCGCTGTACAGTAAAATATTAATTAAAATACAAGAAAATACACTCTAAAAATGTACCATGACGCGCTATTACACACATTAAAAATAAAAAAGTAACAGCAAAAAATTACTCGCAAGGAGCTTAGAACGACCCACCATTTCACATGTTAAAATACAAAGAAGTAACAATAAAATCAGTAAAAGGCCAACTTAAAAAGATGAGTTTTTAACGGAGACTTGAAGTTATCAACACTGTTAGCTTTCCTAATGTGAATCGGGAGGGCATTCCAGAGTGTAGGGGCAGCATTAGCAAAAGCACGATCCCCAAGGGTAACTTTGGTACGGCGAAAAGGGTAGCCCAGGAGAGTGTCATCGTGAGAACTACGAAGATTGTAACGGGATGAGGGATTCTTAATGATAAGTTGGCTAAGGTAAATCGGAGCTAGACTATAAAAACATTTTTAAGTCAACAACAGAATTTTAAAATTATTCCTAAACCTCACTGGAAGCCAATGAAGATCAACCATTAATGGAGTAACATGACAATACTTATAAATAAGACTTAAAAACAAGTCGAGCGCAGGCATTCTGTACTCGTTGAAGATGATTAATCTGACAGTCAGGTAAGCCATATAAAAGGCTGTTACAGTAATCTAAACGACTGGAAATGAAAGCATGAATCAAGGTTTCAGTACACTTAGTGGACAGGTATTTTCACATACGTCTGATGTTATGTAAATAATAAAATGCACTTCCACAAACCTTTTGAACGTGAGTGTTCATTGACATATGTACATCAAGCCATGAGCCTAAGTTACGAGTAATGGGTGCAGGTGTAACCATACAATCGCCAACATGAATGGAATCAAGGTTAACTTTAGACAACTGTTTGGGGGTCCCAATAATCATAAACTCAGTTTTACTGTCATTCAGCATTAAACCATTGGCCAACAACCAGTTACGTAAATCCTGAATACAGCTCTCCATAGCTGCTAAGGACGATCTTTGATTTTCTGAATTGCCAGTGCTAAAAGAAATATACAGCTGGGTATCATCAGCATAACAATGAACCTGTGGAAGATGGGTCTTAATGATGTCAAACAGTGGGCTTGTATACAAAATAAATAACAAAGGCCCAAGACAAGAGCCTTGTGGAACGCCATAATCAATGTTAAATTGCTGAGAGAGATTACCATTTATAGAAACACGTTGGGACCTACCAGACAAGTAAGAATGAAACCATTTAAGAGCAGTACCATAAATACCAAATTTACTCTGGAGGGTATTTAGTAAAATGTTGTGGTCTTTGGTGTCAAAGGCGGCACTCAAATCAAGCAAAACTAACAAAGAAACCTGTTGTCTATCCATAGCCATTAATAAATCATTTCTTATCTTAAGTAAAGCCGTCTCTGTGCTATGATACTGACGGTTTTAATTATGAAAGGTGATATCTTAACTGTACATGTGCAACTACAAGACTTGCCATCGCAACTAAAAACTTTGTTCATCCATTAAATTGAACAGTTAGAGGTCTGCAACAGACAAAAAGCTTTAACATTTTCAAAAATTAAACATGCCCTATGTTCTGTTTATTTAACAGACATATATATGTAGATCTGATACACGGTGCCCTGTGGAGACATGTGCATAGTAGGGAACAAAATATTGTATACGTCTCCACATGGCAATTTCTATAGGTGAATACGTCTTTAGAAGGTTATCACGAAATATACATGTATATATTTATGGATTTTACTCAAAAAGTAGGAATTTCCGAGGTGTGTTGATCCGTCGCAAATTATTATTTAATGTAAGGGATATTAAGTCCGAATTTCAGCCCAGGAAATTAATTCTGGTTAAAATAGGAGCATTTTGAAACTATACTTTCAAACTCTAAAATTGTAGTACACGAGAACAAAGAAATGACTCTACAAGGATACAAATTCCAGTATGTGCTCTGGTTCATATTTGAATTGTAGCAGTTTCTTACACATTCGCATTATTGTTAGAATTTGCTGTGTCAACTTGCATCACGACGTCTTCATTTGGTGAAATCGTGTTCTTAGCGCTTCGGCACATGAGGTCCCGCATTCCCTTTCGGAACTTCTTATATTTGAACGCGTAGATGAAGGGATTGGCGATAGAATTGAGCAGGACGGGTAACTTGGTCAAGATGTCGGTGAGAAGGATTCCCAGTGGGTGTCGTTCGAAATCCTGCTGATTAACAGTATTAAGCATGATAATATAAGCCGGCTGGGTTGGCACGTAGAGGACTGCATACGTTATTGTCACGATCAACATCAGATGGACCACGCGCTTTGTCGCTTCGCGGGTTTCCGCCGCTTGTGCCGAAACAACTTGGTTGAGGGCGCTCTGCTTCAGGGCTTTAATAATACGAGTATAAGCCCAAATCATAATGACAAGAGGAGCTAAGAACCCAACAGTAAAGGACAGAAAATGCCACTCCCAGGGATGCTTATTTCGACATCTTTCATTGAATTCTGTTTCGGATTCTAAATACTGCACGCCAATAAGATGAAGCAAGTAAACGCAAGATCCTAAAACCCACGAAAGAAATATAGCCAACCCGGTGTGAGCTTTGTTGCAAATGTGAACGTACCGTAGCGGTTTGACGATACCTACGTATCTCTCCAGAGATATAATGACGAGACTGTAAGCTGAAATAGCAGCAAAGGATTGGAAGACGTAGTTACCATTCATGAGCCGGCAGTAGAGTATTTGAGCGATTTGGCTGGTGTGGTTGTTCGGGTAATTGAGTAAATCCATGAACATCTCCAGGCCAAACATGAAACAGCAAAGTCCGTCCGAGACGGCCAGATTTAGGATGAGGTAATGAGTGACATCGTGGAGGAATCTGGACTTGAAGATGGTGACGATCACTAAGATGTTACTAAGAAACCCGACGACGGCAATTAAAAGAAGCAGAACAGATAACCATGACGGATAGGCTTGCATGACTAACCACTCCAGGATTTGAACCTCTAACCTTTAGTATGCAATTCCACTGTTAACTTCGTTAAAGGTTATAGCAGATATTTATCAACTTGAGATGTTCAGTTTAGCAGTAGCTCAAATGCTCCTTTCTACTGCTACATGGGTGCAGCTACTTTGGGAGACATGGGTGGCTAGTGCAGAAAGCGCTCGCCTCTCGCCACTGTGGCCCTGGTTCGTTCTCGGCTCCGACCAGATGTGAGTAGAGTTGTGCGTCGGTTCTCTTCTTTGCGGTGAGAGTTTTTCTCCGGGCCCTCCGGTTTTCCTCCCTCTGCAAAAATCAAGCACTGTCGATCTCTGGCTGTGCTCCGTAGTCATGGGTTGTATGGCTGCCTACCAACTCGACCACGTTGTAGCCTCGTCCTTAGCAATTCAGCTTCTCAGCTGCGAGTAAGGATGATTAGCCTCCCAAATTATTATTATTATTACATAAGTCGATGATCTTAAAGTCTTATTCCAGACGAACTGATACTGGTGTAGTGCAAGTAGTTGTTCTTTCCTGGAGTTT
Source organism: Patiria pectinifera (assembly GCA_029964075.1). Taxonomy (NCBI): domain Eukaryota; kingdom Metazoa; phylum Echinodermata; class Asteroidea; order Valvatida; family Asterinidae; genus Patiria; species Patiria pectinifera. Next base: position 5,251,504 of record CM057129.1, on the reverse strand, counting down.
AGAAATATCATGGCTGCACTTCTTGCGTGTTCCCTCAAAAGTCAATTGAGAAATGTTCGTTCTCACTGTCCGGATGGTTGGCCTTGAACAACTTCAGCGTCCGATTTTCACGGGAGACTCCCTGATACTACCCGTGTTTGCAAGGGCAGACTTTAATTTTGTCGAGGCTACAGGATGTTATCTCCCTGGAAGCCTGCTCGAAATGACATTGAAGTATTGCTGTTGGCGATTTTTTAATAACCGCCACATGATAGATGTGTCCATGTCTGTGTAAGTAAGTAAAGTCTGCCACCAGCCAATATGGCCCATCAGGCCATCGTTTATCTCCGGTTTCAGTGGCGTGAAACAACTTGAGTATGTCTACTCCCCCTGGATTGGATGCTAGTCCATCGCAGGTTACTCCCCAGCTAATGCCGGTATCCATTTACACTCCTGGGTGGAGAGAGGCAAGTGGGGGTGAAGTGGCTTGCCCAAGGACACAACATATGACCAGCAGCTGGATTTGAACCCCTGACCCTCCGATCATGAGTCACGAACCCTACGGCCAAAAAAAAAAATAAGTCGGTCTCTGGTCAGCGCGCGCGTCAATTTTAAGCATGCGCGTCGATCTTTCTTTTTTTTCAAAATGTTCCGCGGTAGCTCCAACAGCGCCCTCTATTTCCGCATCTCCTCAATTTTTTTTACCAAAGAGCACCAAGGAATGGGAAATTGTACCAAGGCAAATGATCGAAAGCACCAAGGCAAATTATGGAGGACACCAATGTACATGACGACACCAAAAAAGCAAAATAGTACCCACCTTGTCTGTACAATCCAAGCTTGAAAAAAAAAAAAAAAGCCGCGTGGCCGCATCAATTCTGGAACTTTGGTCTGACCAGAGACCGAATATTATTTTTTTTTTGGCCTTATACAACTGTTATCTGTTTTTTGTTGACTTACGAGAGGTACGTGATTGATAAGTCCGTGGCCTAAGATAGAAGGAGATGAGTTATACAGTTTTGACTGATATCGTTTCCAGTTCAACTTGTTTAATGATTACACAGAAACTTTGAAGTGATGATCTTTTCTTGTATTTCTGTTACAGAAAACCCGAGAATTTAACCTTGAAAATGGGGAAAAAATGGGGGAAAATCAGCCAAATGTCCAAGGTGTCATCTTGGGTCCCAAAGCTCCTTGGAGCTGATCAGAAACGGACTCGGTACAACCTTTCAAGAGACGAAGCTTCCATATTTGAGTTTTTTTTCTCGATTTTTTTTCTTTTGATCAAATTTTTTCCATTTTCCCAAATTTGTTTCCCCCATTTTCAAGGTTTAATTCTCAGGAACTGGTAAACTGTCAAGGTTTAACATCTGTAATAGAAAAACAAGAAAAGATAGTGATTGAACAATAAAAGAGTTTTACTGGCAATGCCACGCAAATCATTAGTGTTAGTGTAAAAGTGTATTTCACTATTGTTTTTTTTTGCCCTTCACTGGCGTACAAACAGTGGACACTCAGTGTGTAACCTCCAAAGTGAAAGTTGTTGAAATAAAAACTGACTTTGATTTCTCATGGCTGTTATCCATATTGTGTTTACCCTAACCTCCCAAACTCCATCAAAATCCATCTCCCGATTTTGGTGGATTTTTGGGGACTTGGTCCTGCAGGCCTGGTTTGACTAAATATTGCTGGAGTATGATGGACTTGGGTCTGGAGGCCTAAAGCAAAGCATGCATTGGAAGCAGTGTGGTTGATGGATTTTGGTGGACTTGCAGTCCAGTACTTAGTAAAAGACGTAGGGAGTTAGGGTTAATTGTTGCATTATTGATCGTTCATGATGGAACGATAAAAGAGTTTTCCTGACAATGCCACGCAATCATCGTTGTCAGTTGGAAAGTGTTTACACAGGATCCAGTAGCTGGGCAATCAGGCCTCACTACGATAACAAATCTTCAGAGGAGATTTTCCCGTCATGTTTTCTCTTTATACTGATATTACAGTGATCAATCACTCAAATTATTTTGATAAAACTCAAACCTGCATTAGGCCAAAAAAAAAATATTCGGTCTCTGGTCAGACCAAAGTTCCGGAATTGACGCGGGGACGCGGTTTTTTTTTTTTTTTTTGGCTTGTTTTTTTTTTTTTCTTCAAGCTTGGATTGTACAGACAAGGTGGGGTACTATTTTGCTTTTTTGGTGTCCTCATGTACATTGGTGTCCTCCATAATTTGCCTTGGTGCTCTCGATCATTTGCCTTGGTGCAATTTCCCATTCCTTGGTGCTCTTTGGGAAAAAAAATTGAGGAAGTGCAGCAATAGAGGGCGCTGTTGGAGCTACCGTGGAACATTTTGGAGAAAAAAAAGATTGACGCGCATGATTAAAATCGACGCGCGCACTGACCAGAGACCGACTTATTTTTTTTTTTGGCCATACTGTCCTGGAAAGTTTGTGTAATAATATATTTTTGGCTGTTTCGGCAACCAGCCAAAACAGCCTTTGTTTTTGTTAAGTTTTATCCTTTCTAATGCATTGCGCAACCTATAACGTTTCTATGTCGTTTTATGAATTGCGCAACAAACAAAACGTTTAGTCTTGGTTTCGGGTTGATTGCAAAATCAGAAGAAGTTGCTTTGACGTTCAGTAAAATTGCGCAAGAAACCGAAGGAAGTATTTTTCCTAACCAAATAAGGTCATATTTGGTTGATATGCAGATTATGAGGTTTAGATTGACCAATGAAAATTCATAATATCCCACCCTGACCAATCAGATGAAAGGTCTGTCCAAGGGCCTGGGTATTTAGCCAAGACCACGTGGCTTGGCGGCTGTCATTACATTGCAGCTATTCAGCAAGAGACCAAAACTTCTATTTTCGTCACATTCCACGTCTTCTATGTTTCATCTAGCTGCTTTTGGCTGCAGCAAAGAACCATGATTATTTGTTTCCCCTATATCTCATTTGCGTTCAAGTATAATTGTGACCTGCCATATGATAATGAGGAAAAACCCCACATGTGACTTTTCAATTAACATGTACATCATATTAAAGCCAGAGTCCATCATTTGCAGCTATCCCAAAAGTAACTGGCGTAATTATTGTTGAAAAACATACTTGGTTGAAAGATAGTAAGGGGACTATAAACTCCCTGTGAAATTATTCTTTCTGGCAAGCTGTCATTTTGAAGAAATCAACGAAAGAAGGCCTTTCCAATGGTGCGTCTTAAGAAGCACCGTTGGAAATTTCCGTTAGTAGTTCGTTTTTTTTATTCGGCGAAGCGCGCGCAAGCGTTGACACGACGCACACGTGCGCGCAGTTGCTATAATTCGTCGGATCGGTGCGCGACATCGCGTAGCTGCAATCGGCTCAGTGAGAACGTGCCTCAGATGCTGATTTCAGGCCCGATTCAAAACATGATTCAGCAACATTTGATTTGAAATCGAGATCCTAGAATGTTGTTTTTCTCGAATATACAGCTGAAGCTGAGCTGAAACTTCATCAGGTTAGTTGTTCAGCACCCTTCTTTAGATTTTGAGCACTTTTGTTGCTTCAAACAAACAAAATGCACAAATTACAAATGATGGACTTTACCTTTAAAGTGCAAATCTTTGGCTTTCCAATGATACCAAATTGGTTTCTGTAGCTTAATGTTTTCCAAAGATGCGCCGCAGAAACTTCAACAGTGTCCCGCCGAACTTTGCTGACCTCATTAAAAGAAAAACAGCTTTTAAAAAACTTGCAGTGAAAACCATTCTTCAGCTTTTCAACTTTTGGGGGTATTTTTTTTCCTAGTAAAAATGTATAGTGTGAATCTTGGATACATTGGGTACTAAAAAACAAAACAAAAAAACAATCTTGAATTTTGACATGATTTTTCTAGTAGGCCTATAGATCCAACTTCAGGCATCAATTACTCAAAACAAGGTTTTGGGGGACATTCCTCATTTTGCCACAGTAGATCACATTTTATTTATCAAACCTCTCTCTCTCTCTAAAACAATTTCAATTTTCCTTAAAGAAAACATGCAATAGGATTTTTATGACTTCAATACATTTAAAACAGCTTTCTTGTCATGTTACTTTGACTTTCCACCTCCTTTGTAGCAGTAAACGGGAGACATTTCAACATTTTAGTTTTTATGCTAATGAAAATTTCCATATTCATGAGTCAAAGTGTGATGTCATTCAAGGCAGAACAGTAGTATCTCTGTAGCTTTGTGTACAAATATATATCAAACTTTTCTTCATTTTCTTGGAGTACATTTAAGTTCCACTTTTTACTTGTTTATCATGTAAAACAGCTTGTTTAGACAATACAGGGCGAGTCAAAAAGAAGTTGACCGGGATTGGTGATGTTTTTCAAAACAAACAAATGACACTCAAAACCCTAGTGAAGCACATATTAAACAAGCATTCTTTTTTGCTTAAATCTGAAAAAAAAAAGAATCAAACAAATTGATCATTCCTAAGAGAAGTTACGCCTGTTTTACTGAAAGCACTCATGTTTGTAGCTGTCCATGGAATGTTAATGTACACAGCTAAAATGCTACTTTACATTTGTTTGTTCAAGTATTCCGTGGACAGCTTGCAAAATGAGTACCTTTATTAAAATAGACATAACTCCTCTTAGGAATGATCAATTTGTTTCATTCTTTTTTTTTCTAATAAGCAGGAGAGAGTGCTTGTTAAATATATGCTTACTGAACTTTTGAGTGTCATTTGTTTGTTTTGAAAAACATCACCAATCCCGGTCAACTTCTTTTTGACTCACCCTGTAGTATTGGCAATATTTCTTCAAACTTTTTTGTGGGTAATTTTGAAGGTCCACTTTTTGCACTGTTCATATGCACTTTTGACAAGGAGAACGTTGTGTGACAAAAGTTGAGTGACAAAAGTAAAACAGTGCCCTCTTGCATATATATTGATAAAGGATAAATTGCTAATAATTGAAAAATTACCACTTTCTTGTCACTTCCAATGAAACAAGTATTAAGATCTTGTATGTGTTGCAACACATAGTAATGTGCATGAAAACAAGACGAGCTAAATTTCCACTGCATGTCTCCTGCATATTCTTTTCAAACAAGCATTTAGTGGTATTAATTAGCAATAGATTTGAATAGATTTATCGAAATTTCATGTGTGTCTCTCTGATCAGAATTTTCAGGTCATGTGACCACATAAGTGGCTAATGAAGCCAAATCATTCGGACCAGGCTTTATAAAGGTCAACGCAATGTAATTTTTTTATGCAAACATTGAAAATGCACCTTTGTCTCCCATTTAACCTTATTTTCAATTTTCGTTTTGCCATTTTCAAGGTTATTTTGATGCCTTTTTGGTTTTTATGCAATTGGAATTGCCATAAATTTATGAGCAAAAGTGTGATGTCATTTCAGGCAGAAACCTCAATGTTACAGCTATTTCACACCAAAAGTTGCTTGAATGTTTTGATATTTTGCTGTTGTAAATTTTCTTTTCTTTGGTGATTTGTTGTTGTGTCAGGACATGGCAGTATTAAAAGCCAATGAGCAAACTTTTCTCATAATTAACATGACAATGAACAAATTTTAGGTTTACAATTTGATCACAAAATCCCTAGACTGAACAGTGTCTTCCTGAAATGACATCATAGTCTGGTTCCCAGACCAGACAATTATTTCAGACGCTCACGTCTAAATTGTAGGTCAGGCAGCCTCCGTGGCTAAAAATAAACATGACGACATTGACGGCCCTTTTTCAAAGCTCGGCTTCGTTTCCGATTTCAATGTTCTGATCAAATTTTTTAATAAATCACTTGTTTCATAATGTCATACAGTTATGATAATACAGTTTGATATTTCTGTAAGAAAATAATGACTAATGTTGACCTGGAATCTTCAAAGTTAGGCACCCAAATAGCACTGTTAGCAGGCGGGGCCGAATGGAGACCACGCCGAGCTTAGGAAAATCCCGGCAACGGTTGTCAAATTAAAAATAGTACATGACGTAGCAAAAAGTTTGCCCCTCGTATAGATATACGATCCGAGTGTACTTGATGCACAAAATCGTCATTGAATTTCAAGTTTTCTAAATGAAAGCAATGAATGTTAATTATCAACTCACTTTTTAAAGTTTTTAATAAGCAATTAGCAGTTAATAAAACCTATATTATACTCGGAAGTACTCAGGCGCTATCCGATTGTCGACGAAATGAATTCGGCAAGCTTCGGACATTTTCGGAAAAAGGAGGAATTCCTCCTGTTTTAGTCATGTGATGTATATTTGTAATACAATGTATTACTGACGGTTACTTGACCTAAGATTCATTAGGATTAGTCAGAATCTTTTGGTCTGGGAACCAGACTAATGACATCAAAACAACAGCGCCCTCAGTTGTCTGGAAAAGCACGGACAATTTCAAATGTTTAAAGAGGTGCACTTTTCAATAAAGTTAACCACAAAGAGATGTCAAATAGTTTTCATATATAAAGAGGAGTAGAAAGTTGCACAAAATGTGTTCCTAAGAAAATCTCATCGAATGCACCCGATAACTCTAACCGCCCTGAATCCTTCAATATCCTCTTTGCCAAAGTGGAGGAATTTGGAGGATAGAGGTTTTTTGTTAAACATAGGCCTGGATTATGCTTGAAATCATCAGTACCGGATAGTCCGAGACCAAGACCATGACCGAGACCTGAAGTTGCGAGACCGAGACCGAGACCGAGACCGGCCCCTTCAAGGCGGACCGAGACCGAGACCGAGACCGAAATGGTCTGAGACCAAGACCGAGACCGCGGATAATAAATAACAATAATCTAAATGAACAACAAGACACTAATTACAGCTGAACAGTCTGTCCTTGAGATGTTGATGTTCATGGGGATGTGAAGGAAGTGATTGAAAGTTAGGAATCACTTGTACCAGCTTAATTGTGTCATGCGAGTGTTCTTCGTGTTTGCTTCATGCCATAAATTACAACATGGCAACAGAATTTGTTATTGTCACAATCAATTTAAAAAATTGGAAACAACCTAATTTAAAGAAGGGGAAAACCTTATTTGATGAACTCCATATATTTTTGCCACTTTTTAAAAAATATTTTATTTTTTTAAATATTGTTTAACTACTATAAAGTGTAAATCTGATGAAGAAACTCTAACTTAAGAGTACGACAATTTGTACCATCCCTCTTTGTGATTCTCCTTCCAACCCTGCATGTTTGTGTGTCCCCTACATGTTTGTTTCTTGTTCCTCTGTCATTTACCTCTGAAGAAAGCCTGGCTATTGCTGAAATGTAATGCCATTTATTTTTGTTTAAGGTCAATACCATAACATATACTAAAGAAGATCGATGAACCATATTTGCCTGATCTATCTTCTATTAATCTGCCCGCCGTCATCATCGTCATTAGCCTATTTGAGAATATGGCCGACACAATAGAAGGGCGCTGTCACAAACTGAATGTGGTGGGTGAGATGTACTTTTAGGATTCATGGCTCAGTGCGCACGCCTCTCTGTGTTTTGTACCGTGCCATCGTATCACCCGCATCGGCTACCTTGCTGGGCAATTTACTTGAATATTTTAGTGATTAACAAGTACGACAAATTGCCAATATATTAATAGTTTATTGTGATGGCCGTAAACAGCATATAGCGATTAATGGAACACAATTCTTCTTGACTCATGCAAATGCAATTGACATTTAGGAAGGAGACGAGGCAGGCAATTAGACTCTATTTTTGTGTGACCATGGCAGTAGCTCAATTTGTGTTTATCACAGATGAAAAGATGAATACATGGCGAGTCAAAAAGAAAGTGACCGCATGATAAAAAAAAAATGGCACGCTCCATTTTGTAAAAAATCATAATTGGGATAAAGAACATGTTATTGAGTAGTAACTGTGAACATTTCACGTAATTTGCATACTCTATTCCCAAGTCGTGTCTATTTTAATAAAGAGATCGCAAAATTCAGCTGTCCACCACTAATACCAATTTAACGGTCTACGAATTGATGAATATCCATTAATAAATATAATGAAAAAAAAACACGTTCTCCCGCCTCCATGAATAAAGGAAAAATTGAAAAGCAGAATAGAAAAAAAATCACCAATATTTCTAGGGAAAAAGAGTTGAATTGTTCCCCATATTCAAAATACAAAATCTGACGGTAAAAATAATGTTTCAGTCTTGATTCATAAGATTTAAATCTCAGTTGTATTTGGAATCAATGAGGATGGCTATAAAGTGCTTGTTTCAACGGATCATCCCACAATAAAAACGAGAAATAAGAAGAGGAGCAATGGTTATTGGACTATGCCTCACTCACTAGAAAGTGAAGAGAGACATGTCCATTAGCATCACACTGCAGTCACATTTGCCCTAAACTGATTCTTTACTTAACCCTAAAAGGGCGGGGGCGGAATCCGCCCCCCCCTCACTTTTTGGCAGGTCTGGACTCGAGACCAGCCAAAATATCGAGACCAAAGGGGACTGAGACCGAGACCAAGACCGAGACCACAGCTCCCGAGACCGAGACCGGCAAAAAGTGGTCTCGAGACCGAGACCGAGACCGTTCTCGAGACCTACAACACTGATATCTATGCATAAAATTGTACAAATGCTGCTGGTGTTGATATTACATGCATGTGAAAATTCTGTTACCTATGCTACATTTGGTGTCCGCACTTTTTGTGTCCTGTAGCATAGGTACTAAGGCTTGCTATCTCCATACAGTACACTGTATCTGAAAGATTTTGATTTTAATATGTTCAACTCGCTCCAAGTTGAGTTTTTAAAAAGTTGAATTCTCCAAACTTGCTGCTGTTTATAAGTGGCAAGAAGAAAAATTATCTTTTTTTGAAATGGTGTCGGTGTAGCATAAGTATTTTCAAACTAACGAAACCCCTCAAGCAGAAATACCTCCACACATATTGACACATCTTAACCTTTGGTAAATAGTAATAGGATGGATATTCAAAATAAAACATGCTTTGGAAAATTGTTCTTCAGCAATTAAGATTTATGTTCCAAAATATAGCGTGGTGTCCAAATGTAGCATCTTTAGGTAGAAAATGTAGTGTAGGTAAGAGAGTATTCCTTTAGTTGTGAAGCTATGATTGTAGACAAATTATTTTTTTAATGTTAGAACCAAGAAAGTGGTTAATTACAATAAATTAATAACAATCAGATACAGATGAACTCTATTTTACATAAGGGTTTGCTCCTCTAAAGTGAAAATTGATAAATAGGACACGGTGTCCATGTAGCATAGGTATTGTTCCACACTCTATAATTCATACATACATCCAAATTATGTATCCAAAATTCAGCTTCTGTATTCGGTTTGCATGTGCACTGCCATAAAACATGATTTAGCCATTTTTTGCTTAATTTTCAGTTAATTACTGGATAAATTGTGCTGTTTTCTACCTATTTACAGGACACGGTGTCCATGTAGCATAGGTAAAATTGACACATTGTCAGCCATATTTCTCAGCACAACGAGCAAAGGCATACATTTTGAACATCATTTTAGAAAGGTGGTTCACTGACTGTGTCATTTAAGTCAAACTTTTACTCATAAATGCTATTTTAGATCTCTTCTAGCTGATTTGGTTACTTTTTCCAAACAAGCACAATTTTGTCAAAATTGCACAAAAAGCCTCAATTTACAATGGGTTGTATCAACTTATTTTGAGCATCTGCTGAACCATTTGTTTTTTCCTTTGATTATACCCTAAAAGTTAATCTTAAACAACAAGAAAACTGACAAATAACCTAACCCATTCAAAAAATGTTCAGAGCAATTGTTTAGATTTGGTGTCCATGTAGCATAGGTATTTTGAATTTCCCATCATGAATATAAAGATCAACCACAAATTCAGTTTTATGTTTTGGGGAAAGAGCATACTATTTCCTAAAAATATAGTAGTTGAGCTATCCAAAACAATATTCAGATCAACATTTGTGAACTTTGACCCAATGTCACACTTTTTGCCCGAACTTCATGGAGTAACCCACATGCTCTTTTTCCCATGAGGCTAATTGGAGGATTTTGCAGGATTGAGGCTTCATCCTAGCAAAAAAAACGTCTAAGGAGTTTAAGTTAATTATTCACAGTTTGGATAGATTGTTTGCTTTTCTTACCCCTTGCAAGCATTAGACCGTTTCTTTGTCGTCCGCACAGAATCTCGCGTAGCCCCTTGCGGAACTTTTTATATTTGAACGCGTAGATGAAGGGATTGATGAAAGAGTTGAGCAAGACAGGGAGTTTACTGATGAGGTCCGTCAGGAGAATTCCTAGCGGCGTCAGTTCGAAGTGTCCTAGTTTGATGCTGACGATGATCATGTAGGCTGGTTGGGTCGGGATGTAGAGGATCATGTAAGCTACGGTGACGAGCAGCATCATGTGAACCACGCGCTTGGTTGCCTCTTGCGTTGCTCTGGCTTGTTGCGAGACTTGTTGCCTGAGGGCGCTTTCTTTCAACGCTTTGACGATACGAGAGTAAGCCCACATCATTGTTAGCAGAGGGATGACGAAACCGCCCACGAATGGCACGAAATGCCATTGCCAGTCGTGAAAAAGTTGACATCTCTTTGTAAAAGTTGCTTCAGATGGGTCGTAGATGAGACCGAAAAGGTGGACAGTGTATGCACAGAAGCCCAGCACCCATGCTACGCATACAGCGCATCTGATGTTACTTTTGCGACAGACTTGGACATATCGTAACGGATTGACGATGCCTACATATCTCTCGAGAGATATGGCGACAAGATTGTAAGCTGAAACGTAGGCGAAGGACTGAAATAAGTAGTTACCGTGGACGAGCCGGCAGTAGAGTATTTCAGCGATTGGACCAGTGCGGTTGTTGGGGTAATTGAGTAAATCCATGAACATCTCCAGGCCAAACATGAAGCAGCAGAGACCATCGGAGACGGCCAGATTCAGGATGAGGTAATGAGTGACATCGTGGAGGAATCTGGACTTGAAGATGGTGACGATCACTAAGATGTTACTCAGAAGCCCAACCAAGGCAAACAAAACAAGTAGGACCGATAACCACTGGGGATAAACCTCCTTCGATGTTGCATCGTCATTCGTTCTATTACTGCAGCAGTTGTCCAAAGTGTGATTATCCCCCACTTCCATGCTGACTCCTTGAAGTTTTGAAGCTTAGAAGATTGAGTAAAGTCGTGGGCAAGTGTGGTCTAGCAGTGGGGCACAGGATTCATGATCGTGAGGTTGTGGGTTCGAGCCCCGCCATGTCCATGCGTGTTGTGCCCTTGAGTAAGGCGCTTTACCTCAATTACTCCTTTCAACCCACGTGTTAAATGGGTACCGGCATTACGTAAAGCTGGGAAGGTAACAGACTCGCTGTGGAGGAGGTGTGGCGATCCCCCCAGCATATGAGTCTGGCCCAATCGCTAACGAAAGAGAGTTGGGCACTCCGTTCCTGTGAACACAGGTTCGCCCCCTTTACCTTTACCTTTGAAGTTGTAAACCTGAGTCGTTACATATCGTTAGAAATGGTAAAGAGTCTTATCCGTACAGATGTTCGTAGAAGAGGCTGTGTAATCAGATGCATGCGATGTGTGCCGCTCCCAAGAAATAAGTAGGTAGACACCTCATATATCATCCTTAATATTTAGCAGCAATCTCCAACGAGTTCTCAATTATAGGCAGCAGGTCATTTGTAAACCCTTTCAGTCAAAGAGCGCTGCATGTGCTAACCACTTGTGGCTGTGAGTGTTAAATTCTACCCCTCAAAAAACATATAATTTTGATGGTCAGATATGCATGGATCCTGCTACACATATCCCTTATTACGGTCATACATGTATGAGGCGAGTCTTCCATTACCGGCACTCTTGGTACCAGTGCAAATTGGAAATAAATTAAAAGTCAGACAATAAAAGATAGGGCTCCGTTTCAGTAGAAAACACGGCAAAGGCATGAAAGTCATTAATGTAGAGTCCCATCAAGTAAATCAGTCAAGTCTACCCGGTACATCCTGGCGACCGTAGTCATGGGACCAAATTTGTGGTTGCCTGCGGAGCAGTCGAACGAGGATGATGATATCCTAGCGACGCTCTGTGTATGTGCCTTTTTAACTAGACATGAAAGCATACGATGATTTTGCAAACCAATGAAAGCTGATTAAAGTGAGCCGTGTGGTACAGAAAATGTGAACAGTGAGCCGTGTCAATAACAGAATGACTGAAGTCAGTTTGATTGTCTGGTGACAAAGGCCTGTCAAGTATGATTGTTATTGACAAACAGGCTTGAAAGAAACTCATTTTCAGCAGTAGATGTGATACGACTATTATAAACTTGGTCTGAATCAACGCTGGCATAACAATGCTTTTATCACTTTGATTGACAGACAGGCCTGAAAGAAAGTCATTTTCTATATTGGATGCGATTCAATTAACATCATCATGTTACTTTCTCTTCATGGTTTCAAACACAGCATAAAATCTGAGTTCGATGAACTGCAACATCATGAAACTCTCTTCTTATAATATATGAACCTTTCTTTCTGCCTTTAACACAAAACCTCTCAATAACAGTTACATTTTGCATGTTAAAAGAAGGTGCCAAAATGACTACCAAAAATCCATGATTTTAGCCCCCCAAAACAGTTTTTGGACCCAAACTCACACTTCACTACATTCCATCTCATTGGCACACTGCTCAAATAAAAGATCTTGTTGTCCCCTTTAATTTGACACCACATTTTACCAAAAAGGGATGTCAAATAGTTTTTATACATAAAGAGGAGTAGAAAGTTGCACAAAATGTGTTCCTAGGAAAAACTCATCACATGGACCCTTTAAATATCCACATTGTGGCTAGATTGTACCAACCCGTTTCTTTGTTGTCCGCACAGAATCTCTCGTAGCCCCTTGCGGAACTTTTTATATTTGAACGCGTAGATGAAGGGATTGATGAAAGAGTTGAGCAAGACAGGGAGTTTACTGATGAGGTCCGTCAGGAGAATTCCTAGCGGTGTCAGTTCGAAGTATCCTAGTTTGATGCTGACGATGATCATGTAGGCTGGTTGGGTCGGGATGTAGAGGATCACGTACGCTACGGTGACGAGCAGCATCATGTGAACCACGCGCTTGGTTGCCTCTTGCGTTGCTCTGGCTTGTTGCGAGACTTGTTGCCTGAGGGCGCTTTCTTTCAACGCTTTGACGATACGAGAGTAAGCCCACATCATTGTAAGCAGAGGGATGACGAAACCGCCCACGAATGGCACGAAATGCCATTGCCAGTCGTGAAAAAGTCGACATCTCTTTGCAAAAGTTGCTTCAGATGGGTCGTAGATGAGACCGAAAAGGTGGACAGTGTATGCACAGAAGCCCAGCATCCATGCTACGCATACAGCGCATCTGATGTTACTTTTGCGACAGACTTGGACATATCGTAGCGGTTTGACGATGCCTACATATCTCTCGAGAGATATGGCGACAAGATTGTAAGCTGAAACGTAGGCGAAGGACTGAAATAAGTAGTTACCGTGGACGAGCCGGCAGTAGAGTATTTCAGCGATTGGACCAGTGCGGTTGTTGGGGTAATTGAGTAAATCCATGAACATCTCCAGGCCAAACATGAAGCAGCAAAGTCCGTCCGAGACGGCCAGATTTAGGATGAGGTAATGAGTGACATCGTGGAGGAATCTGCACTTGAAGATGGTGACGATCACTACAATGTTACTCAGAAGCCCAACCAGAGCGAACAAAACAAGTAGGACCGATAACCACTGGGGATAAACCTCCTTCGATGTTGCATCGTCATTCGTTCTATTACTGCAGCAGTTGTCCAAAGTGTGATTATCCCCCACTTCCATGCTGACTCCTTGAAGTTTTGAAGCTTAGAAGATTGAGTAAAGTCGTGGGCAAGTGTGGTCTAGCAGTGGGGCACAGGATTCATGATCGTGAGGTTGTGGGTTTGAGCCCCGCCATGTCCATGCGTGTTGTGCCCTTGAGTAAGGCGCTTTACCTCAATTACTCCTTTCAACCCAGGTGTTAAATGTGTACCGGCATTACGTAAAGCTGGGAAGGTAACAGACTCGCTGTGGAGGAGGTGTGGCGATCCCCCACAGCAGCATATGAGTCTGGCCCAATCGCTAACGAAAGAGAGTTGGGCACTCCGTTCCTGTGAACACAGGTTCGCCCCCTTTACCTTTACCTTTGAAGTTGTAAACCTGAGTCGTTACATATCGTTAGAAATGGTAAAGAGCTTTATCCATACAGATGTTCGTAGAAGAGGCTGTGTAATCAGATGCATGTGATGTGCCGCTCCCAAGAAATAAGTAGGTAGACACCTCATATATCATTCTTAATATTTAGAAGCAATCTCCAACGAGTTCTCAATTATAGGCAGCAGGTCATTTGTAAACCCTATCAGTCAAAGAGCGCTGAATGTGCTAACCACTTGTGGCTGTGAGTGATAAATTCTACCACCTCAAAAAACATCTAATTTTGATGGTCAGATATGCATGGATCCTGCTACACACATCCCTTATTACGGTCATATGAGGCGGGTCTTCCATTACCGGCACTCTTGGTACCAGTGCAAATTGGAAATAAGTTAAAAGTCAAACAATAAAAGATAGCCCTCCGTTTCAGTAGAAAACATGGCAAAAGCATGTAAGTCATTAATGTAGAGTCCCATCAAGAAAATCAGTCAAGTCTACCCGGCATATCCTGGCGACCGTAGTCATGGGACCAAATTTGTGGTTGCCTGCGGAGCAGTCGAACGAGGATGATGATATCCTGGCGACGCTCACGGTGTACGTGCCTTTTTAACTAGATATGAAAGCATACGATGATTTTGCAAACCAATGAAAGCTGATTAAAGTGAGCCGTGTGGTACAGAAATGCAGACAGTGAGTCTGTACAACTTCAATCATTATTTACATTGTCCCAAATTACTGTTGAAAAGCATACTTTTTCACATTACGTCACGGTTTTTCACGTTACATCATCATGTTACTTTCTCTTCATGGTTTCAAACACGGCATAAAATCTGAGTTCGATGAACTGCAACATCATGAAACTCTCTTCTTATAATATATGAACCTTTCTTTCTGCCTTAAACACAAAACCTCTCAATAACAGTTACATTTTGCATGTTAAAAGAAGGTGCCAAAATGACTACCAAAAATCCATGATTTTAGCCCCCCAAAACAGTTTTTGGACCCAAACTCACACTTCACTACATTCCATCTCATTGGCACACTGCTCAAATGAAAGATCTTGTTGTCCCCTTTAATTTGACACCACATTTTACCAAAAAGGGATGTCAAATAGTTTTTATACATAAAGAGGAGTAGAAAGTTGCACAAAATGTGTTCCTAGGAAAAACTCATCACATGGACCCTTTAAATATCCACATTGTGGCTAGATTGTACCAACCCGTTTCTTTGTTGTCCGCACAGAATCTCTCGTAGCCCCTTGCGGAACTTTTTATATTTGAACGCGTAGATGAAGGGATTGATGAAAGAGTTGAGCAAGACAGGGAGTTTACTGATGAGGTCCGTCAGGAGAATTCCTAGCGGTGTCAGTTCGAAGTATCCTAGTTTGATGCTGACGATGATCATGTAGGCTGGTTGGGTCGGGATGTAGAGGATCACGTACGCTACGGTGACGAGCAGCATC
Source organism: Patiria pectinifera (assembly GCA_029964075.1). NCBI lineage: Eukaryota > Metazoa > Echinodermata > Asteroidea > Valvatida > Asterinidae > Patiria > Patiria pectinifera. The sequence goes on along the minus strand of CM057129.1, from coordinate 5,235,878 downwards.
ATGTGAACCACGCGCTTGGTTGCCTCTTGCGTTGCTTTGGCTTGGTGCGAGACTTGTTGCCTGAGGGCGCTTTCTTTCAACGCTTTGACGATACGAGAGTAAGCCCACATCATTGTTAGCAGAGGGATGACGAAACCGCCCACGAATGGCACGAAATGCCATTGCCAGTCGTGGAAAAGTCGACATCTCTTTGCAAAAGTTGCTTCAGATGGGTCGTAGATGAGACCGAAAAGGTGGACAGTGTATGCACAGAAGCCCAGCATCCATGCTACGCATACAGCGCATCTGATGTTACTTTTGCGACAGACTTGGACATATCGTAGCGGTTTGACGATGCCTACATATCTCTCGAGAGATATGGCGACAAGATTGTAAGCTGAAACGTAGGCGAAGGACTGAAATAAGTAGTTACCGTGGACGAGCCGGCAGTAGAGTATTTCAGCGATTGGACCAGTGCGGTTGTTGGGGTAATTGAGTAAATCCATGAACATCTCCAGGCCAAACATGAAGCAGCAGAGACCATCGGAGATGGCCAGATTCAGGATGAGGTAATGAGTGACATCGTGGAGGAATGTGCACTTGAAGATGGTGACGATCACTACAATGTTACTCAGAAGCCCAACCAGAGCGAACAAAACAAGTAGGACCGATAACCACTGGGGATAAACCTCCTTCGATGTTGCATCGTCATTCGTTCTATTACTGCAGCAGTTGTCCAAAGTGTGATTATCCCCCACTTCCATGCTGACTCCTTGAAGTTTTGAAGCTTAGAAGATTGAGTAAAGTCGTGGGCAAGTGTGGTCTAGCAGTGGGGCACAGGATTCATGATCGTGAGGTTGTGGGTTCGAGCCCCGCCATGTCCATGCGTGTTGTGCCCTTGAGTATAATAAAGACGCTTTACCTCAATAACTCCTGTCAACCCAGGTGTTAAGTGGGTGCTGGCATTATTCAATGCTAGGAAGGTAACAGACTTGCTGTGGAGGAGGTGTGGCGATCCCCCCACAAGCAGCATATGAGTGTGGCCCAATCGCTAACGAAAGAGAGTTGGGCACTCCGTTCCTGTTAATACAGGTTCGCCCCCTTTACCTTTACCTTTGAAGTTGTAAATCTGAGTTGTTACATATCGTTAGAAGTGTTAAGGAGTCTTATCCATACAGATGTTCGTAGAAGAGGCTGTGTAATCAGATGCATGTGATGTGCCGCTCCCAAGAAATAAGTAGGTAGACACCTCATATATCATCCTTAATATTTAGCAGCAAACTCCAACGAGTTCTCAATTATAGGCAGCAGGTCATTTGTAAACCCTATCAGTCAAAGAGCGCTGAATGTGCTAACCACTTGTGGCTGTGAGTGTTAAATTCTACCACCTCAAAAAACATCTAATTTTGATGGTCAGATATGCATGGATCCTGCTACACACATCCCTTATTACGGTCATATGAGGCGGGTCTTCCATTACCGGCACTCTTGGTACCAGTGCAAATTGGAAATAAATTAAAAGTCAAACAATAAAAGATAGCCCTCCGTTTCAGTAGAAAACATGGCAAAAGCATGTAAGTCATTAATGTAGAGTCCCATCAAGAAAATCAGTCAAGTCTACCCGGCATATCCTGGCGACCGTAGTCATGGGACCAAATTTGTGGTTGCCTGCGGAGCAGTCGAACGAGGAGGATGATATCCTGGCGACGCTCACGGTGTACGTGCCTTTTTAACTAGATATGAAAGCATACGATGATTTTGCAAACCAATGAAAGCTGATTAAAGTGAGCCGTGTGGTACAGAAATGCAGACAGTGAGTCTGTACAACTTCAATCATTATTTACATTGTCCCAAATTACTGTTGAAAAGCATACTTTTCACATTACGTCACGGTTTTTCACGTTACATCATCATGTTACTTTCTCTTCATGGTTTCAAACACGGCATTAAATCTGAGTTCGATGAACTGCAACATCATGAAACTCTCTTCTTATAATATATAAACCTTTCTTTCTGCCTTAAACACAAAACCTCTCAATAACAGTTACATTTTGCATGTTAAAAGAAGGTGCCAAAATGACTACCAAAAATCCATGATTTTAGCCCCCCAAAACAGTTTTTGGACCCAAACTCACCTCTCCTTTAATTTGACACCACATTTTACCAAAAAGGGATGTCAAATAGTTTTTATACATAAAGAGGAGTAGAAAGTTGCACAAAATGTGTTCCTAGGAAAAACTCATCACATGGACCCTTTAAATATCCACATTGTGGCTAGATTGTACCAACCCGTTTCTTTGTTGTCCGCACAGAATCTCTCGTAGCCCCTTGCGGAACTTTTTATATTTGAACGCGTAGATGAAGGGATTGATGAAAGAGTTGAGCAAGACAGGGAGTTTACTGATGAGGTCCGTCAGGAGAATTCCTAGCGGTGTCAGTTCGAAGTATCCTAGTTTGATGCTGACGATGATCATGTAGGCTGGTTGGGTCGGGATGTAGAGGATCACGTACGCTACGGTGACGAGCAGCATCATGTGAACCACGCGCTTGGTTGCCTCTTGCGTTGCTTTGGCTTGGTGCGAGACTTGTTGCCTGAGGGCGCTTTCTTTCAACGCTTTGACGATACGAGAGTAAGCCCACATCATTGTTAGCAGAGGGATGACGAAACCGCCCACGAATGGCACGAAATGCCATTGCCAGTCGTGGAAAAGTCGACATCTCTTTGCAAAAGTTGCTTCAGATGGGTCGTAGATGAGACCGAAAAGGTGGACAGTGTATGCACAGAAGCCCAGCACCCATGCTACGCATACAGCGCATCTGATGTTACTTTTGCGACAGACTTGGACATATCTTAGCGGTTTGACGATGCCTACATATCTCTCGAGAGATATGGCGACAAGATTGTAAGCTGAAATGTAGGCGAAGGACTGAAATAAGTAGTTACCGTGGACGAGCCGGCAGTAGAGTATTTCAGCGATTGGACCAGTGCGGTTGTTGGGGTAATTGAGTAAATCCATGAACATCTCCAGGCCAAACATGAAGCAGCAAAGTCCGTCCGAGACGGCCAGATTTAGGATGAGGTAATGAGTGACATCGTGGAGGAATCTGGACTTGAAGATGGTGACAATCACTAAGATGTTACTCAGAAGCCCAACCAGAGCAAACAAAACAAGTAGGACCGATAATCATGGGGGATAAACCTCCGTCGATGTTGCATCGTCAATCGTTTCATTACTGCAGCAGTTGCCTAAAGTGTGATTATCCCCCACTTCCATGCTGACTCCTTGAAGTTTTGAAGCTTAGAAGATTGAGTAAAGTCGTGGGCAAGTGTGGTCTAGCAGTGGGGCACAGGATTCATGATCGTGAGGTTGTGGGTTCGAGCCCCGCCATGTCCATGCGTGTTGTGCCCTTGAGTAAGGCGCTTTACCTCAATTACTCCTTTCAACCCAGGTGTTAAATGTGTACCGGCATTACGTAAAGCTGGGAAGGTAACAGACTCGCTGTGGAGGAGGTGTGGCGATCCCCCACAGCAGCATATGAGTCTGGCCCAATCGCTAACGAAAGAGAGTTGGGCACTCCGTTCCTGTGAACACAGGTTCACCCCCTTTACCTTTACCTTTGAAGTTGTAAACCTGAGTCGTTACATATCGTTAGAAATGGTAAAGAGCTTTATCCATACAGATGTTCGTAGAAGAGGCTGTGTAATCAGATGCATGCGATGTGCGCCGCTCCCAAGAAATAAGTAGGTAGACACCTCATATATCATCCTTAATATTTAGCAGCAATCTCCAACGAGTTCTCAATTATAGGCAGCAGGTCATTTGTAAACCCTTTCAGTCAAAGAGCGCTGAATGTGCTAACCACTTGTGGCTGTGAGTGTTAAATTCTACCCCTCAAAAAACATATAATTTTGATGGTCAGATATGCATGGATCCTGCTACACACATCCCTTATTACGGTCATATGAGGCGGGTCTTCCATTACCGGCACTCTTGGTACCAGTGCAAATTGGAAATAAATTAAAAGTCAGACAATAAAAGATAGCGCTCCGTTTCAGTAGAAAACACGGCAAAGGCATGAAAGTCATTAATGTAGAGTCCCATCAAAGAAATCAGTCAAGTCTACCCGGTACATCCTGGCGACCGTAGTCATGGGACCAAATTTGTGGTTGCCTGCGGAGCAGTCGAACGAGGATGATGATATCCTAGCGACGCTCTGTGTATGTGCCTTTTTAACTAGACATGAAAGCATACGATGATTTTGCAAACCAATGAAAGCTGATTAAAGTAAGCCGTGTGGTACAGAAATGCAGACAGTGAGTCGTGTCAAAAACACAATGACTGAAATCAGTTTAATTGTCTCGCGACGAAGGCCTGTCAAGCATGATTGTTATTGCCAGACAGGCTTGAAAGAAACTCATTTTCAGCAGTAGATGTGATTCGACTATTATAAACTTGGTCTGAATCAACGCCGGCATAACAATGCTTTTATCACTTTGATTGACAGACAGGCCTGAAAGAAACTCATTTTCAATATTGGATGCGATTCAATTAACTTGGTGGTAAATCAACGCTGGCATGACAATGCTTTATTGCTTTCTGTGAGCCTTTTTTTAAATTGCTCACAGTTTTTTTGTTTTTTTTCAGAAACAAATTAAGGTTGTTGTGTCTGTAACATTTGTGCCTTCTAAAACAAATTTGATTGAGAAGGCCACCAAGGGATGAATTTGAAGTCAACTGAATCTCCCTTGAATGATTGAATTCATTTTGCCACACATAAAAGTAGACACAAAAGCTACGCGGACAAAAATAACCTGTCAACAGTTTGTCCAAAAGTCCATTTGGATCTGTCGCCTGGTTTTAGAATGTAATTTGTTTGGACTAAAATGTTCTACCATAACTTCACCTCTGTACAACTTCAATCATTATTTACATTGTCCCAAATTACTGTTGAAAAGCATACTTTTTCACATTACGTCACGGTTTTTCACGTTACATCATCATGTTACTTTCTCTTCATGGTTTCAAACACGGCATAAAATCTGAGTTCGATGAACTGCAACATCATGAAACTCTCTTCTTATAATATATGAACCTTTCTTTCTGCCTTAAACACAAAACCTCTCAATAACAGTTACATTTTGCATGTTAAAAGAAGGTGCCAAAATGACTACCAAAAATCCATGATTTTAGCCCCCCAAAACAGTTTTTGGACCCAAACTCACACTTCTCTACATTCCATCTCATTGGCACACTGCTCAAATAAAAGATCTTGTTGTACCCTTTAATTTGACACCACATTTTACCAAAAAGGGATGTCAAATAGTTTTTATACATAAAGAGGAGTAGAAAGTTGCACAAAATGTGTTCCTAGGAAAAACTCATCACATGGACCCTTTAAATATCCACATTGTGGCTAGATTGTACCAACCCGTTTCTTTGTCGTCCGCACAGAATCTCTCGTAGCCCCTTGCGGAACTTTTTATATTTGAACGCGTAGATGAAGGGATTGATGAAAGAGTTGAGCAAGACAGGGAGTTTACTGATGAGGTCCGTTAGGAGAATTCCTAGCGACGTCAGTTCGAAGTGTCCTAGTTTGATGCTGACGATGATCATGTAGGCTGGTTGGGTCGGGATGTAGAGGATCACGTACGCTACGGTGACGAGCAGCATCATGTGAACCACGCGCTTGGTTGCCTCTTGCGTTGCTTTGGCTTGGTGCGAGACTTGTTGCCTGAGGGCGCTTTCTTTCAACGCTTTGACGATACGAGAGTAAGCCCACATCATTGTTAGCAGAGGGATGACGAAACCGCCCACAAATGGCACGAAATGCCATTGCCAGTCGTGAAAAAGTCGACATCTCTTTGCAAAAGTTTTTTCAGATGGGTCGTAGATGAGACCGAAAAGGTGTACAGTGTATGCACAGAAGCCCAGCATCCATGCTACGCATACGGCGCATCTGATGTTACTTTTGCGACAGACTTGGACATATCGTAGCGGTTTGACGATGCCTACATATCTCTCGAGAGATATGGTGACAAGATTGTAAGCTGAAACGTAGGCGAAGGACTGAAATAAGTAGTTACCGTGGACGAGCCGGCAGTAGAGTATTTCAGCGATTGGACCAGTGCGGTTGTTGGGGTAATTGAGTAAATCCGTGAACATCTCCAAGCCAAACATGAAGCAGCAAAGTCCGTCGGAGACGGCCAGATTCAGGATGAGGTAATGAGTGACATCGTGGAGGAATCTGCACTTGAAGATGGTGACGATCACTACAATGTTACTCAGAAGCCCAACCAGAGCGAACAAAACAAGTAGGACCGATAACCACTGGGGATAAACCTCCTTCGATGTTGCATCGTCATTCGTTCTATTACTGCAGCAGTTGTCCAAAGTGTGATTATCCCCCACTTCCATGCTGACTCCTTGAAGTTTTGAAGCTTAGAAGATTGAGTAAAGTCGTGGGCAAGTGTGGTCTAGCAGTGGGGCACAGGATTCATGATCGTGAGGTTGTGGGTTCGAGCCCCGCCATGTCCATGCGTGTTGTGCCCTTGAGTAAGGCGCTTTACCTCAATTACTCCTTTCAAGCCAGGTGTTAAATGTGTACCGGCATTACGTAAAGCTGGGAAGGTAACAGACTCGCTGTGGAGGAGGTGTGGCGATCCCCCCACAGCAGCATATGAGTCTGGCCCAATCGCTAACGAAAGAGAGTTGGGCACTCCGTTCCTGTGAACACAGGTTCGCCCCCTTTACCTTTACCTTTGAAGTTGTAAACCTGAGTCGTTACATATCGTTAGAAATGGTAAAGAGTCTTATCCATACAGATGTTCGTAGAAGAGGCTGTGTAATCAGATGCATGTGATGTGCCGCTCCCAAGAAATAAGTAGGTAGACACCTCATATATCATCCTTAATATTTAGCAGCAATCTCCAACGAGTTCTCAATTACAGGCAGCAGGTCATTTGTAAACCCTATCAGTCAAAGAGCGCTGAATGCGCTAACCACTTGTGGCTGTGAGTGTTAAATTCTACCACCTCAAAAGACATCTAATTTTGATGGTCAGATATGCATGGATCCTGCTTCACACGTCCCTTATTACGGTCATATGAGGCGGGTCTTCCATTACCGGCACTCTTGGTACCAGTACAAATTGGAAATAAATTAAAAGTCAAACAATAAAAGATAGCCCTCCGTTTCAGTAGAAAACATGGCAAAAGCATGTAAGTCATTAATTTAGAGTCCCATCAAGTAAATCAGTCAAGTCTACCCGGCATATCCTGGCGACCGTAGTCATGGGACCAAATTTGTGGTTGCCTGCGGAGCAGTCGAACGAGGATGATGATATCCTGGCGACGCTCACGGTGTACGTGCCTTTTTAACTAGATATGAAAGCATACAATGATTTTGCAAACCAATTAAAGTGAGCCGTGTGGTACAGAAATGCAGACGGTGAGTCGTGTCAAAAACACAATGACTGAAGTCAGTTTAATTGTCTCGCGACAAAGGCCTTTCAAGCATGATTGTGATTGACAGACAGGCTTGAAAGAAACTCATTTTCAATAGTGGTTGTGATTCGACTAACTTGGTCTTAATCAACGCTGGCACGACAATGCTTTCTTTTATCATTTTTATTGACAGAAAGGCTTGAAAGAAACTAATTTTCGATATTGGATGCGATTCGATTAACTTGGTCGTAATCAACACTGGCCTGACAATGCTTTCTTTTATCATTTTTATTGACAGAAAGGCTTGAAAGAAACTCATTTTCGATATTGGATGCGATTCAATTAACTTGGTCGTAATCAACGCTGGCATGACAATGCTGTATTGCTTTCTGTGAGCCTTTTTTTTTAAGTTGCTCACAAATTTTTTTTTCTTTTCCAGAAACAAATTAAGGTTGTTGTAACATTTGTGCCTTCTAAAATACATTTGATTGAGAAGGCCACCAAGGGATGAATTTGAAGTCAACTGAATCTCCCTTGAATGATTGAATTCATTTTGCCACACATAAAAGTAGACACAAAAGCTACGCGGACAAAAATAACCTGTCAACAGTTTGTCCAAAAGTCCATTTGGATCTGTCGCCTGGTTTTAGAATGTAATTTGTTTGGACTAAAATGTTCTACCATAACTTCACCTCTGTACAACTTCAATCATTATTTACATTGTCCCAAATTACTGTTGAAAAGCACACTTTTTCACATTACGTCACGGTTTTTCACGTTACGTCATCATGTTACTTTCTCCTCATGATTTCTAACACAGCATAAAATCTGAGTTTGATGAACTGCAACATCATGAAACTCTTTCTTTATAATATATGAACCTTTCTTTCTGCCTTAAACACAAAACCTCTCAATAACAGTCAATATGTTAATGCTAAACCAAGGTGCCTAAATGACTACCAAAAATCCATGATTTTAGCCCCAAAAAACAGTTTTTGGACCCAAACTCACATTTCACTACATTCCATCTCATTGGCATACTGATCTTGTTGTCCCCTTCAATTTGACACCACATTTGATGTTGTGATGCTTCAAATCAAATTAGATTTTGCCCTTCACCGACGTTTAAACACTGTATACTCAGTGTGTTACCTCCCGAGTGAAAGTTGGAAAAAAATCACTCGGGTGGAACTCGAACCCACAACCTCCTGCCTTCTAGTGCAGACGTCTTACCCCTCGACCACCGAGCTAACGGGATCGGTTGGCTGGTTCGAATCTGATGTACATAGCAGGAGGTCGTGGGTTCGAGTCCCACCCGAGTGATTTTTTCCAACTTTCACTCGGGAGGTAACACACTGAGTATACAGTGTTTAAACGTCGGTGAAGGGCAAAACCTAATTTGATTTATATCACCTTGACGCAAAATTTCATCTTATTATAGTTTATGCGGTACCCGCTGCTATGTACATCAGATTCGAACCAGCCAACCGATCCCGTTAGCTCGGTGGTCGAGTGGTAAGACATCTGCATTAGAAAGCAGGAGGTCGTAGGTTCGAGTCCCACCCGAGTGATTTTTTCCAACTTTCACTCGGGAGGTAAACACACTGAGTATACAGTGTTTAAACGTCCGTGAAGGGCAAAACCTAATTTGATTTATATCACCCCGACGCAAAATTCCATCTAATAATAGTTTATGCAGTACCTGCTGCTATGTACATCAGATTCGAACCAGCCAACCGATCCCGTTAGCTTGGTGGTCGAGTGGTAAGACATCTGCACTAGAAAGCAGGAGGTCGTGGGTTCGAGTCCCACCCGAGTGATTTTTTCCAACTTTCACTCAGGAGGTAATATACTGAGTATACAGTGTTTAAACATCGGTGAAGGGCAAAACCTAATTTGATTTATATCACCCCGACGCAAAATTCCATCTTATAATAGTTGTGATGCTTGTAGTTTGGAAGATATCATACAGTTTCCACTTTCCACTTTTGCGTGGAATTGTCCATCTGTTTGTAAAATGTCAAGTACTTAAAAACAACCCATGAAGAACACTGTAAAGCCCCAGTCACATATTCACGGTTTGGAGCTACAGATATCCACAATTTAACATTTGTGATAAAACCGTGGGAGTACCGTATTCATTTTTAGTACCTCCGTGATAATCCGTCATCTTCCTCGGGTATTCTTGGAGGGGCTACGGAAGTTTGAAACTGTTCCAAACTTCCGTGGTGAATCGTCATGAAAATCAATCGGTAGTACAACCGTGGGACATCCTTGGAACAACAGTACTAATTCGTAGTGTTATTCGTGGCTATTCTTACATATTCTTGGAGATTCGTAGCTCATTCGTGGTAGAAATCTGTACAAATTCGCTACGAATGTCCTACGGATATGCCCGAATATGCCAGGATTTTGCTGAGGCTGTACTATGAATATGTATGCTATATTTGTAGGAGAACCTTGGTCATCCATGGCCCAATGACAGACAACCGTGGCATTAACGTCATAATTCTTAGTAATACCGTCGATATTCTTCAACCATCCGTCTATATTCTTGACAAACCGTGGTGTAGAGAAACCTTAGGGCAGTCGTGGCTATCTGTCCTGAAACCGTAGTGCATTCTTAGAATGTCGATTTCTCCACGAATCTCGACGGTTCGTCGTGATGGATTGATTCTTGGTAAACTGTGAATATTCGTAGCTCCAGCCGTGAAGGTGTGACTGGGGCTTTGAGAGAGAAAATTAGGACAAATGTTGTTTTAATTCTCATGTTTCAATTTTTGCTTGAATAGTCTGCTTAACACTGGGATGGCCCTGCTGACTTTCGATGTTTTGAAGTCGAAACGTCACAGCTGGGCCCGAGTTTTGTCTGTCGTAACGCACAGAATCATCCACATTAATTGAGTTTCGGCACCATCTGCACGCCATGTTTCGCAGCCCCTTGCGGAACTTCTTGTATTTGTACGCATAGATGAAGGGATTGATGATAGAGTTGAACAGAACCGGTACCTTGCTCAGCAGATCAGTTAGCAGCATTCCAAACTCCGCACGCTGCTGGTAGATTATGATGGTGATCATGTAAGCTGGCTGGGTTGGTATGTAGAGGATTCCGTAGGTGATCGTCACTATCAGCATCAGATGCAGCACGCGTTTTGTCACGGCCCGCGATTCCAGTACTTGGGCCATTGTGTCTCGATTGCGACTGCTCTGCTTGAGTGTGCGGATGATGCGAACGTACGCCCACAGCATGACGATCAGGGGTAGTACAAACCCGACGATGAACGGCAGAAAGTGCCACTCCCAGGAGTGGTAATGCAGCACACACCTGTCATTATAAGTAACACCGGATGGTTCATATCGTACCCCAACGAGGTGGATCATGTAAGCGCAGAGCCCCATAACCCACGCGAGACATACGGAAAACCAAATGACGCGTTTAGTGCAGATGCAGACGTATCGGAGCGGGTACACAATGCCGACAAACCGTTCCAACGCAACCAGGACGAGACTGTACGCTGAGATGTAGGCGAACGAGTGAAACAAGTAATCGCTGTGCATGAGGTGGCAGTAGACTCGTTTCCCGATCTCACTCGAGATGACGTTCGGATAGTTAAGCAAATCCAACAAGGTGTTGATGGCGTACATGAAGCAGCATAGTCCATCAGACACAGCGAGATTCAAAATCAGATAATGAGTGATATCATGAAGGAATTTGCTTTTGAGCACAGTGACACACACCAAAATGTTACTCAGAAATCCAACAACGGCACAGCACAAGAGCAGAATCGATAACCAATCTGGAAAAGGATTCCCCGTTCCCTCGAAATACTCCGTGCTGTTAAAACTCTGGTCATTTTGTGCCGCCATCGAATCAACTTTACAGATAAATTCAAGACGTGCTTACAAAGTCTGAATTGTTGACAAGTGACGAAGCACACCGAGCACGCAAATACTTCTGTCACTTTGCAGAAAAATCTGAAACGATGTGTTTTAGTTGCCGTTAGTAGCTCTTGCCTTTATCAGTCGTTATTTTCTGTTGCCAAGGAAACTGGAAAAGGATTAACTGTTCCCTGCAGACGCTCCGTGCTGTTAAAACTCTGGTTGTTTTGTACCGCCGTCGAATCAACTGGACAGAAGAAACAAGCGGGGCTTACAAAGTCTGAATTGTTGACAAGCAACGAAGCACACCGAGCACATAAATTCTTCTGTAACTTTGCAGAGAAATCCAGAACGACGCACTTTAGTCACCGTTGGCTCTTCCCTAATCAGTCATTATTGCCTGTAGCCAAGGAAACATCTGGAAAGCACAATCAAGTGCAGCTTCAAAATTCGGAATTGGTTTCGAAACATCCCCAGCAAGCAAATACTTCTGGACCATCGGAGAGCTGCATATCAAACAGAGAGCTCCTCGCAACGTGCATATCTCCCCTGATCAGTAGCTTTTGCCAAGTCACGGTGATTGATTTCTCAAATCAGCCCACGCCAAAAAAAAAAAAATCCTCATTTGTTAAAATGTAACTTTCAGGAAGGGCGTCACAGGATGCAAATGGATCCCTCACGGCCCATGTACATGTAAACTTATACATCAGCTCATTAGATGGAAGCAGCGTCCTTGAGTGCCAACTCTCAAGGGAAGATGCATTAGGTTTATTGTTTGCAGAGCTTCTAGACTGATGTGCTTGAAGTATTAGCGAGTGATACTATTTGTCATTTTTACTCTCTGCTCCCATCATTTCACTTGCTTGATTAATAGTTTTTGTTAAAGCTATGGTCCATCATTTGCAGCCATCCGAAAAGTTACTGGCGTAATTATTGTTGAAAAACAAACTTGGTTGAAAGATAGTAAGGGAATTGAAGTAATCAACGAAAGAAGGCCTTTCCAACGGTGCGTCTTAAGACGGTGCGTCTACGCACCGTAGGAAAATTTAAATTAGTAGTTTGTTTTGTTATTCGGCAAAGCGCGCGCAAGCATTGGCACGACGCACACATGCGTGCAAGTGCTGTAATTCGTCTGATCCGTGCGCGACGTCGCGTATAGCTGCAATTCAAAACAATTCAAAACATGATTCAGTAACTTTTGATTTGAAATTGTGATCCTAGAATGCTGTTTTTCTCGGAATATACAGCTGAAGCTGAGCTGAAACTTCATCAGGTTAGTTGTTCAGAATCCTTCATTAGATTTTGAATACTTTTGTTTTTTCAAACGAACAAAATGCACAAATTACAAATGATGGACTGTATCTTTAATGTCCACAAATGTAAACACATCGAGGCGTATAACGGGGAGGGCAACTCAACTTTTGCTTTAATATAATGTCCAATCTGTCTTTCATAACAAAGTGCTTGAATTTGAAGCACTCATAAATAACTTTATCCCCTTTACATGAAATGTTTTGTGAAGGATGCATGTACAGCGAAGAGGGCACTTCAACACTTTTGGAATGAGTTAGATTTTATTCCTGTTTGGTTTGATCTTGTTTCATTGTTTTACAGCAAATGGAAATCTGAACACGATAATTTAATTACAGTGAAATCTTGATATGACGAACCTCAAGGGAACAGGTTCAAAATTTGACTTAAGCATAGTTTTTGAGCTAAGCAGGGTTGCATGTACCGGTAATTGTGGACGAGCATTACATTCACTGTGTGGACTTCCTAACAAAAGATGTCCTAATAAACCAGGTAGCAGCGGTGTTGTGTGGACTTGCCCATGTCCACACAGTGTTTCTCCCTAAACAGGTTTAGAGGCATTTTGGGGTTAGGTTTATTTGCGGCAAAATGAAGAGAAACACTAAAAGGGAATCATAGAAAAAAATTAGGGTTGAAAGAGTTTTCACAGTTTGAGAAAAATGAGTTTTTGCACTGGTTTTTCTTAACTACACGAAAGCAAAGGAATGTCCACACTAGGTATGTAAAACAAACGTGTGTTTTGTGTGTGTAGGTGGGGGCAAAATATCATTACTTTAAAAAGTCTGCTGGAAATCCCGCTTGTACCCTAGTGTCGCTGCTTTTGTTGGCGTTGGCTTTCTGTGCCTAGTGAAAACAAATCCATCTCCTTAGCCAATAAACACGGACCGCGACAATCTATTGGCCTGGATATAATTGATCAAATTCTGCAAAAAGAGTAGTCAACAGTAGACCCGCTGACAAGCATGCTTTTAGTGGTAATTGGAACGTCTGCCGGAAAATTCCGGCCGTCCGTCAATTTTGCTAAGAGGTCCATCACTGTACAGCAAATTTCCATTGGTTGAGTGAATCTGTGTTGCCATGGTAACGGCACGTTGCACTGATTAACCGTCCTGACACTGAGGCATCTCGCAGTAGTCATAGCACTTAAAATCAGCCTTGCGAAGCTTTTAACGCAGGATTTATGACTTAAAGCCGCAACTGAATGAATGAATGAATGTAATCTCCTCTTTTTTAGAGGATCCATTTTAAGTGGTTGTTGCTAGTCCCAGAGGTCTGCCTAGTGTCCTCTTTGAACCTATTTCAGGGACTAACTGGCTCATTTGAGAGCCGGGCAGTGCAGTCATATAGGATTACCCTGTACGGTCAATGAATAGGATCAATCTGGCCCATTGTGTTCACAGACGCATGCAAATCCTTCCAATAAACAGCAAATCTGAATCCATTGAATAGCATTTTGTGTGCCTGGGGACCAGCTGTACTAGGCTGGCCTTGTCTTGTTTCTTAAAGTCAGAAATTTCTTTCCAGCAAGCACGACAAAAAATTTTTTTAAAATAAGATAATCTAGTGTTTCTTTAGAAATTTAAAAATACAGCGACTTTTTTTCAGCAGCCTAGGAACTGTATGAAGACATAGAAATAAACATACTCTTCCACCTTTTGAGAACTGACTAAAATAATGTGCCTTTCTTGAACGTCATTGTTGTTACATTTGTGTACATTTACCTAATGTATTTGTATGAATCTTAAATTTCCTTTCAAGGAGCATAAGCTCCATGTAAAAAAACATTGACCTAGCTCTGCCTCCTTCAATCCCCCCAAATCCTCCACTGTGCAGGGACCCAATGGCACACTCGTTGTACCTACCAAGGTTCAGGTAGCATCATCAAGCCCCATGTTAAGTAACAGCAACCTAGCTCTGCCTTCCTCAATCCTCCAAAATCCTCCACTGTGCAGGAACCCAATGACACACCTCTTTGTACCTACCAAGTTTCAGGTAGCATTATCAAGCCCCATGTAAAGTAATAGTGGCTGGGATTGGCCTAATTCCTCAATCCTCCACTGTGCAGGAACTCATTTGGCACACTCTTTGTACCTACCAAGTTTCAAGTAGAATCATCAAGCCCCATATGTAAAGTAACAGTGACTTAGCTCTGCCTCCCTCAATCCTCCAAAATCCTCCACTATGAAGGAACCCAATGGCATACTTTTTGTACCTACCAAGTTTCAAGGAGCATTATGCCCCATGTAACATAACAGTGACCTAGCTAGCTCTGCCTCCTTTAATCCTCCAAAATCCTCCACTGTGCAAGAACCCATTTGGCACCCTCTTTGTACCTACCACGTTTCAAGCAGCATCATCAAGCCCATGTAAAGTAACAGTGGCTAGGTCGGCCTAATTCCTCAATCCTCCAAAATCCTCCACGTGCAGGAACCCATTTGACACACTCTTTGTACCTACCAAGTTTCAAGGTGTATCAAGCCCTATATGTAAAGTAATAGTTGCCGGGATCTACCTTCCTCATTCCTCCAATCCTCCACTGTGCAGGAACCCAGTGGCACACTCTTTGTACCTACCAAGTTTCAAGTAGAATCATCAAGCCCCATGTAAAGTAACAGTGGCTGGGATTGGCCTAATTCCTCAATCCTCCAAAATCCTCCACTGTGCAGGAACCCATTCGACACACTCTTTGTACCTACCAAGTTTCAAGAAACATCAAACCCCATGTAAAATAACAGTGACCCTTAGCTCTGCTTCCCTCAATCCTGCCAAGAAAGGAAAACATTGAAATTCTCCATGTGGATTTTGAAGGACTCGGAGGATTAGGGTGAATGATTTTTGCCTCATCTTGCCACTTTGACTCATCTTGCCACTTTAATTGTAATCACACCTTTGGACGACACGAAGTCTACACCTAGTTGACAAACCATTCATCAGTAATAACATCGAGACGACGGAGACATAGTGTGTAACTGTCCCGTGTTGCTACTTTAAGGCACAGTCCAATCTCTTAACGTCGAGGTATAAGGCTCTCAATCTTTTTGGATGTACTCTTTCCGTTTGATTTATTCCTGCGTTATAGGTCAGTCAAGGTTTATGGTTGAGGACAGATTTTGAAAGAAATCTTTAAAAACTGTGTTCTGTCTTGTGATGCCTTATTCACGGGCATTGCCAAATCAAATTGATTTGGGGGGGAGGGGGGGTAGCGGACTAATACCGGTAGGTGCGTTGTTCAAATTGCTGTTTAATTTTTTCTAGAGCAGGTCAAGCAGTTACCATGCGAGAAATCACCGGCCGAAACCTTTTTGTTTTTTAAGTTTGTGGTGCAACATTTATTTATTATTTATTTTCAGGCATACAATTAAACAACACTGAAAAATAAAAAGACAAGCCTGAGAATTGCCCAAAAGTGAACTAAATGACTAAATAAAAGACGTCATTTGATTGTATTTTTTCAAAAACTATTATATAAGTGTTAATGCATACAGTTTATGTCCGCATTTTGTGCCAATTGCTGGCAGCTTCTACTGTAAAATATACATTAAAAGAACAGTAGAATGTTATCTCCATTTTCTTTTTTCCTTTTTTTCTTCCTCGCTTTTTAAAACTACATTTATCCCTATAGTCACTTTATTTGGGTCAGCTAACTGTCGCTGTTTAGAGTTGCTTGGCATACCGGTTGGTACTAGTTGGTACTGGTGCATACATGTAGTACTGGTCGGTACTGGTTGGTACCAGTTGGTACTGGTGCATGGTACCGTTTGGTACCGGTTGGTACCAGTTGGTCTGGTGCATGGTACCGGTCGGTACTGGTTGGTACTGGTTGGTACTGGTGCATGGTACTGTTTGGTACCAGTTGGTACCGGTTGGTACCAGTTCGTCTAGTGCATTGTACCTGTTGGTACTGGTTGATACTGGTTGGTACTGCTGCGGACTCAATATCAACAAAGTACTCTGCTAGTGTCAGATCAGCACTCATCAGAACAGATTAATTACCCCTCTTCCCTCAATCATACTTCACTCAACACCTCATTCACACTGTGGAGTACTCACTTGACCTAGAAAAACGTCAAGAACTTTTGTGTGATTGGGTTGGTTGCATTGTGAGTTTCAAAACCATGGCTTTGACTCCAGGCTCTTCGGCTGCAGGAGATTTGTTTGCCCTGACTGTGGGGACTCTAACTCAATATGGACCCATGTTCAGTTTCCAGAGCATCAAATCATTTAAAGGTACATGAAAAGTAGATAATTATACATTTAGGGAGTGGCTCAGAGTGGAATGGGAGGAATATTATTGCAAGGTAAAATCTGGACTTTTCCATTTCATGAGGCTAACCTGAGTGAACTGGAAAAGTCCAGATTTTACCGAGCAATAACATTCCTCCATTTCACAATTTGAAGCCACTCAATACTTGTTTTATATAAATGACATATAGATCCTTGTCATTTGATTTACAGTTAAAATGAAATTCTATTTCAATACAAAATTTGTGGGAAATGTATTTCCCTCTTCCAAATCACCCCTTCACGAAATGTTTGAACCCAACTCTGTAGCTACTGGCTCTTGGAAGCAATATGTGCAGTGCTTAATGTGCACACCAGCATGCATTTGCACACAAATACCACGCCATAGAACAAGGATGATCCTAACTGTTGAATAGTAAATCCCATTCCCAAGGGTGAATGGGAGCAATAATGAATGTCACGTGATGTGAGTTCCACCAATCAAATGACAAGGATTTGTGTGTCATTGTTATTGTGTTACAATATTAATGTATAAAATTGCAGCTACATATCCAAAAAGTAACTGACCAACTCATTGTTAAATGCTTACTTGGTTTAAAGATCATATAGTAAATTTAGGCACTAAAAAGTCCTTGTGAAATTAGTCCTTCTTGCATGCTGTCCTTTTGAAGAAAACAGTAAAAGAAGTTTGCAAACATTAATCAAGTGACGCATTTTTCAAAATTTTCGTTAGTAGTTGGTAATTGGGCAATTCCACACTAATGGGCCCAAAAGTGTGACATTTGGGAAGACCTTTAAGTTTTGATGATAAAACTACGATCTTGGTCTCTCAATTTTTGCTGTAAACATTGCAAGCTTTGAACAAATATCCTCACCTGCAAAGGATATAACTGGTTTTGTATTTTAGAAAAATATAGTGGATATTGTTTTAAAAAGTGTTACGTACGTAACGAAGGACAGACATTTTAGATAAAGTCTTACAAAGTAAGCATGAAACTTCATGATCCCCTAATGTTGACTTATTTAAGAAGATGTACCCTGGAGGAATGCTATCAGTCAAAACCTAGAAAACTCAGAGTCAATGTGAAGAATTATTTGATATTATATCATCAGGATTTTTACGTACCGGTACGAACAGACTGGACATTTGTCACAAAATGTCTGTCCCTGTTCGTGCGTAACCCTAATCACATCATAACTTTGAAGCCAGTGTGAAAACTGTTATATTTTGGTTTGATAACAATGTAAAATGGCTTAATAATGTCACTGGAAGTGCCTATTAGAAATTGAATTTGTCCTAAGCACCCTTTTCCTTGCAGTGTGTCTGTCCATGTTACATACGTATCACGCAGAAAAGATGCCTGTTATTTTCTCCCAAAACAAGATAACATCTTTTGTCTTGTCTTGTACTAATCACTTTCAACTTAGCAAGGTATAGGAAAAAACAGAAGAAAATACTAGCTCATCTTTTACCCTCTATATGCAACGTCCATAAACTTATCTTATTGGCCCATTAGTGTGGAATTGCCCAATTGTAAATTGGGCTAATCTGTAAATGGGTGAGCGCAAGCGTTGACAACGCATTTTTACGCACACGCACGTGCGGTTGATATTATTTGTCAGTTCAGTGCGTAATACTGTGTACATGCAGCTGCAACTGATCAGCTGAATGAGAATATGTTCTGGATGCTGATTTTAGGCGCGATTCAAAACAATGCTCTGGAATACTTCTGAATTGAAATTGAGATCCTAGAATGTTAAAAATTATAATGTGAAAGCAAGTTTTTTTCAAATGCGGTGTCAGCCAACCAGCGTTGGAAATTGATACAAAAATACCACTTTTCTTGAAAACGTCAGCACACCAGGTGCCCTGATTTTAAAGGACGCTTTAGACTGTTATGTTATTCACTAACAGTCCAGTTAGGTATTTCAAAATAATTTGGGTGTTTTTTTCTTTTTTTTTTAATGTTTGCAATGTTGTATATATATTCCCTTTAAATACTGCTTTTTGTATATATACAGCAAAACAACAGCTTTTTTACAGCTTATTTTCCATGAAATACACAATTTCAAATTAAACAAAATTCCCGTAGCTTAGAATCTCTACATAAATTCAATATTAATTTAAAATTACTAACATTTTTACAACAAAACAGATACAGAATTGATTATGTTGTTATACATGACATTTTACAAGAAGACATTATCATTAAACATTAGAAAATATGTGAAAGTGCGTTGGAGAAAAATTACCAAATTACTAAAACCTTTTAAATTTAATACTAAATTCCAACCATTACCACTGTAGGGATTAAACTTTGATCAGTAGGCCTATCAAATACAAAAGCACGGTCGCATTATTTTGCTCCACTGTGTCTATACCTGTTTAAAAGAACTAACCAAATAAAACAAGTAGTGCTGTGCAATTTTGAATAACTTAGTACTTGAATATTGGCACTTTTATTTTGTGGAATATTCAAATATTCAAACGTGGACACTGAGATAAAAACTTGTTATGATCATCGCGTATACAACCATATATTTTTCCGAGACACATGTAGCTAGCTTGTATTTAAGAAAATTAAAAATGCAAATTAGGGATAATATTCCAAAATATTCAAAGGTGAAATCGAATCAATTCTTTTAAAAACCAATTTATAACCTTGGTGTTACAAATTTCCCAGAATTCCCTGTACATCTCTCTAGAAACTTATAGCAACCCTATACCCATCATCTTAGCTTTTTACTGAGAACATTCTTTAAAGTTGAATCTGTTTAAAATTGCTTGAAAGCAACATTTGATAATACATATAATAATACCGGAGTCTTATATAGCACACGTATCTACCAACAATTAGGTACTCAAGGCGCTGGAGATATGTCTATTATTAAAGACAGGTAAATGAAGTTTACGAGAAATATGAGACCCAATATGTAGCACCTTATAATGGTTTACAAGGTGCTGCGGCGCATTAAGCAGCCACTGCCAGGAACACTGGGGCAAACCCCTTCTCTTAGCGATAAGTGTTATGGGTTCTTTAACATGCATTACACAACACACGGGACCTACGGCTTTACGTCCCATCCGAAGGACGAAGCAATAATGGTAAAGCGCCTTGCTCAGGAGCGCAAGCACCATGTTCCCATGGTCAGGATTCGAACCCGTGTACCACGGCACACAATTCCATTGGACCATTGGACCACAGCACCCCACCTTTTTAACACTTGCTGAAACTAGAAGTCACTATAGAACAGCTATAAGCTCACAATTGTGTTAACTCAAAACAGCCTACTTGCTTACCAAACAAAAGAGCTTACCAGCTAAAATTCCCACACCGCGTGACTTGCTTTCATATTTACATGTATCGGTACTTTGTTGATTTTTAATTTAAATATAAAATTTACTGAGCTGTTTTCCATGCTTAGCTAGGTAAGATTTGGCATTGGTGTTTTATCCTTGGGATTATTCTCTCCTAAAAGTAAAGGTAAAGGGGGACACACCTGTGTTCACAGGAACGGAGTGCCCATCTCTCTTTCGAAGCGATTGGGCCAGATTCGAGTCCATGAAATGCTGCTGTGGGGGATCGCCATACCTCCTCCACAACGAGTCTGTTACCTTCCCAGCATTGAATAATGCCGGTACCCATTTAACACCTACATGTAGGTTGAGAGGAGTAATTGAGGTAAAGCGCCTTACTCAAGGGCACAACATGCATGGTCACGGCGGGGCTCGAACCCACAACCTCACAATCATGAATCCTGTGCTCCACCGTTAGACCACACGTGACCACAAGCTCTCCTAACATGAACTTGTATCATTACTGGATTTTTTAAAGATAGTACTCACTCTTGACACCGTTGGTGACACCAAACCTCCTCTCAAACACGGACACAACCCTTCCTTCATACCGCGGCGGAACGCCTTATACTTGAAGGCGTAGATAATGGGGTTTAAGATACTTGTCAACATGGCTGGGACCTCGTTGAACAAGTAGAGAAGCAAACAGGCAAAAGTTGCAGCACTCTCCGTTGTTTCGTACGTATCGCTGATCGTTAAGACGATTACCATTTGGACCGGTTGGGTGCCGCCGAAGAGAAGGACAAAAACGCCGGTCACCAAGAGCATGAGGCGTATGACTCGCCGGCGAGCGTCGAACAACTCGTCAGCGTGACCGGGAAGCAACTGCCGCCTGGCACTCATCTTGAGCGTCTTGATTATCTGATAGTAGGCCCAGAGCATCGCGGAAAGCGGGAGCAGAAAACCGAAAACAAACGGGATGAAATGCCACGCCCACGAGTGTCCGTAAGTACAGTACTTGCTGACGGTGTTCCCCTCGTCAATGTAAATTCCGAAAAAATGAATCAAGTACAGTAGGAACCCCACCCCCCACGCTGAACAGATAGCCACGCCCACCCTCTTTTTGGTGCAGATTTCGGCGTAACGCAAGGGGTACACTATCGCGACGTAGCGCTCAAACGATATAATAACGAGGTTGTAGACAGACACAAAGGAGAAGGAGAAGAACAGATAGCCGCTGTATATGACACGGCAGAAGATGTGGCTCCAGACGGTGATGCTTGCATCTGCTGGGGGAATTCCTAGCTGTTTCAAGATGCCGGTAAGCAAGTAGATGAGGCAAGTCATGAGATCGGAGACGGCCAGATTCAGGAGGAGATAGTTAGTCAGACTGTGGAGGTGCTTCACCTTGACGACCGTGATGCAAACTAAGAGATTACCGAGCAATCCTATTCCCGCCGCTGTCATCATAACGCCGTCCAAAATCTGGCCGTTCTTCATAACTTCAAAACCCATCGTTAATTTCAGTTTCTATATTGGGTTTTTGCCCTTGCCGTGTATACTGAGAGTTGTCCAGAGATGTAGGATAAATATTCACAAGCTTAGTTGGGTGGGACTCGAACCTCCGACCTGCTTATACTAGTACAGTCATCTAATTACCACTCGACTGCCGAGCTAGCTGGGGTTAGTTGTTCAGTTTGTTCTAAGATAATGAAATTGCCCAATCCTTCAACGTACAAATGCATATGCACAATCCAAAGCTGTGAATCTTTTAAATTACAGAACTTTTAGGTGTCAATCATCGTTGAGACATTGACATCCACAGTAAACTGCGCTGTCTTCGTTTGTACTGATCGTAAAGTCAGCATCATTTTTCCAACTTGAAACTTCTTCAGTTTTTCCTCATCACAATTTTGAAATGTTGAGTTTAGAGAGGAAAGTCAAGTTGCCAATAACCAGTTGGTAAAAGTCTATTTCCCTTTCTTTAAAACCAGAATCGATGAGGAACAAACGACCTCTCCCCAACAATATTTGGGAATGTTTTCACATTTACGTTGCTTGTTTGTTGAAAATGGTGGAATCCCCTCTTTCTGGTAGTTGCATCATCTTCAGAAATCTTCATTTTGGTCCATCATGCCTACCTTGGAGGACACTACTCCAACTTCGAAATCCCTCAAACTGTGCAAAATGACAAATGATATTTTTGCGAGATCAGATTTGTGCATGCAGTGTGCATTTTCAGAATATCTCGGCTAGTTATTAGATTTTCGACTGCATTCGTGATAGATTTTGTTCATGTCCTTTTTTTACTGAGCTCATTCCTGGCCTGATGAGTTATCCACACTCATTTAGTAAACCCCAGATTGTAATCTTCAGTCATTTATTTCTGCTATCAATTTTATTATTTCTCAAAAAAAATTAGTTTTTTTTTATACTTTGTCATAGTCTAATTTGCAGTCATTTATTTCAGAAGCCAGTCTGAAAAATGTCTTAAAGAAAATACGTTTTTTGTTTTCCTTTTTTTGCTTCTTCAGCTCTGGCAGGAGCTTCTACATGTTTTTTTCGTGGTCAGTTCCCCAGAAAGTTGATCAAAAACGGGCCCCTTAGTTTCCCATAAAATGTAACTACCAATTGACAAAAAATTGACCAAATCCAATGCCGTCGTCAGTAAATGCACTCTTGGCGAAAGTTTTTGGAACACGCCCCTTTGTCTCGGTCGATGCGCATGCGCGTCTATGTTGCATATGAAGTGAGACATTCCAGAACCGGGCCGGAGCTTATTGTGCACTTGGGCTTTTTTTTTTATTGAGCCCTCGACATTTCTTACAACCTTATATTGCATGGGACTGAAGTAGATAATGTTTCAATGCCGATGCTTATAAAGACAACAATAACTGGAAATCATAAAGTTCCGTTTTAAATGTATTCGTGAATTAAAACAAAAAATAATCTTTGGTGCGAATACAAGGATTTTACTATAACTACAGTCAGCAAAAATGCTCAACTGCACTATGTCTAACAAAAATTCCATCATCAATAGACAAAAGGAAGGTTACACCATTATGTTCTGACACCCCTATGTCCCTACACCCCTATATTCCGACAACTCAACCTATGTTCCGACACCCCTACGTCCCTACACCCCTATATTCCGACAACTCAACCTATGTTCCGACACCACTATGTCCCTACACCCCTATATTCCGACAACTCAACCTATGTTCCGACACCCCTATGTCCCTACACCTATATTCCGACAACTCAACCTATGTTCCGACACCCGTATGTCCCTACACCCCTATATTCCGACAACTCAACCTATGTTCCGACACCCCTATGTCCCTACACCTATATTCCGACAACTCAACCTATGTTCCGACACCCCTATGTCCCTACACCCCTATATTCCGACAACTCAACCTATGTTCCGACACCCCTATGTCCCTACACCCCTATATTCCGACAACTCAACCTATGTTCCTACACCCCTATGTCCCTACACCCCTATATTCCGACAACTCAACCTATGTCCCTACACCCCTATGTCCCTACACACCTATATTCCGACAACTCAACCTATGTTCCAACACCCTTATGTCCCTACACCCCTATATTCCGACAACTCAACCTATGTTCCTACATCCCTACATGTATGTCCCTACACCCCTATATTCCGACAACTCAACTTATGTTCCTACATCCCTACATGTATGTCCCTACACCCCTATATTCCGACAACTCAACCTATGTTCCTACACCCCTATGTCCCTACACCCCTATATTCCGACAACTCAACCTATGTTCCTACACCCCTATGTCCCTACACACCTATATTCCGACAACTCAACCTATGTTCCTACATCCCTACATGTATGTCCCTACACCCCTATATTCCGACAACTCAACCTATGTTCCTACATCCCTACATGTATGTCCCTACACCCCTATATTCCGACAACTCAACCTATGTTCAGGCATTCCTACCGTATGTTCCGACACCCCTATGTTAACTACGACTACTCAACCTATGTTCCGACACCCCTGTGTTCCGACACCCCTATGTTCCGACTGCACATAGTAATAATAATAATCGGCATTTAAGAACGCTCTTATTAGTAAACTAAATCACAGCGCTTACAGTATTATTATTATTACCCCTGATCATTGGGCCAATTAAACATTCCAAATACCATCTCAGCTCCCTGGGGAGTATACAGCTGGATGCTGCCTGTTAGGCGCAAGCAAGCTTATTCAATCACAATAACCATCTCTGCCCTCACAGGTACCCATTTACTCCTGGGTGGAGAGAAGCAATGAGTGACAAAGTGCCTTGCTCAAGGGCACACACACCATGACCCCGGCTGGACTTGAACCCACAACCCGCAGCTTTACCCACAGACCACGAATCCAGTGCCCTTAACCACGAGGCCACAGCACTCCACATATTCTTATCCACATCCCCATCCCTAACCCTAACCCTAAACCCCTAACCCTGACCCTAACCCTCATCAGGAGTAACACAATTTTATGTGCAGGTTGTTGGAACATAGGGGTGTCGGAACAAAGGGGTGTCGGAACATAGGGGTGTCGGAACATAGAGCCATTACGCAAAATGAAAAGTAGTACTTACTGTTTTGGAGTTGGGCCATCAAATGTCAATAAGCACATCATCAAAGTAACTGTCCTCAGAAGGATCGTTGCAGTTGTCTTCTTTCAAAGCTTTACAGCCTTCTTATGAGTCCTCTCACCAAAATGCTTTTAGACAAATGTGAGTTTTTCCCAGTACGCTGTTCACGATCTTCTTCAGTTGTCTGACAATACAACAATATACCACTGATGCACTGCAAAATGATAGAATAAATGGAAAGTAATACTCCCAAGCAAAACAGCTGTGTCTCTTCTGCAGACAGCTGCACTGTCGATTTTAGCGAAACAAACGTGGCAAAGTCTCCGTTAAATTATAACTGCATATTACTTGTCCGCAACTTTCTGTCATTTTTTTTCTAGATCTAGGAAGGACATTTGGCTTCAGAGAGTCTCCCCTTTTATATCCAAAGCCTTTTTGTCCACGCTCATTTTGAACATGATTTATTTTTGTTTCCTCCCTAATTACAATTCTTGAGTCCACTGTCAACAAAAGGCCAGACTATATAGAAAAACCCTACTATTAAAGTTTGTAATAAAACGACTTAGTGATTACTGAATAACATTGTGTTTGCGTTGTAATAAGAACAAGCACGGGACTTACCTGGCGGCAGTTTAATATTTTATCTGTTATTCACAAAATGAAAGACATTCAGCAACAAATCAACAAAGTTTCTGTTTGGTTTAACACAAAAATGCTTTCA
Source organism: Patiria pectinifera (assembly GCA_029964075.1). NCBI lineage: Eukaryota > Metazoa > Echinodermata > Asteroidea > Valvatida > Asterinidae > Patiria > Patiria pectinifera. Next base: position 5,210,377 of record CM057129.1, on the reverse strand, counting down.
CTTTTGAAAACCATCAGCACTGACTTAAATTCATCATCAACGCATGTTCTGCCAAAGTACCTTTGTTTTTTTGTCTAACCCTAACTCCCTAGGGGGTGTGCAAAATTATATTGAAATTGGAGGATTCAGGACTGTTAGGGCTAAACAGGGCAATCAGATTTTATAAATTTTTTCTTTTTTGCTCTGATATTTTCAAAGGTGTATTTTTTTAATGAACATTTTTGGGGGCTTAAAAAAGTTGGGGGACCCTAATTATTTCAGGTCCTGATTTTGGACAATTTACATTAACACATGTTCATAACCTTGTGATACATGTAGCTATCCAAAATCATGTGCAGCTATCTTTCCAAATTTTGAAAGTGACTGGAAGTTATCGCTCATTTCAAAGAAATAAACTACGCAGTGATAAAAACATCTGGAGATCATCATTCCCAAATGGCAGGTCTTAATGAACGAACATGAAATAAATTGTTGGTGAAAAAAATTTCCCACTTGAATACCGCGATTCATAAACCTCAAAATATTGCCTCAAGTCCTTTGCAAACACTCAAATGTGCAGTTAATATCACTTTGGTCTCATTAGCGCAATTAATTTGTCTCCATTTTACCGAAACAGGCTTCTGCTGAAATGCTTCGGTTGTCTATTTTTATTTATCTATTTATTTAAAACCATCTTTAATGAGGGTAACCCATCCAGCAGAAGCTGATCATTTGGGGCCCTCGCGTTACAAACAAATACGTCGAGACAACGATGTAAACAAAGACCACGCCTTGACAATAAGAACAACAATAAGTTATTAAAAAACAAGTAATCTTAACGCTAACCTTCCCAAATCCTTCAAAATCCTCTTTGTAAAATGGATTTTGTAGGATGAGGCTACATGGCAAAAGTGTGTTTTGGAGGATGCGCCATGTCAAGGTCTTAGGCTGGACCTTGTGTTGTTTATGTTTAGCCTCGCATAAATTTAGGTCTACATCATACTTAAAATCCTCCGCACTGCTCCAGGATGTCACTGGCTCTGTCTCAACATATTGACTGTGATTGCCCAAGGATTTTGCAGGATTGAGGCAGTGTTCACTCCTCTAAGGAGTGTTTCTCCTTCGAGAAATAAGGGAGGATTTTGCAGGATTGAGGTTATATTCTAGCAAAACTGCCTAGGGAGTTATGGTTAAGGACAATAAGTTAAGAAATACATATAAAATTACACAACTGCACTGAAATTCTGAAACTGACAAACATCATCCCAGCTGATCATATTTTTGGAAAGCATGATAAAAAGACGAGACCAAAAATGGAGTAATAATTAGAAGTGATAAAATTACACATGCGAATTATTGAAAATACGAGCGCCCCCAAACTCTTCAAAGACATATAAATAAAAGTACACATTGCACAGCAACAACTCTCACAGAAAACAAGGTAAACTTGTACCAAGAAAAAGCTCTAATTCAAGCCCTATTCTCCTTCAGCAACCAGCAACAAGAATAATCAGAGCCTGAATGAATGGCAAGAGGGACATCATTCAAGAAGACGGAATCTGTAGCTGAAACTATTCTTAAAAATTTGACATTTTGGTTTGGGAATTATAAAGTTACCCCGTGTGATTGCCCTAGTCATTTGTCGATCGCCAGGCTGGATCCGGTTAAGCTTCCGACACAAATAGTCCGGAGCAACACCAATGCTTGCCCTAAAAGCCTGGCAGCCAAGTTGAAATCGAATACGCTGGGCCAATGTCATTGTGTCAAGATAACTAAATATTAGGTTTGTGGGTGAGAAAGGTGGAACTTTTAAAGAACAATATGAAGAGCTCTATTTGAAGTTTTTTTAATTTTGGAAACATGAGTGCATGTATGTATTCAACATTTTTAGCTGCAGATGTCTCTCTATTAGTCCGTACATGTAGGTTAATAGTACAATGTAGTTAGTTAGTCATGTTTAGTTTAGTTAGGCGGTTAGTTGGTAACAAACGTTCACATTGTCTATTGCTCCTACATATTTGGACTGATTTCAAGCAAACATTGTCAAAAGTATTAGTAGCCCAGCCCCGACATGTCACATGACCAACTGGGGTCAAAGGTCATAATAATAATTTGGGGAGGCTAATCATCCTTACTCGCAGCTGGTATGCTGAATTGTGAAGGACGCGGCTACAACGTGGTCGGGCCGCTGGCACGTGAAGGCGCCTATGGCTGCCGGCCACATCGACCCATATATGACCACGGAGCACAGCCTGAGATCGAAAGTGTTTGATTTTTCCGGAGGGAGGAAAACTGGAAGGCCCGGAGAAAAACCCTCGTGGCACAGGAGAGAACCAACGCACAACTCTACTCACATGCGATCCGCAGCCAGGATTCGAACCGTGGTCACCTTGGTGAGAGGCGAGCGCTTTACGCACAAGCCACCCAAGCCATCATGGGTCAAGTTCAAAATAATGTGAAATTTCAAATATGCTCAAATAAATGCAAATAAGCACAAATGACATAGGAAGCACTGTCAACATGTTGGCCTTCGTCAAACATTAAAAAATGTCTGTGGTGACCTCTTCATCTGACCTACAGCTATGGGGTCAAAGGTCAAAATGAGGTGAACACGCATTCGTTGGCCCGCAGCTTCCGAGATCCGATCGAGCTTGTTTTGGAGAGAAATGTTGTTCATGGTTGTATCTTGTGGGGTGCTCTCCTGAAGTACACAGAGTGAATATCGAAGGGTGAATTATTAAAGTTTTGGATTGATGAACACCCCTATTGTTTCATTCCTCTTTCCAGTCTCCCAAGGAAATGTACGTGAAGAATATCAAGCGGTGGGTGATACCATTTCTGGAGAGGTGTGAGAAACAGGTCGCCGGGAAGAAGAAAGAGCTGCTGACACAGTACATGCTCAGTGTCGCGAAGGTAGGAATATCGGTTCATGTAAAAGGTTTTTTTTATAAAAAAATTCTGATCAAAAAATTCTGAGATCTGAATAAGCAGAAAATATGAATTAGCAAATATATTTACTTGTGAAAACTTAGCTGAGTACAAGTCACATGTTGAAGATCACATGACTTTTGTTGATAACCTTGATTTGTGTGGGTTACTTAAAGCCACAGTCCATCATTTGCAGCTATCCAAAAAGTAACTGATGTAATTATTGTTGAAAAGCATACTTGGTTTAAAGACATGGTACTAAACTCCCTGTGAAATTATTCTTTCTAGCAAGCTGTCATTTTAAAGAAATCAATGAAAGAAGGCCATTTTCAACGATGCCTCGAAAGACTTATTCTTAGAAATTTCTGTTAGTAGTTCGTTTTTAATTTGGCGAAGCGCGCGCAAGCATTGACACGACGCGCGCACGGTTGCTATAATTCGCCGGTTCGGTGCGTGACATCGCGTAGCTGCAATCGACTGAATGAGAATGTGTCTTGTACGCTGAATTCAGGCCCAATTCAAAACATGACTCGGCAACTTTTGATTTGAAATCGAGATCCTAGAATATTGTTTTCTCAAAATATACAGCATTCACTGAGCTGAAACTTTATCAGGTTAGTTGTTCAGCACCCTTCTTTAGGTTTTGAGAACTTCTGTTGCTTCAACGAACAAAATGCACAAATTGCAAATGATGGACGCTAACTTTAAAAGCATTATTAATTTGACTAATTATTTTGTAATTGTTTTTCCACAGGAGGATCTGACCAACTGTGTGATGATATTTGAAAACTCAAAAGCAATGGTAAGAACTACAGTCAAAACAGATGCCCGATTTCCAATGTTTTGTGCGACAATTCGGGCGTTTCACAATGCAGTGCGCCACCAAGAGTTGGCCATGGAGAGTCAACTTTTCAAGTTTACGGTTAACAAAATATGGCCCACTTGAATAAGTGTCAGTAGACACTTGAGCTAATTTGTTATAGATTGGGGCGTAGCGTTTTGCCGCCTTACCAAAAATCACCATAGTGATACAAAGAAAAGAAATGGGCAAACACTACTCGAATCATTCGCTTACGAAACTACTGACCGGAAAAAAAACGAACAATTTCAAATGTCCCGCGCTGCGAATTTGTCGACCATCTCCCACAATGCACTGGGAAAAATGAACTCTCTGTGGCAAACTATTGGTGGCGCTCTGCATTGTGAATCGCCCGAATTGCAAGGATGTGGAATTTACAACATACCGGTAAAAGTATACGAGACCGTGAATCGTATGAGTTTTTGCTTGCCTAGAGGCCAGCTTTGTGGCTTCTTTGTACCCATCTCACTGACTGTCTCACCAGCTCACTGACTGACTGAGTCAGGGAGTGCTGTTGTATAGGATCACCTCATAACTGAATGGGCTAATTCTGGCCCATTGTGAAGACAAGATCCATGAAAAGACTTCCAGTGAATAGACATTAAAGAGTACCTTGGAGAGTTGGTGGCTTCTGATTGGTCGAGACTCAATCATGTGGGGGTGCATTAACGGTGACATAAAGACCGGCTTCAAGAACAAGCAAATAAATGGCCCCTGAACCAGCGTTGAACCAGTGAATAGACATTAAAGAATACCTTGGAAAGTTGGTGGCTTCTGATTGGTCGAGACTCAATCATGTGGGGGTGCATTAACGGTGATATAAAGACCGGCTTCAAGAACAAGCAAATAAATGGCCCCTGAACCAGCGTTGAACCAGTGAATAGACATTAAAGAATACCTTGGAGAGTTGGTGGCTTCTGATTGGTCGAGACTCAATCATGTGGGGGTGCATTAACGGTGACATAAAGACCGGCTTCAAGAACAAGCAAATAAATGGCCCCTGAACCAGCGTTGAACCAGTGAATAGACATTAAAGAATACCTTGGAGAGTTGGTGGCTTCTGATTGGTCGAAACTCAATCATGTGGGGGTGCATTAACGGTGATATAAAGACCGGCTTCAAGAACAAGCAAAAATAAATGGCCCCGGAACCAGCATTTATCCAGCATCATGTAAGCCAAATGATTGGCCAAATTTACAGCAGTACACATGCGCTCAACCACATCGTGCAAAGACTTACGTGCGCGTACGCAACACAGTTGTGTGGGTGGGTGCGCGCATAAAGAAGTTGTCAAAAAACGACATGTTTGTACTGCAGTACTGAGGATGTTTACAACGAAAGTGTGGATTTTTCTGCGATTTATTTTTCTGTGTACACGTCGCCCATGGACATATTTATTTTTTCTAAACTGAGCATCTTTGTAATTCTGGACACAAGGAATATGTAAACGAAATTTCAGCTTCCTCCATTAGGGAAAGATATGAAAAAAAGTTGTTGTAATTTGTTACCCTAAGGCAACAGAAGTTCATACCCTGGATGTCAGTCGTAATGCAATGAAGACGTCGTCCAGCGCAGCTTGGGCCCGGCTAGGGTGGCATAGCAACACATATTGAAGAGACAGGGTACCACGCATAAACTGAAATATGGCCACTGATCATGAACGCACAAAAGTCTGGAAATATCGCCGAAAGAAAAGTCACAACATTGGAGCTTTTTAACTGTTTATTTCATTAAAAAGGTATTTATTTATTAATGGGAATAACAGTGTGAGGACCTGGTCTTCACTGCGTGATAATGACCGGGTTGGGGGATGGCCGCTGTTAATGGACCTTGCCTTTGGCTCCGTCCATTAACAGCGGCCATCCCCCAACCCGGTCACTATCACGCAGTATACAAATATAACATGGTTTGAGGGTGGACAGTCGATATTCGCTCCCTGAGGTATTGGAAGTTGACAAACTAGTTTCCGAGGTGAAGCCGAGGGAACTAGTTTGTCAACTTTCAATACCGAGGGGAGCTAATATCGGCTGTCCAACCAAAATAAACCATGTTGTATTTGTTTTACTATACCTCATACATATTCAGCACCGATTTGTTTGTTTTTTTCGTTGCATGAAGGAACCTCAAACAATATTTTTGTGTGTGTAAAACATGTCCAGTTCACCAAAAGAATCGTTTTGCTCAACTTCACTGGTTCGTTTACCATACAGTGCAGCTGTAAATACAGTAGTTTGTGTACAATATTCTTTTGTACGGGAGGCATCTTTATTGTCCATAAATATTCTCTAGTTCGGCTTCATTGAGCTCGGGAAATAACGCGCCGTGCAACCTTAACCATCTCTTCGTGTGTAGCTCGTTTGGGCGTTGCTCGCGCGTGCGTACTACACCCGTGCGACAGTTCCACGATTGCTAAAGCGCATGCGTAGTAGACTGTCGCGCGGGTAAGACAGTCTACTACGCATGCATATTTACCCTGTGCGTGAATACTCTCGCGCGCGCTTGGTAAACAGCAAAAATAACATCTGGCACGTGATGGTGAATTGACCAGTGAGAGTTCGGCTCTCGATCATGAATATGTATGAGGTATAGTAATGAAGACTAGGTCCTCACACTGTTATTCCCTAATGAATGGGCTAAATCCGGCCCATTGTGTAGACCAGATGCATGAAAAGACTTCCAGTGAATAGTCATTCTGAATCAATTAGAAATGAGTGCATTCTGGGAACATTTTTTACTATAAATCTAACCTTGTCTTGTTATCTTTGTACAGGTAACTGGCGGTATTATCACAGACAGTGACTATCTGATGACTCTAGCGTTGCAGTGTGTGTATACCAGTGATCGGGATGACCAGCTAAGCCAGGCACTGGCCATACTGGAGTGCATGCCAAGACGGAGCTTTGGGTCAGAGTGCTTACAAAAAAAATTGAAGAATTGTTACATAATCAAGATTGTTTTATGTCAGGTTATGTGAATTTTTTAGTTGAGGATTTTCTCATCCACCAATGATTTTCCATTTAACCTCAAGAGATTTCAGCAATATTCTGAGTAGACATTTTGAAAAGCGCCCTGTATGTGTATGCATAAGGGATAAGAAGTTTGGATGTTTGTCTCTATCTCTAGTCTCAATTTTTCTCATATCAGGATGTAGTCGGAAGAAATCTCATTCAGCTTGGACTTTTTGAATAGCGCCCTCTACTGAGTGTGCGTAAGGGGATCTTGAACTATCATGTGATTGGTAGATTGCCTATTGCTGGGTAATTCTAAAAGTGCCCTCTACTGAGTGTGCATAAAAGGGCGATCTGGAACTACAATTGGTAGATTTTCTGAGATTCAACGAGTGTTTTTCATATCAAGATGCAGTCGGAGGTAACTTCATCCTTCCACTATCAGCTGGTTCAATTTGAATGCTGCCCTTGTCCGCTTGTGCCTGAGGGCAGTTATCAGACAATGTTTGCCTCTTTTCTCAAGGCCCGTCTCGATGTTTTCTTTTTGAACAGGATGCAGTCGGAGGAAGTCTCTGCCCTCCACAACCAGCTCGGACATCTCTCAGACCACCTCCGCGCCGCCGAGATCCTGATCAAGCACGAGGTGCCTAAACCTCCGCGGTTCATACGAGACTCTGAGAAGGACGAAGATCAGGCGAAGGGGTTGATGATCCGACTTTCTAGACAATCCGCTAGGAGGTAAGCACATGCGGAAGATATCTGCTTAGCAGAAGCTGGTTACCGACCAAAATTCATGCAGTGTTTTTACTCATGGCTGGTAGTACGCTGATTTTTGTTTAGTACTAGGACAGAAGATAATGGTGCACTGTCCTGACTTGGGAAGACTACCTGAAATAAGCAAGTAAGCAAGCAAGTAAGCGCGTAAACTTGCTGAAGCATTTTTTTTTCTGCTTTATGAAAATTGGGTGCAGAACGCAGCGCAAGATTTGTAACCGGAATGTTGCCATGAAAATCAGTTATCCACTTTGAGTGTAGTGTTGAATGGATGATGGAGAAAATTAAGATAGCTTCCAATCTTTGTTTTTTAGGAAGTCACCATTGAATGCGGGGGAGTGGAAGCAGCTTCTGAGGGACATGTTGGAGTTACAGCGGAAAGTCTACACCTGCTTAGAACCGCAACTTTGCTATGAGGTTTGAAAAAAAAAATTGAAGCTGCTTAGAGCTTTCTTAACCTTAACTCCCTAGCATGATTTACTAGGAACCATACCCATCCTGGCAAATTCCAACACCATATGGGAAACTGCACACGCATGTTTCTGACTTTGATTCTGGAGGTGTGCCAACCCAATGTAAAGACTGTCAGTTGAGGGGTACTGTACCCATCCTGACAGATTCCAACAAAACATGCCGTTGGGGTTTGATGGGTTGAGCTCTGTTAGAGTTTAAGAGAAGATTGCTTCAAATCAGGAATGCATATTGTTCAGTGGGGTATCCAAACGGGGTGGGGGAGGGTGGTAGTGGTGATGGGGAGGGTTGTTGTGGTGGCTGTTGGAGGGGGGAACTTATGCTCAATGCTTTCCGGAAGCTTGTGACGAAAATGTTCAAACTTACTTGAGTTAAACTCGAACCCCCAACCTCCTGTAAAGTAGTGCAGACAACTTTCCACTCAACCACTGTCCTAGTCAACATGCTGGTTCGAATCCAATAAAGCAGTGCTTGGCACAGTTGGTGACTTTTTATTTGGCATCAGTTGAAGTCAAATTCAAGTTTTTCTTTATTTTAATTTCACCGTCTTTCTTAGATCCACACCGAAAGCCTTCTAGGATCCAGCTCCCTCCCCAATATCCAGCTCGCCGGTGAGATGCTAACTCGCTCCTCATCCCAAGATCCGGCCTCCGGTAACCATGGCGGGATGGCATCCTCTGCATCATCAAGGATCAGCTATGAGAAGTCGGTGGAGCTGGTGCTGTCAGCGGCCAGGGAATACTTCAACTCATCCGCTGATTTGATGGATTCGTGCATGGATCTAGCCAGGTATCAGCAAGATTTTTCTTCTCAAAAGAATTGTTGGCATCAAAGCAGTGTTGTAGTTGAGTTCATCACAAGTCCCTGAAAGTCCTCACATGTCGACAAAAGTCCATCAAAAGTCCCCACTAGCCCTCACAAGTCCATCACAAGTCATATAATACCCCACAAGTCCCCATTAGCCCTCACAAGTCCATCACAAGTCATATAAGACCCCACAAGTCCCCACTAGCCCTCACAAGGCTCCATATGTCCTCACAAGTTCCTACATGTCCTCACAAGTCCCAACAAGTCCTCACAATTCCTCACAAATTCTCACAAGTCCTCACACATCCTCACAAGTCCTCACACATCCTCACAAAGACAGATGTCCACACAAGTCCTCACAAGTCCCCACAACTCCACACAGGTCCTCACAAGTCTTTATACAAGTCCTCACACATGCGTCAGAAGTCCTCACAATTCCTCACAAGTCCCACAAGTCCTCACAAGTCCTCACACATGTGTCACAAGTCCTCACAGGTCTCCACACATCCCCACCAATCCTCACAAATCCCCACACATTTCCACATGTCCCCACAAGTCCCCACAAGTCCTCCAGTCGCAAAATCGCAAGATATCAAAATTAACTGTGACAAAAGCATTCCCTTGTCCTTGGTCATTCGATATTACTCGATACTGGACTTGTGACTGGACTCGTGATTGACTGCAATTCTTCCTCATAGTGACATTTGTGCCTTTTTACCGTTTAGAACAGATCTTTCAGCAAAGACAGGAAGTGTTTTTTACTTTTAGGTACATGCATAACACCTAATTATGGGATGCTTCTGTTTTTTAATTCCTGAATTTCACCTTTTTGTCCCATTTACATATATTTTCAGTCTTTGTTTTATTATGTAAGAAAGTACTTTGCTCTAATGCAAGAATTAATAGAACCAGCGTTAATTTATTACATTTTCATGATGACATCATTATTACTGACAAACTAAATTAGGAAAGATCAATATGAACTATCAAATTCGATGCTTGAAAGCCTTTGCTGTCAGTTTCCATTTGATACCACATTAGTCATCATTATAATGAAAGCTACTACATGGACCTGATGCATTAGTGTTGAAATTAAACCTGTCGTTGAAATGATAGTAAATTTGTTGTAGGCCAAAAAAAAAGAAGTCTTGTCAGTTTTCATTCTCAGATTCATCTGAATTTGTTTTTTTTGTTGACTAGTCTTACCTTAGACCTATCTGGTGGCCACTGACGTATGTGGCACCATGCTGATATGCATGACCCACATCCACTTAATTGGTTGATACTAATGTGCAAACCTGACTCGAAACCGACCCGACCCGAAACCGACTTCGGGTCGGGCCGGGTCGGTTTGTCCATCGTTTCAGTCGGGTCGGGTTTGTTTTGGTTTTGCGTTTGCGATTTTTGGGTCGGGTCGTTTCGGTTAAGCCATCTTGTGCAAAAGCCGAAATAAACTGGGAAAAAAAACCGAAATAGTTTGGAAATTCACGCAGTGCAATATTATTGCAGAGTTACTATGCCCGGTACGACCAACGTCAACCCACCGCACGAATGTTTATGTGGTTTGTCGTCTATCATGCACAGTCTATAACGTGTAGGCCCACCAGCAGGAAAAAGTTCAGGCTTAAAAAGCGGACTCAGTTGCCGAAGCCAGATATTCAAGGTTTTTTGGGGTCGGTTTGGGTCGGTTTGTGCTTGAATTTTGGTTGGGTCGGGTCGGGCTGGATTAGGGGAGTTCAGATCGGCTTCGGTTCGGATTTGGTTTATATCTATATCGTTTCGGGTCGGTCTGGCCTGGTCAATCCAACCCGATGCATAACATTAGTCGATACAGGTCAAGGGGACATAGCATATGTTTAGGTCGAGTGGTACTGGTAAGATGTCTGCACTAGTAAGCAGGAGGTCGTGGGTCCGAGTCCCACCTGAGTAGCTTGTGACTTGATTTCTCACAATCGCTTGGGACAACACTGAGTATACTGTGATTATAAAAAAAAATGTCAATGAAGGGCAAAACCCACTATTGAATCCCCTATGTTTCTCTTTCCTTCTCTATACTGTTAACCATGTTAGGAAAATCATAGCCTGGTACTTAGGTTTTCTGATGTCTTCCTCATTCCAGGTGCCTGGCACTTATGTATCCCCTGCTTTCTGATATCAAGTCCCGTCTTCAGCTGTTACATGACTGTCTGCCAGGGTATAAATGCCCTAGCCTGGCACTTATCTGTCTCCCATGTCTTTCTATACCAGGTCCTTTCTTCAGCTGTTACATGACCGTCAGCCAGGCTATAAACGTCCTAGCCTGGCACTTATATGTCTCCCCTGTCTTTCCAATATCAGGTCCTGTCTTCAGCTTTTAAATGACTGTCCGCCAGGCGTTCAGGAAGAGTTAGATCTCATCGCTAGCCTGGCACTTTTGGATGACTACAATGTCTCCATACTCCCACTGCAAGGTAGATATTACAAGAGACTAGCCAAGGCTGTGAAATTTAGAAAGTAAAGTCGGTCATGAGCCAATATGGCCCGTCGGGCTGGCGCAAATCTCCAATTTTCTTTGCATGAAACGACTGAGAATATTTCTATTTCCCTGGATAGGATGTAGTCTGAGTATCGCCCGTTATCCATGGAGCCCAGTCTCCTGTCTAACGTCTTATAAATCTAAGCATGCAGATTTATGTGATCCCGCGCCTCAGCCAATCAGAGTGGACTGAGGGGGGGGGGGGGGGGGGGGGGGTGCCCCAATTCATTTGTGGCATGGGTGGCTTGTGCGTAAAGCGCTTGCCTCTAACCAAGGTGACCGTGGTTCGAATCCTGGCCGCGGATCACAAGTGAGTAGAGTTGTGCCTTGGTTCTCTCCTGTGCCATGAGGGTTTTTCTCCGGTTTTCCTCCCTCTTCCAAAATAGGGGGCGCTCTTCTTAAACCAACCATTATGCAAACTATGCATTATAAGGGTTTGGGCTTAGTTTTTATATTCCTCGTTCATATCAGAACGATCTATACCGTTTTGGGAAATGATTACTGAAAACAAATTATCCAAAATTTTCGGGCCAGTTTTGTTTTCATCTCGAGGGTGCACATTTATGCTCGAGGGGACACATTTATGTCCGCAAGACGGGCACGTGGGTAAAACGGGGGGAGGGGGGGAGTGCCCCTGACCTGAATAAACAAATGAATAATAATATTTTTTTATTTTCTTTTGGATTTGTTTCAGTGAGACTCTGTTCTAACCGTCTCGAGTTGGTCGAGAAAAGTCTGTCGTCGATGCCAAGCTCATACAAAGACTCGAAACAGGTAAAAAGAACATTTGAGAGGTGTTCCAGCAGAATGACAACTGGGCAGAGGTCGAAATAAAATAAAGATAAATTTTAAGATAATAAAAGTACCACTACTGTATTGTTTGTTGCACTTCAATTAGACATTCTGTTAGCAGTCTGTTTAAAGTTTGCATTTACTGACGTGTCCAAAAGGACTGAGGAAAAGAGTTTCGAGTTTTGTTTTGATGAAAATGAAAGATGCCCAATGTTTTTGCTTAAAAATTCATTTTGTTTCCACGATTATTATACTATTTCTATAAAACATATGTAGTAAACATGTCAAAGAGCACAGATATCAATAGAAAAAAATTGAAAAAAAATCTACTCCAGTCCATTACTGCCTATGCCCAGTCCATTACTGCCTATGCCCAGTCCATTACTGCCTATGCCCAGTCCATTACTGCCTATGCCCAGTCCATTACTGCCTATGCCCAGTCCATTACTGCCTATGCCCAGTCCATTACTGCCTATGCCCAGTCCATTACTGCCTATGCCCAGTCCATTACTGCCTATGCCCAGTACATTACTGCCTATGCCCAGTCCATTACTGCCTATGCCCAGTCCATTACTGCCTATGCCCAGCACATTACTGCCTATGCCCAGTACAGTCTCATTTTGCCAGAATGCCTCACATTTAATTGTTGAACCCATAACGTCCGTCTTACTAGTACGGTTGCCTAATTAACAATTCGGACGATTCACAATGCAGTGCACCACCAAGAGTTTGCCACGAAGAGTTCATTTTTCCCAGTGCATTGTGGGAGATGATCGACAAATTCGCAGTGCGGGACATTTGAAATTGTTCGTTTTTCCGGTCAGTAGTTTCGTGCGTATGATTCGAGTATATGTTTGCCCTTTTCTTTTCTTTTTATCAATACAGTGTTTTTGGTTAGGCGGCAGAACGCTATGCTCCAATTTATAACAAATTAGCTCAAGTTGTCTACTGACACTCATTCAAATGGGCCATGTTTCGTCGACCGTAAACTTGAAAAATGGACTCTCCATGGCAAACTCTTGGTGGCGCACTGCATTGTGAATCGGCAGAATTGGCTTGCATGCTTGAATTTGATAACGCCGTTTGCAAACCTGAATTCTGATATTTGAAGTTTCACCCGTATTTTTTGTGGATTTGTGTCTTGTACAGCTCCTTCGTCTAGCCAAACTGTTACACGTCTCGGGTACCAATGAAGCGGACAGGAAGGGCCAAGTGTTGTTACTGGTTGCGGAGGCTGCGTTGGCTGCTGCGGACTACCGGGCAATGCATCATACATGCGTAGAGCTGATACAAGCCGGGTATAGTCCTGGGTGGAGAGTGTGCTACAAACTAGCCATGGCCGACGAATTCAGGGATCTCTCCTCAAAGTGAGTCACAAAATGATAATAATTCATCATAAGATAAGCATTTTAACATTTATTCATAAATACCTATGACACTTTACCCCTTTTTGGTCGAGAGTGCGTCACATGGCCGCTTTTAAACGATTGATAAAGACCGGCTGGCTGGTCTTAAAAACTTTTCCAGTGTCGCATCAAATTTGGACTCCATTGAAATCCAGGCATGCGCAATACTACCAGTGAGTCAGTATTTCATAGTCCTAAATTCACACTACATTGGCACTGCTGCGTTCTGCGCCACATCGCGCAGTACGTGCAACGCGCGCGCCAATCTCCCTTTCAAGAGTTGTTTACGACATGGCCATGAATATAGCAAGAGGGGTGTTTCGAAAAAAACATGAAGTAAACTTGTGGAACAAAATCGTTGGAAATTTATAATTTTTGCAGTGTTTTGACTTTTTGACCGAAAAACTTTGATCTTTTGACTGAAAAAGTTTTTAGGAATGGGAATAAATATGTGCTTGTTTTAGACCGGTTGGAGTCTGGATGCTGATAGTTACCCTCCCCTTCAGCAGGGGTAATTATCACCCATCCAGACTCCAACTGGTCTTAAACAGAGTGTTTAATGTAAACCCGGCAAAGCACACATTTATTCCCTTATTGATACCAATGTCCACATATTTTTTTACTTATTCTGTCCTTCATAGTACAATGATCGTTGCAGGGTCTAAAGATATGTGAAATAACCGGAGATACTGATACAGTAACTTAAGGGTAGATGAGGATCGCGGTGTTTTTTTTCTTTAGGCAAGACGCGTTACCACAATTGCTTCTCTCACCCGCTCCAAGGAGTGTAACGGGTTCCTGTCAGGGTAGAGACCAGATTGCGCTGATCTCGAGCTGCTGCAGAAACTAGTCTTATGGCCTGATGGACAGGGGTAATAATTGTGAAGCACTTTGAGACATTGGTGTGAAGCACTGTATTCACACCACATTATTAATTGTTATGGTAGCTCCTAGAGGCCATTGTTTTTCCGGGTTTTTGTTTGTTGATTAGACGAGAGCTTCTAGCCTTCTCATTGGCTCATTGCGAGGAGGGGTCACTTGAGGTCATCCTGAAAGCCAGGAATGCTTTGGAAATGCAGGTAGGAAACAAATCAACAAATTTATTAAAATAAATAATAAGTTTAATGAAATGTGATCCTGTGTTCATACGATATGTGTCACCCATACAAAAGCTGTAATCGAGTCAATCACAACTCAATCACAAGTCAATCGAAAGACAATTGCAAGTCAATCACAAGTCAATCACTAGTCAATCACAAGTCAATCACAAGTCAATCACAAGTCAATCACTAGTCAATCACAAGACAATCGCAGTCAATCACAAGTCAATTCACAAGTCAATCACAAGTCAATCACAAGTCAATCACAAGTCAATCACAAGTCAATCACAAGTCAATTCACAAGTCAATTCACAAGTCAATCACAAGTCAATCACAAGTCAATCACAAGTCAATCACAAGCAAATTACCAGTCAATCACTAGTCAATCACAAGTCAATCACAAGTCAATCACAAGTCAATCACTAGCCAATCACTAGTCAATCACAAGTCAATCACAAGTCAATTGAAAGTCAGTCACAAGTCAATCACAAGTCAATCACAAGTCAATCACAAGTCAATCGCAAGTCAATCACTAGTCAATCACAAGTCAATTCACAAGTCAATCACTAGTCCATCACTAGTCGATCACAAGTCCATTACAAGTCAATCACAAGTCAATCACAAGTCAATCACAAGTCAATCGCAAGTCAATCACTAGTCAATCACAAGTCAATCACAAGTCAATCACAAAGCCTTTGGGTAAGGCCTTGGGCATGGCACTTTGTCACTCATTGCTTCTCTCCACCCAGGAGCAAATGGGTACCTGTGAGGGCAGAGATGGTTATTGTGGTTGAATTAGCTTCCTTGCGCCTAACAGGCTGCATGGAGCTGTATACTCCCCAGGGAGCTGAGATAGTGTTAGGAATGTTTCATGTGCCCAATGAGCAGGGGTAATAATGATGTAGCGCCTTGAGCACGAGTCCTGGTGGATACATGCGCTTTATAAATTCCCAATATTATTACAACTCAGTTGCCCACATCTATGTGAAACATCAGAACATTATTTTGTTTTTCCTTCAATTTTAAACTTGACCCATGTAGCTTGGCATAGATGGCTGTTGACCTCTGACCTTTCTTGGTGTTTGTAGATATTATGCCTGTCCGTGAATGCTCACTCAACATCACGTGTGTCAACAACTACTCCTCCTGGTGATAAGGATGAGGAAGAGACTGTTGCTATGGAAACAGAGACAGAAACACAACCATTGCAGGTAAAACTGCAACTTCAGAAACATTTGTTCAGTTTGAATTGTATAGTCTGTAGATCGGCTGTGCACATTTTACTTTCTAA
The DNA here is from genome assembly GCA_029964075.1 of Patiria pectinifera. Taxonomy (NCBI): domain Eukaryota; kingdom Metazoa; phylum Echinodermata; class Asteroidea; order Valvatida; family Asterinidae; genus Patiria; species Patiria pectinifera. Next base: position 5,194,507 of record CM057129.1, on the reverse strand, counting down.
ACACAAGTCGTTGGCTTGTTGTTTGTGAACAAAAATATTATCTGTTATCACTAAGTTAAAACATACGGGTAGTGTTCAAATAGATCAACCTAACCTTCGAATTAATTAATTTCATACTATGAAGTATCATACAAGTGTGTCTCAAAAAAAAATGCAAACAAAATATAACGGAATGCCAGACGTACAATGTGTAACCAACATAGATAATATAGGTATGGTTTGAAAGATACGCCTTTCTCTCTGAAATGAGACATCAAGCGTCCAAATCTGATAATTTTTGACAGAGTTATAAGTAATTTTCGAAGAGAGGTCAAATTGACCATGGGACCAAGTTTTCAATTTTAGGCATTGGGACAAAGGTAGCCTAATTGCCTCTGTGTGGATATTTGCCAGGCCTACAAAAAATGTGTTTGGCGAGTAAACACAATTCTAAACACTTTCTTGAGGTGATAACCTCATGCTAAAAATGTTTAGCATGTAAACATGTCTACAAACTGATAACAAGAAAGTGTTTAGAATTGTGTTTACTCGCCAAACACATTGTTTGTAGGCCAGGCAAATATCCACACAGATAGCGAAAGCGAATGCGAAGCGAATTTGACGTCATGAAATATTCCCTGCGAAATTTGCCCGAGTTGAAATGTGTTCAACTTTTACGAATTCGCAGCGCGAATACTTGCCATGACGTCACAGATTCGCGTTTGCATTCGCTTTCGCGCTGAGTATGAACCAGGCTTTAGGCTACCTTTGTCCCAATGCCTAAAATTGAAAACTTGGTCCCATGGTCAATTTGACCTCTCTTGGAAAATTACTCATAACTCTGTCATTATCAGATTTGGACATTTGATGTCTCATTTTAAAGTGGAAAGTCACGTCTTTCAAACCATACCCATATTATCTATGTTGGTTTAATACACATTCTACGTCTGGCATTCCGTTATATTTTGTTTGCATTTTTTTTAGACACTGTATATTGATTTGCTTCAATTTATTCAGCACGAGGACCAGACTGTTCTTCGCGTGGCTCTCGGCAAAACAACGGCCAAAACTAGACAAGTCTTAGCGGCCACCGGCACCACGACTAAAGCGGTCCTCGCAGCGACGGGCACCACCACCAAAGCTGTACTAGCTGCCGTGGGCGACCGGCGATGGTGGAAGGATACGCTGAAGTGGATGCGTCCACTAGCTGGAGACAGCCACGGCGCGGCGGAGGAATACGGGGTCAGGGGTCACGGGAACGCTAAAATGGAGTATCACGGCTGCCATCCGTTTTACCGGACAGTGATCGATAATCACTTCATCGGCAAGGTAAGTCTTAGGCAACTTAGGCTGAAAGAATTGGAGAGATTCACAGAATTATGTGGTTAGTGAGCCAAAAAATTAGGCCCAGCTTGAAAGCAGGATGACAGTTTTAGCCGATTTTTGGCTGACTTTGACAGATTTTTGGTTAAAAAAACAAGTTTGAAACTTTGAAAATTTGACAGAATGGATGTTATTGGCAGATTTTTGGCCGAATTCTGCAAAAATGGATATTTGACAGAAAACAGCACATTTGAAAAAAAATGGTACATTTGTTTGAAAAAGCTTCAATCTTTGCATAATCGGACAGGTTGCCTGATTTAGGTGCTGAGGTGCACTGGGAACCAGACTTCGTCGTGAAGCAACCGCGTTTTGCCTGAAAATTTCATCACATCTTCATGTAACTATAGATTGTTTATAATGTAATTTGAACCCTAATTAAGGCAATAATACAAATCTGCATGTGATTTTAAGTGTTTGTAGTGTTTTTCAAGTACTTCTGGGGAATTTGGCAGATTTTTGATAAATCTGACAGATTTTTGAAGTGCATTTAGCAGAATTTGGCCATGACCTTACGGTCACCCTGCTTGCAAGTTTTATAGTTGGCGAAATAGTTCTTATATGTTCATAGAGCATTATTAATAAGGGAATAAATGTGTGCTCCGGAGGTTTTTATCACTCGTTTAATACCGCTTAGAGTCTGGGTGCTGATAATTACCCGAGCCGGAGGCGAGGGTAATTATCAGCACACAGACTCTAAGCGGTATTAAACAGAGTGATAAATACCGACCGAGCACATATTTATTCCCATTCATAAATACCTTATCCGTAAAAAATATCAAATAATTCGTTCAAAAAATCCCCATTTTGTTCAACAAGTTCACTTCATGCTTTTTGAAACATCCCTCTAGCAAAATAATGGAGTGTTCAGCTGGCGAGTAAGATGTAAACAACCCTTTTATGGAGATTGACGCGCGCGTAACATGTTCTGCGCGATGTCACGCAGAACGCACCTGGGGCGTTGCGTTTTGAATTTAGAACTATAAAATTCTGACTCGCTTGTAGTGTTGCGCATGCCTACGTGAGGATTGTGAACGTTCAACCAATGAAACGGTAAGAGGCACTGGATTTTTAGGAGTCCACATTTTATTGTGACACTGGAAAAGTGTTTAAGACCAGCTAGCCATGTCTTTATCATCCGTTTAATACCGGCCACGTGACGGGCTCTCGACCAATAGGAATAGCTAAACTGTCTGAGGTATTTATGAATCTAAAATAATTACATTCGAAGTCTGTCATGTAATTGTCTTGTATTTTAATTTAATGCAGGAACAAATGAACTATGGTCTGTACCGTGCAACTCAAACTGACGGGACACCAGTGAAGTTAAGCCAGGATATACTACACGCCGGATTAATGGAAGGGACCGGTGAACCGAATCTCGCAGCTCAAAATGAAGGTTTAGTTGAAAAATCTCTTCGTTACTTCATGAAATGAAATTTAAAAATCATACTTTAGGTAAATGTCTTTTCAAGTTAAGATTTTACATTTTGAGGGTCATGTACATATTAATTTGTCTCTGAAATTTTTCATATTTCTTCATATTTTTTTTTTGCAGTGTTATTACGAGCTGCGCTAGAGGTCATGAACTTTGACCTGACCCTGGGACTTTGCTATTTGCTGGCATTACCAAACGTAAGTATGGGTATCCCCAATGTTTAAATATTTGACGCAGTATGGATGTTGTTGACAATAGAGGGCGCCATTTGTACAATACGAGGTAACTAAAAGTGAAAGTGATTGTTTAAAATATGGATTCTCAGAAAGTATGTTTGTCGTTTTAATGTGACGTGTGAAATTGGCCTAATCAGGGAAACGCTAGAAAATTGGAATCTGATAAGCAGTAATTTCCACAAACAATATCTACAGGGTGAATAATGAAAAAAAGGAAAATCGGATGTAAATGTAAATTATAAAAAATCTAATAAATACTTTCAAATAATTGAAAGATCATGTGAAACACCAATGTGTCCTCTTTCCATAGATGCCTTAATTGTGTGTCTGTGGCCACGGATGACTGAGCATTTGTTGCTATTCTGTCAAGGGTCAAAACCTGTACTGGGCAAAGTTTTACCTGGCTAAGATTGCCGGCTGGTTTGTTATGCAAAGGTTGAAATTAAATGGACTAGATTTCGTGCAGAGCTTTGTGTGGAAAGAGGTGGTGGCCACGTAGAAGGCATCGGACCAGGAGGGGTTAACCTCAACATTGAGAGTGGTTAAATCACTGTCAAAATTGAATAAATTGTTTTAAAGAAAAGGATGTCTTCTTAAATTAATTTAAATTAAAGTAAGCTGTTCCACATGCCCTTGACCTTTGACAGAATAACAACGAATGCTCAGTCATCCGTGGCCACAGACACACAATCAAGGTATCATTGGTGTTTCACGTGATCTTTAACTTTTTATTAGATTTTTTGTAATTTACGTTTTTACATATGGGTTTCATATTTATTTTTTTTTTGATACACCCTGTATTAGGCCCTCCCAAAAAAATATTCGGTCACTGGTCAGACCAAAGTTCCGGAATTGACGCGGCCACGCGGCTTTTTTTTTTTTTTTTTTTTGCTTTTTTTTTTTCTTCAAGCTTGGATTGTACAGACAAGGTGGGTACTATTTTGCTTTTTTGGTGTCCTCATGTACATTGGTGTCCTCCATATTTGCCTTGGTGCTTTCGATCATTTGCCTTGGTGCAATTTCCCATTCCTTGGTGCTCTTTGGTAAAAAAAATTGAGGAGGTGAGGAAATAGAGGACTACCGCGGAACGTTTTGGGAAAAAAAAAAGATCGACGCGCATGATTAAAATCGACGCGCGCGCTGACCAGAGACCGACTAATTTTTTTTTTTGGCCTTATTTTGGAATTTTTTTTTATTGTAACAATATAAATTTCTATTTGTTACAGTCTTTAGATGCGGAGCAGTGTTTTGAGCAACTTCCCCGCACAGCCATGACCCTCCAACTAGCCGCCTACTACTACGCCCTCCAAATCCATCACTCGGCCCACCCTAGCCAGGTCACCACCCTAGACCCCGCCTACCAGCTGGCACCCAGCAAGCTGATTGGCCAGGTGGTGGGTCAGGTGACCGGCGACAGTGGCCGTGATTGGTCGGAAGAGCAGAAGGGCATGGTGTCCCAGTTGCAGCGGTACGTGGAACTGCTGGCTGATTTCACACAGGCTGAGGCATTGCAGGCTTTGGGACGAGGTGAGGTACTAGACTAGACTGCCATAGGATATGCACTTCAACCGTAGAGGGCGCTCTTTATCTTAGTCATTAGACACAGGTTTTGTGAAGTTTTACTCTTTTGTGTCAAATGATTTGTGCCGATGTCAATAAAGTTTTGACTGGAATTCTCTGTTCTAACCTGGATGGGTTAACGTTAATTAGGCCGAAAATCCATGTGTCTGTTTTCGATGTGCGTATTGCGTTTATGTTTATCAGTTGTGTATCTGTGATGCATACCCTGGAAATCCATGTTTGCATACGTGTTTCTTTACACAATTAACAGATGTAAAGCTCAAATAGACCATTATTAGTACAGGCATTATGTGAAACATTAAGGGGTAACCTCAAACAAATTGCAACAGAAACCATTTAAAAAGGTTATTACTCAGAAAAATCTCCTCTATAACATATTAAAAGTCTTAAGAAATCCGAGTGGTGGAAAGTATTTTTCTAATGCGTTTCTTAACCACACCCAGTACCACTTGTTTGCTACTTTATAATGGAATATTTAGTGATGCTGCAACAACATATTTAATACTAAACACACAGAGTTGATCTTGTTTTATTATTGAGATGCCCATTGACTTCAGAAAAGATCTGTATATGATTTATATTCATTTATTATGCTGTAATATATATATACTATATGCAATATGATATATATATGAATCTATATGTATATGTATATAGTTAAATATCAAAATAGCGCGTTTACATCACTTTTAAAATTACATGGCAAGTTTCTTGACTATCTAATTGGTACTAATCGATGTTTGCACTGATGAACATCAACTTAAACATAGTCAAATTACTTAACATATATATGTCACTTCCAAATATTACAAGTGAAATGTTACTTTAACAGTGACAAAGACAGTAAATTAAAAAAAGTAAACTGATGTTACTTTTAAGCAGCTTTCTTGTGAAACCCTTACACAGCTGCTGAAACAACTTGAAAAAAAAATGAAAATTACATAATTATAAACAAACAACTGGTAATTAATAAGTTTCATATTGCATAACCCAATTTATTGAAAATAGCAATGTTCAGTGGTTTGCTATACTACTTAGGTGGGAGGTAGTACAGGCAAAATACTTTTTTTTAGTGAACCTCAAACAAATTGCAACAGAATTTTTTTTCACCACAGTGCATTTTTATAAGGTCCCTAAATTGACATACTAAAAGTTTTTAAAAATGCAGGTGGTGGAAATATGCCTAATTTGCATAAATCCAAAATGGCCGCATATTTTAGGACTTTCGCACTGATTTGGTCATATTTCATATACTAGGTAGCTTTTTTGAGGTATTTTAAACAATAATTTTAGTCCTTTTACATTGATTTACTCATTATTCTAGACCTTGGTAAGTTTCAACATCCCTATGTTTCCCAAATTTGCGATATGCCGATAATAATTTGCATAAATGCCATTTATTTATTTGCATAGATTAAAGTTAAAATTATGGCTGTCATGTGTGGACATGTCACAATTAAATTTTCCCTGATAATCTAAGTCCAGTCACGTACATAAATTAATTTCACACCATGGTGCATTGCCATAAGGTTCCTTAAAAAAGGAAAGAAATCTAAGTGGTGGAAAAATGCCTAATTTGCATAAATTCAAAATGGCCACTAATTACCTGATTTTTGATTTGGCCATAACTCTTGTCCTGCATTGCTTTTTGGAGTACTTTGAACAACAATTTGTCCTTGACATTGATTTCATCATCATTCCAGTCCAAGGTACCTATTGAGATCCTATGTTTTATATGGGGTATAATATTTTTTGTTAAGTTTCTAGCTCTTGTCAAAGTTGGTATAAGTGTTGGAAAATGTGATATCCCTGTGTCGCAGAGCGAACCCTTGCGCCGCTCTACTCAGACCAAAAATCAAGGAATAACTCAAGAGAACAGAGGATTCAACACAGGAGTTACAAATCACCAAAATCAAATTTATATTACGAGAAAGAAATAAACCAAAAAACCGCAAACCTCAATCCGAAAATACGTGGGCGAGGGTTTTATACCCCTCCCACATGGGTGCAAGCCCGGAATTGGTATGCAACAAAGGAAAAAGGAATTACGATTTTCATAATTCACCTATAGCACCCACCTCCAAAGTTACATAACACTTTACGGACGTAAAAATTAGTGATTGATAAATCAACTCAGAAAATAAAAGGAATAATTTTAACAGTCTTGTGACACCCTGTACATAAACACATTTCAGGGACAAAAAAATCCCTACTTTAAATCCACTAGTACACTGCATAGGGATATCACATTTTGCAACACGTATGCCAACTTTGAGATGAGCCAAAAACCGAACAAAAAATATTGTTCCCAATTTTTTGATATTTTGTAGCGAACATCTTGGGGTTTAATTTTCATCCAAGTTTGTCTCAATGTCGGGTGATCCACTAGGTCAAATTCAAGGTCAAAATGTCATTATACTTCAAATAACCCCGACATGAAAAACAATGGTAAATTTGGATTTCTCATGATGTAACCTTTCAAAAGAAATTAAGATTAACAAATTTGGCTCACAGATTATAGAAATATGGTCATTTAAAAATGGCAGCAATGTCCATTTTGACCAAAATTGCCTGGGCAGTAGCGCGGAAACTGTTTGTCCGATGGTGCTAAAACTTAAAATTTCGGCTTTTCAGCCGAAATTACCCCATAAAGTAAACATGATCCAAATTGAAGAGGTTGGGGTTTGAAATTTAAAAGTTTTGGGGGCTGATTTGACACTGAATGGCCCCAATGTCAAATGACAAAATGTTGTTTAAAGTACCCCGAAAAGCAACTTAGGACGAGAGTTATTACTAGATAGCATATTATGTAGTATTTTTGGCCACTGCATTTTTCTTTGCGAAAGAAGAAAATTTTCTCATATTTGGATAGACTTTACCTTCCTAAGCTGGAAATCCATTGGTAACATTTTTTTCTATCTACCATGTGGCGGTCATCTTGGCATTCAAAATGGCCGCCATTTCGGGCCTAATTTGTATCTAACTTCGGACCTGATTGTCATATGAAGTTCAGTTTGGTTGCAAATCCCATGTTTTTGATACCAAGGAACCCAAGAAAATCATTGTTGATGGGGTATACTCCCACTGGAGTACCCCATCAACAATAATTAACTTGGGTTCCTTGGTATCAAGAACATATGCAGTTTGCCACCAAAATGGACTTCATACGACATTCAGGTGCATGCCAGCTTATTATTTAAATGAAATCCAAGATGGCCGCTATTTTTGAATATCTAATATGGCTGCCATCCATTTGGGATGCCTAAATGTGCTAATTGGATTCCTTGGTATCAAATTTATGGGGTTTGCCACCAAAAGTGACTTCATACGAACATTCAAGTCGAAATTTAATATGCAAATAGTTCAGAATGGCGGCAATTATGAAATATCCAATATCCAAGAATATCCAAGAAAAATTCTGTTGCAATTTGTTTGAGGTCAAACCTTATATTGACTGTACTATATCATGTTGCAGCTATCTTGATTTTTTTTCCCATTCAAATCAACGTTACCAAAGCAAGGTTGGAAGGAAAAATAGTCTGGTTCCTTTTTGCACAAAAAATATAATGATTTAGTACTGCTATTGGATACAGAAAACATGACTGAAATGGTGGCAGCATGATAAAGGTCTATAGAAAGCACACAGCAGTTTTGTGAGTAGAAAAATCAAGCCTCAATTAAATATGGATTAGTGACATTTTACGAATAAATATTGACAAGAAATCAGGTCAATTAAATACAAAGGGTATGTCTATGTTTCATCAATGGAGGATTTGAACATTAAAATCGAGGCAGGCCCGAGTTTGTTTCAATAAAATTCAAATATAAACTGCTTCGTTTTAAAGCCAACCATAAGTATACCCCACCACTACACCGTTTATTTCAGTTTTCACACAAAAAACTTTATGCGTGTTGTATGCGTCATCCATTTCAATCGCTACCTGAAGCCTTTACAATTTCAACGGATAACGCAGTACGGATAATACAATGCGTAATCCGGACACACGGACGTAGGCGCGTATCTTTTCGAACAACCGACTTTTACGCATGACGCAGTATGCAATAACAAATTACAGACACATGGATTTTCAGCCTAAGGCTGGGTGGGTTTACGGGCTTGGTGGACTATTTAAGGTTTCGCATGAGTAGATATGCAATATAATTTGGATTGGTTTGAAACTACTTGGAAAAGTCAACTTTTTTCAGTTAAATTGACTTTTTTCTTATGTAGGTGTTGATGTTGCACGCTTCACACAGGACAGTGATTACAAACACGAAACCATACTCGGTCTGGCTATGTAAGTTTGACATTTGATCTCACTTTGTGTGATGCCCTAGATAAGTTGCTTTTAGCTGTGTTTTATAACTCAGTTATTCCATACCCAACTCTACTCAGCCCTGCCCCTCCCTAAACTACCCTACCCTGTTCCAATGTTTCCCTTGTCCTACCCTCTCTTTCCATGCTCTCCTCCCCTTTTTCCTTCTCACCCCCTCTACCCCTCAATCATACCCTGCCCTATACATTTTGCACATTGCCAGACCCAGCTGTTTCCATCCTGTCCCGTCCTATTTTTCCTTATTTCCTTTCCTAATCACCCCACGGCCCAAATCCTACTTTACTGCTCCTAGAGTTTTTATGATTGTATAGTAGTAACTGTGTTATATGTACATGTTATGATATATTTTGGTTTTGTCATGTTTGTGTATTTTTTAAATTATTGTATGTATACATATTTTTAATTGTACTCTGGGAAATCAATTTTCATGTAATTTTGAGCATGACGATAAAGAAATCTTATCTAATCTAATCTAATCTTTATCTTCACATTGTTATTAGGGAATGTACAGCATTTGCTTTTGCTGTAATTCTCAGAAATGGATGGATTAGGGGCTTTGTATTTTATAGCCAACAGACCTGTTGAAAGTTTTGTGTTCATGAATGCTGGGAAAACCAAGGAAAAAATTATGTTCTTGTAGTCTGGTTCCCTGACCCTACTTTAGATGAAACGGAGCAACTTTTAAACGTCGGGGAAGTGTCAGGTCAGGGAACCAGACTAGCTGGAGTGCACTTGTTCACAGATGTGTATTCCGATTGCAAAAAATTGAGGACTATTTAGTGAATTGGGGGCAGTATTTGAATAAGGTTTTTTTGGTAGTTTTGTATTTTTATTTTTCCGAATGTCATTACCTTTAGGTGAAAGTCCTGCACCTGCACGCTTGTGTAATTATTTTTAAAATTTTGCATTTACTTTTTCGTAAATTTGGTGCGTGGAACTTGGTGCTTGTTAACATTTTACACACACATGGCAGGCTAATAGTTTGATCCAAAAGAAAAATCGTCAACTCATGATGTGGGCACACGCGGGTGAAATAGTGAACTGGTTTATTCTTGTTATATATCTTTTACTCTAAGATCAAGTTTCAATTGTTAAAACATTTTGTTGTTAATTTTGTTTCATATGTCAGGACGACTGAGGAGGAAGTCTACAAGCTTTCCATCTCGTTGGCTCAACGTTATCAGTTGCCTCTATGGGAGGTCTACATGACACATCTAGAGTTCCTCTTCTCAGACAGCGGGTGAGAATACCCTGTCATTACAGATTTCAGTAACAACAACCAAATTATTTTCATTTAATTCGCTAGGTTTGTCCAAATGTGACCAAAGTGTGGAGTGCCGTGGCCTTGTGGTCTGGAGCATTGGGCTCGTGGTCTGTGGGTAATTCTGCAGGTTGTGGGTTCGAGACCAGCCTGGGGTTGTGGTGCGTGTGCCCTTGGGTAAGGCACTTTGTCACTCAATGCTTCTCCCCACCCAGGAGTAAATGGGTACCTGTGAGGGCAGAGATGGTTATTGTGATTGATTTTAGCTGCTTTGTGCCGAAATGGCAGCATGGAGCTGTATACTCCCCAGGGAGCTGAGATTGTCTTTGGAATGTTTCATTGGCCCAATAAGCAGGGTAATAATGATGTAGTGCCTTGAGCACCAATAATGGTGTATACGTGCACTTTATAAATACCCATTATTACTATTATTATTAAAGTTGACTAGTGCCTGGTTAAAAATCTTCAGTTTTTAATTGACACAGTACATGAAAACTTGTAGCAATAGATAAGACGCTTGTTTTGGACAGAACTGTTTTAAAAATGTAGAAAAAATTTAACTAGTCTAAGACATTGGGCCTGTTGGCTTTTAATTTCGAAGATAATTATGTGGAAAATTTGACAACTTGTGAGCTCATTATTTGTCAAGAAATTGAAACACTGAATGGCGCACCAGTCAAGAGTAATCATGTGATATTTTGGATGGTAGGCCATGAGAAACTTCTTTTTTTTTCACAACAGCTTTTTGACACCCAAACTCGAGGAGTACGTCGCCAGTCTCAACATACTGCCAACTTTAGCCTCTCAACCCTCGGACTTCTACGATCGTCTAAACCTCTACGTCTTCCCAACTATAGAGGGCAGCGATCACAACCGACTCATCTATTACTACACGCTCCTCCAGAGTTGTGGGTCAAAGGTTAAAGGTGGCTCGGTGACCCCGGAGGTGCATATCAAGTCTCTGAAGAAGTTGAAGGCAGCAGCGCCAGGTAAGGAGTGAAAATGAATATTCATATCTTGGATCCCTAATGAATATTCATATCTTGTGGTTTGCAGGTCTTGATTTCGAGAATTTATTGGACGGTGAGACTGACCCTGGTTTGTCCAGTGTTGAGTAGATCCCAATGAATATTCATATGTTGTGGTTTGCAGGTCTGGATTGCAAGGGTTTATTGGACATTAAGACTGACCCGTTGGATGTGATTGGTCCAGTGTTGAGTGGATCCCTAATGAATATTCATGTCTTGTGATTCACAGGTGTAGATTACAGGAGTTTATTGGACGGTAAACTGACCCAGTGGATGTGATTGGTCCAGTGTTGAGGGGATCCCTAATAAATATTCATATATTGTAATTTGAAGGTCTGGATTACAAGAGTTTATTTGTCAGTGAGACTGACCCAGTGGATGTGATTCGTCCAATGTTGAGTGGATCCCTAATGAATATTCATATATTGTGATTCACAGGTTTCGATTACGAGAGTTAGTGGACTGTGAGACTGACCCAGTGGATGTGATTGGTCCAGTGCTGAGGGGATCCCTACTGAATATTCATATGTTGTCGTTTGCAGGTCTGGATTATAAGAGTTTATTGAATATTCATATCTTGTGACGGTGAGACTGACCCAGTGGATGTGATTGGTCCAGTGCTGAGGGGATCCCTAATAAATATTCATATGTTGTCGTTTGCAGGTCTGGATTATAAGAGTTTATTGAATATTCATATCTTGTGACGGTGAGACTGACCCAGTGGATGTGATTGGTCCAGTGTTGAGGGGATCCCTAATGAATATTTATTTATTGTAATTTGCAGGTCTGGATTACAAGAGTTTATTGGACGGTGAGACTGACCCAGTGGATGTGATTGTACCAATGTTGAGTAGATCCCTAATGAATATTCATATATTGTAATTTGCAGGTCTGGATTACAAGAGTTTATTGGACGGTGAGACTGACCCAGTGGATGTGATTGGTCCAGTGTTGAGTGGATCCAACGTTCACGTCATCGCTAAACTAGCTGCCAAGATACCGCTTCAGGTACGCCAGAGTACAGAATTGAACACATACTTTCAATTTTTTATTCATTTATTCTTTACTAATGAGTTAAGAAGAAAAGGTGATATTGTAAAAATATAACATTTGAGAAAATAAGCTTTTGCAAACTGATTGCTGACTAGATAGACCAAAAAATATACAAATCCTTAAAGTTTTAAGGCCTGCTATTTGATGCAAGCAGGATCTTTCTGAAATGGACCAATAATTTTTATTAATTATTTCACCTCAAACCAAGAACAACAAAGACAGCAACCAAGACGGAAAAAACCCACCTTTTTCGCCAACTGGACTTTCAGATCTGATTATCATCTCTTTTCAATTTTGTTTTTAACCAATTTTGTTTTTACCTAAAAAAATAATCATTTTCAATTTGGAAATCAATTTTTCCCTTTGCCTCCATCAGGGTGGTGGTAATGTTTCATCAAGTCAAGTATTCCTGGCCTACATCATCAAACTCTTCTGGGAAGGGGACCAGGGGAATAAGAAGACTCCGGAGTCAACGGTAAGTCTGTCTACAATATTCCAGGGTCTTCATGTTTGGTATGAAGTGCAAAATCACATGACCCTTCCTTCCGTTCGAAACCGGAAGTGCCTTATAATTTAAAATTGGCAAAAGATGTGAACCTTCTTTCGCAATGTGAGTCTCTGCCTGGGCTGTACTTTACAAAAATATTACAGGTGCAGTCATAAAACATGAGAGCGCCCTCTAGCAGCATGTTGACAAAGTCAAACATGCATTTAAGCATGCATTTTGAGTTGATGTGTGTGGCATATTTTGCAGTAATCAATAGCCCAACTTCGTGTGGTTGTTCCTACAACCTCTAGTTTTGTATTGTTATTTTCCAAGTCCAACAAGACCAGGAAAAATTTTAAAACCTAAAATATCTGAGACCAAGACCACTGGATATCGAGACCGAGACCAAGACCACCAAAAACTGATCTCGAGACTGGTCTCGAGACAGAGACCGGTCTCGAGACCTACAACACTGGCATGAGGTATTTCGGATTTCCTGGGTAGCGCTGCCTACATTGCCAAGACCTGGATTGGATTCATCTGGTTGACAGCGACCTCGCTTGTCCCGGACCGGCTGTATAAGGGAAATCAAAAACAACTCCTGTCTAGGACCCAGACTGGGGATGTAGGCATGATTAGGCTGTTGTTGACGTTTGGCTTGTTCGTTCTCATTTGCATCAGGCTGACTGGTTGCATCGCTACGAAGCCTGCGGGGAGTTCTTCTCCCGTCTCAGTCCGGCCGATTTCACCGCGTTCATTGCAAGTGTCGTCTTCAATGAAAAATCCATTCAGAAGGTAAGCGAATAAAAAACTTTTATTTTAAAATTTATAATTAAAGAATAAATGAAAAAACAGGATTAGCTATTTTGTAACAAAAATGTTGCGCTGTAATTGGTTATAACAAACATTTTCTGGCATCTTTTTTTTTTCTTATGTGACAGTATTACACATCCGTACAGTGAAATGTGTTCAGAGTCAAAAAAGAAAAGAAAATTAACACAAAAGTTTAAAGATTTTGCATTGTATTTCGTTTGTTTGAAAGGAATGCGCCATTAAAAGTAGAGTATATCATTTGTCATTTGTGCATTTTTTTCGTTTGAAGCAACAAAAGTGCTCAAGATCTAAAAACGGGTGCTTAACACTAACCTGATGAAAATTTAGCTCAGTGTATGCTGTATATCCCGAGAAAACAATATTCTAAGATCTCCATTTTAATTCAAAAGTTGCCGAGTCATGTTTTGAATTGCGTCCGAAATCAGCATCCGGGACGCGTTCTCATTCAGCTGATTGCAGCTACGGGATGTCGCACGGTGAACTGACTAATTATAGCAACCTCGCGCTTGTGTGCATCGTGTCAACATTTTTGCACACTCATTCACGGCTTCGACAAATTAAAAACGAACTACTACGGAAATTTCAAATATGCGTCTTTAGACACATCTTTGGAAATGATCTTCTTTCTAAGCAAAAAAAAAGTTGGAGATGAAGTGCCAAGTGCTTATCTAAGCAAATTTAAATCTTGAAATAATATCCGTGAAGACATTTGATTAACTGAAGGAAAAAAATAACTTCGAAATTACTAAGTTTGCAGAATGATATTTGTTTGTCTCATTATTTTTTTCAGATTTTTCCAAAGTCTTTTCCCAATTGACTTTTCAGCACACGTCCAGCACAACTTCTGTCTTTGAAAAGTTGATAAAATGTTGTCCTTAATCCTTATTCTTAAATACCTAAGACAGTTAACTCATTCCCATTGGTCGAGAGCCTGTCACGTGGCCGGTCTCAAACAGATGATACAGACATGGCTGGCTGGTCTTAAACACTTTTCCAGTGTCACATGAATTTTGACTCCTATGAAATCCAGTGCCTTTTGCCATTTTATTGGTTGAACGTTCACAATCCTCATGTATATGTAGGCCTGCGCAATACTACCAGTGAGTCAGTATTTCAAAGCCCTAAATTCACAATGCACTCACCACAGCTGCATCTGCGCGCCATCTTGCAGTACGCACAACGCGCGCCAATCCCCATAAAAGGAGTTGTTTACGTCTTAGTCACGAGCTGGTCTCTGCATTAAATAGCTAGAGGGGTGTTTTGAAAAACAGACAGTAAAATTGTTGAAAATATTAATTTCTGACTTGTTTTGACTTTTGGACCGAAAAGTTTTGATATTGTTTACCGACTGGGGTAATTATCGGCATTGCAGACTCCAACCAGTCGTAAACATAGTGTTTAACACCTCCCAAGCACACATTTTTTCCCTTCTTTTATTTTGTTTAGTTGGAACTTGAGTGTCGTCAGAAAATCGTCAATCGGGCCCTGAAATTCAGCCGCCAGCAGTCGGGAAAACAGAAACTAGCCGCGTCGACCGGGAGTTTCAAGTTAGAATCAGCCGTGGAGAAACTACAACAATATGTCCGTCATCTGCAAAGTCTAGAGTCGGAGGGAGTGGAGGAACTTATACAGTATGACAAGGTATTCATTCAGAAAGGTTTAGAGACTTGGAAATTGGAAGAAATCTACAAATGTGGCGTTCAAGCACAAAACCAGTCAGGAGTCAAGCGACTGTATTTTGAGATACGGTCTGTAATACACTGTACAGGCTAAAATTATCAAAATTCAGATTTAGGCGTTAGAAGCTAGAATAATGAATATAATTCACTTTCAATGAAATCTATGTTTAAATTTTGCTGAGGAGTTCATTTGGGACACGTAAACAACAATTGTCTTGATATTTTTTTTTTTTAATCTGAGGCCCAAAGTTTGGGAAGTGAAAATACCTATATATCAGAATTTTGTCCAATTCTTATATTCTATACATCTTGAAAAGTTTATTCTGTGTCTTTTTTAATGAACCCGAAATCCCACTTTTCAAAAAGTGGTCCAAGTGACTGGTTTTGTGCTTGAGGGTCACAAATGGTTTGTTTCGAGGTGGGGTGGGGGAGGGGAGAGGGAATGTGGTTAAAAAGGTAAAGGTGAAGGGGACGAACCTGTGTTCACAGGAACGGAGTGCCCATCTCTCTTTCGTTAGCGATTGGGCCAGACTCATATGCTGCTGTGGGGGGATCGCCACACCTCCTCCACAGCGAGTCTGTTACCTTCCCAGCATTGAATAATGCCGGTACCCATTTCACACCTGGGTTGAGAGGAGTAATAGAGGTAAAGCGCCTTACTCAAGGGCACAACGCGCATGGCCATGCCGGGGCTCGAACCCACAACCTCACGATCATGAATCCTGTGCTCCACCGCTAGACCTGACGTGCCCATCTTGATATATCGTCAACTTTAAGAGTAAGCCATTAAACCATTCTGTCTGTTTTTCTACTACAGTACAAGTCGTCTAGCTACACCGTCAAGTATGATCTCACGCAGGGCGACACTGACAAGGCAAGCACAGATCCTATACAGTCAATTCTCTTGACTAAATTTGAAAATTAAATTAGTTTCAGTAGAAATAAATTGATTTGAAAGCTGGTCAAGTGGAATGACCTGAAAGGTGTTAATTATGGAATGTAAACATTATTTAAACTTACAAACTTTTCAAATGTATACTCGGTACATTTTTAATGTATACATTTTCGAAATGTGTACATAAAAATGTATAACTGTTGTATATATTTAGGTATACATTTTTTAGAGGTGGAATCGGGCCTTACATTACAATCCTACAGGATCTTCCCCAAAGAATGAATCATTCTTTAAATGTACAAACTATTCAGATGTATACCCCGTACATTTTTAATGTATACATTTTCGAAGTGTGTACATAAAAATGTATAACTGTTGTATACATTTATGTATACATTTTTTAGAGGTGGAAACGGGTCTTACATTACAATCCTACAGGATCTTCCCCAAAGAAAGAATCATTCTTTAAATGTACAAACTATTCAAATGTATACCCCGTACATTTTTAATGTATACATTTTCGAAATGTGTACATAAAAATGTATAACTGTTGTATACATTTATGTATACATTTTTTAGAGGTGGAATCGGGCCTTACATTACAATCCTACAGGATCTTCCCCAAAGAAAGAATCATTCTTTAAATGTGCAAGCTATTCAAATGTATACCCCGTACATTTTTAATGTATACATTTTCGAAATGTGTACATAAAAATGTATAACTGTTGTATACATTTATGTATACATTTTTAGAGGTGGAATCGGGCCTTTCATTACAATCCTACAGGATCTTCCCAAAAGAAAGAATCTGTTTTGATTTTGTTCGTCCTTTTTGTTTCAGCTGATGGCCTTCTTCGTTACTCTCTTGACCGGAGGTGCGACCCTAGAGCTCGCCTCCGGACTTCTCAAACTGACCCCTATGGACCGAGCTACGCCCCTCTCTGTCGTCCAGCACACCTTACAGACCTTACTGACTCTACTGAGAGGGGAACGCAGCGAAGCCACGAGGGGCGTGGAGTTGAAAGAAGAACCCTTAGAGATGGTCAAGATTGTATTGGGCACTGTCAGCAAACATGAACAACTGGGGTAGGTTACAAACTTCCGATACATCTTGAGTTCTGAACTTTTATCGAGCTTTGCCTAGTGTCCTCTTTGTACCTACGTAAAGGTATCTGACGGACTGACAAGTCCATCACAAGTCATCGCAATTCCAGCGCAAGTCAATCGCAATTCCAGCGCAAGTCCAGCGCAAGTCCAGCGCAATTCCAGCGCAAGTCCAGCGCAAGTCCAGCGCAAGTCCAGCGCAAGTCCATCGCAAGTCAATCGCAAGTCCATCGCAAGTCAATTGCAAGTCAATTGCAAGTCAATCGCAAGTCAATCGCAAGTCAATCGCAAGTCAATCGCAAGTCAATCGCAAGTCAATCGCAAGTCAATCGCAAGTCAATCGCAAGTCAATCGCAAGTCAATCGCAAGTCAATCGCAAGTCAATCGCAAGTCAATCGCAAGTCCATCGCAAGTCAATCGCAAGTCCATCGCAAGTCAATCGCAAGTCAATCGCAAGTCAATCGCAAGTCAATCGCAAGTCAATGGCAAGTCCATCGCAAGTCATCGCAAGTCAATCGCAAGTCAATCGCAAGTCCATCACAAGTCAATCACAGGTCCATCACAGGTCCATCGCAAGTCAATCGCAAGTCAATCGCAAGTCCACCACAAGTCCATCACAAGTCAATCACATGTCATCACAAGTCCATCACAAGTCAATCACAAGTCAAATACAAGTCATCACAAGTCAATCACAAGTCAATCACATGTCATCACAAGTCAATCACAAGTCAATCGCAAGTCAATCGCAAGTCAATCGCAAGTCAATCGCAAGTCAATCGCAAGTCAATCGCAAATCAATCGCAAGTCAATCGCAAGTCAATCGCAAGTCGATCGCAAGTCGATCGCAAGTCGATCGCAAGTCGATCGCAAGTCGATCGCAAGTCGATCGCAAGTCGATCGCAAGTCAATCGCAAGTCGATCGCAAGTCGATCGCAAGTTGATCGCAAGTCGATCGCAAGTCGATCGCAAGTTGATCGCAAGTTGATCGCAAGTCAATCGCAAGTCAATCGCAAGTCAATCGCAAGTCAATCACAAGTCAAACACAAGCCCTCCAGTCTCAAATCAACTCACAAGCTATTCAAATAAACTCTGTCTAAAACATTTCTTGGTGATTGTTCATCCTCCATTACTTGTGACTGGAATTATGACGTGTTTGTCATCAATCCAGAGTAATTCAACTACAAAACTGTTAATAAGGATCGTTTTTGCTAACTCAGGTATTTCTTCTTCTTCTTTTTTTGGCAATTTATATGCACCTCAGGGGTAGCATGGTGTCAGCAGGTCAAGTTCTAGATGTTCTGAGACCGTTCTGCAGCGATAGTTCCATCGATGCCAAGCTACGCATTGATGTCTTACTTATCCTGGAAAAGGTAGTTGTATCAGTTTTAGCTGCATTCAAATTACTTGACTTACAATTACACATGAAGTGCTTGGGTAATTTTTGGACAGTACTTAGGCAAGGCAGTTTTGGGCAGTACAGGGAGCAACAGGCAGGGTGGTTTGGGACAGTACAGGGAGTAACAGGCAGGGTGGTTTGGGGCAGTACAGGGAGTAACAGGCAAGGCAGTTTGGGGCGGTACAGGGAGTAACAGGCAGGGCGGTTTGGGGCAGTATAGGGAGCAACAGGCAGGGTGGTTTGGGGCAGTATAGGGGGTAACAAGCAGGGTGGTTTGGGCAGTACAGGGAGTATTAAACAGGCAGGGTGGTTTGGGACGGTACAGGGAATGACAGGCAGGGTGGTTAGGGGCAATACAGGGTGAGTAAAAAAAAAAATGTCGGAACTATTGTTTTAGTGAAGTTCTGAATGTAGCACTTTCAGAATCTAGGTTATGAAAGCCCAATTCATAAGCTTTTTTGTAGTACAAGAATCATTCAAATCACTTATGTACTTTCCAAGTTACGGAGTTTTAAACACAACCCTAGTTTTAAAGGTCTGTCCACAGATCACAAGAAGGTAAGTATTCTTTCAGCAAAACAAAAACAATTCACATATGGATGTGTGTGAATTGTTTTCGTTTTGCTGAAGGAACGCACACTTTTTTTGTGATCCATGGACAGAACTGTAAAACGGTGGTTGTGTTTAAAATTCCGTAACTTGAAAAGTATGTGAGTGATTTGAATGATTCTTGTACTAAAAGAAAGCTTATGAATTGGGCTTTCATATCCTAGATTCTGAAAGTGCTACATTCAGAACTTCACGAAAACAATAGTCCCGACATTTGGGTTTATTTTTTTTTTACTCGCCCTGTACAGGAAGTAACAGACAGGGTGGTATGGGGCAGTAACTGGCAGGGTGGTTTAGGACGGTGCAGGGAGTAACAGACAGGGTTAAAGAATAAATAATATTTTGTTTCTTATTAAATATTCTGTGCAGACGTTTGAGCTTGGTGAGGAAGATGCCCTGTTGCTGCTGTTCTATCGTACGGAGGCTCTCGTCTCCTCCCTCTGGAAACAAGAGGTAGTCATCACAGACTTGCACTTCGTGAAAACTTAATAATTTAAATTTCCCCGTTGTCAACTACATGTCTTTTATCTTCTGATACAGTTCTAATCCAACATACAAATTGACAACTTTTGGGGGTTTAGTTGAAACTTCAACTGTATTTGGAAATAGTTTGTCCCTTATAACAAAGATGGGTCTCGGCACCTGAAAATTCAATTCAATTCAATTCAATAAACATTTATTTCCGCTCTGTGGAGGGATCATCCCAAAAAGCCAAAGCTTGTGGTGGATGTGCCCAACAATACCACTCAAAACAAGACAAACAACACTAATTATAGAATTTATAAATAATAACAATAGTTAAAGGGAATATACATGTACATTATTTGCTTTTGCTGTAATTTCAGAAATGGATGGAATTGGGGGGGGGGGGGTTGGAAATATATAGCAAATATAGCTACACTGACTTTTTTTGAGGTTTTGGGTTCGAAAATGCTATAAAAACCAAGAAAAACAATCATTTTCCTGTAGTTTGGTTCCCTGACTCCATATCAGAAGAAACAGAGCAGTTCACATACATTGGGAAATTGTAAGGTCAGCTCAGGGAACCAGTCTAGCTGGCTTGTACCCGTTCATAGGTGTGTAATCGATTGCAAACAAGTGCGATGGTCAATTGGGGCCAGTATTTGAAAAAAAGCCAGTTTTTTCCAACGCTGGTCGGCCGACCAG
Source organism: Patiria pectinifera (assembly GCA_029964075.1). Taxonomy (NCBI): domain Eukaryota; kingdom Metazoa; phylum Echinodermata; class Asteroidea; order Valvatida; family Asterinidae; genus Patiria; species Patiria pectinifera. The sequence continues at coordinate 5,174,043 of CM057129.1, read as the reverse complement.
CGTTGAAAATGTATACAAAAATACCATTTTCTCAAAAATGACTTCACACCAGGTGCTATAACTTTACAAGATGCTTGAGACTGTCATTTACCAACATCCTAGTAAGGTATTTCTTAAAAACTTGGCAGTTTTATTTTTCGATGTTTGCAAATGTTGTATATTCCCTTTAAACAAAGCAGACACGACAATAACCAACATTCCAATAACGGCTAAATCAATAACGTAGTAATGAATCAGGCATTCTGAGAATGAAGTAGGAATGTTTTTAAATTATATTTGAATGTATGCAATTTGTACAGATGTTTGAAGATCAGGTACCGAAAAATGTCCACAACAAGATAGAAAAGAGTTTTGACAGAACTAAAGCAGTGAACATTAAAGATGTCTTTCCCTATTTCGTTCGGTTTTGTGTGAACTTTGTCAGGTTTTGGAGGTCGATGTCGCAACAGATGAATCTCGTCATCATCTCTTCACATCACTACTCAAGAACAGTCACTCCATGGAGCAGCTGATCACGTTGTCACGGTTACTACAGCAATGGCCGCCACTCCAGATAACCAAATCAAGGTGCAGGCTGTCATCCAACCCAACATTAAGATATTTCACACTTCTACATTTCATCAAAAATATATCAATTTTCAATATTTTCAATTTAAGTATCTGCTGTCATTTAATGTTTGAGAGCATTTTTTTCATCAGACTTTCCATTTATACTGTCTTTGTTCCCGTAGCAATGATCCTTCCCATCATCCTTGGGTGGAGTTATTGGTTGCTTGGATACAGCATCCCGACAGCTCGCATCACAATGATGCACTGGAGGGCCTGTTTGAATACTTTGGGGAGAAAAACACTATTACATCAGAGGTGAGATTTTGTAATTGTCTCATGGGTTTAAGGTTCGGATCCTAAGCCATGCATATCCAACGTTCCTGTTGTGATGAGCATTTCTGCATACGCTTGGGTAGGCTTTGACACTTAAGGCCAAGTAAAAAAAACATGTTTAGCGTCCTGCTTTTTGAAAAAAAAGGAAGGAGGAGGCCCTTTTTTTTACTCTTCCAAAATGGCCGCTCGATTTTTCAAGATGGCCGGCAGCTTTTTTTTAAAAATGGCCGCCACTTGAACTGAAGAATGACATACCAGCTTTATATGGGCTAGATGCAACAGACAATGAGGCCAGCATGATGTCACTGTTTGAAATTTATCATTCTTTCATGTTAAAAAAAAGAAGAAAAAAAAGAGGTGGCCTCCAACAAGGAAGCGGGCGGGGACGCTAAACATATGTTTTGTTTTTTATTTGGCGTAACCAGTTAATGCCGGAGGACGCGCAAACGCAATCTGGCAATGTATATTCGCAGGCGGGTGACGAGTTTAATCGTCGAGCTTTCCCCGAGTCTTCAGCAGTGGACATGTATACACGTCAGTGGTTCCCATTGGTTTTGTATACACCGTGTTTTGGACTTGAACTTGGCCGCGGTGCACGGCCTGTCGTTGTAGCAAATATCGCTCCATGGTGGGGCCTGGGAGTGTTGCAAAATATGAAGTTACAGTGAAAGTTTCGTTCAAATATTGTACAAGTGACTCTGAAGTGTCAATATTTGTGGTGTTTGACTTAACTTTAAAATTTGGCCGATATATCTTGCCTTTTTCAAAAATAGTATTTTTTGGCCAAAGTTAATCTTGTTTGCAAGTGGTTAAAATGTTTAGGCAAATATTTGCCCCTTCTATTTTGGGAAAAATTAAAGACAACATTAATAGGTTTAAATTACAGATTTATTCTTCTCTTAATCTAGTGTGTTGAAGTCTTGTACCAAGAGTTAGTCAGCAACGGATCCATGCTGACAGCCATGAAGCTCATCCTGATCACCAAGGATACCCGACTATTTCCAGTCCTGCTAGACTACATGCATCTTGAGAAGCAGGTAGGAAGGGGTGGGGCTAGTGGAAATTAGGGGGGATTTGGAGGCGTGTTGATTAGCCATAGGGGCATTTCATGGAATGTATATGCATTGAAAACTAATGGCAACAAAATTTCATAAGAAATTTTTCTTTTATCTTTTTGACAGGTATCTCCAAGTTGCTATGACAACAAGCTATTCCATCTTCTCATCAGTAACGAACTAACGGCAAAAATTGTAACCACGCCTTACTATGCGCCCCTGGTCGACTACTTGCTGACCTCTGCAGATGCTGACCAGTTAAGGTCAAAGGTCAAGGTCATGGTGGGTCAGCTGAGGTCGGCAGGTCACGAGGCAGCCGCAGGCACCTTGCTGTTACAATGCCAGGGGGTGCACCCGATGCTTGGAACATTAGACACCGCGTTTTCAGCGTTAAGACACTGGCTAGGAAAATGAAGCTTAAATTTGGAAAACATAAATCTTCTTTCAACACCAAACTTTTATTGCAAATATGATTATTTTGGCTTTCTGACACATTTTCCATAGTGGGAAATCTTTCATTTGATGTAATCTGACACAGTGTTTTGATTGACATTACTTTGGTTAGGCTTTACTAAATTGTGATAAATAATTTGAGTAAAGTAGATTTGTCAAAAACTAAATCTCAAATGTGAGCTGGAAATATTTTAACATCTTTTCATGTTAAAATCGTGTTGTTATTTTCTTTGAAACTTGATTGAATGTTTTAATTTTTCACAATAAAGGAACCCTAACCACCCTGAATCCTTCAAAATCCTTCACTTAGCCAAAGTGGAGGAATTTGGAGGATTGAGGTTAAATGGCCAAAGTGCGTTACTGATTTCGTAGGATGTACTTTGTGGTTATTTTTGCTCAGCCATGGGCCTGGATTATGCTTGAAATCCTCCGTACTGCTCCAGGATGTCACTGGCCAAGCCTCAACATTTAGGGAGTTAGGGTTAATACTATATAAAACTGTTATAAACCAACCAATACCCCCCAACTTGTGAATCTTGTCTTATTAAATTTAAAGTAATGGATGTTTCGATGTTTCGCAAGACAATTTAAGATGAAAAATGTTTTTCAGTAATACATTCTCATGTGAATCAGAATCTTAGAAATTTCCTTTAAAGAAGATGTGATCTTTCAAAAATAATAATTTTTTTCTGAAGTTTACTTTCAGCTTAGGAGCTCAGACTACATTAATCAAATTATGCATTTCAGTTAATTATGAAACTTTGATTTCAGTTTTGAAAGAACAATTATCTTGCCTGCTACCTTTGACAATTGACAATGACATATTTTGACTGCATCATACCGGAAAGTATTTCTTTAAAGTCAAGGACATTAAAATTTGCGTACGTTACCTATAAATTATTACAATTTTAAGTACAGGTGTGTTTGGTATTCCATCAAATGTTTCCTCTTTTAGCCAATCTGTTTCCAGAAAAAAAGCTCATCTCGCATTTGAACAATAAAAAAAGCATTCAGAATTCCTGCAGCTTGTGGTTTTTTATTCGGATTATCGGTTTGACCTTTGTAGATTGTATTTCGTCAAAGGGTACATCCCAGTAAGTAGGCTAACAATCCGTCCGCCGAACGGGAATACAAATTATAGTCCGTTGTGGATATTAAGGGGTGAAACTTGCAGGATTCTGAACAACTTCCCCGCAATCTTTCCCACAACGAAATGATCTTATTTGGCGAGTCAAGTAAACTGTGTTTGCATCTCGAATGGCCAGACGTCAGAGCGCGGTGAGCAGTTTTTGTGTAGCGCGCCCGTTTTTTGAAAAAAAAATGTTCCACGACGAGAAAATACGGAGTGTCCTTACGGGTGCAACAGTGTATAAAATTTAGACACTAGTGCTAAATGCCCATGCTTCTAAATTCTTTTAAAAAATACTCAGAACTATCATGTATTTAAGCTGCACAGAGAAATGGCGATCAATAGGTCATCTTTTATTTTATTTTCAATTTTTGGTGGGTTGACAATTGACTTTTCGAGAAATTCTCACCCAAAGAAGACGACCCCTATTTTTCCCAAAGCGGAAAAGTAGCCATTTTAAAAAACGATCCCTCCACAACATGAACAAAATAGGGCCACTTTCGTGCTCCATTGCATCCAAAATGCTCGGAATTGGAAGTCCCAAGCCGGGCCAGGGGTTCATTGCCATATTTTTTTTCAATTCCCCAATTCATGGCTCTTAGAAGACTCTCATATAGAATATTTTGAGGGTATGAACTTTTATTCATGAGCTCGGAGGATGCGCTTAGGCCTATTCACAGGTGTGCACCCTTACACGTCAATTTCCTTCAATATATTCCATTCATTCTTTGGCGGTTCCTGTCAATTTTCAATAACTGTGTTTACATCTCGAACGGCCACACGTACGTCGGAGCGCGGTGAGCAGTGTTTGTGTAGCGCGCCCTCTTTTGTAAGAAATTGTTGCATGACGATAAAATACGGAGTGTCCTTCGTACTGCAATTTCCTTAAACTATATTACATTCATTCTTCGGCGGTTCCTGTCAAGTTTCTTGAGTTTCGTGTCAAATACCATGACAAAATATCACAGGAAATTTCATTGCAATACAATGTGTTTATCTTGAGTTCCCCGGTTGCTTATGGAAATTTCCCCGTAACATGTCCGGGGCAAATAGCTTCTTCCGGACAAAGTGAATTGGGGGATTGAAGACATATGACACTGCACCCCTGGCCTGGATTAGGGGCTTCCAATTCGGAGTATTCCGGATGTAATTGGGTCCGAAAGTGGCGCTAGTGAGGGACGGATCCTTTTCAAAACGGCTACTTTTCCAGATTGGGAAATATCATTCGTTTTACTGTCTTCTTTGGGCGAGAATTTCTCCACTGAACGTGGCCAACCCACCAAAATTTGAAAAGAAAATGAAAGATGACATGTTGATCATCATTGTGTTTTTTTGTTTGTGCGGCCTGAACACCTGTGAGAGTTTTGAGTATGATTGAATTATGGGGATTTAACACTGCTGTCTTTCGGGATTTTTTTTTACACTTATAATGCATGGTTACTGTAAATCGTGAATGGCGCCCTCTATGATCTTAAGTTTTATGCCACGGCTTGATATAGGCATGGGGGAATCAATGTTGTTCGGCGACAACTTTAAAAGCATTTACATGAACAAGAGGTTCACTTTACGTTTTTACAACAGTTTTACAGAACTAGACATTTAGGGAAAAACGCACAATTCAACCACTCACGATGATTTCTTAATAGTCGAAATATTTTAGTCAGCATATTCACTTGAATTAACGTTTTAAAATCGCTAGTCTGACAAAATATGTCAAGAAAAAATGTCAGTGATCTCTGGCGAGAAAAGTGTTCCCATTATGTACCAGTGTTAGTTGTTAATTAAAACAATACTGGAGCCCCTCCGGCAGTAATTAGCCGCACCCCCGTCCACAAATGGCGTCTTCAAGAAATGGGCGTGGTCTCTTGTGAGTGACGGCATGACAAATCACCTCAAAGAAGAATACACAACGTAACCCTGCATATCTAATGAGGAATGTGTGTGTGTGGTTTGTGAATAGCCGAAAACCACAACGCTTAGCGGTATTGTGTTTCCAGTAGAAAAAAAAACTGGTCAAGAATTTTGCCCTTCTTGAGGTTCAAGCAAGAGACCTGAATTTCCTCAAGTTTTCGCCAGCACGATTTCAGTCTTTAGGTGAATGTAGAGAGTCTTCTTGCAGTGTGGTTCAAGGAGCAACTTCACCATGCGAACATGGAGGGTATCTCTGCTTCTGCAGATGATGACAGTCATGCTTGTTACAGTCTCCGCTCTCGAATTCTCTTTCGGTGAGTAGAAAACGAAAAATTCCTCTCTCTGAAAATTTCACTGGCTGAATATCCCGTTGAGTGATGGATGGCGTTCAAGTTGCTGTTTTCTCATCGTCTTGACGATTGAAGCGCCGACTTGGAGTATCTAGAGAAATGAAAAGCGGAAACAAATTAGTGTATTTGGCATGGAATGTGATAAGAATGTAAACATTTTAGGAGAATCAAAATTAATTTGACGGAGAGGATGAGTGTTAAGGACAGGTGGGCACGCTCGATCCAAGATGGCCGCGCCTATAGTCGTCATTTTTAAAATGATGCATGTCCACTTAATTTCAGTGGCATTTTTATCTTAGCCATTACACTAGAACACAAAACGACAGTCACCTTTATCGTCTTCTATAAATTTCTTCTAAAAATCGGAATAAATCAACTCTCATGATAATGATCTGATGATGGAATTACAAATATCTGTCGTTCATGTCGTTCATTTCGCAGTTAATTTGTACTAATTTAAATTTGAATGTGTAGTAAGACATGTAAGAAATCATACTATGATCTTCTTAAAATAATGGTAAAGATATCTCAGTAGATATTATATCATTATTTTAATAACTATTGTGTAACATTGAAACTGTGCATTCTTTTTAATAAAAGCTAGAATTATTTTTAAAAGGTTAAACTCGATTGCTTTTTTCCCCCGAAACATAAATTGAACATTTCGGAAACAATGTTGCAACCTGACGTCACTTGCGCGATTGTGTACAAAGTCTATGGAGAGTCAAGAAGTATTTCCCAACAAAATTGGAAATGTTTCTCAGTCCAAGATTCATGTCTTATCATCATTTTGGCAATGAATGACCTTCATTGAGATGATGTATGATTATATATGAAGAAAACAGTGAGGTCAGGTTGCACCATTTTCCCCCAATATTTCTTGAAGAAAGACAATCAGGAAAGGAGGTAGTATCCTATCCTGAGTTTAGTGCATTTTCAAAGTATTTTCTAACAAACTTGGAAATGTTTCTCAGTCCCAGATTCATGTCTTTTCAACATTTTTGCAATGACTGACCTTCATTGAGATAATATATGATGAAAAAAGTGGCGTCAGGATGCAACATTCTTTCCGAGAAGGAAACCATGACTTGCTTTACAGGGAAAAAAATTATATTCATAAAATATGGAATGATTGCTTTTTATTCATTTGACACATTTTCAACCGTAAAATTAAAAAAATTAAGAAATTAGCAAACTTTGTCAGATGTTATTCTCCTAATTTACCATGATTCGTTTTTCCTTTTTTATCCTTTGAAGAATAAAGAGTAACAATATAAAGGCAACATTATTTATTCCTTGGGTTTCCCTTATCCCTTAACGATGCAATTCTTGTTGGAAATAATAATGAAACTTCAGGAGTTAAATCAACTGGACTGATATTGAATGCCATTTTTGAATGATCGGATGGTCATTTGCTGTCGGCCATTTTGTTGGCTCTTGCGTGTACATCGCTATAATCCAAAGCTGGAAATGCAGCTGTTTTATTCCGTGTGGTTTTCACGGTGCGAGCCTTTGTTGTCGAATTACCATAAATAAATTCCTGCAAAGAATTTCCGTTTTTATGTTTGCTCGTTGGCGTGCGATGGCTCACCGTGAAAAGTCGTGGTTCCCACCACATATTCCCACGTATAGAATAAGGTAGTTTTTGCTTGAATAAATCGTTTGAAATTCGGCATGAAAAGGCTTTGAAAAATTTATAGAAACTCGATTCACGAAAGGAAATGCCCCACGGGAGGGTTTCGGAAAACGCTCAAGACAAGCCTGTATTTTTCTGTTCCAAACAAAACACAAACGACAGTTTTATTTTAGGAAAGAATGTAGTCTCCAGACGCCACTTCTTTGGTTGTGTTTAAATTCTATGGAGAGTGGAGTGCATTTTCAAAGTATTTTCTAACGAAATTGGAAACGTTTCTCTAGTCCCAGATTCATGTCTTTGCAACATTTTTGCAATGACTGGCCTTCATTGAGATGATATACATATGTATGATGAAAAAATCTATGGAGAGTGGGGTGCATTTTCAAAGTATTTTCCAACAAAATTGGAACTGTTTCTGAGTCCCAGATCATGTTTTTTTTTACATTTTGCAATGACTGACCTTCATTGAGATGATATACATATGTATGATGAAAAAGTGGCGTCAGAAAGCAATATTCTTCCGGCTTTAGTGGATATTTACGGCACAGAACTACAGAAAACAACTAAAATCGCTCACGTTCATTGTATATTCATAATGTTATTTTAAATGTGTATTATTTTAGTTCTCCCCCCCCCCCATTTTTAATTCAATGGTTTGAAATTGTTCTAAAGTTGTTAAACAAATTTTTATTAATATCAGTTCCGACTGTAGTTTTATTGACAAGTTTCTTATCGTGATGTGGGGTTTTGAACCGAATATAAAACCCATCAGCAACACCCTGTTGCGTTTTTGCAACGAAAATGTTGTAACTAACTTTATTATCGACACAAAGAGAGCTATTAAAAAATGACAAGTGAAGCAGCCCCTCAGTGAGGGGCAAACGAAACACCCCCGTCATTGAAATGCACAGGTCCACTTTTCTAACAAGGCCGTTTCATTGTGTTCGGGGTTAAGTCACCGTGAAAGAATTACTTTTCAAATCCTGAATATAATGGCCAAGAAAAACGGCTGATGTTTGGTATTTATTCAGTGGGGTTGCGCTTGTAGCCTTGTTTGGCACGTAGACCCATAAACTTTCACAATTAAATTTATTAGTTCCTGGTATGAGAAACTGTTGTATAGAATAACTAGAATGCCGTTATGCTTCGTTATTTTACAATTAGAAGAACTAGTTTTGGCTTCGTGTTTTATGATTTACGTCATAGCTATTACTTTGCTAGTAAGAATTCCCCATGGAAATATGTCGTGCGTAGTTTATGTTTCTGGTTGTGCAACATTTGCTTTTGCTGTAATTTTCAGAGTGGATGGATTGGGGGGGGGGGGGGGGGTAGTATTTTATAGCAAGTGTTGTATCACTGACTTGTTTGAAAAAAACAACCGTGTTCTTGTAGTCTGATTCAGTGACTCCACTTAAATTGAAATGGAGCAATTTTTAGACGTTGAGGAATTGTAAGGTCAGGGAACCAATCTAGAAGGCTTGTACCTGTTCATAGGTGTGTAATCGCTTGCAAAAAAATTCAGACTATCTAAATATGGTAAATTTGGGCAGTAGTTTGAAAAAGTCAGGGTTTTTGTTTTGGAAATTGATTCAAAAATACCACTTTTCTTGAAAGTTCCAGCACACCAGGTGCCGTGATTTTAGACTGTCATTCACTAACAGTCCAGTAAGGTATTTTATGATAATTTGGTAATTTTGTTTTTTGATGTTTGCAAATGTTGTATATTCCCTGTCGTGTAAGGCTTTTGGTTACGGATGGATGAAACAAATGTAGCTTATTTCGCAGAATCAAACTATTGGGGAAATTAAACATGGTTCTCGCGTCGAACATGTTATTTTGTTTTATTAAAAATAGCAAGAGTTAGTTGCACCGTATAAAATCATATAATCTCCAAGCAAGTTTTAGACGACTAGCATGCATGTTTTCGAATGTAAGGGAGGCTTCAAAAAAGGTTTGCATGCACCAAAAATCCTATTCGTCTCTGGAATTCTGAAACATCTGAAACCCAGACTACATTTTGGGCAGGGTGCCGGCCCTAAAAAGTACAGGTCGGCGTGTTTTTGAGTGTAGCTTTCAGCACCAGGCGTTTGGCATTTCACTATAATTGGTACCCCGCATGGAATTGAGGAGTACATTACCAGCGGGCCAGCTGTTGCCATAGCAACGCTATGGGGAGGACACACTTGTTTTTGTTTTGCAAGAGGGAGCAACATGGCGGCGGGTGGGCCAGTAATATATGCGGTCAAACTGTCGTTTGTGATACGGACCTCGGGCTGCGATTCTCATGAAGTTGTGTTTACAAACTTTCTGTGTATATTTCTGGGAACTGTGATGTTTTGCAAGTAGGAAAATGACATCTCATTTGCCATGTGCTTCCTTGAAAGAATCTTGCATTTCTTGTTTTTGTCATTTTTATGAAATAAGCATTTTGTCATGCCAAACGGTTACTTTGTCATTGGAAGTAACTGACGATTCGTTGAGAAACTCACTTTGCTCATCCACGCGTTAAAATCCTTCAAGAAAGTTTTTGCCATCAATAAGTCTAAAGACCTTTTTCCCAGTTCAATTCGATTGCCTGTATAAGGATAAAGATACGGTACCTTGGCTTTATAGAGCTAGTTGTCACGTGCCTCTCTCACTAAACTGACTGTGTCGTCTTTCCTGAAACAAAAATTGAAATACATTGAGCAAATTCTTTTGAAATTTAGACGAACAATATCCTGTTGAATTGTCCAATCAAATTTCTGCTGTTTGATGTGGTGATTGGTAACCAATGTGAGTGTGTTAAAGGGAATGTACATGTACATCATTGGGTTTTGCTGTAATTTTCAGCATGAACATGTAACCAATAGCAAACAAAATTTGGTCTGAAAAAAATTGGTAAATTTGGCGCAGTAGTTAAAAAATAGTTAGGTTTTTCCAACGGTGGTCGGCCGACCACCGTTGGAAGGTATACAAAAATACCACTTTTCTTGAAAATGACTTCACACCAGGGGCCATAATTTTACAGGGTGTTTTACACTGTCATTTACTAACATCCTAGTAAGGTATTTCGTAAAAACTGGGTAGTTATATTTTTCGATGTTTGCAAATGTTGTATATTCCCTTTAAGTGGGAATCGGCTACTGTGTTGCAAAGTCAATTTCCAGATGACCAACAGTCTGGGTTTGAACGAAAGCTTCAGAAATTAACCCCAATAAAGTTTTGCAAATGAAACCTGAAATCTTTTTGGCTTCTCCAAAATTTGGGTTGTCCCTGAAATTTCTCAAATATTCGTTGGGAATAGTATGCCATTTGTACAATTGCAATAAAAATTTTGATTAAAGTGTTATCCGGGAAGAACTACAGAAGTAGACATTATTGACCATCAACTAAACAAAACCCACTAAAAATATGGAACTTTTTGACCGCAAGTTCGTGTCGTGTTTCCAAGGGAGTGCTCATATTTTATGAGGACTTCGTTCCTTCTACTTCTAGGACAACTTAAATAGTCTCAACTCACAAGTTGTCAACACCATGGAGGAATGGTGACTGCTCTATGTTCCGACACCCCTATGTTCCGACAACCTAGATTGTGTTACTCCCGGTTAGGGTTAGGGTTAGGAATAGGAATATGTGCAGTCGGAACATAGGGGTGTCGGAACATAGAGGTGTAACCGGAGGAATAGATAAGTCTTTCCTACATGTCCATTCCAAACCCAAACTTTTATAATTTTTATCTGACAATGTGCAAGAGGTTGAGGATATCTTTCATTCGAACATCGAAAGGACCTTCGCTTTTTATTCATAAGACTTTAGTGTACATGCATTTCATTTTGATCTCCAACATTTCATATTGAAAGCTTATATGCCCATCGTCCATTTTACACAATTATGCCTGCATGACTTTCAAAGCAAGTCACGCACAAAACATGTACATGATGTACAATGTACATGTACATGTACATGTTGCTTGCTACTGTTAGTCACTGCTTAGGGTGTGGTCAGTCAGTGGTTTACCATCATAGCGGTGGTACGTGATTTGCATATTTTGAATGGCTACCTGTGCCTGGTACGCGCACACACACAGCGCAAAACCGCACAATTCGGTTCAGTAAGCACGCACAAAAGATAAAGGCCTGCTGACGTATTGGTACAGTGTATTGTTCATGTATACATCTGCATAGCGCATGACAAAGGACTTTAGAACGCAAGGCGTAGGCTTTTTCCCCAACCCATCCAGACATAATATTTTTTCAACCGTCACCACCAGAAGGCGGGAATAGTGGTACTAGCAATGTTCTTTTCCAAGTAAATTATTTTTGTGCAATTTTTTTTTGGATTTAGTACTGGGAACTCGTATACAGGCATGCAAATGTTCAGCTGATCAGCTGATTTCCTCTTTTTTTCGACCTCCCATGTGTACCATTGAAAATAGAAAAACACTGTACAAACTCTGGAAAAAATTTGAATTTCCTCTTTTTTGTGATTTCCCAGTTGCATGCCTGCGTATACTACATGTTTAAATCCACGACATATTTAGATTGATGGATGTTTGTGACATGTTTATGCACGTACGAAAGCCCATTAGTACCATCAGTACAGATTGTAACAGTAAACGCAAATGACTTTATCGGGTTGCAGTTAAATGACAGGCTAAGTGCATGTCACACTTTCATTATCATCTCTCGGCGAAAAACGAACATTAAAATGTATATTTGACTTCTTTTTTTATAAGTTATTATAATGGCAGTGTCAGGCTTTCATACCGTGCTCAATCCTAAACATGTCTCAGACTAAACATGTGAAAAATGGTGGGTACAAGAAAAGTGTTTTAACAGCTAAGCACCGTTTATGTGCGGCCTTTCGAGAAAAAAATCTCATTCCATAGGCCCTAGTAGGAAAGGTTTAGGGAACTCATTTATTTGTTTTTTTTTCAATAGGCATGTTCCACATCTTGTGAACTGAAAAATAACGAAATCCTGGCACTAAGAATCACAATCTTTCCAAAGGTTGGGACAGTATTTCTGTCTTAAAAACATTTCTGCTATGCCCAAAAAATGCGAAGAATGAACTGTTTGATCTTAGACACTTCAGCCGTCAAGCACTGCCTTGCGCCGAAGAGGGCGCTCTTATTCATATACAATCATCGGACTCTTGAAGCTCGTTTTACGTCACTTTCAATCGAAATGTGTACATTCAGCCCTTTTGACGTCATGAAGTCGATGTTACTCCAAAGCGGACCCGTTTTTTTAAGCATATGATCGTCAGTGGAGGATATTAATTTTTATCTCAATTAGATTGTTCAAAACAAAATGGTACCTCATTTTAACTGTACGTGTAGTCCTCAACTGGAAGGCCCGAAGAACACTGCCTCCATCTGTACAAATTAAAAAACAAAATTGCAACAAATGAGTCTAAATCCCTGCACAGAAACCACCAAAAGTCAAGAAATATGTCGTTTTAAATCAAAGTCCTTGACTATTTTGGCCAAGTGGTTTTCCTTTTCCATGATAACACTGTGTTCCACATAAATCGAAGATGCGACTTTTAGAGACAGTGTTTATGCGTCGATGAAGGGCAAAACCTAAAATTGAATTTCCATCACCCCACGCAGATTCCATCTTATGAATAGACTTCAAGAGTAATTTATCAATTTAATCAATAATCCCCTCGAACTTGTCCATTTCTCAAACGCTTTCAATCTGGTATTAAATTGAGTTTTTCCCACCAAATCGTCTGGTCCGTACTCCCAGCCTGAGTACATGACTTGTAGATTCACGACAGAGTCAAAATTTACTCTTAGAAAAAAAAATGATAAGAAAATGTAGTAGTTTGTACAGTTATTTATACTTGTCAGGATTTTATTTCTCGTTTTTTTATCTTAATTTTCACAGAGGCCTTCTACGGAAACACATCCGACATTGACGATGAGTACAAGCGGATTATAGATGATGCAAAAGAAGACGTCAACAAGGAGTATCCCCAAGACTCTCTCCGTGTCACCCACTTCCAGCCTCGTCGGGAATCGAATCCTCCTAAGAAACTATTCAGCACCAACTCATTCCAAGCTCTCAAATTGGGTAAGAAATTTTCCAGTGCGATTCTGGCAGGTAGCTCTTGAACTGCACTGCCATGCAATGTAATATTTTAATGCAATCCTTGAAAATTTACCTTTTTGTCCCATTTAACCTTAATTTCAATTTTCGTTTTGCCATTTAGTGTACTTTTTGTTTTTTGTGCTGATATTATTGTCCATATTCATGAGCAGAAGTGTGATGTCATTTCAGGCAGAAACATCCATGTTACAGCTATTTCAGCACCAACAGTTGCCAGTATTTTTGATAATTTGGTTGTAGATTTTCTTTTATTGGCGATTCGTTGTTGTGTCAGTATATGCCAGTAAGCCAGTGAGCAAATGTGACTCACAAATATTTTCAGTGAGCAATTTTTTTTGGTTCACAATGTGAACAAAAAAACCCTAAACTTAAAAGTATCTTCATGAACTTACATCACGGCAACAGCGCTGAGCGCTCCGTTGTCCGGAAAAGCATGGACAATTTTAAATGTTTAAAGAAGTGCAATTTTCATTAAGATTAAACCAAAAAGGGATGTCAAATATTTTTCATACATTTCAGGGGAGTAGAAGAAAGTTGAACAAAATATTTTCCTAAAAAAACTTCGCTTCATGGACCCTAATTGCTCTCTTATTCATTTTGGCAGACGTGTGTCCCGGCATCTTCTCGGCCGGAGCCCAGGGACTAATCGTCCCCAACGATGTCTGTTACGAGTGCCGGTCAGTCGGTGCCATGGTCGGCAACGCGGTCAACCCAACCATCGCTCTAGACCAAGCCGAGGGATCCAAGGCAATCAAGATGCTGCCTACCACATCAGAAATGGTGGATCTCTTCGTACATCTCATTAATTATACCAAGTGGTATGATTTCATCGTCTTGTATGATCAAGACTCCGGTAAGTGGTCGGTTTTTTTCTCGTTTTACTTGTGAAAATCATAATTTTCCAACTTTCTCTCGGAGGGTAACACACTGAGTACATGACATGTATACGCCATACAGTGTTTATTCGGCGGTAAAGGGCAAAACCTAATATTGATTCACATCACCCCGACGCAAATTCCTCTTATGAATATCATCTTCATTTTCCTCCAAGATCTTCAATTAACATTAACAATGTACTTTCATTGTCAGGTATTTTGACTGCTGATATGCGAATCAATTTTCCTTTTCAATTGCATTTACATATCAATTAAATTAAAATAAATAAAGAAATGCACAACGAGCAATCAAACAAAAAAGGAACAAGGAGAATGTTGAAAACTACATGTACATGTACTTGTATGTTGTCAAATTGTGTAGGCCTAACCTTTTTTTTATAATTTATAAATTCGGCTTTGATCAATACACCGACATAAGTACATAAGAGGCAGTGGCCTTTCTTTTTTACCTTAGTTGACCACAAATTTCAGATTTTATGGGGGAAATATGAAGGAACCTTAAAGGGGATAATCATAATTGGCTTTTGCTGTAATTTTCAGAAATGAACTATTTGAGGGGTTAGTACAATAGATCACATATTGTTACACTGACATGTTTGAAGTTTTGTGTTCGAAAATGCTGGAAAAACCAAGAAAACAAAACTGTTCAAGTAGTCTGGTTCCCTGACTCCACTAAAGATGAAATGGATCAATTTATAGATGCCGGAAAATTGTAAGGTAAGGGAACCAGTCTAGCTGGCCTGCACCCGTTCATGAACATACATGTAACTAATAGCAAACAGAATTTGGACTGAAAAAAGGGTAAATTTGGAGCAGTAGTTGAAAAATAGTTTTTTTCCAACGGTGGTCGGCCAACCACCGTTGGAAATGGCTTCACACCAGGTGTCATAATTTTACAGGATGCTTTAGACTGTCATTTACCAACATCTTAGTACGGTATTTTAAAAAAATTTGGTAGTTTTGTTTTTCGATGTTTGCAAATGTTGTATATTCCCTTTAAAAGTAAACATTCTGATGCCTAATTGATTTAACCAGGTCTGGATGTTGCTGTGTCATTGATGGGATACGCCGATATATACGGCTGGAACGTCAAGATGCAGAGTGTTAATGACCACGATATGCTGACACAGACACTGAAGGCATCCAGAGTCAGGAATCTCCTCCTGTACTGCGAGTACCAAGAAAACGCCATGGACGTCGTGCGCTTGGTAAGTCTCCATTGTGTGTGTGCACACCCAAGAGAGGGCGCTGTCACTTTGCTTTCGATCGAAATCTCGTCAGTAAATTGTATCGAATTTTTTTTTCAATAACTTTTTGTACTTAATGTGAATAATGTCGATTCGGACACCTTGCATTGGTACTTCACGTCAATTACGAAATTATTTCGATATACTATAGATTATTGCGAATCAAAACAGTAGTTCTTTTTTCTTTGTATGATGTTACATTTACCAAGCTTACTCCCCTTACTTTTAGGCTATTGAAGAAGGCATGATGGAAGATTCGTATCACTGGATGCTGGGCAACCTGGTAAGAAGAAATATGTTATTTGAAGCAACTTTCCGCAGAGGAAAAGTCTCAATTAATGAAATGGCAGGAACATTTCGTCCGAAGGCAACATTATGACTTAACCGACGCCTATTTGTTAAAATGTATGGCTAATGGTCCGGTTATCAACATCGTTAAATGTGGAGCCCATGAAACTTTGTTGAGTACTTCATCAAGAGGGTTTGAAAACAGCCTGCTCATTCCACCGTTTATGAATTTAAACTTCTGATCTGTAGAATATGCCTCTGACGTGGGACCACGTCTCAGCGATCCGGAGGAGCGGGGCCTACATCACCCGCCTCCAAGTGGAGACCAAGAACAACGTGGCTTCGGACTTTCAAACCCAGAAGCCGGAGCCACTGGACGAGTGGCCCTACCGGCTACGGCTAGCCTATGATGCTGTGCTTCTGTTCTCAAACGCCCTCCAGCGGTACAAGCAGAGAACTGGTCGGTTTCCTACAGAGCGAGTCTTCTGTCAGACGACTGAGGAATACACATACAGTCCCTTGGACCCCGAAATCAAAAGTGTATGTAATATTGAATTCCCTCGAAATTTTTAGCTTTCTCCCCTCCAAAATAAACTATTCTGCGTCAGCTCAGTGGCACACACTTTGTACCTACCAAGTTTCAGGTGTATCAAGCCTCGTGTAAAGTAACTGGCTTACGATCTACCTTCCTCAATCCTACAAAATCCTCCACAGTGCAGGAACCCAATGCACACTCTTTGCAGCTACATGTACCAAGTTTCAGGTGCATCAAGCCCCATGTAAAGTAACTGGCTTCGGATCTTCCTTCCTCAATCCTACAAAATCCTCCACTGTGCATGCACCCAAGGGCACAGTCTTTGTACTTACCAAGTTTCAAGGTGTATAAAGCCTCGTGTAAAGTACCTGGCTTTAGATCTACCTTCCTCAATCCTACAAAATCATTCACTGTGCAGGAACTCAATGGCGCACTCTTTGTACCTACATGTACTAGGTTTCAAGATGTATCAAGCCCGATGTAAACTAATACAAGTAGTGGCTTTGGGTCTACCTACCAAATCCTACAAAATCTGGAATCTGTTGCATCTTGGAGAGATAGGGTTAACCATCTCTTACCACGAAACTGCCAACCAACTTTCTGTCTTGCTTCACTCCACTGCAAAAGCTATATCCATACTTTTCACTTCTTTTTGTAATGCTAGACTCCTTGACCTAGAGTACATGTACATGTACTTCACTTTGTAGGTATCATTGAAATCGAAAATGTATAATTAATTTTTAAAAAGAAGAAGAGTTGACACGAGTTTAAATGGTAGCTGATTTTTTTTCTCACCCTCTTCACAATGAGCTTACATATCCATCAGCAAATTAACCTATTAAACCTGAACTAATTAGGCGAACCATGTTAAATAAACACTTTTCATTTTCGCAAGGCACGTTCTGTTTGTCTTTACATTGCAGGTCAGCTTCGAAGGCTTGAGTGGGGAGGTGGCCTTTAACGAACACGGAGACCGTGTAAATTACACCATCAGAATCTACATGGGCAAAGGAACAACCGTCTACGTGCACAATGACGTCGAGGTAACTCATGAATAATTCATATGTGGAAAATCAACCCAAAACTAATGCAAGAACTCTGTTAAGACGAACATGGTATATTTATTAATATTTCTGTATTAAGATTTTCGGAATTTGTTGGCTTTTGAAGGATCTTTATCAGCAACAAATGTGGATGTTCCCTCGTTTAAACACATTTTGTCCTAACCACTTTGAAATGTTCTTATTTTTTGTTTTCAATTTTTGAATTCGTAGGAGATCCAACCTCTTGGTACGTGGACACAGAACATCAAACATTGGGAGCTGAAGTACGGACGACAATGGCAGAGCAAAGAGCGCCTCAACATGGGACCCTTCAGAAACGCCCAGGTCGACACCATCAAGATTGTCTCTCTGGAGGTAAGACGATAGGGCGCCCTCTAGTGGTTGACATTTTCCAGATGTCAGTTGCCTAGCAACCTATGAAACCTTTCCAATTGGTGTTCGACTCTTGCTTTAAATAGGAAAATGCATTACGGAATCCGAAACCAAAAATACTTAAAATTTCGTTTTGATCGTTTTTTGACTTCTCATGAATGCCATTACAAATTAAAAAATACTGTTTAAAGTCTTGTGTATTTTTGCATTTCCTCGTTTTTTTTCTAAATACCCAGCTGCATGCCTGAAGTGAAAGTAACCAACAAAGCATAACAATATCGTTCATTGTATGATTTTGATATGTTGAGCTCTCAGATAGCAGCTCAGCAAGTCATCCTGTCTCTCCGTTAGTGCGTTAGTTAGTTAGTAACAAACGTTGACATTGTCTATTGCTCCTACATGTTGTCACCGATTGCAACCAAACTTTACAACAGTATCAGTAGCCCAGCCCCAACATTTCACATGACCAAACTGGGGTCAAAGGTCATCATGGGTTCGCTGGCGTCAAACACCTAATTTTGTTTACTCAAAACAATCACGTGACTCATGCATGAACACGAATTCATTGGCCCACAGCTTCCGAGATATTTTCAATCGAGCTTGTTTGAATGAGAAAACAAGTTTGGACGCCTTCCATTTTATTGTATTGAATTTGATGTACATGTAATTAATGACGAACATTCATCACTTCAAATGCATTTTACCCAATGCTATTGTGAGTTATCGTTTTTAAGAACATTTGATCGAACCCAAAACCTGTTTTCTTATTGAAATGTTAATCATGATGGTTTTATTTTATCACATCGACTTGACCGTTCCCAAGACGACCGTTCTGTATTTCCAGCTGCAATAAAGTAGGGCAGAAATGAAGGCGCCAAAATACCTTTTAGTCAGTTTGTTTGTAACACCGAGTTGTTTGTTTGAACTCACACCCTCTGGGGACACGTGTTGACAAGTGACAATGCCCGGTGTGCGAACCCGGTAAAAGACATGGCCTGACACGGTGCACTCTATACCCGCATGGGACAATGTGGCTGCGGAAAAAGAAATCCCACCAATAAAAAAGCTGGCACTGTTGCTGAGAATTATGGCCCGCCATTATTGCCCCGTTAGAAAGAAAGAACAAAAAAGCCTTTTTGCAGCTGCTGGGATAAATCCAGATGTTATTCTTCCACTCCCAGTCACTATTGTCCATGAAGTAATTTTTTCTGCTATGCCAAAGGTTTTGACAGATTGTGAGGAGTATGTCAAATGGCTTTTCATATGAGTGTTGATTTGAATGATATATGGAGTAGTTTGGATAACTTGACCCACGTACCCTTCAAGAAAGTTTAAATGAACCTCAAAAACCTTCTTTATTTTAACCCTAACTTCACTCTACAAAGTATGCCTAAGAAGTAACCTGTAGTATGTATTTCTTTCCATACAAAGCATGCACAACACATGTCGTATTCTGTGGTATTTGGTACTTGACCTCCAAAGAGCCTTAGGGTGTTAGGGTTAAGGGAAAAGGTTTTTTTCACCTAATGATAAATTCATTGTAAGTTAAAGAACATCTCAATCGGAATCAAACGAGAGACATTGGGATTTTGAGAATTTTTTTTTGTTATTTTCTGGTAATAAATTCAAGCATTCCTCCAAAGTGCCCTGGGCACTGTAACTCGAAAGCCTGAAGAAACCAGTTTGAGAGAAGACAATGAGAAGACATTATAGGTGGGAGGAAAACCCTAGAAGTATATTCTGGGGAAAACCCACAGAATCAGGTAGGGACTGCAAACCCAATCCACATGTGGCCAGGGCAGGAATCGAACCCGGGCCATCATAGCGATGAAAGGAACCACTGCGCCAACCTAAACGTCCTAAACCTGACTTAAAGGGAGTGTACATCATTAGCTTTTGCTGTAATTTTCAGAAATGAACTATTTGAGGGGTTAGTATAATAGATCAAATGTTGTTACACTGACATGTGTGAAGTTTTGTGTTCGAAGAAGATGAAGATGAAGTGGATCAATTTATAGATGCTGGAAAACTGTAAGGTAAGGGAACCAGTCTAGCTGGCCTGCACCCGTTCAGGAACATGTAACCAATAGCAAACAAAAATACAACATACAAAAATACAACTTTCTTGAAAATGACTTCACACCAGGTGCCCTAATTTTACAGGATGCTTAACACTGTCATTTACCAGCATCCTAGTAAGGTATTTTGTAAAAACTTTGTAGTTTTATTTTTCGATGCTTGCAAATGTTGTATTTTCCCTTTAAATTAAGAAACATGTACATATACAATGTATACGTACACACTTGACATATACAATGTTTACACACTTGTCCCACACTTGTCTTGTCTGTCTCACGCTGTGTGTTGTTTGTCCATGTCCATGTTTCGGTATCTCGGTTGTATGTTTGTCTGACCATAGGTAAGGGCACAAAAAACTTTCTGCTTAACCTTATACCTAAATGTTGTCATTTAATTTGCTACTTTATTATTTATCACTGTGTGCATATCAAATATCATATTATTGTACTACTTATGTTTGTTTGTATACATGTTTGTACATACTGTAAATAATGGCATCATTGAAATGAATGTTACATTGAATTGAATTGAATTGAAATACAGCATTAAAATAGTGTGGAGAATAAAAAAAAACAATGGAAAATTAAAGGTAATACAATTTAAAAAGGTGAAAATAATCGTGCTGTGTCACTCTCGCTACCGTCCATTTTAGGAGCCTCCTTATCTCCTTGACGACAGCCGAGTAGGTATCCAGGGCTTCATCAAAGAATTCCTCATTCATCTCAAGCGCATCATGGAGGAGGAACTGGGTCAGAATTTCGAATACGAGCTGGAGTTGGTGTCTGAGGGAGACTACGGAAGATACGACATCGTGACCAATAGTTGGAGCGGCTTGATGGGGAGACTAGTCAACGGGGTATGTTGCCCAAGGCTCAACAAGCCTGAAACAGTTGCTACTTGCAAAATTTCATCTCAAAAAAAACATAGGCTTCCCTACACCGATCTGGGTTGATACTCATTGACTTTACTCAGTCAGTGACTCAGTCAGTAGGCTGGCCTTTCGACTCCAGCAAAAAGAACTGCACTTCATTATCTTTTTGATTTTAAGACATTGGCTTAAAATAATCCAGAAAGCACACGGCTTCAGGACTCCTCAATGATATTTACAAGCCTACACTAAACTGTGTCGAAAGTCTTTGCCACAGTCGTACAAGACTCGACAGTTGTCATGTGGTATACACCACAACTGTGAACAACTAAAACTGTGGCTGAATATGGTATAGCACCACATTCAATTCAAAGAGCTAATCAATGTTCAATCTATATTTTCCTGTGTGTCACAGTATGCCGACATTGCCGCTGCACCCATGGCCATCACACCCCAGCGAGATAGGTACGTGGACTTCACTGTGCCCTTCATCAAGAGTGAGCTGGGCGTCCTGATCAAGCATCCCAGCTGGATCTGGGAGTACCCCTTCGCTCCTGTCTTCCCCTTTCGCTGGGATGTTTGGATGGTCAACCTCCTCGTCTTTGTCGTGGTGACGGTGGCCATGACTCTCATCGGTCGGTACAACCCCCAGGAATGGTCCCGGGCTGCGGAGAGAGGCGAGGCGTCCCAGGAACAGAGCCAGAGCTTCAACGTCTGGAACACCTTCTGGTTCAACGTGTCCACCTTGTTCCTCCAGAGTTTTGATTCGTCTCCCCGCTCTGTGACAGGCCGAGTCTTGGCAGCTTTCTGGTTCTTCTACTGCCTCGTCATGGTGTTCCTCTTCCTCTTCAACCTCACTCCTTTCCTGACGTCTTCTAAGAGCATCGGTATCGTTCGGGATGTCGGCGACCTGTTGGATGAGACCACGGTGGATGTCGGCTTCATCAAGGATAGTCCAGCTTATGACTTCTTTAAGTATTCTGACATCGAGGACTTCACTCGATTCTGGGAGTACATCCATGCTGCCAACTCCATGTATGGAGACGAGACGACAATCGAGTTCCGCGTTGAGGATGCTGTACAGAGGGTCCGCCTGTCAAATGGTCGCTATGCCCTGATCCACGACAAGGAGGTCTTGAAGAAAGAAGCTGCTCGATGGCCGTGTGATCTCTACATCACCGGGGGTCACTTCGCTTTGGTGGAGTACGGTCTGGCAGTCCAATCTGGCTCACCTCTCCGGGATCAACTGACCTATGCCGTAAGACGCCTTCAAGAGAAGGGCATCATCGATGAAATCTGGAAGAACAACACCGATAATCCTCTCTGGGTGGAGCTGAACAAGGAAGGTAGCTGCCAAGGAGATCCAACCATCTGGGAAGTCCAAGGTCTGTATTCTCTGACCACCGTCGACATGAAGGGGATATACTTCTTGCTCCTACTCGGCATGGGATTGGCTGTCATCATATTCCTTATCGAAGTCTTGGCTTTCCAGCTTGGATTTGGGTCTTCGTCTCCCGGACACACTGGCAGCCGGCAGGAGATGCAGAACCTGAGAGGCAGTGACAGGCGCACTGGGGGCGGGGGAGGCATGGGCGGGCCCATGGGCGGGGCAGATGTGGGCGGTAACGAGAAGATGTGGATATAGGTCATGAATATTCAACAAGGTAGGCATACTCATGACTACTCAGCAAGATAATCATAAATTCACGAGTTGTAATGCATATGCATATTCAGAAACATCAGGGAATATTCATATAGACAGAAATTTCCATAATTGCCAAAGACAAAATAACTTATGCAACCAACATGACCTGAAGACAAATTTGAAGAAATATTCCTTAGACCATTTTGTAGTACTCAGTGTAAAGCTAAAGTAACGTCATCAATTGTAACTCTAACAAGAACAAAGTATTTCAAAATATTCTGGAATAGAATGCAGAATGTTAAAAATAAATCTGCTGTAAGTATCTCCACAAAATGTGTTGGGGAAAAAAGGAGAATCAGGCTTGGCCTGACAAAGTTTGCTATTTTGATGTAAATCTTTTGTGATGCATTTGAAAAAAATTTGGATACATTTTGCTTTTTAGTGTAAAATATTATTTTGTATATACGTTAGTTGTGATTGATCTTTTTGTGATGTATTCTGTATCTGGGGAAAAAAAAGTTAATTTACACTTACGTTTTTGTTTTTAGATCTAACTTTGGATTAATGAAACCTACGGCTGTACACAATTTTTAGAAACTTTTTCAATTTTAAAATCAATTTTGAGGTATGTCTAAAGCTGCGATATAACTGTATAGATCACACCTGTTACTTTCTGGAGTAAAGATCATTTGCATATTCATGTCAACTTCAATTAGTGCGCATGAGTAGTTCATGTTGATTTAAATTTTATGTTCCAGGAATGCTATGTTAGTTACAGACTTGTCGTGGTGACCAAAAATTTAAATTCCCCATCGAGAAGGAACCATTCTGAATTTGTTTGTAATAAACAAATTCATTGCTTTCACAAAATCGTTTTAGACAAAACTAGAGTGTCATAGCTCTGTACATGTTATAACCAAATCCATAATTTTGAAGACCGAAAACATTTTTTTTCCAAAATAGTGTTAGATTTCTCACAACACAATTTGACTGTATTTGTCCCGTTTATAATTTTGTTAATGTTTACTCAGTACATCATTTATGTAAGCAAAAGTACAATTTTTAGATTTCTTTTTATAACTTGTAAACGATTTGTATTTTCAACTTATTAAGAGGCTTTTAGGCTGTGCACAAAAAATGTATATAAGGGTAATTTTTAGTCGCACTCTGTGTACATAATACGTTGGAAATAAGCATATTATCTGTCCTAAAACATCGGTCTTGCAAAAAAAAAAAAAATGGTTGTTTTTTTCGAACGCCCATTCGTGAGCGTCTAAACACCGCCCCCTTCTGAGTTGTAGGAGACCAGTGAAGGAAACGAAGCTCTTTCTGGCCAAAACCACTTAGAAATGGAAATTCTGCTATTTCTTTAAAACAAGGCTTTGTTATTGACAATCTCGGCTCCTTCATGTTGTCCCATTTTCGCACTGATGTGTTTTTTGGTAACGAATTGAGTTTGCTTATTTAGTTGCGTTTCACATGTTTTTTAAATCGCCTTCGTTCTTTTAAGCTTGTAAAGTGACAATTTGGTGGAAGGAAATAAACTAACTTTGAATATTTTGTAACTAGTCGCGTTTTGTTCCGTTTTGTTTCAACTTCACCGCGTTATGGGGAAGTTTTTTATTGTTAGGCAAATTAGGGCCGAGTTATAGGACTTGTCTGATGTCCTCGCAGCTTTTTCTGTCCACACAAATACATGTACCTCGCACACCCATACTGGAATTTGTATCCTTGTGGAGTCATTTCTTTGTTCTCGTGTACTAAAGTTTCGAGTTTGAAAGTGTAGTTTAAAAATGCTCATATTTTAACCAGAATTAATTTCCTGTGCTGAAATTCCCTTACATAAAATACATGTACATGTACTTCAATTTACGACAAATCAACATAACTTGGAAATTCCTAGTTTTTGAGTAAAATCCATATATCTATTTCGTGATAGCCTTGTGGAGACGTATTCATCTATAGAAATTGCCCCGTGGAGACAAAAACAATCTTTTGTTCCATATTATGCACATGTCTCCACAGGGTACCGTGTACCAGATCAGACGAGTGTATGCCCCCACAACTACGAAACAAGTGCATGTGTACTGCATGTAGAAGTATGCATATAACGTGAAGAATTTCCATACATATTACCTGTTGATATATTTTTTTTGCAGGACGTTGCTTCAAGTGCAAAGTTAAATCCGGCCGAAACATAGAACTGTGATTCATAGCACGAGCCGTATACATGTACATTGTACATGTATTGTACATGTACATTGTACATGTATTGTTCAAATATTTTTTGTAAAGTTTAATTTTCAAGATGTTAAAAACAAAAGGGCCTATTGAACGAACTCGCCTATCTTAGGGTTTTATTGACTTCGACGAAACTGTTCTTTTTTTGCAGGCAGCCCGTAATTTTCTTTCGGTACGAAATCGTCCGGTAGACTACACATTTTCAGTAAAGGCAAAGATTTAACTTTATTAGTAACGTTTGAAAGAGGAGACGGGGTTGACTGCATGTACAAACTGAAGAATTCCGAATTCGGATTTTCGCGAAAACAAATTGCTTTCCAGGGTAATTTTGCCGTTTGGGTGGCGTTAATGCAATCCCATATTACTGTCACTGATTCTTGCCACATTTTACCTCTAAACGAACATCCTTAATGGTTCTCTATTGAACGAAATGTTTGCGTCCCCCAGCTAATTTGACTCAGTTAAAAACATCCATGGTGTGAAGAAATGAAGATTCCTTCCTTAAAAAGTTAAGAAAATGTCTCACAATCTACCTTATTAGACCTATAGACAACTTGGTCTGAAGAAAGCCTACAGTACCTTTTATTCCTCAAGGAAAACGATTGTGAAAATAAATGAGATCGAGGGAGAATAATTTCCACCTTCATTGAATGATTCTACAATGCGGTTCGCAACAATGGACCGTGCAAAACGGCGAAGGTCGCGGGGACAAAACTGAACCTTGCACGGGTGGTCTGGCCAATGTTCCGCGCTGCCTAGCAGTCAATTCGGGGCCACTTCTTCTTTTTATCGGCCCCAAGTCGGGGATCAATGCATGCAATGGGACTTGTCTAAATTCTTTCTCACGTGAAGCCCCAAAACCCAGGCTAAAGTACCCCCGTGTCGTATTTACGACATTTTGCCGGGTTTTACAAGAACGTCATACACTCAACCAAAAAAGAAAGTCCCCCTTAATACTTTTTTGTCTAACTCAAAAACTACTGGGCACATCTTGCTCAAATTACGACTGATCAGTACAGAAATTCCTTAGCAATCCAGCCATACTCTTTGTTTGGCCGAAAACAGTGATAATGTGTACAAAATGATGCAATTTATGACAAGTGGTACCGAAAAAAAGTTGCACTTTTGTACACTTGCAAGGTGAGTTTGAACCGCAACATGCACGTATACAAAAGTGCAACTGTTTTCGGTATCATTTGTCATAAATTGCATAAATTCGTACACATTATTACCGTTTTGGGCCAAATAAAGAGTATGGCTGGATTGCTAAGGAATTTCTGTACTGATTAGTTGTTATTTGAGCGAGAGGTGCTCAGTAGTTTTTGAGTTAGACAAAAATAGTATTGGAAGAGGGGGACCTTCTTTTTTGGTTGAGTGTACTTCAAGTAATCAAGCATGCAACTTTTCCTCGGATCAGCTGATTTCCTCTTTTTTTTACTTCCCGTGTGTGCCATTGAAAATAGAAAATCACTGTACAAAGTCTGAGAAAAATTTGAATTTCCTCTTTTTTTGTGATATACCAGTTGCATGCCTGAGTTCATTTTTCTCACATAGTATTTTTTTTCCTTTAAAAATAGGTTAGAATATTCCTCGTCCAGAGGAACTTTTATTTTTCTGAATTGAAATGAAGCAATATTATTAATTCAATGTATAACTAAAAAGCACTCGGACAGGGCAAACCTCCGCCAAGGCTAAACTGACAATTCCCCGCCATATGGTCAGTAGGCCTTCACCCAAAAGAAATACTCGCAGAAATAGTGAAGAATCCTTAAAAAAAATCCTGGATCCAGACCCAGATCCGGATCACTGCCAAAATCTAAATGATTCGCACTTATACCGAGGACCACCCCTTAAACAATTTTCATGCGAATCCGTCCATAACTTTTTGAGTATCGTGTTGACAGACAAACAAATCAACCAACCAACCAACAAACTAATCCGCTGAAAACATAACCTCCTTGGCGGAAGTAATAATTCGGAGCTATTGAGGACGAAGAGAATTGTCAGTTTAGCCCTGATTTTAATCGATTATCAAGCGTCATTTTTTAAAATTCATACACGAAATCGCCGTCGGGTGTTGAGAGAACGTACCTTTCAGACGAACTTGTTGCGAAATGTGGTGTGTTAGTTTGTCCGTCCATCTGATTGTTCATCTCCACAACTTGACTTCAATCATCGGCAGCTCTCTTGCTATTAAGGAGAAACAAAGTGGTGAAAAAAAATAAACAAGAACCTCGTCAGCCCAGATTCAAAGCTAAGGCGCGTCTGCCTATACAGTCGAACCCTGATAAAAAGAGCACTGTTAATAGAACATCCTGCTTATAACATGGAAAATGTTAGGCCCCAAGTCTTTGTTTTTCTTTGTTTTCCATCACTGTTAATACAAGGTACCTGTTATAACAAGGTGATTTGTAAAGTCCCAAGGACCTTGTTATAAAGGTGTTCGACTGTACTTCTAAATCTAAAAATGCTCAACCACAAAACATTAATCCCTTTGTAGGAATCCTTTTTTTTTTAGTTTCACACTTCGGTATTGTCAATTTTTGACTCCCTGCAGCCAGTACGGGAGTGAAAACCATATTCCCGTAGCGAATCGCGAAACACATTTTTTTCCGTGTATTCACGGATCCTCCACACAAGGATTCTCCCAACTCCTAGTTAGACGCGTGATAACGGCCCGTACTGGTGGAAAATACCATGAATACTTTTCAACAAAGACCACTGCGCGCGGTGGCTTTCAGATTTGCAAGGCTCTGCGCCCGATCTGGCCTCGAAGTCTGTCACACCAGCGAATTATATTTTTGAATATTCATGAGTCTACGTTTTTGGTCTTTATTATTGAATTCTGATAAGTGATAACTATATAACCATGGTAATGCCGAGCACAATATCTTTAGCTTGAAGATAAACAATGAAATGTCGCTTTTGTTTCATCGGTTTGGCATCTTATCTCTCTAAAACTTTTTAATAAAAGCCTAATTAAAAACGAAATTTGGGTAAACGGTGTTCTCCTCGAAATTTGACGTTTATTTCCCGGGTAAATACTTCATCTATGACGACAAAAACTGCACAATACCATCTGTTATATCCTGAAGTATTTATTTTTAAACAATTTTGGAACAATTAAATCTTAAATAAGGAGTAGTTTTGCTTACAGTTTTATGAATATTTCCGTTTTAGATGTCTTGCAAAAACCCAACACAATAGGACACCTGGAAAATTCGCGATTACGCGCCAACGGGTATTAATGCCCGTTATCACGCGTCTAACCAATTAAGGCAAGTCCGCTCAGTGCATTTTGTACTACTAAAGTACTAGGGCTCAGAACAGTCGTTTATCCTGGTGTCTGGGATCCGTGGTGTGTTTAATGCATGGCGTGTGTGAGGAGAATGGTTGTTTTGATTTCACAAATGAAGCATGGTCAATCGGGCCAAGCCGTCTGGAGACCACATTGTACAGTGACAAAATGAATCTGTCCTTGTCAAACAAACAAAAAAGAAAACAGGTCCCTGGAGGAAAATGTGGAACGGATAAACAGGTTTCAAAAGTCTCAGATATGTATCGGGGAGTTAGGTTGGTGCTGTGGTTATTCCTCGCCTTCCGCCTCGGTGACCCTGGCTCGATTCCCGGCCAGGTCAACATGTGAAATGGGTGCTCAGTCCCCACATAATTCCGTTAGTTACGTAGGATATTATCTGGGTTGTCTTCCCCTCTCTATAATATTAAAATTTGACTATTTGTTCATTGGCTTCTCTCCACAGGTTTCTTTTGGCGTCTATAACCTTATACAGGGCGTCCCAAAAAGCTGTGCAAGCAGATATCCTTTAATTTCTCAAAACTACTTAACAATGAGTATTTCATCTTGATGGAGCATATTAATTATACTCTTGTTCATCCAAAATGCCATGGAAATCCGTTCATGCAAACCAGAGATCTAACAGATTATAAAAGGCTATGGGTTTTTCACCCATTCCAAAAGGATGCATATACATCAGAGTGAAAAGGCTCATGGCAATCTGATGCCCTGATATCACTAACTGTGTAAATCCCATTTGAATGGGTGAAAACCCATAGCCTTTTATAATCTGTTAGATCTCTGGTTTGCATAAACGAATTTCCATGGCATTTTCATTGATTATACATAAAAGTATAATTAATTTTTCTCCATCCAGATGAAATACTCATGTTAAGCAGTTTGTGAGAAATTAAAGGATAAGTTCAAGTTGTTTGGGTTTTTTGGGGGGGGAGGCATCCTGTACTGTACCGGGGGTTTTAAATAGAAGAATACTTGATTTTTTTTTTAAATAATAATAATAATAACAATAACTTAAAAAAATGAATTGATTAATAAAAATGAAGAAATGTTGCAACCTGACGCCACTATTTTCTTCACATGTCATCTCAATGAAGGTCATTCATTGCAAAAATGTAGATAAGACATGAATCTGGGACTGAGAAACATTTCCAATATTATAGGAAATACTTTGACAATTTTCTTGACTCTCCATAGACTTTGTACACACTCGCGGAATTGGCGTCAGCTTGCAACATTTTTTCCAATAATAAAAGTCAGTTGTACAATATTGTTATAAATATAACCACAAACATTCATCAATAAACAAGACTGGTATATTTGTAAACAGAAAACAGCGATTCAAATATGTGAAGGAAATCTGGGTAGAAAGATCAGGAATCTCAGTCCACAAACAACGTCATAAATCAGACGCATTTGGGGAAAGCCAACCCCAGAATTGATACGGCATTCAAGACCAGGTGGCGGGCAGTTGTACTCGGAAAATAATCGTCATAAATTATGCAGAGCTATGCTGACTGGCCCGGTTGTATGCAGTTGTTCCCTTGGTAGAAATTATAGCATTTTGATGATGGTTTTGGTCCATAATGCTGGTAGGTTATTATCGCGAGCGACGCTCATGAATATGCAAACCCTTAATATGCAAATTACAGAGCCGCCATTTTGAATTTCCCATGAAACGTAGATGCATCGAAATACCGCCTTCTTTTAAGCATGTTTGAGTTTGAATTTTGCCAATACAGTGTGTATCAAAAAAATGCAAACAACATTTAACGGAATGCCAGACATAGAATGTGTAACCAACATATATTATATAGGTATGGTTTGAAAGATACGCCTTTCCACTTTAAAATGAGACATCAAACGTCAAAATCTGATAAATTTTGACAGAGTTATGTGTAATTCTCCAAGAGAGGTCAAATTGACCATGGGACCAAGCTTTCAATTTTAGGCATTGGGACAAAGGTAGCCTAAATTGCCTGTGTGTGGATATTTGCCTGGCCTTCAAAAAGTGTTAAACACAATTCTAAACACTTTCTTGCTAACACCTCATGCTAAAATGTTTAGCACGTAAACATGTTTACAAACCGTGCTAGCAAGAAAGTGTTTAGAATTGCATGTGAAATGTTTTCACATACCTTGTTTGTGAACCATGGACAGAACTTGAAAACGGTGTTTGTGTTCAAACTTAAGTTGAAAAGAACATGAGTGATTTGAAAGATTCTTGTACCAAAAGAAAGGGCTTTTGTGTCCTAGATTTTGAAAGTGCAACGGGCAAAACTTCATTCAAAAATTTGACCTGCCATTTGGGTTTCGGGTTTTTTTTTACTTACCCTGTATTGATAAGGATTGTCTTTTGACACCGATTTTGTGTGTACCGAGTTTGTGCCAAATTCTTTTGGGTGCTCCTTTCACTATTTTATTTTCAATTTCAACCCTTTTGCCCTGGCGTGCCAGTCGACATAATCGCTCGGGACCCTTGCCCTCTATCCGTACCCATTAAAAGTCGGTATGAAAGCCCAATTGTTTCGAACCCTGCACAATGACCGTTTTTCCCCGGCCCGCCCGCCACCACCTGGTCCGACGTTCAACAGGTTCAAATCACTAATAATGCTCGTGGTTTTCAGCTTAATACAAAATATGTATAGAAAGAAAGTTGTTGACTTGCCAGGGAGGGGTATTGAGCCCACACAAAACCTCCAACACTTCGATCTGAATGTGTGTGGTGTGAAGCCTAATCCTCGAACCACTTCGAAATTGTGGTTCTGTCACAACACCTGAATTCAATTTCTTCTCTTTGGAATTTGGATCAAGCTTCGCTTTGTCGCCCTGCAAACAATAAGTGGCTCACAAGATTTTTTTCTGAAGGTTTTTGTTATTCAATGCATGGAGAAAGGAATATTGCCAGACGTGCCTCAGGGTGCTTTGTCCCGAATTTCTGAACCCTTTATGATATCAGACGTGCACGCCGGACTTGACTGACTGTGAATTTTCTTATCAAGTGCCAGCCTTTTTTTTCTCGATAGTGTCTGACCTACTTTTTGTTCTGTATCCCGGCAATAAATCCCTCAAAACCGACCGAGGTTTGATTAGAAAGGAAAGGGGGAACGAAGGGGCAATGCAGTTCAGTTGCTGTCGGGTCAACATCTTGATTGGATTTTCATTTTTATATCACACCGCAAGAGAATGTTAAAGAAAATGTCTGTCTGGGGATTTGTTAGCAGTTCTCGTTTCCCGAATTGAAGTCTTCTTCTTAAAGACCCAGACTACTCAAACTTGTGCTCTTATTTCAAACTTATAAATCAAAATCGTTATTGGGAAATAATCAAGCCTAAATCACTTAAAACATAGCTGTCGTCTGCTAGTTTAAAGACATCTGGTTGTTTTTTTTCTTTTGGTTATTATAAAATTATGTTTCATGCACTCCACTGTAAATCAAATCAAATGTTGGTTTTTCGTTCCAACGATTTCGATTTTCGATTGGACATTAACCATTAGCATAGCTCGTTCATTTTTAAATATGGTTGAGAATGAACTTCGATTTCCTTATAAATGCATCTCCTTTGCGTAAAAGTATTCTTGTCGGCACATGAAAAAAATTGAAATCAACAAAAACTGCAAGATAGACTTGTAGACTCCAAAACTCCTCAAGGTTCAGACTATATTCGGTTTATTTTTAATTTCCAACCGACTTAGCCGGTGGAGTTTCTAATATCCTGCTGCAAGAGTTCGTCATGTACATGTAGACCCAACTACTCGTGCATCCACACTCCACATTACAATGTCAAGCGTGTGAGACTCGCATAACATGAATTGATCGGAATCAAATTTCTGGGGACTCTTAAATTAATGAAATGAATACTAGGTCCCTGGGAGTAGTTCAAATCACAACAAGGCTGTGCAGGAGGGACCGGAGACAGAATTTAATCGAGGTTAAAGGCTAGGAAAACATTATTAAAGATTTGCTGTCATCTTTTGAACTCTAAGAATATTACTCAGCGGATGGAAGTGCAGATGTAGCAACTGAACAACTGCTTCTGTCCACCGTTTATAATTGCATATGTGATCGTTTGCTTTTTATGCATTTTGTTCGCTCCCAATAATACCACTCAATATTCACAGACGAATGTGTCAAAACTAACCTGTTGAAGTTTCAGCTCGGTGGATAAAACACTTTTTTTCGAGAAAACAGTGGGGGAAAAACATACACAACCTTTTGATCATGAAAACCGATTTCGTCGATATAGTACGGCAGATAGGTGATGGGATTGTGCCTTTGATGATACAAGCATGGCATTTGGCACACAGTCAGAGTTATGTCATGACACAGATGCTTGGCTTTAGGGCCGTCGCAGATTTGTCCTTTCAAAAAAATCATAGGTAGCATAACAAGCAATGGCAGCCATTTTGAAAATTTTAGAAAATGCCTTGTTATTCTACCTTTATTTTTTTTCAAAAAAGGATCATGGCTCAGACCCGGCCCATTCAGAGACGCTCTTTCTTATAGACTGACAATACCCGTAAATATGTACGGGTTTGGGTATTTTCGTCTACTAAGAAATAAATTTCCACTCCGTGTCAAGCTTGACAGGATTGGGTTGGGAAATTAAAGGTATGTTTCCGGGGGATCAATATAGTGGGTTGATCCTTTGGTGTGAAGGATTGTTTGGACTCCAGGCTAATATTTCATTTATTTACATATATGTACTTTGGTTTTATCTTTTGTACAGCGCTTTGTGTTTTTTTAAATGGAAGGCGCTATATATTTTTTTAATTATTATTTTTGTTATTATTATTATTCATTTCTTTTGGGGCGCGCGTGAATGCATTTTCGTCCATTTTTTTTCTGCCGTACTAATCTACTCAAAAATAAAAATGACTTAAAATTCCCAGCAATTCACTGCAAAAACTGTAGTGTTAATTTAACATCATTCGGTATCTATATAGGACAACACCGGTAAATTTTAACACCAGATGGTCCTAGATACCAATGGTGTAAATTTAACACTCAAGTTTTTGCAGCGTTGAAGAAAAACAAAGATACACATGCTTTTGTATCCCCCATAACAACTGTCCCAAAACTCGGCCGAGTATTTATCATCCGAGTTCTAACGACATGCAAGTCTGTTACAAAACTGTCCCGATCTTCATGACGGTATCTGTAACAATGTCTCTCGTGTACTAAGAGAGACTTTACGTTTATTGCAACCTTGTGGGAAAGAGCTTCAAAGCGACCAACCTCAGAAATAACAGTCGTTAACTTTTGAGGAGAATCGAACCTCTTTGTTGTCCTGGTTGTGCTGTTATTGATACCAGAGTTATTTCCATCCATATAAATATAACGTACCTCGTAAACTGGTGTCTTGAGTAGAAACCTGAAGAAATCTTGAATAGGCGCAGGTGTAGACAATCGGTCTCTGTGTAAAGAAGGAAAGCAATCGATGTTTTGAGGGCAAATGACACGAGGAAAAAAGAGGAAACTCTGTAGTTTTGTGTGTATTCAGGAAAAATACAGAAAGGAGACGGAAACATTATTTACATTAAAGTTCCTCATACATGATTAACTGCGGAAGTAAGATATGTTATTTTAAAAATTCTGAATTTCTTTTTGACGGTTATGAAAGTTAACTTAGACACAATGTAATTTAGAGTCAAACTGTAATACATGTATTTCGATTCTGACAGTTCGGTGTGGTTTAGAAAGAGTCACTTCACTTGCAAAGACAAACAGATTAACGAAGACAAGCACGGTAATGGCTATTGATGCAAAGAAAGACAGTCGGTGTAGGCCTACTGCCGAATATTTCAGTGTTTATAGATCACAACCGAACATTTAATTATTGAAGTTAACTTTCATCTTGTCCCATTTTTGTGAACATAACTATATAGTAAGAGTTCTACACTTTGAAAATCTTCAAAGCTGGAAAAATATGAGTCTTATATATCTGCAACACGGGATAAAACCGACTTACCTATTTCCAGTGACTGACTTTTTCCACTGTGTTAGTTACTCCCGTTGTTCGGGCTCACCCACTGCGGCCGCGTTTTGAGTCTAACCACGGGGCGTCTAGACGCGTTCGACGGTATGATAAAAGCTGGCTTGTTCTGGCCCCATCTAGCGATGTCTGTCAGCAGTTGAACTGATGAAGCTGGCTGAGTGCGCTCCTTCCGTGAACTTGGGACCACCTCCCCTCTCCTCCTTAGGCAACCGGGGAGAAACAATTTCCTCACCGCGACCTCTTTGTTGCCCCTCCCGGGGTCTGCGGCATGAGTTTCAGGTGGAAGTGGGCGCGGGAGGCCCGGTGGTTCGGGCATGTCGGGTCGGCTGAGGGCACGCGGCCTGTGCTCGGATCAGGGTCTGAAGACAGAGTCTTCGATCCTGCAAAGTGAGCTGGATTCGCCATGAATTGATGGTGCTTATTTAAGTGGAAATTGGGGGTGTTTTATGATTCGAACGCCATTTTGCACTCAACGAGCAACGTTTGGAATGCCGAACAAGATGACGAGTTGGCTCCGTGGTTGAGTTTTTCAGACAGCTGTGTTTTGAGATGGCTGTGGCTATAAAATGCACTGCGAATATTTACTGCAGTTTCACATTTTTTTCACTTCAAAATGGTGGACATTATTGCAATCGAAATCAGATGCTTTTGCCGTATAAGTTGCAACCATTGGCCAGTTTCTAAACACAGGGCGTTGTTTGCATGGTTCGTCGTGATGCTCGGGACGAACAATTATTCTGCATCCAATTTGCATATTTTTTCCCCTTCCGCGTCATAAAGGCAAAATAGAAGCAATAATTCATTTTCATTTGTGTGTTTGACAGACCAAGGTTGGCGTGCAAAAACCGTCGTGTGGGTATTTTTTTCAGAGGTTAGGCTACTTTGAATGTGTACTTTTGTCCCCCATTTTTTTCTCCAAAAGGGGTCAGTTGTGAGCGTCGTGTCTTTCGGCGATCAACTGCGCGTGGTGGGAACGCCCCCAAAGATTGAACCGCGATAAATCATCATAAGCGACAAGCTTACGTTAGTCAGGTGATTACTCCGTCATCACCTGCAACCAATGACAGACAGGGACTACTTTCTTGGCAGTGTATGACAAAATCTGCATAGTGTTGGCAGTCAAGCGACCAGTGAGGTTTGCAGATATCAAGCCGCCGACGACATACAGAACGGTTATTTTCCTGCTCCGACTGTGACATTTTGGCAGGAAGGTTTTTAGCATCAAGCGATTGGCCGCCATTGCTCGTGTTTTTCACCGAGTTTCATCGAGTTTTTAGCAGTGATCTCGGCGTGGAATCTTGACTGGTTGTCGGGCAAAGTTTCTATAATTCGAGGAGGAGATCGTGACAAGCATGGCGGTGATTTGGGGACTAGCGGCCCTATTCATCATGTCGTTCATCGGCAGCACGACATCAGAAAGTTTTAAGATAGGTAAGTCTGCTAACCGCAATCCGTGTAAATCGAGGCTGGCACGGTGCGCTCAGAGAAATAATGACGCACAACTAATAACGACGAGTTTTGGGAATTTGTCACTGGACAATTCAAACAGCGTGCTTGTTGCAAAGGAAGTTTAAACACTTTCTATTTTCAGTTTTAGATCATCGTTGTTTTATAGTTCTACAAACTCTACATCCGATGATGATCTGTGTGCTAAACTGTGACGGGTGATAATGATCATGTTCATGGATGATGATGAGGATGATAATGATGATGATAAACAAACTGTAAATATTGTCTCCGTTGTTATAAACAATTTCGTTGCGGAGGATGGTGACTGATATAGTTGTGATTTGGTGGTGATATTTGACGAGTTAATGGAAAACATGGTGGATATTATTACAATCTGAGTATCTGACACTAAAGATGGCAGTGACGGCATCTTTATAGATTAACTTTATGTCGTGGTCATTGCATCTTCAGTGACATGACCACGACACATTGTCAAACCAATCAAACCTGTTCTTATTCATCTTTGCGTACGGAATTTTATAATGTCCAAATGTAATGTTATGTTTCTCTTTTAAACATAAAGGGATTTGCCCTACAGGAATATCCGCGTGAGGTTTTTTTATCAGGTCATCATGATTTCTTTTTTTTCTATCAAGCTATTAGTTTCGATATCCACAGTTATTTTAAGAGCCTAGTTTACAAGCATGTTTTGTTTTAAATATCAAAATGAAAGCGTTAAACCAGAGCCATCAATACGCTTATAATAGCATCAATAGGGAAATTAACACAATAGTAATACATAGGACTAAATTGTATAAAAAAAATCGCAAGTACGCACCAGTTTTTGGCGTATTATTATTATTTGGCCTGACCTCATTCAAACGATCATTGTGATTGGTTGAAAACTGCGAGTGGAAGGGGCTTGGGTAGATGTCAGTCAGCCTATTGACGATGGCGACTCATTGCGCGGTGACTCACGCTTCAGGAACGCATTTTGTACACAGCATTACTAGATAAATAGGAAAAAATGGAATGTGTGGTTATTGGAGCTTGTGTGAGGAATTTATGATTAAATTCTAGATTTCATATTTTCTAGATTTCATTCATCAAAGACTTCGGAGTATTTCACTTATTAATTTGTACCCGAATCTCGAAATAATTGATGTGTGAATGTGAAATGATTGCTCATCAATGGGTATTTCTGAGTCGTTTGGTCAAGAAAATCATTTGTCTCGCCTGAAATTTGTTCAGGAAAGAGACTATGCAATCACTATGTCTGTACATCTGTAGTATGTACATGTACATGTATGTGTATTATATTTTGGTAAAAGTTTCATAAAATTGGTCTCTTGTCAAAAGTTCAAGTCCAATTGGAACCAAACTTGGGTAATAGATGCAACATGGGAACCTTCATATGATAATGATGTCAAAGGTCACACACCAAGGTCTAAGGTCATCTGAGGTCAAGTTGTAAAATAGGCTGAAATGTAAAATTGGTCTCATTTGAAAAGTTGAAGTCCAATTGGAACCAAACTTGGGTCATAGCTGCAACATGGCAACCTTCATATGATAATGATGTCAAAGGTCACACACCAAGGTTTAAGGTCATCTGAGGTCAAGTTGTAAAATAGGCTGAAATGTAAAATTGGTCTTATTTGAAAAGTTGAAGTCCAATTGGAACCAAACTTGGGTCATAGATGCAACATGGGAACCTTCATACTGATTAGTCACTCTTTGCAGATAATCACGAAAGCAGGCGAAACGCATGGTTTGAGAACATCTTGCTTATCAATTAATCGGTAATTTTTGCCCAACTCTTCAAAATAATGGGTGTTTGAATATTGATTGATACCCATCTGTCATCAAAATGAATACCTTCAAAGTCGTTTGGGGAAAAAATATCTTTTTAAATGTATAAGGCGAACCCTTTGTAATTTGTTCGAATTTGGCCCCCAAAATGAAACTGTTTGAAATTGCTGAGTAGATGCCTGCAACGCCCTCATTCTAACTGGATTTATGGACGCATGTGCCTCTCAATCCACATTTTGGGTGAAAAGTGGTCAAAAGTATATTTTATTCTTCTCAATGAATCAGTAATTTTTTGCCCAAATCTTCAAAAGTAATTGGTGTTTAAATACTTATGGTGCTCAACTGTCATCGAAAAGTATATCTGAGTCGTTTAAAGAAAAGTCAATTTTGTTGCGAATTTAAATATAAATGTGAGGCTAACCCCTGGCATTTTTGTTTTCGATTTTGGCCAAATAAAATGAATTGCTTAACGCTTGCAGGAAAGGTACTCAGAGGACATTTGAACACATCCCGACTGAATTTCTGGACTCATGTGCTTCTCAACCGAAAATTGCGTCGAAAATTTTGGGGGAAATCGGTTCAGAATGATATTTTTTTTCTCAATCAGTCAATTTGTCCAAATCTTCAAATTTGGTGTGTATATTTCACGCTGAACACGTTGCACGATCCGTCTCCAATTTCGAACACTTTGTGCTACATATGACGACCAATCACTCAATAATATTTTACTTCAATTTATTACATATTTCTTGAGATATCGTCTGGACAACGAGAGTGTTGTTTTTGTTCCATGTAAGTTGACTCGAATTCGGCTTGTATTGATCGCGCTTAACACGCTACATTGTTTCGGTTATAATAAATTTATTAATTTATTGATTCCCCTCCAATTTCATCAGATTTGTGTTATCTATCTAGTTTAATCAATATACGCAATTTCAATTTAATGCAACGGATATTTCTACAGCTATTTTTTTGGAAACCGAGTGTGTTGTTTTCGTGTCACGAACGTTTACTCAAAATGTTCAGTTATATTTCGCGCTTAACAAGCTACATTGTTTCGTTTATAATAATTTTAATCTAATTTAATCACTGTACGAAATTTAAATTCAATGCAGCGAATACTTCTTAAGTTGTCATCTGGAAACCGAATATGTTGCTTTCGTGTCATGAAGGTTGACTCAAATTCACCTTGTATTTTTCGCGCTTAACACGCTACATTATGTCGGTTATAATTATTGTATTAATTTATGATTCGTTTCTGAATTCAATAGATTTGTGTTATCCATCTAGTTTAATCAATAAGCGCAATTTCAATTTAATGCAACGGATCTTTCTTGAGCTATCTTCAGGAAACCGAGTGTGTTGTTTTTGTGTCATGAAATAAGTTGACTCAAAATTGCCAGTTATTTGTGGCGCTTAACACATTACATTTTCGGGGTATATACATTTTATTTTTCGATGATTCCTCTCCAAATTTAAAAGTGTTGTTTTATCTATTTCGACCAATCAGGAGAAACATT
This sequence comes from Patiria pectinifera, assembly GCA_029964075.1. NCBI lineage: Eukaryota > Metazoa > Echinodermata > Asteroidea > Valvatida > Asterinidae > Patiria > Patiria pectinifera. The sequence continues at coordinate 5,135,204 of CM057129.1, read as the reverse complement.
TCGCTCAAATACAACAAAATAATGTTTCTTGAGTTATTGTCTCCACAAAGAGGGTATTTTTATGTTTTAAGAAAATTGACTTAAATTCACCTGCATTTTTCGCGTTTACCACACTAAATTGCTTTGGTTATGTTATTTTCATTAGCCAACACTTTCTCCTCGTATTCAACAGATTTTTGTAATCTGTCACATTTAATTAATGTACCAAATTTCGATTCAATGCAACAGATACGTCTTGAGCTATCTTCTGGAAACCGAGTGTGTTGTTGTGTGTCATGAAAGTTGACTCGAATTCGCCTTGTATTTTTCGCGCTTTGCACGCTTAATTGTTCGGGTTATATTATTTTTTTATTGTTTGACGATTCTTCTCCATTTTCGAACACGTTGTGTTACATTATGATGACCAATCATTCAACAAAATTTAACTTCAATACATTGAATATTCCTTGAGATATCGTCTCCACAACGAGTGTGTCGTTTTTGTTCCATATAAGTTGACTCGATTTCGCCTTGTATTTCTCGCGTTTAACACGCTATATTGTTTCGGTTATAATGAATTTATTAAATACTGATTCCTCTCCAAATTCGACAGATTTGTGTTATGTATATTTCAATTCAATGCAACAGATATTTCTTGACTTATTGTCTGGAAGCACGATGTGTTGCTTTCGTGTCATGAACGCTGAGTAAAATTCGCCTTGTATTTTTCACGCTTAAAACGCTAAATTGTCCGGGTTATATTATATTTAATCTTTGACGATTCTTTTCCAATTTCAAACAGTTTGTGTAACCTATGACGACCAATCACTCAATAAACTTTTACTTCAATACATATCATATTTCTTGAGATATCTTCTCCACAACGAGTGTGTCATTTTTGTTCCAAGAAAGTTGACTTGAATTCGGCTTGTATTGATCGCGCTTAACACGCTACATTGTTTCGGTTATAATAAATTTATTAATAATCGATTCCCTTTCAATTTCAACAGATTTGTGTTATCCATGTACTTTAATCAATATATGTAATTTCAATTCAATGCAAGAGATACTTCTTGAGTTATTTTCTGGAAGCCCAGTGTGTTGCTTTCTTGTCATGAAAGTTGAGTGAATTCGCTTTGTATTTTTCACGCTTAACACGCTAAATTGTTCGGGTTATATCATTTTTACTCTTTGACGATTCGTCTCCAATTCCAAACAGTTTGTGTAGCCTACGACGACCAATTAGTCAATAACATTTTAACTTCAATACATTCCATATTTCTTGAGATATCGTCTCCACAAGGAGTGTGTCGTATTTTGTTCCATAAAAGTTGACTTGAATGCGGCTTGTATTGATCGCGCTTAACACGCTACATTGTTTCGGTTATAATAAATTTATTAATTACAGTGTTTATATGTATGTCACGTGGTGGCTTGAATAATTATATCCAAAATTACGTAATAAATTTGAAAAGTACACCGCCATTTTGTCCACTGCTCGCACGGTTGCAAAGCCCCACCTGCACAAGTTGATGTTTGGTGTACTTTTTATTAAACACAGCTTGCTAAATGTTCCAGATTCAAATTATTACAAGAACTATTTACCCATTAACGTTTTCCCCAATGTTTCCCAAAACAATATCCGCGTAACTTGACTGTTGGGCGCCCTCTACGGTACGCAGGTGTATTACCATGAATTTCCAAAATTTGGCGAAAATGTTAATGTAAACGCCAGTTGCCACGAACAACCTTGGCAAAATAGCACATGCCCGCCAACGTTTTTTTTTTTAATAGCGCAATTACTTCCGAGCCTTTATATTTTAAATCCAACTAAGATATGCAGGCAGAGCGCAATAGCCTAGTGGTAGGCAAACTGGCGCTCAACCGAGAGGTAACGGGTTTGAGACCCGCTGAGTACCCTGCAGCGCATTTTATTTATGTTTACTTGATAATTATTTCTATTAAAAAGGGTAAAATGCCATTTTATCTTATTTTTTTTTTTTTATATAATACCCTCGTCTGGCAATACGGTACTCAGACCCGCCGTTATTGGTCGCCCCTAGAGGTACGTACCTCCAGGGGCGACTATTGATGGTCGCCTCTAGCGGTATGTGTACCGCTGGGGGCGACTATTGATGGTCGCCTCTAGCGGTACGTACCTCTGGGCGGGAGCGACTAATGATAGTCGCCCAGTTCGCTGTACCCTTCACCGACTATTTGATGTTGCCTCCTACGGGTGGGTACCTCTGGGGGCGACTATTGATGGTCGCCTCTAGCGGTATGTGTACCGCTGGGGGCGACTATTGATGGTCGCCTCTAGCGGTACGTACCTCCAGGGGCGACTATTGATGATGGTACCCTACCTATGTATTTTTGATGAGGCGGCACGATGGTCGCCTCCGCGGTGGCGACCGCTGGGGGCGGCTCTGTTAGGGTCGTACAGCTTACGCGACTATTGGGGGTGCCACTTGTAGCGGTACGTACGTACTACGCGACCGATTTTGCGATTTCTTGAGCGGCATGCACCGCGTACGTACCCCGCTGGGGCCTCCAGCGGTACGTACCTCGCCTCCGATTCGCTGATACCTCTGTCTAGTGGTACGTACGTACGTACGGCACGAACCGTACGGGTCGACTCCAGCGGTACGAAAACCGCTGGGGCGATTACGAACCGATGGGTCGCTCCAGCGGTACTCCGGCCTCGGGGCGACGTGCGATTGCTAAGCTACTGCGGGTACGTACGTACCGCTAAGGTGATTACCTTGGTCGCCTGATGTACGTACGCACCGCTGGGCTGGTTTTGATGGTGGTGCACGCCTACTGGTACCTAGCCTCTGGGGATACTCGCTCTGCTCGCCTCTAGCGGTACGTTACTCTAGGGGCGATTAATGGTCGCCCCTAGAGGTACGAACCTGGAGGGGACTAACCCTAGACCATCTTGTACTTGATGAAAATTTACTTCGTGCATGGTTTAATAAAAATGTGGTACAACTAACCCTTTAAACAAAAACTTTGATGCTAACCGACCTCGTGCTGCGACTTTTGATGAAAAATTGCCATCTCCTTAGTTTTTACCAAATTGACTTGATGAAAATAGAGTTCTTACCATGTTGAATTGATGAAAATAGACTTTCGAACCATATTTTGACAAAAATGCAATGCTAACCTTACACCATCTTTAACTAAAAGAAGAAAAGGCTAAAAAAGACATTTCTGTAAAAAACCAACAACCATTTCCCCTCACCATATGAAAAATGCATGAAAACCACCTTTCCATATAGTGAATTTAAAAACTTAATGGGTTTCCTTTTGATGGGAAAACTTAAAAGATAAAATAAATTTTTTGCTTCGATTTTGCATGAATGTCATACAGTCACGCAGAACTCCTTAAAAAAACAAAGGGGCGCCATCTGCCATGTTTTTACCCCCTGCATTTCAAGCCAGACGGGGGATATTGCAATCGTGTATTCCTTCAGTGTGTCTTTGGATGTGTGCTCTACTTCACTGTAAAGTTCAGTCATCAATCTCAACCAAACTGGAAAGGTGGTCTGTGGAGAGAAGGCCGACATCAAAAACATCCTTTCCAATATGGATATTTACGAGGACTCTGTAGAGATACGTGTACTAAAGACTCTAAATGGGGAGTTTGGGTTGAACGGAGAGTTTCAGTGAGATGTTAGTCCGGTGTCACACTGAAACTTTCCATTCAACTGAGAACTGGTACCTGCTGGGTGGAAAATCAAGGCCGTCACTGAAAATTGCCCTGACTAACTGCCTGTACATGTACACGTATACAGACAGGCAGGATGCCAGGGGGATTGCGCAAGTTTTACTTGCAGTAACTTAGTCCCTGTATAATATTATACACTCTGGGAACAGCTATACAAGGCCTTCCTTGACTTCTTTTTTCTTTTTCAGGTGCGATGTACGGAGCAAATACAAACATGGACAACCATTATAAGGAGCTGTTTGTTGATGCAACGACTTTCATCAACCGAGATCCTGAATTTTTGAACGGGGACAGAGATAGCCTAAGTGTCTACAGCTATAGCCCCATCGCTGGGACCAACTGGTCACTGCCTAACGCACCACAGGCACTGAGAGCAGGTAGGCCCGTGATGAAAATGTTTGCGTGCTGAGATTGTCCTCTTTTCTGGTGTTGTCATCTGTCTATCATACCAGCTGGGTGGGGTCATAGACATTATACTAATGTAGCACTTTGACCTCAATTTGCATGTCGACCCCACAAGTGGGCGTGGTTGCTGACCGGTTTGATTCTGATAAAGCAACCACAATCATTAACCAGCATTTTGGAGATAAACCGTCACCGACACCACGCCCAAGTCCTCCCCAGTGTTGCTTCGTGAAAACCGTGACAATGTTTGTTTCACGAATTAACACTCAAGTGTGCGCGCGCACACCGGACACTGGCGGGAACGATTTTCGTTTTCACACTGTTACAGAAATACTATTTGGATTAAAGGTTAAAACGCTTGACAGTTTGTAATTAATACTTATTCTTGTACGATAACAGAAACTTTTGGTAAATACATGTAGCAGTGGCGTAGCCAGGAATTTTTCAGTGGGGGCGCTGGGGGGGGGGGCTGGACCATTTCATGGGGGGGGCGTCATGTAGGGGCGTCAATCGCTTCTCAAAAGTGGGGGGGGGGACATACCTTGATCAGAACTGATGCGAGCGCGAAGCGCAAAGCCCTTACGGCGTGGGGGTTCGGGGCCCGCTTAAGGGCCCCGAAAAAAATTGGATTCTAGATGTTCTGTGGTGTGATCTGAAGCAATTTCTTACCACCTTCCTCCATGCTTTAACTAATATTTTCTTAGCAAAAGATAATTATTTGAACTTCGTTTTCGAGGTTGGAGTCACTGAATCAGCTATCTGTATTCTGAGCTATAGGCGTGGGGTTCGGGGCCCGCTTAAGGGCCCCGAAAAAAAAAATGGATTCTTGATGCTCTGTGGTGTGATCTGAGGCAATTTCTTACCACTTTAACCAATATCTTAGCACAAAAAATAATGTAAACATAATTTTCGAGGTTTTCTCAGCTAAAGGCATAAAAACAATTTGAACATTGTTTTCGAGGTTGGAGTCATTAAATCAGCTACCAGAATTCTGAGCTATAGGCGTGGGGTTCGAGGCCCGCTTAAGGGAAACTCAAAATCTCAGGGGGGGGGGGCGACTGGGGGGTGACAAGGTTTCATGGGGGGGGATGTCGCCCCCACGCCCTCCCTCCCCCCCCCCCCTGACTAAGCCACTGATTTTAAGAAATTTTAATTGGTCTATTATTATTATTTAGCTTATATGAATGGAGGAAAAAGTTTGTGTGTGGCCGATTCGCGTGATACCGCTGACTGAAACTTTGTGACCCACGGACCACCTGTCTATAATAGGTGTTCCGTGGTGTGAGCGAGCAGTGCAGTGAGTGTTAATACGCATTTTAGATTATCATTATGCGCTATGTCACGCCGGTTGTCAGCTTACTGGTCCGCGGTCGCCGGTCGAAGGGTCGTATCTCAGTGGTCATTATGTGGATCATTCGCGACTACTTAGATTAAGATCATTGATAATTTTTTTTCAGAAACTCAAAATCTCAGTGGGGGCGACTGGGGGGGCGACAAGGTTTCATGGGGGGGGGGGCGGTCGCCCCCCCCCCCCCCACGCCCCCCGGTAGCTACGCCACTGGTAAATAGCCTTCAGACTGATGAAAGAAAGATGTTACTTCGTAAAAACAAAAATGACCGATTCAGCGCACAGTGTACGTGATCAGTGTTACTTCGTGAAAACGAAAATCGGAGGGTTCTGTAAAATACGCGCGCGTAGCGAGCGCTAAAGTCCACTTGGGTGGTACTTCGTAGTGTCACTGATGACGACGTCTGCGATGACAATCAACTTAAGAAAGCTGGATTAAGTTTTTTGAGATTTCTAGATTCCGGCAAGCTCTTAGACTAGGCCACACTGAGTATCTGTCTGTGAACGGAGAAAAGTCAGTATTAAACAATATAAATGGTCTTCGCTTTGTTCGCCAGCTTGTACTTTCGCCAGTTCGGTGGACATGCATGGACTGATCATTCCCTCCGATGTCTGCCCGGGCTGTAGCGGGCATACCGGCAGGATCGTGGGTAATGCCTTCGCCCCAGTCATCGCTTTAGATCAGGCCTCAGGGTCTAAAGCTTACAAGATGTTGCCCACAGACAGCGACTTGTTGGAGTTGTGGGTTAGTGTCATCAATCACTACAAGTGGCAAGATTTCATCTTCATCCACGATGGAGATTCAGGTAAGTGTACTGAGAAAAAAAAAACCTAGCTGAACCCCTCCCCCGGCTGGCCCCACCCCTATTCTCGGGGAAGTTCGTAGAATCTCATGAGAGTCAAACTCTCTGCTGAGCTTGCTCAGAATGAACAACGATGACATCATAAATGACCTGGTCCTCAGCCAGTGATGGAGAAAAAAAATGAACCAAAAGAAAAGGAAAGAAAAAAACTGGTTAATACAAACAAATCACATTCTTTCCCAAATTTGGCAAAATGAAGAATTTCAAATTTGTAAAAGGGATCCAATTATTAAATGATCTGGCTTATAAACCTAATTTTAGTTTAATACGATTTTTGGGCACAAAATGGGACATTTAAAAAACAAACAAACAAACACCCCCACACCCCAACAAACAAACAAACAACCCTACCGTAACTTCCTTTAATATACATGTAGTTCTCAAAACCGACAAACGCTGGTGGAGATCGTGCCATCTAAGTAATTTGGGGAAAATTTCACCATTTTGTTAACCGGTAATCGTGTGTGGTTTAAGAACCCGTTCCGTTTTGGGATTACCATTCGTTGAATGTTTTTTTTTCCATTTACATTTAGCTTACTCAATGGCCTGGATTCTTCTGGAGATGGAGAATCAGAACAATTGGCACGTGGTTCCGTACCAGATCTACGATGAGGCAGATTATGCTGAGATGGCCAAGGACCTGATGAAACGCAGAACTCAAAACTACCTGCTGTTTTTACACGAGGAGGAACGACTGCCTGGATTCGTTAATTGGGTAGGTTCATTAGACGGGTAATTCGGAATTGGGAAGGTTCATTAGATGGGTATTTCGGAATTGGGAAGGTTCATTAGATAGGCAATTCGGAATTGGGAAGGTTCATTAGATGGGCATTTCGGAATTGGGTAGGTTCATTAGATGGGTATTTCGGAATTGGGTAGGTTCATTAGATGGGCATTTCGGAATTGGGTAGGTTCATTGAGTGGGTAATTTGGAATTGATAAGATACATTAAAATGGGTGATTAAATTGGGTAGGTTAAATCAAATGGGGAATATAAATTGGGTAAGTTCTTTATATCAATTTGGGAAGGTTAAAAAAAATTGGTGATAATGACTTAGGAAGATTCATTAAATGGGTGATCATGAATTGGGTAGGTACATTAAATGGGTGATTAGGAATTGGGTAGCACCAAAATCACCAAAGTTAATAATGACTGGAAAGCCAATTTCATAAACAACGTTTAGATGAATAAGCTACTTAATTGGTCAATCCGTTCAAAGCATATCACCATTGCAACAATCCGTAAAACTCTTTCGTCGAAAAAATGCGATTTCAAGAATCGTCGTCACAATTGTCACCAGCGATAAAACCTCAGTTCAAAAGTTAAAAATATTCAACAAAGTCCTTTTGAACCCGTCTTTTGAGGAAAAAAAGTGGATTTTGTGAATCACATTGTTTGCCTAACCGGGGTTCTTATTAAAAATATTGTGTACTACTGTTGTTGACAGTTCTTCTGACATTTTCATTCATTTTCATTCATTTTCAGAACCCACAATAAATTTTGTTTTTAGACGAAACGGGTTTTAGGGTCATTGCATTTAAATAGTGATATTCTTTGAACGGATTGAGCAATTTTAGTATTTTTTTTTCGTCTAAAAGTAGTTTCGGAAATTGGCTTTCCATTCGTTATTATTTTTGGTGCTACACATTTGGTTAAATATGAAATAGTATTTTTGGGGGATTGGGTTCCGTATTTCCTGAATCACCCTGCTTTATATTTAATCATTATAAAAATTTATTCCCGTAGATGTTGGACAGTGGCATGTTTGGTGACAAGTACCACTGGATCTTCGGAAACCTGGTAAGTTTCACAGAGCCAGGAAAAAAAATTGAGCCATTTTGAAAACAAGTTCTCACATTGGTAGCTTTTCAAAAATTCAACAATATCTGCAAGACGTATATTTGCCACATGCTTCAAGGAGACATGCAGGGAGGTGATACATTTTATCATCAAAAAGTTTGTAAAACAATATTCACACCCTTTGCAGATGGAACAACGCCTTGCATATAGCTATGCTTGTCAAATTTTCAATATGTTAAAGATTCTCTTGAGTTAAGACAAGCGACACCCAAATGTCGGGACTGTTTTTTAGTGAAGTTCTGCATGTAGCACTTTCAACATCTAGGATATAAAAGCCCAATTCATAAACTTTCTTGTAGTACAAGAATCATTCAAATCACTCATGCACTTTTTAAGTTACGGATTTTAAACACAACCACCGTTGTAAAGTTCTCTTCGTGGATCACAAAAAAGGTGTGCGTTCTTTCATTACGTTTTGCTGAAAGAACCTTCTTGAGATCCGTGGACAGAACTTTAAAACGGTGTTTGTGTTTAAAATTCCGTAACTCGAAAATTACATGAGTGACTTGAATGATTCTTGTACTAAAGGAAAGCTTATGAATTGGGCTTTCATATCCTAGATTTTGAAAGTGCTACATGCAGAACTTCACTGAAACAATGGTCCCGACATTTGGATTTCGTGTTTTTTCACTCACCCTGTAGAGGTTGAAAACACTTTTTCTTCGTTTTCCATGCCGGCTTTAGGAGCCGCCAATCAGCCGTCGTTTTCTTGACGACAAGCTCCGTATCCACACGTCCTTCTTGACTCGCTTCAAGATGAAAATCGTGGAAGGGGTGGAGTCCAAGGTCCTGACCAGGAACCCGATTCCCACCAGGAACTGGCCTTTCAGAGAGAGGACGGCCTACGACTCCATGTTGTTCTTCGCCAAGGCCATGACGGTGTATAGAGAGGAGAACGGGAGGTATCCTGACGCCGTGCCTAAGTGTGGGGAAGATCTCAGCAGTCAGTTGGGAACTGTCATGCAAAAGGTTGGTGTTTCGACACGACTGTTGTCATCAAAACGATCAAGTCACCCTTAAAATAAGGCCTTAAGGTATCCTATGGCCATAGGATATCTGAAGGGATCCTATAACATGTTCGTCATCTACGGGTTCTATATTTCCTGTTATTTTACCTGTTATTTTAAAGTCCTTTCTTATCACACACTCACAAAATACCTTAGGACCACCTATAGCACCCTATGGGATGTGACGAAAAACCTATAGGATTTGACTAAAAACCTATAGGAAACTGTATAGGAGGTGTGATCATTGTGATGAAAAACCTATAGGAAACCCGTAGGATCCTGTAGGATGTGACGACAAACCTATACGATTTGACTAGAAACCTACAGGAAACCTGTAGGATGTGATAAAAAAAACCTATAGGATACCTGTAGGATCATGTAGGATGTGACGACAAACCTGTAGGAAACCCATAGAATGTGATCATTGTGATGAAAAACCTATAGGATACCTGTAGGATCCTGTATCCGGATGTGACGAAAAAGCTATAGGAAACGTATAGGATGTGATCATTGTGATGAAATCTTATAGGATACCTGTAGGATCCTGTAGGATGTGACGACAAACCTACAGGAACCATGTGGGATCCTGTAGCATGTGACGAAAGACCTATAGGAAGCCTATAGAATCTTTTTTCTTACAGGATTCCTGAAAGTTTGGAATCATGTACCGTCTGTCAATGGTTATAACAATAAATGGAGACTAAAAAAAACCTAGGAGATGTATTTGCTCCCTCAGAAAAGATAATGGATTGATTAAAAAAAAATGAATAAGACGACAAATTTTATTCTTACCATTTCATCAGGCTACTTATTTGTTTTTGTAGATCAGCTACGAAGGATTGAGCGGGGAGGTTGCATTCAACTCAGACGGTGATCGCGTGAATTACACCATCAACATTTTCTTGGGCAAGGACAAACACAACATTCGTCAGGTTTGCAGCATTATTTTGAATTGTTTCTAGATCCGTGACTTTGGGCGTCATACCACACATATTTCTGGTTTCTGACAAGCCCAATTAAGGGAAACTTGCAAAATAGGGCTGGATAGCTCAGTCGGTAGAGTATTGATCCGGTATTCCAATGGACGCTGGTTCAAAACCCGCTGCAGCCGGTTTGGCTATAGTCTGGATACCTTTTCCGTTGACTCGTGTTTCACGCTTCTCTATTTCAGGCGGGAGTCTGGACTCAGAACATCGACCATTTCGAACGGAAGTACGGCCAAAAATGGCCGAAAAACACCGGTCGTCTTCATATGACTCCGTTCAGGCAGTCCGACCCATCATACATCAAGATACTCTCCATCGAGGTAAGGGAGGTCATGAATATGTATCATATCGTGAATATTCATATTCATCTGACTACCGCGTGATCTATAATACTGTCCTGATACGTTTGTTTGAACAGTGACAGAACTGATGATTTAAGTGATGAACCCGACTTATCAGCAGTCAAGAGTCCAAAAAGAACTGAGAATCAAACACAAACAAACAAATACACAAACAAACAAAACCACAAATGGCTGGTAACTCAGCCATTCTGTCTGTTAGTCAGACAGTGACTCAGTCAGAGGACATAAGGCTAGTCCCTTTGGTCCAGCATAAAACACACGTCGTATCTGATTAACCAAAAATAGAGAGAGAGAGAGAGATTTTGAAGCAAACATTTCAAATTCTTTTTGCAGGAGCCGCCATTGCTGATGTTAAGGGGCCACGACTACACCCGGGCGCGTCGCCAGAGCTCGGATGAGCTCGGGCTGGACCGCTACTATGGCATCATCCCGGAGCTACTGGTATACATCCAATACATCTTCGAGCACGACATGGGCATGGAGTTCAAGTACAAGATCGAGCTGACTGCGGAAGGGTATTATGGCAAGAGAAACCCTAATACCGGAGACTGGGATGGGATGGTCAAGGAGCTTCAAGACTCGGTAAGCGGAGAAGGGTTCCTGTTAATGTAGTAATATCTGTCGTCCGTAGAGCCAGGTCCCATTAGATAATGGTATCGAACGGTCCAATTGCCGAAGCTGTGTTGCTTGTCGTAATATGTGCCAATTGCTCTGTGTATTAAATGCATAACCCAAGTTCAGTCAAATTCTCCTCTTAAAAAACAAGCTCGAAATGATCTCGGAAGCTGAGGGTCAACGCATTTGTGTTCATGCATGTGTGACGTAATAATTGTGCCATGTAATTTCTGGAAGGAGTAGTGTTTTCAGGACAAACTTCATGCTTTTGACCCTATAGTATAAGTGACGCCTTTTCCATGACTGCATAAATTGGTGGGCGGTCAGTGGAGACCCATAAAAGTGAGCAAGCTACTCAATTGGTCGTGATTGCCAATAGAAAGATAAGATTTTCCATTTGTTGAACGTCACAATGCAAACCTAGTGACCTCGATAATGCAACTCTGTCTGCCCTCACTGGAGACCCATTAAAGTGACACAGGGCCTCCAGCAGGAGTTGGCCAAGCTTGGTGATGTATAGTGCACATGTGTGCATTCCAACGGTTGCTACAAACGAACTAACGGAGAGACAGGCTGACTTGTTGAGCTGCTCAACTGCAGCCTAAAAGGAAGACAACTTGCGCCTATTTTTACCTTTTCAGATTTCCATTCAGACTAAGACACATGATCAGCAGTGTCCTTTTTAGTTGCATTAAAATAACACATCCATTTCGTGCCCCCAATGGCACTGAGAAAGTGACTTAGAAGTAAAGTGACTCAGGCGGAATATTTTGGTTTCTTCCTTGTCCAGGATGCTGATCTTGCAGCCGGTGCCTTCACTGTGACCAATGCCCGTGAAGATGTCATTGATTTCACCAAGCAATTCTACAAGGGAAACATCATGACCCTGATCAAGCATCCTAACTGGGTTCGAGATTTCCCCTTCAACTTCGCCTTTGCCCATGACTGGGACACCTGGTTGGTCAACCTGTTCGCCTTTGGGATCACCATCCTGGTTTTCTGGGCCTTGATGCGTTTCCACCCTCTGGAGTACCGCAAACAGTCGGAAATCGGCCAGGCCACTCGCGAGCAATCCACGGAGTTCACGCTCCGTAACGTGGCCTGGATGCTGACCGGGGTCGTCTTCCTTCGTGGGCACAAGCTCTCCCCAGCATCCATCGCTGGAAGGATCCTCCTGGCAGCCTGGTTCTTCTTCTCCTTAGTCATGGTCTTCACCTACATGCTGAACCTGACTGATTTCATCACTATCGACAAGGACATCCTGACCATTAACGATCCTGTCGATCTCCTGAACGAGCCTCTGTTGAAGATTGGGATGGTGCGCAATGGTCCTACCCACGACTACTACTCGATGTCATCCAAGGCAAGCGACCAGCAACTCATGTCCATCATGGGAGTCCTAGACCGCGACCCGTTTGTGGAGAGGATGCGTGATGGCGCCCTGAGAGTCCGTAATGATAATGGCCACTATGCCCTGGTTAGTGAGGAGCTGTTGTTGTCTTACTACACCCAGAGTGGACCTTGGTGTGACCTCTACATCGTGGGGGATCCGGTCAAGAAGATAAAGTACGCCTTCGCCACCCCGTCTGGCTCCCCCCTGCGAGACCAGATCACCTACGCCATCAACAAGCTCAGCAGGAACGGAACCCTCAAGGAACTTGTGGAGAAGAAGTGGTTCGGGGATCAGAAATGCGAAGAGGAGAGTCTCTGGGAGTCCGAGAGCGTCCTGTCCATCAATGCCAACGATCTGGAAGGCATCTATTACGTCTTGGCTATTGGCTTGGTTCTGAGTGCCATCATCTTCTGCATCGATGTCTTGTGCTACTGGGTGTTTGGAAGCTGCTCCTCCGCGGGGGATCCTCGTCCCAGTAACCCCCGGGGGGAAGGATTCACCATGACCCTCAACCCACGTGATAAGCAGAGAGATGAGCGCGACTATGGCAAACCGCCCGAGGAAAAGTCCCCTAACTTGTGGATTTAGAATCTCAATAACAGGGACAGTAAGTGTGACCCATGGTTTTATTAGAGACAGTAATAAAGGGGAAGGGGACTCGGCTTCTCAGTTCTGTAGTGATTTATTCTCACTGAAAGATGGAAATAAGGGAAAGAGAACTCGATTAGACAATGTGTTCCCTCGGCTCCGGTTAGCATTGAATTGGCTTTTAAAAATATTTACAAAATTACAATCACTAATAGGAATGTTAACACTAAACCAAATAATTAATACAAGTAATGATCAAAACGTTCAATGATCGAAACGTTCAACATAAGCAGCAACTCAGATAATCACTTCAAAGTTTCTCATAATATCATTCAATAACGTAAATCACATTAATTTGTGTCATTCATGCTGTGTAAAAAATGACAACAAAAGAGGAAATAAATTGTTGGAAACGGGGTTGTTTCAGTAAGCGTTGTATACGGTATATTTTGTATATATTTGGAATTAATACTCTTTTTGATTAGTACTAGTCTTTTTTTTTTTGGTTGGCATAGTTATTTTAATCGATTGATTTCGTATTACCTACCTGTATATATTGGTTTTCGGTTGTATATTCAAAATTACTAGTGTTTTATGCTCTTATTCCTATTTGCGTTTAAATTAAGTTGATGAACAAGCTCAAATGTATTCGCAGTGATCGGCAAATGCTTTTAAATCACAAGCAAACATACCATAGAGAGAAAACGAACCGCGACAGTAGAATAAAAAATATTACTCAGAGTTATGTAAATTTTTTACAAAACCAAAATATGAGGGCTTCTTAGTATTTTGTGTGTCTGCTTTGTTTGTTTTTTAAATTAAATTTAAAATTGAAGATGACACTATTTGATGTTTTTAAAACAAAAGACTTGGTACAAATGTATTTGACTTCGTTCTTGTAATGTTTAAAACAAACCATTTGATTATATATGTAATTGTTCTTTTTGTTTAACTTGATACAAAGAATGTAAACATAGGCTATGTGTAGTTTAAAACATCATACATGTGCAGTCGATTATCGTTAATACGAGCTTGGCTAAGAATATATTCCGGTTAAGACGAGCATATTTCGCAGTAGGCCGGACCCGAGTAAGGGTAGACATTCCTAGGAGGAACAAATTGTTTAATACGAGCTTTGATAGTACGAGATTGCTGCAGGAAGTAGGCCTACATCTAAAGTGTAATGCCCAAAGCATGACGAAATGTCAAATTGGGTAGAGCTTGGGAACAAAAATAGAATTCAAATCGACAAACCCAGTTAATTCGAATTTTTTTTGTCTCGCCTAAACTTTGTTTAGGAAAGAGACTATGCAATCACTATGTTTCTACGTACGTAGTATGTGCGTACATGTATGTGGTATTTTGGTTAAAGTTTCGTAAAATTTGTCTCAATTGGAACCAAACTTGGGTCATAGATGCAACATGGCAACTTTCATACTGATTAGTTACGCTTTAAAGATAATCGCGAAGGCAGGCGAGACGCATTGTTCGCGAACCACCTTGTTTTGGTTTCGTAGTTAATTTTTGACTGATGAGCAAACCGATCTTTTTTTTCATGAATATGCTTTTAAGAAGATATTTGTATTTTTAACTAAACTGATCGATGCAAAAACTTTGACGACTATGTTTGTATTGAAATAAAATCGCCTCTAGTTGCAGCAAATCGTACCATTTCTTGAGTTGTTGCTTGCCGGACTGATTCTGTTGTTCAGATCAAGAAACTATAAAAAAAAAAAAGTTTTAATTTTTGATACCCCAGTACTTCTTGCCGATCAGTCTAAATACAGTGGGACAGCACACAATATCAGTTTTAAGGGAACAACTCGTGTATACCTGGCAGAATACATTTTCCAATACATTTTTCCCCGATCGACAAAAAAGCTATTTGTTTTATTGGATTGGAATGTTGGCTGGATGTTAAGTATGACCGTCAACACAAGCCTGTAAAATATTGAGAGAAAATGTACAGATTATCGGCGTCAATATATTTTTTGTAAAACAGAAAAAACTGCCAAAATGAAGTCACGGTCTCAAAAAAAATCGGCCTTACTATTTAACAGAAACTATCACAACAATGTCACACGATAGCTCAAAAACTATTTATTTTATTCGACAGAAAGTTTTCTCAGAGGATGAGCATGACAGGCAATACAAGCATGTTCACATGCACAGATTATCGGTGTAAATATATATTTTTTTGTAATACCGACAAAACTGCCAAAAAGAAGTCACAGTGTCCAGACAATCTGCCTTACTATTACACTGAAAAACAATCACAGATGTCGCACGATAACACAAAAACTATTCATTTTATTGGATTGACATTTTCCTAGAGGTTCAGCATGACTGGCAACACAAGCATGTCAATATTGAGAGAAAACACGGATTATCGGCGTCAATATAGTTTTTAGTAACACGGACAAAACCCATCCAAAGTGAAGTCACGGTCTACAGAAAATCGGCCTAACTGCTAAACAGAAAAACAATCACACCTATGTCACACGATAACTCAAAAAATATTCATTTTATTTGATTGACATTTTTCCCAGAGGTTGGGCATGACTGGCAACACAAGGATTAAAAACACAAAGATTATCGGCGACAATATCATTTTTTGTAACACCGACAAAACTGCCAAAATGAAGCCACGTTGTCCAGAAAATCGGCCTTGGTGCCAACAGGCTTTTAGATACTAGGACCTCTAACAGTTTGCCCTGGCTTGATAATACAGGGCGAGTAAAAAACACGCATCCCAAATGGCAGGACCAATTTTTGAATGAAGTTTTGCCTGTAGCACTTTCAAGATCTAGGATAAAAAAGCCCAAACCAATGAGCTTTCTTTCAGTAAAAGAATCATTCAAAATCATTCGTGTACTTTTCAAGTTTTGAACAAACACACCGTTTTATATGTTCTATCCACGGACCACAAAAAAGGATGTGTTCTTTTAGCAAAACAACAAAGGGGTGTACAGATGTATGTGAATTGGTTTCGTTTTGTTGACAGAACACTTACTTTTTTGTGATCCGTGGACAGAACTTTAAAACGGTGCTTGTGTTCAACAACAGTTGCACCTTTGCCATTTTATATATTATTTCAAGTTGAAAACTTTCAAGGATCCTCGCCTATTTATTCAAAGGGTATGATTTCGGATAGGAAATGCATGCCTTTCAATAAATATTGTTCATCCCTGTTGTCTTTTAATTAATTTACATATTTCCCCAAGGTTTATTTTGGTTGAATTCTTTTGGGAGATAGCTTGAGTCCCATTTAACCACGGGCGTCGCTAGACGCATCCATTTTGAATGGAAATTTTTCATTTCTAATTCCTCCACAAATAAATGAATGGTCAATTATGTTGATGACTTTAAAAAGGTTAAACATTTTCAGTGGGATAAGTTCAACTTAAGTTCAAAGTAAATCGTGCTCGTCATAAAACTGTGTGTACGCTCAGTGCATGTACTCGTGCGCATACCTTGTTCAGGCCCATTTTCTGATCCCAGACTTGGGGGGGTTTTACGCGAGCGCAGAGCACGAAGCCTATATGAAGGCCTAGGCGTGGGGTCCGGGGACCGCTTAAGGACATTCTAGATGCTCTGTGGTGCAATCTGAGGCAAGTTCCTGGCCACTTTCCCTTACTCTTTGAATGAAATGTGCTCGTGTTTTATAGGGAGACGGGGTGGGTCATCAAAGTTGATATATGACATCACACACATCACATCAAAAGTGTAGCTTGACTCTCTTTCGAGATTTGCCCTCTTTAGCTTGATCCATGATTTTGAGTCGTCACTAAAAATCAGCTTAATTCGTAATACATAGCTGCCAACTTTTCAAAATCCCAATTAGTAATCAACCCGCGCGGTCATTTTCAACTGCTCGTTTTATCAAAAGCTTTACCAACATCGAGTACATGTATACATGTGCATACCCTTCTTGTTGTGAATAATAATGTACTGTGGGCCAAAAGATAATTTGAAGAAAAAAAAAACTTTTTTTTTTTTAATTAATTTTATTTTAATGTCTGTATTTGTTTGTTGAAGTCAAATACATAATAACAATAATAACGTGCGCATTTTTTTTTTAGATGCTTGCCATCGTGGAAGTTTCGAGTTAGTATCATGTTTTTACACACAATGATTTAGGGCCACCGTATGCAATAGAAATATCCCGTCAACATACCTTGCAAACGCATGCTCATTTATCTTTTCTGGACGTTGTGACCATGGAGGTAGAATTAGAAACTCAAACTCTATTACCAATTATTCCAACCATACTCTTATTAAATTCCATGATTAAAATCTCGCACTGATGGGTCTCGTCCCGGCAATAGGCGACCAAATGTGCTCACGATCGTCACTGAAAAGTACTCACATTACAGTACACACAACCACACATCCACGAGATGCACACAAATGACACACCATTGAAAACTATTTTTAGTCTGGTCCTCAAGTACTCCACTGCGCACACTGCATTGATGTCTATCAGGTGCTTGACTGCATTCTTATTAGACTTGTCACCAGTCCATCCATTATCGCGACGTTTCGCCAGAAGTTTTCGGTCAAAAACGATACTTTAGGCCAAAAAAAAATAAGTCGGTCTCTGGTCAGCGCGCGCGTCGATTTTAATCGTGCGCGTCGATCTTTTTTTTTTCCAAAATGTTCTGCGGTAGCTCCAACAGCGCCCTCTATTTCCGCACCTCCTCAATTTGTTTTACCAAAGAGCACCAAGGAATGGGAAATTCCACCAACGCAAATGATCGAAAGCACCAAGGCAAATTATGGAGGACACCAATGTACCTGAGGACACCCAAAAAAGCAAAATAGTACCCCACCTTGTCTGTATAATCCAAGTTTGAAGAAGAAAAAAAAAGCAAAAAAAAAAAAAAAGGGGGCATCGCCGCGTCAATTCCGGAACTTTGGTCTGACCAGAGACCGAATTTTTTTTTTTTGGCCTTACAAGAATTTTTTTTTTCGTTAGGTAGAAAATGGGAAATTCGTAATGTTTTAGTGGCAAATCGTATTTTCGTAATTTCACAAACAATTCGTAATAATTACAAAAAAATCGTACAAGTTGGCAGCTATGGATATGAAGCGACCTCGCGCGGCAGCTCGTGCCGACATGACACAATGTACATGTACATGTATAATCTTTTGCCATGGGTTGCAGAACCTGATTTTAGCTTCACGGGGTTTTGGACAGGCGTGTGTTATTATTTACATTTTCCATTTTTTTTCTTTTTCACTCTTCGACTGTTCCTTTCCCCTTCCTTCTCCATTCTTTATTTTCTATTTTGCCGACATCACCATTATTTTGCCGACAAAATTGACTAATGGGGGAGGGGGGGGGGGCGTACGAACATGTCTTCAATCACTGATTATCAACTCAATTTTTTGGGGGAAAAAACTTGGTGTCTTACAAATAAAACCAAAACAACTCCATCAATTTTAACAACGTGACAACCTGTATAAATGTAGCTGAGTAATTTTTATTTAAACGCATTAACCAACAAAGCATGATTTTTTTTTTGACAAACCAGAAATTTATACACACTTCATAAAAAATGCTTATCTACAATGCTGATTAACATAAATCTAAATGATATGGTTATGAATATAGTATGGAAAGTTAGACAAATTAGTAAACAAATGAAATTTACGTCTACCGTCATTTCAAAGCATAACTATGATATTGCAAATGATTACACCAACAACAGCAACAACTATTCGTTTGACTTTTTCAAAGTTGACAATTGCAGAGAACTTAATTAAGTGGTAACTTTTTTTGAACAAATGCAGTTATTTCAAAAGCTGGGGGAAAATGGAAAAAGCTTCACGAACGACAATATAAACAAGATGGTTCGCGAACCATGCGTCTCTCCTACTTTCGCTTTTATTTTTAAAGAGTGACTAATCTAATCAGTATGAAGGTTGCCATGTTGCAGCTATGACCAAAGTTTGGTTCCAACTGGACTTCAACTTTTCAAATCATAATGAGACCAATTTGACATGCCTATTTTACAACTTGACCCCAGATGACCTTTGACCTTGGTATCCGTCCTTTGACATCATTATCATATGAAGGTTTCCATGTTGCATCTCTGACCCAAGTTTGGTTCCAATTGGACTTCAACTTTTGAAATGAGACTAATTACAAAACTTCAACCAAAATACCACATACAAACATACATACTATGTGATTCTTCAACGAAAACAAAAAACGAAAACATTAAACGAACAATATGAACATAGTGTCATCTAAATGTAATTGGAAACAAGTACATAACGAAGCTCACAAACAAATAACGTATAACTAACTAATCACAGAAATATGTACAACTTTGCCCCATTACCATTTTGTACAAAAAATTGAGATTTTTACATACTACAAACCACTTGCAACTCGCACCATAATGGATTTCAAACTTTATTGTTGAGAGCGTAAAATTTCTCACCCTGTAAAAAGTGTTTCAGCCTTTTCAAAACATCTAAATTTATTAAACCTTACTATGACAATGTGCTTCATTTTTCAAACAATTACAGAACCTTGCTCATTATTGTAAAAAAGAGTTCTTTTGTTCCATAATTCCGTTTAAATTAATCAAATACCTAAAATTTGGAAAAAAGCTTATAAATACAGTGCTTGTTTTTTCTGAGTATAACATCTACGCCAATAAAGCAATGCAGTGTTGCTCGGGTTAGCTTGAGTTAACATAAATGTGCGAATTAGAATATACACTTCATTACATGTTTCTGGTTCAACCTAAAAAAGAAAATTCTTCTTTTTTCATTCGTAGCAGCTTTGATGAGTCAGGTCTTACAAGACTCTGCATTAAACTTTCTCTTACTGTTGTTGATATCGAAACTGTTTCTCATTAAAAAAACCATGGGTTTTTGCTCGGAAAAGTTGTCTTTAAATTTTGCTACGTTAAAAATAAAAACATGTAAGGAGTTTTTGGTGATAGGCGCCGGTCAGTTTTGGAAAGATCTTTTTCCGTCAAAACCCCAAAACTGTAGGTCTAGATCCACATCTTTTCGTCTCCACCGCCACTTGCCGGTCCACCAACAGCACCACCGCCTCCACCACGCGGGCCACTCATGCCACCTCCCATACCACCATTACGAGCGCTGCTGCTACTCTTTTTCTTACCACCGCTGCAAGAATATGAGATGGATTCCAAGATGAAAGTGACCGCGGCCAAGATGATACCAATCGCAAGGATGTAGTAGACGCCTTGAAGATCGACTGCAGTCAGAGAGAAGACACCCTGCCTCTCCCAGGTGGTCAAGTTGGCGCATTCTTGGTGACGTATGTCCAGATCCCACCACTCCCTCTCAAGATCCTCCAAAACCCCGGTGTCACGCAGAGACTCGATGGCACTGGAGAGCTGATCACGAAGCGGGGAGCCCTTCTGCACAGCCAGTGCATAGGTGGTGCGAGTGATGTAGGTACCAGACACAAGGAGGTCACATGGCCTCTTGCTAGCCAGGAAGTTGAGCTCACCAGCCTCACCGATGAAAGCGTAGTAACCATTGCTGTCCCGGACTCGTTGGATGCCCTCAGGAACGCTGTTCACCCAGGGGGAAGGAATACGGGTATTCATGTGCTGCCACAGACGTTGGAACTCAGGCACGCTGGACTTCTTGAAGTAGAAATAAGTGGAACCCTTCTCAACGCTGCCAAAAGCCACCTCGGTCTGATCCAAGAGATCTTCTGCCGACTTGGCGTAGGCAAGCCTCTTGTTGGTGGTGACAAAGTGGGTGAGGTTCAGCAGATACAGGAAGACCATGATGATCGTAAAGACCCACCAGAAGGCAGCGAGGCAGCGACCGGCGTTGGAGCGCGGTGAAGCATCAAAACTCTGCAGGAACATGGTGGTAGTGGCGAACCACATCGAGTTCTTCATGGTGAAGTTCTCGGCGTTCTCCTCGAAGGTCTCTCGCCTCTCTGCCGCTGCTCGCCACTCGTAAGGATCAAAGTAGTTGAAGAAATACAACATGGCGCTGATGATGAAGAAAGCGACTAGGTTGATGAACCAGACCTCGATACCGAACGGGTACATGATACGGAAAGGATTGTGCTGGACGTAGTTCGGGTGTTTCATCAGGATGGTGATACCGGAGCTCATGAAGGGGTAAGTGAAATCTATGGCCGCCGCACGGTCAGGGGTGACAGTCAGAGGTCCTGCTGCAATATCGGCTTTCTGTATACGAACATGAAAAAATAAGACTTGTGATGGAATCAACCACAGCACTGATCAGAACTGAAACAAGACCTATAGCCATAGGCCTGCATAACGTTTACTGAATATAATGTTTTCCACTTTTTGTTATGGCAGAATTTGGACTGAACATTTGAAGATACATTCTTGTTGAAAAGGGAGGGTAAATTCTGCAGCTTAATCAATATTTTCAGAGTAACTTGTTACTCTGAAACTTGTCAAAGCTTTTCATCCCAACTTAATGTGCAATTGTGTACCGAGGTCAAAATAAAGACAGCCCAACACAGCACCTGCTCACTGCTAAATGAATATTAACCCCAATGGTCCTGATTGCTCAAATTGATTAATATCGGTTACACACACCCTATATGGATTATGATTAATTTCTTCATCAGGTTGTTGCTCGTGTCATAATATCCACAAACTGCAAGTTAAAACCTTAACCCTCCAGAGTATTTTGGCTAGAAACCCTGCCAAACGCAGCAACATGCAACACTTGTTTAAATGACAAGCCTGCCCAGTGCAGCAAGATCCATTAGGTCAAGTCTTAAGCAGGCGCGGTTCTACGGGGGGGCTAGGGGGGGCTAAACCCCCCCCCCCAAATGTTGTCTAGCCCCCCCCCAAAATAAATTCCGTAAAAAAAAAAAAAATGCATTAGCAAAAAGGATTGTGATGTATTGTGATTGCGCTCCCCATTGAAAATATGGCATGAGGCCCCCCCCCCCCCCCACCTATTGATTTTCGGAGGCCTAAGTGTCTGGAAAAAATAACCGGTCAACATTTCAGCACGCCTCCCTGAAAAAATTCTGGATCCACCGTGCTAGCCCCCCCAAAAATATTGGTTCTAGAACCGCGCCTGGTCTTAAGGCGAAACTGACTCAGAGTTTGTGGTCCCCGAATGCAGCAGGATACAACTGTGGCATTGTTCTATGGGACTAGCTTTCATTGTCTCAGAAGCGGCTGTTTATGCACTGGTGTTGGTAGCTGAATGCATCAAAGTGCACCAGACTTTTCTACCTGATGCACTGTGTTACATGTGTCAGGGTTAAGGTTAGGGTTAACGTTAGGGTTAAACTAATTAAAACTGTGATCATCATGTGACACAAATTTCAAGGAATAAACATGTTTAACCATAACCCCCACCCAAAGGGCATTCTTCAGGTACCATGCTAAATGCAACTAAATACCCTGCTAAGTGCAACAATATCCAGCTCAACTCAAATGAGAGCCCTGCTAAATGCAACAAACTGCAACAGTGGATCATGTTGCATTGCGCTGTGAACCCAGTGCACACCAGCCTTGGCACCAAGCAGTTACCCTGCTAAATGCAACAAACTGCAACAGTGGATGCTCTTGTATTGTCTTGGCATGAGCTGTTACCCTGCTAAATGCAACAAGATGCAACAAAGCATGGGGACTGGGGTTGGCTGATAAATGCGACAACTTGCAACATATGTTTTACCTTTTGTTGCAACATATATGTTTACCAACAGTTGCTTTCTGTTGCATTTAGCAGGGTAAGGGTTATTAAGCAACACCAAACTCACCTTACGAACCACGTCCCCGACCATGCCGTCCCAGATCTTACTATAGGGATGCATGCTGCCGAATTTCCCGTCTGCGACCAGCTCCACCTGGTAGTCAAAGTCAATGCCCTTGATGTGGGTCTTGATGCGCTCCATCAGGTCGATGATGTAACCCTCGAAGCGGTTGTTGCCGGCGTAGCTACCCTGCTCGGTCAGGGTATCGTTACCCTTCAACATCAGGAATGGCTTGGACTGACGGTCAAATAAAAACAAACAAATTTACTTACCAATTGGTCACTATTCTCAGTCAAAAAAAAGTGATGCCCTCGACTTTTGTTAATACAAAACTCAGCCAGCAAAAGCCAAAAATATTTGTTATATCAGAATTTTGTATTACGTGGAGTGCCGATCCCATTCATTATGCACATAATACAGGGTGAGTGGGGGAAAAAAAGGAAACCCAAATGGCAGGTGCATGTAGCACTTTCAAAATCAGGATATGAAAGCCCAAATAATAAGCTTTCTTTTAGTACAAGAATCGTTCAAATCACTCATGTACTTTTCAAGTTACAGAAGATTGAACACAAACACCGTTTTAAAGTTCTGTCCATGGATCACAAAAAAGATAAGTGTTCTTTTAGCAAAACGAAAACAATTCACATAGGGATGCATGTGAATTGTTTTCGTTTTGCTGAAAGAACACAAGCCTTTTTTGTGATCCGTGGGATAAAAAGGAGTGGATTGAGAAATAGTCAGGCTTTAATGTAATATAAAATTTCATTGAAGAAAAAAAACATTAAACAGTTTTAATTATTTATTTTCTGAATGTTGCACTTTTTTGTTTTGGCACACTGTGTATTTTCATAACATGTTAAAGAAAATGAGTCCCCACTAAAATAACCAAGGTCCTAGGTATTTTATTACAAATTTAGTAATAATCCACCTTGATAACAAAAACATGTAGTTTCAAGTTGCTGAAAACTCACCTCAATCGTGACAATTTTGATGGTTCGTTCTGAGGCATAGTTGTGATAGGTCACATTGAGGTGTCCTTCGCTCTCCCATTTTTTCTTCCATTTTTTCTCCCAGTAAGCCTTGTTCTGCGTCCATTCTCCTCTCTGAAAACAACCAACAACAAAAAAACTGCAAGTAAAACTTGCGCGACCCCCCGACATCCTTCCAGTTTGTATACTTGTGCATGTCCAACCGGCAGACACCAGTTCTCAGTTGAATGGGGAGTTTGGGTTGAATGGAGAGTGTTAGAGTCATTAGTATCTCTCCAGGGACCTCGTAAATATCCATATTGGAAAGGATTTTTCTTTAACCTCAGCCTTCTCTCCACAGACCACCTTTCAAGTTTGGTTGAGATTGATGACTGAACTTACAGTGAACTGGAACACACACACTTGGACACAAAGAATTCAAAAATAAAGACTGAATATCATTACAAGAGATTGTGTGGTACTAATATAATGCAAAGCAATTTTATGAGGCTATATCGTTTTACTTTTAATTTAAATGTATCTCACCATTTGGTCCAGGGTCCGGAACTGTCCACTGTAAATAGAAATCGTGTAGTTGACGCGATTGCCTTTGCTGTCAAATTCAACGTTTCCGCTAATTCCTTCGAAAGCAACCTGCAAGTGGATCAATTTTAAAATAAATCAGCTATTCTAGCTCAATTAAAACGGTTAAAAAGACCTCAAAAATTGAGGTCTTTTTACCCGTTTTGGGGTATTACTAAAACTTATCACAACATGTAATTGAAAATTATGCAAATTAGTTATTGCAAACATTCAAACTGGCAAAGTGTTTACGTACCTGTTTAAGGTATCTGCTGAGGGCATTTTCAGTGGGCGTGGCCGAGGAGGTTGGGCAGGGCGGCATCTGGGTGTCGCCAGGCAACACGGCTGTGCCAGACTCGCCATTTTCCTCTCTCCATTCACGATACAGCATGAGGGCGTGGCCTACGGCGATGACGGCGTCAAAGGCCAGACGGTTTCTCATTGGCCACTCAGTGGTCGACGTCGATATGGAGGTGGGCTGGGCGTACTGGATTTCACGCGTGTAGTTCATGCCAAAGCGCGTGATGTACGCGTTGGTTTTCTCCAGCTCAGTTCTGAAGGTTCGGTCCAGAGATATGTCCTGTCAAAATGTTAAATGAACAAAAAAAATTATGGGAAATGTGAGAAAATTTGAAAAATTGAAATTTAGAATTGAAAAGGAGTGACAAAAAGTGAGAACTATACAGTAAAACGATGCACTATGCCGATAGAAACAGCAAATACACTCATATAATTACCAAAGATAAACTAAATCAATGTACCATTACAGTGTATGAATCTTGAAATAAAAACATGATTTACCAAATAATTCTATAAACTAAATAAATGTACCATTACAGTGTATGGATCTCGAAAAAAAATGTTTTGCCAAATAATTCTATAAACTAAATAAATATACCATTACAGTGCATGATTCTGGAGAAAAAAAAACATGTTTTACCAAATAATTCTACAAACTAAATAAATATACCATTACAGTGTATGAATCTTGAAAAAAAATGTTTTATCAAATAATTCTATTAACTAAATAAATGTACCATTACAGGGCATGAGTCTTGAAAAAACCCACATGTTTTACCAAATAATTCTATAAACTAAATAAATGTACCATTACAGTGTATGATTCTTGACAAAAAACATGTTTTACCAAATAATTCTATGAACTAAATAAATGTACCATTACAGTGTATGGATCTCGAAAAAAACATGTTTTACCAAATAATTCTATAAACTAAATAAATATACCATTACAGTGCATGAATCTTGAAAAAAACACCAAGTTTTACCAAATAATTCTATAAACTAAATAAATGTGCCATTACAGTGTATGAATCTCAAATAACAATGTACATGTATATATAAAAAAAGTATTGATGTAATACATCAGAGGATATATTATTAACAAAAAAGCAAAATATGAAAAAAAAATTTTTGTATTCTTTACTTACAATATTTCCAAGGATCCAGTGGTACCTGGCATTCAAAATCTGTGCCGAGGGGTTCTCTTGAGCCTTCAAAATAAAAACGTAGATAATGGTATTGTACAACGAAAATTTGGTATAAAATATGTTATTACCGCTAGCAATACAATCAATGTCAAACACTTACAAAGTCAATTGCTTCTACCATCAGAGTAGTAGAGTAGTTTTGACTTTCAACATCAACACTGTTCTCAAGCTATAAAAACGATTAACACATTATTATGCAAAATCTAGTCATACCGGGCGAGTCAAAAAAAGTGAAACCCAAACCCCCCAAATATATTTCATATTTAAAAAAATATGTAGCACCAAACATAATGATGATTGGAAAGCCGATTTCATACGCTACTTTTAGATGAAACAAATACTGAAATTGCTCAATCCGTTCAAAGAATATCACCATTTAAACGCAATGACCCTAAAACCTCTTTCGTCCAAAAATGCAGTTTAGTGTGTATTCTGTTTGGAATAACAAAGAAAATGACACAGAATACTGGTTTCAACAACTGTCAACAACTGTAGTACACAACATCTTTAATAACAACCCTGGTTAGGCAAACAATATGATTTAGAAAATCCACTTTTTTTTCATAAAAAGACGGGCCTTCAAAAGGACTTTGCTGAATATTTGTAACTTTTAAACTGAGGTTTTATTGCTGGTGATGTTTGAACACAATTGTGACGACGATTCTTGAAATCTAAAAGTAGCTTACAGCACATTATTTTTATTACAATATTTACTGTATTGATACTTTTTTGCAGCTGTTATAAAATCTTTGTCATAATTTATGTGTCTTACCCAGACTATGAATGCCTTAGCGTTGGCTTCTGAGGAACAGAAGAGGAAGAGGTTTCTTGAAGACTCGGCTTTGACCTTGCCGGCGAGCTCCATGTAGCCTTCGTGGTTGCCTCTCTCTCCGAGCTCGATGGCCGTGATATTCCACTCATTCACCCGCTGAATGTTCAGAACTTCCTGCAAGAACTCCAGGGCTATAGTTGGGGAAAAGAGTCACCATAAAGTCGTTGTTGTCCTTTGTTAAAATATCCAATGCTGTCTGTCTGTTGGTCGTTGTGTCGGTCGTGGTGTTTGTGTGGTGTTTGTCTGATGTCTGTGTGTCACTTTTTGTGTGTGTAAAAGGCCTTAGAAGTTCCTTCGTGCCTTTAAATTTAAGTAAATATAATGGCATCACATTTTTTTTATAAATAAAAATGAGGAAGGATTTTTGGCTAATGCGTGTTTGGGATTTTGATCGATCGACACAAACTTTGCCTTGACTGACAAGGAGTTTGACAGCTTGTCAGTAAAATCTTTCGGAATTCTTCTAAAAGAGGAGGGGACAACACATGAGTAAGTGTAATGATCTAGGTCGAATTTTAATAATACTGTTTACTTTCGAAACCACTTGTTTTCGTTAATTTTCATGGCAAAATGTAAACGTAATTAAATGAATACATGTAAATGAATAAATGAATAAATAAATAAATAAATAAGGGCAAGTAGAGTGTGCAAAACCTAAAACAATATCTTGCATAAAACTTGTAGAACAAAGGACACACAGAATTGTTCTTACAAGGAAAGATGAACATTGAAACATTTCAAGTTTTGTGTAATGAAAAAGGTTAATATCAACCATGGAAAAAAATCTGCCAGTTACTGTAAGATCAGATCTCGATATTTACTGAGGCAAGCGTTTAATTTCATACCAAAACGGGACTGACGTGATATGAATGTTTTAAATCGCAAACCAAATACTTAGGTAAAAGTGTCGTTTCAGGAAGGTTTAACCCTTCTATACAAACGCACATATTCTGTGCCAAGTTGTCCTTTTAGTCCCAATTAATCAAGTGACTGTTTTCAACAGTTAAGAGCTCCCAGCCTACATAAAGCATTGACTGGCTCTGGCTGTTTATGTAACTTGATACAGCTGTGTTTTGCCTGTGGGCGATCGATAAGACAGCTGTGACACCAGCTTCCTGCTTTTGTCTGTTGACTGAATTTGACTAGTCAGAGTGCTTGCTTAAAATATGATCTGACGGTTTGCGACTAGCCTGTGTTAAAGGCATGGTAGGGGAAGTGGATGGGATTATTGACTGTCTGTGAGTTTTCTTACCATTGCCACCATCGTGAACGATGATGAAGTTCCGCCACTCGAAGTACTCCAGGATGTCCACGAATAAGTTATTGGTGTCTTCGGGAGACGGGTGCATCTTGAAGGCGAGGGAGCCCGAGTCGTAGGATCCATGATCCAGGGAGAAGACAGGATTGGAGGCGTGGCTTGATATGCCTGCGATATCCTCGCACTCGGGGCACTTATCCTCCGGTAGGATCATAGCCGAGGGCCGCTCCCCACTGATGAGGTTGCAAACTGAGTGGGAAAGAGGTTGCGTTTTTGACAAGATGGCGGACACTTACAATTGAGGGGTCAGCCGAGCTCATGAATAGAAGTTAAACCCTCAACATATTAGAGAGTTCTGAGAGACATGAAATTGGGGAATTGAAGAAATATGGAAATGAACCTCTGGCCCGGACTTGGGGCTTCCAATTCTGAGCAGTTTGGATGCAATTGGGCCTGAAAGTGGCGCTATTTAGCCATGTTGTGCAGGGATCGTTTTTCAACATTGCTTCTTTCCGCTTTGGGGAAAAATAGGGGTCGTCTTCTTTCGGTGAGATTTTCTCGAAAAGTCAATGGTCAACTCACCAAAAATTGAAAAGAAAATTAAAGTTGACATGTCGATCATCATTTTTCTGTGCTGCCTGAACGCCTGTGAGTCTTTTTAGTATTTAAAAACGAACTTAGAAGTACGGGCATTTAGCACTGGTGTTCATAAAGGGAATTTTAATACAGGGGTGCATCCCGAGTGATTTTAGGGTGCAGACATGTAAATAGGTCCGAAATTGCCTACGCCGGCCACATTGAGGCATTTTGAGGGCCATGAACTTGAGGATTCGTAGAAAAAAATTAAAGAAGGGTGGAAGCCGTGCAGAGGAATGCATTTCTGTGAAATTTTGATAAAATCGGGCCCTAAAATGGTTTTATTTTGCAATGGAGCATAGGCGTCCACTTTCATAATGGCGATGGGCTTCAGGACAGCTTTAGGGGTGATCATCTTTAGATGGAATTTTCTCCCAAAAGTAAATGGTTAACCCAAAAAATAGAAATGAAAATTAAAGATGATGAAGTAAACTTTAATTTGATGTATGTCGCAAACACCTTGGAGAGTTTTGAGTATTTTAAAAAATAATTTAGACCTTTCTAAACAAAAATCTAAAAATACTGAAACGATTTCTTGACAGTTAACAAGTTTTCCATGCCTTTTTTTGGGGGGGGGGGGGTTGGGGGTTGGAGCGGGTGTATAATTTGCACAATCATAAAAATATCGGTCATACATTCCTAAAAAAAATCATAATTAACTTTATTTATCTTTAAATAGTTCATGAAATAAATTTTACACTGGAAAATATTTGTTGCAATATCAATTCCTCTGAAATGTATAAAAACAAGTATGAAACATCCCTTTTTGGTTAATATTTCTGCAAAGTGCAATTTTACAAATATTTAAAACGTTTCGTGCTTTTCCCGACAACACACTTTTCAGATTAGGGTTTGCCTCTTCAAATTGTAAACCCGAAATTCTGCTTTTTGAAAACATGTTGTGCATATAGTTTTCTCATTGTCTTACTGTAATATAATGACACAACAAAAATTCTGCTGACTTTTATGCTGAAGCAGATGTGAAACCGATGTTTCTGACGTGAATTACATCACAGTTTTGCTCATGAATATGGAAATTGGCATTAGCATACAAAAACCGCCCTTAAACTAGAGGGTTCATGCGATGAATTTTTCTCAGTAACACTTTTGTGCAGCTTTCTACTCATCATTATAAATGTATGAAAACCATTAGACATCCCTTTTTGGCTATGTTTTTTTGCAAACATTTTAATAATGTGCATGCTTTTCCGGACAATTGAAGGCGTTGTAGCTACAATGTCATTTCAGGAAGACACTGTACAGTTTTGTAGTGGTTTTCTGTTCAAATTGTGAATCCCAAATTTGCTCATTAAAAACATTTGTGAGAAAGTTTGCTCATTGGCTTACTGCCATGTACTGACACAACAACGAATCACCAAAGAAAAGAAAATTATTGACGGTAAAATATCCAATAGTCTAGCACGGTTTTTGTGTGTGCTGAAATAGCTGTAACATTGAGGTTTCTGCCCGTAATGACATCACAGTTTTGCTAAGAAAAAAAATTCACATTAGCATAAAAACCAAAAAGGCACCAAAATACCGTCCAAAA
The DNA here is from genome assembly GCA_029964075.1 of Patiria pectinifera. NCBI lineage: Eukaryota > Metazoa > Echinodermata > Asteroidea > Valvatida > Asterinidae > Patiria > Patiria pectinifera. The sequence continues at coordinate 5,104,974 of CM057129.1, read as the reverse complement.
TGGCAAAACGAAATTTGAAAATGAGGTAAAATGGGACAGAATGTTAAAAATTCCACTGCATGGGCCCTTTAAAAATGGCAATGAAGATTACAAATAAAGTTCAATGAACACAGTTAGATTTCAAGGACTGCATTAAAAAAAAAAGTCCATCACATTAGCCTTTTAATGTCGACCTGACCTTACACTCCAAACATTAATTCGATCAGTTTAAGATCAATTCACTAATCAAATTACGATAATCCTTGCTTGACGCATGCGCATCAACCCTTTCAGCCAACCACAAACATCCTCGATCCCAAGAGACTTACCATCATCCAAGGCAGAGAAGACGGAATTGGAGGTCTTGACGCCCTCGATGCCCGTGTACTCGATACTGTGCACCTCCGAGAGAATACTGGTGTTTCTGTTGATGTACTGGACGCCATCTTGGATGACCGATTTCACGTCTGTAGACTCAGTACCAAACAGCGCCGCTGTAGGGGTAGAAAGAACAAAAGACAGTTTGATCGGTGAAAAGAAAACTACTCTCTTTTTAATTTCCTGTTCCTTTTCCCCAACATTTTCACGGTCTAGCCAAATGCTAGTCAAAACAGCGCAAGGTTAGGCAAAAAAAAAAATATTCGGTCTCTGGTGAGACCAAAGTTCCGGAATTGACGCGGGGACGCGTTTTTTTTTTTTTTGGCTTTATTTTTTTTTCTCTTCAAGCTTGGATTGTACAGAAAAGATGGGGTACTATTTTGCTTTTTTGGTGTCCTCATGTACATTGGTGTCCTCCATAATTTGCCTTGGTGCTCTCGATCATTTGCCTTGGTGCAATTTCCCATTCCTTGGTGCTCTTTGGTAAAAAAAAAATGAGGAGGTGCGGCAATAAAGGGCGCTGTTCGAGCTATCGCGGAACATTTTGGGGAAAAAAAGATTGACGCGCATGATTAAAATCGACGCGCGCGCTGACCAGAGATCGACATATTTTTTTTTTTGGCCTTAGTCAAACTATTCCTTAACCTAACTCCCTACTGTCTTTTACTAACCAAGTCCGCCAAAATCTACCAATCACACTGCTTGGTACAGTCGCTTTCCTAGTTTCGGACAGCAATCATTATTCAGTCTGCTTTCGGCTCAATTAATCCACGAATTCAAGTGACATTGGTTACAAAGTTTACCTTGAATGATGGAGATACTACAAGATAATTTGCCAAATTTAAGCTCTTTTAATTTTGAGTTTGCTACGTCAAAAGTACCGATGCCCTTTTTCCCAGTTCCGGTGTCACATGAAAATCCGACTCCTATGAAAATCGGACCCCTTTTCCCTATTATTGGTTAATCGAATTTCATAGAAACGTAAATTCACGCTACACCGGATCGGTTTAATCAGATCCGAATCGAACAAATATTGCATCGCGCGAAAAAAAATTACGAGAAAATCATTGTTTGAGCCAGAACCACCCGGAATCACGCACATTTTCTGATAAAGCATTGTTTAACTTTTCGAAAAATAAGTCATTCGAGAGAATTCCACAGAGGTTTGAGTGAAGCTTTAAAAAAAAAATAGCTGAAAATTGCCGAACCTGCGAGCGCGTAGCGCGAAGACCTTACGGTCGGCGTGGGGTCCGGAGCCCGCCCAAGGGCCCAGGAAAATTTTTGGAGCATTTTACAGCCTTCAGGGCCAACTATTGGTCGAAAAATGTTTTGCAATTTTCGCATGATTTTAGGTTAACTTTTCCTTTATATAGGCTTGAAACTGCCTAAATGGCCAACTTGTACATAAAAACTGGGTTGAAATTGAGGTTTGTAGTGCGAGTCTGCCAAAGCCCCGCCCCGCAAAAAAAAATAAACTTCCTTTAATTCTAGCTCATACAATGCACATCGCATGTCCAGGCTTTTGGATTTTTCTGATGTGTCGCCTGATTTCTGCCCATGAACGATGTGTTCCATCCAAATCTATTTCCACTGTATTTGTAACTTGCTGGACTTTCCAGCAAACTCAAACGGAGAATTAACGTAAATGCTTTTGAAACTTTTGTCAGCAGCGCGACGTCGCAGCATTTGCACGATATGGATACCTTAAAATTTGGGACTCTCATACACAGTATTGAGAGTCCCAAATTTTCGGACTACTATTTCTTGTACCGTACATATCAACAAAGCCAACATACTTTTCCCACTTCGAGATTTGAACACCCTTCAAACAACAGAGACATCGTCTGGCATTACAAAAATCTAGATCTTATAATTTAGTCTGAATATTACTTTAGACACACGCAGTTCTAACTATCATAATTTCGGCATTTAATCATGTTACCTAGCAACGCCATGTGGGGATTACTCGAAAAACTAGGATAAAAACTCGTGAATGCAAAAGCAAGGGATCGCCTGAACATATTTATGGTCGGGATTTTTTGTTTGCGGAACTTTAGATTTTTTTGCAAGCAGCTTTTTCCTGACTCACAATGCGAAGAACAAAGTCACATGGGAAAGAATGTTGCATCGCGACGCCACTTAAGCATAACTTATCTCAATGAAGGTCAGTTATTACAAACATTTTGAAAGACATGAATCTGAGATGGAGAAACATTTCCAATTTTGTAAAAAAATACTTGACTCTTCATAGACTTTGTACACAATTAACGAACTGGTGTCTGAATGCTACGTTCTTTCCGATACACTTATATGAACCTTGCACTAATCGAGGATTTTAACATACGTAATCGGAGAGTCATCAGAACAATTCTCCCAAAACACATATTTGTTATGGTTTAAATTTAACAAGCAAAAAAAAAAAAAATAGCTTTAGGGTACAACCGATTTTAAATCACACGAAATAAAATAGGCCAGTTTATTTCATACACAGTTCTGAGACCGGAAAGACACTAAACAATTTGCGCTCTAGAACTCAGTTCGCAAAAACGAAAGTTATTTAACCATAGAGCAAAGAACAGCTTTCTCTATGGTTTAACTATAGTATAAAAGAAAATCGTTTTTGGTGAAGTGTGAAGAATAATAAAATCAGGAAATTTGTAATGCATACAAAAACAGGATGGGGACATTTTGTTGGATAAGTGCATCATTTCAAGGATGTCGGTTATTATTTTCTTTGACCAGGAAAACATGATACTAGCTTTAACTAGTGGACCCCCTATACGATCATGAAATGATCAAGTAAACTATTTGTAATGCAGATTATGATGAAAAATGATACAAACATAATTTCATTTGCTTTATAAAACTCCTCCGTTTTCATAGGTAGTACTACTATACTTGTAGTAGGCCTATTGATTCAGTCGCTCAACACAAAATTACAGGTCAATTTTCCTACAAACATGATAAATTTCTTACAAATGACTAATTATTGCATGAAATGTATACAACTTACAAGATGTTTCATGGAAAAAGGCATTTACGTATCAAATTCATGCACGCACAAAAATCGCACCCACCTCGACAAGGTATTTATTATGAAGTATATATGCATCATTAAAGTAGTAGGCCTATTTGATATTTTTTCAAGGAAAATGGCGGCATGTCGGTTGGAATTGTGCTCCTAAAATCCGCTGTGTGCACGTAAGCCTACACCAACCGCCCTAATTTGCATATAGATACACCTATTGTGAGCTGATCATTCGTGTGTGACCATGGTGTGACGGAGTAGCGCCGCGCAGTGCAACAGTACAGTGGGAGCAAGTCAGGTAGTTGACGAAAACAAAATGTCGGACGATAAAAATGCTTTTATGACATCAGAGTAGTGTAGCGAAAGGAGCCGTATTTATATTTCAAACAAAACAGTTCCATTTATTGATTTGTTTTAATTGAAACTACATGTTAAAAGTATTATATTTCACAAAAATTCAATCATTTTTTTCAATTAGAATTAAACGAACAAACATCACTAGTTGTCCACATTTCAAAATGGCCGATTTGTCTAATACAAGTGCGTCAACACCCGATTATAATATAGTCCCAATTAATATTGGAAAAAGGCAGATTTATTTGTTCATTTTTAGATGAAGTCTACTTACCAATGCTGACTACTCCCGCATCACCGCGGTGCACGTACAACTGCAACAGCACCACACTCCATAAGACTTTCACTGTTTGCGATAACATGATGGTTGCGAGTTCGCTTCAAAAAACCTCCCGATAAAATACAGCAACCCTTTTCAGGGCAAGAATTTGACGTAGAAATCACCGCAAGATCTTGGCGGATTCAAAGCGTTCCTTAGCGATGAAATTCAGTTCGTTAGGAGACGAATATCGTTCCGAAAATCCAACAGGATTTTCTTCACCTATTTGCCTCGTACGATTCCGATTGAGAAGGTCGATATAAAAAAAATACCTCACAGTACAGAAAGCCGGAGCCAGATCCTATTTCGTATTCACGGCGCGCTGCGTGCCAATAGCATGCGTAATATTCATGAGTAGGCGGGACGGACGCAACCATTGTGCTCACAGGGGTGGCAGGTGTGACTTGCATAATGAGGTCACGGTAGTTGCTTCGAAAATAGCCGTCGGTCATATACTGTACAATGTACATTTGTGTACATGTACATTGTACGGTCACTCATTGAACGTACCAAAATGACCCCCAAAATTGGTGGAATTCCCAAAGTATTAGTGGTTTCATTTTGTATCATTCCAGTAATTTATGAATCAAGTGTGAGTAAGAAACTCATGCTTTGGTGATAAAAGAATTTAATCATTCTCCCGTTCGTTTGTAAATTTATTTTATAAACTTTACAAGGAAATCTCCATTCTTTCTGGAACTTTGCGGTGGAATTATAGTAATCTATTGGCATCAAACCTCAGTCTCAGTCTGTTGGGTTTGCTTTGCCAAAGGGTAAATATTCTTTGAAAAGAATTTTGGTGCAAGGTTGTACCAGGGCCGTCGCTTGTTTTCAAATATTTCTGGTTAAGTTCAATAAGTTGCATTTTTATGTCTGTTTAATACTCAGGGCGTCATACAATCTCTTCTCAAAGGAGGGGGGGGGGGACGGGGGCGGACAATCCATGGAGGAATGATCCATCTATGTTTTTCTAGCTCCATGCTTTTGATCAGAAAAATGCTAGCGCGAAGCCCTTATGGCGTGGGGTTCGGGGCCCGCTGAAGGAATTTTGAACTCTGTGGTGCCGCGATCTGAGGCAATTTCTGACCACTTTAACCAATTTTTTTTTTAGTAAAAGATCATCATTTAACCATCATTTTCGAGTTGGGAGTCACTGAATCAGCTATTCTGAGCTACAGAATCATATAAAGGCTACAATATTTATTCGGGGACGAAAAAAAGTGTGTGTGTGTGTGTGGGGGGGGGGGGGCGCCAAACGATGTGATACCACAACTTTAAAAAGTGGGGAGGGGGTCGGGTCATGTCCCCCCCCCCCCCACCGATTGACGCAACAGTGATATTCAACCATGCGAAGTCAACTTGAAGAACATGACTCCAGCAGGACGAAAATAAAACGAGTTCCAAGAACATGATGGCGACATTTCCATACACTTTCTAAACTTTAATTTTCTTGTAAAGTTGTGGAGTGATATTTTTGTTCTTTTATCGAACTTGAAAAACTGATACGGGGCACATGGACAACTCGCCTGCGTCAAAGGGGCGGTTCGAATCGAATTTCAATGTTTTCATTTTTGTTTAAAAAAAAATCCGCTTTAACCATGGGCATAGCGAGGGGGGGGGGTGTCAAAATGACGAGGGGCGAAACATAATTATTACTGTTTATTTCATGTATATTTAACAAAATGGGCGTCAATTTGTCCACTCGGCCATTGATTTCTCCCTTAATTCGCTTTTGATGAGTGCTTGCCCACCATAATGGTGCAAAAAGAAGGAATCCCACTTTTGACAGCAATGTTCACCTATTTGTTGAGCATCTTTCAAACATTCAATTTAATGGAATTAAACTATTGTGACGAACAAAATGATTGTAAGTTATGTCTCTGAGATATGGTGGTTTAAAAATGTCATGTGCCAAACCCGTTTGTCCACGGACGGCTTTATTCCATCCGCTTGACTGAGCTCCAGAGCTTGATTTGAAGACGAAAAACACTGCACTAGACGTGGAAAATAGTGATTTTGGCGAATGGTATTTAAATTAGCATAATAACACCATTCTTGCGATTTTTAAAAAGATTTTTTCACCACGTATGGTTGAAGAGCTATACTTCACTATATACATTAAAAACATTTCAAATAAGTTAAGTATGTTAAAATTTCTAGTCAAAAGTGGGTTTCCTTCTTTTTGCACCACTCCGTAGGAAAAAAACTCCTATATAGCGACGCCCATGGTGTGTAACCCGTTGCGAAGTTCCTGGGGTGTGAAAGTTACAACAGATTTCGGCAAAGGTATAATTCTCTACCGCGTTCAATCCATCATTACCCTGCTTTCTCCCCTTGTACGGCGGCAGAGTAAATAAACACGTCCTAGGACTTGCAAAACAAACAAGTAAGTCACATCTGTTGACGGTAGCCCAGTAATAAAATGTTCACACGTCATAAATCACCCGGATATATGACGACTTGTGTCTTATTAGACATGGTTGAACGCTCCATGACCAACCGATTTGCCCTGGTACGGCTGATAGCGCTCAAGTATCTTGGTTTATCTTGGAGAAGCTACTAGTGTTACGCATTGGCAGATAACTTAATCACTACTAGAGGAAAATAGAATCAAATGTATGTAATTTAATTAAAGGCTTTCTTGAAGATGCCGTCGATAACTGCAGAAAAGAGCGGTGCGCGTAAATCCTAAATTTTGAAGGAATTAATTCAAAGAGCCCATGCAATGTAATATCTTTAATGCAATCCTTGAAAATGCATTCATTTTTCATTTTGCAATTTTCAGGGGTAATTTGGTGCCTGTCTGGTTGTTAAGCTAATGCCAATTTCCATATTCATGAGCAAATGCCAGATGATGATCATGATGTCATAATTCAGGTAGGTACCTCAATGTTGCAGCTATTTCAGCACAAAAAGTTGCCAGAATTTTGGATATTTTCCTGTCAAAACCCCTTAACTGTACAGTCTTCCTGAAATGACATCACAGCAACATCAGCGCCCTCAGTTGGCCGGAAAAGCATGAATAATTTTTAATGTTTAAAGAAGTGCACTTTTAGTTGACTAAAAAAAAAGTCAAATAGTTTCCATGCATTTAGTAGAAAGTTGCACAAAATATGTTCCTCATAAAAATTCGTTTGGAAAGAATGTTGCAACCTGACGCTGCTTTTTCCTTCATATATCATCTCAATGAAGGTCAGTAATTGCAAAAATGATAAGACGTGAATCTGGGACTGAGAAACATTTCCAATTTTGTTAGGAAATACTTAAAAAATATTGCCTTGACTCTTCATAGACTTTGTACACAACCGCGTTGCGTCAGGTTGCAACATTCTTTCCATTCGTTTCACGGCCCCTTTAAATAAGTTTTCTCTTCCTGAATTTTGGCATTTTCTTTACCATTAGTTGATGCATGTTCCACGGATCTACGTCTACCTTAATTCCATCATATTGCTACAAGTACAACCTTACATTTTCGGCACAAAACATTCCACTCGATAAACTACAATTCTCTAATAAAGGATCGTTCACTGACATAGTTGACAAATTCAGATGTTAACCATTTTCAATGATCCGAGCACTTCTTGCTTTTTCCCACAAAGTGAGGGGCATATTCTCATTTCCCCCTACTTAGTAATACTGCGCCTGGATTTCTTAGTCCCTTTTGAACCCATTTTTGTCGACCCATATCCCAAGGCCTTTCGTTCTTTTCATCCAGACATGATCCAGACAACAAACACGGGTCTTAAATATTACGTAATACTTTCAATATAGACAAAATCCCGCCAAAACCAACGGACAAATAATGAATATTCATTGCATAATCTTAGACACGCCCATAACAGGACAATAGAATTTTAGTAGGAAAGTAACAAAGTATTGGAAAGGGGTGGGCCAAATTAAGATCCTCCTTGTATTTTTGATAGATTGGGTCTTGAGAGCAAGATCCTGAACTCAACACGAAGCCTTTACTTGGTGTGTGGCTGTGTTTTGGGCATAATATTGTCACAAGAAATTGTTTCACTCGGTACATTCAAAACTTACAGGTTTTGACACATCGCCCCAGGGAAGGAAGCTATTGTACAAACAACATCCTTATTACGTCCGGGAGCTCCATGGGTGAATTAACCGTGGGACTACGGCCAACGGTGCAGGCGAATGAACACGGATTTTGAGAATCACGGAGATTTGAAAACAGACTCTGAATTTGACTAATCCTGTCCAGAGAATCTCTCAAAAATGAAGGACTTAGACCCTGATAGGATTAGGAACAAAAGGCAACATTGCCTTGTGGTATTTTAATGCCTGGAGAAACGGCCAGGTAATGAAAATGGCAGTTTGGTTTGTGACATGCGATAAAACTCTTTTGGAATTTGAGGTATTGAAATAGTGGTTTAAATTTAATTAACGAACTTGACAGCTACTTTTTCCTATGAAAACTGAGAACACAATTAGAATTTTCTACCAGCAAAAATACATTCTACAATTCTTTTATTTCAGTGAAAGACCTTTTTCAAATTCAAATATTTCAATGCTACGGGGCACACACATAGTACAGAAATGCTTTTAACAACTTCATAAATGTAAAGGCACTTTAGAAAACACAGAAATAATATTTACAAATGATACTAACATTTTAGATTATTTAATTGGCATGAATACAATATTCCTCACCTCGGCTCCAATTTTCTGTTTCGAAATTGGCAGTCAATTTAGAAGAGGGAAAAAATGAGCACCATTCATGTTTTTAAGAGAGGAACGTAAACTTTCTGGTTGTGAATCGAAGACAATTCTGAAACAAAGTCTTAGACACTTGTAACTCACAATTTCAAATGATCCTGTTCCAACATACCTTTTCACGGTGTGAACTTATAATCTGAAGATTTTGCAGTGCAAATTCGTTGCATGTTTATTTCATGTAATAAAATAACAAAAATGTACGATGAACAAATGTATTGACAATTCCTTATAGTGTGTAAGTACCCTCATTTGTAAAATTGTCATCATTAACAAATTATTCAAGATTGTATTTTTCTGTATTAAAATAAATTCTAGAACCCTGCATAAACAAGCAGTCTTCAGAGATGGAAACATTTTTTTTTTCATATCCTTAGTAAATTTCATCTGCGTAAAGGCAAGTTCTAATAAGGCCTTGAGTTGACAATTGGGAAAAGGTATTGAGGCACATTTGTCTGGAAACTTTAAAAAAGGACACACTTCTTTTCTCCACTTGGCCCCCAGCTAGCCTCCTTCTTAGCAACTCCTTGGCCTCATGTCTTCAGTTTGACATGACCTGCGCGTTGGTGGAGGATGGATGCGAATTGTGACGACTTCCTCCATTAACTAGGACCTTCAGACGAGAGAGGTGCTCCATAGCTCTGCAGAAAGAGAACAAACTGTATGATTAAATGAGGCAAAAGCCAGACCCAGGCCAATTTCACGGTGATGTTAACCTCAAAATGAGCCATTTCGGTATTTCATCCGGGATAATCGGACGCTCGTCGAAGGCGTATTCAAATGCACAAGATGATGGTCACATGACACTCGCACGTCAATTACGAGCAGAGTGGGCATGCGCGTAACATCGCGATTACAAGAAACTTCCATTTTATCCCTAATGACCTTTGACCTGGACTACGTCATCGAGATACCGAACTGGCTTTTTATGCTCAGCACAGAAACAATCTGCTTAGTAAAATAAGATAACCATTTAAACTGTCATGCGATGTATATTGCTTGTAACGGTTACTGCTCAATAGTCTGAAGGTTCGTTAATCCGAAGGTTCGTTAGTCCAAAGGTTCATTAGTCCGAAGGTTCAATAGTACGAAGATTCGTAAGTCCGAAGGATTGATAGTCCGAAGTGTTGTAAGGTTAAATAAATAGGGTAAGGTTTAATAATCTGAAGGTTCGAGAGTCGATACATAATAAGGTTCAATAATAGATGACACAATTCAATAGTTCAAATCGACAATTATATTAAACATTATTGTCAAATGTCAATGCAGACTATTGAACCTAGCGTGCTTTCTGATTAATGAAACTTGGGACTATTGAACCTTGTTTTCATTTCGGACTACTGAACCTTCGGGACGAATTAACATTATTCCAAATTCTGACTATCGAACCTCCGCAAAAATTAACCTTCGGATTATGGAACCCTTAAACTAATGCACCTTCGGACTATCCCATCAATGAAAGGCAATGACTATCGTGTCCTCATGAATATTCAGATCCAGATCCATAGCTGCCAGAATTTCATTGGCTGCTTTGTTGTGATGTAAGTTCTTGCCTTTAACCTGATTGGCTGAACTCAATGTGAGCTCAGTGTTTGTGTATTTCTGCGGATGTGTTAATGCACTGGTTACCTCTGGAGAGACTTTCCGCCTGGCGCTTCGTCAAAGTTGGTCCCACTCCCTGACGACGAGGTTGTGTCTTTGTCCGTCACCTGCTTCCTAGCATTTGCCAGTCCTACCGTATTCTATGAAAACATAAAAACAATCAATATTTAAAGCATAACAAGATGAGGCACAAATTCACCTGAAATTTGAGACTTTGAGTCAAGCTCTAAATGTCTTACCTCAAGAGGGGTTGGACAACATCGCACAACAGCAACTTCAAGTAGGGGCGTGCATTAACGGATAGTATGGAAACCGGGTAGTACGGGAACCGGGTAATGGATTGAACTCAAACACGGGTATCCGGGTAAAGAAACCCAATCCCGAAATCAAAACCTTGGAAGTTGCTGCATTCAATTTGTTCATAAAGGTCCGCACGATAATATCGTTGCGTCAGTGCAACAAGGTCGTATCTCCTAAAATGGCATGAACGACGCAAAATGCGAGTTTTAGAATGTCAAAAGGTCGTATCTTGCTTAAAATAACCCGGATGTACATGCAAAGTCAATGGACGTCGAGATACGACCTTGTTGCACGGAGCGTATTCGCGCGAGATACGACTTTGTTGCAGAATGGAGTTATGAACACAAAACACCAGTTTTAGAATGTCAAAAGGTCGTATCTCGCTTAAAATAACCCGGATGTACACGCAAAGTCAATGGACGTCGAGATACGACCTTGTTGCACGGAGCGTATTTGCGCGAGATACGACTTTGTTGCAGAATGGAGTTACGACCTTGTTGCACTGACGTGACGATATACTACCACATTGTGCATCAATGCAGCAAGATACATTCATGTAAGTGCGTTCCGTCAGCTTTGTAGCTTTTTTCAAGGGCGTCAGTTGCTTCTCAAAAGTTGGGAGGACATACCATGATCAGAACTACTGTGAGCGTGAAGCCCTAACAGCGTGGGGTTCAAGGCGGCCTGTGGTGCAATCCGAGGCAATTTCTGACCACGTTAAACATTTTTTTTTAGCAAGAGATCATCCTTTAAACAGCATTTTCGAGTGTGGAGTCACCAGGGGCATCAATCACTTCTCAAAAATAGGAGGACATACCTTGATCAGAACTAATGCGAGCGCGAAGCGTGCAGCCCTGATGCCGTGGGGTGCGGGGCCCGCTTTCATTGTCTGAGAAGTTACCAAGTAATTAGTAAAGTTGGTTACAGGTACCCAATCCCATAATCTGGAATACTAGGTTCGTGACATCAGCGTTTAGGTACTTGGGTACCCAGTTCAGAGTCACAGCCCTAACAAGTGTCATGAAGAAAGGTTCAAAGGGAATATACAACATTTGCAACATCGAAAAATAAATTTACCAAGTTTTTACGAAATACCTTACTAGGATGTTGGTAAATGACAGTCTAAAGCATCCTGTAAAATCATGGCCCCTGGTGTCAAGTCATTTTCAAGAAAATGGTATTTTTGTATACATTTCCAACGGTTGTCGGCCGACCACCGTTGGAAAAACCTAACTATTTTTCAACTACTGCTCCAAATTTACAATTTTTTTCAGTCCAAATTTTGTTTGCTATTGGTTACATGTTCATGAACGTTACGGGTGCAGGCCAGCTAGACTGGTTCCCTTACCTTACAATTTTCCGACATCTATAAATTGATCCATTTTATCTTTAGTGGAGTCAGGGAACCAGACTACTTAAACAATTTGGTATTTCTTGGTTTTTCAAGTATTTTCGAACACAAAACTTCAAACATGTCAGTTATACAATATTTGATCTATTATACTAGCCCCTCAAATAGTTCATTTCTGAAAATTACAACAAAAGCCAATGATGTGGTAAATAAAACATTTCATGGTTTTCCCACATTATTATGGATCACCTTAAGTCCTTACAAGTTTTAAACTTGGTGCATGGGTAGAATAACTTGATATAAACATACCCAAGAAATTTCATGACTGTAGGTTGAAGGGTTTTGTAATTATGGCTAATTAATGATTCATATGCACCCATGGTTATCTGCTTTGTGTACACTACATATTGGAGAAATTCATGGCTCGCAGCGTCAAAACAATTTTCGCTGTGTGGTAACCCATGGTCAGAATTTTATGTTTTTGGTATCAAAAGATGAGCAAGACTCGGCTAAAGAGTCAGGAAAGCTCGGGTCGGGACAAATTCTTTTTGCAAGGGTATCGCAGAAAAAGTTGAAGGGGGGGGGAGGGATTCCGCCCTACCCCCTGACCCTTTTAAGGTTACAAGGGTGAACTCAGTGTTCTGAAGTTCATTTGGCACTGAGATGGTAGAGTCTAGTATACCGACTTTTGGGTGTGGCCCACTATCTTCAACCTGAGAAAATTTGACATCGGTAGGCCAAAATAACATCCTTAAAACACCCTCATCTCATTTGGTCTGTCTTCTGTCAGTTTTCTTTGACATGTCTCTTAGGAATAAAATTACTAAGGCCAGCATCAATTGATGTCAGGCACTACAGATGTAGCAGCCGTTCCTCTTGGCAGGTGTCGCTGCAGAAGACCACTTAAGATTCCTGGGATTGTTTCAGATTACAGCTAATTGACCAGCTTGATCCTTGATCAATTTCCCAAGGTTGGCAAGACTTTTGGAGATGTCATGCAACAGGAGCTAGCGAGTGAACTTCACAGATTTGATGGAGATAACTTCAGTTTACACTATGCAGGGTGGTCCCAAAAAAACCCTGAATGGCATACTTCCACTGCCCTGAGATGCAAACCACATATAATGCATGGACAATCTTTTTAGAAAGAAAATGAAACCAAGATCGCCCGATTCGGTCCAGTAGTTTTTGTTCTAGAGCCTATTATGTGAAGCAAGGTGGGGGTACTTTATGTCCCAATCAGCACCCGGGAATTTGACTGACATTGTAATTGATAGAGGGATTGTTATGTAATAATACCCACATGAAAGAAGTGTGCTTCACAAAATAGGCTCTGCAGCAAAAACTACTGGACCGAATCGGGATATTTTGGCATCATAATTCTTCTGTAGGTATTCTCCATCTATTGGTACAGGTGGTTTGAGTCTCAAGGTAGTAGAAGTATGCGGTCTCTGTATTTGGACCCAAATTGCCAATATCACAAGTGTTACTAGCTTTCACCCCTGCCCCATATCCTAGCCCCATCATCTCCCCATAACTATGTTTCCAGCAGCCCACCACGGAAGATCTCTGGACCATGGAGTGTCATGGCCTAGCGGTTAAGAGCACGGCACCGGACTCATGCTCTGGTGTTTCAGAGGCAGCAGAATGTGGGTTTGAGCCGGGGTCTGGACACTTGGGAGGTTAAGGTACAAACAAAAAAAGAGGGACAATAGGGGGTCCCCTGACAGGGAACATGCATGGTGCTTTGTGCTCTTGAGCAAGGCACTTAACCATTATTGCTTTGTGCTTCGGATGGGACGTAAAGCCATAGGTCCTGTGTGTTGTGCAAGGCAATGCACGTAAAAGAACCAAGTAACTCTAATCGCTAGAAGGGGTTTGCCCTGGTGTTTCTGGCCTCCTGTTTTAACTCCCCTGCAGAGTATTTAGGAGAAGAACCAAGTATCAAGTGCCACTGAGCAGGGTACTACCACTTTTTACAATAATGAAACAAAACAAAGAGGTAAAATGATACCATTCATCGGAATGGGAGGGGAGGTTTCCCGAAGGGGCAGTCAAGATTTTTGTCAACGTATTTTTGGAAAAAAGCTTGACAGTAGGGTTACAGCCCTTTTATTTCAGTACCTACATGTACACTAGGCCACCAATCACACCACCGATTCAATACTTATTTTGTTTCTTCCTTGAGGGAACACAATAGGCAAAATATGGCAGGCCAGCTGTTTCAGTCATCAAAAACTAAAATGCCGTTGTAAATCAATGGCTCCCTGATGGAACAGAATGTAATCCCCGAATATGAATTTATGGGGCACACTTGTTTGGTTCTGGACGTGATGTTGTGATGGAGCAACAGGTTGCTTATTACATGGTGTCAAAGCACAGTAAGTTGGGCTTTTAGAATTTACAAGAAAAAGGTTGTTTTTAGGAGTTAAAACCTTAGACTAAGTTTCACTGTGAAATTTGTGTGTATAAAATGTACATTGCTCTGTTCAGAGGTGAATTTCTGTTGGATCTGAGGTGATTTTGGTGGTCATCACCTTCATGAAAATTGTCTTTAAGTAAAATTAAATCCATGGTCAATCCATGGTAACAAGCTGTGCTACATAACCATGTAGCATGGCCATGGTACAACACGCAAAACATGGTACAACACGCAAAACATGGTACAACGCGCACATGTATTAACCATGTAGCATGGCCATGGTCCATACCGCACTCCGCGTATTGCACTATTCTAAGATGCACGCGCCATTCCGTACAACACGCACATGTATTAAGATATAACCGCTGAAAAGTTCATGTACTGCGTGCGTGTTCAATCTTCAAAGTGGGCCAAGTTTGCTTGAAGATGAAGTCATTATCGTGCTCGTAGAATACGGAAAATGTAGTGCATCTGTGTCCAACAAGGCCGAACAGACACACTACATTATTCCGTGTTCCACTCGCGCTCTCGAGATAACTAAAATTGTAATACAAGACAAAGATACTGGTACCAGCTTTTAATTCCTCAGTTGCGTAACTTTTGTTACAAGTACTGGACTGCTATAATTTAATGCTATACCCTCTGTCGTACAAATGTCTAAGCAGTGTCCTGTGTTGAAACTCAAAAAGTCAACTTGAAACTTGAAAAGTCAACTCAAAATTCAAAAAGTCAACTCGAAAAGTCAACTCGAAAAGTCAACTAGAAACTTGAAAAGTCAACTCGATGCGCGAAAAGTCAACTCAAAACTCAAAAAGTTGACTTTAAACTCAATAAGTTAACTCAAAACTAAAAAAAAATCATCTCAAAACTCGAAAAGTCAACTCTACATTCAAAAAGTCAAATCCAAAAATCAACTCGAAACTCAAAAATTGAACTCCAAACTCGAAACTTGAAAAGTCAACTCGAAACTCGAAAATCAATCAATTTCAAACTCGACTTGAAATGTCAACGAGAAATTTGAAAAGTGAACTCAAAACTCGAAAAGTCAACTCGAAACTTGAAACTCAAAAGAAAAGAAACCCTCTTTCTACTCACGTATCCTGCATTGATTTCAATACGGGTAGGAGAAACCATGGAGAAACTATGGAGAAACTGTTCTATGAAACCATGGAGGAAGGAATCCTTAATGCTGAGGAATTCATACCTACCACTGATGTCAGCTGGTGTGAGCATGTGTTCCTTAGTCCTATCGGATAACCGGCTAATACCTAACTGTCCAGGGGGCAAAGCCTTATAGGTCAAAGTTCACACAGATCAACAACCCCCCCCCCCCAACACCCACACACATGGCATGCATGGAGGCTAAATCTGCTGCTCAGTACTCACTGCTTAAAGGGAAGATACAACATTTGCAAACATCAAAAAACGAAATGCTCAAATTATCGCAAATACCTTACTGGATTGTTAGGGAATGACAGTCTAAAGTATCCTGTACGATCTTGGCTCCTGGTATGCTGACATTTTCAAGAAACACTGTATTTTTCCAACGTTCATCGGCCGACCAGCGTTGGAGAAAAATGGCTTTTTTTCAAAAACAACTCCTAACTTTTCATATTGAGTTGTTCCGCATTTCCTTTGCAATTGATTACACACCTGTGAAGAGGTACAAGCCTGCTTGACTGATTCTTTGACCTGACAATTCCCCAAGTTCTATAAATTGTTCCGTTTCATCTAAAGAGGGGTCAGGGAACCAGACTTCAAGAACATGATTGGGTTTCTTGGTTTTTCCAGCATCTACAAGCCCAAAACGTGAAACAAGTCAGTTTAACAATATTTGCCATAACATACTAATCTTTCAAATCCATTTATTTCTGAAAATTGCAGCAAAAGCAAATGTTGTACATTCCCTTTAAAGAAAGACCCAGCAGTTGATGTGGGGGTACGTTTATATCAGCTGATGTGACAAGAACCTTTACCTTGGGGTACAATTGGATTTTGTGATTTGAAAGGCAAATTTGTGTACAGGAATGAATGAAGAATTTGTATGCTTGGATTTTGAAGTGGCAGTTGCACACCAACATGTATTGTTTTTTATGCAAGTGTTTTAAGAAATTTTAGGAGTCAAGTAAATTTTGTAAGTGCCTTTTTAATAACTGTACAATTAAGGATCTCATTCAAACTCAGGTTAACAGTTAAAATGCATGGCTTGCGACATAATTATTAGTTAGCACATACATTTTGCTGATAAATAGTTTTGGTTGAGCAGTTCCACGAAAGATTTGAGGTTTAAAAGGGAATGTAAAACATTTGCTTTTGCTGCAATTTTCTGAAATAAATGGATTAGGAGGATTATTATGTTACAGCAAATATTGTTAAACTGACTTGTTTCACTTTTTGGGCTTGTAGATGCTGGAAAAACCAAGAAAACCTATCATGTTCTTGTAGTCTGGTTCCCTAGCTGACCCCACTTAATATGAAACAGAGCAATTTATAGACTTTGAGGTATAAGGTCAAAGAATCACTCTAGCAGGCTTGTACCCCTTCCCAGGTGTGTAATCAATTGCAAAGAAAACGCGGAATAACTAAATATGAAAATTAGGAGCAGTTTTTGAAAAAAGCCAGTTTTCTCCAAATCTGGTCGGCCGACCAGCGTTGGCAAAATACCATTTTTCTTGAAAATGTCAGCACACCAGGAGTCACGATTTTACAGGATGCTTTAGACTGTCATTCCCTAACAATCCAGTAAGGTATTTCGTGATAATTTGATCATTTCGTTTTTTGATGTTTGCAAATGTTGTATCTTCCCTTTAAGGACTCAAAAACTGCAAAGAGAGACAAGTCTTAAAATGAGACTGCTTGTAAAACTCCTTTCCAGTTTCAAACACAAAACCTCAGAGTCAGATACACACAAATCTCAACCAGGTGACGTCTGGATGATTGACTAACTCATGAATACAGTTGCTTCTCCTCAAGAAACAACCAAGGCCAGGGATTTGATAAGAAAACATCACCAGGAAGCTGGTTAAATGTGTATCTCCAACTGCCAGGCACACATACCAGTATACTGGATCTGGTACACGGTACCCTGTGGAGACATGTGCATTATAGGGAACAAAAGATTGTATATGTCTCCACAGGGCAATTTCTATAGGTGGATACGTCTCCACAAGGTTATCATGAAATAGCTCAAAAACTAGGAATTTCCAAGGTGGGTTGATGTGTCCCAAATTGAAGTATTTTATGTAAGGGATATTAAGTCCCAATTTCAGCCCAGGAAATTAATTCTGGTTAAAATAGGAGCATTTTGAAACTACACTTTCAAACTCGAAAGAACAAAGAAATTACTCCACAAGGATACAAATTCATAGGTACATGTACTAAATGTCAACAAAAATGTTGGGTTTTTTAACCTAAATAACTCTGTTGTTCTATGGAAATACACCAAAATTTCAGATCATTTAAACAAGGTATGACACATTTTATGGAGCGAGTTTCATCAGATTTGTGCAAGAGGGTGAGATTTAAACGCCATACGAAAAAAACATACTCACTTTCAGAATGTCGATAGAGCGCTGGAGACGGTTGCGGAAGGCGTATGCTGCGGCCGAACGCTTCTGAAGGAATGCAGGATCACCCCTGATGTCATTGCACACCTCCTTGACCGTGTGTTGCGCCAAACGATCGAGAAGGTGTGCAATGACATCAGGGGTGATCCTGCATTCCTTCAGAAACTTGCAGCCGTTGCACATGCCTTCTGCCACCGTCTCCAGCACTGTATCAATATTGGAGGACGCCAAGTCGAAAGTGGCAGATTCTGAAAGTGAGGATATTTTTCTATGGCGTTTAAATCTCACCCTAGCTCCAGCACAAAGCTGATGAAACTCGCTCGGTAAAGTTTGTCATGCCTAATGTTTACATGATCTGAAATTTTGGTTAACTCCCTAGGCCTTTTTTACTAGGATGTAGCCTCAATCCTGCAAAATCCTCCTATAGGCCTCACGGAAAAATAGCATACAGCCTCAATCCTGCTAATTCCTCCATTACTTCTTTAATAAGGTCCCTGGAGGGGTGACCACTGCCTGAATCCTGCAAAATCCTGCGGCAGTGACTGTCAATATGTTTAGGCTTGGCCAGTGACATCCTGGAGCAGTACAGAGGATTTCAAGCATAATCCAGGTCTATATTTATGCATGGCTAAGCAAAAACAACACAAGGTCCGGCCCATGACCTTGACAAAGTGCATCCTACGAAATCAGTGACGCACTTTTGCCATGTAACATCAATCCTCCAAATTCCTCCACTTTGGCAAAGAGGATTTTGAAGGATTCAGGGCGGTTAGGGTTAGTGAACAACAGAGTTATATAGGATCAAAAGTGGGACTTTTTTTCACACATAGTACATGTACAGCTTGTAAACAAGTTCCTATCAGGGAAGTTTTTGATGCCAATATCTCAAGAGGCACAAAAAGATGAGATGGGTTGTGAGAATGAAACACATTTCCTCCAGTTACGGAATTCTGGAATAACTCAAACTTCCTCCAAATACAATGTGTGGCCACTTGCAGAGCTGAAATCCAATGCCAAGGCTAAAGCAAAGGGTTTCAATCTCTGGGGATTGATTTCAACTAGGAGCTAATGGAAACGAATCAAACACTGGAGTCAAATGAAACAGGTTCCAAACCAGACAACCGTGACCATGAATAGGCCTCTTGTACTAGTGTGGCTTTGTTTAGATACAATCTCCTTACAAGTCAAGCATGCCTGTATTACGTTCTTGTCTCTCACCACCAAAGTGGAATGCGGTGAACTCAGACCACCTCACCACAACTTGGAAACTATAACACTCCAGCACAAATTGCTGATAAGGTTTCTAGACTGACAAAAACCATTATCCCCAGAGGAGAAATGTACATGTACAAGGTAAATTTTTGGACCAAAATTTTAAAACGCCATGCAAGCATTATCAGATCAAGCATCATTTGCAAACAAAACTACCAAATTATTATGAAATACCTCACTTGACTGTGAGTAATATAATAGTCTCCAGTGGTATGTTCCCCAAAATCCTTAGGGTTAGGGTAAGCGTTAGGGTTAGGGTAAGATGGTTAGGGTTAGGGAACATAGGTATTGGGGAACATAGGTATGCACCGTCTCAAGCATAGTGTGAAATCATGGCACCTAGAATTTTTGTATCCATTTCCAACAATGGTCGGCCAACCAGCGTTGGACAAAAACTGACTTATATTTCACATACTTCCCCCAATAAATTGCTCTGTTTTGTCTAAAGTAGGGTCAGGAAACCAGACTATAAGAACATCTCTAGCTTTTTCTTGGTTTTTCCAGCATCTGTGAACTCAAAACTCTAAAGTGGTCAGTGTAACAATATTTGCTGTAAAATACTAACCCCCAAATCCATCCATTTCTGAAAATTGAAAGCAAAAGCACATGTTGTACAGTATATTACCTTTATGGGGCCAGATATATTCACTTTAAAGCTTTCAATTTCTGTCTCACTCTCAGTCTTTCATTGGATTTTTTTGTGTGCATTCCTAACAGAAACTTCTCAAAAGCAAGACTACTTTTTTTTCTACTGATTTCTGAAAGCTGTTTCCCTATGTTGTTGGCATGAGCATGGGCGAACAACATGAAACTTCGTACATATGTACATTGTACATGTACATGTACATGTATTAACTAACAGAAAGATTGGGGTGGTCTTTAGTTCAAGAACCCTGCTGACAAAAATAACACAGACGGGCAATTCGAGCGGTTAATACCATGGTTCTATCCAATAACACTGCCATTGACTGGGACCATTCAACCATATAAGCACCAGACTCACGTGTCCGTTTTTGAAGAATTTCCTCATGCTGTGGTTTCCCAGTGAGGCGTAATTTACATTTGACCTTTAGAAAGTCTTCCAATTAAAGAAAAATAATTTATAATCTCACAACACCCATTCCATATCTTGGGATCTCTATACTTAAAGGGAAGATGCAACATTTGCAAACATCAAAGAACGGAATGATCAAATTATCACGTAATACCTTACTGAATTGTTGGGGAATGACAGTCTAAAGCATCCTTTAAAACCGTGGCTCCTGGTGTGCTGTCATTTTCAAGAAAAACTGTATTTTTCCAACACTGGTCAGCCGACCAGCATTGGAGAAAACTGGCTTTTTTCAAAAACTGTTCCTACTCTTTCATATTTAGTTATTCTGACTTTTCTTTGCAATTGATTACACACCTGTGAAGGGGTTCAAGCCTGCTAGACTGATTCCCTGACCTTACAGTTCCCCAAAGTGTATTAATTGCTCCGTTTTATCTTAAGTGGGGTCAGGGAACAAGACTTTACAGAATATGATAGGTTTTCTTGGTTTTTCCAGCATCTACAAGCCCAAAATGTGAATTAAGTCAGTTTAACAATATTTTCTATAACAACTAATCCTCCAAATCCATTTATTTCTGAAAATTGCCATTCCCTTTAAGCCTGGTGCACCAATAAATGGGCGTTAATCGCTTCTCATAAGAGGGGGGGGGGGTTGCATATCTTGATTAGAATAATGCGAGCACGAAGTGCAAAGCCACAAAAGCACCGTTCAGGGCCCACTTAAGGGCTTCGGATAATTTTGGGTTCTAGATGTTCTTTGGTGAGATGTGAGGTAATTTTTTTATCACTTTAACTAACTTTTTTGAGTAAAAGATCATCATTTAAACATTGTTTTCAGGTTAGGAGAAGCTATTCTAAGCTATAGATTCAAATGAAGGCTACACTTTTTTATTCAGGGACCGGGGGAGGGTGGAACACAAACGATATGATATCTCAACTTAACAATTGGAGGGGGGGGGGACACATGTCCCTTCTGTCCCCCACCGATCAACCCCTACAAATGTATGTCCAAAAACATCACTCCCATATCTACAACAGGAAACAAAGTCATCGCTCACGAATAAGAGAAAAAGTGCAACAAAAAAATCTTCCCTAACGGTTTTCCAATAGGCCTTTTCCAATAGGCCTTTTCCATTCTAGACCTAGAAGAAATTCAGTAGCGGTCAGGTCAATTTGGAGGGGCTCGAACAAACAGGCAATGAAATCATTGTTTGCGCTGTCAAACTCACCGAGCTCGACACACAATGGACTTCTCTTGTGGAATTATTTTTATTTAACCCTGAAGCATGTGAACTCGCCAGGATTCCTTTGTGCAAGAATTACAATACACCTTGCCAAACATGAGGGTAATATAAAGAAGTAAAGGAATGCGAAAACAGGTGCACAATGAACAGATTTTGGCAGTCGCCCAAAACGAAACTCTACAAATTTTCTGCCTGGTTAACTTGAGAAACTGCCAAACCAGTTATTCATGCTCAAAATTTTTATTTTCTTTACCAGGGAACATACAAGGACACATTTGTAAAAACTTAAATTTAAATGGAAAAATATATCAGCTAATTTGTTAACTGCAAATCAAATTGGCAAGATACCACATTTCATAGTTGAATTTGCATATATACCGGTATCTACATAAACTGTGATAGAACTTAATAAAAACTAATAGGCTGGATCCATCTTTCGTTTCTTCTGGGCTAATATTTGTTCAGCACTGTGTTTTAAAGGTATTTTACAACATTGTTATTTTTAGGGAAAGAATGTTGCAACCTGACGCCACTTTTTTCTTCATATACCACCAATTAAGGTCAGTCATTTCAAAAATGTTGAAAAGATGTGAAAATGAGACTGAGAGAAATTTCCAATTTTGCAAGGAAATATAGGCCTATATATAACGGTAAGTGTAGGCCTACACTTTTGAATTTTCTTGACTCTCCATAGACTTTGCACACAACTGCTGATGAAGTGGTGTCAGGATGTTAACATTCCTTCCATTTTCAGAAATGCATGGATTTTTGGGCTTATGGTTTTATAGCAAATATTGTGACACTGACCTATTAAGAGTTTAATTATGTTCATAGATGCCGGAAAATTAAAAAGTGCTGTTCTTGTAGTCTGGTTCCCTGACCCTACTTCACACGAAATAAAGAGAGCTATTTAGAGACGTCGGGTAATGTCAGGCCAGGGAACCAGACACAGATGTGTAACTGATTGCAAACATAATGTTGACTACTAAATGTACTGATCAGGGATAATGAAAAAAAGTCAGTTTTTCCAACGATGGTCGACCGACTATATAGTTAAAGGACACTAAAACTGACACTCAACTTGATTAGTTTTTACATATGTCAAGTTTGATTTTAACTTAAAGTATGGCATTTTTCAGCTTGTTCTTGCAATTATAGACTCAGGTTTTTGACTAAAAAAACTGACTGAGAATCACAATCGCCAGTCACACATACACTTTTCAAAACTGGGACAAAAAGTTGAGAAAAAAAAATTCAAAAAAAAATTGGGTAACCTAGACCATTACTCAATATTTGTTTTGACTTTGGCAACTGCTCAACAACAAACAACCATTCCATTCCATTCCATGGAAATATAACCGTCATAAATCACTCACACATTTCTTTGTAATCACTTCAAAAACAGCCATACTCTTGTGTTGATTTGTAACTCCTTTATCCCCCCCCCCCCCAACAGAAAAAAAAAGAAAATAGTTCCGAACTGTATTCAAGCATTCCTTTTGGGGTTAAAAATTCTGGAAAGTCCTAGAATAAATTGCACAACATCCCACAATCCTGGGGCAAGGTTTCGCTTTGTCATTACATATGACCATTATCAAAGGTATTTTTACTGGTTTTTCCCTTCAACAGGTTTTATTCACATTCAAATGAGCCTCCATAAAAAGCACTGTTATTTGAAGGGATAATAGATTTCAAAAGGGATGGTTAGGCATGAATAATTCATGACCTCTGCCCCTCTTTCCACTGGACCTCTGCATATTTAATGAAGCAGGGGAGTCCAGCAACAAAATCATGACTAAGGAACAGAGCATGATACATGTACATGTACATGTATTGGTACATCATGGTACTGACTACTGAGGTACTATTTTCGCTCCAAAACTTTGCCAATAAATTCTTCAAAAATAGAAACATTCAATATGTTGAGATTAATTTGAAAACAAAACGCATTAAAATTTGACTTCGGGTGGGCAACACTGTTCAAAATTTTTAATCAAACGTTGGAAGGTTTTGTTACGCCAAATAAAAACTATAAAAAGACTTTCCTCGCCAAGTTTAGCTTCGACCCCAACTTTTCAAAATTAATGACCCCCTAAAAAGGATGATCAAAACTTTTGGTTTTAAACTTCCTGAATATGGCAAAATTTGGCGGAGAAATGTGAAATTTGTTACACTAAATAAAAAATATAAAACAAGTTTCCTTGCCAAGTTTAGTTTGACCCCAACTTTTTCAAAATAATGAACCCCGCCCCCTTAAAAAGGCTGATCAAAACTTTTGGCTTAAAACTTCCTGAATATGGCAAAATTTGGCAGAGAAATGTGAAGGAAAAAAAAAAAAACCAATCACTTCAAAATTTAACCCCCCCCCCAAAAAAAAATAACTTAAACATTTTTACAGTGTATTAATGCTCCAGAGATAACAACTATGTAGCACCACATGAAGAAATCGCATACAGTAAATCATGAATCAGTTATTAAAAATTGTCCATGCCAAATAAGAAATTTATCGCTCCCAGGAGGAAAAAGAATCTGATGCAAAAAAATGTTCCAAATAGTTTGGGAGAAAAAAAAATACAAAGATCCGACATACATGTTACAGCTGTGAAGTTGCCTAATAACTAGTGAGTGACTTTTAATAAGCACCACAGGGAAAGTGGAGGGGTGATTATTTTTTTTTGGTTCCCCAAGTGTCGACCCTCTACCCCATAATCTATGGCTCTGTCATCGATCTAGATATCACCATGGTGACATCATAGCAACACTACCAGTTTCCTTAGCCTGCAATGACAGATGGCTGGTCTAAATTAGCTGGGTTTTGTGGCCTGATTTTGAGAGGGTGTTCCACCTTTTATCCCTTGGGGGTGGGGATGGGGGTGGGAGGTGGAAGTGCGGGTGAGTGGTGGGGGGTGGGAGGGTGGGGGGGGCTGGGTAGCTCCAGTTCACCTAGTGACCTGACAGGGATAAGTGGGGTAACCTGAAGGTGAAGGAAGGGCCCCATGGCACTGCTAAACTCATGGGCTTTTTTTTTAGGTAAAAAACTCGAAAATAGTAATGTTTTCAAAGTTGCTTGAGTGGGGAAAAGGTTTTAAAATCATTATATATAAATGGGTATTTTTGGGGGTTGGGGTTGGGGTTGGAGATGTTGCCATGTGGTTTGGTTAAAGGGGCACTAGGTCCTGAAATCCCTGAAAATTTTATGTTTTTGATTGTTTACTTAGCCTATTTCAAACATCTGGTTGAAAGGCAGAGTTGTAATGACTCGAGTCAATGACTCGACTCGAGTCCGACTCGAGTCACTTTTTTTGGCGACTCGACTCGACTCGAGTCCCGACGGGTAAATGACTCGACTCGACTCGAGTCACTGCGAGCAAATGACTCGACTCGACTCGAGTCCCTCATCAGAATGACTCGACTCGACTCGAGGAAGGCTAATAAGACTCGAGTCCCAAAAAATAAAAGCAAAACTTATTTGCGAAAAATATTTGCAATGACTTACGCCGCGCCGTTCGCGTTGCCAGTTTTTGTTCACGTCACGTTAATGTTCGCGAATAATGTACGTTCATATACTGCGGCCGTCTGATTTCCTTCCTCCATAATGATACAACAAACATACACCGTGTCGCGGACTCCCACCTTGTGGTTCTATAGCATGTAATGCTAAACCCGGAACCAGACTTAAAACGCATTTCTCAATCCGTGGTTTCATCATTGGTTTCGGGCGATTTTGAAGTTCTTGGTGGAACGCTGGCTAAATTTATGTCCCGATTTCACAAAACAAATGGATACGGACGGGCCCACCTTTAAATAATCAGAAACAGTTTTGTATAATGCAATTAGGTTTTGACGTTGTCAGCGATCAGCGAACAACAAAATCTAGACCCGAAGCCAAACCAGTTATAAGTCCGAAGTTTCACATCTTCTTATCTGTGACGTGAGCTAGCAATGGAAACTGTTGGTTGGGTACCATACAGCATACTTTATGTCTTTGGATTTTCGTAATAGACTGGTGCCTTGTATTTCTCTCTTGTGTTTGTTGCTTTTTATTGTAATTTATTATATAGTGTTCAAATATTTGTGACTCGAATTGACTCGAGCTAAATACTTGACTCGACTCGACTCGACCACACTCTGTGACTCGACTCGACTCGACTCGACCTTGTTGACCTAATGACTCGACTCGACTCGAGTCACTTCTTTAAAATGACTCGACTCGACTCGAGTCACAAAAATCAGTGACTCGTTACAACTCTGTTGAAAGGAAACCAACCTAATGTCTCACCGTTCCCGAGAAAAGACGGAAAAAACCTGGTTGTTTACATCGGACACAACGGAGTACGAATACGTTTTTCGTGTCGTTCTCAGTGTACGATATACACGTTGTGTGTCTCGGGAACAGCGGTGACCAATCACCAATGCAAAAAAATATGGTTTCTTCAACGTCCGCAAAAGGCGAACACTTTACGAATGAAATCACAACTAGCATCAAAACAGCTTGAATTTATGGGGTCGCAAAAGCATGAAAAGTGGACCCCGAAATTTGTTTTCGCACGCATAGGCCCTAATACAGGAAAAACACAAAAACGCCCAGTTTTTAAAGGATAGTTGTAAAGTAAAGTAAAGGGGACGAACCTGTGTTAACAATAACAGGAACGGAGTGCCCATCTCTCTTTCGTTAGCGATTGGGCCAGACTCATATGCTGCTGTGGGCCACACCTCCTCCACAGCGAGTCTGTTACCTTCCCAGCATTGAACAATGCCGGTACCCATTTAACACCTGGGTTGAGAGGAGTAATTGAGGTAAAGCGCCTTACTCAAGGGCACAACACGCATGGCCACGGTGGCCGGCTTGAACCCACAACCTCCCGATCACGAATCCTGTGCTCCACCGCTAGACCACACCTGATAGTTGTGTGGATGTTTATACCCTACTTTTAAAGGTTCTTTCCGATTAACATCATCTCGTTCAAAGCGCGATTTGTAGCCCAATTGGGCTGTTCCAGGACGCAGTGTCCCTTTAATGCTGTCCATATTGCCAACCTCTCTGACACCATACCCCTACTCACTCCAATCATAGCCCCAATGACCCTCAAAACATTCTGCCAAAGAGGACCCCCCCCCTCAACCACCGATCCATAACAGCCTCCAACGTCCAGGTTAATGCCCACGACCCAACAACCAGCTGCCTTTTATTACAAAGTGACACAAAAGTCAAGACATCAAGGCAATAAGGGTTGGAGAGAGTTTATGACCAAACCACTTTAGGAAAGAATGGCCGAGAGTGATTGAGTTATGAGGGATATGAAGAAGGGGGGGGGGCATAAAGTGCTAAAACAGACCCATGATGGAGCACCAGAAAGAGGTTGGTATGAGGGCAAGGATGATGACTTTTTGTTTCTGGCGAAAGTGAAACCCATTTGTAGAGGGTCACAGACCTTATTTCATTCAAAAATAACACCATAATGTAGGGCAGGGTTCATGACAGAAAGGTGGACCTTTTTTTGTACATACACTTTTTGTGTGAAGAATTCTGGAATCGAGAAATTTCAAGAAAGTTTACAAAAATTTCTGCAATTTGATCTGGTCATTGGCTGGTGGCACTGCAAGCTTCATTAGGCTCAGCCTCAGAAACTGAGGTTTGAGAAAATACATTGGGCTCGGTACTACAGGGTTCATGACAGAAAGTGGACCTTATTTGTACATCCACTTTTTTGTGTGAAGAATTCTGGAGTTGAGAAATTTCAAGAAAGTTTACAAAAATTGCTGCATTTTGATCTGGTAATTGGCTGCTGGCACTACATGCTTCATTAGGCTCAGCCTCAGAAACGGAGTTACGAGAAAATGATTAGATTGGGCTCGCTACTCAATAGGACTGGGTTCATGATAGGTGGACCTTTTTGTACATCTACTTTTTTTGTGTGAAGAATTCTTAAGTTGAGAAATTTCAAGAAATTTTACAAAGAAAATGTCTGCAATTTGATTTTTAACAACTCTCGTAACAAGTTGTTTGATCACCCATGGTAGGCATATGTTGTTGAATCGAAATGTATGTGGTTGTTTTAAGGAAACATACAGTACAACATTTGTTTTTGCTGTAATTTTCAGAAATGGATTGGATTTGGGGGATTAGGCCCCCCCAAAAATCATTCTGCTTCCGATTACATGGCATTCGAAAATAGAGTTAGGTAGGTAGGGATTTATTTCTTTTAGCAATTTTTTGTGTACAATCATATGGAGGGGTCTGCATGTAGTCAAGGGTAATTTTAAGTTAGTTATTGATGGTTTTTGGTGTTTTTTTTTCTCTTTTTTCCCATAAAAAAATTAGGGTAGGGGCTGTCAGAATAGTTAGGTAGGGAAACCGGAAGCAGAACTTTGGGGGGGGGGGGCCTTAGTATTTTATAGCAAATATTGTTACACTGACTTGTTTGAAGTTTTGTGTTCGTAGATGCTGAAAAAACCAAGAAACACAATCATGTTCTTGTAGTCTGGTTTCCTGACCCCACTTAAATTGAAATGCAGCAATTTATAGATGTCCGGAATTGTAAGGCCGGGGAACCAGTCTAGAAGGCTTTACCCGTTCAAAGGTGTGTAATTGATTGCAAACAAAATTCAGACTACATTTTGGGGGCAGTAGGCCTATTTGAAAAAAAAAGCCATTTTTTTTCTAATGTTTGTCTGCCGACCAGCTTTGGAAATTGATACAAAAATACCACTTTTCTTGACAATGTCAGCACACCAGGCGCCACGATTTTAAAGGATGCTTTAGACTGTCTTTCACTAACAGTGCAGTAAGATATTTCACAACATTTTCATAGTTTTGTGTTTTAGATGTTTGCAAATGTTGTATATTCCCTTTAAAAAGAAACGACAACAACATTTTTAAAAGTTTTTTTATCCAACCTTCTTGACACCCCTCTCCGCCATGGCAATTCTAGTGCAACTATGAGGCCTTATCGAAAAGATTTAAGATAAATTGAAAAGAAAAATAATGTTTATTTAAAATTGCTATGGTCCAATATTATTGCCAATATTCTGTTTGATTCCCCCAATAAAATTCTGTAGCCCCACATCTCGACCGTGGAAATAATACATTTCACTCCCCCCCCCCCAAAAAAACCTAAAAATGACAGTTTTCCTCAACATAATTCATAATAATGGAGCTAGTACAATATCCACCCAAAATATTTCAACCATGACTCATCATTGCACGACCCACGGCACTTTCACAGTATGTTTCGAACAAAGCGATGCTGTTATTTATAATTTCTCGGAACGGATTAGCATAATGGAATATGGTGGCAACATGTACCAGTCAATGCTAGAATTCAACAGGTACATGGATAGTACCAGCATCAAAAGTCCATCCAATAAAATACCAGGTGTTTTGTAAGAACTGCATGACGTCATGTCGGCACAATCACAAAATATGGCAGACATCACGTAAAATATTTGAACTGCCAACAAACAAATTACCCAAAACTATACATTCGCTATTTAACAAAAGCTCGGATATCCATTCTCATAATACAAGGTCAGCCTCAAACTTTCATCTCCATAAAGCTAGAACATCTCTTTACTTATCGACTCTCAGAAACCAAGGACCTCTATTGTGGAACCACCTCAAACCAATGCCTATCTTTAGATCAATGAAGCACTTCAAAAACTACATGAAAACGTTGCTACTGACAAATTATACTGATAATTAAGTATCCCAGTAAATTGTATATTCATGTCATCTCACAGATTGTTGAAAAATATAGTATTGTTTTATAATTCCTTGGCCACTTTTTGCTTCTTTGCCCCTTCCTCCCTTACCTGTTTTGTAATTAATTAATTGATTTATTTCTTGTAATGTATGGACGTACGAAAGTACTGTGTAGGCCTATGTATATTCATGCTAATGTGAATATTTTTGGTGTTAATTTTATTCAGCCTATTGTATGTACATATTAATTTATTAAGTAAACTTAATTTGTAATTACGGGTTCCAGGTCTTGTACAAGCATATGCTTTTTACCTGGATCCCTCGTATCATTGTTTGTTATTCTTTATATAGTTTTCTGTTTATTATGTTGTTTGTGCTATGATATGGGGAAAAAAAAACATAACCATAACCATAACCAAATAGAGAATCGTTGCCTATATGGTGTCCCCCAAAAAAGTTGTGCAAGCAGATTTTATCCTTTAATTTCTCAAAACTACTTAACATGAGCGTTTCTTCTTGATGGGGCATATTAATTATACTCTTGTGTATAATCAGTGAAAATGCCATGGAAATTCGTTCATGCAAACCAGAGATCTAACAGATCGTAAAAGGCTATATATTTTCACCCATTCACATGGGATTTACACAGTGCATCAGATTGTCATGGGCTATGAAGCCCGGGAAGGGACAGGGTGGAATCTTTTTTTTGTAATTTGCTAATTCGTTCCCACAAATTGCTAACTCGTTCCCATGAATTACTAATTCGTTCTCACAAATTGCTAACTCTTTCGCACGAATTGCTATTTCGTTCACACGAATTGCTATTTCGTTTGCACGAATTGTTAATTCGTTCCCACGAATTGCTATTTCGTTCGCACGATTTCCTAATTCGTGGGAACGAATTGCTAACTCGTGCATCCGGGAACGAATTAGCAATTTGTGGGAATGAATTAGCAATTCGTGGGAACGAAATAGCAATTAGTGCGAACGAAATAGTAATTCGTGCAAATGAGTTAGCAATTCGTGCGCACGAATTAGCAATTCCTGCGCACGAATTAGCAATTCGTGCGAACGAATTAGTAATTCGTGGGAACGAATTAACAAATTACAAAACAAAATTCCACCCTGTCCCTTCCCGGGCTTCATAATGGGCCCTTTCACTCTGATGTAAATTAAGTTAACTGTGTAAATCCCATCCCATTGGAATGGTGAAAAACCCATAGCCTTTTACGATCTGTTAGATATCTGGTTTACATGGACGGATTTCCATGACATTTTTACTGAATATACACAAGAGTATAATTAATATGCTCCATCAAGATGAAATACTCATGTTCAGTAGTTTTTGAGAAATTAAAGGATATCTGCTTGCACAACTTTTTTGGGACACCCTAGCTGTAGTGTTATGTGGTGGTTTATCCCTGAATGAAAAATAAGGGAATATTTGTGCTTGGCCAGTTTTAAACAAGTATGTTTAAAACCGGCTGGGCTTGGTCGCTGATATCCGAGCCGAATCTCCTTATATGGAGATAGGCGTGTACTGGTCGATGTGGCGCAGAACGCAGCGGTGTTTTATCAGCTGTTTCAAACCACCCATGTGACGGGCTCTCGACCAATAGGAATGGGTAAACTGTCTTGAATCTACTTAAATCTGTGAACTAACTCATGCACGTACCGGTACGTCTCCCGAATCCCCCATCCAACAATTAAGGTTTAATAAATAAAATAATGAAATCTAATATTCTTTTAAAGCATTTGAAGTTTCTTATTGTTAGCATACATGTTTTTCCTGTTTTTTTTATGTTTTAGATGAACATGGACATTTTTTCTGTCATCAAAAATCATACCATCAAATAGACAAAAACATTTTTAAGCTGTAATTGTTCAGCTTATTATAGATGAACATGGACATTTTCTGTCATCAAAAATCATACCGCCAAAAAGACAACAACATTTATAAGCTGTAATTGTTCAGCTTATTATCACAATCACATCTGCTGGTAGGCCGTGTTATTGCTATGAAACTTTTCCACTCCTCACAAACGATTGTAACAACCCTGACCTTCCAGTATTGTGGTCCACAATAACTCAATCAATAGTGTCTGGCTTATGTACATACAGGTGGTGTTTATCCTGGTCTTGATCTGCCAATAGAGGGCAGCAGACATAAATAATGGAACTAAACAGTTAAAGGGAAGATACAACATTTGCAAACATCAAAAAACGAAATGATCAAATCATCACGAAATATCTTACTGGATTGTTAGGGAATGACAGTCTAAAGCATCCTGAAAAGTTGTGGCTCCTGGTGTGCTGACATTTTCAAGAAAAAGTGTATTTTTCCAACGCTGGTCGGCCGACCAGCGTTGGAGAAAACTGGCTTTTTTTCAAAAAGTGCTCCTACTTTTTTATATTTAGTTCGTCTGCATTTTCTTTGCAATTGATTACACACCTGTGAAGACTACAATCCTGCTAGACTGATTCTCTGATCTTACAATTGCCAAAGGCTATAAATTGCTCCGTTTCATCTTAAGTGGGGTCAGGGCACCAGACTACAAGAATATGATTATTTTCTTGGTTTTTCAAGCATCTACGAACCCAAAACGTGAAACAAGTCATTGTAACAATATTTGCTATAACATACTAATCCTCCAAATCCATTTATTTCTGAAAATTGCAGCAGAAGCAAATGTTGTACATTCCCTTTAAGAGTAAAGGGTGCAAACCAGTGAAACGCTGCTATAACGAACATCGTGGGATCCACAGAAAGTGTTCGTAATAACGATCGTTCGGTGTAGCGATTTTGAACCGCTGGTACCCTCTTCTGACCAATAGTGAAGTCACCATGGCATTTCTCACATCCCGCCGCCGCACGAGGAGTTGTCACAAAACTTTAGCGACGGGTGGTTTTCCCTTTTATTCCTCGGGGAAATAATAGCCATCTATCGCTCTTCAACATTCAAACATGATGTAACCATGGGTGGTTTGATGTTCAGCAGGTTTTTTTGTTAATCTGTTGACTGTTTTCAACAACGATGTTCGGTGTGTTTTGTACATTAAAACCGAGAGCCAAGGATGATTTTTGGTATAGCCGAATGTTCGGTATTTTGACTCTCAAAAATCGAGCGGTGGGTGCTAGTCGTGAATCCTGCCGCACATGTTCAAGCAGTGCATTGCATTCTGCGGACGTGCAAGAAACAACATTCAATATTAGGTTTTGCCCTTCACTGACGTATAAACACTGTATACTCAGTGTGTTGCAACATTTATGCATTGGCGCTGTGTATAATATGTGTCACACACACACACGCTATAGAAGTGGGGTACTCCCTTTGTTCTCGTGTACTAACATTTTGCAACGTGGCACACTTATGTCAAAATGCTCTTATTTAACCATAGTTAATTACCTGGGCTGAAATTCGGACTTAATATCCCTTTTCTAAAACTCTTCCATTTGCGACAGATCAACCCACCTTGGAAATTCCTAGTTTTTGAGTAAAATCCATATATCCATTTCGTGAAAAACTTGTGGGGTACCAAAACGGTACCCCCCAAGTCGGTGGGCATTCCTTGTGGGGTACCGGTACCTCCCATTGTTCCGATACCCCACAAGGCAGTGTTTGTACACGCACGCGAGTACACGAAATTGAATCGACACAGAGCTGGAAATATGTATGCCACAAAACGTCAGAAGTAAACAACCGGAATTTTAAGTCTTTTTTTCAGGAACAGTACGACATTAGGGTAGTTTCCTCTCAACCAGAACTAAAAGATTAAAATCTTGTTGATTTTCGGCCGTAGTGCCACTGTAAGTTTTGACCCAACAAGATTTTGGCCTGTTTAGGAGAGTGTTGCATGTTGCTACACAATTTGTTTTGTTCAGTTTCTGCGACAACTCTTTACTTTGATAACTTGATACAGGACACTGACACACACATATTCCAAACCAAACTCGACTTGTGTCCATCATGATGGACCATCAACAAGCTCTAAAACTCATCCTTACTGGAGCAACATTAATGTTCAATTTCATGTAGCCTCTCTGGACACCCATAAACCAGGAACTGTTGATAAAGTTGATTACTTCTGGTATGCGACCATCGCCCACGTTCCAATCATAAAACCCTCCCTTTTGCCCCATCGGGAAGGCAACATTGATTCAGTGACTTCCTCAAGTTTGTTTTGAAGGCAATAAAAACTTTCAAGGGTCCTCATGGACTGAACATTAAATGTAACCCAATCTCTGTTTGAAAAAAAGAGCATAAGTTTAAAAGCTGGCTTTGAGTACACAACCAGTTTCGATATTTCGTGCTTTGAACAAACAGACAATTTTGTTTTGTTTTTTTCCTGGGGGGATTAATCCGTACTCGCAGCTGAGAAGCTAATCATGAATTGCTAAGGACGCAGCTACAATGTGGTCGAGTCGAAAGGCATTCAAAGGGGCTTTAGGCAGCCATCATACGACCTATGTCTGACCGATATAGCGAGCTCCGAATTCCGAAAAAATATTTTCCCAATGTCAAAATCTTTGACAGGGTTTCAAAGTTTTGTCTGTCTGCTCAAAAAAGCGATCGTAATCTGGTATGCGAATGCGCGGTCGTCTCCCATGGAATTCCCTTATCACAACTCTAGAGGGCAGTGTAGGATTGACTGGCTTCATGTCATTATGTATTGTTATCCCACTAAAAATTAGAAAACAAATGAAATTCTCAAATTTTACTAAAAAAAAATTGTCCACTGACCTTTGACCTTGAGAGTGATGATGTTGAGGTCTCCGTTGATGACGAAGTCTGTCGTTCCTCTTTCTCCGATACCAGGGCAGCGTCGTTGGCAATGCTGTGTGTGTCGGGGTCCATCCCTTGTAGCGTGAACAGCATATTCTTCAAGGCTTCTACCGGGCCTGGTTGGGATCCGCCGGTCAGTTTTTGGTTCTAAGAGCAAGATCAGTTACATTATCATCCAAATTGGGCAATAAATACATCCGTTACACCAAGTTTGTGGTGCTCCGCTGAGAAATTAATTTTGGCTCCAAGTGTCATGTGTTGTTCGCCCCCCCCCCCCCACGGATTTACGCCACTGCCCATACTGGATAACTGACCTCGCTGGTCGATCGCAGACAGTCCTCGAGGAACTGGGTCACGATGTCCTGCTGATGATGGGGCTGGTCCTGGCTGGAATCTGGTGCCGGATTCACAGGCTTGCTGAGTTGGCAAAAGACATGTAAGATGTGAAAGACCAAAGATGTGTGACCGATGAAAGTTGGCCATTTGTGAAATGGACCTACGAACAAGTGAGGGCGCTTTTCGACCACTATTGAGAGCCCTTTGGATGGGACACACCGCATGCGTGTACTGGATCGCAGGCGTCTGGTGTGAAGTACGCACATGTGCAAGTTTATTATGAATGTGCAAAATGCCATAGCGTCTTTGCCTAAGCGTCAGGCATCGTTGGCAATGCGTTTCAAATGTCTCCCAGTGGTCTCCCCCGACTCTCCCTTTCTTACCATTGAGGGGGTACTTGTGCAAGGAGGCCATACAATTTTAGTCTGGTTCCCTGTCCCCATTGTCATTCGGACTTCAAATATGGGGACAGGTAGCTAGCAGTGCACCTGACTACATCAGGGCCCAATTTCACGGCGCTTCTAAGCACAAAAAAGTCTGGCTTTAAGTAAAAGCAGGTTACCAGCCGAAACTCCATGTGATATTCATGCTAAACAAACAGCATTTGAATACTAATCACGAGCAATGTACATCACATGCGGTTTTGGCTGGTAACCTGCTTTTATAAGCCAGACTTTTTTGTGCTAAGCAAATTTTTGTGCTTAGCAGCGCCGTGAAATTGGCCCCAGGCCTTAGGCATTCCTCCTGATGCATGCAAACAATATGCATGATGTGTAGAGGTCTGAATCCTGCCTGGTGAATTCAAAATCACAATGGTAATGGTTGCGCGTAACCAGCCTATTTCAAAATGGCAATAGGCCGCGCCACAAATGTGCAGTTTCCCAGGTGATGAGCTTCCATTTTTTGCTGAATTTGAAAGTGTCTCTGGCAAATATCAATAAAGAGAGGGAAATTACTGTTCAGTATTTTAATACCTAAGCAGTTGAAATGCTTGAAAGTTGCCCTCATGGAGACACTGACAATTTTGCGTACTTTTTGTGGTAAGGGAAGAATGAGCTTTTGGACAATCGTGGGTTCAATCATCGTCCATGCAAAGAGGTAAGCAGCGATTCAAAATAAACAATCATGATGGGCGCACGGAGAGGTAATCCAATCAATGGCTTTAAATGGGAGCTTCATGTAGTTCCCATATTTTCAGGGGGGCGGGAAACAGTCTAATAGGAATTATATGAACAATTTTCTGTGTTTCTAAGGGGCTGTACCCCCTGCTTCTAAAGACAATCAGGACTAAAGACGATGCAACGTTCCCACAAAG
Source organism: Patiria pectinifera (assembly GCA_029964075.1). Classification (NCBI taxonomy): domain Eukaryota; kingdom Metazoa; phylum Echinodermata; class Asteroidea; order Valvatida; family Asterinidae; genus Patiria; species Patiria pectinifera. The sequence continues at coordinate 5,069,237 of CM057129.1, read as the reverse complement.
AACCTTCAATCCTCACCATCCAAAATCATCCTCCATCCAAAATTTTAATATTGAATTAAAACTAGGCCCGCATCATGCTCCATTATTTTACAAGGGGATTAGATCACAATTTTGGATAAGACCACAATTTTGGATAAGACCACAATTTTGGATAAGACCAAAATTGCAATTGCTTTACCGTAGAGTGGATGGGTCAGAATTCTTCCAAAAATACACCCAGTTACTTTTAATCATAACATTTTCATACACAGGTATATATGTAACAGAGACAAAACAAAAAGGTGGTACTTGTTTTCAATTGGCTATTACTCAATCAATATTTTTCAGATTGGAAATATTTTTTCTTTGTTGAAAAGCTAATGGACTTTGCGATGTAATATTAAAAAGCTGAAAAAGACGGGCACTTTGAGGGTTCAGGTTTTTTCGGAACACCCTGTACGTGAACTCCCAGACAACATTACAATTTGTAACATACTTGCAGAAGTTGTTTGTTTTCAAGTCATAAATCCTTCAATTTTGTTTTACAGCCAACTGGGACAACAAAGTTGGCTAGTCAACAGTTCAATATACTCCAGGGCCAGGATGTTGCCCTCCCCTTAACTTGTATCCTGAATGTTTTACTCTCTCCAAAACTCAAACTGACAACGTCTAGAGACACCACTGGGACGTACCGGTACCAGCTTCTCTGAAATATTGCTTCTTGAATGATCTGGAAGAGATTTTGAAGTTCCTGTTTCCCAATCTCTGGAACCTTGGGGAGTTTGGGAGTGTTGTGTAAGCAGGTCATTGTACTGATAAGCAAACAGCCTGGGGACTGTTTTTGTTGTCATAGGTGTGCCTGGTTTGGCTCAAGTATGTACCGGGTATCTCTGGAAAACTTATTGACGTCATGAAATCCGTTATTCTTTGAAGTCCGGGACAAAAACATAAATGTGTTGTAAACAGTAATCAGAATCTGTCAAAACAACAGGGAAGTTAATTTTCTTTGAAAATTTGATTTTAAATTGCCTTCACAACTCAGAAGTTATGCTTTCCAAAATTCCAAAAATATGTGTTGTAAACAGTAATCAGAATCTGTCAAAACAACAGGGAAGTTAATTTTCTTTGAAAATTAGATTTTAAATTGCCTTCAAAACTCAGACGTTTTTTGTTTACATGCTTGGCAATATTCCAAGGGGTTCGCCCGATAGTCTGAAGGTTCGATAGTCCAAAGGTTTATTGATCCGAAGGTTCGATAGTCCGAACACACACATTTTCCATAGCAGGGGTTTCATTAGTCGGAAAATGAAATAAGGTTTGTTAATCCAACCATTTGATACGATAGACCGAAGCTTCGTTAGCCCAAAGGTTCGATAATCCGAAGGTTCATTTATCTGAAGGTTCGATAGTCCAAATTTTCCGACGGTTTAATAGTCAGAAATGAAAACAAGGTTTAATAGTCCAAAGGTTCAATAATCCAATAGCACACTAGATTCAATAGTCCAAATTTACAATAATGTTCAAGCTGTTAATTCGGACTGTTGAACCTTATTGTCGATTCGGACTACCAAACCTTATTGTCTATTCGGACAATCGAACCTTCGGATTATTGAACCTAATACTTTTTCGGTCTAATGAGCCCTTCAGATTATCGAACCTACAGACTATAGAACCTTGGGATTTTCAACCTTAAGACAAAAAAACTTTCAGACTGATGAACCTTCGGACTATCAAACCTTTGGACTACCGAACCTTCGGACTAATGAACCTTTCGACTATTGAACTGGGCTACCAAAGCTGCGGATAATCGAGCTGTCACCATTCCAAGTGCATCATAAGAATTTGATCTGATCATATACTGAACTTTCAACCATGCCAGAGGTGTCGTGAGGCATTTTCTCGCTGTGTAATCAAAGCTTGAACGCTTAGTGGTCCTCATTATCAAAATGATTGTTGCCATGGAAACACCACAAGTCATTTTCAGGCTGTTTAGCAGATCAAATTGGGTAAACTCAGTGCCTAGGATCAGTATTTGACCGCCGTGCCGCGGGGCACAGCAGCGGCAGGGTGTCAGGGTGTGTGACGTCATGTGACCGCGTCGTGCCATAACAAACCCGCAGGGGTACCGGCAGGGTGCCTGACTAAGTATCATTGCGTTTCGCCTGTCTGTCCCAGGCGTATAAAATATGTATTTCACATTTTTTTTTATTGCAAACAGGGATGGTCTCAACACTTTAGTTTTCCAATTCTTGTTTCATTGAATATTTGTGAAAATTAGGACTAAATCACTAGTGACAAAAACTACTTACGCCCAAAAAAATACCTCTGCTTCCGATTACATGACATTCGAAAATAGGGTACATGTAAGTAGGTAGGGCATTTTTTTTTTTTTTTGCCAATTTTTTTTGTGTACGATCATATGGAGGCGTCTGCGTGTAGTCAAGGGTAAAAGGTAGAAATTGATGGTTTTGGGTGTTTTTTTCTCATTTTTCCCATAAAAAAATTAGGGTAGGGGCTGTCAGAATAGGGTAGGTAGGGAAACCGGAAGCAGAACTATTTTTTGTTATTTTGGCCTTATCTTTTTTTTCCTATAATTACTGAGAAAACCAATTTGCCTCTTCCACCAACTTTCTTATTTATTATTATATCACATTAAATTCTTTAACATAAAGGGAATATACCGGTACAATATTTGCTTTTGCTGTAATTTTCAGAAATGGATGGATTTGGGGGGTTGGTATTTATAGCAAATATTGTTACACAGACTTTTTTGAAGTTATGTGTTCGTAGATGCTGGAAAACCAACAAAAGGAAAATGTTCCTGTAGTCTGGTTCCCTGACCCACTTAACATGAAACAGAGCAATTTATAGACGTCAGGGGATTGTAAGATCAGGGAACCAGTCTAGCTGGCTTGTACCCGTTCATAGGTGTGTAATCGATTGCAAACAAAATGCAGACTAACTAAATATGGTAAATTAGGGGCAGTATTTGAAGAAAAAAAAATAGCCAGTTTCTACAAGGCTGGTCGGCCGACCAGCTTTGGAAATTGATACAAAAATAGCACTTTTCTTGAAAATGACAGCACACAAGGTGCCATGATTTTACAGGATGCTTTGGACTGTCATTCACTAACAGTCCAGCAAGGTATTTCATAATAATTGGGTGGTTTTATGTTTTGATGTTTGCAAATGTTGTATATTCCTTTCACTTGCATAATCTCCCTTATGGGTAAAACTGCATTTCTCCTTCAATACAAGGATTGGAATGTTTAAGCAACGTTAAATTTCTTTAAATTTTTTTACAGGGTGATATTTTGACAAATATTTCATTTCTTGGTAAATTACTTCTTTAACTGTAGACATTTCCCACAAAAACGGGTTATTTTAATCTTCACAGGAGTCTGTGTGCACTTTAAAGAAAGCCAAAATATTTGAAAATTGCAAATGATCCCAACTTTCCAGCTATGCAAGGCGTTTTGATCAACAACTGAGGGCAGTATTCAACTTCAGTAGATAACACTAAATATCTTTCGGCAACAGAGGGCGGTACACAACTTTAACAGTGTTCCTGGCAAAGTCATCAAAACACAAGAAATCAATGCAGAAAAGTAGTGATAGTTTTACCAAAAAGTACAACAGTCTGGCAGGGGATTGACAAAAACAAAGTTTGGAAAATCAAAAAACTTAATGAAAATATATGAATAATCAACCCTAGCAGTTCTTGTCCCAATTTTATTATGGGTATCGTAGCATAGATCATATGCAGCTATCCAAAAAGTAAAATATTGTTAAAAAGCATACTTCGTTTTACATAGTAATGGCACTAAACTCCCTGTGAAATAATTCTTTCAAGCAAGCTGTCATTTTAAAGAAAACAATAAAAGAAGGTCATTTTCTGAAGATGAGTCAAGTGAAGCATTTTTGGAAATTTCCGTTAGTAGTAGTTGGTTTGTAATTGGGCGGGTGCGCCGAGCGTTGACACGACGCTAACACATGCGCTGTTTCCTATTATTCGACGGTTCAACGCGTGACATCGCATAGCTGCAATCGGCTGAATGAGAACGTGTTCCAGACGTTTATTTCGGCTGCAGTTCAAAATGACTCGGCAACTTTTGAATTGAAAACGAGCTCTTAGAATATCGTTTTCTCAGAATACAGCATTCACAGAGCTGAACCTTCATCAGGTTAGTTGTTAGGCCAAAAAAAAAATAAGTCGGTCTCTGGTCAGCGCACGCGTCGATTTTAATCATGCGCGTCAATCTTTTTTTTTTTTTTCCAAGATGTTGTTCAGACAACTCACAGCCGCCTCTATTGCCGACCCTTTTCAATTTTTTTACCAAAGAGCACTAAGGAATGGGAAATTGCACTACGATCGATGATCCAAGGCAAAAGGCAAATTATGAAGGACAATGAGGACATGAAAAAACCAAAAAAGCAAAATAGTACCCACCTTGTCTGTAGAATCCAAGCTTGAAGAAAAAAAGAAAGAAAAAAGAAAAAAAAAAAAAGAAAAAAAAAAAAAAGCCGCGTCGCCGCGTCAATTCCGGAACTTTGGTCTGACCAGAGACCGAATATTTTTTTTTTTTGGCCTTAAGCAACAGTCTTTAGATTTTGTTGCTTCAAACGAAACAAATGCACAAATGACAAACGACCAACTCTGCCTTTAATTAATGTGTCACTAGGTCAATGCATGCAGTGACAGATTTTGGTGAATTTAAGGAAAGTGGCACATGGAGTTAGGGTTTGGTCCCAAATTTGGCAGGGTTTGAGGTTGCAAATACATTTTCAGATCAAAAATTTTTGAAAAGATTTTTCCACTCACTATGTTGGCAAGTTCCTTTCCCATGGCCGATCCCCATCCAAGATCTCCTCGGTGAGTAAGCTGTTGTCGTGGCGATCTGCATCCTCCCGACGATCAGATTCCTCAAAATGATGACGAGTCAAGGAGGGGTTGGGTTTGCTCCTAGATGCCCTGGCTGCATCCAGGACTTTCTCAGCCCTCTCTAGTAAGGCGTCTTCTCTCTCTCTATCAACTGAAAAATTGACCCCAAAAATGAAAAATGAAAAATTAAAAGCATTAAACAGTCTCACCAATAGTTCCATCAAGATACCCTCCTATGCAACATACGTGTACCTTCTGTGCCAAGTTGTCCTTTCAGTCAAAATCATTCAAGTGACTGTTTTCAACAGTTAAGAGCTCCCAGCCTACATAAAGCAGGATTGACTGGCTGTGACTGTTTATGTCACTTGATTCAGCTATGTTATGACTGTGGATAATTGATAAGCCAGCTGTACCCACAACGGCGAACGTGTAGTGTAGGACCCCTGTTTAGTTTCCATAAAATTAGAGTCAAGGGTTTCTTTTATTACGCAAAAATGACCTTTTCAACCTAGAGCAGTTTTCTCTCAATATAATGACACCTTTTTTTGTAATTTGTAAACAGTTTCTTGGGGTAGAAATTACGTTTTTCCTACGCGGTTTACGGTTGGTGCCGTGCGATTCAGCGCGCCTTACACGTTCACGGTAGGCTACATATCGTGTGGTGATCGCCATCTTTATTTTCGTGTTGCGTTTTGTCGTTGTTATCGTCATTTTACCCCCAAATTTCCATCAAAAATTCAAAACCCTGCCCTTTATCTATGACATACCTGTATGTTCTTAATGTCGCCAACTAGTTTGGTAGGTCCAATAATTTAAAGTGGATTTTGTTTCCTTTCTAGGAACCGGGCCCGTAGATACACGATCGCCCCCACAACGTGCCTGCATTGTCGGTTGACTGAATTTGACCAGTCACAGTGCTTGCTTGAAATATGATCTGACTGTTGGTGACTAGCCTGTATGAAAGGCAGGGCAGGGGAAGTGGATTGATTTTTGGACTGTCTGTGACTGCTTAAATAGCAGGAGTTAACATGCTAATAAAAGCTCAGCATCTCCAACAGATTAGACCCTGGTTTAATATTTTTTAACCAGGTATACATTTAAGAAATAAGCAAGTTAAAAGAGAAATCATACCGTCATTAAATGTTCGTTCCATCTTTCTAGTGAACGTGTCCACACTATAGCCACCGTCGCTATGGGATGTCAATCCTTTGCTAGCATACCCATTCACTGATCGACGGGTAAAAGTTGGGTCCAAATCAACACTGTGCTTCGGTGTACTGGACAACAAATCGCTTGCATCTCCTCGAGCGGAACTTGCTTCGTGCTGGAAAAGTTCTCTTGCTGCACCAAGACGTCTCTTAGATGCTACGCGGTCGTCGTACCCTGTTCTGTGATGTCGGGAGTTTGAGTGCGAATACTTGTTGGAGAATGCGTTTGCTGAATACTGCCCTCTGGAGGTGCGTTGTGGCAAGTGGAAACCCTTACCGGTAGGGGATGCTAAAATCAGATCATCCGTAGTGTAGCTGTATGTCTTCTTTGGTTTGGCATTCTCTGAGAATTTGACAGTTCTGCTTGAGGTTGGACCTCTCTTAGAATCGTCTGGAAGTCTCTCCTTTTCAAGACTTCTTGAGATATGTTCTGAGTAGTCAAAATCTCTAACCGTCAACCCAGGTGGTTGGCTTGTCGCTGTAACATCATGGAAGACGGCACTTGTTATGAGATCACTTGCAGAGTTGGATCTTCTAAGAGGGTCTCTGTTCTGAGTTGACAGCCTTCCACGGCCTAGTGTGTGAGTTGCTAGATATTCAGGATGCTTTGCGGTAGTATTAGAGCCGTGGATCCCACTTGTGAAGGTAGAGTTGAGGTCTTGAATCCAGCTGGGTGGTGGTCTGCCACCGTCTCTTTGCTCTGGTGTCTTGGAGTTGACACGGCTGCCAATTCCAGATACTTCCAGTTCTTGGATCCAGCTTGGAGGAGCCCTGCCGCCAGCATGGACCCTGGAAGGAAGGCTTGTCAACTGAGATGTATCAAGCTCTTGGATCCAACTAGGAGGAGCCCTACCACCAGGATGGGGCCCGGAGATCAGGCCACTTACGCCTGGCCCCTCCAAATCCTGAATCCAACTTGGTGGAGGTCTGCGACCATCTGTCTGGAGATTTTGTCTCCGAAGGTGGTTGCTCTCATCTCCAGGACTACCTCCTGACAAATTCTGATCTTGTAAGCCTGGAACCACTCCCACACCAGATCCATCTTTAACACGACTCCTTCTTGTCTGCAAATTTGTCAGAGTTTCAAATTTAGGACTACGTACCGAGCTGTCCACAGAAAAGTGACCTTTTCTGTCAACAGTGGGCACAGAGCTCGTAACTAGTTTCTTAACAGGTGATATATCTGAGGGAAACTGAGGAACATGACCCGGTTTCAACCTGGAGCTTGCTTCAGTCTGTGACCTCCCTGCTGCCAAACCTTGTCGTCTGGAACTCTGCAACCTATTTTCTTCAAGTCTACGGTTCTCAATCCTTCTTAAAGCTTCCGTTTTGAGTGTCTGACTCCCTCTTGGGATGAAGTCCTTGGGTCGTGGAGGCGGGGGATGTTTGATGGGAGGATAAGGAGGGGCAAGAAGGAGGGCATCAGTCGAGACGCTGACTTCACTGTCCATCTCGGTGATGACCGAGCTGCCAGGGAGAGGTGAAAGGTCAGAGGTCAGGTGGCGGGTCGACTCAATCAGGCTTTGTGCTGAGAAAGAAACAAAATATTAAATAAATTAATAGTTCATAAAAAAGATCGAGCATGAAAGTTCGTTACCTGTCCCATTATTATATCAATTGATACGAGCTCTGTAACTAAAGTCTCAAAAAAGGTATCTTTTATTTAATTCATAAAAAAAAGATGCATTCCCAGTGCTATTTTCAAGTTTTACCTCGAAAAATAGATTTATTTTTTTCAATTGCAATTTTCTTAGCAGTATCTAAAATTTATTCACTTTTAAATGGTCATTGAACAAAAAAATGCACCGATGTTTAGTTATTGAATTATTTCTTCACAAAATTCCAATTATTGACTGCCAGACAAAAATTCGGCTCTCACATGGTGGGTCATTTGTGCACAAAATGAAAGCCCTGTTTCAGAGGGTTGCAGACGCCCAAAATTGGAATAAAGTAGATTATTCTGATCGGAAAATCGTCAGGAGAAAACAAAATCAATTTTTGAAGAGCTTTGGGTATACAACTTCAACACAGGTGGAAGGCAGATAATGGTCTGTATTATTTTTTACTTGAAAATTCCAGAATCTTTAGAAAACAGTGTCTAAGTCTTGATTAAAAGGGAATATATACAACATTTACAAACACTAAAAAACAAATCTACCAAATTATTTTGAAATACCTTACTGGACTGTTAGTGAATGACAGTCTAAAGCATCCTTTAAAATTATGGCACCTGGTGTGCTGTCATTTTCAAGATAAGTGACATTTTTGTATCAATTTCCAACGCTGGTTGGCCAACCACCGTTGGAAAAAACTGGCTTTTTCAAATACTGCCCCCAATTTACCATATTTAGTTAGTCCACATTGTATTTACAATCGATTGCACACCTATGAACGGGTACAAGCCAGCTAGACTGGTTCCCTAACATTACAATTCCCGATGTCTATAAATGCTCTGTTTGATCTTACATGTAAGTGGGGATCAGGGAACCAGACTACAAGAACATGATTGTTTGTCTTGGTTTTTCCAGCATCTACGAACACAAAACTTCAAACAAGTCGGTGTAACAATATTTGCTATAAACTAGTAACCCCCAAATCCATTCATTTCTGAAAATTACAGCAAAAGCAAACGTTGTATATTCCCTTTAATGTCATGTGCCTGCAGAATTTCCTTCAGAGAAAATGCCACAGTTGTCACAAATTGCACATGACTACTTTTCAACTACATGTGTACAAGCCTGTTTCGTTTATAAAGAATGCATGTGTGTTGTCGGTGTGCGTAGAAGGGAACGTCCAGCAATAGTTTGTTTTGGCGTTTTTAATGCTCACACCAAATTGTAGCACACGGCGTCTGCTCATAAGTCCGATGCCTCATAGGTCTGAAGCCTCATAAGTTCAAAATTCAGACTTACAATTTATTTATTCCGCCTCATAGTTTCGACGCCACACAAGTTCGACGCCACACAAGTCCGACGCCTCATAGCTCCGACGCCTCATAAGGTAAAACAGCGTTTGTCCATTGTGGGACTTATGAGGCGTCGGACTTATGAGGCGTCGGACCTATGAGGTGGAATTTATGCCTCATAGGTCCGAAATTTCAGACTTATGAGGCGTCAGACCAATGAGACGTTGGACTTATGCTACCGCCCCATGCACTATAATATATAATATTTTTTGAAAAGTTTTATTTTAGGAGCACTCAATACCTTTTTCTCTTTCCAGATCTGCTTGTACCATCTCACTGTAAGATTCGTCTAACAGCTTCTTGGAGACATATCGCCGCCACTCTGCCCTGGTATCCCGCACACCGGTGTCCAAGCTGCGATCAACTGTCCGCAGCAGAACTGACCTAAAAATGTAATTTCACATCAAAAAGAGAGACCTGTTAGATTGAAAGGGATATTAGTCAATTTGGCTATAAACGCATTTTTAAACAAAATGATGTTAATTGGAAAGAGCGTTTAAAAGTAGGATACAAACGTCCAGACAATTATCCTTTAAAAACTGGGCATTGTTGTGTTATTTTTGCGAGGACGAATTTCGGGAGTCAACATTTTGACTTTCAAAAATCGCGCCGTTGGGTGCTAGTCGTGAATCCTGCCGCACATGTTCCACCAGTGTATCTATTTTGCAGATATGCGAGAAACAGCATTTGTGTATTGGTGCGTATGTTTTATGCATCACATACGCAATGTATACTGTACACTGAATGGACACGGCTGGAAATATGTATAATTTGTATACCAAAATATATCCGCTGCGTCAGAAGTAATCAACGAGGATTTTTCGTCTTTTCTCAGGAACAGTGCGACATTAGGTTGGTTTCTTTTCAACCAGACATCTGAAATAGGTTAGTTAAGCAAACAATCCAAAACACAGGGTTCAACCTTAACTTTTTTTTCACTAGCCAGCTGGGATACCGAAACTCCAGACTCTTAACTAGCCCGCAGGCATTTTCACTAGCCCGCATGTTTTTTCTTTTATAGAGTGTCTCATAAACAACAATGTGCATATAATGCAAAACATGTATAGAGCCTGAAAGTTGACCCCTGGTGGCGCGCTTCAGGACCCCTCGAAAAGGAAGACTAACGTGTAAAAGTCAGAGTTGTTTAAATTAGTTTTGGTACATTGACTAAAGAAAATCACCCTCGGAAACTGAAAAATCACACAACGTGAAAGAGAAATATCGTGCCAAAATGTGACCTCTCACTTCCGAAAACTTCCGTGTGGACTCGTGGAACTCGATCACTCATTCAAGCATGAAAAATTATGAAATAATTTTGTGGCAGTCATTAAGTATAAACTTAAACTTAAACAGGAGACTTAAATGTCTTTTGGGATGGACAGTTTTTTTGAATAAACTTGAAGGATTTATTTTCATTTACAAACAAATCTAAAATGACCGTTGATAAGAACTGTATTAAAACGTGATCCAAACGAGCCTGAATAAATCTAGAATCCATCGGATTTACGTAGGTAAATCTTTGCGTCGCTATCATTTTCATTCTCGCGCAAGTACGCGATGTGAAAACAAACATGATCCAACAAAGAGACCTTGGAACGAAAAGAGGTCATAAGTAAAATTTGTTTTTACCCATTTCCAACTGATTTCTCATCTATTCTGAGGCGATTTTGTCAGTGTTTTTAATAAAAAAAAACTTTAAATATTTTAATAATTTAACCCTTTAAAACAGTTGATAAAATTATACACACATTGATACAGGTTTGCTTTCTGAATTTCATGATTTATTTCTTCCTGTCCTTTCATCTTTGCCGTATCCCAATATTTTTTGACTCGCCAGCCAGGCTACTTAAGGAATAGTTTGACTAGCCCGCTGCTGTTTTGACTAGCATTTGGCTAGCGGGCTACCGCTAATTTTGAACCCTGGAAAACAAAACATTTTGGGGGGATTTCAGGCCGTAAGGCCCTTTAACCCTAACCCTGCCAGACGCAGCACAGTGCATCAGGTGGAAAAGTCTGGGTCTGTGCACATGGTGATGCTACCAACACAACACCAGTGCAGAAACACTTCTGATACCCTGGAGGGTTAGGGTTATTGTCTGCCTTTATTTCTCTTTTACCTTGGAGTCAAGAGATCTTCCACCGTCCGGTGGTACGTCTTGCTGAGTGGATGAGCGCCCTCAAAGTCACTGATGTAAGCAGCGAGTGCCGCAGAGGCCGATGGATACTGCCTACTCTTGTACGTCATGATGGAGGAACGGCCGCTCAGACTCTGGGTGCTGTGCAAGGTATCATTCAGACCGGACTGCGACAAAAACGTGGAGTTGTGAAGGGAATGACTCCGGGGAGATTTTCTTGACGCGATGGGTGACGGCTGGTAGTAGGCCATTCTTTAGGTCGGTGTTTGGATTCTGTGTTGCGTCCTGTGTTGTTGAAGTCGGAGACCCTTCTTTGTTGTTCTTCTTGAAGACATGGCCGACTGAGGTTCATCTACGCCTCATTTCTGTCGGGAAAAATACAGAAGAGCGAAACAAACATCAGCGATTGTTTACTTACAATAGACAAATATTAGCAGAAAATATCCTTATTTAAAAATTCACCCTAACTCCCTAGCATGATTTACTAGGAACCATACCCATCCTGGCAAATTCCAACACCATATGGGAAACTGCACACACATATTTCTGACTTTGATTCTGGAGGTGTGCCAACCCAATGTAAAAGACTGTCAGTTTAGGGGTACTGTACCCATCCTGACAGATTCCAACAATACATATTACTAACACTGAAAAACATTGTCAATTAAATATCAAATCAATGGAAGGTATGAATATCCTTTATACCTTCGGTAAATTAACATGACATTCTTTCTGACAAGATTGCAGGTAGCAGTCCTTTTCTCCGAGACTCAAAATGTCAACTGCAAGTTGGTGAAAGTGAAACAAAGAATTTGAAAGGGAAAATACGGTTAACTTAGAATCCTACAATTTCGTCCTTGTAGCAGACTCAGAAATCCGACATGAAAACAATATACACAAACTAAACGTTGCCAAGCTGCAGAACAACATGTGTACAAGCGAAATACAATGAGTTGTTAGTGTTGGAGGTCACAAATGGTACATTTGATAGTAAGAGGAAATAAACATTATGCTCCTATTTCATCGAGTCTTGCTTGTAAAGTAATTACTGTTTTAGGCCTACTTTCCTACCTCCATGCTGGTACTAAAGTTGTAGTGGGGGCCAAGGCCCATAGTTGTAAAGGTTTTTTTTGGAAAGATTCCCATATCTGGCCATCACTTGTCACCCTGTGCACAAACCGTACGAGACTGGTCTGAAAATGTCCAAGTATTTTCTCAGTCATGTCGGTAAACACTTCAATATTTTCCCTGCTAAACTTGACAGAATTTTTTTTGCAACCTGACGCCACTTCCGCAATTGTGTACAAAGTCTATGGAGAGTCAAGACAATTTTGTAAGAATTTCCAAAATTGCAAATGTTTCTTAGATCCAGATTCCTGGGGTTTCTTTTAACATTTTTGCAATGGCTGACCTAGTCCAAAAATGTGGGACTCTCAATACTGTGTATGAGAGAGTCCAAAAAAAAGGTATTGGATGGACATGTACCAGTCTAGTATTCAGCCCCATTTTGAAATCACTTGACTTCCTCTTCATAAAAAATAAAAAAGAAAATTCTCCTTAAAAAAATTGACTTGAGCTTAACTTGGTTGGTTGGTTACTGAATTAGACATTTCTTTTTTGCCCTATGAGAGAAATTTTTTTTGCTGGCTAAACTGTGAGTAAAGTGGGCCTGATTTAGTTTTGCACGTTTCAGAGCACTCCAGAGCCCTGTCTGTGGCTGACCATGCTGACCTTTATTGAAATATGAAGAAAAAAGTGGCTTAGATATGTTGCAGCAGTCATGACAGTACATGAAGCATGGTGACGGGTACATGGACCTTAACCGCATGAGAAAATGTGTGAGGGCACTGCTCCTGGGTGGCCCTTTTTCTGAATAGGAAATTGTGATTAAAAATTTTGTTGCACATTCATTCTGTTCTATTTAAATTCAAATATCAGAAATTTTTGAAATCATGAATGCTGTCTGCCACATATTAACCCTAACTCTAACTCCCTGATCATATTCATGATCATGATTGATTTTGAGAAATGTTGAGTTTAGTCATTTTTTTTTTTTTTTTTTGCACTTCTTTTTGTATGCAAAATAATGTTTTATTCTGCAAAAAAGAAAAAAATTCCGTACTGGGCCACCACTTTTTTCAATTAATTTTGACGCGCCAAAAGTTGCATCCTTTATGGTTATTCCCTCCACTTTCCCTCCTCTACTCTCACCCTCTCCTTTCCTTTATTCCTATTTATAATCAGTCACTTCCTCCATCGAGATTCGAACCGCGGACACTTGTTTGCCGGCTCATGCGTTGTCATGGTTGTCGATGTCATGCGTAATAACGTACCGCTGTCTTTCATCAGTTTTGCCCGCTTTCTTCAGCAACTGTACTGCGTGTGCATCCAAATTCCAAAATGTGCCTTAAAACACGGTGAAATCACAAGGCGAGGTGAAAATTGATGTGTGGCAGCAGGTAAAAGTGGTGAGCCAGTTTTTTTTTTTTTTCGTATAACACTTAACACAACACACAAATAAGGGCAGGGAAAAAAAAAAAATTTCCGCACTCGACGTTTTTTTTTTTTTTTCTCTAAAGCGCCAAAGTTACATCTTTTATGGTTATTCCTCCACTTTAATAAGTCACTTACTTCATCGAGATTCGAACCTCGGACACTTGCTTGTAAGACAAGACTGTTACCACTATACCACACAGACGATCGCATTGCAATGATAGATCTTTGGACGTATTTGAAGTATCCATTGAAATAAACTAAATATTCATGAGAAAATAAATATTCATAATGACGTATTGCACTATCATTGGCAGGCTCATGCGACGTCATGGTTGTTGATGTCACATGTATAACGTACCGCTGTCTTTTCAGCCACTACAATCAGTTTTGACCGGCTGCTTCAAGTTCAAGTTAGTTCTGCACGACGTATTCATCCAAAATGTGCTCTAAAAACACATTTTGAGTAAATTTTTTTCACCTTTACACAGCTTCCTGGATTTCTCTTGGTTCAAATGACAAGGTGAGGTGACAATAAATATGTTTGGCAGCAGATAAATTGACATCCGAGTATGGAACTTTTTCCCCTAGGCCTAAATGGATTTTAAAAGGTAGTGGATATTTTGCCGGAGGTAATGACGGCAAACTAACGATTACTAAAGGTTTGCCGGCGGTAATCCATATCAACAGAGGGCGCTGTACTCTTTAAAATAGGGCTGAATTATAATATGTATTAAATTCCCACTTAAAGTGTTTAGCACGTTTGGTCTAGTGGATAATAAAAAAAGGCTAGCAGGGATGACTGCACCACATTTTTAAGTTTTTTTTTTCTCATCCCCAAATAAATAAGAATATTCTTCTTTTATTATTTTAACATGTCTCAAACATTTTATTGCAGAGTATTACATTTTCTTTTTCAAATTTGTGGCTCTGGAGGATTTTTTTAAAAGGGAAATAAAGTCCGAAATTATAAAATGGTCTGAATCCCATCTTGTGAATACGAGTAACAACGATAATTTTGGCATGGAGCCAGACTAAAACTTGTCACCGGAAAATGTTAAGTACAAAAAAACAGTAACTGCGCATGTTCAGTGCATATCCGGCAAACTAACGTTTACTAAAGGTTTGCCGTCTCCGGCAAAATATACACTGCCATTTTAAAAATTCCCCCCCCCCCCAAAAAAAAAAATTGCCCATGCTACATTTCTGCTGTTTAGTGTTTAAATATCTAAGGCTGTATTAAGTTTTTAATCCTAGGCATTATGCAATGGCTGATATTTAGGGCTTTTATTTTACATACCTACCAACATCTGAGTCTGAAAAAGCAGCAGATAAAGACCATTTTAGGCACAGCTTCAGGGACAAATCTACCCAAAACAATGCCTGTTTTGACGCAATATATAGCGCCCTCTATTGTTTATAAAAACAACGCCCTCTATTGACACTGCTCACCGCTCGCCGACTTCTGTCCATTCGCGATGAAAACAACGTTTTTGTGATCACGGAAACTCAAGAAAAACACATTGTATTAAAGTGGTATTGCGTCCAATATTTTGCCACGATAGTTGAAACAAGCGTTTCAAATATTAACAGGAACCGTGAAAGAATAGCATAAATATAATTTAAGGAAATTGCAGTGTAATTAAGGACGCGCTACATAAACACTGCTCACCGCGCGCCAACTTCGGTCCAAATGATTCGTAATGTAAACAAAGTTATTGTGAGGGCGATATCTCAAGATAAGCATTTTGCATTAAAATCAAATCTCGTCCAATATTTTGCCACGATATTTGACACATGAATCTCAAATATTGACAGGAACCGTGAAAGAATGACATTCATTCTCCTATTAAGTTTCAGTTTTCATCCAATGACCGCCACAAAATTGTTTCATAAAGTTTCGTCTTCGTACGAGTACACCGAGTTCCACTAGTCCACATGTATTTGATTGTCGAAAAGTGAGAGGTCAATGTTTGGCACGATAGTTCTTTTCGGGTGATTTTTCAGTTTCCGTACATTGAGATGCTCGTAACCATTTTACAAAGACCTTTTTCGAGGGTGATTTTCTTAAGAAATCAATGTACCAAAATAATTACAAATTACATTTTTTTTTCGTTAATTTTCCTATTCAAGGGTCCAGAAGAGCGCCACTAGGGGTGAACTTTCAGGCTCTGTTGTATATTTGTGGGAGGCATTAAAAGCGCCCTCTATTGGTCTGTGTCATAATTCTGATTTTTGCCTGCAGAATTATGACACAGACCAATAGAGGGCGCTTGTTTACATTATCCATGGCTTCACATGTTGATACAGTTGTTGCGACGAAATTATCAATTTATGGATTTTTGAAATCTGGTCTCCCAAACTTCACTGATTTCAGGATGCGGCAAAAATAACGCATGAAGCTTTGCACACACCAGCGGTGAGGGCAGTATAACCATCGTCTCAGTGAAGAAAAGGCCAACAGATAAATAACATTTTTTAAATGGACAACTTATGGGCAAGTTCGCGCAAGAACTATTGTTAGTGCGACTAAGATAGTCCGAAGTTTCTGTGAAATTTGAATGAAATTTGGGCCCTAAAAGTGCTCTATTTTGCAATGGAGTCTAGTAGACACTGTTTTTCAAAATGGCGATGGGCTTCGGGACTAATTTAAGGGGTGGTCATCGTCGGATGGAAATTTTTCCCAAAAGGCATCAGATTACCCCAATAAATTGAAAAGAAAATGCATGATGATAAACTAAGCTGTAATTTTATGTGTGTCTCGAACACCTTGGAGAGTTGTGAGTATTTTTCTTGAATTTCTAAAGTGGGGGCATTTATCATTGGGGTATATGGACTAACCTGGTTGGCCTTGGAGATATCTACCGGTTCATTCAACATGTCAAAGAATATTAACAATCCAAACATACTCGTGACCACCATTATGTTGACAATGGTTCGACCAGAGTCGTTCGCGCCATAATGTTACAGCGCATGCGCACTGTTTGACACCAACCAACCATTGGTTGACTAATGGTTGTTGCGCGAACTTACCCTATTGAAAAAATGAGACATTTGAACATGCTTACTTTGGTGATGGTAGCAAGTTATGCAATATGTTTGTATTTCATTCCATGTTGACATTCCTATCGCTACTTCTTTAGGTGTTACTGTGTTACACAGACATTAACATATTACATTAACATTACATTATGTATGGCATGTATGGTACAGCATAATGCTTGAAGAAGGCTGGTGTAGACTACTCGAAACGTTTAACAGTCGACCCCTGACTAATGTCTGAACTTTTCTATAGTGTCACTGCGTTGCTACCTCTTATAGATTACAATAATGTGCTTTTATTAACGTGTCTAAATGAACATCATGCGTGAGTACACACTAAACATCTATTGTTTCTGATTGGACGAAAAAGAGAAGCTTCTTTACCCTGATTGGCTCGATTGGTAGTGTCTACCCGCCCCTGTCAACTCTTGGACCAATCAGATTTCAGTATTATCACCAAATCACTTCAATATTTAACATTGACAATCCTTCCCCGTCCCAATTTATGTCATTCTCGTCACACTACGGTTTTTATACATCTCTGCTACTCTTTTCTACAAGTATATAGGCAGTTATTTCTATCACTGTGCTATTGCGACAATCACACAGCATTGCATTTGGTAATCTACACATTTACATTCAATGGCAAAATTCCGTGAAGCGTTTCAGTAAAACTGCTCAAAACAAATATCTTACTTTCAAGGCAAATTTACAAACATTAGCAGCAAGCAAAAGATGCGAATCAATAAGCCTTTTCGGATTTCCAACTGCGCGCATTCGTAACCTGTGACAACGCACTTTGTTTGTCTCAAATGCCCTTTTGACAGTACCCACAATCACTGATCTCTATATAAAGACTGGATAGCTAATAAAGAGCCGCACAATGTACGAATTTGACTCCATATTGGTGAGACCGGCTGGTGATCTACAAAGGACAAGTTGCCGTTTTTATAGACAGCATGATTTCTTTTGTAACGTCGCGGTTCACTTGACTTATATTTTGACCACCACCACTGACCAAGGTTAACTACAATTTTTTTTAACGTCGTGGTTACTAAAATACCGCAAATATCACTTTTTCGGCGTTTTGCAATGATAATCACTACGGAAATGTGTCCCTTTTACAACATCATAATATGTGTACGTGACCAAAATGCGCGTCAACTGTTGATACAACGCGCGCCTATTTACGCGTAGAACGTTCGTATTATACGCGGCCATCTTCGTGAGACCGGGGGCGAATTGGTCAATATGCAAAGTCTTCTGTGTGAATGTTGTATGCATATCCGCTATCCAGTCTTTATATAGAGATCAGTGCCCACAATCATTGATCTCCATATATGTGTATATGGAGATCAATGCCCACAATGCACAAACAGCCTTTTTGTAAAGTCAGTGGCGCGATGTTGTCAAAGGTCATTTGAGACAAATAATGCGCGTTGTCACAGGTTACGAATGCGCAGTTGGAACTCCGAAAAGGCTTATTCGGGCGATTCACAATTCAGTGCGCCACCAAGAGTTTGCCATGGAGAGTCTATTTTTCAAGTATACGGTCGACAAAACATGGAAAATTTGAATGAGTGTCAGTAGACAACTTGAGCTAATACGTTATAAATTGGGGCATAGCATTCTGCCGCCTTACAAAAAAAACCACCATATTTATAACAAGAAAAGAAAAGGGCAAACATATCCTCGAATTATACGCTTAATTACGACACTACTGACTGAAAAAACTAACAATTTCAAATGTCCCGCGCTGCGAATTTGTCGACCATCTCCCACAATGCACTGGAAAAAATTAACTCTCCGTGGCAAACTCTTGGTGGCGCACTGCATTGTGAATCGCCCGAATTTCAGAAGAAATCAGAACAAAAATGATTTATGTTACCACTATATGATCGGAGCCACAAAGCTCCATGGAATTTTGCCATTGACACACATATTACAGCGTAATATACATGTATTTACAAATAGCTGCCAGAAACAAGCGTCAACTACACGTTGGATTTTCGAAATGGAAGATCAGTGGTTTTTATCTAAGTCAGTCGAGGGAGAGATAAGCGTTCATCAAACGTACGTTCGTCGTTTTAGCGATACAAAAATAAAGTCCCTTTGGTTATTTTTTTATACAGAGCATTCAAATATTATGTTCATTTCAATCAAATCCAACGGTACGCGTTTCCATAACATCTCGTCTGCAAATTTCATAGACGATTCAATAACCGTAAACATTATTTTTGGCCTTTTAAAATAAACTCTGTACTATTAAAATGCACTTGCTTCGAATAACTATGACACGGATTCACAATAGTATGTACTTTGCTTTGGACGTAGTGATTACTTAATAACATTTTTTTTGTCAATTTTAACTTAACATTGTACATGCATTTTATCAACACAAAAATATACATAAATTGTTTCCAAATAATGTGATTGTTTTAATGAGTGACGTCATCTGCGACCTTTGACCTTCGGACGCCATTTTTAGTCTGTCAGTTTGTGCCATTCGGCCATTTGCTTTCTCGGGTTGCGCATGATGTCCGCCCAGTGCTGGGCCTCGTTTTCGCCCGCCTCTTTGCCGATAACGAGGCGCCCGATAATCTCGTTCTTCATGACCCGGTCGTGGTCCAGAACCTGAGTGGGAAAAAAGTAACAGATGAAACGATGGGCATCTCCTGATCAACCTCGTTCCAGTGCTAACTTTACTTTCAACCTCGTTTCCAATAGTTCCAGGGCTTACTTTATTTTCAACCTCGTTTCCAATAGTAAGCCCTGGCATAGAAAGTTGTTTGCTGTATCATAATTCGATACCGCAGAATTAGCAAGTAATGGAATTATATCGTGCACTTGGTGTTGTTATTTCCAACGTGCATTACGTGTTGTCGCGTTCATTGTAACTATCACGTCCACACCTTCTCAACTTGATATAATCCTTTCCTTTCCAATTTGTTTAAATGTGATACTGCACATTGGCTGGATAAGTTGTGACATCTTAACTTTGAAAAAAAAATCGTGCTTTCGTAACTCACCCCCGCGACGAATTGATTCTAATTTTTACCACTGACAGGGCATGCACTCTAACACTCTGTGACGTTAAGCACAGGCAGGCACCAGACTATTCCTAATTTGCACACGTTTCCCCCAAAAAAATGGATATGCAAGTGATCCAATAGCAGGTTGAGAGAGCAGGTAGTGGCGGGAGCGTACTGCTCGACACCATGGGAACGAGGGTGTCTTTTGATATATTTCAAATGTTGTTGTCGCTGTATTATGGTTGCGATGTATATAGCGTTTGGTCATTTTGTTTTATGAGCTGTTGCAATTACACCAAATAACGTTGTGTTTGTCATGGTTGTAGTAAAAACCTTTATGTGTGTCTTTTGCATATTTTTATGTTGTAGATGTTCAATTGTTGTGAAAACCGTTATAATTGCTGTTTTTGTGCATTCAGTTCAAGAATCCTTAATCGACGTTATTTCATGATAATCTCTTCTGAATACAATGTTTGATTCCGAAGGAAAATGTGAGCTAGTGTTCAGTTGGAATACTCGCTTGTGTTGTTGCGAGTGTTGCTTTTTGTTTTGATATGTAAGTTAGTTTGCAGTGAGGACGTTGGTTGTGGTTGAAACAATTACAGTGTTCATTTTTTCTGTTTCCTTATCTGAGAAATGAGACATCTAAACAGCATAAGTGCATTCCTCTAGAGTCTAGAATAACGAAACTATTTAAAAACCACTGCAATGCATAACAACCACATCATCCAGAGATACCGTGCCTCAACGTACTCCCGGCGGGAAGATTCATTCCAATTATGCCGTTTTCACTGTCATTCTAATTTCATTTGACAGACCCACACCATAGGTCATTCCAACAAGACAAGGTCTGGTAAATAATTATCAGGGGGAAAAAAAACTCGCAGCATTCATGAAAGTCATCCACGCTGCATGCACTTCAGATATTCAATTTATCTCCGAGCTGCCTAACGCAGACGTTTTTTTCGTGACGGGGTCTAATTTGAGACTCGGGGCAACGCTAGGCACTTTCAGTTGTAAAAATCTCATTACGTTTCGTCAGACATTAGATTAAATCCGGTCTGGATGCTCCAGACTTATTGTATGTCTGTGATTCCTTCTGGGGTTTTTTATACCTGAAACTCGAGGCTGACGTTTTCCAAGCCCTCCAGAGGAACATCGAAGAGGAAAGACTCGTTGAAGACCGGGTTGAGGGTGCGTTTCTTCAGGCGGGTCTTCTTCTTGGCCAAGCGGCCGTTGTTGTACATCAGGTAGATCTTGACGTATGGGTCTGAGGACAGGAGGTCAAAGGTCGGTTAGTGTGGATTAAAGGAGCGATCTCGTCATGGGAAAAAGTGGTTCAACTGATGTGAGCGTTGGGCAGGCAAGATGGTACAGTCTGATCATTTGGGATTCCCCGATCTGTACTGTTTTATGAGAGTCCCAAAATGGTATTGATATTGGTATGGTATGGTATTGAAAACATGCAATACAAGAAAATAGACTGGCACTTGAAACAACCAGTCCAACAACCCTTCAGTACTGCAACAATCAACTGTGTCCAAAGAAAACATCTGGCAAGTCTGGTACTAGTCTATACCCATGGGCGTCGCGAGGGGGGGTTGCCTAAAAAAAAAAGCAAAAAAAAAAAAAGAAGAGAGAAAGAGGCGCGAAGACAAAGTGGTGTAAATTTAATGAGTTGGGGGGGGGGCAAAATGTCCCTGCCCCCTCTAAAATTGATAAATCGAGAATGTGTTGAGAAATACAAGCATTTTGGGGCAAAAACATTTTTTGCCCCCCTCTAGAAAAAATTCTGGCGACGCCCATGTCTATACTGCTACACATTTCTCTCATAGCCACCAGACTAATGACAATGTATGAAGAGGTCAGTCTTTTCAAACAGTTGGGCCATGGTTAGACATGTACCAGTCTAGTCTTTAGCCTCGTTTTGAAATCACTTGACCTCCCTCTCATATGCAAATATTGTAGAAATGTCTCCTTAAAAAAAACTGAATTGAGTCTTCAAACTTGGTTGGTGAAATACTGAGGACCTTTTCTTTGCCCAATGGAAATTTCGGAAAATTTTGCTGGCTAAAGAGTGAGTTAAGTTGGCCTGGTTTCGTTTTGCATGTTTTTTTTTTTAGCACTGGAGGTCCCAGAGTCTGACAAAATGGCAGACGCTGCTTAGTCTGCGGTTCGGCTAGTAGGTTTTGGGCTTTGCTTTTAGATTGGAAAGGGCAATTATTATCGGACATGGTGGTTTAGCTCATGAGACACGAGCCCGGACAAGGTGTGGGCGGTAAATTTGGGGGTTGCTGGGAGAAAAATGCCGGTTTGGAAGCAATGCCGGTTCACCGGTTTAACGAATACTATTGGTCAAGGCAGACAGGTATCGTTGCCGGGGCAGTGCCGGTTTCACGAGATAGTCCGGGACCTTAAAGGTTATAGATCATGTTGGTTTGATCCAGGGGGAGGAGCACTTGCCTTCCAGATTTTCCCAGGCCAACAAAAGTGCCACACTCGCGGATAAATGTGCCCCCTCGAGATGAAAAGAAAACTGCCCCTCAAACGCACACAATGAAAGCAAATGATCGCGCTAGAAATAAAATTGTCTCCTCTCTTGTAATGCAAAACTGCCCCTCAAAAACACAAGTATCACTCTCGCATTAACAAGATTGTGCACCAGATGGAAAGCTGTCCCTCGAAAGTATAAAATTATGCCCCTCTCGAGATGAAAAATTGGCAATCAAAAACAATAGTGCTCCTCTCGCGATAACTTCTAGAGATCGAAAACTGCCCCTCGAAAGCACAATGAGTGCCCCGCTCGCAACATTAAAATTGTGCCCCCTCTCAAGATGGAAAACTGCCCTTAAAAATGCTAGTGCTCTTCACGTGAAATGGTCAATGAACTGGCCATCAAAAGCAACAGTGCCCTTCTTGCGATAAAAACATGTCTCCCTACATAACTAGATAAAGAAATACAGAGGGCAAGATGCGGACAACGTATTCATAATCTGTTCCTCGTCATAGGCTTAAAGCGAAATGAACGGGACCATATTCTTTTCCTCCACTTTCACACCGACGGAAGGTGCCCCTTTTTTCTGAGCAAGTGCCCCTTTTTGGTGTCGCCCCCATACTTGAAAAGCGTTCTGCCGCCCCTGGTTTGACAGGTGCGGTGTCGGTTGGACGTTACCAATACTATGCAAATTCAAGTTGGCAGCGACATTTTCCGGTTTGATCTTTTAAGGGGCAATTCAAAACACGTGCATACCTGAAAGTCCTGTCACGTCCATCTTGGGCAGGTTCTTTGCCTTCAGGACAACCACGGTCAGCTTGTTAGCCGCGGGCTGGTAGCAGAGAGACGTCAGGAGCTCACCCCGACCCTGGGACTTGGAGATCTACAGATAAAAGGGGCGGGGCGAGACAAGATAAAGGAGGGTGTGTGAGAGGAGAAAAACGTTTGGTGAATGAAAGATTTTTGGTGAATGCAATTCAATATCAGATTTCATAGATCAATAATAGATTAAGAAAGAATTTCTGCTAGAAAATAACCTGTTCATTAACTCAAATTTATAAACAATCATGAATCGGGATTAAACTTTTCGGCAATGTTCTACCTAAATAATTTTCTTTAACCAATCCAGGATTCGAACCGGGTACCACGTCTATGAAATTGTCCATTTTCTTTTTTTTGCCATTGTCGAAAAAAGTATCAACCTGGAAACTAGCGGTGAAAATGATTCACCCAAAGCTACTTGTTTCCAACTTAAACATTTTCGGTGGTCCATTTTCCGTGAGCGAAACTGTCGCATAAATCAATATTTGGCGAAAGGCAGCTGAAATGCTACATGACCTGTATGCCTCCCCAGCGAAAATTCTAACGGGTAAAGTTTTAGAATCGACTGAATCTACCATCAACCATGGAGCTAGCACCCTATAGTGTCTACGGAGCTAAGAAAGTAAACACCTTGTTTAGAATGCACCGTGATATGCATACAGGTGACAATACGGACAACGAAGAAATCTATTTGATATGAGACAGTGAGGGATTTCAGTAAAGTGAATGTCGTGTCAGAATGTGTGTACGTGATGCTGTCATGTCGTGGTCGCTTGTCACTCGTCACGATGTCGCACAATTACAAGAAATGACAGTTTGCATTCAGTTCACTTAAAGTGTCACATATTGTCACACAAGACTCCTGCTTTCTTAGCACTGTATCATGAAAAACGCATTTTCCGTTTTGTCAACGTCACTTTGTCGCTTGTCGTGGTCATATTCTCACATTAAGACTCTCTACTTTCATTGCACTCTATCATAAAAAAACATGTTCCGTTTTGTCAACGCCACTTGGACGCTTGTCGTGGTCATATTGTCACATGAAGGCTCTCTATACTTTCATTGCACTGCATCTTAAAAACGCATTTTCCGTTTTGTCAATGTCACTTGGTCGCTAGTCGCGGTCATATTGCCACATATTATCACACAAGACTCTCAGCTTTCACTGCACTGATTCATAGAAAAAAAAGCATTTTCTGTTTTGTCAACGTACCTTGGTCACTTGTCGTGGTAATATTGTCACAAATTATCATCACATGCACAAGACTCCCTGCTTTTATTGCACTGTATCATTGAAAACGCATTTTCATGCTAGTCGCGGTCATATTGCCACATATTATCACACGAGACTCTCAGCTTTCACTGCACTGATTCATAGAAAAAAAAGCATTTTCAGTTTTGTCAACGTCACTTGGTCACTTGTCGTGGTAATATTGTCACAAATTATCATCACACAAGACTCCCTGCTTTTATTGCACTGTATCATTGAAAACGCATTTTCCGTTTTGTCAACGTCACTGGGTCGCTTGTCGTGGTCACATTGTCACACATAATTATATAAATGCATTTCTGTTCGTCATTGTCACTTGGTCGCATGTCATTGTCAAAAGACATTCTGCATTCACTGCGCTATAAATTAATACACAGCAAACAATTCCCGACATATCCTATCGCGTAATCATGGATGGCATAATGAAAAACGACCTCTCTATGATATAAATATCTATTTGGTGTTAACCTAAAATGAACTTCACCTTAAAGACAAAAGCCTCATTGCAATGAAGGTCCTTTAGCAACGCGTGCCCTGCCTTAAAGATTGAATTTGAGGGCGTCCTTGGCATTGATCGAACGCTGAATTGCCACCATGCATGTATACATGTAGATGGAGATGCTCTATTTTTGGCCGGCTATCGATCATTTTCTGTTAAAGAAACGTCAGTCATGTGAAAAGGTCAACTTGCCAGCATGGAAGCCAACAAGATGAATGAATATTTTGACATCAACTTCACAGAGAGAGAAGGGAACATATGTCAGCGTTTCTTTCTGATTTTTAAGCCTATCAGGGTGAACATTTCTCATGTTCTGTTACTCAAGGATATGTCAAAAGAAACACTAACTCAATTTAGAGTATACTGAAACTGAACAGAACATTAACCTCCATGTGTTAACATTACGCAGACCCTGAAACTAAATAGTAACCTTATACAATTTTGCAGACCCTTTTTGTTTGTTTATATTATTTAAAAAAAAAACAATTCTGAAAGAAGTCTTTCATTATTTTTAAAGACACATTTGTGATGGATTTCCACCACTCTTGATTTTTTTCTTTATAATTTTATAAATTATTTATTGGCATACAACAACACAATTACCAACAGCAGCAGCTAAAATGGTAATATTACAATGATAAAGGTGAGAGCACTGATCATGACGTCATCGTGTGTCATGTGACGTCACATTAGAGGGGTAATTTATCTAAAGCTATATCTATAGGACTATCGGGCGGATTTGGTTGTAACTTGGTAGGTACCTATAGAAAGGAATGTGTAACAGATGAAATCTGAAGTGACGTCATGATGACGTTGTCGCATGTCATGTGAAGTCAAATTTAAGGGGTATTTTTGTAAGGCCTATATGTATAAACTAAACTGTGATTCAGATTCGATTGTAATTTGGTATATACCCAAACTGGCATATGGTGTAAGTGACGTCATGATGACGTCATCACATCACGGTGTCATTTCAAGTAGCTGTTTGTCCACAAAATATTATTTAAAATAAAATATGTGACAAAGGTCATTGCTATTCACTGGAAGTCTTTTCATGCATCTGGTCTACACAATGGGCAAGATTCAGCCCCTTTATTTGTGTTATGGGGTGGTCCTATACAATAGCACTGCCCGGCTTACAAGTAACAGTCAGTCGGGGAGTCAGTCAGTCAGTCAGTCAGTCAGTCAGTCAGTCAGTCAGTCAGTCCATAGAGCTGGGAGAGATAGGCACAGATACAATACTATAAGCTTGTTGATTACAGGATTTGAGTTGTTGATATAAAGTGTCGTGACACGATCCCGCAGATCCAGAGATGAAGTCTTTAAGGTTAGGGGTGACCACTTTAATGCCAATTATGCTCCCGTGCCCTGGGGGATTTTAGACCCGACCCCAGGTGCCCACCATCGTCGGTGAACGGAGGTAACTCGTCAATACTACGAGTCGCAAACACGCGCAAGCACCGCGGATTTTAATCGCAGCGGCGGTATTCCACTCACGCGCCCCCGGGGTTAACGGCGCAGGCTTCAAGACAGTCCGGAAACATCCCCGAGTTTCTTCTCCCCACGTATTTGCTCTGATGGCGTCTTGTTTTCAAGCCCGCATCTTTCTCAAACCATCATCATTTGCACCGTCTCACATTTCTATCCTATTGCTCCCAGCTCGGATGATGTTGACAAATGCTTAATTCGTTGTCTCCCCCACATAGCATCCATCTCAATTAGGATTGTCTGGACAAGACTGTGTGCCGGTTAACTTTCCTAGAATTTTTTTTTACGTAAGCAGAAGATTTATTCTAATGACTAATGCATTTGAAGTATGGGATTATTATAAGTTAGGACTCGGGAAGTTCAAAATAACACAGTAATTATTCTAATGACAGTATTGCAGGTGCGGTATGGAACGTGGAAATCAACATCGTCTATTCTGCTAATAGATAAATGTCTGCAACTTGCAATTTAGACATCGACTGAAAATTATTGGCACACGACGAAGATGTGCAAAGGAAATATACAACATTTGCAAACTTCAAAAATAAAACTACCAAATTATTATGAAATACCATACTGGTCTCTTAGTGAAGACAGTCTAAAACATCCTGTAAAGTCATGGCACCTGGTGTGCTGTCATTTTTAAGAAAGTGGGATATTTTTGTATCAATTTCCAACGCTGGTCGGCCGAGCAGCGTTGGAAAAAACCTGGGTTTTTTCCCAAATACTGCCCCCAATTTACCATATTTAGTTAGTCCGCATTTTGTTTGCAATCGATCACACACCTATGAACGGGTACAAGCCAGTTATACTGGTTCCCTAAGCTAACATCTATAAATTGCTCCGTTTTATCTTATGTGGGGTCAGGGAACAGACTACAAGAACATGATTGATTTTTCTTTGTTTTTCCAGCATCTACGAACACAAAACATCAATATATATTTGCTATAAAATACCAACCCCCAAAAATCCATCCATTTCCGAAAATTACAGCAAAAGCAAATGTTGTATATTCCCTTTAACTATAAAACACATTCGCCTATTCCGCGCAATCGTAGATTTAATGTCTTGAATTGAGCAGTCTCCGTTTAAAAACTGATTCAGCACTTTTGAAAGCCTTCTCCAAGACGACAGGAAACACTGAACAATCCTATAAGCTTGGCATTTTCTGCATTGAAAATTATGAAATGAAACCTCTGTATCCAATGAAATGAAGACGAAAAGCGGCCATTTGTAAGTTGAGGTATGTAGGCCTATACACTGAAAACGCAAGTCGTGTTCGCCGTGTTGACACAGCTCACAATTCGGACACGAAGCAAGGTGTCGCAACGAAAACAAAATGGCGGGAACAAATTGGGGGGAAGGGGAGAAAATTCCCTCGACTGCTCGCAATAATGACAACAACAACAATAGCGTGGGGCCTGCATGTTTTCCCAGCAGCCAGCCTGACTGCCTTATAATCCCGCGGGGGACACGGCGGCCAGTGATAACAACAGACGACCACGCTCGGCGGGAAAACTCACGGGTCGCGCGCCATTACCGATTCCGAGGCTTGATCTTTATGGCTCGACGCCTCTGTCGTCATGGCAACCGAAAATGGCATCTGATTACGCGGTGTTTTATTTTTGATCGGCTGCATGCGCACAAATACAATTCCCACTGGATGCGATGAAATGCTTTTAAGGCTTTGGAAACAGGAGAAAATGTGAGCGTTCTTGTCAAACATCAATGCCGTCGTTTCATGGATTATAATGCCCACTTCAACTAATTGCAACGTTTGCTTAAAGACAGAAATTTATGGTGTCGTACGTTTGATGTGACGCAAATGTGTATCGATTTTCCATATCGTGCGATCTACAAGAAGACGTTAGTGATTATAGTGATGTGAGTTTATTTCCCACCATAAGAAAATGAGTTATTGAAACATTACAAACGCGGTGAGGATAAAGACTTGGGGAGTGTTTATGGCAGAAAAATGGCGATAGGGGCAAAGACAGGGACAATGGCAACGATGACATTGTCGTTTTGACGACCAGAAAGTTTGGCAATAAAACATGTGACACGGTCGACGACGGTGACAACATTGTATGTACATGTACACTGTTTTAATTCGAATTGCAAATAAACCAGCCGTGGTGTTCCAGAGGTCGAGGGTTCAGACCCAATTCAGGTCAATTTTTTGTTCGACCTAATGGACGGCCACCATGTCCATACTGTCAAAGGTGACAAAACTGCTAATGGACAACAGCCACATGACAATGACAACGACAGTAACAATTTTAAAAATCCAAAGCTAAAATATCCAACCTAGCTCTTTTGTAAGTCGTTCTACATGACCTATTTTACTTTCGTCCCAAAGCTATTTACGAAAACTCTTCTCGGGGGACAGTTAACAACTAAACTCCGGCAGACACCGGAGAAAAGCGGGGCAAGACCCCGGCTCGTGAGGGGCGAATTAGCCCCGATCCCGGCCCAGCAAAACGTCCAGTCACGCTGCACCAGCACGGACCTTGGTGAAACGATACCTCGACATTCCCTTAAACCATATTTGCCGAGACTCCCCGAACTCCAAAGTTAATTTGTCAAATTTGCACTGCCTGAAATATCACCCTGTTTATACTTGATCTAAAAGCGTGGTCGATACACAAAAAAGGGTTTGGATTCCAGTTTATTTTGAAGACAGTATTTCAGAGCGTGAGGATGTTTTAGGCAACAGGCTAAACTAGCGCTCGAGGATACACTGAATAGATTACACTCAAAGCCAACAGGAAGTTTGCGGTCTATAGCAAATGTGCTTTGAAAATCCATGACGTCATTTGGTGGCAAGCGCGCGCAGTTCATTTCCGTACCATATGGCACGGCCCGAGTACATCAAGACGCAGACTGGCGGATTTAATCTTATGCTCTGATCTCTCAAGACGATGTTCAGGTTTCTTGCATGACTGAGCTAAGCCTCGTCTCTCTCGTCACCCCGTGTTTTATCCGTTCTAGCATGAGGCTGTAAGGGAGGAATAGTCTGGTACCGGACAGGGGTTCGTACACTTTCAGGCCTCCCGGCTGCAAATGTCGAAGGCTGTCACTTATTATTCAACTCTGAAGTATTCACGAAAGTAGAAACGGAATATATGAAGAGTAGGCCAGGGTCAGTCAAGATGAGGTATACGTGCGAAACAACGACATGTGCCTCAAATAAAATACAAAATAAAAACAAAACAATCTGAATAAAATTAACTATAACAAAAACATGAATGAATTAGTTTTTCAGTGGAGTTAAAGGGTCCATGGCATAATTTTGTGTTAGGAACACATTTTGTGCAACTTTCTACTCCTCTTACAAATTTAATGTATGAAAACTATTTGACATCCCATTTTTGGTTAATGTTATTCAGAAGTGCACTTCTTTCATTATTTAAAACCGTTCCCGTGTTTTTGAGGACAACAGAGGGCGCTGTTGCTGTGACGTCATTTCAGGAAGACGCTGTTCGGTTTAGGAGTTTTGCTCATTGAAAACATTTGTGAGAAAAGTTTGGTCATTGGCTTACTGAAATGTACGTACACAACAACGAATCACATTTATTACAGCCAAATATCCAAAATTTTAGCAACTTTTGGTGCTCAAATAGCTGTAACATTGAGGTTTCTGCCTAAAATGACATCACACTTTTGCTCATAAATATGTAAATTTGCATTAGCACAAAAACAAATAGGCACCGAAATACACTTGAAAAATGGCAAAACGAAAACTGAAAATAAGGTTAAATGGGACACAAAGGTTTATTTTCAGGAACTGCATTAAAAACATCACATTGCATGGCCCTTTAATCCATTTAACAGTAGCGGAGACTTACTAGGTCTGGTAGAAAAAAAAAGCGCAAAATAGACTGTTAAAAGTCTACTCTGATGATGTGACGTCATGGGCATATTTACTTGCAGGCATTTTGTTTTGGGTTCCTTATTGAGGCTTTGTTCGAATTAATGGCTACGGCTGAATATAACACACGGGTATATGGAAGCGGCCGCAGTCACCTCCCACAGACCCATGTGTTATTTGAATCCGTAGCCAAGTATCGGACACGGCCTGATTTGCCGTGCGCAGTAACCAATGACGTCATTGAAATAATGAATATTAATGCATTTCGAAGGGCACGGCTTCCGTTTGCTAAAAATAGTTCCGAATATAGACTCTTTTACTTTTCATGGGAAAAAAAAGAATCGCTTAATCCTTCTGGAGTTTCTTCCGCCTTATTCTAGATTGCAAACGAGAGAGAAAGAAATCGACAATGGGAATTGATTCTAAACTCGACTTCCCATTATCGTATCAAATGTCAATGTCAAACCTTTTGTGAGAGCACCTTGTAGGGAGTCTCTTTTGCAGAAAACCCTAGACAAAATATAACCGAGTATGACGAGTTGTGGGGTGCAACCCATTAAATAAATTCCCAAAGAGACCAGTGATAAATCCCCATACTTCAATATTCTTTTTAAACTACTCAAAACTGTCAAACAGGTGTTCAGGCTGCCCAGAAAATGATGATCAACATGAGTCGTCATTCATTTTCCGTTCAATTTTTGGTGGGTTTACATATGTCTTTTGGGAGAAATTCTCACCCAAAGAAGACCACCCCTAAAAGGAACGATGTTTTCCAAACAGGGTAAGTATCAACATTTGAAAAAAGGATCCCTCCACAACTTGGCTTAATAGCACCACTTTTGGACCCAATTGCATCCGAAATGCTCAGAATTGAAAGCCCCAAGTCCACCAGAGGTGCAGTGCAATATTGTCTTCAATTCCCCGATTCCATGGCTCTCAGAACTCTCTCTAATATAGAATATTTTGAATGTGTAACCGTTATTCATGAGCTCGGCGGACGGAACGCCCTTTTCACTGGGTTCCACCATGAGATGGTGCACTAAAGTTCTCAAACCCCCTCCTCGATACTCAGTTTTAATCAGAAATCGGATCTGTGAGACCACGGACCCCATCGATCCTAGCTCAAGTTCTTATGGAGCTACTAAACAAAAAAAATGTGTTCAGAAAATATTTACTTAGCAGGTTTACCAGCCAATTCATTTGCGATGTGAACAGGTCTTAGCTGGTTCCCGGTGGATTTTTTGCTCAGCACATACATTTGCCAAGCAATTACTTTGTTTTTCTTGGCAGCTCGATCTCGATGAGATTCAGCCCAGCTGTGCTTGCTTAATTTTTTGTCTACGTGATTACCAAGCCGCCAAGATAAAAATATGCTCTTTGCTTCATCTCGGGTGATTAGCTAGAGTCCAAAGAATCCCTAGTTGATGAGAAACCCAAGAAAATTACTCAACCCGTCCCAGTCTCTAACCACAAAAGGACAAGCCTGATCTCTCTGTCCTAAATGTCAGGGCGCGGGCGTATAAGCTCTCATGTCCGTACCTAAGTCCGACCTGTCAGTATCTTTGACGCGGGAACCAGAATAACAACTTCAAGTATCTCTCAATTCTATCTGTCTCTCTTTAAAACGCAGATGGAAACCATGCGAAAAGAAACCGTCCTTATTTATTTAAGACTAAGATTATGGTGACACGGTGAAAGCATTTTCCTGTAAACAGAGCAGCGAGGATCAGATACGCTTCCGAGGATAAAATGGGTTTGATCCTACCTGCGGGTGGGATTTAGTATTTCCCTGGATATACTAAGATTCCAAACAAATAACGGGCTTTTAAAAATTATATTATATTTATATTATAAAGTTAAATAAAGATTTGAAGCACCTGCGAAGCTATATAAATTGTCTCCGGAGTTCAAAATTTGGGTCCGAAATTACGGGTATTTTTTTTCTCTTAAATGTACCACAGACAGCATTGGGTTATTGCAATGTATGCTGGGATAGGTTTCAACTTCCCTAATATATTGTATACCACAATGCACTGCGATTGTTATTGATGCTTTCAGTCGGGTTTGCAAAGTAAGTCACGTCTGGGGTCCTTGAAACTAGACCGATTATTGACTCACCTTCGGGTGTCTGGGTTTGACCTCCCGTGTCAAGGTCACTGCCTTCTCGCTTAGGTCAATGTTAGCCAATGGCACGACGACCTCCCCGATAACGTCATCCCTGGAGAAGCGGTCGAAGCTCATGACGACGAAGTGGAGCGTGACGCCTTGCAGCTGGTTGTAGGCCAGGCCGTAGAAGGTGAAGGTCTCCTCGTAGACTGGCTCCAAGGTCTTCCTCATCACCCTCGTCTTGACTTTGTGCTTCTTCTCCGGGAGGAGGCAGAGCTTGATGTAGGGATCCGAGGTACCGCTCTGTGGATCCTTGACGGGTAGACCCTGAGCCTGGTGGATGGTGACTGTGAACACTCCCTTGTCGGTGCGGTACTCCACCGTGAAGGTGATCTGTCCTAGATGGGTCAGGTCCTCCGTGGATGATCCCTGCAGCTTGTTGTCCCCCTGCCATCCTGATTCGTTCTTCAGCTCCCCTCCCTCCGAGTAGCAATCCTTGTTGAAGGTCCCCGGGTCCATCCCACCGCTGACACCACCGGTGCTGGCGCTGTAGGTCTTCATCAGGGCTTTCTTCTCGTGTGACAGCGGGGAGACAGGACTCAGGGTACCCGGAGGGAAGGTCTTGGAAGGACCTAAGGTAGGCATCCCTTTCCCGTGGAGGGAGTCTGGAGAGGACAACTCCGGACTGCTGATGGGTTTACTGGCGGGTCTGGCGTAGAAGGTACGGTTGCCCTTCTCCGCCGTCCCGCCATGGAAGAAAGAAGCTTTGTATCTCCGTCGGTAGCAGTGGTAGACGCTCAGGACTAGGAGCAAGACTGAGGTAATGACGGCCAAACAGACTCCGACCAATGCTGCCGTGGACACTATAAACAAGGAGCAAAAGAAGATTATTTCATTAAAGAATGTCACCCAAATATTCACAACCTGGGAGCCGATGATGTATTAAGAAGCAATATGCTCTCGGAGAGAAATCCAAAGAAAACTTCTCATTTTTTTGTCGGGGGAAAACATAGTCCAGAACGAAAGGGAAAGTCCACAGAAAAATCGAGCCGTAGCGCAAAATGTGCTAACAATGTCATAAGCTGACTTCTCGCAGATTGACAACAAACAGCATGAAACATGCGAGATAGTTTATGCTTAGCAAAGAATTCCACTTTCTATTCAAAGTTTTAAATAGCACTTATTTGTATAATTATATTTGGTTCTCTGTCTTAATTCCCTTTGCTAATAAATTTCTTGAAGCTAGTCTGCTAAGCATCTTTCCGGTTGAGGTGCTCAAAGCAGGGAGGCAAAAGCCAAAATGTTGCAAATGTGATAGTTACTTTCAGACCTTAGTTTTTGTTTTGAAATTTGAATTGATAACACGTGGCTAGTGCTGAGTCAAAAAACAAACTCGGCTTCCCCTGGAGACCCTTACCAGAGCTTTAATGCTCGCCGCACATCATGAAATTTTAAGCAGGACCAGGGATTTCATTTAACGGTTCATTGGGCATTCTACCGACCATAAGCGAGATAAATAGCGCTCTCTAAGCGACAACACGAATTCCCAAATTATTTCGAGAAAAAAACGCCGAAACGATAAAACAAAAGTAATTTTAAGTCCGATTTTTGGCTTGTATCGGTGGTAATACCTTTTAGATGTAATTATTTTGGTAGGGGAGGGGCGTCGTCTCCCCCACTCATCTAGTTAAACTATTCAAACGGTTTGCCGTTTTATTAGAGTACCACTATGTCTAAATTTTGTATCAAACATTTCCCAAAATAGTTACACGGGAACCCTTTCAATATAGTTTTGTGCTATAAATACACCCAAACTGGTTTCGACATAATTATTTTAATGTGTGAACATTGCATGATGGAAAGATAATATATTCAACCTTTACATAAGGACAAGATTTACTCCTTTTTACCCTGAAAGCAGCTGGTAAAAACAAAATTAACGACCAAAATCTGTCGCGGCGCGGAAGAGACAAATTGCGCCATTTGCCGATTGCCATGTGCGAAAAACCCGCCATAAAACACTCGAAGGTTTCAGCAGCGCTATACGACCAAACCAAATATCACATCTATGCCAACGATGTAGCTCTAGAAACCACTGAGAATTTGGGTAGTATTTTTTTTTATTCTGCACACTAGCGTCATGATTTGGGTTATAAATTATGGCAGAGAGCACTTGTAACAAGCGGAGTCCACTCAGAGGGTTCTGAGTATGGCGTCAGTCGGTCCACGGGTTGGTAATTCAGCCAAACCCACAGCCTTCATCCAAAGCGGTGCTATCGGGGGTAGATAGCTAACGAGGAGACGTGCTGGCAATGAGAACACGGGGTAGCTCGGCGATATTCTGAGGCTGAATCGGTCATGCTTTGTGCAAATATAATGGCAAGGGCTGATGATTTTAAAGCAGAAGGACATTTAGAAAGGCTTGATATTTCTAGAATTGGGAATTTCTACAAGAAGAGGACTATGATAAAGATGAATGAAATAATCTCAGACAATTAAAATGATTGAGAAGTCTTTGCTGAACCTGTTAATGGTACCTATGGGAGACTTGTTGTCGTCATTAATTATCCCCTATAGGGAGACACCAGGACATTAGGGAGACCTTAATTTAAATGTCTCTCTTATGTTACAGCTCATATTAAGAGGCAAAATTGTCGCAAATAAGCTAGATCGACTGCCCGTGGTCCAAAACATAAATATACCGAAATTCGAGGGGGTAGGATATGGTGAAATTGGGGTTAGGTGACATAAAGATGGAAAAGAATTGTGTACAAGTCTATGGGAATGTCTCCCAAATTACTTTTTTCCCCGTAATTATTATATTACAGTAATGTTATAACTGTACTGTACACTGTTCTGTTATTGGTCTTTGAATAAGTGATTGTTTGGCAAATATTAGCAAATACTTTTTTTTTGTAATTATTTTCAAGTGGAATTGAAATTGAAAAAAAAATTTGTTACACTAGCGCTAGCGTCACTTCTAATTCTCACAAGACAATATTAATATCGTTTCGGTTTGCGGTAACACCATGTGGTAATAACTAATGCTTAGAAGATATTTAGTTCTGAAAAGAACTTGTCCTGCTTATATCAACTTTCGCTATGTAGTTTTTGTTCTGATAAGAACAGTCCTGCTTAGACAAAATTAAATTGGCTTAAAATGAAATAAAGACTCTACCACTGCAAGTTCTATTCATTAAACCCTCCTACTGTTTAAATAGTACAGACAGTCAAAAATTCTATCCACTTCTCCTGACTTTTACAGGCTAGTCACAAACAGTCAGATCATATTTTAAGCCAGCACTCTGACTAGTCACATTCAGTCAACAGACAAAAACAATAAAGTGGTGGCAAAGCTGTCTTATCAATCACCTACAGTCAAAGCACAGCTGTAAATGAAAGTATAATCTATGGCTACCAAAAATCAAAGTTCCGCAACAAACAATGGCAACTATATTTTTGTTCTAAAGCTGCAACTTGAATTGGAATTGGAATTGGAAGAAGTTGAAACTTACTTATCAATCACTGTGCCCTAGCATCACTTTAATTCTGATAACACAAAATAAAAGTGGTTTCTGAGACAGTACCACGGCGCGCATGCATCACGCCTGTTTTGTTTCTCGTCTTCCCTGATGGACAAAATCGGCTTCAAGCATTGGACCTATTAGCGTCTCCGGCACTGATGCTTATTTCGCATAATTTCTCCCATGAGCGGGCTCTATCTTTGACTGTCATTCCTAGACCATTTTCTTATTCATTGCCCCGTCGCTTCGCCCCCTCCGCTCATTATTTCTAAATTTTCGGGCTTGAGTGGTGTTTTGGCAAAAAAGAAAAACGCGAGCAGCTGCACATACGAGCGCGGTGCATTTTTTGGAAGCAGACGGTACGTTTGCCGCCGGCAACATGGCGTAAAGAAAAAAAATATCCCGCGCTTATTTTGGCGCGCTTTGATGCAGGCCTAATAATCATGTTTGTCAGACGGGGTAGTTTAGCCGGGGGCCAGAAATTATTGCTCAGTTCCTTGCGAGTTAGTGTTAGTTCCGTTTTTTACAAAACATAAATATTTTAGACTACGATGGATGCTTTCTCGCGTCCTACAATTTCTTTTCAAAAAAGATCTGTAAATCTTTGTCGACAAAACTACCTCAAAATTCGTTTCATTCTCTCGTTTGTCGCCTACCTCACCATGGCATGGTTTGCTGATGACCTTATTTTGATATCAGAAGAAAACATGTCTTGAAATAGACCTCACCTCTCGCGATCACAAATAGGAGATCTTATCATGTTCCTTCGGGAATTGACAGTGCAAACAATCTTGAGGATATTAAGCTACGGACGTTGATGTAATTTTTCTACTTAAAAGACAACTCGGAGCTCGAAATAGAAGACCGTTTGAGCCCATGTTTGTAGCTCTTTACAGATTAGTACATTGTGAAACTGCAAACTGATACAATACAAAGCCTTTTACGAACAAAAGAAAATGCTTCTGCATTTCCTTTTGTGTTTCCTTCTAATGGAATTGTGACAAAAGGATGCAACCCTGGCAAAATAACCGCAGAAAAGTGTGGGGGCGCAACTTCCCATCCCGCGTTCACTGTGTTATTGTAACATTTAGAGATCAATACACATTATGCTTTGAATTATTCCTCGATCGACAAACGCCCGTCAGTACATCGAGTTAAAATAACACCATTGGAGACCAGAAACTTCGACTGCGAGCCCAAACAGTACTACGAAACTTTATTTAAGAAGATAAACTTATAAAACTTGAGTCGTATTCTCCGATCTACAAACTCGGGGCCAGTTCTACATTTAGTACGGCAGATAGGTGATGGGATTGTGCCTGTGATGATACAAGCATGGAATTTGGCACACAGTCAGAGTATGTCATGAGAAAGATATTTGCTATAGGGCGTCGTGGATTTGTGCTTTGCAAAAATATAGGTAGAATGGGTTCTACCAGATGTTCCTCAATACCTACGTTCCCCAGTGCCTATGTATTCCCCAAATCCTTAGGGTTGGGCTTAGGGTTGGGGAACATAGGTATTGGGGAACATAGGTATTGGGGAACATAGGTATGCACCCAGTAAAATAATAGGTATTGGCAGCCATTTTGAAAATTGCTTGTTAATCTTCCTATATTTCTTCAAAGAAGAAATCTGCGATGGCCCTATAGCCAAATATATATCTGAAGACATACTGTGACTTTGTGCCAAAATGCCATTCCTGTTCCATCAAAGGCACAATACTCCCAAATATTTCCCCTATCTGCCCTTTTAATAATTATTAGAACGTGAAAATCAAGTAAGTTTGAATATGTGCATTTGAATATTTAATCTTGAAAATTAACTACAGGCACGTCGTCGTCCATTCCATTGGGATTGGTGTGTTTTGAGTGAACACAAGTTAGTGATTGCCATGAGTTATACAGTGAAAGTAAAGAAAACTGTATTTTTTTCCTGTAGGTTTGGAACACATAGGCCTACTTTGTTTCATACCTACACGGTTTCGGTTAGGCACCGTATTCTGTTTCGCCTACGCGGGGGCAATATGCTAGTTGCAGATTAACTTTCCATCCTGGAAAAGCATTTTCTGTGAAAATCTAACCCATAACCAACCCGACGAATCAACGACTTGTGTTTTTAATAATCGCTGGGTCAGTGCTGTGTGCACAGCCGTTAAACTGTGCACACACACGGCGCATAAGAGACGACTCCCGAAAGTGCGCTATATCGCGCACCCGTTCGCCAGGCAACCGTTGCTAGGACGTATGCATGACGCCAATGTGACGTCATTTGCTGGCAACAACGCGGACTTGCAAGTCGAAGATGTCTTGGTTGCAAGAATATTGAGACATATCTGTATTTTTAGAAAGACTTTGTTTCATTACCGCATGCAGAGATTGAACCTTGTTGAGCGATGGTTTTGAGTATTTTTTTTTCTGTGTGGAAGATGGGATGACATTTAATTTTCATCCCCAGTTTGAGATCTTAAAGACGCAGTACGAAAAAAAGACAAATACAGTCATCTTCAAGTAAATTATGTTGAGGTTAACATACCCACAAGCAATAAATTCACCCTAGTGCATTCCGTGTTTTGACATGAACGCGAAAGGTGCCAATTTAAAGAAAGAACGAAAAAAAACACCAAATAAATTCTATCGATTCACTTCATTCAAAGGCAACACTCTCTCCATCCGTCCGTTCCTCAAACTCTGCATCTCTTGATGTTTATTCAACGCACGATCTTTGCTGATCGAAGCCCGTTCGAACACTCATCAACCTGCATGCTCATTCAAAAAAACGGCCCAGGAAGATGCTTTGATGAGCAAAGGGCCGCGGGGTTTTACCAAAAAAAGGTCTCCTTGGCGCCCCCCCCCCTTAAATGCTGCTTCAGAATGGCAGTTAAAAGACCTATCCCCCTGAGCATATAGGACAGATGTTAATAATTGTGGGCTTCTTCCCAGTTTGTTTTACTTCGGCGTAAATGGAGCGATTTGCGCATCTAAACCACGCGGCATGAGGCGGTGACTAGGGTAGTTCATCAGTTATCTACTGTAGATAGCGCGCGCGCACAAGTAATCGATGGCTTGACAGCACAGGATCGCGGCTATATAACCTCGGCACACATCGCCCACGGCCCCGGCAGTGACGCAAAAAATTAATCACTTCAATTTTTGTGGCAACGGAAATATGGGAATTACTGTTATTAAACAAAATGTCGGGGAGCGAGGATTTCTGGACAGAACACATGAAATGTCATAAGTGCATTCGTGTGCGCGTGTATAGTACTATGCTACAAATACATGTAGCTATATCTACTGCACACGTATAAAACAAGCAAGAATATATTTCATATTGCATGGTTATTTTTCAAGTTGATAAACAGTAATTCAATTTGTGAGTTTTTAATTTTGTTTTAATAAAACGTATTTATAATGAAAATCGAGTACTCAACGGTATGTTTATACTTGGGAAATTCCGTAAAATCCAGTTCTCTGCGTACGCCTGACCACATGAGGTACAAGGTCGTAGGTGGTGGTACCTTAATTTGGTCTGTAATTGTTTTTTACTCATTAGATGTCACATTATTAGTGATGTATCACATTCACTTTTCGAACAGCAGCTCATTAAAGTGTTTGACATGTTCGTCCGAACCTACGGAATTGCCAACTTGACGACTTCTTTTGTTGGACTTTTAGTCCATCTTATATTGATCGTATAACGTCAAAACCTAAGGGGAATTTGTGTTGAACAACTTAGCTTTAAATGTAGTTTTAAAAAATCAGCACACTTTATCGATTTTAAGTGTACAAGTAATGCCTTAAAGTCTTGTCGGCAATCAAAACAAGAGCCCATTACATGACCTATTATGAGGAGAAGAAATACCCAGACAGGATATGCCGACGGTTAACCTACAATGAAAATAGCTCCACTCGGCTTATTCCGAGCAGCAAGAGACGGATCGATCTCATTGCTGCGAGCTTCCCGACCGTCTTCACGTCATGTTTCCCGGACATTAATACATTCCGGTCAAAGCATCACATCAAGTGCTGCCGATACCTGAATAAACATGCCAGAAACTCTCAGTCTCGTGAACGGGGAACGTTTCTAAATTAAGTGTAGATTAATTTACCCTCAGTCTCAACGTGGCTTATACTCGCGCCGCTTCAACATTGTTTGGTTAGCAAGGTATTTTCGTACAGCGTTTCAACTCCAGACGTGGCACTTAGTTCCGTTCGTTTCAGTTATATCAATGTTTGTCAATTACAAGGGCCTTAATCTCAGACATGAATAGCAGAACTCGGAGGACTCGGACTCGGATTGGACTCGGACGGGAGGACTCGGACTCGGATTGGACTCGGACGGCAGGACTCGGACTCGGATTGGACTCGGACGGCAGGACTCGGACTCGTATTTTTCGGACTCGAACGTGAGGACTCGGACTTCTCGGACTCGGAAGAGAGGAATCGGACTCGGAATTTTCTCTGACTCAGACGGAAGGACTCGGATTTTTTTTGGACTCGGACACTGACTCGGACTCAGGGCTCTGACGAGAGGACTCGGACTCAGATTTCTCGGACTCGGACACGGACTCGGACTCGGGCTCTGACAGGAGGACTCGGACTCGGACTCGGACTCGGACTCGGATCATGTGGTCGATTTCACACTACTTAAAGCCGTATCCGTATGCATTTTTATGGCAGTAGATGTGGCTCATTGCCATTAGCGCGTTGCGTGGATATCCGTAGCCAAATGCTCATTTCAGTCTCGGCTGAATCTGCCAAGACGCTGTCAACGTGCAAAATTGTGCCGGTTCAACCTCTTAGTATGCAACTCCACGGATTCGCCTCTCCCTGGGGACCAGACTAGAAGGCTTAGGGCAGTCAGAAAGAGCTTGGTAGGAGTCAAGGGCCAAGACCTGATCCGGATTGTCAAAGAGCGGACACGCTGGCAAAAGTCTCTCGAGATTAGCAGCGTTCTAAGGTTTCGCAGCCTTGACGTGCATTGCATGCTGGCACTGGGAGATTCACGATTATTATGTGCATAGAAAGCAAAAGGACTTGACACTAGAACGTGTTACTCTTCGTCACAAAATTGAATTCATTAGAACAGAAAAACACGAGTAAACAATTGAAGATGAAGAGGTGTTTTTTTTTTAACTCCCCGGACACCTATACGTGATATTAACTGAAGTTCAGCGGGAGAATTTGTTATTTTCAAATTGCGTTTCCTGAAAAGGAACCCAGAACAAAATCAAAAGTGCTGAGAAATATTACGGTATCCGATATTTGGCAACTGACAACAACAAAACCTGTCCCATGATCCCATTCACGCAAAGGATCATGTGCAGCACGTAAGCTCTGCTATCCAAGGGCACGTATGGGACACCTTAAATTTAGCCTCGACAATGTGGCGGGAGTTCTTTTCAACAAATGCTGTCATAATGTTGCGGCCATAGCTGAGGTGTTCCCGTGCATACGAATACACGGTGGTCGTATGGAAAATAACAATCGCTACATCTCAATCTGCCATTTTCTAAGTCAGCTCAACAGAGGGCGTACATGTTACGTGTTCCCAGTTATGCCCTATCCGAAGAGACCTTAAACATAATGACGTCACGCTTTGTTTACATGTGCGCTTTCCTAAGGGAGCCAGGTGGGGACGATTGACTGACGTCCCCTCCTGGCTTCCATAGGAAAGCACACATGTAAAAAAGCGTGACGTCAGTATGTCTTTGGTCTATTGGTGATATATATACGGCTACCGCTAATCACAGTATAGAAGCATGCCAATGGCAACCATATAGCAATACCAGATTCGCCTTACAGCCAGCTTCATATGGTTGTTAGGATTTTGTCATTACCGAGCAGACATATACCACTTCCAAACCGTACCCATAGGAAGCGGTAATTTAGCACGTATATCCCCCACCGCTGCATGCTGCATTCATGCGTGTGGTACGTGTTACTAATCAACGACGCGTCGGTGTCTGAGCGCGCCGACAAATGAGCTGGCGGGAATACGGAGCCATGGAACAAAGACAAACACGGGTAACTACTGAAGGTTATGGTACATGAACACATTGAAACGCTTCATTGTGAAATACACACACACACCCACATACACAAGCACCCACTCTCAAATTTGTATCCTTGTGGAGACATTTCTTTGTTCTCGTGTAGTAAAGTTTTCAATTTTGAAAGTGAAGTTTCAAAATGCTCTTATTTTAACCAGAATTAATTTCCTTGGCTGAAATTCGGACTTAATATCCCTTTTCTAAAACTCTTCCATTTGCGACTGATCAACCCACCTTGGAAATTCCTTGTTTTTGAGTAAAATCCATATATCTATTTCGTGAAAACCTTTGGAGACCTATTCATCTATAGAAATTGCCTTGTGGAGACCTTTACAATGTTTCGTTCCCTATTGTGTGGGTGTCTCCACAAGGATACAAATTTGAGCACACTCTTGTTTTACTATACTCTCGAGGACAATGCTTTGTGTTTCCCTTTGTCCCTGGAATATAACACTTTCCCATAGACTAAGCACACGAACCTACTACAGAGGACCGTTTTGAACAAAAGACCCAACGCCCGAGGACTGAAAGGATCTGTTGTTCCGTCCCTTTGTGTGTCTGTCCACGGGGTTTGTGTAGTACACGTACATGTTTACGTTACATACAAAGTGTGGACATTCCTTTGTTTTCGTGTAGTAAAAAAAACTGTGGAAAAAAACCCTCATTCTACTTACACTGTGAAAACTCTTTCACCCAATTTATTTCTATGATTCCCTTTAGTGTTTCTCTTCATTTTAACACGGATAAACCTAACCCAAAATATGCCTCTAAAACTGTTTTCCGGAAAGGGAGAAACACTGTGTGGACGTGGGCAAGTCAACACAGCGTCGCTGCTACCTGGTTTATGTGGACCTCTTTTGTTTGGAAGTCCACACAGTGAATGTTATGCAGCTGCTTGTATATTTTTTAGAAACTATGGTAAATGTTAAATCAATCTTATGTTTGATATGCTTATTATTTATTATTAATTTGTGCGAGACATCAATTGGAATAATACACAGTTTCACCGAAACACGTAGCCTGGTTTTATTTTTGTAAGCCAAATGAGCTTTTGGGGAACCAAATTTATCTGATATCCACTCTACTTTGAGATTTTAAAACAACTTGAAAACGAAACGTCTAAACAGAACAATTTTGAGTGGGTGATCGTCTTTGAAACCCGACTGAGCTTATACATTTTGATGACCCCAATTTCACCAAATACGCCGCCGGAATAAGCTCTCAAATCAGGCTTGGGTTCTCTCCCTGAGGCTGGTCGCTTGGGACAGAGTTGATCAGGTGTACTTAAGAAAAACCGCCTGCAAAATTCAGGCGCGAAGACGATTGTCTTGAAGCAAACATATCTGAAAATCTCCCTCAATCCCCCTCAATAATTCACGCATGAGTAGCTATAAAAACCACTACACGTGAAATCACTACAAGTTAATGTTAAAACAAAATACCCGAAGCAATTATTATGGGATACTTTTCAACGAAAGACGGCGCTGTAATGAAGCGATTTTAAAACATGGTTTCCAACAACCACGTCCAAGTTATAATAATATAATGTGATGCTGCATATTGCTGGAGAAGATTCAAACATCTTCACTTTGAAAAAAAAAATCGTGTTTTTGTAACTCAAGTCGCGATGAATTGTGTTTACCCTGGACACCGCATACAAAAACAAACGCTGATGTAAAGCACAGGCAGACACCAGACTATTCCTAATTTGCATACGTGTCCACAAAATGTTGGATATGCCAACGATCCAATACCAGGGAGAGAGAGCAGGAAGTGGTGGAAGCGTACCGCTCGACACCCTGGGAACGAGGTTGACATCGCAACGAATAGATTCCGTTTTTACCCTAGACACCGCATACAAAAACGAACGCTGATGTAAAGTACAGC
Organism: Patiria pectinifera; assembly: GCA_029964075.1. Taxonomy (NCBI): domain Eukaryota; kingdom Metazoa; phylum Echinodermata; class Asteroidea; order Valvatida; family Asterinidae; genus Patiria; species Patiria pectinifera. The sequence continues at coordinate 5,025,485 of CM057129.1, read as the reverse complement.
CAGGCACCAGACTATACGTATTTTGCATACTTGTCCAACGAAATTGGGATTCCAAAGTTATAAAGGTGAGTTTACATGCTACTCTCATTCAAAATTTCCACTTTTTTAAATTTTCACGTTTAAATTTGGCTACAGTTGCTAAAACCTGCTTCAAAATATTTCTTCTGTCTGTTGCAAGAAAATTGTGTCATTAGAACGCCACATTCTCTCAAAATGTGGCCAATTGTCTTAATTTTAAGAAAGATGTCAACATGATAGTGTCACAAAACGACATCGGTAGAGCAGTTGGCATTAATGTCTGGCTCTGCAGCGCACGTTATTGCCTCGCGCGAATGCCTTCTATTTTCGTGTCAAGTGGAAACGTAAGCCGCTGTGCCCTTTCTGAATAATGAAGGCCGTGTCGCGAGGACTACTTGACAATTCCTGCACCGGTTATCCGATAGGTTCGGATTACTGCGCACAATACACCTGCTGGACTGTCACATTCACATGTGCCCAGAAGAATAATGTCTGTCTACTGACAATCATCATTACAACGCCATTATCATGACTGATATCTCGTAACATAAGCTTAATCACAGTGATCAAAAGGTAAAGGAAAGTAGAACGACCGTCTGCATATTGACACAGGAAAGATAGAGATATGATAATAACCTATAACTGTTCTTTTCATTTTTATTAGAATTTGTTGTTTTGGTTTTTTTTTAGATTCATGAGGTTGTATAATGGTTTTTATTTAATTTTCTTAGGTATGTTACATTTATTATCAGCCACTGCGTTGGATTCCACATACAATCGACATTAGCTAAAAATGCATATAAACAGATTATATTACAAAAAAAACACAACTAATTTAAAAAGTAGAAAGCACTCAGAGAGCGCAAACCTCCGCCAAGGCCGCCAAGGCTAAACACTTCCCCGCCATATTGTTATTACACCCAAAGAAATACTTGCATAAATGCATGGTGAAGAATCCTTAAAAAAAAAAAAAAAATCCTGGATCCAGACCCAGATCCGGATCACTTCCAAAATCTAATCGATTTGTACTTGAACCAAGGACCACTCCTAAAAATGTTTTCATGCAAATCCGTTCATAATTGTTGGGTTATCCTGTCAACAGACAAACTAACCAACCAACCATCCAACAGACTAACCAACGCCGATGAAAACATAACCTCCTTGGTGGTGATAATTACAGGGCATTTGTTCAGGATAATAAACAGTTTAAAATATTTATGTCGTGTGGTAACCAAATTCATGTAAATTATGAATGCTTTGTGTTTTATATTATGTTCTGTAAAAGTGAAATAAAATGATAAATATAAATGAATAAATATAAATAAGCCGTGAAATAAAGAAGACTATGATTGGAAAATAGACATCACGAGATGGAATTAATTTATTGGTGTTGTTTTCGGCAGTGGGTGATGAATTTGTTGAATTCTTCTATCATTTTCACGAACTTGAAATAAACGTCATCGTATTCAGCTGTGAGTTTTATTTAAATATTTGAACTTTCGTCCTACGTGGTATTTTCTGTTCACCTATGTAAACACTGAAACCACTTGTATCTCTAGACTCTCGAAGAAAACGAATTGTAAACAGGCTTCTTCAGACGCCGAGTTGGTAAATTTAAATCGAAAGATAAAAGGGTTTTCCAGGAGTATAACAGTCTCTCCAATTTAGCCTATCAGGGCCCGAGGGCAACGGGGCTGCAAGCGCGCACGAAGCCGACTAGCCTTGCTTCATCGCCCCGACGACTTTGTTTCTATCAAATTACTCCTCGTGTGTGTACAGAGGAAAGGGTTTTAGGGATCGGGAGACATTTTGCGAGGCTCAGGTCCGGGAAATATTGGATGCAGGGTTCAATGATTTATGTTTCGTTATGTCGCGACGGGTTTGGAACATTAATGTCCGCTGCGCTCCGTCCTCGAATGAAATCGGATCACATTGCGAAGACACCGTGATTAACATATTGGTTTGTGTGGAATTCGTCTGAGTAATTTAAGACTTTTTTGGTGCCGTTTGTAATTTTGTAATTTTGAAATCGGTCAAAATATGTAGGAGCAATATACAATGTGAACGTTTCCTACTAACTAACTAACTAACTATATAACTAACCAACCAACTAACTAACCAACTAACTAACGGACTAACGGAGAGACATGATGATTTGTTGAGCTGCTATCCCTCAGCTAAAAAATAAATATACAAAACAAGCATTCAATTAAAGTAGATTTTGGAACACCGCCTTGTAGTTATCAATGGATAATGCAAATGCTTAATGCAATTAATTATCGACAAATTGCTACAGGTCACAAAATGTAATTTCCTTTGCAGCGAGCTAAATTAATCGCCATGATGACTACACTAATAGGTTATTTATATGGCTAGAACACATCGATCAGCAGGAGGCCTATGCATTTTAAGATCGTGGCCATTTATTATTTGGGCGCCCGGTAAGGAAACGTAGACGGGAATCGATAGAAGCACAGAGAGAAACACAGTGATAAATGTGGTCAGAGAAGGGGTGAGAAATAGTGGGGAGATGACGGTGAGTAACAAAACAGCAAGCAGTGAACGATTGTAAAGATTGATTTCCAAATGATTGATTTAGCGAGATTGCAGGCGTTTATTCAAACTATGCCTGTCGACTTCACTCTCTGTGAGTTCCACAAAATGTCCAAAATCTTGTTGAAGACAAAAATATCTTCAAACCATCAGGGGAATTTCAGATATTTAGATCCAAATGAAGAAATTTCAGACATTTTGTCGTTTGCATAGTGACTTCTTTTGTTTTATTCGCTTTGGGAAACCAATTTTGGTGCAGTGTTTAGAATTTCGGTCCAGTTGTTTTCGTTACGGTCAACCAGTTATTTATAAGTATTTCTGAAGTTATTTAAAAAGTTTTAAAATTGGTGAATACGTTCTTTTGGGGTGTGACACCTTGAAAAATAGGTTTTCAAATTGTAGTGATAATGTTATAGCATTACATTATTTATGAGCTTTCCAATGAGACATCGCACACAAAAAATCGGCCCATGACAAGTAATCAATTAATTGATTTAAACTTTTGATTTAAGAGCGGGACACTCCTAATTCGTTCTGAATCGTGTGCGCAATTTCTGAACTGGAGCGCGCCATTTGAAACCACTTTTCACAACTGTAAAAATGCCTGCAAAAACAACCAAATTTATTTGTGACAGGACATAATATTCCTTTAAATTTCGTTCGGAAAAGAAAATAAATATTTTGAAAACAAATATGTATATGGCAACTTTAAGTTATTTAAAATTTAAACAAAATGAACTATACTGAGTTAAAAAAAAATATGGTTATAGACACACACACAGACACTGAGACGAACTGACAGATACAGCGACGAATAACGCAGTGCAAGGCGACAAGTGGCGCCATTGTTGATTTTGTTTATGGCTTGTTAAATTCAGAAAATGCCGTATCAGATTTCCAATTTCCCATCCCTTTATAGGGAAAGAAAGGAAGGGCAGGTAACATGAAGATGATTTCAGTAAATGTAGCGAGCTGGCCATGCACTTTGTGATAATTGTGAAACTTGATATTGCTAGAGAGATGAACAAACATATATCAGGTTTCAGATTGAAAATGGTTTCGGATATCGAGGTATGTTCTGAAATTCCCAAGCCTTTCCAAAGAGCTAATGTTGGCGGATCAATAGAACTTTTCAGGAAACCTGTCGAACGCCAAATTTTAAAACAGCGCGAGTGCACAATAAGCTCTGGCCCGGTTTGGGAATGTTTCACTTCATATGCAAAATAGACGCGCATGCGCATCGTTCGAAAACAAAGCCGGTGTAGCGTGGATATCCGACTCCATGAAATATGGACTCATTGGTAGTATTGCGCATGCGTAAGTACGATAATATGCTATTTTTAGGATCATATATGGGAGAGTGACCTGTCACGTGCGAGGGATTAACCAATAATAGGGAAAAGGAGTCCGATTTTCATAGGAGTCCGATTTTCATATGACACCGGTCTTCCGAAAACTTTCGGCAAGAGTGCATTATATGACCACGACATGGCATATGGTCAAATATTTTTGACCAATTTTCGGAGACAGACAGACAGACAGACAGTCAGACCGCCCGACCACCAAGTGACATGTAGAAGCTCCTGGCAGACTTAGAATATCCCAAAATTTAGCTTAAACTTTAACTCCAACCGGTGGGTATTTTAAATAAAAAATAAAAAAAGTTGAAATGGTGCGTAATTATTGTGTAAAGGTGTTCTTTGTCTGTGCATTACTAATTTCAGAAAAGTGACAAATTTGAGACACTGACATTTGAAGCAAAGTCGGAAAATGTAAAAACCCAAAATAAGGGTTGCCATTTTTATTCTTTGGGAAACAAGTTATGATTGTATTGTTTCATTTTTTTTAATGGAAGCAATGCCACCTGATCTCCGTTTGTAATAAAGTAAGGTTAACCTTTGTAAGGCGACTTCAGGCAACGTAGATGGCGTGCCTGACCTTTTTAGTGTAAGGACGCGCTGACATTTTGAAGAAAGGTTATCTGAGAATTGTGTTACGCGTTGAACGAGCCACTCAATGAGGGGGCAGAATTTGATGTTAAATTTACATCTGTGTGCAGCATGGTACATTTGTTCACAACAGAAAGAGTTGATAAAACCCGCCAAAAAAAAGATAAAGAGGCTTAAAATAAAAAATAAAGTAAAAAATATCAGTACCATGCTAAATATAACTACCGAGGAAACGAAATCACTATATACAGTTGAGTAATATCATATTACGCACGCTTCCAAAGTAGGGAAGTTTTAATGACTTCTAGAATGAAAGAAATTACTTTTGACTGAAAATGCCAAGTTGATTTGTACAAAAAGGTCATTTTCGACCATGACAATCGAGCAAGCCGCGCCGTGTTTCTGAGCGATTCGACGGTAGGCAATTCGTGTCATTCGCGCTGCAGCTCCTGTGACATCTAATTTGATATATTTTATCCAACCAGTTTTCCGTTAATCGATCCATCTGTAGCGAGGAGCCCACCTGCCCCAACGCGTCGCCTTCCCGTTTAATTCTGTCTCAATGAGCGACAGGCAAGCATGCAAGCACCTCGGTTATTTCAGTCACTCGCACTCCTAGAAAAATGAAAAAGACTGCCCTTCCGCAGCAATAGAATATTCGACTTCATATCACGCAATTTATAAATAGAAATGACAAACCAATTCACCTGAAAACTCAGGACATCTTTTCTGAAAGCAGTAAATTTACATCGATGGCGCGATGAAATGGTGGTGCATGTTGAGTTGTGTGATATATAATTCTGGTGACTGCTCAATGCTCCGACACCCCTATGTTCCAACAACCCGCACATAAGATTGTGTTAGCCCGTTTAGGGTTAGGGTTACGGAGGGGAAAATGAGCAGTCGGTGTCGGAACATAATGATAACCCTATCAGGGGCGGATCCAGGAATTTTAGCAGGCGGGGGTTTCATCGGCAAAAAAATCTGAAATGTAGACAGGTTTTTTTCTCCGGACACTTGGGGGGGGGGGGGGCTCCGTCCAATACTTTAAAATGGGGGCGCTGTTCAAATCCGTCGATTATTAACACTATATCACAGAATAGTGTACATATACCTCCTAACCAAGCTGGCTCTGTCCGTATCTTGTGCAAAGGCGGACATTTTTACTAGTAAACAATTTTTGGGTGTCAGAGCAGGGGGGGGGGGGGGGGGACGGTTCGCATATTTCTGATTAATTTTTATGGATTTTTTTTTTTTGACAGAGCAGGGGGAGTTTCGACCCCCAAACCCACCCCCCGCCCCCCCATCCGCGCCTGCCTAGGGCACCTTTAGATAATCAATATTAATATACTACCCGGTTTAAATATAGCACTAGCACTAGTTGGTTTTTTTTATAAAGTAATATGAGCAAACAAGACGGCTTTCAAAACAATGTTATATAATACAAAATTATCGTTGTCGAATGACGTCATCAGTGACCTGCGCTTAGGACGTTAGTTACGAAGAGGATATACAAGTGGACGCCCATCCTTAGAAAATTTAAAGCTAAAGTTGAGTTCTGCAACGACTTTGAGACAATAATTTGTACACCAAACGGAAAAGATGTGCCAACTTTATCTTCAGATTTGACGAATCTTTGCCTTAAAACAATGCATAATAATTATGCAATCTTATAATCATGAGATATAGGGACTGCGCCAAGATTTTCTTTAGTAGTTATTTTTCTTAGAAATTTAATCAATATGGTTGTTCGGGCATGTCCATGAAAATACGGACAATGAAAGTGTTCAGTGGCGTCATTTTTCAACCTTGTTATACTATAAGACAAATGCTTGACATAAGTGGAAGAAGGTCTTTTAAAGATAGGGAAGAATAAATAAAATGCAGCAAACAAGGAGTACCAATTAATGCTCTTGGTATCCACGTTCCCGTAACATTACAATGAAGTAGAGAAACTGTGCAATTCCTAAAAGCCAGATCTGCTGCCTGGCCTAGGGTTGCAAAATATCCCTTCATGTTAAACATAACAAATGTACAATAAATCAAAATCCAATGAATAATTTCAAGGCATCTTCACTCTGTAGTCTTGTAATCGGTTTAGTTTCACCAAAGCCTCGCCGATGCTTTGTAGCTTGCGTGCCTATACGTAGTTGATACACTGGTTTATCCCCAAGCATATGGAATATTACACGTCGATGGCGCGCCGAAAATGATAAAGTGCACTCACGCGAGATATCATTTCGTGGATTCTTTTTATGTAGGTGTAACCATGGCAACCGGGAGCAGGAATACTGACGCAAGGTGGACACAGGCAGTGTGCGGCCGTGGATAGGAAGCTAAGGTATATGGATGCGCACTGCGGGATTCGCCGGAGCAGAACTTAAAAACTGACGATACAAATGGTCATGATTTCGGGCGGGAATCTCTCCTGCGAAATTTTACAAAATGAAGAAAACTATGCTCACGAATTGCCTTCCTAGTACATCTTATTGATAGTCTTATTTCATTTCATGTTTGAAGAAAACTACGCTCACGAATCGTCTCCGTTGTACATCTTACTGATAGTCTTATTTCATTTCATGTTTGAAGAAAACTATACTCACGAATCGCCTCCGTTGAACATCTTATTGATAGTCTTATTTTATTTCATGTTTGAAGAAAACTACGCTCACGAATCGCCCCCGCTGTACATCTTATTGATAGTCTTATTTCATTTGATGTTTGAAGAAACTTTGCTCACGAATCGCCTCCGTTGAACATCTTATTGATAGTCTTATTTCATTTAATGTTTGAAGAAAACTATGCTCACGAATCGCCTCCGCTGTACATCTTATTGATAGCCTTATTTCATTTGGTGTTTGAAGAAAAATATGCTCACGAATCGCCTTCGCTGTACATCTTATTGATAGTCTTATTTCATTTGATGTTTGAAGAAAACTACGCTCACGAGTTGCCTCCGCTGTACATCTTACTGATAGCCTTATTTCATTTGACGTTGGAAGAAAACTTTGCTCACGAATCGCCTCCGTTGAACATCTTATTGATAGTCTTATTTCATTTGATGTTTGAAGAAAACTATGCTCACGAATCGCCTCCGCTGTACATCTTATTGATAGCCTTATTTCATTTGGTGTTTGAAGAAAAGTATGCTCACGAGTTGCCTCCGCTGTACATCTTACTGATAGCCTTATTTCATTTGACGTTGGAAGAAAACTTTGCTCACGAATCGCCTCCGTTGAACATCTTATTGATAATGATAGTCTTATTTCATTTGATGTTTGAAGAAAACTATGCTCACGAATCGCCTCCGCTGTACATCTTATTGATAGCCTTATTTCATTTGGTGTTTGAAGAAAAGTATGCTCTCGAATCGCCTCCGCTGTTCATCTTATTGATAGTCTTATTTCATTTGATGTTTGAAGAAACTTTGCTCACGAATCGCCTCCGTTAAACATCTTATTGATAATCTTATTTCATTTGATGTTTGAAGAAAACTACGCTCACGAGTTGCCTCCGCTGTACATCTTACTGATAGCCTTATTTCATTTGACGTTGGAAGAAAACTTTGCTCACGAATCGCCTCCGCTGTACATCTTATTGATAGCCTTATTTCATTTGATGTTTGAAGAAAAATATGCTCTCGAATCGCCTCCTTTGAACATCTTAATGATAGCCTTATTTCATTTGATGTTTGAAGAAAAGTATGCTCTCGAATCGCCTTCGTTGTACATCGTAATGATAGCCTTATTTCATTTGGTGTTTAAAAAAAAGTATGCTCTCGAAACGCTTCCGTTGAACATCTTATTGATAATCTTATTTCATTTGATGTTTGTGAAAACTCTGCTCAAGAAACGCCTCCGTTGTTCATCTTATTGATAGCCTTATTTTATTTGGTGTTTGAAGAACAGTTTGCTCTCGAATCGCCTCCGTTGTACATCTTATTGGTAGTCTTATTTCATTTGATGTTTGAAGAAAACTATGCTCAAGAAACGCCTCCGCTAAATTTGTTTTGTTTTGCGTTTTGTCAAATTTGTTTCTTCCAAACTTTGAATATACCTACATATTATAACATTATCTAGATGAAAACACTGCAAATCGTATCGCTATTGCGCAAAATATAACGTTGATGATGAAAAATGTGACAACATTGCTTCACAAATGCTTACCACGCCCACTTGGGGTCAACATGCAAATTGAGGTCATAGTAAACATCATAACTCCACCCAGCTAGCGTGGCACGCTAGTTACTAAAAATAATATATATACATAAAATCAATACACGCAGTCAAGCTAACAAAAGATTAAATTATGCATATTGTGTAAGACACATCCAACAGACTGACAACAACTCCTTTATCTCCGGATTTAACGGAATTAAGGCATTGCGGTGGGATTTTCTTTGAAGGACGGAAACACGTCCCTCAGTGTCAGTAAGAAAGAAGCACTCAAGAGCGTGGAATTAATGCATTCTTTAATTCAGTTAAAAATTTGAGGAGAATGTGTGTTTGTTGCTCTAAGAAAAATCGCATTTTTTTTTAACGAGATTCGTGATTTAGGCACTTTTTTGCCTTAAAACGAAAGAATATACCAGTAATTGCACAAAGGGGTTAGGAAAAAAACAAGTGCTCACGCTACCTTAGGAACGTTCACCTCAGATTTCCGTGTGACGTCATATCGACCGCCGCCATTTTGATTTTGGTAATTTCTGGCGCATGGGTATCAGTGCGCGCAGTATTGCGGTACTCGTTATACCTTCTAAGGTTGCCGCTTTTCGTGCACACGTAACGATTTTAAATGACGGAGTCACCGAAAGGCCAAGAAAATCCTTCTCTTCGAAATAATTACTTAGAATGGCTCCATCAAAGCAGTTCCTAAAATAGTTTCAACTGAAACCTTTGATATTCATTTTGGGCTAATAGGCATCCAGAAGAAAATGCTTAAAGGCTCAAAGAAACCAGAAGAGGGCGCTTTACAGACCGTGCCTTTTAAGAACAAAAAAATCGAAAGTTTCAAGTTGTAATCGTCCACTGCTACCAAAATGTGACCGATGTAAGGAACAAGTAAGTGTCCAAAACCAGCCTGCATTTTGAGGGACAATAATTTGAGAATTCAATATTGCATTTTGCCCTTCACCGACGTATTTTTTTATAAACACTGCATTGCTGTCCCGTCTGAATGTGAGAAAAAAAATCACTCGAGCGGGACTCGGGTGGGACTCGAACCAGCCAGCTGACCCCGCAAGATCGTCGGTCGAGTGGTAAGATGTCTGCACTAGTAAGCAGGAGGTCGTGGGTTCGAGTCCCACCGGAGTGATTTTTTTCCTCACAATCACTCTGGACGACACTACAGTGCTTATAAAATACGGTGAAGGGTTCGACAAAACCTAATATTGAATTTACATCACCCGACGCAAATTCCATCTTATGAGTCATTATTGAGAACATCCTCAAAAACCTTTAATGATAGTCAACTGTCAAACATTCTGTCTCATCCAATGTCTGCTGGAGGGATTTTAGGAAACGTCTTCTGCGGAAATTCATTATTAACACTTTCTTTAACCCATTCATGTTTTACAAACTCCTTGACATTTTATTCTGCTGCAGTCCCCAAGCACATTATCCTCTCTCCAAGAGCAGCTCATGTTTCAATCTTCTTTCCCCCGAACTCGAACCGTCTCTTCTCCGCAAACCGACCGCTAATGGATTGGTAATGAATACCTGTAGACCCGTCGGGAGGGAGTCTTGATATCGGGAGAGGGGTCCAGAAGATGGCTTACAAGAGGCGTGGCATGGGGTATAATTTCAGAGGGTGGATCCTCTTTAGTTGAGTTTGTGATGCATTGATTGATTTCTCGATGCGCTGTGGTCGTGCGCGTGAGCCAGTTGCTGAAACAGACCAAACGGCTTGAGTCTGAGACTACTGAAGCAGTGTAATATCATGGCCGCAAGAATTTTAATTAATTTGAAAGCACTTCCAATCGTAATGATTGTTAATGTTGGCAGGTTAAGTATAGTAGGTGGTTCAGGGGCCAAAAGGCAGTCACGATATGAAAGCTTGATTGATAGAGTGGTCGATGACCTGCGTCAGCAGAGCATAGTGTAAACAGACAAGCCAACCAATCAACCGATTCAATGACCTACAGCTACCAACTCAATCACCTGACTGACATCGTAAAACCTCAGGGTATAGCCTACACCCCATGACAAATTTACATAGCCACCAGTGATAAATCCCTCTTTTAAACATACTCAAACTCTCACAGGTGTTCAGGCTGCACAGAAAAATGATGATCAACATGTCATCTATCATTTTCTTTTCAATTTGCGGTGGGTTGACCATTGACTTTTCGAGAAATTCTCACCAAATGATATTTTCCAAACTGGAAAAGTGGCCATTTAGAAAAAGGATCCCTCCACAACATGGCTAAATAGCGCCACTTCCGGGCCGATTGCATCCAAAATGCTCAGACGTGGAAGCCCCAAGTCCGGGCAAGAGGTTCATTGCCATATCTCTTCAATTCCCAATTCTATGGCTCTCAGAACTCTCTAATATAGAATAATTTGAGTGTATAACTTTTATTTATGAGCTCAGCGGAAGGATTTGTGGCATATTTACAAGCATGTGCGCCTCAGCAACGATCGGGTATTATACCGACTTACAACCGGCCAACTTACCAACTACAACAAGCTGAACAACAACCGGATAACTAACATTCGGAAGGTTAATTTCTCAACAACATCAAAAACCGACAAGACAGATCTGTATTACAAACTGAATAGCTGTCTTATAATACTAAGCTGCATGAACCAACTACCAATCGACTCATCGACTACAAACAACCGAGAAATTAATACCTAAATAACGACCAAATGACTGATCTGAACCAACCGACTAGAGCTCCCTGAGTAACTAAACCACAACTTTATCATATCTAACAACCGACAACTGCATCGACAAACCGAGGGTACCCACCGACAAATACCGAACCCTCTTACCGACCAACAACCGATAGATTGATAAGCATAAGCACCACTTATAATAAACCGACCGGATACCGTAGCCTACCGCCCGACCGACAAACCGACCGACAAGAGGCCTAACAAAAACGACCAACAACCGATAGATTGATTGACAACCGACTAACCACTGATAACCGACCAGACAACAGATCCATATTCAACCGACAAACAAACCTTCACCGACCAACTAGCGATCCAAGTGACCGACAGACCGACAGACTACGGACCGACAAACTCACCCACAAACCGATCAGCAAGCCAGTTCAAACCTCACAGCGCCAGCAAGCCGGGCAAATCGACAGTTTAAACAAACGCTGACTCTAGATGAGAAACCTGTTTCATATTTCCCACTGAAATCAAAACCCGAACCACTAGTAACTGACAGCTCAACAAAAAATCCCACATATTAATCTAACGAAGAGCATAACACGTTAAACCTGCAGCTGTTAATGGAACCCCATTGATTAAAGCAAATATCATCTCAGCCCAATAGAGCAATTTATATAACCATGCGTCAAAATCTTCATCGAAAGTGACAGCATGGTATAGGAAAGTCAACAGTAGCCGACGGAAATTAGAAATGCAATATTGATGGGCAAATGTTTAGGCAGGATACTATTTTTGACGGGGTTTTGAACGACGATCACACACTTAGGTCAAAAATTAACCAGGACATTTTTGTGTCTCGATCAAGCGCTGAGATATTCTAAGGTCTACCCTTTGCCACTGCGATTCCTTAAAGCTAAGTCTTAGGCGTAGTGCACTTTTATCAGAGCTCAGATCGAATTTTAATGAATCTGGCTAATTTCATATTTTGATACAATCTTCCTCCCATAGAATCGAGGTATGGCCCGCCTCACATTCCCTCCACTCCGATTCCTTAAAGATAACCCTTAGATGTGGTGCTCTTTTATCAGAGCTCAGATCAAATGACGTGTGGCTAATTTCATATTTTGATACAATCTCCCTGCCATAGAATGGAGGTATGGCGCGCATCACATTCCCTCATTTTTTTAATATCCGGGTCTATGCCCAATGCAATTTGGCTTTGCCTGCCGGAATGTTTTGACGGGATATCGGCCAAAACGATCCCAATTCCAGTTTGTTTCTGCAAGCCATTTCGCAATTAAAGTAGGACCTCAGTTACATTTTCAGAAGCATATAAAAGGGTTTTGCATTTTGCAACTCAACGCCAGGAGAATGCTTTCCTTTTATAGAAAGCTCTCAAACTGACACTGCGTATGACGCACACCTGCAAGTTCCATCTTGGAAACGTCAAGAACTTTTTTTCCCAGTTATATGGGTCAAGTATTCTTGCAAAAAAAAATACCCGATGAAAAAGTAAACCAAGTTGATAATTTAGACACAGTGACATGCCTATCTTCAATTCAAATAGACAGTTATTTCTATACACTGCAAAAACTGCAGTGTTAAACTTACACCATTGGTATCTACATAGGACCATCTGGTGTTAAATTTTACTGGTGTTGTCCTATAAAGATACCGAATGGTGTTAAATTAACACTACAGTTTTTGCAGTGTATGCAGCAAATACACAATACAAGGATGAATTATACAGAGATATAATGATACGGAGAATTTACAAGATAGCTACCTTTAAAAAAGAGATGGTGGCTGATATGGAGGAATAGTAAAACAAAAAATGGATTATGTAGAATTTCTTATTTTACAACGACAAACGAGACAAAGGCAATCAGACATAGCAACACATCACAAGAACACACGAACAGATTGTACAAACACAAGTAATGATATGCTGAATGCAAAGAATAAATTCGTTATATCTCCAGTTTATGCCAAAAATCATGGTTTTTATGGTTTGTACCATATTTCACGGGAGTGAAATGGACATTTCACCCCCCCCCCCGATCGATTCTCATCCACCCCCAATTCATGTGACCGCAAACTCTTTGTTCCGAAGAGGCGCGAATGGGCTCTTCGCAACCGATTTTCTTCAATGATGCCACGCCATCGCAGTATGTCAGGCCAACTCGGCCCACGTTCGGAACAGGGTGAGTAAAAAAAAACGAAACCCAAATGTCGGGACCATTGTTTTAGTGAAGTTATGCATGTAGCACTTTCAGAATCTAGGATATAAAAGCCCAATTCATAAGCTTTCTTTTAGTAAAAGAAACATTTAAATTACTCATGTAATTTTCAAGCTACGGAATTTTAAACACAACCACCGTTTTAAAGTTCTGTCCACGGGTCACAAAAAAGGTACGATAAGTGTTCTTTCAGCAAAACAAAAACAAATCAAAGAGGGATGTGTGTGAATTGTTTTCGTTTTGCTGAAAGCACGCACACCGTTTTTTGTGATCCGTGGACAGAACTTTAAAACGGTGGTTGTGTTTAAAATTCCGTAACTTGAAAAGTACACAAGTGATTGGAATGATTCTTGTACTAAGATAAAGCTTATGAATTTGGCTTTTATATCTGAGATTTTGAAAGTGCTACATGCATAACTTCACTAAAACAATGGTCCCGACATTTGGGTTTCGTTTTTTTTACTCACCCTGTATAGATTATCATGAAAGTAAAAGCAGTATCGAAAATGAACTGTGCCGTACCAGAGGCGTGTAGCTGCACTTTGTGTATAATAATCATCCACACACCTTAATTGCCGTTCCTGCGATTGGCTCTTGTTTATCCAAACCTCATCAAAATTACATCCCCAGGGAGCCAGATATAGACACAAGTTACCCGTTTGAGGTGAAAATTTCCCCGCGGAACTCCCACGCTCAATTTACAGCAATTGTCGGTTTTCCAGGGGGGAATTACCGTCGAGTTTGATTAGCAGTTATTTTCCCTTGTGGCATAAACAACCATGGGTTCGTGTCATTTTCCTCGATTGTTTGCCTATTTTCAGTTGTTTGGTTCTTCGAGCAAGCTAGCACTGTTTTCGAAGTCTGATAATTGGCAAATTTGATGAGATGTTTTTAAGAAATATGCCAAATAACAACTATTGTTTTGAAAGGGCAATTTTCAAGTAGCGCCAACTCCAAGACCTAGTTAGTTTCACATCTGCTTGGTAGAAAACAATGCTTACCAAATTTACGTGTTGAGGGTGCAGGCCAGAAAGTAGGCTCGAAAGTGCGTACGCCCGCCGGCCAAATCACGATTTGCATGCCCTCGAGTTCTCCGGTATTAGATCATTTTTGAGGGCCAACTTGAGGATTTGTAAAAAAGAAAAAAAAAGTGGAAGCCGTGCAGAGGACTGCGAGCTCATATTTCTGTGAAATTTGGACGAATTTAGACCCTAAAATGGCTCTATTTTCCAATGGAGTGTAGGCCTATATAGGCTTCCTTCTTCTAAAATGGTGATGGGCTTCAGGACTACTTTTACACTCAGTATTGAAAAATAGTCATGCAAATGCCTAAAATTGGAGTCAAATCCAACTCCTTTTACTACTAATCATAGAATGAAACTTCGCATGTTTAACTAAATTCCTAGTCTAGGAAAACAGTCAATATTTTGACTAACTTGTTTTTAGAGTGTGGGGGTGATCATCTTTGGATGGAATTTTCTCCCACAAGTCACGCATTAACCCCCATAAAATTGAACAGGAAATAAAAGATGATGAAATAAACTTTAATTTGATGTGTGTCTCAGACACCTTGGAGAGTTGTGAGTATTTTTAATAATTTTGGGAAGTGCGCGTAATTATCACTGAAGTCCAAGGTAATCCATATACCGGTATGCAACCATAAGCAAAATTTCGTCGGGGACCAGTCACAATCAGATAACACAGCATGGCATTTTAGCTGGTAACTTGATGTGGCTGAGCAAATATTGTTCGTGCTTAACAAATTGCTGTGCGCGCTTTTCCCCAAGGCTTGACAACACCGATCATCTATCTGTAATAGGCACAGCAAAACATGAAAATAACTTAGTTATTCTCGTTCCAATAACAGCATGCAAAAAATAAACTCGTTCTTTTTTTTTTTAAACCACCCGATTCAATTTCAAAACCCTTCTTGGTATTTATTTTGTCAGGAACGGAAAACCAGCGTCGGTTGAACTAGAAAACCTGTTTAATTTTCCACGCATTGTGGTCACGGATTATATGTCTACGACTGAATCGCCTTGAGGCGCCGAACCCAGAATTTTAAGAGCCTAGTTGAAATCTGTCCGTCTTTCCTTGTATTCTTAAACTAGGCCGCGATATTGAATTCGCATTGCATGGGCGCTTCTTATGCATGCTTGGTTTAAAGAGAGGCTGTACTGGTAAATGTCTACTTTACTCAACTGGGCTGCTACGTAAAAGTTATGCAACCCACATGATAATCCGGGATAGGGGCTTTGTTTTGTATGTTCGAGCCTCGCTTTGGGATCCAGTATGGCCGCTATTCCGTGTTGAAGGGATATTACGGCCTGGAATGCGCCCAATTGGGCTACAAAAGGCGTTTTACACGAAATGACATTAAATAGAAAGAGAATTTAAAAGTAGAACGTCCACACAAACACGTTTTTGTGTTATTCTTGCGAGAACGAATTTCGGGGGTCACAATTTTGTCCCCGAAAAATCGAGCAGTGCGTGCTGGACGTGAATCCAGCCGCACGGTTTGTCGCATTCTGCGGACGTGTAACAACATTTGTGTATTGGTAATGTGTGTAACTATGAACACACACACAACGTGTACGCTGCCTTGAATAGACACGACTTGAAAACACGTATTGGTATGCATGCCAAAATCTGTCGCGCCCGATGTAAACAGCCGGTTGTCAGCCGGGCAGTGCTATTTCATAGGATCACCCCGTAGCGCCTATGAATTGTCTACATCCGGCCAATAAGCCTCTGTACTGATGACGTCACACTTTGTTTACGTGTGTGCTTTCCTATGGTGCTCAGTGGACCGTGGGCCCCCACTGGCTCCATAGGAAAGTGCTCATGTAAATACAGTCTGACGTCATCAGTACAGTACAGAGGCTTATTGTATCCACCATGTGCATGAAAAGACTTCCTGTGAATCCGTTCTGCGCTGCTTTACTGGGCGTGCCAGTCTTGTTTTTAAAAACGTCTAGTAGATCACATTGGGTAAAATGCACCTTAAGTTAGTGTTTTATCTTGAACACGTCTGGATACTTGTTTCAATAATACATAATACAATCGCTATCGCCTCCGCGCAGATTGAAAATGCTGAATAAATTTGCGGGCGAGATAAAAGTGCCGTGCATAGGCCTACTGCCTTATCGCGTTGTCATGTTACTGTCTATTATTTTCCTCTTTCAATCGATGTGTTGAAATCAACGCACAAACGAACACACGAAGGGACTGAGCGCGACTCGTGCACGTACATATCACACGCTAGGTGTTAGGTTTGAAATGAGATTGTTGGTAAATTGCGTCTTGAAATTTCAGCTTAGGGGCCAGGGAGGGGGATACATTTATATGGCGTATATCTTTCTGATCATTTTTATAAAAATACTTTAATGGTTTGGTGGACAGGGTATCTGTTAGGCTGAGTATCACCTGTTATCCACGGAGCCAAGTCTCCTGTATAACGTCTGATATGTCAAAGCATGCAGATTTGTGCGATCAGCCACTCGGAGTCGACTTTATTCATTCGTGACGTCATTTCATTCCCAAATCAGGACTAAAACTGTGATTGGTCAATTCGAATGCAGTGTTTTGTAATACAACAACAGCTGGGCTTATGCCGCGTAACGTAATACAGAGCGCGTGACCACAACTTTTGTTGCTGTGTCTAGGGTTTTTTATCCATGTCTATGACGCGACAACGGTGAATGACCGAAGACCTGATAAGGAAAGCGCCCGCTGATTGGTCAAAATCTAGAGGTCAAGATGCGGTTGTCTTGCATAATTAATCAGCGAATCTGCTCAAATGTAATAGACCATGGCTTTCGCCATATTGCATAGAATAGGTATCTGTGGATTGAAATTCAAATGAAAAGGTACGAAAAAAAACCTTAAAGCTCTTTAAAATCGATTGTCAAATTCCATTCAGTTTTTTCCGCACACAAATTAACAATCAGTTCCTCAAAATTGGGCCCAGAAGCTTAACATTATTTTGGACAAAATTTGAGAAACCTGTGTAATAAAAAATGAATGATATTTTGTTCGATTTTACGGCACGAATATACTTGACTTTACGGAGGTGCATATAATCGAAGCAGATGGAAAGCATCAAAGTTTGACCAACATCACGATCGTTTTTTTATAGATTAAGACAATTATTTATTTTTCTTGCAAACACAATGATATTTATGTTCCTCGACATAATTATACCCCAAAAAATGTTCAAAGTACCACGTAGGCCTCCATAGATTCAAATTAATTCCTTCATCCCAAGCTCCACGAAATCGAAATTTAATTGCAATAAATCCTCTCGCCCCGTCAGCTTTTCCCCCGATTAATTCACGGTTTCAGAAACAACTTATCACCCTCCCGCGCCGAGATTCCAAGGCCGGCAGGCCCATCTAAGAACTTCGTACGTCACTTGCGACATATTGGCCCCTCAAAATCAATCCCTATAAATAACAAAAAAGTACTACATATCTTTTATTCTATCTTTGATTTGATTTGAAACCGTGAATATTAAGCGAGCGTCATACGCGAACCGTGAACAATTTGATGGGGAAAAAAGGAGTAAATAAAATTTGCCTGGAAAATGTCCGGGCTTTTCGCGCAGCCTGACACCTGTCGTCGGGGCGATCGACCGGGGAAAATTGATCGTTGGCCCGGGAAGCTGGACTAGTGTTTGCACGGTGCTGGGTTAGAGGGCCCCGTAAGTATGGTGCAAGAGGAACTGCCAAACACACCAGAAACTTCAGCTAGCATGAAAAGTCACTGGTGTTGTTTGAACATTAAAGTGAAATGTATAGACTGGTTTAAAAAATACTCACGGTAAAACGACGTTAACCTATTGGCACTTAATTGATTAGAGTTGAAAGATTCATGCACTTGCTCAATCCGTATAAAAACATGGCAAAGTCAACACAGCGTTAAGGTCAATCCATATAATCGATAGAGTCACACTTAATTTACAAACCATTGTGGAAAACAAACTAAAACCAAATATTTAGGAATAAAATGGTATTTTTGAAGTCATACCGTCAAGTGATAAGTCAACCAAAAAATTGTAAAAGCAAATTTATCAAGCAGGGTGAGTCAAAACAAAACGAAACCCAAATGACAGGACCAATTTTTGAATGAAGTTTTGCCTGGAGCACTTTAAAACTCTAGGATAAGAAAGTCCAATTGATGAGCTTTCTTTTAGTGCTAGAATCATTAAAATCACTCATTTAATTTTGAGCACAAACACAATTTTAAAGTTCTGTCCACGGATCACCAAAAAGTAAGTGTTCTTTCATCAAAACGAAAACAATCCCTATGAGAGTTGTTTTCGTTTTGCTGAAAGAACACTTTTTTGTGTGATCAGTTGACAGACGGTGTTTGTGTTCAAAATTCCTTAACTTGATAAGTACATGGGTGATTTGAATGATTCTTGTACTAAAAGAAAGCTTATGAATTGGGCTTTTATATCCTAGATTTTGAAAGTGCTACATGCAAAACTTAATTCAAAAATTGGTCCTGCCATTTGGTTTTTTTACTCACCTGTGCGGTTTAAGACTTACGAATTTCATCTCCGTACATGTGAAGATTAAAAAACGGTCTTCTTTGAACACATACATCATTTGTGAGACTTCATTATGTATGCGCGTAGCAGGACGCATGAACGCGCATAATTCACATGAACGCGATGCATGATCAACATGAAATTTCAAAATTCAAAGCAATTCTTGTCGAGTGATGAATCTCATCCAAAGAGCGCCTCGGCCGAAATAATCAGCCAAAATGTTAAACGTGAACGCCGGAAATTGAATTCGTTGAGTTGCGTGTTTCAGGCTGAGTTAATGATATGATGCAAAAATTCAAGATGGAAGGTGCGTACAGAGTTACTCGCCGGATATTACAGAAATTTGAGCGGGAAACTGCGGCAAAAGTTAACTTTAGGCATCCCAGTCAATTTAAAAGCGTCTTCTCCATTTTCAGACGAAAAAATATCTAGCTTTGTTGACTTTGCTACTTTGCAAATTTCGTGTTAAATTACAAGGCGTTGCAAAATTGTGAAAGCTAAACACGATTATAGGCCTACTAGAAAGCACTCAGAGAGCGCAAGCCTCCGCCAAGGCTAAACAATTCCCCGCCATATTGTAAGTACACCCAAAAGAAATACTCGCAGAACTGATGAAGAATCCTGAAATAAAATCCTGGATCCAGACCCAGATCCGGATCACTTTCAAAATCTAATTGATTTGTACTTGTACCAAGGACCACTCCTAAAAAAGATTGTCATGCAAATCCGTCCATAACTTTTTGAGTTATCTTGTTAACAGACAAACCAACCACCAACACCCCAACCAACCAACAAACTATCTAACCAACGGCAACCAACCAACAAACTAACCAAATCTGATGAAAACATAACCTCCTTGGCCAAAGTAATAAACAGTGCATTGTGTCATTGTTTTTCTCTGACTTCAATTTCATAGGTCGTGTGGTTTTTCCCCCCTTTTTTTAATTTGATAAACCAAATAAGTTTGTCTTCAGATTAGAAAAAAAATGCTCTATTACGCAACCTCGAACGTCGCATAGCAACCGCCATTGCTATGCTCCTACTGCGCAGACTCGTCGACCTTTGCCCTCGACCGGGGTATCTACGAAAACTCTAAAAGGCAACGAACTCCGTCCCACAAAATCAACGATTGAATTATCTTTTACATCCGCGATGTAATTTTGCACGTAGCGACGCCAAGCGGATTTAATTTCCTTCCCGCCCGGGCAAAGGTATTCACAAAATCCGAAAGACACACAACAACTTAATCAAATCACTCCACCATTTCACCCAAAAGCCGTCAACAAAAGGCTTCAATTCTCGTGTGTTGGTGTTGTTCTTTCGAATTAAATTTCCATCGGGGAAATTGTTGGCAGAGCGCACGCAGTGATTTTGGCAGTGATTTTAATATCGCATTCGTTGACTCGTCGCAATTAATTTGCTCAGTGTCCGGGTGGTCGTTGCGGAGTTGCTTCTGTCGAGCCATGGGCAGTGATGTAATACGTACCGCAATTAATGATAGCTCGAATCTCAATGTGACGTTATGATCTACACGCATTACGAAATTCATAATCATAGTCTGCCATGCCATGGTTGACAACGACCACAAACCATGCGTAATACCCTTGGCATGCAGTAGATTTTATAGGTAGAAATTAATATCACAAAGCGAAGACTTCCATCATAAGCGCGATGGCTTCCCACAATATTAATCACTCCGTACAATTGGCACGATATCCATGAGAAAGTCATAATTTCCGGCTATGATTTATAACGAAAGTGTGTTATTTTGTCAATGTTGGCTATTCACACGGAACCGTAAACATAAGGAACAGCAAAGCTGTACTGTATGTAATACTGTTGTTGTCTTTCCCGAGTGGTGTGTGCGGTTCTAATTAAAGAACGGACCAGGCTCACTAAACGGTATTCTCTTTTGACCATCATGGCCGAATCAGACATTTTCTTCGTCAATTGTTTGCCAGGAACGACTGGGAACATTATAAACAACGGAGGACAAAGAGAAATGATTATGGATGAGTCATGAGGCCTAAGACCCACATTTCTGCTTTAGGCATTGGAGTCGATCATATTAAATTAATTTATGAATCTAATTTAAAAATTGATGTGACGTGCGCACGGAGCGTGAGCAGTGGCAAACATTATTTAAAAGTTTGCGCGCGCTGAATTTTTCAACTTTGATTTTTGACGCAAATCTGCAACAGATTTGCCAATATCGCGGAAACAAAATTCTTCAAACTAAATTTGAATTTTAAATTCATTTGGTATTCAACCGGGAGTGATGATTCAAATGTAAATATGCCGGGTTTACATTTCCAAGTTTGGGGGAAAACATACTATTGGGAAAATATACGCAAAAATGCTTTTATAATCTTGAATTCTAAAACAGCGTGCACGTTCGAGACCAACATTCAACGCACCATAGCATAAGTCACGCAGCATAACATTCGAAGAGTACAAGATTTTTTTCTTCAAATTTGCTTCCGTTTTCCTTTCCCGATTCAGTGAAACTCTGCGCCGCCGACAGGTACACGATTCATTAGAAAACTCATCCACCTCTAAATTTTATTTAAAAAAATTAAAAAGGGGTTTGTACGATTTGCATGCCTTCTTCATTGTAGGTTTACTTAGAGAAAAACATTTGTTTTTGTACCAAATATCGATTTCTTTTGACGTTTGCCAAAATCAAGATAATTTCTTATAAAAGTATTATTCCAGAACGGACTTCCTACAAAAATTGATTTACATTTCGAACCCTGGAAAATAGGACTTGCTTGCCTGCAATCATATTTTGAAGGAAAAAAGTAGTTTATTTATTGCTGCGTCGCCCACTGCTTCCATAATTTGCCCCGCCCGTTTTTCTTTTCTTAAAAATGTTTTGTGATGTTGTTAATTATGCATCTAAACATGCATTTCGATCAGAAAATGATGGGTTGTTTTTTTTAAATAAAATTTAGTTATACATTCCGCCCACTATAAATTATTATTTTGTTCCTGTGCAAGGAGCAACTTGGGCATTTCTACATTAATACACCCACAGACGCCAATTTATAACCAAAACAAAAACAGACCAATACAATATTAATGCCAGACAATACTCACGTTGATATTTCTGTCCAGCATCGTCACCCCCGAATGTTTCTTTGTCGCCCATGCCCATGTTGCCCGCCACGCGGTAGCGTCGACCGCCCACACTCGCGAGTTGCAATATTCAACCTAAAAACCAACCCTCCCTGTTCCAGCTGTCAGTTCACAATCAGCATCTCCGAGACAATTTTCCTCCTCATCTGATGTTTTTCTTTCACGCAGATCAGTCCTCTTTGCTCCTGCATCAAAAATCTCACATAATTAACGAGATTGTGGAAATTGTCTTTGCCACAATCAGTTTTTTGGTGATGCGATTATTATGCAGTGTCTACACGGAGAATTTCTCGTTCTCTGTCTGGCTTTGCGTCAATGATGCAGCGGAGCACACATCTCAGCGTATATCCTGAATCCACACGCATCAACCGGTGGATGGGTCCTCCTAATGCAATTTCGTGTAAGAGCATGCACTGCGGCGGTCTACTGGGAATCGGCGCTGCCTCGCGTTCGATCAGTCTAATTAGACGTGACGAGTCGATTGGGGGCGTTCTTCAACTTCTGGAACAGCGAGAATCGGTCCACCACAGTTTTTTTTTCTCTCGAGAAACTGTCGATACAATAATTTTTGTTTTCTGATTCAGAGAACCAGCTTTCTCTCCTGCAAAAAAAATGAAAATCAATTACTGTAAAATGTATCAGTTCGGGGAAAGAGAAAGTTCCTGCAGATAATCGCACATGATTAAATTTCGCTGAACGTAAATAAATGTATATCGCCCTCTATATTGTGAGAAAGGTAACTTGAAGAGTATGGCAAATATCGGATGGAAACTTTTAGAATTTACATCAGTCGTGTCTTACCTTTGTTCTGCAAACAATTGTAGGTTCTAATGCTGTCTGTGTCCGTCTTTGTTTTTGAAAAGGGCGCCTTTTTTATGTGTGGAGGGCTAGAGATCGTCTGTGCATGGTCTGTACAGCATTTTGTTTTTATCACACCGCAAAAAGGAAGAGCGCCCTCAATGTTTTTCACGCATAACTTTCTTTAGTAGGGTAGGAGGCCACTTCTATATAGCAGACTTTTTGTTTGTATGGCAGGGATGAGTGGTTGAAAATGACGCAATTTGATTCGTTTTTAGTTTTTAAAGTGAGGTACACTATGCTTGACAAGAAAAAACACTAAATTCTCATCATTATTTTCGATTCAATTTTTCATCTTTTTTTCGATTTATATTCGTGCATTTTTTTTTTTAATTGTAGTTCGGCCTACTTATTCGTTAGTCTGAGTATTACCCGTTGTCCAACGGAGCCCCCTCTCCATATCCAAAGTCTGATGTATCTAAACCCGTCGCCAGGCCTGAGCATCAGGAGGAGCCATAGTTCCAACTAGGGGGCCCATTTTGATCAGAAATGTGGACTATTAAGCTGTTGATTGGTCAATTGTGGCTGCCAAGTTTTTGATACAACAACTGGTCAATAACACGGAAGACCCGATAGAAGGCGCCCGCTGAATGGTCAAAATCTAGAGTTCAAGACGTGTTGTTTTGCATAATTAATCACCGAATCTGCTCGAATTATCATAGACGATTGTCTGTACTGTAAGCGGATATTCCATAGAATTGTTCGTTCGGTTTAGACTACTCTTCATATTGTGGATGGACGGAATTGACGAAAATAGTACATAAACTGTGCGTATAAAGAACACAGTATTATTCTATCAATAGAACTTCTGCTAAAAACGATGAATTAATTGTAACCTCTGAGCCTGGCGATTTTTAAATTGCAGACGATGTAATCATTTGAAGGGTTCATGAAGTGAATTTTTCTTAGGAACATAAATGTATGAAAAATATTTGACATCCCTTTTTGGTTAGTTGTATCGAACAGCGCACTTCTTTTAAAATTGTCCATGCTTTTCTGGACAACTGAGGGCGCTGTTGTTGTGATGTCATTTCAGGAAAACACTGTTCAGTTTGGGGGTTTTCTGTTCAAATTGTGAACCGACAAAATTGCTTATTTAAAATGTTTGTGGGGAAAGTTTGCTCATTGGCTTACTGCCATGTACTGACACAACAACGAATCACCAAAGGAAAGAAAATCTACGACAGCGAAATATCCAAACTTCTGTTGGTGCCGAAGAAGCTGTAACATTGATGTTTCTGCCTGAAATGACATCACACTAATCTGCTCATGAATATGGAAATTTGTATTAGCATAAAAACAAAAAAGGAATCAAAGTATCCTTTAAAATGGCAAAACGAAAATTGAAAACATGGTTAAATGAGACACAAAGGCGCATTTTCAAGGATTGCATGCATGGGCCCTTTACACTTTAAAACGCTAAAAACTTTCAACTTTGATAAAACAAACATTTCCCACTGGTTTTCCTACTCTCAAACGATTAGCTCTTCGATAAATAGAAACAATTGAATGCAATCACAAAGGAAATGTTGATGTACTTTCTCCAGTGTCGAAAAAAAGAAGAATTTAACACGATGATTGCGATTATCTCTAACCTAGAAGCAAGGAGTGTGCTGATCAAGAGACGGTCCGACATTGACTCACTCTCAGAATGTTTGGTCAGTCAATATCGCCCATTTCATCAAGGGCAGACTTGCCCCAGACATAATATCACCCCTCCCCGATGCTTGAGCCCGATTACCCCCTCCCCCTCCCTTTCATGACCCCCTGGCCCCATTATGCACCCCTTCCTCGGCAGACGATGGGGGTTCGTGATGGTCCTGATTGAGTGAGTCATTGATACGAGTTGGCTTCTTTAATCCCCCACGATCATGAACTGGGTCTGGGGACATGCGGTATAGCAACTGTTCTAATGTATGACTGAATCAGCCTCCTACACACGTACACCCACGATCTGTTGGAAATGTTTTAAAAGAAGCCCAAATGAATTTAAATTGGTATTGTTCTTCCGTTAGACAGGTGATCAGCAGTTTTCATGCCCCAAATTCCTTTATGTTCGCACCGAGGTACCTGGAGCATAATGGTCATGCTAATTCAAAACGATTTGAAGTCAACATTTACACTTATATTTTTTTTAATCTCATTATAATAATAATAGTAATAGTGATTACCCTGGATTGGACATTTATTTTGGGAGACATCCCCATAGACTTGTGCACACAATTTTTCCTATGTGCCCTAACCCAATATTCTTTTGTCCTTTTTCCCCACGAATTTCTGTATGTTTACTATATAATTAGACCACGAGCAATATAACCTAATTGTTATTGTGCCTCTAAAGGGGGGGGGGCTGTGGCATTAGGGAGAGATGAAAATGTCTCCCTAATGACCGATGTCTCCCATCGTGCGAAGAAATTACGATAACGTGTCTCCTATACACGTAGATTATAATAATAATAATTACCGGCAATGGGTCATTAGGGAGACTTTCAAACTTCAATGTGCCCTAACCCAATATTCCCTTGTCCCTTTCCAACGAATTTCGGTGTGTTTACTAATTAGACCACGAGCAACGAATGTAACCTAATTGCAACACTAAAATTTTGCCTCTTAAGAGGGGCTGTGCCATTAGGGAGAGTAATTATGTGTCTCCCTAATGACCGGTGTCTCCCTATTATCGAAGGAATTACGATAACGTGTCTCCCTAATGATACATTAGGAATATAATAGTAATGACAATAATAATAAAAAAAAAAATTACAACGGGTACTTGTGTAACGCTTTTAACTCCAATGCGCTTTACATTATTATTATTACCCCTGATCACTGGGCCAATGAATAATTCCAAGTACAATCTCAGCTCCCTGGGGAGTATACAGCTCCATGATGCCATTTCGGCGCAAAGCAGCTAAAATCAACCACAATAACCATCTCTGCCCTCACAGGTACCCATTTGCTCCTGGGTGGGGAGAAGCAATGAGTGAAAAGTGCCTTGCCCAAGGGCACACGCACCACAACCCCAGGCTGGACTCGAACCCACAACCTGCAGAATTACTCGCAGACCACGAGCCCAATAAGGTTAAATGGGACACAAAGGTGCATGCGTTTGCAGGGAGCCTGCATTAAAAAAAATATTACATTACATATCCCTTTAACCTACAGCTGTATGATATGCTATACAAGACTGCCTTTCGAAACTACGTTCCATAAAAACTATACCGGCAGTTTATTTCTGTATCTAGGGCCTACCCTGTCGTCTGATTCGAATTTTGTCCAAGTTATGAATCGATGTTCAAGGGGAAGTTAGGCGCCTTCCCATGTTGTCTCGTTCTGCCTGGGCGTCTTGTCCGGAATTTCCGTCATTTTGTAAGAGATCATGATGGACAAATTATTGTCCCAATGGAAAAAAAAACCCTCAATAATTTGATTTGTTCGAAACGGGTCACGTGAGGGGCCAGCTGTGACCCTTAGGGGTCTGTGCAAGATATCTCGCCTACGGCTGTTTCATAACCATGTTAATTATTGACTCGAGACAAAACAAGACCCAATCAGCTATTTTCATTCTTAGAATATGAGGAACGAATATCCCCCTAATTGAACACGGAAACAGTCTAGCTCTAGAACAAATTGATAAGGTTTCTTTAATTTCTACAACCCTCCCCATGGAATTATAATCAATTTATCACCCCCCCCCCCAAAAAAAATGGTTGTTGGGCACCTTTTTCTCCAAAGTCGTCCGAGTTCGAAAGATCAGTGTTAAACAAACACCCTAACACCCCAACAAACAAACAAACAACACAGAAATTGTAATTTGTTTTAAACAATGACATAGATAAGAACATCCATGCAAAAAAGTTTTGTATTGAAATGTAGACCTATACATGACAACAGGCGATGTGTAATAGGGGCCTACACCTTTTTTAATTGTTGCAATAAGTTACTCACAATAGCTGCCCACAACTTGTCATCTTTTCTGATGTGATCATTGACGCTAATCCGTAATCGCTCAATAATTCGCGATGAACTCACTGTCGCTATAAAAACAATTACGGGGATGGGCGTTTCCGCTTTTCAAGCCAAACTTTTTTGGGTGTGGTGCTTTTTTAGCCTAAGTAGCCACGCGTGCGGTTTATTTTAAGCATCAGTCACCACGTACGCGCGCGCCCCCATGACCACGCATGCGCAGTAGGACCCCTCGCTGCACTGCATTGTGTGTTGTTGATGCGACGACATGAGTTTAGGTTAAAAAGACGTGGAAAATGAGTGATTCTCCAGCCGAATTCAGAAGGGTTTTGTCCTCGGGTCGAAACTCCAGAGAGCTAGATCGGGATTCTCAGTCGTCTATGGAGGGTGCCGTCATGACGAAGTCCGGAATGAGGGTTTATAAGATTGTTTTGTTGGGCCAAGGCGGCGTGGGCAAAAGTGGTAAGTTTTTGTTGTTCTGTCTGTGTTGTTGCAGCAGTGTTACTGTTGGTGTTGCATGCAGTTGAAAAATGTCGTCTGCTTTTTATTCCTCGTCTGCTAACATTTTTCACACACATTATCAGAACTGTTCGAGATTGTGTAGTTTTTATAACAGTGTTTTCCTAGTTCCTCAGTGATACACCCGATTTTAAACAAATCTAAGTTCTGTGGTTGAGTTGTCATCTTTTTTTTATGAGGGAATGGGTTGAAATTGTTTAGGTCAAACAAAATTGCTAACCGGCAAAGTGTATTGTTTTTCTTGAAAGTTGAATCGGGAGTCTAACATTACTTTGGAAAATTATCAAGTTGGCCTAGGGCTATGTTGTCTGATTTTTAGTTTTCCGTTATTAGACGATTCGTTTGAATATCTTTAATGGAAAGAATGTAGGCCAAGCATCCAGACGCGCCACTTCATGTGGTTTTTTTTTACAGAACTGGAGAGTCAGAATATTTTCGAAGTATTTTCTAACAAACGCATGTTTCTCAGTTTTAAATTAGATTCGTATCTTTTTAACATTTTGCAATGGCTGACCTTTGTTGAGATGATGTGAAGAAAAAAGTGGCGTCAGGTTGCGACAGTCTTTCCAATTTGATAGCTTTTGTTTCATTGTGACTTTGTCCTGGGTAGGACTAGTAGCCTAGGCCTGTTTGAAAATAATGTTCACTTTTGAAAAATTTACAAACTTTCACCACGATGTTCACTCAGCACATAACTTTATATTGCTAGCGCCGTAGTGCCGCGGTTCTGTTCTAAAGATTGAAGGTCGGATTGTTTGCGTTCAGCTGCCATGTTGGAGGTGTAACTAGAGGGCAACAAAAACACACACCCCAATAATGGCAGCAATGCAACAGCTCTATAGCCTCGGTTGAATTCACTTCGATCACAGGCGTTGCATAAATACGACCTAAATCAGCGAGTCCAAAAATGTGTCATCAAGGTCCGGCCCTGTTTTGTTTGATTTTTGACAGTTAGCTAATTCCAAACCCTGTCACGTGCAAACGGAATGCCCCGGTCGTGTTTTGTGTAAATGACGCCAATGCGCGGACAAAGTGCAGGGTTTTTCGTACTAAGGTATTCGAAGTGGGCTTTTGACTTTTGGACTGTTCAACGTACATGGGATTTCAATAGTCAAATATGGCTGTTAAACTGATAAAAATCTTCACCAAATTCTTTAGGATACTTGACAGCCCTGGATTTTTGCACTCCAAATTCTGCCAGGTTTGCAGACTTGTTCAATTATTAAATCTTACTCAATCACAGTACATAATGTGCTTCAAATATTGAGGTGGTTTTTTTTTTACAAAAATTAGAAAAACCAAATAAGAAAAAAATTAGTTGAATTGGCATGCATTATTTTTTTCAATTGCACAATAGAAACTGTTTAGCTTCATCAGAAACTGTTTGAAAATTCAAGTTTGGGAAAAAAAAAATTAATATTGGTTGTGTGTGGAATATACATGCAGTTCATGTAAAAACTCCTGCTTGAGAAATGCATTCGATGTCCAAAACATGAACTACATGTTAAGTGAAATCCCTCTATAACTTAAGGAAACCCAGCAGGTACAATACAAAACCATTGGGGGGAAAAGTGAAACAATTATTGGTTGTATAAACACTGTCTAGCCAGCCTTCCTACTGTGTTAGGGTATAGAGAGGCCAAGGTTAGACAGAACAGCCAAGTACATGGAAGAATGCTCAAGTACATCACCGTCGGGATATTGTATGCAAATAATATGGACAATTGCCGACCATCTAGAGAGCAGGTTACCACGAACGGATCTTGGAATACAGGATACGCGTTTAAATTACCCTTTTCGTGAACTGAAAAAGTTGTGACCTTTTGTAAACATCCTTGTAAAATTTCACCTCTGTTCAAGAATCAAGCATAATCCCTGAACAGTTTTAGTTGATTCATATTCCTTCCTCCATGCATGTACACAATGCCGAATTGTCCTTGAGTGCCCTGTACATAAAGTATGCATAGAATAATCCGATAATCTTTAGGGATTAAATTTATCCCCCATGTACCTTAATAAAACAGATTGCAACAGTACAGTTTGGATAATTTGTACACTTGAAAATAGTCGACATGTGAGGTAGACCTGCATTAATTTGTACCCATTGTATACTTTAACACTCAACAGTGCATGTACAGGGTACATGTACGGGGTACATGTACATGTTTACATAACTTTTTTTACATGTACATAATTTTATTTAGCCATGCATTATGCGTAACACATCCTGATGTCCAATTTGGCTAACTTCCCCTGTGCTGTATGACAGCGGATCTGGTGCTGTTTACGTTAATCTACACATCCACCGTTCCGTCTACCGGTCTGCGTTCTGTGAGCAGCATTAATTTCCAATCCAAAGCCAATGACCGGGCAAACTTCCTCGCGGCAGAAGAACTCAAGTGACCGACCTGAATAAACTACCCACGCTTGTTCACGTGTTTACTCCGAATGCAGCTACACCGCACACATACATGCCTGTACTGCGGATGACACAGGTGTTTGATTTGAATCATATTTCCCAACACAATCAACAAACCTCAGAACTTTGTCACACGGGGCAAACAAAAAACCACACAATAACAGATTTTAATTGTTGACGCGTGATTGAATATGAATTCCAATTAAAAATCTGAAAGGATTTCTGTTACCGTTTGGGTTTCAGTGGTGTACATGTATGATGACCCACAATCATTGATTAAATCTGGCTATTGAAGTGCACTGGGTGGAGCTAGTTTAGCAGATTAGTGGCCTACCTGGGTCCTTTTGTTGCTGGGTTGCTTTGTGGTTCTGTGCTGCATGACACTGCTACTGGTATGCTGGGCATACTTGTGTACCTTGTGGAATAACTTCAAGTCTAGAAAAGAACAAAGCGATCACCAACCGTTCAGAAGTGCATACAAATGTGCACAGTATGTGTACACTAGTTGTGTTTAAAGGTAAAGTTGCAGCTATCCAAAAAGTAACTGACGAAATTATTGTTGAAAAGAATACTTGGTAATGACACTAAAGTCCCTGTGAAATTATTTTTTTCTGGCATGCTGTCATTTTGAAGAAAACAATGTATGATGGTAATTTCCAAAGATGCGTTTATCTTTTGGAAATTTCCGTTAGTAGTTTGTTCTTAATTTGGCGAAGCCGTGAATCGGTGCGCACAAGCGTTGACACGATGCACACATGCACGCAGTTGCTATAATTCATCAGTTCAGTGTGTGACATCGCGCAGCTGCAATCAGCTGAATGAGAACGCGTCCCGGACGCTGATTTCGGGCCCAATTCAAAACATGACTCGGTAACTTTTGAATTGAAATCGAGATCCTAGAATATTGTTTTCTCGGAATGTACGGCATTCACAGAGCTGAAAGTTCATCAGGTTAGTTGTTAAGAACCAGTCTTTAGATTTTGAGCACTTTTGTTGCTTCAGACAAAACAATGCACAAATGACATGCTATCTTTAAATGTACTTATTTTTCTTCACTTTGCTACAAGTTTACTTTTTGCACAGAAGAATAAGTAGGGTTCTCTCATGTACATGTGTAATTTACATGTACATGTAATATGATTTTCCTTGTAAAACGTTGCTGTAACTAAAAAAAGAAAAGGTTGTACAGCATTTTTATCAGCAGAGAAGTAACAACACAATCAAGGCATGTACCAGAATGCCCCTTGCTATTTCCAGGCACAGCAAGGTGAAAAAATAACAAAATAAATACATAAATTGCAAATTTCAAAAGGTGCAGCCCCCAGTTCAATGCTGGGTATTTACAGAGGGAGTTGCTACAACGCGACCCTTTGTCCCCATGTACCGTGAAAGCAGCCCTCCCTAATTTCAACACCAAATCTAGAACGGGAACGTGACGGAATATAAAACCTACATGTTAGGGGGACGCCTGTTGTTGATCAGTCACCGTGCAGCACGGACCGGTCCCTTTGTTTGTGTTCCGAGCTCCACCCATGTTTACCTTTGCACAGCAACACGGTGGGGGTATCGGTTCAGCTGATAGGCATTGTTGGATATGATGGATGATTTGCAAACTACAATGGGCCTTTGTTCGTTACATTTACTGTGTAAAATACATCTGGACTGACACGTTGGCAAAAGATGTAGAACGTTACCTAATACCCCTGAACTTTCTATAAGGATATTTGTTTCAAGAAATTATTTAATATTTTTTTTCTTCTTCAAATATATGCTGCCTACATTTTAACTACGGATAAACATCAGATTGCAAATTGTTTACCAAAAATTTAGCCATGCATTACATGCATGCTTCATTATTTAAAGAAAAGGAGAGAAATCATTCACCGTTCAAATATCAATGCATGACCAAATGTAAAAAAACAAAAAATGTACATTTTACATTTTACAGATTAAAAACATTTATGACATTGGTGTACACATGTAAACGTGAGTAGTTATTGCTGATTTTTTTCTTCACACATAAATTTACTTCCACATTTTTGGCTTCACCTTTTTTTTCCTCCGTACATTTGTAGCAAAATATGAATTTGACCAGTTTTTGGCATGCATAAAATCGTACACCTATGTCCATGTGCATGTACAAGTGCTCAAGTCTTTTTGGTTGTTTTTGTCCATTTTGTTGTCAAGACGTTTCCCGTCCCCTGGGCAAGTGGTCAAAACAAAGGGCTTGTTTTTTGCGGGTTTTTTTTTTTCAGTGTCAACGTGCCGTTTCTCACCTGCGAGAATTTGCTGTCTCATTCCCGGGGGGTATGCGTCCTCTCACAAATTTGATTTACGTGCACGCGCTCTGTGGTAACCACGGCAACGCGAAGTGGCTGTGCGTCATCGCCGATCATTAATTATTTTGGTGTTTTGGTTTGTGTCCAGGGTTCTGTTGTCTGTTCTGTTCTCAGTTAAGTTTTATTGACTATTTTCCATGTGAGTGTAATTTACATGAATGTTCGGTGCATGCATGTTAGCAAAGCTCACCTGAATACTGTGTGGACAATTTTTTTTCTTATTCGAGCTCGGAATTTAGTATTCACATAATAGGAAGTTCAGCTTTTGCCCACTTCTTTTTATTGCTCTATAAATTCCTAGTTCAGAAACAAATAAAACCGCAAAACAAAAAACACCCTACACTAACTCTATAACTTGTCAAATGTCATGTACAATGTATATTAAAACTAGCCAAAATAATTGACTGTTTGAAATATTAAATGTGCTTGAAAAATTTACCATGTGCATACATAAAAAAGAAATATACAAATGTACGGTAGTTTAGTTCCTTGCACTATGGTTGTCTGTATTGGAATGTTGTACATTTAAGCAATTTAAGTGTTACATCATGCACATAATACATACATGTTGTTGAACTTGAAGAGATTTTTATTTAAAGTGAAGACATGGGTTTTTTGATCTTGCTAAACGCAGACGTGTAAACATTTTATTTTTGATTTACTGTGCGTCTTTTGCTTCTCTTTAATTCCTTACTAAGTGGAACTTACTCAAGTTACTGTGTAGTGTACAGACTGCACGTTTGCACAATAATAGTGTATTACTGTTACTGTTAGATTACTGATTCATAATATGCTTGACTTAAGTTAATTTATAGCCCAAAACCCCCCAGCTTTTTGTTGAAAGCAACATGGCTCTTATTGTGTTACAGGCTTTGCTGTACATTTACATGTACATCTAAATGTACACATGAACATTCTGTGCATACATATATTCCATGCATGTAATGTGCGCATGTAGCGTCAAACCCTGCAGTATAAAAATGTGCATTGTACATATGTACTCAACAGTCCGACCCAGCCAGCATTTATGAGACCTGGGAGGAGGTCGGGTCAAGGCTATTTATAGAATCCAATCATCCCTACACGATGGGGCAGCACAGCTAATGTGCTGCCTCAACAATGGTGCTTTGTTTCGGTTACAGCCTAATGGATTCTACCAAAGGAAGATAATTATTACTGTGGATTTGGATTGTGTGCATTCTAGACTTTGTTTGATTAATGTCCGCAATCGTAAATTAAATTAGAGAGCTGTACATATCGATACTGATCTGATAATGTACAGCTTATAAGCGACGAAGAAAACTTGATCCAAAGGCAACAGTAGATTTTAAAAACAACCTCTTAGATTTTTTTTTTTTCTGTCAAAAAATGATAAATCCTCTGAATTTACCATATTTTTCTGCTTGATCGTGTCCTACATGTATATTTGACATTTATTTTTCAAGCCGCAGTTTTCTTCATTGGAGAGTGAGTTTCATGGCTGATATTGTCGGGATTTTATAATTTGACATTTCATCACACACAAAATGCTTAATGGGTCACTGTCGAACCATCTTGTGGCTGACATTTCAAGCACTGTTGATAAATTACATTTTGAAAAGTCGAATGAACAAATATTTTGTTAGTGGACCTGCAGTTATTTATAACAAAATGATGTTGAAAGCCACCGACCATTTAGCTTGCTATTTTCCACCTTTTTTTATTTGTTCCTCTTTTCTTGTCATTCCCACAGCTTTGACGCTACAGTTTGTGACGCACAGTTTTCTCGAGTATCATGATCCCACGATAGGTAAGCTGAAAAACTAACCCACGTCATATCCGACGCCCGGGCGTTAAAAAGCCCCGAGACCCATACACTGCGGTTGATAGCAGTTGACGACTTGACGTCATCTACTTGTTGACAGAAAAAAATGGGGAGTGATTGCAAATTAAGCATGGGGTAATTAGGGTCCTGTAAGAAAGTGTGGTCACTTAGGCATGCAATTATATGCACGTAGTTCATGGCAGAGTGACGGATCGGGTGGAATAATTGACAGGGGAATACTTGTGTTTGTTAATCATTGACGTCATCTACTTGTTGAAACGAAAAAAAGGGGGTTGGTGATTGCGGGTAACCAGTTGCTGTACCATCAGAGTAATTAACGTCAACTGGTATTGCGCCTGAAAGCTAGTGTACTAAACGGCTGAATGCGCTGACTGTGAATCATTGACGTCATCTACTTGTCAAAAAATTTGGAACTTATAAGATAAAAACTTGACACACTCGGCATATTTGTGTATTTTTTTAACCTTTTTGAAAGACAGCTTTTGTGAACAGAATCACTTCAAAAGTTTTGCAAAAAATAAAATTTGAAAAAAAAAATTAACCAAAAATAAAATAACAAATTTAAATTCTTGTCAAGTATGTAATTTTATACTACAAATGTCAAAGAGTGGAGTGAGTAATTACAAAAGGGAAGCCCACAATTTTTGGAATGATAAATTATGAGTCAACTCGCAGCTGCAAGAACTCCTAAAAAAGTCTTAAAACACTATGACAAATCCACACGAAAACCACAAAGAAAGAAAAGATTATGACCAGTTAGCCTTGCTTTGAATCTGCCCTTAATATATCCCACTCGCCTATTGATTTCAGTTGTACCTGTTCAGTAGGTGTTCTGGGGTTCTTTGTCCCTTGCAGATAAACTGCCATTATGCATACATGTGTTGAATCGGTTATTTGAAGCCTTTCAATCGGCCTTCATTGTGTAGGCGCTGTAAGGGAATGCATTGATAACTACACTGTGACTACCTGCAGAGGAATTTGAGAAATTCGGCATTGCTGCATTCGTATTTCAATTAGAGATGGATTAAATAATGAATGGTGGTTCCCCAAGTATATTTTTAATGGCTAAAGACGTTTGACTTGTCATGATTTTCAGTAAAAATGTCCCGCTATCTGTCATGCTTTATTTAATATCCGCGAAGAATTTATTTCTGATCATCCAGTAAACCACAAAGAATTTATTTCCATTCCTTGATTTTTTTTACCACGAGGATAAATTGATTTGAAAATAAGTTATTTTGAGGTTTGGGAATACTTTTAATTTGACCATAAAGTTTATTTTGGTTTTGAGGAAAACATTTAAATGGGGAACTTTTTGGGGTATTTCTGGAGTAGGGGACGTATCCTGTACCCTATTTTATCCAGAGGATCTGGGGGGAGAAGGAACTGCAGAATGAATCAGAGGAACACTTTCTACCCCTGGGGTATTCTGTGTCACCCATCCCCTACCCCCTCCCCCCTTCCCCCATGATGGTACTTTGCTGCTTGTACTGTCTGGGCCGTCAGCATATAAAAAATATCTCCTTCCTTGTCCAGGATAACCATCGGGTGACTATTTGCTGGAGAATGCTCACAAATGAGCTGATTTGTTTCAATTTTAGTTGTACTTTCGCTTTCAAAGGAATCATTTTAAAATCAGTTTATGCTCAATAAACTGAAATTTGTGTCTTTGGTTGTTGCTCGTTTTAAAGACAAGTTGGGTTGGAAATGTATCATGGTGATTAAATTTAGTCATAATTTTGTTGATGGTAATGTGATACATGAAATAGCAGTAGTGTCCCCCTTGGCACGTTTAGTGCACAGAGAATTGGAGGCTGTATTAAAAATAGCATGCGGCTCACTTAGCTAGACGTCCTTTAAAGCGTTTTAAAATATTTTTTGTTCACCTTGCAAAGTATGATCGCTGGAAGGGGGGGGGGTAGGGGGTAGGGGTTCCTGACAAAGTTCCCGAATTGAGTCAGGATACATCAGGGAAGAGTGATGGACTGCCTTTGGTGGCCCCGAGTCGCGGATATCCGCCCCAAGTTGATGCGAAAATGCGCTAAAACGGCGCGCCCTTCCGTTGACGTCACGCACGTGGCGCGGTCAGTCTGGCAAGGGGAAAGCCGCGGGCGCGAGGAACACAAAGAAGGGAGAAACAGACGCGGTTTGTCAGAACGAGCTCTTAGTCAAAAATCCTGGAGGGTCGGACCGCGATTACGGGGACAGGAACTTTTAAGAATAACAGGGAGACGGATGTTGAGGGAGAAATGAAGGGTTGCGGGGAGCCAGTCGATGACAGACTTCATCTTTTGAGATTGTAGAACTTGAATCAATTAGAATATAACTTGAGTTAGTTTTGTCAGTTTGTCGCTAGTGCTCCCATCCTCAGTTCCTGTGCTGATGAGTGTATCCAAAAAGCAAGGGAATTCAAGTCAGTTTTCTTCTAGTGGGGAAAACATCTTAAAAGCTTTAACTGAAAATAGCGCCAAGATTCCGCTCAGTAGGTTTTTTCCCCTTCTTTTTAGATGCCCTACTTGGCTGGCTGCCAGTACTATCCCAAGTTAAAAGATGTGCGTAGAATAATGCCTAAAGTGGTTTGGGGGGAAATGGTGTCAACAAAAGCAAAATTTCTAAAACTAAAAGCACCCGAGGCTGTGAAAGTTAAGATTTATCATGTTTTGATGTTGCTCTGCATGTGCCAACAATCTTACTCCGTTATCGACATCCCCGCATCTCTCTCTGTCCCCCCAGGGTTTTTCCCAAAATGGCCACATCACTCTTCCATCTCGGCGAGAAACAGGAGGACCTCCTTGAGTGTATCATTGTCTCTCGCGTTACATCTTCACCGTTTGTCAATCTAGTCACTTAAAGGCACTCTGACGTCAAGCCGTCTTCTTAACGGACGTCATCGTTTCTATTTTATCCCCTCATGACAAGATCTCCGTTGAGTGTGGGGTCTTTGAGTTCTGATCTCGGTATCTAGTCACTAATCATTTAGGTCATTAATTGTCTTCGTTTCAGTTTGATGTCAGCCGTGATTGTCCTCGTTTCGGTTACATACACACCTGTACGTGTGTGCATTGCCCATTAAGTTCATACTTACCCTCCGTAGTACTGTGATACAATCAATACACGCTCCTTGCGCTTCGTACGTCAGTTGTTTTGTTTGATCATGCAGATGTTGTGATGAGAAACCCTCAAGGATGTTGCTCGCATCCTTGTTATCGCTACTCCTCAGCCATCTATCTTGTGAAATTCTTGTGAAGTAAGGGAAAACAGACAAACACCGCTGACATTTTGAGATGCATTCTTTGCTATAAATAGTTCACTTGAAATGTCATCAACATACCGGTACATAGTGCCTAGGGGAAAAACAACCAAGTTACGGTGCCAACCAGTTTAGTTGTTTTATCAAAAATTTTAGCAAAATATTTGTCTCCTGGAGATTCTCCGAGAATGAGAGTTTCAGTTCAATCAATATGCTTTTTTAACCAGGGAAAACAACAGATCCACTTTATTTTGTGCAGTATTATCAAAAAACACATATTGCTGCAAATTTCACAAACAACATCTACATCAAAGTAGATAATTACTGTAAGTAGGTTCACCGTGAACTTTTTTTTTCACTAGCCAGCCGGACTAGTGAACCAGACTCTTATCTAGTCTGTGGAAAATATAATTGTTCCTTTTTTTTGCACCAGGATATCATACACAACAGTGTGCATGATGTCATACAGAGTCTGTGTCCTGTACTTTTTTGGGGTACTTTTATGGATACAAAATGCAGTGCCAAGCCATGTTCTTCCTTTAATTTCTACACTGGAGATCTCGGCACAAGATTCAGCGGCACAACGGCATGAAACAATCCGAATGCGCATCAGTGTTACATTTTTCTCTGAGACACGCTTTTAACAAAAAAACGCAGCGTGGAAAAGTTGCATGCTTTACATGTATTTCGCCAGGTGGACTACTGTGCTTACAAATGTAGAGGACGGTTTAGACTAGTTCGCCGCTGTTTTCGGACTACCGCCAAGGTCGAACCCTAAACCCTGTGTTTTAAAACTCCAAAATGGTACTAAGGGTAGCTCATTGTCAGTGCGTTTATAATAGAAATTATTTAAACGACAAATACGTTTGTCATCAAAACGAAAGTAAAAAACAAACAGGGCCGAAATAGCAGGGATTTGCCAACCAGAAAAGAGAGCGCTGCAAAGCAAACTCTTAAGAAGACCAGTCACAGCAAATAATATACATTTTGCTAACCTTGCTTGGCTAAGCAAGTTCATTCTATGCTTAACAAGATTCTAAGCTTAAGCAGATTCTTTGAATTCACCTTTATCAATTTGAAAGCCAAAAAAGTTATCAGGGTTTTACGATAAATCGGTATTTTTCTCTTGATATTTGTCCTGTCTGCAGAGGATGCATATCAGCAGCAAGCTGTGATTGACGGAGAGGTTGGGTTGTTGGACATACTGGATACAGCCGGACAAGTGAGTACCAAATCATGCCACCCCCCTTTCTCTAAGCCCCTCCCCCTGCCACACCCCTTCAATCAGTGGGAAACCTGTGATGGATCACAAGTCCAGTCACAAGTAACAGGGGATAAACAATGACAAAAGAATGCCTTTGTCACCGTTCATTTGAATAGCTTGTGACTTGACTTAGGAGGACTTGTGACAGACGTGTGATTGACTTGTGATGACTTGTGATGGATTTGTGTTTGACTTGTGATGACTTGTGAAGTCTTGTGATGACTTGTGATGACTTGTATTGGACTTGTGATTGACTTGTGATGACTTGTGATGACTTGCGATTGGCTTGTGATTGGCTTGTGATTGACTTGTGACGACTTGTGATGGACTTTTGTTTGACTTGTAATTAACTTGTGATGACTTGTGATGACTTGTGATTGACTTGTGATCCATGACACATACCTACAAGTACATGTACAACACTGCCTTCTGTCCGTAGTCTGTCAAAGAACATGGTTTCAGAGCCAGCAAGGTTTTGGAGTCGGAGCTCATAATGATTTTATGTGATAGCTACATGTACATGTACATGAACGTGCACATATACATGTAGTAAGAATTCTTGAGGGGGGGGGGTACTGTTTTGTAAATGTTCCCATCGTTAAGTGAGTGACATTCCATGAGAATCTGTTACAGCTGAGCAAAATTTTCCAATGCCCTACAGTTTCCAACAATTTCAAAACTTATCCCTTTGTCAAATAATGGTAGAGTCCTACTATGTTGGTTGGGAGCCCCGCCTGAAAAGGGGTCACAGAGGTTTTTTGCCCGATTGTAAAAGAAATTAAATTGAATTGAAAATTTTGTCAATTAACTCCTGTGTAAAAACTGGAAAACCTGGCCCAACATTAGGCGAATAACAGAAAGAAAGTTTGTGAGAGTCGATGTGGGTGTAGACAAACTATCATTCCAATTGAATACGATAACAAGTGGTGCGCAAACGATGAAGGTTCCCTGAATAACAGGAACACATACAGTACAATGCGGTCTGGGTTTAATTTTTCTCAATAGGTGGCTAAAGTGAATATTTGTGTGGCTACGCCCTTGTGAATCTGATGAGCGAACTGCAATAACAAAGTTTGTTATTTCGCAAGGAACGATTGTGATATGGTTGTAGATTTATTTTTTTTACGGGCGATATGTGGCTCAGTGTTTGAGGGGAATCTGACGGGATGTACGTGGGGATGTGGTTAGATTTCCCCTGGGGGTGGGAAAAGGTGTTATTGTGAAGATTATAGAAGTTCATAGGATTTCGCAAACAAGTTATCAGCAGTTGTATTGTACGGTATAAACCGATTTGCCAACTGATAGGCAATGTTCTACAAATACATTGTCTTACTTACAGTAAGTTAGGCCAAACAATATTAGTTCTGCTTCCGGTTACCCTACCTACCTTATTTTGACAGCCTTGACTCTAATTTTTGGGGGGATAAAAAAGAGGGGGGGGGGGCGGAGGGAAACCCAAACCCTTAAATTACTACCTTTTACCCTCAACTACATACAGGCACTTACATATGATCAATTCAAAAGAAATTGCCTCCCCCCCCCCAAAAGAAAAATTTTCTACCTACCTACCAGTGCCCTACTTTCAAATGCCCTGTAATTTGGAAGCAGAACATTTTGGGGGTGGGGGGGGGGGCCTTACCATACATGTACTGGAAAAAAAACCAAAAAAAAAAGCAAAAAAACCCCACCAAAAACACATAAATGTGTATACCGGTACATGTAGCCAGGGATCACGCCCAAAGTCACGATACTAGCAATATTAGCAAGCATTTGAAAATAGTTTTAAAAAACCCAACTTTTTGATTCGGGGGCAGGAATTCCCCCCAAAAGTCCCCATTAAAAGTGTTCTGTGAGCAACGTACATGCGCAGATTCGGTATAACATTCAGATAAGAGTGCTGCTAATCTTGTTTACAAAACTCGGTTACAAAAGTTGAAAAGAGTGGCACCCTCGAAAAAAGAAAAAAAAGAAAAAGGGTGGCGGCCTGTTTACACCTTGAAAGGATTTGTAGCGAGATTTTTGACTCTTTAAGAGATGTGTAATAGGGAGGAGGGGGGAAATGAAAGTGACTTTTCAACAAGCTCTTGATTAAATTTACCAATCGTCGTAATGCCGGATGTATTTTGTCTGGTGTTGCGGTGGGTGGCCACAGTGTCGGTCCCAATTAAAGACAGGGGTGTAATTGACGGTGCGAAACAGCTGACAGGAATGATCCGATTATTCAGAGGGCAGCGACGCGAAGAGGCTTCGACGCCCTAAAATGAAACACGGGGAAAACCTGGTGAAAAGAAGATGGCAGGAAACGGCATAATTATTTCTACCTAGTGATTGTGATACAAAGCAGGACTAAACAAAACAAAACAAAAACCACCAGAAAATGACATTTCAAAGGCAAAAATTGGCAGTTTCGTTTTTGAGTGTTTCAAATGATCCTACCGGCCAAAATTTGTAAGAAATAGCGTACTTGATTGTAAGGGAATACTAGTATGAAACATCTTTTGGAATCGTTAAGCCTCGAGTATGGTGTCATTTTCAAAAAAGGAGAGGAATTTTGTGTCAGTACTGACGCGGGTTAGGGCCTAACCATCGCTGACAACAAACCTGTTTCTCAAATACTACATCAGTTACATGAAACCAGCTGTTGACTTCCTGTCTCACGACAGAACCAGCACTTGGACACTCCCTGTGCCCTATGGGTTCTGTAAACGACATCTTCAAACTACACTTGATAAAGAACGCCAGGTGTTTTTTTTTTGTTTTTTTTTGCAGTGCCAATGCACAGAAAACATTTAACAGCTTGTTTAAGTCAGTATTAAAAGTTTTGTGTAAAGTTTGGCAATTTGGTCATGCTCTCAGTTCTGCTTGCTAGACCTGTCAAGTAAACAGGGAGTTTGTTTATATCTGAACATTTAGGTCTACGTTTGTTTATGATCAAGCATGCATGTTACAACTCCCCCCTCCTTCCTTGCCAGGCCCGCCCTTCCCCGAGATGAACAAGTGT
Source organism: Patiria pectinifera (assembly GCA_029964075.1). Lineage (NCBI taxonomy): Eukaryota > Metazoa > Echinodermata > Asteroidea > Valvatida > Asterinidae > Patiria > Patiria pectinifera. Next base: position 4,983,747 of record CM057129.1, on the reverse strand, counting down.
AGGCAAGCCTTTCCTAATTCCTTAAGCAATCAGTCCATTTCCACAGGTGATTTCACATCCTTTCCGTGGCTACTAAACTCCACCCAAACTTGGCACGCTTGTCTCGATCGTCCCCGCTTTGCGTTGATTACCTGCACACGCAATGCTTGTGTACCGCACACAGGTGATTCAACGCCTCTAATTGGTTCACCGTTTCTAAGTCCACTTTGATGGTTACACCTGTGGAAGTAATTAGTGATTCACAGGACTTTAGAAGTCTGTATAAAAACAATACAGTAACATGTACACGTTTATGACAAAGACCTTGACTTTCTTACCTGAAGTACATGTACACGACACTGTTTTCAGCTGTAAGTAAGTTTGAGATTGGCTACTACTGTACAGAATTTTTTTTTAAACATTCTTGTGACTGCAGTGGAACGCCGCTATAACGAACATCGTGGGATCCACAGAAAATAGTGATCGTTCGATATAGCGATTTTAAGCTGCCGGTGCTCCGGTACTGACTTTTTAATAAATGGCGCCCTTCATAACTTCACCCTGCACACCCTGGTAGTTACTGAAAGATAACTTCTAACACCTGCCGACTATTGAATTATGTAATAACACAGTTTCGAGCTTACGACCTACATTGATGGGTGGCTTTCCCCTTCGATGCCTTGGGGAAATAATAGCCACTTGTCGCTCTTCTGTTGACGGTTTTCAACAACAATGTTCGGTCAGTTTTGTACACAAAAATCGGGAGCCAAGGACAATGTTCAGTATAGCCGCATGTTCGTTATAGCAGTGTTCGGTATAGCGACGTTCCACTGTATTGCAAAATTCAATTCTTAGTGATGCTTGGGTTTCTGCCTAAAGATGACATCACCGTTACGCTCATGAATATGGAGATTTGAATTGGCGTGAACAAATCGGAAAGTTCGTAAAATGTAACCCAATTCTAGAATAGGAATACAAAGATTGAAAGGGTGAACTGGGACACACACAAAAAGTGTATCTCCAGAAGTTGAACAACCCCTTGGAGAGTTTTGCCACAAATTTCTTGCATTATAATGCAAATATTTAAATCTGCGCAGTTAACCAGTGGCAAATTGGACTTTATAACATAGTTACATCTACTGGTACCGGTACCTGTAGGCTGTAGGACACCAACCCTCATGTGATAGTAAGGGTGCCAGGAAAGTATTGCCCTGAATCCAATAAAATAATGCATAGCTACCGGTACATGTGCCTGTAGCTGCTTGAGTTTACCTGATTTTGGGGTCGTTAAACATTTGTACAGCTTGTATTACAGTACATAACATCAAAATTGTACCGTGTACTCCAGTACGACGGCAGACCTACATGTAGTGGGGGAGGGAGCATTTCCATTCATTTCCGTTGAACAACCGACGCAATCAAGGTGTCACTAATTCACCTTTCACTCCTCACTCAAATTAATTGATGAGTCTTTTGTGGTTTGGCAGGGCACAGTTATAGACCAACCTAGGCTATAAAAGGATTAGGAACGTTGAGGTTCTTGTCACATACTGGGCGTGTCATTGATTACAATGTCTGATTCATAAATATAAATCGTACCTAAAACCTGGATGACAACACAGTTTGAAACCTCGTGTGACGGCTAAAAAAAAAATAATTGTGCTAAAGCATTTTTGTCTCTAGAGGCAGGTTTGTGTTGAATTTCATCTTCTTCACGAACAAGATTTGTCAGGATGTTTTTGGTCAGGGTATTTCCTGATTTTAGGATTTTTAAAGAATCACTTTAAAAATGTAAACCTCCCGAGGTTTTACTGTAAAGGTTATGTACATGTACATGAAGTAGTAAACAGTTTTACAAAATGTACTATAATGATACATAAAGATACATAAAATGACATTACATGTATAATGAGAGAAAACATCAAAATAGCAAATGCATTCCACATTCTGCATTGCCCAATTTTTCTCAAGCTCCATTTTGAAAAAAGCTACCCCGTACTGAATACCAGCTCCCCCCCCCCAAAAAAAGACAAAATGTACGCCCAGTCTGTCCCGTCGCACTGCACGATAGAAAGAAATTTATTGGCGAGCTTATGAGCTTATCCAATTTCAGTCTCGTTAAACCCAGGGATTTACCAATTAATTCTTTTATTTTTGGGGTTGGTTTGGGGCGATAAAGGGGTGGGGACGCAAACCCCACCACCCCTGGGGAGGGTTGTTCCCCCTGGGTGGTGAGTGACTCACACGACGTCATTGGCAGGAGAAGGGATGTTTGGTGATTCCCGGCCACCCTCGGGAGAGGGGTCTAAACTTAGTGACCTTATGACCCCGCTCATGCGTGGCAAACCGGTTCAGGTTGAATGCGACTTTGGGGATAGAAGCACGTGTTGATTTTGTGTAACCTTTACATTTGATCCCTCGTTTCTCTGAGATTGGTCCGAGTATTCCCCAACCCATGAAGAACAGTCTCAACCCGTATGGTCACAGTTTTAACCGCTATCTTCAACAACCTCATGCAAATGAAGACATTGCCTTGCTCTCTCAAGACCACAGTTCTTTACTCATGCTCACCGGAGAGCAGTGGCCCATTGTTTTATCGACGGACCAATATGTGACAGATTAGCTTTAAACGTGAGCATGCCACATACGTGCCCAGTTTGGAATAAAAGCGTTAAAGTCAACTGCATTTCTGTCAGAGTTTGGCCAATGCCCTTCCTCCCCTGTATCCTGGGCCCGAGGCTGTGGGCTCCGCCTTCTCATCAGTCATACGGCCTTGCCCTAGCCGCACGTGTTCAAAACCATTGTTTTTGTCATTCCAGTCACGCCTCGGCCATCCATTAACAGCCCGTCAAAACTTGTTCTCTTTTCGCAGGCGGAGTTTACAGCCATGCGCGACCAGTACATGCGAGGCGGCGAGGGTTTCATCATCTGCTACTCCATCACCGACCGCCGCAGTTTCCTGGAAGCGTCGGAGTTCAAGAAAGTCATCGAGCGCGTGCGGAACACCGATGAGGTGCCCGTCGTTCTGGTCGGCAACAAGTACGACTTGGAGCACAAACGCGCGGTGAGTGACGGCGCATCCCGTTTTGATCTAGGTCGTGCATGGATGCGACGCGGGAATTTTTTTTCGTGGACCCAAGATGCGCAACCAGCAAATCGGCACGAACATGTACTCGACAGATGTCACCTTTCATTCGAGGAACATGCATTAGTGTTATTTGCGGAGACCACTTACTGGCACGGTTCGGTGGAATTCAAGTCATGAGTCATTTAACCACTTACATCCCCTCCGAATATGAAACAAAGCAGAGAAAAAGAGCGACCTTTTAAGACTCGAGAAAAGCTGTCTCCAAAATTCACAGAATGAAAGCTGTGTCCTGAAGGCACATGTGCTAATTTTGGACATTTATATAATTGAAAATCCGCTCACATGCGTCCCTAAAAGCACACCCACACAGAATCAGATTATCACAGTTAGGTTCCTATTGCAGAGAGCACCTTTGGGTATTGAAAAGCTGGCAACACTGTTTTACAAGTCCTTTTTTTAACAGAATTTAGATTTTAAAGCAAGCATTTGTGGTTTGTGTAGCTGGCTTATTGATAAAGTCACTTTTCAGAGCCTGACAAAGTCAATTAGATTTATTCGATTTTGATATATTCAAATTTTACTTACTTTGCACATCTGAATATTCAATGAATGTTCCTTGGTATCTTTGTTCTAGGTCACGACAGAGGAAGGCCAGGCCTTAGCCCGGGAGTTCAGCTGCCCGTTCTTCGAGACCTCGGCAGCCTTGCGGCATTTTGTGGACGACGTCTTCTACACGTTGGTCCGAGAGATCCGAATGAAGGAGAAGAACGACATTCTCGCCCTGGAGAAGAGGTTCAAGAAGAAGGACAAGTCTATCAAACTGCAGAATCTCGTCCGAAAGGTCTTCAGGAAAAAGAGCAACACCACGTTATGAGTCCACCGTCCCTGAGAACAAATTTTGCGGACAGTTGGTGAATCTTGCCCTGAGACTTTCAAACAATGTGAGTTCTCTTGAACAGCGAGATCACTAGGCCAGAAATTTGCCAGTTCGTGGGTTCCACCCGAAGCGACCCAATCTTCCGCCATTAGCTCTACAAGCAGCTAGCTATCGCACCACACCGTCAATCTGCAGTTCCGTTTTGTAACGTGTAGTTGGAGGCAGTTCTTAAACCAAGGACATGATGTGGTGATCGTGTGTCCTACCCGAGTTGGGAACGCACGAGATACAAGTTCCAAAATCAACTCCTCGAACTTGCCAGACACCGTGAACAAAAGCAGTTCTTGCACCGTGCAAACGTCTGAACGACATAGACTGAACGTAGCAACTTAGCTGAACCACCGCACCAAACTTGGCCGACATTGAGTCTGTCCTCGTCTTAGTATTGGTTACTCCAACATAACTGTTTGCACTTTTTGCACTTGCAATGTATTTGCACTTTATTTCCCAATTGTTTACACTCTGTTCACAAACTTCAGTTGAAATGCTAAAATAAATATCAGTGTTTGTTTACCCGATATTTACCTTTGCACAATGTGTAGAGTTTTTTAAAAAAAATTGAGTCACTTGCAAGAACATTGATTGCGCAAGCATTGTAATTATAGGGTAACGTTTATTTGGAACAGAATTATTTATTCTAAGAACCCTGCCAACAATATTCAGATAATCAAGAAAGTTATTTGTTGCTGCCATCTTGGTCTTGTCCCCAGAAGCTTCTGCACAAATGCATACAAACCACATCTTCTTGTCACAGTTACCAGACTAATTTGTCAGCAGTCACAAAAATAGGAATTGAACCAAATGGCCGCAGAACTTTAATGTCCATTGCTTCTTATGATTCTTTGCAGTTCAAAAAAGTTTCAGGAAGTCTATTTCAAGGAATCTTTTTAACAATTTTAAGTTTGAAATCGTCACAAAACAAACATAAGGCATTCATGCTGCATACATAGTGCTACAGTTGTAACAATTGTACACCATCAAAATCTGCGTTTAGATTTCTAAAAAAAATTAAAAAAAAAATTAAATTCCGAATGGATTTAAATTTGTTTAATGCTGCAGTGAAATTCTGATATTTCGTTTTAAAATGCATAAATTATTTGTTTTCTAGGATTTTTTTTAGTGCCAAAATACACTATTTTATTGGAGAAATTGTTTCCCCAGTGATAATGTGGGATGATGTTTGAGTGAACGTTGGTTTTAAAAAAACATTTTGTGAAAAAAAAACCTGTTTATACCAAAATTTTGAAAATGATTCTGTAGTGGTTCAATCTGAATAAAAATTGCCTGACACATCTTTTAATATCTCAATGAAAAACCAAAACTGCCTTTGCCTCCCACTTTAATTATAACTCTGCCCAGTTTGAAAACAAACTATTTTTTAAAAAGAGCTCTCATAAATCTCATAGAATGAAAAGTAGACATTTGTGGGCTGAAAACTAACTGTATCCATTCATATGTCTTTCACATTCAAATATAAAGTTAAGTTGAAAATTGAGAATGTTTTCTTATAATAATGTGAAATGTGGAAAAAGCCATTTCTTTTTATTGGGGTTTCCCCATTTTACAAATCGATCTCCCCCAAACAGTTTTTATTGAATGAACTTTAAAATAATCAATAATTATTTTAACAAATGCGAGCATTTCTAAAATCTATCTGCCATTTCTTTGCGTATTTGACGGCCAAAATGTAAAGAATCGTTCCAATTACCAAATATCAACATGACGGCCACTACCATCTATCTCCGATTTAAAGGATTGTACAGTGCACATTATTTTATTATTTAATTACACAAAGTGTGTGAACTTTGTCATTTTTTTTGTATTTTGTACAGAAAAACAAAACAACTGTATATTAAAATATTTTCTGTCAAATAATGTGTTATATGTGTATAAATGAAACTGTACATAATGTGAATAATACCAAAAAGTAAGAATTGTTAATACAATTGCTGTTTATAGTTGAGATAATTTTCAAGTTCTGTTTTTATCTTAAAATTTGGAAGTTTTAATTCTTGTTTGATGCACTTATATACAGTGTTGATTTCGTTAGTGTTCCCCAATCAAATATAAAATTATATCCAGTTTGTAATATACAGGAAGTTTTTGCGAACAACCAAAACACAATTTGGTCAAGAAATGTGTAATTATTTCTAATTTTTACAAAGATAACATGACATTTTTCTCAATCAAAATGAAAAAATATTAATAGGCTATGTTAAAACGTGTTCCTATCCGACTGTTTAATACAACGTGAATATAATGAAGAACCATTTTATACCCTGAAAAAAAGTCTCTTCAATGAAATTTTATATGCTGATATTATTTTAGAATGGGATTGGAAAATTAAATTCAGATCTCGAAGATAATGGATATGATCTGTCTGGACCTTTGCTTTTTTGTTTCCGTGAATTTCAGTTGTCATGTGACTTCCTTGTTCTGTTTTTGCTTGTGAAGTTGAAGGAGCTATTTTTGTACAAATAAGAAGAGCCACGGACGAACAGACGGCGAGAAAACAGAATCGATGCGCACTTTCATAGAAGTAGTACAGGGCGAGTCAAAAACAAAAAAACGAAACCCAAATGTCGGGACCGATATTTGAATAATTTTTAAATGACATTTTGCCTGTTGCACTTTCAAAATCTAGGATATGAAAGCCCAACGAAAACAATTGAATTGTTTTCGTTTTACTGAAAGAACACTTGCCTTTTTGTGATCCGTGGACAAAACTTCAAAACGGTGTTTGTGGTCAAAATTCCTGAACTTGAAAAGTACGTTATGAATTGGGCTTTCATATCCTAGATTTTGAAAGTGCTACATAGCATGCAGAACTTCACTAAAACAAAATGGTCCTGACATTTGGGTTTCGGTTTTTGATGACTCACCCTTCATACATAGCCACGATCTGTTCATATCTCTGTACTTTCGACATGTTCAAAATCCCGGATGAAGACTTTCATTCGCAGTCCCGAAAGTTCTTTGGAAGGGTAGATCTTATATGCCACTGGAAGTTCTTGGATAAACTCTTAAGTACTGAACAAACAGTGCTCGTTAAATTTCGGGACTGTATTTGGAAGGTCTCCAACCGGGATTTCAAACTTGTCGAATGTCCAGTGAACGGAGCGTGGCTATGAATATACTAAAGCCACGTTTGCGGGTCTAGGTGTAAGCATAAACACCTTTAAAATGTATGGCAAACCCTATCCCTCGGTTCAACAGTTCAATTACTTAACAATTAACACGCTATATTGTTGATATCGTCCAAATAAAGTTGTAACTGTTGGGCCTACTTGGGATTCATATTAAATTGTGGGATAATACAAATTCCCCACCGCCTTATCTTGTGCCAAATTTCCGGACACACCCTTTTTCTAAAGCATTATTTCGCAAAGCACGTTTTAAAGCAGGGCACTGGTATGAGTTCCAAACAACTCAACTCACGTTTGGAAATTCTTGGTTATGAAGGGAACCAAGTCGAAGTGGAAGACTTGTCCATAAATAAAACGAACTTCACAGATATTTCTTTATCTACTTACCCAACGAGTCTCCATTGTCCGTAAGTTAGGAATGCTGTAAACTCTTACAAGACTTGTCCGCAGTCAAAAACTACAAAAGCAACCTGTCTGATCTCTCATATGCACCTGTCATTAAATTCAGTGACCAATCACGCGTCTTTTTTTCACACGAGCGCGTTGCGCGTATGCAAATGATTGACGCGCGCGACGCGCTACGGTGTTATCAGGAACGCTGAATGGTCAGAATCTCGAGGTCAAGACGCAGTCTTGTTTCGTATAATAAAACCCTTGCTGTTTAATATGCAATGGCTGCCATTTATCACAGCCAAAAGGTTTTAACCTTTTGGCTGTGATAAAATGCGCTGCGTATATAGTGCATGTAGGCCTGATGTACATGTAAGTCAACTGCACCTTGTCAAAGATGGCTTGAGTATTTTGTTCAGATACCATCGTTTGCGCCCCCCCCCCCCCACACACACCTTTTTGGTCCCCGGATAAAAATTGTAGCCTACATTAATTTCATTCTATAGCTCAGAATAGCTGAGTCAATGACTCCAAACTCGAAAATGATGTTTAAATGATGATCTTTTGCAAAAAAAAAGAAGTTAAAGTGGTCAGAAATTTCCTCAGATTGCACCACAGAGCGTCTAGAATCCAAACCATACGTCATTAGGCTTCACGCTCGTATAAAATAGTTCTGATCAAGGTATTCCCCCCCCCCCCCACTTTTGAGAAGCAATTGACGCCCTTCTAAACTCACCCAGCGTGAACAATATACGTACTTTGTATTTTTTTTCTTTTTCTTTTTTGTCCCGTATTTTGTTTTAATATAATGACACATACTCTCTTCTTGCGAATTGTGAATAAACTCGACCAAGACTGACCAAGCTGAGCAGACAACAGCTGGAATCTCTGAACTTGACACACCCTTCTTTTTGGAAGGCTTTCCGGAGATAAACCCTCCAGAAAATAAAATCTCAGTCACCCGTGTCATATTGTCTTGCCGTGCCAAGCTACGCCACACCCCGCTGCGCCAGGGCTCCTCATCACCAGCCCAGTCACCAAGATCCATCTCGACAACGTCTTGAAAAACAATGAGAGATACAGACAACTTCCGGTGTGTCATCCACACGCATCCCTGGATCTAGATTACCCTGAGGGCCACCGGGCTTAAAACAAAAGCAATCAGTGTTATCTCGATGACAAATCAGACCAAAGTTGACTGTCACACTCGATTTGAGACGAAGTATTGGGAACACAAAAGCCCCCTGTCTTCCGGTCCGTTTTGTCGAGCGGGGGATGACGTTAGCACAATGCCGTGTTGGGAGGCTCGGGGACGGTAGAGAGACTGGCCTAGTGGGCCGCTGGATGGCCGAGTCATCGGGTGACTAGGGAGGGGGAACGCCCTGATATGGCATCAACTTATGAGCTATATTGGCTTTACTGAGGAAAAACCGCAGAAACACGTATGCCTTTACACAAAATAATGCATAATGCCTTATTTATCCTAAAAAAAGAGAGTAAAATTGAGTTTGAAATGCCTACCCATGCACCCTTCGTATAAAGTTGTTGAGCAAGCCTTGTTTTCATGATTTATAAGCAACTTTATCAAGCAACCAAGAAGTTTCAAAGCAGGTGAATTTAAAGTGTAAAAGTGTGTAAACTTGTAAAGAATAACGGTAATTTCTGACATTAAATTTAAAAAAATCGCACCGTAGTAGAACTCTTTGAATAGAAACTGAAATTTTCTTAAAACAAATTACACTGCCTGAAATGCAGATATAGGCCCATCGTAAGCATTATGCATGCACATACCGCCAATTTCTCACTGATAAAGATTTCCAAGGGCAAATTTGTTAAGAAGTCAACGGGGCGGTTGCAGCCAAACACAGCGGGGTGAGGCACCGCCACGCGCCGCTCCCTCGTGGCAGAAAATCTACGGCCGTCCAGCCAGCTCAGCCTTAATCTGGGGATTAATTCATCAGTTAGCGATATCCGATCAGTGAATGGAACGGCAATTGGGGGGAAGTCATTGGGAGGACAGACTAGCGACTGAAGGCAGGGTGGGGAAGCGGGGTGGGGTGAGGGAGGTTATTAAAGACAGAGTGGGGGGGGGGGGTAGGGCATCGAACGCATGGGCTAGCAAAACATTGAAGGAGAACCGGAATTAAGACGTGAGAGAGCATGGGGAGGATTTGGAGGCAGAACACAATCTTTCTTGTAGAGGAAGACACAATTTGTGCAGACTTCACAGAAACAGATGTACAATCGTAAACAAGGGCATATTGAGGGAAATGGATTAGGACACAATGCGCAAAATGCATTTCATGCACAAATAGGTACAGTGTAAAATGGAAATGCCATTGGAATGGAGAAAAAATGAGTTGTGTTACAAAAGTCATAGTAGGCATTTTCTCATCAACCCAATGTGCTGTTTTCATGATCTCAGCTTTAATCTGATATCCAACACATAACAATTCACAGATCACGTTTTTGAAGAAAAAAAAAGGAAATGTTTGAAGGTTGCATTTTTTGGGGTCACCGGTCGCCCTGAATATTAATTCCGAATTTTGCTCAATTTTTTTTCTCAGCAGCCGTATGTTCCTTGCTCTGTGTTATAACTTAGTCAAGTAGGACATGACGACCTTCTTCAAGACGATAGATTAAGGGGGATGTGGCCCGTCCCGCCTACTAAAGACCCACGCTGAATGATGCCCGGTGTAACCCCCGCCATATCAGCACCAATTTATTTGACCAAACTTGAACCCGCCGACAGGCTCAGGAGCAAGAAATGGGCGGGGTGCGCTCGACGGCCATTTACGGGCAATTAATGGACAACAGGTGGCGGGATCTGGTGACTGAAATCGTGAACAGCCGCTGTCTGGGTTTTGAACATGATGCGGCAGAAAAGTAAAAAGTGTGAGGCGTTTTGATCACAATCGTACCAAGTCGAAGGGTTTTTTTTGGAGGAAAAAAAAGCAAAATTAATACCGGAGGAGTCTTATATATAGCGCACGTTATCTACCAAAAGGTACTCAAGGCGCTGGAAATTATGAAGTCTATGAGAAATATGAGACCCATTATGTAGCACCTTATAAGGGTTTACAAGGTGCTGCGCTGCATATTGCAGCCACTGCCAGAAACACCGGGGCAAACCCCTTCTCTTAGCGATGTGTTTCTGAGTTCTTTAACGTGCACTACACAACACAGGGGACCTACGGCTTTACGTCCCATCCGAAGAAAAAGACGAAGCAATAATGGTAAAGTGCCTTGCTCAAGAGCACAAGTACCATGTTCCCATGGTCAGGATTCGAACCCATGTACCACGGCACACGAGTCGAACACCGTAACCATTGGACCACAGCACCCCACTGTAAAAATGCCTAGGGAGTTAATTAACGTTACGTGACCACAGCACCCAATTGAATATGTGAGGTAAAATTGAGGTTTAAAATGGAGTAGTAGTATCATAGGCTACACTACTTTAAACTGTTTCAGTAATTTTTGTAAAAAAGTGTTCCAAAGAAAACATTGCTTGTTCAAGATGTTCAGACAATATAGACAGAATATGCTTTCAAGACCTTAACTTCACACAGAGACGATATTTCATCGGCAAATATACAATGCAGTTGAGTATTGGCACAACTTTGTATTTCTTTGTAAGTTTCGCCTTGATCACTGCATCATCGCATGATGTGTCACTGCCGTTCACGATACCACGGGCTACACGTAATCTCGAAGGGCGCACCCTCCCGTTCGCGTGCCTGGGTTTCAGGGAGTGGCCTTCTTAGCCGGTGGCACTATCAGTGCCCTCGATACGAGACTAGTCGTTAACGCCCAGCGTCACTTGCTCTGTCGTTCCAGATAGCGGGCCAGACGGTCCCGTAGCCTCGTCTCAAGGAAGTCCCGTTAATTTGGCTTGTTGGGGAGGTGCTGATATGAGCCGCTGGTAACCCGCAATCAAATTCGAAAACAAATATCAGAGCGGACTAGTACCAGTCCTAGCCTGACTCCGATTCGGAAGCCTCCTTTCCAATACAAAATATTTGTTTACGTTCGAAACATTTGACTCCAAAACTGAAACGGCACAAGAATACAAAAAGAACATGCATGAAAAAAAACCTACATATCGATAACCTCTTTACACTTATTTGCGGGAAAATCTGCAAGGAAACTTACCAACCAAACTCAACGCATGCAGCAAAACAATCAGAAAGTCACCCCAGAATTTCCTGTCCCCAACTACTGGCCATTCACAAAACTCGATACATAGCCGATACCTGTTAAGGCCTTGAAACGAGCTTTTTGATTGGTCGTGAGTCAGTTGTCGTAAGTTACGCGGTGACTAGCGAATTCTAAGGCCGTGATTGGTCGAAGTTTTTCACTGCCCGATTACATATAGCAAACTGGTGACCATTCACGAAACTCGATACATAACCATACCTGTTAAAGCCTTACAACGAGCTTTTTGATTGGTCGTAAGTCCTCATAAGTCACGCCGCGGTGACTAGCGAATTCTGACGCCATGATTGGTCGAAGTTGTTTTCATTGCCCGATTACATGCGCGTTAGGACGAACCGGCATTTAATGACATTGTGAAGGAAATGTTTCGGTCTCACGTCACATATTATAGTAAAAAAAATTGGAACATTCAGACAAAATGAATTCATACATCCTGTCACATAGATGTAGTTAAGACTGTCTTGAAAGACACGTCTCTATGGGAACGGCAACATTGTGAACACATTGTCGAATGGGTACTTTATCATTCATCATTCTAGTTGAATGTGACAAGTTAATAAGCACAGGTCTTTGTCATGCAAATTAGGAACGTGATCCACGGTTGCACCAAGTATTCACGTAAATTCAAATATCTAAGATTATGTTTTCTAAATGAAACAACGTTTAAAGGGAATATACCACATTTGCTATTTGCTGTAATTTTCAGAAATTGGTGGATTTGGGGGGTTGGTATTTTATAGCAAATATTGTTACACTGACTTGTTTGAAGTTTTGTGTTCGTAGATGCTGAAAAAACCAAGAAAAACAATCATGTTCCCGTAGTCTGGTTCCCTGGCCCACTTAAGATGTAACGGAGCAATTTATTGACGTTGGGGAATTGTAAGGTCAGGGAACCAGTCATACTTGGGTAATCGATTGCAAACAAATGCGAACTAACTAAATATGCTAAACTGGGGCAGTATTTGAAAAAAAGCCATTTTTTTCCACAACGCTGGTCAGCCGACCATCGTTGGAAATTGTTACAAAAATACTACTTTTCTTAAAAGTGACAGCACACCAGGTGCCATGATTTCACAGGATGCTTTAGACTGTCATTCACTAACAGTCCAGTAAGGTATTTTGCAATAATTTGGAAGTTTTGCTTTCTGATGTTTGCAAATGTTGTATATTCCCTATAAAACAATTTCTCCCCAAATAAAGAAAAAAAAACGAAATCACAGCCAAGATTAAAACCTAATACATGTAGAATCAAAGATTCTGGGTTAAGTTGAAAAGTTTTATTTCCGTTTTCTTTAAAAAGTAGTTCATGGTCAACCTTTTTTTTTAAGTTCGTAAAACCCAACCCTTCCTTATCTGATTTTGATACCAATTTTGTTTAAGTGCACAAAATATGCCACGTTTGGTAAAGGTTTTAGAAAAGTTTCCAAGCAAAACGACCCAGGAGGCTAGGGTTTAAGAAAGTTCAAATTCTCACCAAAAAAGTTTTTTTTAAAACAACTTATTCATGTCAACACCAACTGTGGCGAAAGATTTACACTGTACATACATGTAGGAGTATGTCTCTCATTGCATAAACACATGAAGTTTTCTTTCCTTAACCGACAAATATACATTTTTACACAATGTACAAAATTCATTTTATTCATGTATACAAAATGACCGTAAGTTCTACCCAATTCCAAGAAGGTAGAACAAGCCTATTATTTTAGTCCTCCGAAAAGTTGACAATACCACCTAAAAAAAGGCATCTTCCAAAATTGTCGATAAAATCCTTTTTTTTTTCAGTATAAAATTGTAGTCACTTTCTTTTTAGTATGAACATTTGGAAGAAAGTGTAACCGTCACGTTACATTTCACTGATCATTATACGAGAAACAGAGGAATATATTCGTATTGATGGGAAGAAGAACTGACAAAAAAAAAATGGTTTTGCTGATGTGGACTGGAAAATCCTGTTAAATTCTAAAATGATTTCAAATTCACTTAACTGTTTTGAATATGTCGTTATTCCAAGCAAAAAAGTTGAGAAAGAAAAATCACGGATGGTCACTTTGAAAAAAAAAAAAAACGAAAGCAGGAAATTAGGTTACAAGAAATTCACGAATGAGACATCCGCAGAGCCAAAGAGAGACGTTCTAAACTTTCAACAAAATATTTATTGACGGTTGACAGACGATGTCAGGAACGATTGCTGTAAAACTTTCCATCTTCATTCTGTCTGACAGACAGAACAGTTTGTCTTTTCCTTTTGGGGGAACAGTCGTGTTTTTTCTTTTGGGGGAAGTCTTTCCGGAGTACGTCGCGGTGACTTATGTCATCTGTTGTCGATAAATCCGCATTAAAAAAATAATCTTTTGTGATGACGTCGGGCTTGTTGCATCTCAATCACTGTCAGATCCCCCTAGGGCGTTGGACTTTTTCCTCTTCTTCGCTGGTTTAGGTTTGCTGCTTGAGATATCGTCGTCCTGGGAACAAGAAACCACAAGAAAAAAAAAATCAAGAAGAATAGAAAGAAATCAGGTTTATCAGAACTGACATCTTTGATTTCCCTAAGCGTCTTTCCTAAGGGACGACGCACCGATGTATATATTGACTAATGTCTCGTCAAGTGTCGCCGGCTGTTATGCGTTTAAATCGTTTCAAGGGTTTAGTGAAACAATGGGTTTCGTGAGGTTAACTTGCCAAGAAATACTTCAATATTTACTAAACTTATTCTGTTCACTCCTTTCTGTTGTTGTTTACATTTTTGTTTGTTTATTCACTTTGTTTCCTAAATATCTACCCACCCTGAAGAAATTAGAAAAAATTATTGTACAGTGGAACGTCGCTATGGGCTCCGTACGCCAACAAAAGAGGGCGCCCTTGTACCTAGCAACGACATGCCATGGGCGGGAATTAGCTGGTTGCCGAGCGACGTTCCTTGTGTGTGACGCACGTACACCAGGGGATTTGTACCACATGTATGTACACGCAGTGGTACAGCCGCGCGTCGCAGCAAAACTGCAGTCAGGCAAGATGGCGTCGGTCGGTCACCCCCAACTGTACTTTCTTTGCCGGTGAGGGGGTTCTTGTGAATGGAGTGGATACTGAACACCGCTGTAACGAGTACCGCAATACCGAACATTGTACTTGGCTCTCGACTTTTGATTACAAAATTTACTGAACATTGGTGTTGAAAATGTCAACAGAAGAGCGACAATTTGCTGTTATTTCACCATGGAATAGAAGGGGAAAGCCACCCATTGCTGTAGGTAGTAAGCTCAAAAACTGTAAATTACATAATTCAGTAGTCGGCACGTGTTCAGAGTCATCTTTCAGTAACTACCAGGGCGTGCAGGGTTAAGTTCTGAAGGGCGCTATTTATTGAAAAGTGAGTACCGGAGCACCGGCAGCTTAAAATCGCTATACCGAACAATCGCTATTACAAACAATTTCTGTGGATTCAGATTAAAAAGCCAGCTACTTTCTCATCAACAAAATAATTTTTCTCTACAAGCCTGTAAAAATCTAGAACCAAATTTCCACTTTTTTATTTTAAATTACCAGGAAATGTGCAAACTTTTTTTACAACCACACCAACTGCTGCGGAAATAACTACGCCAAAACAGCAAGCACGTTTGCAAAGTTTCAGCCGATATTTTCACGTTCTAATGAATACGATCCTAGTGGAAAAATTTACTGAGTTAAACAAAAAAAATCCTGACCTGATCTGATTCTGAAGACGATTCCACGTCATTTTGCGGTGCCTTCCGGTTTTTAGGGCTAGATGACCCAGGTGACCTCCGCGTGACTCTGCTCCGTGTCGTCCGCGATGTCATATCGTCTAGATCCTCTATCAGCCCAAACAGATCGCTATATCTGAAAAGAGGTGGAGAAAAGGGAAGGGATATAAGTGTTGTGTTCTGCCCACCCAGCGCTAATGACCAAAAAAAACCTGGCCTATGTTTATTTCGTTGTTGAGCATCGACGCACAATGTGGCACGTAGTCTAGCAATTTGTCTTCCGTGACGGAACGGCAGTGAATGATTGATGACTCCCGATGTTTGTAGGCGCCGGTCTAGAAACAGATGTTTCTGATATTTACAGGTTTGCTGCCTCCAAAGCAACGAGTGTTGCTCTAACTTTAGCCACTTAAATCTTGGCAGCATTAAAGGTAATATAAAACATTTGCTTTTACCGTAATTTTCAGAAACGGACGGATTTTAAGGGTTAGTATTTTGTAGCAAATATTGTAACACTGACCTATTTAAAGTTTTGTGATCATAGATGCTGAAAAAAACCAAGAAAAACAATGCTGTTCTTGTAGCCTGGTTCCCTGAACCTACTTCAGACGAAACGGAGCAATTTCTAGACGTCTGGGACTTGCAACCGTTTGTGTAACCGATAGCGAACAAAACCGATTGCAAACAAAAAGTATTTGAAAAAAGTCTGTTTTTTCCTCAAATGATGGTCAGCCAACTATCGTTGGAAATTGGCCACAAAATTCCATTTTTCTTGAAAATGACAGCACACCAGGTGCCGTGATTTCACAGGATGATAGAGACTATTATTCATTTACAGTCAAGTAAGGTATTTCGTAATAATTTGGTGGTTTGTTTTTTGATGTTTGCAAATGTTGTATATAAAACTTACCTTTGACTAGCCCATCGCTAGTGCACGCTGTACGATTGTGTTGAGCTAAATTTGTGCGATCGAATTCAACCAAAATGGGCATTACAACCACTTCCGTAATTTCAAACTATTTCCTAAAAACAATTGTTTGGCCTATTATGTATGAAGGCAAAGAAATCGTGTACGGAGGAAATAGGCAGGCACCTGTTTGCATTTATACATTAATGAGTACAACACAGGCGCGGTTCTAGAACCAATATTTGGGGGGGGGGGGGCTAGCACGGTGGATCAAGATTTTTTTTCAGGGAGGCGTGCTGAAATGCAGACCGGTTAATCAATAGGTGGGGGGGGGGGGGGCTCATGCCATATTTTCAATGGGGAGCGCCAATAAAATCCTAAAATCATTCACACTATATTAACTACAAATGCACCCTTGTCACGACTATTTCTTTAGGGGGAGACCGTTCGCATGTACATCACAATCCTTCTTTTTGCTAATGCAATTTTTTTTTTACGGAATTTATTTTGGGGGGGCTAGACAAAATTTTTGGGGGGCTACAGCCCCCCTAGCCCCCCCGTAGAACCACGCCTGGTACAACAGTACAGGAAACTAAACTGAAATGGACACAACATGGAGCCAGATTAAAAACGGTGTCCAAATATTCATCCAACACTCAGGGATGTTTCATTGGTTCACTGTTGGCACAAGTTAAGCCTCATTCACAAATCTACTCAATTGTGTTTCCCTGGTACCCTGAAAGAAAATAGACAGGTGCTTGTCTGTAATCTGCACATTAATGGAATAGCAGTATAGGGAACTAGACCATTATGGACACTGACATTTTCCCTGGTGCCCTTCAACTCTTTCCTATGTTGAGTGACTTACTTCATTTTCTGGGTGTCGGTGCATGCGCTCTGTATTGTCTGTAGTCCGAGTAACACGGCCTCCTGACTGAAAACTGGACGAAGAAAGTAAATCAATACATTCAGATTCTTGAAAAGAGGCAATCTACTGACATGGAACTGCAGATTCCATTGGTGAAAAACAACATTATGCCTCAAGCTTTGCTGTAACTGGTAAAATTTTTGGAATAATTTGCATGCACAGTTGAGAACCATGACTTCTCTAACCTCATTTAAATCTGAACAACATACAGCGTGTGTCAATAAAAACGCAGGATTAGAAACAAAAATATTAAGAATATAAACCACCCCTATTCATCATAATGTTAACCCTCTTTTCAAAGTACCTTTCCTTCTCTTCACTATGCTTTTTATCCCATCTCATTTGGACAATCCTGTCCAGAGATAGAGTACATTGAAGAAGGGTTATAAATTCCAAGCTGGTCTGATTTGTGAAATCACACATACCTAATGAAAGGTTTGAATTCAGTACAGGTGAAAGTATTTGTGGATCACAAAGAAGGACATGTGTGGCAGGATTAGGCTTACATAATCCTTTAGTCCACAATCAATGTTATTAGTCAATAATTCATGATGCTTTGAAACAATGATAGTCCAGTTATTAAATTTAAGTGATACTTATCATCAGTTGTTTCAAAGAAAGTTTTGTTCTGGTTTAATTGTCTTCAATGCATACCTGCATTGTACATAACTGGTCGTTGTGTTAAGGTCATTGAATCAGACCAACCCGCTTCAGAAGGGTTTCACAAAACTTGTCATAACTTTTCAACCAAAAGTCCAAATTCCACCAAACAAAAATCTTGTCAAAGATGAAATTATGGACAATCAAATCCTTATCAAATAAGGCACACCAGTAGCATAATTTTCTCAGAAAAAAAATTGCTTTGAATCCTGCGTTTTTATTGACACACGCTGTAAAACGTTCAGTCAGTAATATTTCTGCAAATATGTATTGTTTTTTTCTGTCTTCACTGATTATAAAAATCTAAATCTGTGCTGATCTACGGAGTTACCAAACTTGGATGCCGTATTAATAAGGAGCTGGATAGGATTTCCCCGTGTTGTCTCCCAAAAGGGTTTTTCGCTGGTTTTTTCGCCCCTATCGTAATCAGCGAACATATTTGCTTGATGTCACAAGATATGTCCAACTTCTTTGTGTTCATTGAATTCACTTTATAGTAAAGCCTGTTAGCGATGTTGTTTCGCACTGTACATGAAGTTGTAATAGGTTTAACCCTAACCGCCCTGAATCCTTCAAAATCCTCTTTGCCAAAGTGGAGGAATTTGGAGGATTGAGGTTACATGGTAAAAATGTGTTACTGATTTTGTAGGATGCACTTTGTCAAGGTCTTGGACCAGACCTTGTGTTGTTTTTTGCTCAGCCATGCATATATAGGCCTGGATTATGCTTGAAATCCTCCGTACTGCTCCAGGATGTCACTGGCCAAGCCTCAACATATTGACAGTCACTGCTGCAGGATTTTGCAGGATTCAGGCAGTGGTCACCCCTCCAGGGACCATATCCAAGAAATAATGGAGGAATTTGCAGGATTGAGGCTATATGCTATTTTTCCATGAGGCCAATTGGAGGATTTTGCAGGATTGAGGCTACATCCTAGCAAAAAGGCCTAGGGAGTTAGGGTTAATTCAATTTTTTTTTAAATTGGCATATTAATTAGCATAATCAATAATAATGACTCACACATGGACTGTCTGATGGCGGATGTCTGCCGCAACGCTTCTAGGTGGCCAAGAATCTGGTCAGGTGAAGGGATGTTGGAGGGCTTGCTTGTTTGTCTGAAATCAAACAGATAGAGTGAATTGGCAACAAAATATGCCCCAAAACCTGTTTTTTCTTAAGGCCTTTCCACACTAGACAAATCTCAGGGTTGAAGGGGGTTGACACAGGGTTGAAAACATGCAGCGTTTCACACTTCACATTTTCAACCCTGGGCTAACCTTGCGTCAACCTAGTCTAGGCACAAGACGCTAGCAAATGATAGTGGAAGGTCCATAGTACGCCCTCTAGTGG
Source organism: Patiria pectinifera (assembly GCA_029964075.1). Classification (NCBI taxonomy): domain Eukaryota; kingdom Metazoa; phylum Echinodermata; class Asteroidea; order Valvatida; family Asterinidae; genus Patiria; species Patiria pectinifera. The sequence goes on along the minus strand of CM057129.1, from coordinate 4,964,422 downwards.
CACAACAAAAGACCAGCAGGCCTACTCGCACTAACGTCTTGGCCATTTCGTTTCAGTGGCTTAACTTTGTCTTTATTTTCTTTCTAGGCTTTCCTAGGGAACCAATCAGCGATCGAGAAAAGGTTCAATGGCTCGCCCAACAGTTGTAAACATATGCGCTATACGTGCGGAGATCAAACATGGAGCTATTAAAAAGGAACTGTGTTGATACGGATGGTCTTATTTAAAGGTGTAGTCCATCATTTGTAATTTGTGCATTTTGTTTGTTTGAAGCAACAAAAGTGCTCAAAATCTAAAGAAGGGTGCTGAACGACTAACCTGATGAAGTTTCAGCTCAGCTTCAGCTGTATATTTTGAGAAAAACAACATTCTAGGATCTCTATTTCAAATCAAAAGTTGCTGAATCATGTTTTGAATTGGGCCTGAATTCAGCGTCCGAGACACGTTCTCACTGAGCCGATTGCAGCTATGCGAATTATAGCAAACGTGCGCGCGTGTGCATCGTGTCAAGGCATGCGCGCGCTTCGCTGAATAAAAAAACGAACTACTAACAGAAATTTCCAACAGTGCTTCTTAAGACGCACTTTTGGAAAGGCCTTCTTTCGTTGATTTCTTCAAAATGACAGCTTGCCAGAAAGAATAGTTACACATGGAGTTTAGTCCCCTTACTATCTTTCAACCAAGTAAAATTTTTCAACAATAATTACATCAGTTACTTTTTGGATAGTTACAAATGATGGACTCTAGCTTTAATAAAATGGCCCTGCCCCTATTGCTACAAAATGACCAAGACATTAGTGAGAGAAAGTAAAAAAAACCAATTATGCAAGGGTGCTACAGAACATTGCAAATATCGCTCTTGATCACGGACATCTTGGGCCAAGACTAGCGTCCACCCCGAGATTGATTTCACCCCGGGTTGAACTCAACCCTGCTCCAGACCAGGGTTGAGATTTTTACCCCGGGTTGAAACTCTCGCCAGGGTTCAAAACAGCAGTAACTGAGGTATGCTTCTTTTGCACGAAACAAGTGTGAAACGATGCGGGGTTCAAAAATCAAAAACTCAACCCGGGCGGCACTGGGTTCACCCAGGGTTGAGTTCAACCCGGGTTAAAAGGCTCCAGTGTGAAAAGGGCTTTATTGTCCATTGCAAAGTTGACTTTTTACCAAAAATTTGACCCATCAGAAGATACAGCAAACGTGACTATACAGCGTGTCCCAATAAACATTGTGCATGAAGAAATCGCTGTTTTTCTCAATATTGGTCAGACTAGCTAATCAAATTTCAAAGCATTTTCAAGCCTATGGTCTTGTTTGTAATTGGTGAAAAAAATCAAGAAAATCCAACGATGCAAACCAGAGATATAAGGCTATGTATTTTTGGACCTGCATAACGTAATTTCCACACTTAGTATAAATTTGCTGGTACATGTACATGTATATACCTATTATTGGGTTTGATATGTGTTACGCAGTGCTTGAAATATTGCATGGCCTTTATGTAAAAAGATTTCATTTGTAAATAAATAAAAGAACAAACAACATAGCTAGGCCGTTTATTGGATTGTTCATCGAAGAAGATTGTTCAAAAGCACGTGGTAACTGCTCTAATTGCAAATTACTCGAGCGTCAATGTTGTGTAGTCCCTTTTGATGTTCTTTGTTATTGCTTAACTACAGGATTCTAATTGTTCAGGAGGAAAATAATATAGCCTTACAAAATCAACGATATCTCTGGTTGGCATTGATGGATTTTCTTGATATTTTCCCCACTTATAAACAAGACCATAGGCTTTAAAATAATATAACATTTGATAAGCTAGTATGGCCACCTTTTGAGCAAATCAGAGACTTCTTCATGCACAATGTTCATGCTGTATGAAACAAAACCAAAAAAAAACAAAAACACAAAATTTAAGCAGCATCATTAGTTATTTTTGAAGACAGCTGTGTGTCATAGGCTCCCGTTTTAAGAGACACAAAGACGACAAATCATCACCTTTGTCGTAATCTCTTGGCGGAGGTTGTAGCTCGGACTAGTAACGTCTTGATGAAGTCGGCGAGATGCTGCTCGTCCTGAACGGCCCAGTAGCTCAGGATGGAGGACACGAACCTATCGCCGTCTTTACACGGCCGCAACATCAACGGTTTCAACAGATCAAGGGATATTCTGAAGAAAAGACGAACGAACAGCAGATCTCTTAAACTTTGTCCATGGAATTATTGAGTTTGTTCACGGAATGTGAATAAGACGTCACTAGACATTCGCTGTAAAATTCACCGGAGTTGAACTGTGTTCCACTCATGCGAATTTCCAGCATTAAAACCTGTCATGAAGTCTCGTGTTCACTTTTGCTTGAAAGTTGTTCCGGCCATGACATTAAGGTCGCAAAAGTAGTCAAAAAGTGCTGTTTGCTGTTCTTGACCCTTGCAACAACTTGTGGCGTAATGTGGTGCCAATGTCATGTGATATGTCATGTGAATACATGTATGTCATGTGATACGTCATGTGATATGCAGAACTAGACACTGTGAGTGTGTCCGAATAGGACCAAGCTGTGAAAGGTTCTATAACTTCAATAAGTTAACTCAATTCATAATGTTCACTTAAGTCTATAAAATTAGTCTGGTTCCCAGACCAAAAGATTCTGACTATTCCTGATGAATCTTAGGTCCGGTAGCCTCCGGTAATACATTGTATTACAATTTACGTCACATGACTAAAACGGGAGGAATTTCCTCCTTTTTCCGAAAATTTCCGAAGTTTGCCGACGTCGTTTCGTCGACAATCGGATAACGCCCGAGTATTTCCGAGTATATAATATAGGTTTAATTAACTGCTAATTGCTTATCAATTTATTTTAAATGAGTTGATAATTAATATTCATTGCTTTCATTTAGAAAACTTGAAAATCAACGACGATTTTGTGCATCAAATATACTCGAATCGTATGGGCGAACTTTTTGCTGCGTCATGTACAATTTTGAATTTGACGACCGTTACCGAGATTTTCCAAAACTCGGTCTTCATTCGGCTCCGCCTGCTAACGGTGCTACTTGGGTGCCTAATTTTGAAGATTCCAGATCAACATTAGTCAATGTTATCTTACAGAAACATCAAACTGTATCATCATAACTGTATGATATTGCAAGCAAGTGATTTATTAAAAAATTTGATCAGAACATTAAAAGCTACAAGCGATAAAGCGAAATCGGAAACAAAGCCGAGTTTTGAAAAAAGGCCATCGATGTCGTCATGTTTATTTTTAGCCACGGAGGCTGCCTGACCTAAGATTCATCAGGAATAGTCAGAATCTTTTGGTCTGGGAACCAGGCTACTATAAAATATGTGAGCTGATCTGACAAAGTGTGAACTGGTAAGGTCCAAAAAAGCAGGCTATAAGGATTTAATATCAATAGATTTAGCAGAAAAAAACACTTTCTAACAGTAAACAACGTGGTGGGTGTCCTGTTCAGGCATGCAACTTAGAAGTAACCAAAAAAAAGAAGGAAACTCCAATCTTTACAAGACTTTGTACAGTGTTTTTCAATTTGTAATGGCATAAGTTTGAAGTGAGAAAAAAGGAAATCAGCTGATCCGAGGAAAAGTTGCATGCCTGCATGTTATTCTAATAGCCAGATCTGGCAATTATAAAAAAAAAACAAAAAAAAAACACAAGAATCGATCTTCAACGGGAGATGGTTGCAAATGAAACCCGGATGTAAGGGGCGATTCAGAATAGTCAATGTTTAAAAATTTGGAATTTTTAAACAATTGTTTTGACCCACCCACCCACCCCAAAGTTCGATTTTTAAAATATTGAATGACTATTCAATATATCCTATACACTGAAGAACAAAATAATGCTTCACATGAAGCAGATATGTTAGGTCAATGGTCTCTCAGCTCAGGAGTTTTCAACAGCAAGGGTAACACGTAGGTTAGTGTCCTTTCACGCAGAGCTTTGAAATACGATAAATAAACCGTCCAAAACATAAAACTTTTGGGAATTTCAGGCCTTAATGCCCCTTTGACCGATTACAATGGAACAGCACAAACATGACAGACATGACAGACGATCTCGAAGAGACTGCTGAGTTTTTAAGGTTTTTTCCCCTTCTTCTTGTAACAGACAGAGTCCTGAAGACTTTTCTGGAGGTAAATTCAATCTTCAACAGCTGAGATATACCAACACAGTTAACTAAACTGACAAACGCAAGACACCAGGCGGGAAAAAGGTCGCTCGTCGCAAGTTCACGTTTCTCATTAATGAAATTATATCGACTTCCTCCATTTTATTACAAACAGAGGAAGGGTGATATGGGATAAGTTAGTCGTGTGGAAGGAAAAGGGGCCAACAGACAGAGGACATGTGCCATCTTGGACAAAAATCAGGGGAACAACAAGTTATTCTAAAATTTTGGGGTCCGTTTGACCCCAACTTTTGCCCTTTGTAAGTCCCGTGACATGGGATAAGTTAGTTCTGGGGAAGGAAAAGGGGCCAGTAGACAGAGGACATGTGCCACCTTGGACAAAAACGAGGGGAAAACAGGTTATTCTAAAATTTTGGGGCCCGTTTGACCCAACTTTGTCCTTTGTAAGCCCCTGTGCGGATACTTTAAAAGGTCAAGCAAATGCGGAGGAAATATTTCTCATCCGATCGGCCAAACCACAAATGATATTGTCAAATATTTTGTAGGAAAACGGTTTTCATCTTTTGACAAACAACAGAGACAGAATGAATGACCTGATTAGTTTTCGAGGCAGATCACAGACGTCGGTACTTTTTCCTGGATTGTGTTACCAACGAAACAATTCTATGTCAAAATTTTTTTCGGGGGGGGGGGTCAGTCACAATTTCAAAACAAATATTATATCAATTTATGAAGTTCTGACACTTTCAAGGCATTGGGAAAGTTTCTAAAATGATTTGTACAGTTTTAAAAGTTGTACCAAAATACAGTAACTGTTTTGGGTTTAGCGCGTTCCAACCACCCATCCATCCAATGCCACTGGTGGTTTCAAATCGCTCACAAAACTCTGTAAAGGAAATACAGGCTTGCAAGGCATTGTGGGTAATACTGCAACGATCAACGCATGCACATTGTAGTGCTGACCCAGTTCAAATCAAAATTCGTCTAGTTAGAGCTCAAATAGATATAAGGTCACCGAATCGGACGCAGAATTTTTGCTTTATATTTTTTTCGGGGGGGGGGGGGGGGAAAACCTACACCTAGAGTGAACCCATGACCTCAATGAACCCTACTACCAAAATTATCCACTACCTTAAGCTTTCTATAAAATCCCTTTGTCACGATAATCGCACGGTCACCGTTCTGTCCCGACTCTAATCAGGCGAGGAATTCCCACACCTCCCTCCAATAATCTGTTCCACCTCAACGCGACCAATAAATCTTGAAGTACAGGAAATGGCTATCAAATTTCTTCTGTACACATGGGTCATGGCTCAAATCAGGTTCTAACAAGCCCCAGACAGTTCGCACAGGTGGTCTGGTTTCAGACTCGCGACTGAGGTGTTAAGAACACGATGGTGTATGTCACTTCCCCCCCCCCATCCCCCCACCCCCGGGGTTGCACCAGCAGGGAATTAACACCTTGCGTCGGTTGGTACCCTGACTTGAACTTCCAATTGCTTGCTAGTGTCATTCCAGAATCTTTGTTAATTTTGGTTTTTGCACGCTCATAAAAAAGAGATGATTTCAGCCAGAGGGCGCTCTCTCATTTACTTTCGAAGCTTCATTTTTTAAGCTCTGGCAGGAGCTTCTATATGTCACTTGGTGTCGGTCCGTCTGTCTGTCTGTCTGTCTGTCCCCGAAAATTGACCAAAAATAATTGACTAATTGATCAAATGCCATGCCGTAGTCATAAAATGCACTCTTGCTGACGGTTTTCGGAACAGAGATTTTGCTTCGATCGACGCGTAAGCGTGTATATTTTGCATACGTTTGTCCCCGAAAAATTGACCAAAATAAACCCCATAAGTTTCCCACAAAATACAATTTTAATTTCTAAACAAAAAAAACCAAAATCAATTGAATACTTAACCAAAATTGTTTGAAATGTTTCGGAAAGATGTTTATGAAAAGTTTGCCAATGGAGGCAAAATATGTGCAGTACAAATGTCATAGCAAAGTGGTATTTCACAAATTGCTGTGAGGCTGTAAACTGTTCTTCTGAGTAGTTCTCGGACATAACTCAGCAAAAATCATTATTACATCAGAAAAGACCAACCTCCAAGATTAAACTAACTTCACCCAAAAATAAAAGTCCCATATATAAAAACTCAACTTTTAGGATGATAAATTTGATAAATTTTAGGATGATAAATTTTCACCAGAAATTTAACCTCAGGGATGTCAACATAAAGAGACGAGGAAATTAAAACTTGCTTCTGGTATTTAATCAACACTTCTTGTCAGTTTCTTAAAGGGAATGTACAGCATTTGTTTTTGCTGTAATTTTCAAAAATGGATGCAGCTGGGGGCTAATATTTCATAGGAAATACTGTTACACTGACTTGTTTGAAGTTTTGGCTTTGTAGATGCTGGAAAAACCAAGAAACACAATCTGTTCCTGTAGTCTGGTTCCCTGACCAAACTTACGATGAAACAGAACAATTTATAGATGTCAGGGAATTGTAAGGTCAGGCAACCATTCTAGCTGTCTTGTACCTGTTCATATGTGCGTACCCGATTGGAAACAATATGCGGACTAACTGAATATGGTAAATTGGGGGCAGTGTTTGAAAACAAAACCAGTTTTTTTCAATGCTGGTTGGCCGACCAGCGTTGAAGTTAATACAAAAATACCACTTTTCTTGAATATGACAACACACCAGGTGCCACGATTTTACAGGATTAGTCCAGTAAGGTATTTCATAATAATCTGGTAGTTTTGTTTTTTGATGTTTGCAAATGTTGTATGTTTCCTTTGAACACAAATTTGAGCACTTTTTTCTGAAAAAAAATGTTCATACATTAAGCATGCACAAAAGACGAAAACTGCTTTACATCATTAAGACGGACAAAAGTCGTGTGTAACACGACGTGAGACGCAATATGAGGTAGATGATCGATGGCTCAATTAGACTCAAATATGCCCACGGGACGAAGATCGGAGCCTGCCCATTATGCCCCGCCCGATATGCCACACCCAGTCTCGACAGCCACACCCTAAAACCTTGATTAAGCAACCTCGTCTCCAGGGTGTCGAGCAGTACGCACCCACCACTACCTGCTCTCTCACCCTGGTATTGGATCAATTGCATGTGCAAACATTTTTAAACAAGTATGCAAATGAGGAATAGGCTGATGCCTGCCTGCACGTTACATTAGCGTTTGTTTCCACATGCGCTGTCTGGGGTAAAACCCGCATCAATTTGTTGCGCCGTGAGTTACAAAAACATGATTGTTTTCAAAGTTGAAATGGTACAATCTTATCCCGCCAATATGCAGTATCACATTTCATATTAATATGAGCAAATTGGAAAGGAAAATAAGGGGTAATTTTGAGCAGGCGTGGACGTTATTATTGCAATGATCATGAAAACACGTAATACACGTTGGAATTACAACACCAAGTACACGATACAAATCCATTACTAGCCAATTGCGGTATCGAATCAGGATACAGGAAGAAAGTTTCCTATCCAGGGCTTACTATTGGAAACGAGGATGGAAATAAAGTAGGCACTGGGGACGAGGTTGCCTTAAAGGACCCTTCTAACGATTCGACTGTGTCCCAAATTCGTAGCAAGTTTCTGGTAGCTAGACAACTTCTGAAGCCCCGAGTCAAAATTCTTTGCTGAAAAATTGCTGCTGGGGTAGACAGCTACAAATGTTTTGATTTTTCAAGAAATTTTCACTGACCTTTCTAGTTTCAACATGAGAAGTAAACTCGCCATGGCTTCGGGGTGTTCTGTAGAAAAAAATAATCATTTCTATATTGTAGTGTATTGAAAATACTCAAATTTCATTTAATAGAAAACAAGAAAAATATCACTGCGGTAACAAGATTCCCATAACAAATTGAGGCAAATCTGCAATGCCCAATATTATTTAGAAATCACTTTTATATTAATTGGGGAATAACAGCGTGAGGACCTGGGGCCAATTTCACAGTGCTGCTAAGTACAAAAATGTGCTTAGCACAAAAAAAGTCTGGCTTATAAAAGCAGGTTACCAGCCAAAACTCCACGTGATGTATATTGCTTGTGAGTGGTATTCAGCTGTTGTTTGCTTAGCATGAAAATCACATGGAGTTTTGGCTGATAACCTGCTTTTATGAGCCAGACTTTTTTTTGTGCTAAGCAAATTTTTGTGCTAAGCAGGGCCGTGAAATTGGGCCCTGGGCTTCACTGCGTGGTAATGACCGGGTGGGGGATGGCTGCTGTTAATGGACCAAGCCCATTAATAAATACCTTTTTAACGAAATAAACACTTAAAATGCTCCAAATTTTGTGGCTTTTCTTTCGTTTTTTTCCCCAGACTTTTTGTGTTCATGTTCAAGGGCCATATTTTAGCTCATGCGTGGTACCCTGTCTCTTCAATATGCATTGTAAATATCATCCTAGCCAAGGTTGGGCGACGTCTTTGTTGCATTACGACTGACATCCGGGATATGAATTTCTGCTGCCATAGCGAACAAAAGTACAACAATTTCTATTCATATTTTTACTTTTATTTTTGATGGAGAAAGCTGAAAGTTTGTTTTCATATTCCTTGCGCCCCAAATTACAAAGATGCTCGGTTTAGAAAAAGTAGATATGTCTGTGGGCGACGTGGTTTACCGAAAACAAATCACAGATTCACGCTTTCATTGTAAACATCCTCAGTACAAACATGTCATGCACGCCCCACATAGCAACAGTGTTGCATACGGCGCGTAGGTCTGCACACGATGGTGGTTGGCTGTATTGTTACAAGCTACCATAGGACTGTTGTTTATTAGGCCAAACATTGGCGTACATGATGCTGGATCAACGCTGGTTCCGGGGCCATTTTCTCGCTTGTTCTTGAAGCCAGTCTTTATATCACCGTTAATACAACCCCACATGATCGAGGCTCGACCAATCAGAAGCGATCAACTCTCCGAGGTACTTATTAATATTCATTAGAAAGGGTACTAAAGCGCCCAAACATTCAAAATGATATCAACTTTTGAACACAAATTGGTCATTTATAATAATAAAAATAACATATTACTCATAATGGGTGACTAGGGAGATATTCCCATAGACTTGTGCACAATTTTTTTCCCCAACTTTAATGACCCTATCCTCAATTTTACCTTATTGTACCACCACAAAGTTTGGTATTTTTACTAATTGGACAACGAGCAATCGATCTAGCCTATTTGCGACGACAAAATATTGTTGCCTCTAAATAGGGGCTAAGGCATTAGGGAGGCATTGAAATGTCTCCCTAATTCCACGTCTCCTAAAGGTGTAAGTTATGATGCTAAAATGTCCCCAAAATGTTGTGGTTGTATCGATATGTACAGGGTGTTTCAATAAAAAGGAAACCCAACTTTGAAGAACCAGTATGGACAGACTAAATGTGTACTGGCTATAAAACTGGTATCATCTGAAAGCGTAATCTCTATGTTTTACAATGATACCTTGTTTACATTTCCAGGGTCATGCATCACTGAGCGCCACTGTCATGAGATTTTGAAGCAAATTTGCAGTTGGTTCACTTTCATGTCAAACACAATAAGCATGGTGTGCATGAGAATAAGTATTCAAGAAGAAGACACGAGTGCATAAAAAGAAACCAAAAAACAAGTCGGGTTGGTTTCAAAACTGGATTTTATTGTTTGTCATGAATTTCTTGTTTTGACCAAGCCACGTTCAAAACATTGTGCCATTTTCCCGAGGATTAACATTCAAGCCATTTCACAGACATTTCCGTAACAATAGGCATACCGTGCCCAGTGTTTTTTTTTTTTCATGAAAGTCAACCAACTGCATTTATCCAGTTTTCAAGACAATGATGATCACTGATGCATGACTCAGAAAACCTAAACATAGTATCATTGAAAAGCATAGAGATTACGCTTTCAGATGATACCAGTTTTATAGCCAGTAAACATATCGTCTGTCCATACTCATTCTTTGAAGTTGGGTTTCCTTTTTTTTTAAACACCCTGTATAGCGCGCGTATCAACCAAACAGGATGCCATGGCGCGGTACCAAATTATTACCACTGCTCACTGGGCCTATAAGGATAATGTGGAAAATTTAAAAACAAACCTTTGTATGTGAGTTTTGGAATGACCGCCACGAACTGATCCACGTCAAGATCGTGCGCTAGGAGAATCTGCCACACGCAGTACTGCTCAAACGTTTCCCACTCTAACGTCGCTTCTGAAAATTAAATAAAAAAATGAGTTCACTCCATCCATGTACTTGTGGGAAATTTAACGTAAAAACCTGTTAAAGCCAGAGTCAAAAGCCAGAGCAAAGTAACTGGCGTAATTATTGTTGAAAAACATACTTGGTTGAAAGATAGTAAAGGGACTAAACTCCCTGTGAAATTATTCTTTCTGGCAAGCTGTCATTTTGAAGAAATCAATGAAAGAAGGCCTTTCCAACGGTGCGTCTTTAGAAGCACCGTTGGAAATTTCCGTTAGTAGTTCGTTTTTTTTATTCGGCGAAGCGCGCGCAAGCGTTGACACGACGCAAACGCATGCGCAGTTGCTATAATTCGTCGGATTGGTGCGCGACATCGCGTAGCTGCAATCAACTCAGTGAGAACGTGTCTCGGACACTGAATTCATGGCCTTATTCAAAACATGATTCAGCAACTTTTGATTTGAAATCGAGATCCTAGAATGTTGTTTTTCTCGAAATATACAGCTGAAGCTGAGCTGAAACTTCATCAGGTTAGTTGTTCAGCACCCTTCTTTAGATTTTGAGCACTTTTGTTGCTTCAAACGAACAAAATGCACAAATTACAAATGATGGACTATACCTTTAACTTGTGAAACGCAATCTCGACATTAAGAGATGCTTAGTTAATTGGAAATCCAATAATTACGACGGTTTCAGTTTGTGAAAACAAAAGAAACAACTCGTGACTTCCATGTCACTTCATGAAAACCAAAATGACTTGTTACTAACGGTGAATGGGCGTCGCGAAGGGGGGAGGGGCAAAGGGGGCGCTTGCTCCCCCCCCCCCCTTTGGAAAAGCAGAAGAAAAAAAGGGGGGGGGGGAAGAAATAAAAAAGTCATATTGCTGTTAATGTAATGGGTTGGGGGGGGGCAAATGTCCCTGCCCACCCTTGTAAAATGATAAATCGAGAATATGCTGGAAAAGTACAGGGATTTCGGGGGGAAAATGTGCTTTGCCCCCTCTAGAAATAAACTCCGGGGCCACCGGGTGTCAGTTTGTGATGTCAGTGACAAATCTGCTGGATTTTTCTGAATTGTTTGTGTGAGCAAAGGTTATAAAAAGAATGAAAGTATACCAACTCGAAACAGATTTTTTTTTAGATTTTGTTTTACCTAAGACTTTCGCGATGTTTTCTTTCTTAAACATCATCAGGTTGCCTTGCATGACATCGCAGATCAGATCTTGCAACTGCGACGACAAAAAAAGTCAAGATGAAACTCAAGATCAAAAGTTAACAAGGGTGAATAAAAACAAGAAACCTGTTAAGAGACCGAGAGAATTAAATAAAGTTATAGACTCATTTGGGGACCTCAACAAGCAGCCGTCACTGAAGCAGAACCACGTTTGCACGCAGGTGGTATTCGCACAGTGGTACAATAATAATTTGGGGGCTAATCACTCGCAGCTGAGAAGCTGAATTGCTGAAGGACGTGGCTACAACGTGGTCGGGTCAAAGGCATGTAAAGGCGTCTTAAGCAGCCGCCATGCAACCTATGTCTGACCAGGGAGCACAGCCAGAGATCGAAAGTGTTGACTTTTGCGGAGGGAGGAAAACCGGAGGGCCCAGAGAAAAACCCTCGTTGCACAGGAGAGAACCAACACACAGCTCTACTCACATATGACCCGAGACGGGAATCGAACCAGGGCCACAGTGTTGAGGCAAGCGCTTTATACACTAGCATTAAACCTGCCAAGGGTTACTGAAATACGTGAAGAACAATCCACAAACCAAATTTGAAGTTCATATGTTAGAGTATTTCTCAAGTTATTGCGCTGACACGATTTATCCGGACACACACACACACACACCCATGCATTTAAGCGTGATTCCAGCTCATTTTGTTTGCCAAATGAGTCTATTTCAAATATAGGTAGATTTTGAGATGTGGAAACAAGAAAGTCAGAATTTCTAAGTCTACATCGGACAAGTAATTGCAGGAGACCAGTTACCTGTGCCGAGTCCACGCATGAAACTATCGTGTGTAGTAAATCGGTACTCTCCGTAGTTGCATCACAAAACTGACGAGAAGAAAACGAAAAAGGATCAAAAATATCAAAATTTGGAAGAAATGCAAGAATGCAAAAAACAGACTAAATAAACTTGATGTCTTTTACAGCATTCACTTCAATTCTAGATTTTACTGAGAAAATTCATATTTTTGTTTCACGGAAGGGAATATATGGCCTTGAGTAGACTGGCGACTGGTCCTTATATCACGCGTGTATATGAGGAGAGGCAACATCTTCTGTGATTCTGAAATCTGATTGGTTGCTATGTGCTTAATGATGCAGCTTTCCTGTCGCCTGATTGGCCAACTACAACGAACATGTAGTGTCCATTTTTGTCCAATTGTGGATACTAAAACTAAGTTGGCCTGTACATCACAGGTCAATGGATAAACAACACGCTGGCCGTTATCAGACACTAAATCCGCTGTTAGAGAAATTGAGGATTCTTTCCGGGGTGGGGGAGGGTGTTCTGACAAGACTTACCATTGTGTAGACCGGCGAAACAAGATAACACATCAATCTAACATCTTCCTCGGCACAAGCCTGTTCGTTGAAAAAAAAAGACACAATTGAACATTATTTTTTTTTTTAAAGATGTGATATGGGTCATCCAGAAAAGTTTGCGTCCAAAATGTGACAATTTGTTCCTGTCAATACTTTGTTGTTTGCCATTCATGTATCATTAAGAATGACTTCAAACGATTTTTTATTCGTTGTGTAGGTAGTTTGCTATTCATAATCACTCTTGCAGGACGACTGCATTAAGGAGTGCATCAGAATTATAAAATCACAGACGTCAGATGTAACAGAGACAGGGAAAAAAGTGGACCCAAATTTATAGAATGAGCCACATATGTATGTTTTCCCTATGAGTGTGATAAACCAAACGTAAATAATAATATGAGTATTTATAATGAGTTTTGAAGTCTCAGTATTGGTGTTCAAGGCGCTAAATCATTATTACCCTGCTCATTGGGCCAATGAACATTCCAAAAACAATCTCAGCTCCCTGGGGAGTATACAGCTCAATTATGCCATTTTGACGCAAAGCAGCTAAATCAACCACAATAACCATCTCTGCCCTCACAGGTACCCATTTACTCCTGGGTGGGGAGAAGCAATGAGTGACAAAGTGCCTTGCCCAAGGGCACATGCACCATAACCCCAGGCTGGACTCGAACCCACAACCTGCAGAATTACCCACAGACCACGAGGCCGCTGCATTCATGTGGTGTCATGCAGTATCAGGTCAGGGTTAAATGTTGGGGAATCTTACCTTGAAGTCTCGGACTAGACAGGACGTGAGGTCACCGATGCCAGTGTTTCTGCAGACTTCCTCGTACATATGGAGCCTCCTCTCTCCCTGTTTGCTGCTGCTGGTGTTACGAAAAAAATGCATCAAATCATTGACATGTTTTTAACGCCCATTCAAAAATACCTAAGACAGTTTACCCATTCCTATTGGTCGAGAGCCCATCACATGGCCGGTTTTAAACAGATGATAAAATACCAGCTGGATGGTCCTAAACACTTTTCCAGTGTCACATGAAATTTGGACTCATATGAAATCCAGTGCCTTTACCGTTTTCTTGGTTGAACATTTTTTTCCAACTTTCACTCGGGAGGTAACACACTGAGTATACAGTGTTTAAACGTCGGTGAAGGGCAAAAAACCTAATTTGATTTATATCACCCCGACGCAAAAAATTCCATCTTATAATGGTTGAACGTTCACAATCCTCACGTAGGCATGCGCAACACTACCAGTGAGTCAGTATTGCATAGTCCTAAATTCACAACGCAAGGTCCAAGAGGCATTCTGCGCGACATCATGCAGAACTTCGCGAGCTGGACACTCCATTATACAGAGGGGTGTTTCAAAAAAAAAAAAAAGGAACTAAAATTGTTGAACATCATTGATTTCTTTTTTTTATTTTGACTTGTTTTGACTTTTGGACTGAAAAGTTTTGATATTTTGACCGAAATGGTATTTATGCTTGGGAATTTTCGCCTCGGGTAATTATCAGCATTCCAGACTCCAACCAGGGCCCAATTTCATAGAGCTGCTTAAGCAGAAAATTTGCTTAAGCACGAAAAAAAATTAAAATAAAAATTAGGTTACACAAAACTCCATGTGATGTACATTGCTTGTGACTGGTATTTAGCTGTTGTTTACTTAGCATAATAATTCAGTCTTAAACATAGTGTTTAATACCACCTAAGCACAGGATTACCATTTCTTGACTAGCAAAAGCAAAAATTCTAGAGAATAAATCATTACCTTGCATGTAAGAAATAGAGTAGGTTATAGCCAATCTGGATTTGTTTCTCGTACATCATGCAGACTAACGTTAGCAGCTGTAACGGACATGAATCCTGCTCAGCGTCCGCGCTCAGATTCCTGTAAAAAAGAACAACATGGCGAGCGGTGAATAGGTGGGACTCGAACCATGGACCACCTAATTACAAGAACAGCACCTCAACGATTACAGAAATATGCTCGGCGATGGTGAACACAGTCGAATCTCGTTAGTACAAACTCTGTTTATACAAAATTCTGGTTATAACAAACATAAGGCCTTAGTCCTGACAGTGCATTTATGTGCACAATGAATGGGACTGATGTTCTTCTTAATACAAAATTCTGATATAACAAACAATTTGGCTAAGTCCGAACGAGTTTGTATTAACGAGACTCGACTGTATATAATCGTGGGTGAAAACAGGCAATTGTGGTAAAGTGTCTTGCCCAAGAACACTAGCACCATATTTCCCGTCAGGGTTCGAACCCACATACCTAGGCACACGAGTTAAACACCATAACCATTGGACCACATCGCTCCACAACAGCCCTTTGGTATCATTTCGGTTTGCGGTAACACCATGTGGTAATAACTACTGCTTAGAAGATATTTAGTTCTGAAAAGAACTTGTCCTGCTTATTATCAACTTTCGCTAAGTAGTTTTTGTTCTGGTAAGAACAGTCCTGCTTTAAGTTCCAAAAGAACGTGTCTTTTTGGTTTAGAACTTAAAGCAGGACTGTTCTTATCAGATCAAAAACTACTTAGCGAAAGTTGACAATAAGCAGGACAAGTTCTTTTCAGAACTAAATATCTTCTAAGCAGTAGTTATTACCACATGGTGTTACCGCAAACCGAAACGATACCGATACTCCACCATGCAAAGCCTCAAATCTTATAACAGTCCTTTGTTTTTAGAAATTGAAGAAAATAAAATTGCACTTCCTAACATTCCTGTATCATGTTCCAAACAGAAAACCACAATAGACACCAATATGTGACTTCAAATCAACTGTTTCCTTTTTTCCAACCCCCACCCCTCCCCCTTCCATGGAATAATTTTAGGTCGTTGAAGCCTCTTCGCGTCACTGCCCTCTCAATAATCGTATCATTCCTGTCAGCTGTTTCGCGCCGTCAATTACACCCCTGTCTTTAATTGGGACCGACACTGTGGCCACCCACCGCAAGACCAGACAAAATACATCCCGCATTATGACATCTGCAAAACTTAATCCGATTCTTAAAAAAAAACCTTCAGTTCCACGCCCTCTGCATTCACCAGAAAATCCTTTCGTTGAATTAAATTACCTGTGTTGGGATTATTTGCATTAAAAAAGTGGCAAACAAAATTGACAGCGAAAGGTTCAATGACCGAAAATTGTCGTCTGTACTTACCTGAATATTACACAGATGGGTTTTCCAAGTGAATCTTCCATTGTTCTGTAGAGATAAAAAAAGAAGACTTTTCGTAACGAAGGCCTGGCAAAAATGAAAGGATTAAAACTATAGATGTCACACATAAGATAGTGTGCTTTGTATTGTAAACAAAGGCATAGTTACGCGCTGAAGCCATGCCAAGTAGGGCGCAGTGCGTAAAACGCTCGCTTCTAACCACTGTGGCCCGGGTTCGATTCCTAGCGCAGCGCAGTGCGTAAAGTGCTTGCCTCTCACCGCTATGACCTGGGTTCAATTCACGGCGCGGCACAATGCTTAAAGTGCTCACCTCTAACCGCAGTGACCCGGGTTCACTTCCCGGCTCAGCGCAGTGGGTAAAGCGCTCGCCTCTCACCACTTGTGGCCCAGGTTCGATTCCCGGTTCAGCGCAGTGAGTAAGGCGCTCGCCTCTCACCGTTGTGGCCAGGGTTCGCATCCCGGCTCGGGTCAAATGCGAATAGAGTTGTTCCTTGTTCCTCTCCTGTGCCACAAGGGTTTTTCTCTGGGTTCTCCAGTTTTCCTCCTTCCAAAAAATCAACACTTTCAATCTCTGGCTGTGCTCCGTGCTCAAATATGGGTCATATGGCGGCTGCCTAAGGTACCTTTATATGTCTTCGGCTTGACAAGGTTGAGCACGTAAGGACTATTAGCCCCTCCCCCCCAAAATAGAACTTACTCGTCTGTGATTTCATCCGGCAATGTTTCCCCCGTGATGTCACGTTTGTACAAACTACAGAGGAACGTGGCTAAAGGCCCCGCTATGTCGCTGTCAAAATCATCCTGAAATACAACGACAAAACGCAACCAATCAGGATCAGTTCAGAAATACAGTGTGAGTAAAAAATAGGAAACTGAAATGGTGAACCCCCCCCCTTATTTTTGTAACATTTTGCACAGCACTTTTAGTTATAGCAATTTCAGATCTAGGATAATCTTTCTTTTAGTGAAAATCTCATTAAAATCACTCATGTACTTTTGCAAGCAGTTTGAACAAAAACGCCATTTTTTCAATTGGACTTGCACTTTTCAAATGAGACCAATTGTACATGTTCAGCCTGTTTGACAACTTAACCTCAGATGACCTTTGACCTTGATGTGTGACCTTTGACATCATGATCATATGAAGGTTGCTATGTTGCGTCTATGACCCAAGTTCGGTTCCAATTGAACTCCAACTTTTGAACGAGACCAATTTGACATTTTCAGCCTATTTTACAACTTGACTTCAGATGACCTTTGACCTTGGTATGTGACCTTTGACACCATAATCATATGAAGGTTGCTATGTTGCATCTATGACCCAAGTTTGGTTCCACTTGGACTTCAACTTTTCAAATGAGACCAATTTGACATGTTCCGCCTGTTTTACAACTTGACCTCAGATGACCTTTGATCTTGGTACATGTATGTGACCTTTGACATCATTATCATACGACGGTTGCCATGTTGCATCTATGACCCAAGTTTGATCCAATTGGACTTGAACTTTTTAAATGAGACCAATTTTAAGAAACTTTAATCAAAATACCACATACATACATACGTACAAACATAGTCTCTTTATTAACAAAGTTCAGGCGAGACAAAAATTAGCGAAAGGCATTCTCGTTGGAGCATTTAAGAAAGACAAATTTTTCATAATGCCTTGGGTCGTATGTCAAAGGTCAGATTAGCAAAGGTCACCTTGGGACGAGATTTTGCCTGATATGATTGGCACTTACCATTTCTAATATAACGCTACACAGGTTCTCCATTGTCTCACACTGGGTCTCAATATCTGAATCCCTGTATTGTAAAGACAATTCAAAAATTACTGAGAACATGAATTACCAGAATTTATCTCTAGAAATACTGATTAAAATTATGCTAATTTTTTTTCAGGAGAACGAAATTTGTAGGATATACGGCTATACATCCCATCTGAAGGACGAAGCAATGATGGTAAAGTGCCTTGCTCAAGAGCACAAGCACCATATTCCCATTGTCAGGATTCGAACCCATGTACCACGGCACACGAGTCGAACACCGTAACCATTGGACCACAGCACCAAATTTCAAACTCAAGTAGTGAAACACCATAAGACAAATATTATTTTGAGCAATTGTTTAGAATGCTTTGATACTGTTAATAAATATCACCAAATATATGATTTTAAAATTCACTTTGTCCCAACCCATATGAAACGACCCATATGCCTAAATATATCAGCCTCGACTCCATGGGCGCGTGTGCGTTCCTTCACTAACCCCTGGCCGTGATGAACACATAAATGACGCCGACTCGCTATTCAGAGCGTACTGCGCACGCATTTTGAAGACTGCACGCCCCTAATGCGTTCGCGAACTTTGCACGTTACGTCACGTACGAACTTATTTTTTTCAAAACTGCGCGATGCCTGTACGATATTGATAATGGCAGCTTCGTTTTTCACCCCCAAAAATCCTGTATCTTCGGTTGTAAAGGGACAAAAGAGGTACTACGTACATTTAATACAAATCCTTGCTTAAAAACTTTATGTTTGAAAAGATTGATTCTTCAAAAACACAACTTTCAACATTTTAAAGATGGCGTGCGCGCCATATTCATCGACTGCAATCTTAATTTATATTAGACAAATCCAGGGGTTAAGATCGCGCAAGGCATGATGGGAAATAACATGGAGCAGCACGATCGTACCCATGGAAACATGGTTGTTGATATTAGGCCAAAAAAAAAAATATTCGGTCTCTGGTCAGACCAAAGTTCCGGAATTGACGCGGCGACGCGGCTTTTTTTTTTTTTCTTCAAGCTTGGATTGTACAGACAAGGTGGGGTACTATTTTGCTTTTTTGGTGTCCTCACGTACATTGGTGTCCTCCATAATTTGCCTTGGTGCTTTCGATCATTTGCCTTGGTGCAATTTCCCATTCCTTGGTGCTCTTTGGTAAAACAAATTGAGGAGGTGCGGCAATAGAGGGCGCTGTTGGAGCTACCGCGGACCATTTTGGAGAAAAAAAAAGATCGACGCGCATGATTAAAATCGACGCCCGCGCTGACCAGAGACTGACTTATTTTTTGGGGGGCCTTATGTTCGTTTGAATATGAGGATGAATTCTGACCTCTGGCTCTGTAAGATGGAGCACATTTCTTTGATTTCACCGTCTAGTTGATCCAGGTACATGTCTAGGTCTACCTCCTCCTCCTGCTTGATGGGTCTGAAGACGGCAGAGTCTTGATTTCGTTGCCTCAAGGCTACAAGGAGAGAACATGGGTTCCTTGAATAAGTACCCCCTCAACGTTTGAATGCATCGCCAACGACGCCCGATGGTTTCGAAGGTGCTATGGTTTTGTGCGCCTTCAGAAAACAAGTAGTCGGGCATAAAAAGGTAAAGGGGACGAACCTGTGTTCACAGGAACGGAGTGCCCATCTCTCTTTTATTAGCGATTGGGCCAGACTCATATGCTGCTGTGGGGGGATCGCCACACCTCCTCCACAGCGAGTCTGTTACCTTCCCAGCATTGAATAATGCCGGTACCCATTTAACACCTGGGTTGAGAGGAGTAATAGAGGTAAAGCGCCTTACTCAAGGGCACAACATGTATGGCCAAGGCGGGGCTCGAACCCACAACCTCACGATCATGAATCCTGTGCTCCACCACACGTGCCCAGTCAGGCATACTTTGCGGTAAATGTGTGCGAACTAGCAGGTTTGTTTTTAATGGTGTTAACAAGGATTTTCTATTGTTCCTCTTCCCTTTGCCTTTTTGCAACAGCTCTCATTGGTTTTGTGCACGTTTTCTAATCGAGGTCGTACTCGATTTGGTTCCTGTCCTCGATTCATCGATGGTGTTGCACGTGTATGTCCTCAATTTACACCATAAACACCAGTACGCGCGCACACAGCGTGTTCCGTCCACTGTAAACAGTGGTAAAAGGGCCCTCTGTTGTCTGCGCATGGAGCTATAGTCATTTCAGACTGTCGGTTCGAAGATTTGAATGAAGTACGTGAAGAGTTGGACAACTGAAACACCACAATGCCAAAAGATCAATTATTGCAGTCATTGGAACGACATCACAGACTAATCAATGGAAAATTGTGGCCCTCCTGCGCTCGGACCAATTTTTGAAAACTGGGATTTTGGGTTCATTGAAAAGAACATTGAAAAGAAAATTGAATAAGCTTTCTAATGATGTGAAGAATATGGCAATCGGACAAAATCTGATGAAGTTTATAGGTTTTTTCAGTTCCCAATTCTCGGGCCTCGTGAAATTAAAAAAATTCGAGAAACTTGTTGTTACGGTTTCCCCAATTGAATTCCTTAGGGAATTTACAAGTTAACTTCATTAAAAGTGAGATCTATTCATTATTCTAGCTTCAAATGCCTACATCTACATGTAAAATTTTTCCCTGTGCAATATATTATGGGCTGTATCTCAAAAAATGAGATAGTGTGACCTCCGACTTATTTTGTGCTGAAGGTACTACAAGTCACGGTGGAACGCCGCTATAACAAACATCGCGGGATCCACAGTCATTGTTCATAACAGCGATCGTTTGCTACAGGGATTTTAAGCTGCTGGTGCTACGGTACTCACTTTTCAATAAATAGCGCCCTTCAGAACTTCACCCTGCACACCCTGGTAGTTACTGAAAGTCGACTGCGAACACGTGCCGACTATTGAATCATGTAATTACACAGTGTTTGAGTTTACTACAATGTACATCTACCCACAGCAATGGGTAGCTTTCCCTTCTATTCCTTAGGGAAATAATAGCCACTTGTCACTCTTCTGTTGACATTTTTTAACAACAATGTTTGGAATGTTTTGTACACTAAAATTGGGAGCCAAGGATGTTGTTCAGCATAGCCAAAAGTTCAGTATAGCGGTGTTCGGTATAGCGACGTTCCACTGTAATACATAATGTTTGGCTTAAAAACAAAATGTATGTGGGATCCATTCCTAATTAGAACATCAATTTATTTGGGATGCTTGTACTTACATCTATCTTCCTCCTCTTCATCGCTGAACGTTGCATCTTCCGACGGTAATCTCTGGATCGGGCCGTGATCGTTGTTGGCCGACTCCGGTTCCGTCTTTCCATCTTATAAAAAAAAAAAAAATTCATACAAAAATCCAAGTCAACAAATTTAAAAACATAAATTTAGAAACATAAAAACCTTGCCAAAATTAGTTATAACAGTGTGTATACAAAGCACTGAGCTCCAACAGTATTGGTAGTCTGAGTATCAGCCGTTGTCCATGGTGCCCTAACTCCGGTCCAACGTCTGATATTTCTAAGCATGAAGACTTATGTGACCCCGCGCGCCAGCCAATCGGATTCGACTTCAATCGTGACGTCATTTTGTTCCGAAATCTGGACTAAGGTTTTGCTTGGTCGATTCGGATGCAGTGTTTTTGTAATACAACTACCGAGCACGCATAGATCTACAAAACCTAGACACGAACGTGATTGGCCGGCTCTATTATTGCTTGGTGTTATCACGTAACATATCGTTAGAGTCAGAGCGCGTGACCGCCAACTTATTTACTCAATTCACAACGTAAAATAGAATAATAGATGTCGTGTCTAGGTTTTATTTATAGATATCCATGACGAGTCCCTACAGAAAGCGCCCGCTGAATGGTCAGAGCGTCGAGGTCAAGACACAGTTTTTTCTCGCATAATTAATCGCCGAAACAGCTCACATATTCGCAAGGGTGTATTACATAGACTACAGTATTGGTGCTCAAGGGGCCAATGAAATGAAACATTCCAAAGACAATCTCAGCTCTCTGGGGAGTATACAGCTCGAGGCTGCCATTTCAGCGCAAAGCAGCTACAATCAATCACAATAACCATCTCTGCCCTCACAGGTACCCATTTACTCCAGGTGGGGAGAAGCAATGAATGACAAAGTGCCTTGCCCAAGGGCACACGCACCACAACCCCAGGCTAAACTCAAACCCACAACCTGCAGAAATACCCAAAGATCTTGAGTTCAACGCTCCAGAAAACAACCAATGGCACTCCATGACATCTAGTGTATACATGAACATAGAAAACACAAAAACACTAGCTCTAGACCACCCCCCCCAAAAAAAAACACGATATGATCTTAATCTTGGACCGGAGACTTTATCCACTTACCTTCAGGCGGTAGTGCTAGCATGGGCGTGGCAGGGGCGGTGGGTGTGGTGGGCGTCGTCGTACAGAACTCAGCAAACATGTCTCTCGTCATCGCTCTCAGCTCCCGATCTAGTTTAGGGTTGTCAAAGAGTTGAGCAAGGGACCTAAAAATGATGGGGAAAAATGACATTAGTGGCGTCACATTTTTGTGGAAATTGTGAAAAAGTGCAAAATGCTGGAGAATACGAACCATGGGCTTATTTTAATAGGCCGTTAAAGGTAGAGTAGACTATTTGTAGTTTGTGCATTTATTTTGTTTGAACCAACAACGATAAGACAGATTCTTTATAACGATTCTGATGAAGTTTTAGCTCTGAGAATGCTGTATATTTCGAGATAACAGAACAAACATAATACAATATTTTGATAAATATATTTATCTCAATTTTACTACGAAAGTTGGCGAGTGACACACACGTCACCCGACGTGAACTGGTTAATAAAGATTGCTAAGTATGGAAAATATTGGCTTACACGGTTCCAATCCAATAGTGGTCGAGTCATATTTTGAACTGCGCCCTCTTGTGACACAATCCCAAAATCAGCATTCGGGACATGACTTGTGATGGATTTGTAATGGATTTGTGTTGAACTTGTGATGACTTGTGATGACTAGTGATGACTTGTGATGACTTGTGATGGACTTGTGATGGACTTGTGATGGACTTGTGATGGACTTGTGATGGACTTGCGATGGACTTGTGATGGACTTGTGATGGACTTGTGATGGACTTGTGATGGACTTGTGATGGACTTGTGATGGACTTGTGATGGACTTGTGATGACTTGTGATGGACTGGTGATGGACTTGTGATGGACTTGTGATGGACTTGTGAGGATTGGTGAGGACTTGTGAGGACTTGACTTTAGCACTGTCCGACAGCTTTTATGGTTGATATTTGAGAGGGTGACATCTTTAAGACTTACGGTAAGACTCTCTTCTCCAGGAGAAATCTGAGGGCGGACATGACGCCTTGCTTGATCTGCTGCTCCAACGGTGGATGAAGATTGGGAATTATCTGCAAAACAAAAACAACCATCGTCCAGATATTAACCCTAACCATCCCAAATCCTCCAAAATCCTCTTAGCAAAATGGAGGATTTTGCAGGATTGAGGCTACATGGCAAAAAAGTGTGGCTGATTTTGAGGGATGCACTGTGTCAAAGTCTTGGGCCGGACCTTGTGTTGTTTATGCTTAGCCGTGCATCAATATAGGCCTGTGGTATACTTAAAATCCTCCACACTGCTCCAGGATGTCACTGGCTCTGGGTTGTTTAACGTGCATTACACAACACACGGGACCTACGGCTTTACGTCCCATCCGAAAGACGAAGCAATAATGGTAAAGCGCCTTGCTCAAGAGCACAAGCACCATGTTCCCACAGTCAGGATTCGAACCCATGTACCATGGCACACGAGTCGAACACCCCAACCGTTGGACCACAGCACCCCACTGTAAAAATGCCTAGGGAGTTAATTAACGTTTTTCATTGTCCATTTTCCTGATGATATTTCCGAGCGTGATTGACTTACTCTGCAGAGGAAGTCCAGTAGAGTTGCCGTGATGGCAGGATGCGATCGCATAGAATGATGCATGACTAGAATAGCTGGCTCTAAAAAGAAGAGACAAGAACAAAACCACCATTAACAGAAGGGATTCACAACACATCGTGCCACTATTCATTTGCTAGATTTCTTCATCGTCACCGTTTTGACAAAGTGACGATATCACATTTTGCAATACATATGCCAACTTTGACATGAGCTAAAACCAAACAAAAATTATTATACCCCAAATTTTTGGATATTTCATAGAAAACATGGGTATACTTTTCATCAAAGTTTGTCTCGAGGTCACTTGATCCACAAGGTCAAATCCAAGTTCAAAGTAAAGGTCAAGGGTCATCATACTTATTCCGACATAAAAAGTAATGGTAAATTTAGATTCCTTATGATGTTAGATTCCTTATGATGCAACCAAGATTAACAAATTTGACCGACAGGTTATGGAGATATGGTAATTTCAAAATTGGCGGCTGAGCCCATTTTGACCAACATTGCCAAACAATTGCGGGCGGTAGCGCGAAAAACCGTTTGTCCTATGGCACTAAAACTTAAAATATCACCTTTTTCAGCCTAAATATGAGAAAATTTGTAGGGGGTGGGGTTTAACCCATTGGGTGATTTGACACGGAATGACCCCATACAGAATTTAGGACTGTATTAGTGTCTCAAAAACTTTGTCTAGGCGACACAAAAAAAAGAGTCTATACTGTTTTTGAATACAGCACACTCACCGATATCCATGATGTTGCCTCTCGTTGGATTAAAGAGTAGCCAATCATAAAACAGAGCTAGCTTGGCACATGATGCTGCAGCGTTGGACTAGAAAAAAGAAATACGGCAAGACTCTCAATCTGGTCCAAAATAACTTCTGTGCACAAGTACCCCCTCAACGGTAAGAAAGGGAGAGTTAGGGAGACCACTGGGACAGACATTCGAACAATGCTGACCGCATCTGACACTGACATGAAGACGTTAGATGATCATGTACATTTAGGATAACATTTGTCGTGTGCACTTCGCGCTGTATATGCACAAACTAGTACGCACAAACGTTGTGTTCCCCCCTCCCCCCACCTCCCCCACCACCACCACCCCCTCACGGCTCTCAAAAGTGGTCAGGAAGCGCCCTCTATTGTTTGCTCACGGAGTCCACAACAATTTTAACACTAGCATTTTATAATGTATTCATAAATACCTGAGATAGTTTACCCATTCCTATTGGTCAAGTGCCCGTCGCGTGTGTGGTTGATAAACTGCCGGTAAAACGCTGCTGGGTTCTGCGCCACATCACACTGTACGCACCACGCACACGCCAATCTCCATATAAGGAGATTTTTAGCACTACGCGCACGAGGCACATATCATAGACATGGCCAGAGGGGTGTTTCACAAAACATGAAGTAAAATTGTTGAACAAAATCGTTGGAAATTTGGGGATTTTTGACTTGTTTTGACTTTTTGACTGAAAGGTATTTATGAATGGGAATAAATATGTGCTTGGCCAGTTTCACACAAGTACCAGTATGTTTAAATCGGTTAGGAACCATGACGCAGATAATGGCCCAAGTCGAAGGCTCCTGGCTGTTTTAAACGTACTCGTTTAAAACTGGCCAAGCACACATTTATTCCCTTGTACAATAAAGTGTGTCACAAGGAAATCTTGTACCAAGCCTTCATTAGTACACATTCTCCACACAAGTAAAGTTACCAGACACACACGAATATTTTATGAAAACCTCAAGATGCTTACTGAGCATGTGGTGAGCAGCCAGCCAATCACAGCCCAGCGTTGGATGATTTCCGAGCACAGCACCTCATTGGACGGGTGGACCGTGCAGCAGATGTAGCGAATCAGATCGCAGCGTAACGACTGGCTCTCCGGCGTCGAGAGAAACTGAACGCACAAAAATGAAGAGAAAAAAATTGAACGAAAAATAACTGAAATTTGGTAATTACCATGTGAAACGGATCACTGCATTTCAGAAATTTTCTGGAAACCTTGCTAGAAACCTTCAAACATACTTAAGCAGAAATCGAACCTGCAACCAATCATTTACAAGTGCAGACATCCATGCATCGTTTCTAAATATATACCTGCATGTTTTTCTTTTAGGACGAATTGTATGATTAATTCTCATTTCTTAAAATTTACGAGTTATTTTTTTAATTTTTTTTTATTATTAGGTTTTGCCCTTCACTGAGTATACAGTGTTTATACGTCGGTGAAGGGCAAAACCTAATATTGAATTTACATCACCCGACGCAAATTCCATCTTATGAATAGGTACATTGCGATACCCGATGCTACGTCAGATTCGAACCAGCCAACGGAGCTCGCAAGCTCGGTGGTCGAGTGGTAAGACGTCTGCACTAGAAAGCAGGAAGTCGTGGGTTCGAGTCCCATCCAAGTGATTTTTTATCCAACTTTCACTCGGGAGGTAACACACTGAGTATACAGCGTTTATACATCGGTGAAGGGCAAATCCTAATATTGATTTACGTCACCCCGACGCAAATTCCATCTTACGGATAACTTCTTTTAAAAAATTTATCAAACAACTTACTTGCTTCTGGAACCAATCTTGATATCTCTTCTGTTGACCAAACCGAACCTTTAAAACAAAAATGGTGGAAAACAAGTGCGAGTGCACAATAAGCTCTGGCTGTCTTGCATGAAAGTTTTGCATGAAATCTATCAAAATGATACCTACCAGAGCTGAAAAATGCGACGCTCAAAAATGCTGATGGCACATATGAAACACCGTACTTTAGATGTATACCTAGATTTATAGCGATTTGTGATAAATACCACGTGACTATAACATTACTGCACATCTTTTGCCTCCATTTACAAACTTTTCGTAAAATCTTTCCCAATAGTTACAAATCATTTTGTTAAGTACAGGTTTTCCCGGCCAATGTCCTAAAATGTTCATTCACTTCTGAAAATCGGTCATTCATTTCCGTCTGAATTTGAGAATCGCTCTGAACACGCGTCTCATTTTTCGCTACCAGAGCATTCGATTCCATTTCAGTTCAATCAATTAAGTGATTGAGCAGCACCTTTCGTTTATGTTCATTCAGATTTGTTTACAAGACTTCTTTTTCGCTACTAGAGGGCGATTTCAAACATTCACCAATCTATTTCACTTTCGGTTTTATCCATTAGGCACCGGACACAATTAGGGGTTTCTTTTTCATTAACCGTCAATCAAATAAGCTGCGCCTGAAATCAATTTAGAAAAGGTAAGCTTGCGTAAATGAATGCACAGGTAACGTAATTGGCCGTCTGTTTCTCAAAACCGAATGCACGGACAATGAAAATCGATTGAACTTTCGTTGAATTGAGATGGGATTAAAGGTGTGCCTTCAAATTCAGACGAAACTGAATGACCAATTTTTGGAAGAGAAATGAACAATTCAGGAAATTGGCCGGGAAAAAGCTGTATTTGCTTTTTTTGTTTGCTTGTGTTTAAAAAATAAAATTTGGTAGTTATATTTAGTGGAAAACTTAGGCCCAAAAAAAGAGGCTCCGGTTTCTGGTATGGAGCTTGTCCAAAAAGTGGTGCGGCGACGCGGCTTTTTTTTTTTTTACCCGACTTTTTTGCTTCAAATGTCGGCTGATGACTGGTAAATGACTAAACTTAAACTAAATACAAATACTTGGAGTCAGGCCAGCCACATAAAGCTTATTCTCGATCATAACCCCAAAAAAAAAAAAAAAATTGTGCTGCAGCAGCAGGAGTCCAGTCAAACCAGTGAGTTTGGCGGTTTTGAGACATCATCTTTCAATGAAAAAAAAACAATTTTTCATTTTGCCCGCGGCGCGTGCGACGCGCGCATGCGCATACTTAGGGGCTTCTTTTGGTCAATTTTCTGGGGACAGACCGACCGACCGACCACCAAGTGACTGTAGAAGCTCCTGCAAGAGCTTGAAAAATGTAAAACATTAGATTATTTTGACTTTCTTTTTGTCAGGGCCTCCCGTCGATCTGACAGAAGGGTAGGGTACATAACTTAGCACACATGCTTGCTTATACTGACAGAAATTATAGCTCAGATGTAAGATGCGTATTATTTATAACTGAGCTGATTTGGGGAAGTGATTTTACAGTCTACGTACCTTGGACGTGAGGAATATAATCTTCTTCTCCATCTCCGGCGTGAGTCGGCAGGCCAGGTATTTGGGGGACGTTCTCTGGCTCATAAGCTGAGCCACTCCTGAAAATATGAGAACAAAATATTACCAGAAAATAAATTAAACTACTGCGACCTGCCTACTGACTGTATTGACCTGAAATATACAAATCAACAAAATTAGCTGGCATGACGTTTCGGTCTTAAGCGAGACCTTTCTTTGCCTTTAGAGAAAGGTCTTGCTTAACAACTTGACAGCGGAATTATTTTTGGTAAAAAAAACCATGATTTTCAATCCGTGAGGGTTGGGAGAAAAATCGTGTTGAATCGACACGGAATGACCCTGAAAGGGACACTGCGTCCTGGAATACGCCCAATTGGGCTACAAAACGCATTTTGAACGAAATGATGTTAATCAGGAAGAACATTTAATAGTGGGATATAAACATCCACACAACTATCCTTTAAAAACTAGGTGCTTTTGTAGTATTCGGGCCCGATGTAAACAGTCGGGGATTTTTTTTTGTGTGTCTTTTCTCGGGAACAGTAAGACATTAGGTTGGTTTCCTTTCAACCAGATGTTTGAAATAGGATAAGTAAACAATCCAAAACATGACATTTTCGGGGATTTCAGGATGCAGTGCCCAATTGCGGGCAAAAATTATGGTCGAAAAAAAAAAAAAATTTCGACAGTAGTTTTTGAAAAAGAAATTGAAAATATCATAATTTTTGGATATGGACCTCACCTGTGAACTGTGGATTTAAGGACTGCGGCCTGTGGATCATGTCCTTCCAGAGTTTCTCAAATTCTGGAATCCTAGCGACGTTCTGGAGTAATCTCAACAAGTCACGACCTATTCTGCAGCATTCCATAAACTATGGTGACATAAAAAAATCAAAAAATCTTTACTTCTCTCCAAAATAATTTACATATATCTCATTTTTCATCACAATTCATCATGGTTAAACCATTGCTATGACGTCACACTATTCTTAAAAGTGTGGATTCCGAACTACGAATCTGTTACCCTGGTCACAAAGTGTGGATTCGGAACGACGAATCTTTAGTAAAGTGTGGATTCGGAATTACGAATCCACACTTCGAACATGTCGGACAGTTCTTCTCCATAATGAGTAATAATAAGACCGTCTGCGTGAAAACTTTCCTTCTGAAACTACCAATGCATCTTCACTGTCAGATTCTCTGCTGTCCCTGCAAAAACTGCTTTGGGTCAGAAAGAAATCATCGTCTGAACTATCCATGTTGACAGAAGGCGCCTACAGTGACCCGTGACACAAAATGACATGGTTGTACCGGTGTAGCGACACACAAACTAAAACACGCCACAATGCTTGATGACGTATAAAAACCTCGAAAAACTCCATTGTAAATTACCCTAATGGCCACGACTCGACACGAGATGTAAGTCTTTTCATCTCCACTCAATGGACTGTTAATGACAATACTTCTTTTGACGCAGTGGTTTAAGTTGAAGAATACAATTGCGAGTGTGGATTCTTCATTTACGAATTCACTCGGCACCTAGCACCTCGTGAATTCTTAAATTACAAATCCACACTTTCTCATGTATTCTCCTTAACATACTCATGTAACTTGTTCTATTGATTGCAATATTAGCAGTTAGCCTGATTGTAATAAGCAGTTAGCCTGATTGTAATAAGCAGATAGCCTGATTGTAATAAGCAGATTGATTGTAATAAGCAGTTAGCCTTGGTCAAGGCATTCTCTGACAGTGTCCGATAATCGATGGCCGGCTGCTAACGTGATCAGTGGCTGTGTGCTATGCAAGTACTCACACGTACGAAGCGCAAACAGCGATCTCACACGGCTAGTCTACAATATGCACATAAGTTGGTGCTGGCCGAACGCCTTGGAACAACAGTCGCGTTGGCCTATCTTTTTTCGGACAATTTCCTCTATTTTGTCGCTGGATTTATATCGAGTTATACTTGGTTTGCGGACTCCAATTTTCTTGGAGAATGTACTCACACTATCCAGCTCTGTGTCCAAAAATATGAGCCTCCACGACCAAGTACTGAATAATAATCTCACCTTTATTTGCATACTAGGTTATCGCTTGAAATCCAGCAACAAAATTTTTAAAAAGGCAAGCGATTGGACCAGGACGTTCAACCAGTGCCAACTGATTTGCATATTGTAGCCTAGCCGCGTGAGATCACTATTTGGGCTTTGTTCAATATGAGTGAGTGCATAACGCGCGGCTGCTGTTCATGTTAGCGGACGATCATCAAGCATTATCGTCTTACCGGTACGTGTTGCCCAAGGGTAATATGCAGTTAAAATTATAATAGTCAACCACAGTTTCAATATTGTTTTATTAATTTTTCTCCAACATCTTAGTTTTTAAAAGTACTACAGCTATGGTAAATTTGTTTTATCTAATCTACAAATAAACAGCGCCCTCTCTCAAATGTATTTATTATTCATGATGCTGACCTTTGACCTAAGCAGTCCGATGCAGAAATCCACCTCTCTCTGACGCAGGCTAGCCAGCATCTGTGAGCTGTGGTCTTCAATGACCCGTAGATATGTGTACAAGACCATGGCCATTAAGACCGGGTACTTATCCAACCACGCTCTGTCACCAAAAAAAAAAAGAATTATATAAAAAACAAACAAACAAACAAACGAAGAGGATCAATCATTTCTGAAGAAGAAAACCACAATTTTGTCACTGAAAAGCTGAAACCTGGCACAGGAAAAACAATACAGGAAAACAATTCCTTTTTTGTCAGAATTTAAAAGTAAAATATAACAACAGTATTTTTATTCCCGCTGACTTTGTATTTACTGACTGCGAATTTAAAATCTTTACCTTGGAAACATAGCAAATTTTTGTTTCTGACTGAAAGCAATGTTTGGAAACTATGCTTACTCAGCCAGCTCACATACAGACAAATGATTAAAACAAAACTTAAAGAGGCCATTCAGACAAATGAAGAAATACTTGTAGATTTCTTTGTAAAAAGTGGAGCTTACTTGTTTTCTGTGAAAAGATCCAGCATAGCTTCAGCCAGCCAGACGTTCTTTGGATGGATGTCACCGCCTGTGGAAAAGATTATTAAATTGTGTTACATGTGAAAAGTACTTAACCCTAACCCCCTAGGCCCTTGTTGCTTACAACCATCCTCAATCCTCCAAAATTTTCCAAAATTTTGCAACTCCGCCTAAATTTTTCAAAATTGTCAGACAGTCCTGCCTCAAAATGCATTCATCCTCAATCCTCCAAAATCCTCCTCATCCCAAAACTTTGCACTCGTGTTTAAATGAAGGATAACCAATGCCAAATCCTTCAAAATCATCAGACAGTCCTGCCTCAAAATGCATTCATCCTCAATCCTCCAAAATCCTCTTGTGCTTCAATCACCATTCATCCTCAATCCTCCAAAATCCTCATGTGCTTCAATCACCATTCATCCTCAATCCTCCAGAATCCTCATTTGATTCAATCACCATTCATCCTCAATCCTCTAGAATCCTCCAAAACCGCCAGGAGGATTTTGGAGGAGTGAGGTGGGGTTAAGAACAACAAAATAGCGTTATTTCTAGTCTTCTGCACTTCAACCCCCCCCCCTTCAAGTTTTGCAAAACCACTTTTGCCCATAGACAATGGTACCAACCCTTCAAATTCCTTAGTCTAGGGATTAGACACTGTTATGGTTTGATACGCAATAACCCGCCGCCGAGATAACCTGCCGCCGCGAGAGGGCGCTATCACGACCAACCAATATTACTCACGAACTCGTCAGGAACAACGCCTAGGGAATCTGATATTGGTTGTGTAACACCTGTTTGGCCTAATATGTGACCTGTTCTGTCAAAAGCAGACGCTTCTGGGCAGAAGTTGAAATTGAGATAGGGCCAAAAAAACACTGTGGGGTGATTTTTATCCAATTTCAAATTTTTGCATATTTGTAATCCTGAACATGTCTAAAATATATTATAAAAGTTTGAAAACCTAATTTGAACTCTACATATACTATTTTTGATGATTTTGATAAGGTACACATGTACAGTATATCAGTTAAAGAAATAACTGTTTTGTGACGTTCGTGGCCATTTTCTCCGTTTTCTACTTTTCGACACAATGAACTTCAAAATAGCATAATAACTCTTCTGCCGGATTCCAGGATTCAAAAATGAAAAAAAAAGGAAAAAAAAAAAAAAAAACAATAAACAAAATAAAAAATAAAATTTTCATTTATGCCCAGAAAAGTCTGATTTTGACAGAACAGGTCACATATATGCAGCGCGCATTCAAAACATTTCATTGTAGTTCCGAACCAAACTCTTAAATTTCTCCCATTTGTATAAAAGATGCAGCAGGACTTTCGTGCAACTTCACTGGTCAGCTCTTTTGCGGTGTGTAATATGCGTGGGACTGAAAAAGGACCGTGATTGCCTGCAGAAGTCCCGCATGCGCACTAGTTTCCCCCATTTTTCGGGGGGAGATTTTACAAATTTTCCTAGACGTTGTTCCTGACGGGTTCGTAGGTGATATTGGTTGGTCGTGATAACGCCCCTAGACTACAAATTCCTTTGAGGTAGTCTTCTGTGGAGTATGAATAACACTTCAAATCCCTGCATAATTCTTTTGAATCCACACTTTTGTGAGGTTAAGCTCAGGGCAAGCAGGCAGATTCAGTCACCCTTCACTGCTCTCCACAGTGCTGGTTTTTTTTGCACAGTGACTGTCTGTGTGACACAGTTACTTTGACACTTCAAATTCCTTCACCTTAAAGCTATAGTCCATCATTTGCAGCTATCCGAAAAGTAACTGACGTAATTATTGTTGAAAAACATACTTGGTTGAAAGATAGTAAGGGGACTAAACTCCCTGTGAAATTATTCTTTCTGGCAAGCTGTCATTTTGAAGTAATCAACGAAAGAAGGCCTTTCCAACGGTGCTTCTTAAGACGCACCGTAGGAAAATTAAAATTAGTAGTTCGTTTTGTTATTCCGGGAAGCAAGCGCAAGCATTGGCACGACGCACGCGCGGTTGCTATAATTCGTCGGATCAGTGCGCGACATCGCGTAGCTGCAATCGGCTCAGTGAGAACGTGTCTCGGACGCTGAATTCAGGTCCAATTCAAAACATGATTCAGCAAATTTAGATTTGAAATTGAGATTCTAGAATGCTGTTTTTCTCAGAATATACAGCTGATGCTGAGCAGAATCTAAAGAAGGGTACTGAACAAATAACCTGATGAAGTTTCAGCACTTTTGTTGCTTCAAACCAACAAAATGCACAAATTACAAATGATGGACTATATCTTTAAACCACTGCTATGACGTCACACTATTGTTAAAAGTGTGGATTCGGATCTACGAATCTGTTACACTGGTCACAAAGTGTGGATTCGGAACGACGAATCTTTAGTAAAGTGTGGAACATGTCGGACCATTGTTCTCCATAATGAACATTAATAGGACCGTCCGCATCAAAACTTTCCTTCCGAAATGACCAATGCATCTCCACTGTCAGATTCTCCGCCGTCACTGCAAAAACTACTTCGAGTCAGAAAGAAATCGTCGTCTGAACTTTTCATGTTGACGTCAGGAGCCTACACACAAAATTACTTGGTTGTACGGGTGTGGCGATACACATGCTAAACACGCCACAATGCTTGATAACGTATAAGACCCTCGGAAAAAACTCCCTTGTAAATTACCCTAATGACCACGACGCGACACGAGATACGCAAGTCTTTTCATCTCCACTAACTGGACTGTTAATGACAATACTTCTTTTGATGCAATGGTTTAGTCGGAGAATACACTCGCAAGTGTGGATTCCTAATTTTACAAATTCCTTAACTGAAACTGACCTACAAGGTTTTAAAGACTTTTACATATTGCTCTGAATATTGACTTTCCACTAGTAGGGTTAATCTCAACGAAAGTACATCGGCTAACGTTATCGCATGGGGTAGGCCAAAAAGGAGAACTTCCGACAAAGTTATGAAAAGAACCTTACCAGCGATCTGTTTTATTAGCGAGGAGCAGACGTTGACGACACCAGTGACTGAATTCTTCACCATCTCCTTAGTTACCCATACAAGCTGCGACCAATCAAATCAAAGAACAGATCGATCAATGAACCAAAATAGGACAAATATATTTAGCCGAATATTGCAATTTTTGCATTGTCAAAAATAATAATTGTAGGGCTGTCATTTTCTAATAATTTTGTATGCGATTACTCGAACTGTGTTTGACTGAATATTTGGATATTCGAAACTGCCAGCTGCAGCTGTGTGCAGCGCCAGTCAAAAGTTGCATGCAGAGTGCGCCAGTTAAAATTTACGAGCACAGATCGATATGGAGTGTTTTGCAGTATTTTTTAACTGTGTGGACTTGTGATGGGCTTGTGATGGACTTGGGATGGGCTTGTGATGGGCTTGTGATGGGCTTGGGATGGGTTTGTGATGGGCTTGTGATTGGCTTGTGATTGGCTTGTGATGGACTTGTGATGGACTTGTGATGGACTTGTGATGGGCTTGTGATGGGCTTGTGATGGACTTGGGATAGAGTTGTGATGGGCTTGTGATGAGCTTGTGATGAGCTTGTGATGGGCTTGTGATGGACTTGGGATGAGTTTGTGATAGGCTTGTGATGTTCTTGTGATGGACTTGTGATGGGCTCGCGATGGGCTTGTGATGGACTTATGATAGACTTGTGATGGACTTGTGATAAACTTGTGATGGGCTTGTGATGAACTTGGGATGGACTTGTGATGGGCTTGTGATGGACTTGTGATGGGCTTGTGATGGACTTGTGATGGGCTTGTGATGGACTTGTGATGGGCTTGTGATGGGCTTGTGATGGACTTGTGATGGACTTGGAATGGACTTGGAATGGACTTGTGATGGACTTGTGATGGACTTGGGATGGACTTGGGATGGACTTGTGATGGACTAAGGATGGTTGCGACTGAATAGAGAAACATAGTTTGCTTACCTGCGTCCGGACACCATCTTGAAGCTTTGTGTATTTATCGACGACGATCTGATTCAATTTGGTCCAAGCGACGGACAACCCATCTCTGGATATAAGTGCCAAGTCCCGATAGGTCTACAACAGACAAGATGAAAAAAAACAGATGTTTTATTACGAGGTTTTGGCAATTCATCAAAAATAAAATTCATAGGCACTGCACGCTAAATCCTGACATTAC
Source organism: Patiria pectinifera (assembly GCA_029964075.1). NCBI lineage: Eukaryota > Metazoa > Echinodermata > Asteroidea > Valvatida > Asterinidae > Patiria > Patiria pectinifera. The sequence goes on along the minus strand of CM057129.1, from coordinate 4,929,168 downwards.
AACATTATGATTGTAAAAAGGAACAACCCACATTTAAAATTTAACCCTAACTCCCTGGACATTTTTGCTTCAATACAACCTCAATCCTGACAAATCTTCCAACTGCCTCCATGTAAAAAATAGCATACAGCCTCAATCCTGCAAAATACTCCGTTTCTTCTTGAGTGCGGTCCTTGGAGGGGTGACCACTGCCTCAATCCTGCAAAATCCTCCAGCAATCACTGTCAATATGTTGAGGCAGAGCCAGTGACATCCTGGAGCAGTGCGGAGGATTTCAAGTATAATCCAGGCCTAAATTTATGCACAGCTGAGCGTAAAGAACACGAGGCCCGGCCCAAGACGTTGACACAGTGCACCCCTCAAAATCAGCCACACTTTTTTGCCATATAGCCTCAATCCTGCAAAATCCTCCATTTTGCAAAGAGGATTTTGAAAGATTTGGGAAGGTTAGGGTTGATGTGGTTTTAAATAAAAATAAATAAATAAAAATAAGAATCTGTTGCTACCTTTGGAGCAGTGGTCGGGCTGGTCAAAATACTGTACAGGAGTCCTAGTGTGATATCTTCGTGTTCTTTCATCCCTTTACAAACCTGTTGACGACAAAATGATGTAAATTTTTTAAAACCAAAACAACTTAAGGTTTACAATATGAGACCGACTCTGTGACAGAGAATTAAAACAGGCATCAAGAAACAAAATACTAACAGTAAAAACCTCAAATAAAAAAAAATTAAAAAATCTCCTGTTTTAAGGGGGATTGAAGGGGGATTGTGGAGTTACAACCCCATTTAAACAAGAGACCGAAAATCTACTTTTAACTTTTTGGATTTACCTATATGACAATGCCACCATATTGAATAAGGCCAAGTACAAAAAAGAACAGTTGATCGTCCGGGTTTTTGCAAAAAGAGGAGGATGAAGGTCTTTTGGTTTTTTATTTTTTATTTTGTTTCCAAGATGGCCACCAAGTATTAATTAAAAATGGCCGCCAACTTCGGTTCAAAATTACCGCCAGCTTTTAATTAGCTATCCTAATAGTAAGTAGAAAATATTCATGTTAAACATGTTCAATGTATTTTAGTAAAGCGAAATACAAGGAGGTGAGGAAAAAAATTAACAAATAAAAAATAGGATGCGGGTGGGGACAATCAACTGTTTTTGTTTACTTGGCCTAACTGAAAGATTAATTTTGTGGAAGGAGGGCAGGGTTTTGATTTTGAGGGAAATTTAAGAGGCAAAAACGATGGCGGCGACAAAGGAGAACACTGAAAACAAACATGGCGACAGCCGTGTGTGTGTCATGAGTGTGTCGATACGCACGGTCGCAACTGGAATATCAGGTTAAAGAAATCGCGTTTTCTCCCAAAATACCGTTCAGAATTTTTTTAAAATACACGTTTTGCCTGAGGTTGTAAATGCCATTTTGGAGCGACAAAATCTTTTAAAAAATCAAAAAGACCGAGGTGTCCTAAACTCTACAATTGGCGTTTTAAGCCATCATCATCATCAATTCCGCATGCTCGGGAAGAGAGTAGCGTCTCGACAATGCAGTTTCCAGTCCAACCGATTCTGGGCAAGTCTCCAACCGGCTGACAGATTCAGCCCCAGTGCCCTAAGGTCTCCCTCTAAGTTGTCCGTCCAACGCAAATGGGGGCGACCTCTTGCACGGGGCCAGTTGAGGGCAGGCTCCTTCAGCAGAAGGGCAGGCTCCATCCGTTGATCGGTTCAAGCAACATGCCCAAACAGCCGAAGACGGGAAGCGAAGATGAGATACGACACCGGAGGTTGATTGGTGAGAAGACGGAGATCTTTTTTACTCACAAAATCCTGCTAATTAATAACTTCGATATGGCAGAGGGCCTTTGAGTTGAAGGCATCCAGCTTTTGTTTCATTTTAAGCCAGCAGAATATAAAACTTCCAAAACTTCCACGACTCAAAAATGCGATTCTGAGTATTAGCGATCATGTTAGCTCTCAAGTCAAATTTAACTTAAGTTTTCTACCAACTTTTTTGTCTCAGTGAGAAACAAATAAAGCCTAGGCTGAATCACTGGATGGATTTATTTCATACTCACCACCGCATTCAAGGAATCGTGAGCCTCCCTCTCAGATGAGCTTCCCATCACCTTGGTAACAAACTCGTAACCTTTCTCCATTTTCTAAAAAAAAAAAAAAAAAAGGAGGGGGGATATAAACTCATAAAATCAATTCTGGTAAATGATAGTAAAAGCATTCCCTAAAACATTTAAGGAAATGTACATCTGCAATATATTGTACATTGTCAATATGAAAATTATTGTCTGTATATTGTTTCCAACAAAATTGGAGCTATGTAGAAATGACTCCTTTGGATACAATTTTATATCATCAAAATAGTAGAGAAAATCGAAGAATCCATCCGGCACCTTGAAAAAATCTGCCATTTTGAGGGGAAAAAAGAAGGGGAAAAAGGGCCTGCCTCCTTCTTTTTAACGGCTGGACAAGAAAATACTTTTTTTTCACTTTGCATTTTAAAAGCAGGTTTTACTTTTCCAGGCTCTTTAAAAACTGAATGTTAATTTCTTTTTTAAAGATTTCGGACAAATCACGTCAACCTACACAACTTATTACTAGGCTTACTTACTAGAAGTAGCTCCCCCCCCCCATTAAATTTTAAAAAGCAAACTTTCACAAATCTGGCACTTTTAACAGGATAAAATTTGACAGATTTTTCTAGGTTTAGGGTCATGACAGTTAGTGTTAATACTAGTGTTATAATTTAAATGATGTGATAGTAAATACAACAACCAAAATCTTTGAATTAAGACGTACTGAAGTGCAGGGCTCAACTAATTTCAAAAATAAACCAAAGAAAAAAAATAGATAGTGGATATTTTGCAGGAGGTAATGACGGCAAACTAACGTTTACTAAAGGTTTGCCGGCAGCAATCCATATCAACAGAGGGCGCTGTACTCTTTAAGATAGGGCTACATTATAAGAGGTATTAAATTCCCACCAAAAGTTTTGTAGCACGTTTGGTGTAGTGGTTAAGCAAAGGCTCTAGTGAGCGGGATGACCCGGGTTCAATCCCTGCCACATTTTTAAGGTTTTTTTTCCCATTCCCAAATAAATAAGAATATTCTTCTTTTAATATTTCAACATGTCTCAAACATTTTATTGCAGAGTATTACATTTTCTTTTTCAGATTTGTGGCTCTGGAGGATTTTTTTAAAAGGGAAATAAAGTCCGAAATTATAAAATGGTCTGAATCCCATCTTGTGAATACGAGGTTACAATGATAATATTGGCATGGAGCCAGACTAAAATTTGTTACCGGAAAATGTTTAAGTACAAAAAAACAGTAACTGCATATGTTCAGTGCATATCCGGCAAACTAACGTTTACTAAAGGTTTGCCATCTCCGGCAAAATATCCACTGCCAAAAAAATAACAAAAAGGGTCAAGCCGAAGTTTCCAAGACATGCAAAAATGGGCAAAAAAATAGTAAAATATTTGTTTTTCTTTTAAAATGTGTATCCATACCAATATCATACTCTAAAATTACAAACTTCTTTCCTGGTTTAACCTTTTGTTTTCGCAAAATGTAAAAAAAAAGTTGCTCGAAAAAATGCACCACACAGGCCGCGCAGCGCGCAGCTGTTTATAAATGGGTAACAGCACCAAACTCAACAGCCTTATGCCAGCATACACAAAGTTTATGGCGACCGAATTGCCCATTATCATGCTTGACCAACACGAGACCAATATCGAAAATAATACCTCCTCAAGGTCATCTCTCAGCTCAATGGCTGAAGCGATGAACAGTTTTGATTTCTTTGCTTCCTCCATGGCGGTAAAAATCATGAAATTGCGAGCGATTCGTCGTGAAATGTAGCAGAAAGTAGGCGATCAGACCGCGGGGTTCATCTCGTGTCGGCGTCCATTTTCCCTAACTTGCGCCCTCTATCGGTGATATTTAGCAAGTGCGGTCGCAAGAGTGCCATTCTTTTTCCAGCGGGTTTGTCAGACGAGAAATGTCAGACTAGGCGACCATGCATTACTGTCAAAACTTATAAGAAGTCGAAAAATTATGTCGAAACAGAATTGGAAAACGTAGCCATTAAAAACTAGTGATATTAAACAACCCAAAGAGGAAAAATACCCTAGTGCTGTATATTTTGGTTGCCGAATTTGTTTTTTTGGGGGGTGGGGCGGGGGCGGGGATCGGCCTTGCAATTTAATTGCATGTTGAAGGAAGTGCTTTTTAATTATTTTTATTTATCAGTACTGATAAAGTAGAGAAAATAAATACTTCGTTGGTCAATTTTAACCCTCAAAATTGTCACAACATCACAAAGTAGCCCCACCCACAACAACAGTTTGAGGTGTACATGTTTTCTATTTTGGGAATGACATCATCTATCCTACTGACGTTTCTGATTGGCTGCTAAATATAGCACAGGGCTTCCACTTTAAAACTGGAGGTTCCCAAAATGGAGCAACACTTCCAACACGTCCGTCTACAAAAACACGGATTTTGGCCGCTTCCCTTCAGAATCTGGAAGTGCAACCAGTTCGAAAACATCACTAACACCTTTGGCGTAACTTGAGGCTACAAAAATGTTGCTCGATGTGTACATTAAGTTGACTTCGGGTCGTGTTTTCCACATGCCCGTGTCGGCCTACGAGACGGTACGAGCCGTGTGCGAGAAGGTCGCGACGGAGGAAGGGGTGTCTGCGAGCTGTTTACGGCTGAAATACACGGGCAAGGTGCTCAACAAAGACCACACCATGGACTATCTCGGAGTTCGACCGGAGACTATTCTAAAAGCTGACGTAAGTCTGTTGATTGGCGAATTTCATTTGAGTTATATGTCAGAAATATGAAACTTTATTACCTGGTTAGACCCGTGAACGTGGCTTGTAGTTAACAAACCACGTTCACGGGTCTATTACCTGGTATGCTTTTCATGACTATTTTACATTTTATGAGTGAGTTTTTTTTTATTGTAAACATGTCGGATAAAGACATGAAAGAGGAAGATTAAGTTATACAAAATGTTTTATTATGTTTTGTTACTAAACTGAATGTTACTCTATGTCTCCACGGTTTTCAATTTTCAAGGGAATATAACATTTGCAAACATCCAAAAACAAAACTAGGCTTCCAAATTATCACGAAGTTACCTGTAGTACTCAGTAGTAGTAGTACTACTGGACTATGATTTGATAGACACTGGTACGACAGTCCAAAACATCCTGTCAAATCATGGCATTGGTGTGCTGTCAGTTTCAAGAAAAGTGCTATTTTTGTATCCAACGCTGGTCGGACAACATTTTTACAAAATAATGTCGTGTTAGGATGCAACATTCTTTCCCGAGCATCATTTCATTTATTTGTCAGAAATATTAAACTTTAAGTGCAACTTCTAAAGAGTTTTAAGTTATAACAAAATATGTTTGTAAGGCCCCCCCAAAAAAAAATATTCGGTCTCTGGTCAGACCAATGTTCCGGAATTGACGCAGCCACGCGGCTTTTTTTTTTTTTTTTCCTTTTTTTTCTTTTTTCTTCAGCTTGGATTGTACAGACAAGGTGGGTACTATTTTGCTTTTTTTGGTGTCCTCATGTACACCGGCGGCGGAACCGGGGGGGCAGAGGGGGCAGTTGCCCCCCCCCCCCCCCACTTTTGAATAGGTAGCTATTTTGCCCCCCCCACTTTTTACCAAGAGCGATTTTAAAAAGGAGGTTAATTAAAATGATACAAGAGGTAAAAAAGATTTTTGAACACGTGCCTCATTTATCGGGCCCTATTAATAGTATTATGTACTACAATGTATCTTTTGCTCAGAAAATATCGGTTAAAGTGGTCAGAAATTGCCTCAGATCGCACCACAGAGCATCTAGAATCCATTTTTTTTCCCCCGAGGCCCTTAAGCGGGCCCCGAACCCCACGCCTCAAGGGCTTCGCGCTTCACGCTTGCATCAGTTCTGATCAAGGTATGTTCCCCCACTTTTGAAAAGCGATTGACACCCCTGGTTGGGGGTGCAATTTGACATTAGGCCTTATACCTAAGTGAGTATGGCGACACAAAATAAGAAAAATTATACGAAAAATAGGGATATACCGGTAGGAATAGTCCACATGCATAGGTTAGCAGGCATTACGTAAAACTTTCGTTTCGGACCAACTTCACACTTTTCCCATTTGCTTTGATTTTGCTTTAATTCTGCTCCGGGAACAGTAACTGGACCTTGCCCCCCCCCCCACTTTTAAAAGTGTTCCGCCGCCGATGCTCATGTACATTGGTGGCCTCCATAATTTGCCTTGGTGCTTTCGATCATTTGCCTTGGTGCAATTTCCCATTCCTTGGTGCTCTTTGGTAAAAAAAATTGAGGAGGTGCGGAAATAGAGGGCGCTGTTGGAGCTACCGCGGAACATTTTGGAAAAAAAAAAGATCAACGCGCATGCTTAAAATCGACGCGCGCTGACCTGAGACTGACTTATTTTTTTTTTTGGCCTAATTGTGTTTTCTAATACTTCTAGTCTGATGACTGTCATTTTTCAGTTTTTGACGATATGTTTATTTGTTGCACTGGTGTCAAATGGAAACAAATGCTTCCAAAATATCCTGAAAATGCTAAAACTGTTACATTTAGTGTTAGGCCCCTTGATTTATTCATTTTATTTTATTATATTTATAGGCCTATAGTTTTCCTGTATATATTTTGGTCTTTTTATTGGAAAGTAGTATCCAGTGCCACTTCAGCTGTTGCGTACAAAGTCTATGGACATGATGGAGAGTCAAGAAAGTATTTTCTAACAAAATTGGAAATGTTTCTCAGTCCCAGATTCATGTTTTTTCATTTTCAACATTTTTACAATGACTGACTTTTGTCTAAGATGTAAGGGAAAAAGTGGCGTCATGTTGCAACATTCTGTCCTCTTTTATTTAAGATATTTAAATTCAGAAAATATCGACATGAGTTTGGACAGGTGTTCGTGTGTGCAGTGACTCAGATTTGTGTCAAAAAGCACGTAGTTCATTTCCTATAGTTTGTCAGTAAGGATATCCTGTAGGTTTACGCATGCTTCACAGGAAATTGAAAAGGAAATCCAGTAAAAAGGGCGAAGGCCATCAGGCCTAGGAAGGTTTTAACTCAGACTTGGATGTGTGGGTTAAAGAGGCACTTGGTCCTGAAATCCCCGAAAATTTCATGTTTTGGATTGTTTACTTTATACATGTATCCTATTTCAAACATCTGGTTGAAAGGAAACCAACCTAATGTCTTATCGTTCCCGAGAAAAGACGAAAAAAAACCTGGTTGTTTACATCGGACACGACGGAGTACGAATACGTTTTTCCTGTCGTTCTCAGAGTACAATATACACGTTGTGTGCCTCGGGAACAGCGGTGATCAATCACCAATGCACAAAATAAATTTCCTTTGACGTCTGCAAAAAGCAAACACTTTATGGCTGGAATCACAACTTGCACACAAACAGCTTGAGTTTTTGGAGTCGCAAAAGTGAACCCCGAAATTCGTTCTCGCATGCATAATACAGGAATAGCACAAAAACGCCCAGTTTTGAAAGGATAGTTGTGTGGATGTATATATCCTACTTTTAAATGTTCTCTCCGATTAACATCATTTCGTTCAAAGTGCGTTTTGTAGCCAACTTGGGCTGTTCCAGGACGTAGTGTCCCTCTAAGGTGGTGATGTTTACACAAAAACAATTCTAACTTCAGTTACAAATTTTCAAAGTTTGTAACGAAACTCGAATTATATAAAAAGACCTACATTTACCCTGTACGTTCATACAGTCTTCCTTTGAGTTAAACTTACATACATGTAGCACCTATTTAATATACAAAATCTTCAAAGCACTTCAATACTTAAATGCCTTACTTGATTACATTCGGGGTACATGTCGTTAAGTTTTTACTTTTTTCAGTGACTGCCACTGCTTTTTTATCATGTCAATGACGCTGGTCTGCAGACATAATGAACATGCATTGCCTTTGTGAATGTCTAAATGTTTAAAACGTTGAAACGGTTCTTAAAATATTTGCTAAACATTTACAAAATTAAACGCAAAGTCACATCCTTAGTAAGGGTCACTTAAACTTAAAGGGAATGTACAACATTGGCTTTTGTTGCAATTTTCAGAAATAAGTGTATTTGGAGGATTATTATGTTTTAGCAAATATTGTTAAACTGACTTGTTTTACGTTTTTGGCCTGTAGATGCTGGAAAACCAAAGTAAACCTATTATATTCTTGTAGTCTGTTTCCCTGACCCCACTTAAGATGAAATGGAGCAATTTATAGACTTTGGGGAATTGTATGGCCAGAGTATCAATTTAGCTGGCTAGTACCCGTCCACAGGTGTGTAATCAATTGCAACGAAAATGTGGAATAACTAAAATGATAAGAAATATGGGGTAGTTTTTGAAAATAACCCGTTTTCTCCAACGACGGTCGGCCGACCAGCATTGGAAAAATACAATTTTTCTTGAAAATGTCAGCACACCAGGAGCCACGATTTTACAGGATGCTTTTTAAATAGTCTGTCATTCCCTAACAATCCAGTAAAGTATTTCGGGATAACTGGATCATTTCGTTTTTTGATGTTTACAAATGTTGTATCTTCCCTTTAAAGGAATCCAACATAAAAGATCTTTCATTGTTAGAAGTTAAACAAAACCAGCGGAAGAAAATAAGGTCGGAAAAAATGAAGGAGGCCGGCGGGTTTTTTTTCGCCTTCTTTTTGTCCCCCAAAAGATGGCGGATTTTCCAAGATGGTAGATGGATTCTTCTATTTTTCTCGACTCTTTTGCTGATCTTCAAAATTGTGTCCTAAGAAGCCATAACCCTTTCTACATAGCTACAAATTCATTTGAAACAAACAAAAAAACAATATATTGACAATATATGTGCAAAATATATTGCTAACGTAATTTTACTTGTTTTAACCTTCTGTATTCTGACAAATAATTGATAAATATTTTAGAATGTAATTTTTTGGGTACAATAGGTTGACAATAAGTGGCAATCTTTATTGCAGCAAGCCAACAAATCTTTGAAATCGCCTTTTTTTGGGGGGGGCGGAGTGACTCTTCCGACCATCCCCCCCCCCAAAAAAAATGCCACTGCATGCATATTTGAACTTGCCAAGTTCAGGCAAAAGTCTTAAGACATTGACATTCCGAAGGATTTATTTCTTCTTTTTTTCACCCGCAGATCATACAAACAAAGTCTCTGACGATCCTCATCAAGTGCCCCACTGGTGAGACGATGCCCCTCACGATCCAAAACATCACCACCCTGTCCGAAATCATCGCAAGAATCAAAGACAAGCAAGACAAGCAGGGACCAACCGACAGCAAAATCTACAAACTGAAAGTAAGTCAGTTTTCACATACTGCAATGAAATTATAGCCATTTCCTGTTCAAGATATTTTTCAAATGTGAAATTGTGAGCAGGGTTCAGAACAAGTCTCCCAATTTCTGCCTTTTTTTTTTTTTTCACAAATTTCACTATTTCTAAACTTTCCCTTTTCGTCTTTGATTGTGCTTAATTATGTGTGACAGCTAAGTTATTATATTTTAATACTCTGACATTGTCAGGAAAAAAGAATTCTTATTTCACGAGTTCCTCAATCAAACACAGCCAAATAAAGTGGTGAGAGCCCCTTTAGCCTGGGTCAAACTACCCTAGCCAAACCCCAACCCTCTGACAAGAACCGCATGTTGGTCCCTATCTCTCGTCCAAATATTTTGGACTCTCAACACTAGAGTCCCAAAACTTAAGGTACTGAAAACATGCAATACAAGAAAATAGACTGACATCTGAAACAACCAGTCCAACAACTCTTCAGTACTGCGTCATTCAACTGTCAGCTGACTGTGCCACAAGAAATATCTAGGATGTCGGGTACTAGGTCTCTATTTGTACACATTTCTCCATAGTCAGGCACCAGACTATGAATGAAGAAGTCAGTCTTGTCAAACAGTTGGACCATGGATGGACATGTACAAGTCTAGTCTTTAGCCTCATTTTGAAATCACTTGACTTCCCTCTCATGTGCAAGCCACTGCCAAATATTGAAGAAAAGTCCCCTTTAAAAATTGATTTGATTCTTCAAACTTGGTTGGTGAAATACTGAGGGCCCTTTCTTTGCCCATTGAAAGTTTTAGAGAAGTTTACTGGCTAAAGAGTGAGTAAAGTTGGCCTGATCTTCTTTTGCATCGTTTTGAGAACTTAAGGTCTCAGTCTGTCTGAGTCTAGCCGGCCTAAAATGTACTGGTACCCGAATTATACTGCAAACTGCAGGAAGGTCCTGAAATAAAAATGTATGAGGATGACTTTCAAATTCTTCTTTTTTTGCAGCTGAAAGGCAAGTTCTTGTCTGGAGATAAAAGTCTTGCCGAGGATCTTGGAATCGAAGATGAAGGTGTGTTGGAGCTCGTGGAGCAAGCTGCTGCAGCGACCTACAACGAGGAAGAAGCTGTTGAAGAAGAGTTGGATCAGGCAGCTCTCGATGTAAGAACTTGTTTATGATGTCCTATTTGTTTGAGTTTCGAACCGGAAATAATGTAATTTTTATATTGACATTTGTCGAGCAATGCTAATGTTACTCACTCTTGAATGAAGCATTGAACACATTTTTTGTCACAAAGTTTGGCGATCGTGTATCTACGGGCCCGGTTTCTATAAGGGATCAAAATCCACTTTAAATAATTTGACCTACCAAACTAGTTAGCGACATTAAGAACATACAGGTATGTCATAGATAAAGGGCAGGGTTTTGAATTTTTGAGGGAACTTTTGGGGTAAAATGACGATGACAATGACAAAACGCAACACGAAAATAAAGATGGCGATCGCCGCGCGATGTATTGCGAGCACGCAAGTCATGCTGCATGGCACCAACCGGCCTGTAAACAGCGTAGGAAAATCGTCATTTTTACCTCAAGAAACTGTTCAAATATTACCACAAAGGTGGCATTACATAGAGAAAAGTCTGTTTTAGGTTGACAATGTCATTTTTAGTTATAAAAAATTTCTTGATTCTAAAGTGATCGAAACAAAACAGGGGCCCTACAAATACACGATTGAATCATTTGTTGCCTTACAATAAATTCAGTTGTCTTACAATGTAGGCTAGACTGGTTCCAGACTCCGTATGAGGATCAATACTGTAGGGACCGGGAACCAGTGTGCTTGTAGGGGGGATCTGTTTGTGCACAAAAGCAACCCGAAAATACGTGCCTTTTTCGGAAGTTGACGCAGACGCCCAAAGTAGTTGAAATTTTGTTAGAAAAAAGGATGAATTTTAAAACGCACATCATGTAACACCAACCAGCTGAGAATGTGCTTGAAAAGTTTAATTGGGATGTATACAAAAAAAATAATAATAATTTTTGTTAAAAAAAACAATTTTTTTTTTTTTTTTGGTAGGAGTTGCTGGCCAATTTTGCCGATGGTTTGGACAAGAACCGTAAAGTTGAAGTCGTCTTTTCATTTGACACAACTGGCAGCATGTATGGATCTCTGAGTGAGGTATGGTGTACAATCCATGATGGATTTTGTCTTTATATGGTGTCTTATCTTGTATGGCAAAACACTACAATGCATGTAGTCTTTATAACTCGTACAGCTGTGTCAATAAAAATATAGCAGCCAATCCATAAATATTCAAAATACTTGTCATTTTTCTCAAGTCATTTGTTTTCAAGTCAAGTTAAAGGGAATATACATCATTTGCTTTTGCTGTAATTTTCAGAAATGGATGGAATTGGGGGGTTGGAAATATATAGCAAATATAGTTACACTGACTTTTTTGAGGTTTTGGGTTCAAAAATGCTATAAAAACCAAGAAAAACAATCATTTTCCTGTAGTCTGGTTCCCTGACTCCATATAAGAAGAAACAGAGCAGTTTACATACATTGGGGAATTGTAAGGTCAGGGAACCAGTCTAGCTGGCTTGTACCCGTTCATAGGTGTGTAATCGATTGCAAACAAGTGCGATGGTCAATTGGGGCCAGTATTTGAAAAAAGCCAGTGTTTTCCAACGCTGGTCGGCCGACCAGCGTTGGAAATTGATACAAAAATACCACTTTTCTTGAAAATGACAGTATACCAGGTGCCATGATTTTACAGGATGCTTTACACTGTCATTCACTAACAGTCCAGCAAGGTATTTCAAAATGATTTGGTAGTTTTATTTTTTGATGTTTGCAAATGTTGTATATTCCCTTTAAGTCACACGTCATTTGTTTCTAAGTCAAGTCAAGTCTCAAGTCCTTTTTGTTCCATTTCAAGTCAAGCCCCAAGTCATTTTCCTTCTGAGTCAAGTCAAGCCACAAGTCATTTTTGCCCAATTATTGATTACTGTAATTTATTTGAATGTTTGTTTTCTTCTTAGGTGAGGAATAAGCTCGATACCACTGTTTCCCGCCTGCTGAGGGATATCCCGAGCATACGGATCGGCATCATGTCGCACGGCGACTACTGCGATCAAAACATCTACGTGATTCGCTCTATCGACTTGACCTCCAACACCGACGACCTGCTAGGCTACATCAACAACGTCCCGCGGACCGGGGGCGAGGGCCCTTATGCAGTAAGTTCAGCCAGTGGATTCGAACCCGTGACCCTTCATTTGCGAGTCAGTGTTCTCATCAAAGGCAGTTGGTACTGGACGCAACAGTGAACGTGAATTGCACCCAATTTCATGATGCATATTAGTGCTGCGACACGTCGTATCCCTACGACGCGTCGCAGCTGCAACGCGTCCTGCGATCCATTTCACAAGACACGTCGTGAGTGTGACGCGTCGTAGATGTATTTATAGCACAACTTGGTGACTGTTTTATGTATTTATTCAGCATACAGTAAGTAGTCGTCTGATAATCAACAAAAAATTGAAGTGACCTTTGAGCAAAACGAAACACAATTCACATAGGGATGTGTGTGAATTGTTTTCGTTTAGCTGAAAGAACGCACTTTTTTTGTGATCTATGAACAGAACTTTAAAACGGAAGTTGTGTTTAAAATTCCGTAACTTGAAAAATACGTGAGTGATTTGAATGATTCTTGTACTAAAGGAAAGCCTATGAATTGGGCTTTCATATCCTCAATTTTGGAAGTGCTACATGCAGAACTTCACTAAAACAATGGTCCCGACATTTGGGTTTCGAGTTTTTTAACTCGCCCTGTATTTCAACTTCAGCTAATGTCACCAAGAGTGCTTTATGATGTGTAATTTCCTTTACATAATTTCATTCACATGGCGTTTGAACCAGCCTCAGGCTTTGTGTCTTTACAACTCAAAAACATGATCGGTAACGAAAACGTTTGATTGTTTCTTTGTCGTTTCTGTTTTCCAGTGCTATGAGTGGGTGTTGCACAAGGCCCAAGAACTGTCGTGGAGCGAAGACGCGGCGAAGGCACTCGTCATCATCGGAGACGTTAAACCCCACGCCGTCAGCCACACGGACCAGCGAATCAACTGGCACGAAGAGCTGGACAAACTCTGCAAAATGGACGTCAAGGTTTGTTCATTTAAAACTCAGAGGTTTGATTGAAATAAAAAAAAACTGAATTATCCAGGTTTGGGTCCGGGGGGGAACGGATAACTTATTTCAGAACAAGTTGCCCAACATTTTTTTCGGAAGCAAAAATTGTTAGAAAGGGGGCGGGTTAGGTGCTGCCACCCTTGTAACAAGTAAATTGGCAACATGTTGCTGGGAAGGGGGGGGGGACATTTTCTGGGAATTTGAGAAAATTTGTGATGCGATCAAGCTTAATGAGTTGTTTGTCGACCCCGGTCAACATGTTTTTGTAACAGGTTTGAAAAGAGCACAATCTTAGCGTTACTGCTGTGAAAACCGCATGCTGATATCATCTTTTGTTCAAAAATTATGGAAGTCGGAACACCAAGAGATGTGATGAAGTGATGTGATGAAGTGGTCCTATTTTGGCCTGTATCTCCAAATGAAAATTCCCGACAAACGACTCATGTAGCTTGATCACATCACATTTGGAGACTTTTCAGACAATATAATGCCCCCTTTTGTAGAACCGTACCACACTTACAAATACCCCGAATAAGATCCAATTTTTATTCTTTTCTTTTTTTGTTCTCATGTGAAGATTTACGGAGTCCAAGTTACGAACTACGGCTCTGACAAGTACTTCTACAAGGAAATGGCTGCCAGATCAAACGGAGCTTACATCAAGTTCCAACATTTCAACTATCTGACGGACATGTTCCTGGCTGGTAAGCTACTCAAGATTGTTCGGGGTTTTTTCGTCGGAGGGCATTGCCTTGTGCATAGGCCATTTAGAAGAAAAAAAATTAAAAGTGATAACACCCAAAAAACTGCCACCGCTCACACTGCAAAGCTATCACCCATTTTCCAACTCTAGACGTGCATACCTTGCCAAAAATTGCTATGAGCGTTGATCATTTTTATCATTTGACACCGGTGGCCTCGAACTAAAGCTGATGGCCTATCAGTACTAAAATGTCTTGGCAGAATTTTTTATTTTGATGTTTATCGTTTTCTCTCCCGCACAGTGTGTTATCGCGAAGCAGGGGAGGAGCAACTCCAGCAGTATGCGGAGGAGGTGAAACAGGAAGGTAGGATGACAGAGGAACTGACAGACATGTTCACGCAACTGGAGGAAAACCCGACGAAATCGGCAACGGAGAAAAGCGAAGACGACACGGAGGAAAACAAAGAGGAGGATGTGAGTAGCTTGAAGGTTTCTCGTCAGTTGTGGACCATTCCTGCTACTTAAGCCCAAAAAAAAGTTTCTGGTTTCTGGTATGTGCGCGCGTCGCTGTAGCCATGAAAAAGGTTTTTATTTCAATGACAGATGACGTCTCAAAACCGCCAAACTCACTGGTTTGACTGGAATCCTGCTGCTGTACACTTTTAACGTGTTTTTTGATGGGGTTATGATCGAGAATAAGCTTTATGTGGCCTCTCTGGACTCCCGTATATTTGCATTAAGTTTAGTCGGGCACCATTTGCAGTCATCAGCCGACATTTGAAGAAAGAAAAACGGTAAAATTTTTTTTTAAAAAGCCGCGTCGCCGCACTTTTTTTGGGCAAGCTCCATACCAGAAACCAGAGACTTTATTTTTTTGGCCTTATCCCAAGTCTAAAGACTGGATAGCAGATGACCATACACCAGTCACATAGTTGAATTTGCATTTTGACCAGTTCACCCCCGATATTCTTCAAAAAATGGCCATCGATATACATGTACGAAAATTGTACACTTACATTTAGCACGCACAGTATCAAGAGTTGATAATAATACCGGAGTCTTATACAGCACATGTATCTACCAACAATGAGGTACTCAAGGCGCTGGTAATTATGTTGATTATAAAAGATAGGTAAATGAAGTTTATGAGAAATATGAGACCCATTATGTAGCACCTTTATACGGGTTTACAAGGTGCTGTGGCGCATATTGCAGCCACTGCCAGAAACACCGGGGCAAACCCCTTCTCTTATCGATAAGTGTTACTGGGTTCTATAACAAGCATTACACAACACACGGGACCTACGGCTTTATGTCCCATCCGAAGGACGAGCAATAATGGTAAAGTGCCTTGCTCAAGAGCACAAGCACCATGTTCCCATGGTCAGGATTCGAACCCATGTACCACAGCACAGGAGTCAAACACAATAACCATTGGACCACAGCTGATATTAATCCCACCACTAAAGATTTCTAGACAAAAAAACATTAGTTGTGCAAAAAGTTGCAAATGCACTGATTTTCTTCACTCGTACCCCCCGCCCTGCAAACAGGACGCTGGGATACTCTGAAGAATTCACGCTCTGATTGGTTGGATTTTGCGTGACCAGTGACCTGCGCGTCATCAAGGTCATGACTCCGCAAGGTTTGAAACGGCCGTTAAGACTGATTCAGTACTCTTTTATTCCAGTTTAGAGATGTATTTTTCTCGTTGAAAAGCGTAATAATGTAGGAAATTCTGTCAAACTTATCTGTGTTGTAAATTTACAATTCCCGTCACTTGCTCAGGCTCCATTTTGAATCACGAACGGTCGGATTGCATTATGCGACGCTCAAATTTTTTTCCCACATGGTCAGCAATGAAACAGAAATCACATCCGGTATGGAATGTGCGCATTTCTATAAGAAGTTTTCGGATAGCATTTGCGCACATTGTCTAACTGCGGTCTTGAACAGCTGCAGCCAGATGCTTTATACATAGGTCATAGGCCACTTCCTTCACAAGATTCTGTGAAGCTCATCAGAGTATCCCAGCGTCATAGGCTAAGTTCGCGCAAGGACTATAGTTGACCAATGGTTAACTAACGTTTGCCCGAACTCTGTCTAGTCGACGGTGGTTGACTACGCTAGTCGACTATTTGGAACCAGCCTACTGGGGTTGGTTGCTTCGCTGGTAACCAATAGCCGTGCGTATTCATAACGCTAGCAGTGAGCCAGGATCCAGAAGTTTTGCGATGACATTTTGACCAGCGTTTGACTAGAGACGTTCGCACGTTGCTATCAGTGCGCAGGCGTAAGGTACGTCACAAATCAACCACTAGTCGACTAATGGTCCTTGCCCGAACTTGGCCCTGTTTGCAGGGGGGGGGGGGGGTACGAGCGAATGATTTTTCATTAATGCAGCATGTACTCCTGTATTTCAATCATTCAGGGCCCTAGGTATGTGCAAGAACCATGGTGGGACCCCGAGTTGGACCACGGACAGCCCATCTACACCTACTCACTAGAAGAGGACTGCTGGACACGTTCTGGCACGTCTTTCTCCACACCAGGTAATGTCATGTGATTGGAGGTTGTGTAGTCAGGTGACTGCAGTCATGTGACCGCAATCAGTTGATTTTGGATGACAGAATATACATTGCGCTTCATAATGATGGTTGGTGCTTATATAGTGCTGTATAATATTATATTTTAAGGTATTGTGAAATTCACTGAACAAAAGTAGAAGTGCTATGCATGCATGCGTTCTTGACGACAACGCACGCGCTTATTGGTCGGAGCCCAGAGTGCGTGCGCACTACCTGAGTGTGATTCGTGCTAGCCTGGTGCCGCCAAACAAACTGGTTGTCATCGAATTTGTCCATAAAGCATCATATATAAAACCAAGGAAATTGATCATAATTTAAACATTATACCTGTCTTCAATTTGTTTCTCTCAATTTGAAAGACAAGCCATTTGCAAGTTAAATTTGAATAAAATCTGGAACGCTGAATTAATCCAATGCTTTGCACGTTGCAATTTGTTTCTCTCAATTTGAAAGACAAGCCATTTGCAAGTTAAATTTGAATAAAATCTGGAACGCTGACTTAATCCAATGCTTTGCATGTTTTAACTTTGCATTCTCCCGACCAAAGAGACTGTTACTATATCGCGTGATTCGGGGCAAGCCTTATGCTAGCAACCCCCAGCTCCGGCATGGTCTGGTGTCTTTGTGCCATTCTCACCCATTGTGAACGATGTATTGGTGCTGAGCGTCTCTTATGTAACTATGCAAGAGCAATTGCCCCGAATCATGTGATTAGCAACAGTGTCTTTGGTCTGCAGAATTCAAAAGTTAAAATGTGCCAAGCATTCCGAGCAAGTCAGTGTACCAGATGTTTTTCAAATTTAAGTTCCAAAGGGTATAGGTCACTCGCAAATTTATTAGGCAACTCGATATCGCAACCATTGCAATTGTCCATTCAATCTTAAATGGTCCATGTTTCATTTGAATATCTGTAATTTATTCAGTATTCCTAATGCGGTGTGTTCTGATTGGTTCCCTTGCAGCTGTTGGCTCCGCCCAGTTCAACAACCAGACGGGATCAAGAATCAGGCGAAGTATGAGATGGAAGGGAAAGAAAGGAAGTAAGCGATGTGCAATCATGTGAAACAAACGTGGACATAATTTTTTTCTAAATGACATGAAGTCAAATAATTTTAATTTACGACCATTTTTCATGTATCTCTTTTTTTAAAGTGTTCGTGCTGAATATGGTTGAAAAAATTGATGTTATACGAGTTGGTATATTATTTCGACTTACTAAAATAAAAGCCAATTTGATATAACAAAATGAGGCTTTGACTTCCAATTTTTAAAAGTTTTATTTGAAATAGCCAATATCTGATATTTAAATCTCATTTTGGGCTCCTTAATAAAAAAAATTCATGTAAAAATACCCATGACAGTTTAGCCTTTCCTATTGGTTGGGAACCCGTCACATGGGTGGTTTTGAACTCAGTGCCGGTAAAACACCGCTGTGTTCTGCGCCACTGCACGCATCATGCACTGTTAATGCGCTCATCTCCATATAAGGACATGTTAGCACTACGTGTGCGAGGCAGGGTGGTTTCACAAAACATGAAGTACAATTGTTGTTCAAAATCATGGGAGTTTTGTCAGTTTTGACTTTTTGACTGAAAAAGGTATTTATGAATGGGAATAAATATGTGCTTGGTCGTGTTACACAAGTACATTTAAAACTGGCAAAAGGGTTGGTTGTGGATAAATCAATTTTTTTTAATTAAAAAATTTGTTCCGAGTTTTGTACCTTCTAGGATTTTTGTATAAATAATTTTATAAATTGTATAAATAATTTTAAACTGCAACGTTAAACTGAAAGTTATACAGTTACTTTTGTAAACAAAATGATTGCATAAAACCTTCCGTTTATACTGTTTGTTTTATTGGGCTAAGCCACGCTCAAATACTCATTTTTGTTGAAATTAAAACTTTTATTATGAAATATATTGAAGTTTGTTTATTCATTATGTATAAAGTATTTTATATTTTTTTTAAAACTCAGTGTGAAAATGATTGCACCAACTGCCATCCAGCTGAGAATATTATCATGAGATGGCTCAAAAGTCATCCCGAGAATACAATTTCCATACTTAAGAAAATGTCAAATTTCAGCAAATTTTTCAACATCCTCGTAAAAGGATGAAAACATAAAGATTCGAATGGAGACTGCACCAAAGACGAAAGGGTTGTCATGTTACAATGCAAAGGCGAACAAAATATATTTCTTTCAACGTAGAATGGTCATTGTCAAGTTGACCAACTTTAAAAATAATTTATCATAAATGGGGCATTTATTAAAATTTATTAAAATTCTGATATGTAAAGTGATTGAACTGATATACTTGTGTGTGAATCTTTTTTATTTTCAGAGTTCCTTGTCCTAACTGTCGGGGAAAAGCTTCAGTCTGATGTAGTTCTCTCTTTCCTCAGATCCACTCAATTGGTCCCATTCGAAGAAAGGAATCTAAAAATAAATGCAAGAAAAGATGATTTCAATATAGAGTATAAAATAAAAGCAAAACCAAACATATGGGTGTTAGGTACAGTCCATCATTTGCACCTGTCCAAAAAGTAACTGACCAAATTACTGTTCAAAAATTTACTTGGTTTAAAGATAGTAATGGCACTAAACTCCCTGTGAAATTATTCTTTCTGGCATGCTGTCATTTTTAAGAAAACAACGAAAGAAGGCCATTTCCAACGATGCGTCTAAAGATGCATTCTTGGAAATTTCTCTAAGTAGTTCATTTATTAATTCAGCAAAGCGCGCGCAAGCATTGACATGACATGCGCGCGCGGTTGCCATAATTCGTCTTAAAGTGCGTGACATTGCGTAGCTGCAATCGGCTGAATGAGAACGTGTCCTGGACGCTGAATTCGGGCGCAATTCAAAACATGACAGCAACTTTTGAATTGAAATCCAGATCCTAGAATATTATTTTCTCGGAATATACAGCTTTTGATGAGCTAAACCTTCATCAGGTTGTTCAGCACCCTTCTTTAGATATTGAGCACTTTTGTTGCTTCAAACGAACATAACGCCCAAATTACAAATGATGGACTCTACCTTCAATATTTAAATTTGTATAAATCCCCACATTCTTCAAATATTCTATCACCAAATATTTTTTTTTTACTTTAATAATCTTTATTTTCTTAACCACTTGAGGCCGGGTTTATTTTGACAAGAACGGACCGAGGCACAGGTTTAATATTCACTCGACCACAATGCCAGGCGGGTCAACGCCATCACCCTGGGGCTACAGAGTCATATTTCCGGCCTCGGTCTGTGGCTTGCCAACAGATATTTTCCGGCCTCTGTCGTTGCGTTTTTTTTTCCAGTCATCCGATCCGACTTTCGAACAACTTTTCAGCCTCCGGCACAAACTGGTTAAATATCATTTTGAAAATCATGAAACATAATCGTCAATAACATACACTGAAGGTAGTTGCATAACATACTTTTCAAAATTCTGGAATTTTAGAAAATACTGGATACGCAAAATCTCTGTACAACATGAAACATCACTTTTGAGACTCGCGCCAATTGTTGTACTTACTTCGACTGTCTTGTACCCCAGCTTCTGAAGTTGCCGCCTCTTCATAGAATGGAGACCCAGTAACTTCTTGCCATTGAAGTGGAAGTGATTACGGGACCAGACTAATACAGCTATCCTGTGTGTAATATGAAAATCGCAAAGAATTTTACATTGAGCAGGACAGTATACAAAATTCATGCATAATTTTTTTTTTCAACGAAAAACACTGTTAAAATAAGATGTGTAAAACCAACTTGAAATTTAAGATTAATTTGGCTATTTTAAGCAATAAAGAAAGTAATGTGTAATATATAGTACACAAAATGCATTTAGCTTTTTTTATTTAAAAATTCTTGTAGACAGAATTTGTCTACTACTCTTTTTTTTAATTCCTGAACTAAATATCCCACTTGGACTTTCTTCAATTTCAAAACAAGAATTTTTGTAGAGAATTTGTCGACTTGGATAAGTACGACAGACCCGTTTCCTCCTAGGTGTGCTGTACATAAAGGCGCGGGGACGTCGAATCTTGACGACCAATCAGACGCGGCGTTCTTCCGAGCGAACAAAGCCGCTCTGTCGAACACCAACTTGTCAACTGCGAGTGTCTTGTCCGACGGCGTTTGCGATTCTCTTGCATTCAAGTTTCTACTGTCCACTGTGCGTGCTTCTCCAGTAATTTCTGGTTCATCTGCTGTTCTTGTACCAGTTGGGGTGCTAGATGCAGTTATATTTCCAGCGGGGTTGCTAAATGCAATTCTATTTCCCGTGGGGTAACTGGAGGCAGTTTTATTTCCAGTAGGGTTACTGGATGCAGTTCTATTTTCAGTGGGGTTATTGGATGCAGTTCTGTTTCCAATTAGGTTACTCGATGCAGTTCTGTTTCCAGTGGGTTTACCAGATGCAGTTCTGTTTCCAGTGGGGTTTGCTAGCCTCCCGTTGGTTTTTCCAGATAAGTTGGTTATCAGGGAAGGGTCAAGATGCACAACTTTGTCCCTCAAAAACTGTGAAGACGACGTTGAAGAACTTCTGAGATCGCTGATTGGGATGGGACTGTTATTAGGATCCAAACGAATTTCAATATCTATGGAGAAGAAGAAACACAAAAATATTGTTTTTTGTATAAGATTTCTGGCAACTATGGCAAACATAGAATAGTCAATATGTACAAGGGGTTACGCTTTTCAGGAACAATGGCTATAAAATGAAATTCGAAAGTTGTTCATTTACCGGCAGTTTTCATGTGAGGCAGAGTAAAGCCAAGCTTGATGTATTTCTCGCCGCCGAGGACTGACGCAACGGACGAGGCCACTTGTCCCAACAGAGGGCGCCGCGACAACTCGTAGGGAAGGCTGCCGAACATTCTCGGGGAGAACGGTTTTCTCAAGAAAAAATTCTAACAAAATAGCTTGAAGTTGCAAAAGTTATGGGTAGATCTGAGCGTATGCCTACATACCTCAATTACTGAAAAGTGGTATAGGACGTGAACTTTGCAGTGTTATTCTTTAACCCTAGTGTACCTGAATCCATCAAAATCCATACCCTGTTTTGGAGTATTTCGGCGGATTCAGGATACCTCCATAGAGAAAACAGGGGGATTTTGATGGATTCAGGATTGTAAGCCTAGCAGTTTTGAAGGATTTTGATGGATTCAGGATACCTCCATATTGAAAACGGGGTTTTGATGGATTGAGGATTGTAAGGCTAGCAGTACTGCAGGATTTTGATGGATTCAGGATACCTCCATACGAAAATAGGGGGTTTTGATGGATTGAGGATTGTAAGCTTAGTGGTACTGAAGGATTTTGATGGATTCAGGATACCTGCATACTGAGCAGTCACCAACACCAACGTTTTTGTGCATGAAACAATGGGTGGATTTTGGCGGCTTCAGGATACTTTCTAGTAAAAGAGCTCAAGGGGTTAGGGTTAACCTTTGACCTTTAATACCTTGCCGAGTCGGTTGCCATGGTAATCCGGGCATTCAATTGTGACCGCGCAATGCAACAAGAACATGTCCCTCATCGGATCAATGTTGGACTGCTCGGCATACTCTATATGGGAAACAAAAACAAATCATTAAAACTCGGCCTAGTGGTTAGGGTTCGTGACTCACGATCAGAGGGTCATCATGGTCATGGGTTCGAATCCAGCTGCTGACATGTTGTGTCCTTGGGCAAGCTACTTTATCCCCGCTTGCCTCTCTCCACCCAGGAGTATAAATGGGTACCGCCATTAGCTGGCGAGTAACCTGCGATGTACTGACATCCTAGCCATATGTTGTGTCCTTGGGCAAGCCACTTTACCCCACTTGCCTCTCTTCACCCAGGAGTATAAATGGGTACCAGCATTAGCTGGGGAGTAACCTGCCATGGACTGGCATCCCATCCAGGGGGAGTAGAAATATTCAGTCTCCTGGCCATATGTTGTGTCCTTGGGAAAGCCACTTTACCCCAACTTGCCTCACTCCACCCAGGAGTATAAATGGGTACTGGGGAGTAACCTGCCATGGACTAGCATCCCATCCATGGGGAGTAGAAATATCCCGTCTCCTGGTCATATGGTGTGTCCTTTGGCAAGCCACTTTACCCTACTCAGGGGAACAGAAATATTCTCAGTTGTAAGGGAACTTCTCGAAAGTCTGAACGTTTGAAACGTTCCACCGGGGAACTTCGCCTGTTCTAATTGGGAACATGCGTTGTTCCCACTTGGAACAGCACTGGAACCCTAACGTCGAATTGTTTGTGTTCTTACCATCTATCTTCAGTAAGAACCTCTGACTGAAGACTAAGTTCAGAAGCTCCGCCGGATAAATGTTGAGGTAAGCCAACGACAGAAGCCCAGAGACGAGAAACACCGGGAAGTCTTCAAACTCGTCCAGGAGCTCTACCAGCCGACCAATCATCGTCTTGAAGAACTTCTCTGAGTTCTCGGGGTGGTAGTTGAGGGTGGCGAAGGACCAGAGGAACTTGGAGAGGTCTTTGCATCGGCACTCCTGGGATCGCTTGAGGAGGGCGTGTGACCCCGCCCCTAACAGGGCATCGTTGTGGATGTGCAGCGTGGCGTAGGTTAGGAGAACGTGCATGACAGAGGTGATGGGGTAGGTGTGGAGATGCAGACTGACAGAGTCTGCGACGTGGTTGAAAAGGTCTCTGTGACCAAAGTAGGCTTGGCGGAAGACCTTGGAAGACGACACACAGAAATGGAAATTTTAAAACAATAATTAAAGTTTACACAGATAAATCCCAACGACCCTAAATTTCATGTTTTTGCAGTTTAATTACATGTGTTACATGTACGTCACAAGTCATCATAAGTCAATCACAAGTCATCACATCATCACAAATCAATCACAAGTCATCACAAGTCATCACAAGTCCATCACAAGTCCATCACAAGTCCATCACATGTCCATCACAAGTCCATCACTAGTCATCACTAGTCCATCACTAGTCCATCACAAGTCATCACAAGTCATCACAAGTCAATCACAAGTCAATCACAAGTCCATCACAAGTCATCACAAGTCATCACAAGTCCATCACAAGTCCATCACAAGTCAATCACAAGTCAATCACAAATCCACTACAAGACTCAGTTCCAAGTCAATCACAAGCTATTAAACCTAACTACCCAGGCATTTTTGCAAGGATGCAACCTCAATCCTGCAAAATGTTAAAACAGCATACAACCTCAATCCTCCAAAATCATCTGTTATTTCTTGAATGGGGTCCTTGGAGGGGTGACCATTGTCTCAATCCTGCAAAATGCTCCGACAATCACTGTCAAAATGTTGAGGCAGAGCCAGTGACATCCTGGAGCAGTGCAGAGGACTTCAAGTATAATTTGGCCACAGTGCATCCTGCCATCCTCCAAAATCAGCCACACATTTTTGCCACATATATGTAGCCTCAATCTTGTAAAACCCTTCATTTCGCAAAGAGCATTTTGGAGGATTTAGGAATGTTTAGGTTAAACTGAACAGTGACAAAGGCGTTCCTTTGTAATTGTTCATCCCCTGATATCGGTATTTGTGACTGGACTTGTGATGGGCTCGCGATGTCCTCAACTACCTTACAATACATTGAGGACGCCTACCTTTAACATGCCAACAAGATAAAAACTGTGAATGCAATCCACCGGCTGAGATTGTATCTTCATAGCCAGAGCACTGACAACCGAAGGTTTCAAGTTAGTCTTAGATTTGAAGAACCCTTGGCAGACGGTCCCAAGCTCCGTCAAGGTGAACGAGTCCAAGTGCTTCAGGACGAGATCTTGGAGACTGTCACGTAAGCTTTCCTGGCAAAATCGGTTTTCTCCGATCAAGTACATCAGCTGGACAACTTGGTGTTTGGTCAGTTGGTCCGCCCTTGGCTCAATATGACTGAAAATGTTGGTATTTAACGATTTGACTTTGAGACCGATGAGCCTCCATGCGTCGCAAACCAACAACGAGGTCGGGACGTCCCAATTTGCGAATCGGCTCTCGCATTCCGACAAAAATATCGGGACGGCCGACATCTTGGCCCGAACTTGAACCCTTGCAAATAGCACCAGAACTTTCACAAATTCGTCGGTTGGCAGTTGAGGACAGCGCTCGCTGAGAAACTCAGTGAACTCAATGAATCTCGTGTCGCTCGCTAATCCTAAGAGAAACTCATCGCTACACTGGAGGAAAGTTTCTAAGAGGTGTCGTAAGTCTAGCTCCCGGATTCCAGTTTCAAGCTTGAACTGTTCCAAGAAGATTCCAACTTGCTTTGACCTGCTTTCGGAATCAATTTCTTTCCTTGCAACTTGTGGGGAGATAACAGCAGTGTCGCTGTATTCGTCAGCCTCCCTGTAAAAAAGTCTGGGCGTCAGTTTCGGATGAAAAACCTCCTTCTTAGCTCCGTCGTCCCCCAGCACCCATCCTTCTCCCAATTGTCGGAAGACGACTGGATCCATATGTGTCCCATAATTGATATAAGAACGCTTCCTGAATTGTTCACCATTAGAGTTTGCGTTGTTCCGGTTGTCCACTTGCTCGTCGGTTCTAAAGGAAGAGATGTCGACGTGAAATAACCCGGGCTGAAATTGTTCTTCACTCCGTGAAGCAGCAAGTTTACTGCTTGCAAGGCCGGAATCACTGGTCGCAACTACCAAGTGTTGTGTATCGCTGCAAAACCAGCTTTTTCTCGTGTGCAAAGCCGATAGCGTTCTACTCCGGGCAAATGGTGGTTTTCTGACAGACAGAGGTCCACGAAGCAAACGGACAACATGGTGTGGTCGTCTCCAACTCATTCTGAAATCAACTGTCAAATATAATGAAAGTTAGATTTAGATACTGCAGTGCATGTGTAATAGTAACATCGATAATCTCTTCCTAATCGAAAAAATAATCCTCCAAATAGCCTACATAATAAATATGTAAATCTCTGCTTGTTACTAGGCACAATATAAGCATGATAAAATTGTAACATAGCTGTCATACAATAAAATAAATGTATCCTGGTCATTCCTTGATGTACCGGTTTTCGAGGGTGTAAGGATTTATTTCAAGCAAGTGAAAAACACCAACATAGTCTTTGGTTTTCAATTTTTTGGGGGCTGGCGGTGGAACACTTACCGCACACACAAAAAATGAACTGGTTGTGTGGTACGAATCTGCGCGAGTGTGTCGCTAGGCCTACAACTAGTACAAGGTCAAACCTCAAAAACTTAATGCCACGATAACTAGGTACGTACACGGACAATACATGGACATTGAACCTGAAAATGTTCTGTGCGGTGATCAGAATATTAAAAGTTGCACCCCCCCTCCCCCACAATACTCCCCCGCCCATGTCCATGACTCCTACAAACAACCCCCTTGGCACCCCCCAACCCCTTGGCACCCCCTCCTTGGCACCCCCTTTAGCACCCCCTGGCTCCTCCCCCAGGCCCCTCCCCATGGTCATGCATGGCATGCAGATTTCCAACACACACACCCGGTCAGTAACTGACTAACCCTCATTCAACTTTTCTTACACAGATTCCTACAAGTACAAGATCACCATAAATCACCTCCTCCAAGCACAAAAAATTGACAAGACGACGAAAAACCAGCTTACTTCTCAAGTCAGCGGCCACAACAAACACACAGGTCGACAATGTACACGTGCATTGTTGAAAATGTTACGGTGTTCGTGAAGAGCGCCCTCCATAGGTGAAGTAGAGACATCGCACAATACACATCACATTGGTTCGTTTTGCGCCGGAAGGTAAGCGTAAACACTCGATTTCCCGACGATTTCTACATCATTACTGGGAGTTATAAGTTGATCATATAATGTCATATGATGTTATAAAGGTCTGCCATAAGTTTGAAAGTTATAATGTGCATTGTGATATTAAAAATGAAGAGTTAAAATGTGAACTAAATTCTAAAGTTGAAACCGAAATTTACACATTGCATAGAATATGACAGGAAGATGGGCGGGGATAGCAAGATGCCGGGGGGGGGGAGTGTTATCTTCGTACTAATTTTCTAATATGAGAAACTAATGTTAACTTATTTGAGTGTTCTCCCTTCTTTCTTAAGACTGCTCTGTCACGCTTATTTATCGACACCAGCAGTGGCAGTGATAATTTTACTTGTCCTTTCCGATTTTACAGATCCAAGAACTAGATGAATCTGCCCCGATGTTTCTGACGTTTCTAGGGTTGTTTCAGCTGTTCATGATGTCGTCAGCGACTAATGGCCCATCATCAGAAGCTGACAGTGAGCAGACTCAACAGAGTGGGGAGGCGGAGCCAGGCACTAGCCGAGGGCGGGATGATGAAGAGGGCGAAAATTTGGAGGACGTAGCTGCGGACATCTATGGTATAAGGCCGAGTTAAAAAAAGTAGATTGTGGATATACATTGCCGGCGGTGATCTCGGCAAGCTAACGTTTACTAAAGGTTTGCCGGTGGCAATCCCTATCAACAGAGGGTGCTGTACTCTCTAAGATAGGGCTGAATTATAAGACATATTAAATTACCACCAACAGTTGTGCAACACCTGTGGTCTAGTGGATAAGCAACGGATCTCATGAGCGGGAAGACCCGAGTTCGATCCCCGCTGGCGATATTTTTAAGGGTTTTTTTTCCCCATCCCCAAAAAATAAGAATATTCTTCTTTTATTATTTTAACATGTCTCAAACATTTTATGGCTGAGTACTATTACATTTTCTTTTTCAGATTTGTGGCTCTGGAGGATTTTTTTTTAAAGGGAAATAAAGTCCGAAATTGTAAAATGGTCTGATTCCCATCTTGTGAATACAAAGTTACGACGATAATGTTGGCATGGAGCCAGACTAAAATCTGTCACCGGAAAATGTCTAAGTGCAAAAAAAAACAGTAACTGCGCATGTTCAGTGCATATCCATTACTCAAGCTAGAGAAACTCCAGCTCCTATACTCATCGGGAATTCGACATTGAATGATTCACGAATTAAAGGATCGACTTAAAACAGAACAAAACGGACTAAAATATGAACAAAAAATTGATGATATCGGTAGCTGTGTTTAGGCCAAATTTCACAGCCTCTGCAATTTTGAGACCGCTGGCAACAACGTACATTGACCTCCAGCTCTACATGTCAAATTCCTGATAAGCATTGGAGCTGGAGTTTCTCAAGCTAGAATTTTGTTGGAAACAAATAAAAAGACAATAAATTGACAACATAATTTGCAAGATATATTGCAAACGTATGAATTAAAAAACAAAAAAGCAGAATGGCAGGAAAAAAGAGGGGGGTTGAAAAACTGGTTAACTTCTTTTAATGTGTACTCCTTTTTGGGAAGTTTTAAGAACAGATTTCCTAATATGTTTTACTTTCCGAGGCCCAAACATTGGGAATTGAAATACTGTACCTCCATCAGATTTTATCCGATTCCCATATTCCATACATCGTTGCAAAGCATTAACCCCAACCCACCAGGGTATGTTTGCTAGAACCCTGCCAAACGTAGCAACTTGCAACACTTGACTAAGTGACAAGCCTGCTAAATGTAGCAAGATCCATCAGGGGAAAAGTCTCAAGGCCACACTGCCTCAGAGTCCGTGGTCACTGCACGCAGCAGGATGCAACTGTGGCATTGTTCAATGGGACTTAGCTCTCATTGTTTCAGAGCTGGCCATTCATGCACTGGTGTTGGTAGCTGAATGCATCAAAGTGCACCAGTTCTTTTCCACCTGATGATGCACTGTGTTGCCTCTGGCAGGATAAGGGTTGAAGATATAGTCCATCATTTGCAATTCGTGCATTTTGTTCGTTTGAAGCAACAAAAGTGTTCAAAATCTAATGAAGGATACTGAAGAACTAACCTGATGAAGTTTCAGCTCAGCTTCAGCTGTATATTCCGAGAAAAACAGCATGCTAGGATCTCAATTTCAAATCAAAAGTTGCTGAATCATGTTTTGAATTGCAGCTACATACGCGATGTCGTGCACTGATCCGACGAATTATAGCAATCGCGCGCGCCTGTGCGTCGTGCCAATGCTACTAATTTAGATTTTCCTACGGTGCGTCTTAAGACGCACTGTGGTGTGTCTTAAGACGCACCGTTGGAAAGGCCTTCTTTCGTTGATTACTTCAAAATGATAGCTTGCCAGAAAGATTAATTTCACAGGGAGTTTAGTCCACTTACTATCTTTCAACCAAGTATGCTTTTGAACAATAATACGCCGGTTACTTTTTCAGATAGCTGCAAATGATGGACTATAGCTTCAATGTCCTTTCCAATGAACTCAAAATCCTATTTTTCCAAAAAATTGGTCCAAGTGACTGGTTCCGTTCTGGGGTGTCATATTTTCCTGAAGGTTGACGTTAACCCATCCTTTGCCCTGTCTGTATATCGCTTATCGTCTTCTTTCTGTCGTCAGATTTGATCAAGGACATCCGTGACCCAGAGAAACCCAACACCTTGGAAGAACTGGAGGTCGTCTTTGAGGAAGGGGTCAAAGTTCACCCAGTCAAGGGTCAGTCCGATAGGTACATCATCCGTGTGGAGTTCAAGCCAACGGTCCCCCATTGTTCACTTGCAACGCTGATCGGTAAGCCACATTTGATAACAAACTAACTTTGTTTCCAGTTAAATTTTTCTTGCAGGCACATCAATTTGTAACAGGCTCAGCACTGTCTATGTAAAGTAAGAGATAATGTAGTTTGAATTTCATCCTATTTTATACCTGCATATAAAGATTGGAACAGTTATTATGTGTTAGGGCAAAACAAAACAAAAATCGGTCTCTGGTCAGACCGAAGTTCCGGAATTGATGCGGCCACGCGTTTTTTTTGTGGGTTTTTTTTTTTTCAAGCTCGATTGTACAGACAAGGTGGGTAATATTTTGCTTTTTTGTGTCCTCATTATACATTGGTGTCCTCCATAATTTACCTTGGTGCCCTTTATCATTTGCCTTGGTGCAATTTCCCCATTCCTTGTGGGCCCGTACCCCCCGCCCTGCAAACAGGGCGCTGGTAAGGGCTGATGAGCTTCACAGAATCTTGTGAAGGAAGTACAGATTGACCTTCGCATGCAGCTAGCGCGTGCTACGCATGATGGGCACCGGAAGCTCTTTTGTGTGATGCGTTCTACGTCACAGGTCACGCAAATCTATCCAATGAGAGCTCAAATGACGTCAGCCCATACCAGCGTCCTGTTTGCAGGGCGGGGGGTACGAGCGAACATTCCTTGGTGCTCCTTGGTACAAAAATTTGAGGAGGCGCAGCAATAGAGGGCGCTGTTGTAGCTTCCGTGTTAATTTGAAGGGAAAAAAAGGTTGACGCGCATGATTAAAATCGACGCGAGCGCTGACCAGAGACTGAGTATTTTTTTTTTGGCCTTAGACACAATCTGAAACTTCGTCTTTTCTGTTTTGGAATGTCTTCTGCTACTGTTTCTTTTCTGCTGGTATATATCTTGTAAACAGTTTATATATTGTTGGGTTAAAGGTAACATGCAACATCACAAAACAAAACTATCAAATTATTATGAAATACCTTACTTGACTGTTAGTGAATAATAGTCTCAAGCATCCGGTGAAATCATGGCACCTGGTGTGCCTTCATTTTCAAGAAACTTAGTGGAAACTTTGTATCAATTTCCAACGATGGTCTGCCAATCATTGGGGAAAAAAAGACTTTTTTGTTAAATACTGTCCCTTGTTTACCAAATTTAGTTAGTCCACATTTTGTTTGCAATCGGTTACACATCCGTGAAGAGGTGCAAGCCAGCTAGTCTGGTTCCCTGACCTGTCAATTCCCCGACGTCTATAAATTGCCCTGTTTTGTCTGAGGTAGGGTCAGAGAACCAGGCTACAAGTACAGCAATTTGTCACAAAACATTAAACAGGTCCGTGTAACAATATTTGCTAGAAAATACTAACCCCAAATCCATCCATTTCTGAAAATTACAGCAAAAGCAAATGTTGTATAACCTTAAAAAGTTTCTCAGTATTTCTTATCTGTTTTCAAATGCCTTGTATAAAGTTAATTTCAAAAGCCCCTATTCATCTCATATTGAATTCTTTTATGGTTTATCCTTTGTTTCAGGTTTGTGCATCAGGGTAAAATTGGATAGGAGTCTTCCACAGAAACAAAAGGTAATGTTTTATAATAATACTGTAAAAAGGTCTTCAGTTTTTTCAAAGATTTCAGTCCGAAAGATTCTCCTTTTGGGAGTGGGGTGGGGATAGTCTGTTCTTTACCTGATCAACATGATCAAAAAGATGAAAGGTACAGTCCATCATTTGTAATTTGTGCGTTTTGTTTATTTGAGGCAACAAACGTGCTCAAGATATAAAGAAGGGTGCTGAACAACTGACCTGATGAACTTTTCTTTCAGCTCAGCTTCAGCTGTATATTCCGAGAAAAACAGCACTCTAGGATCTCGATCTCAAATCAAAAGTTGCTGAATCATGTGCTGAATTGGGCCTGAATTCAGCCTGAATTCAGCGTCCGAGACATGTTTTCACTGAGCCGATTGCTGCTACGCTATGTCGCGCAGGGGTCGGACGAATTATAGCAACCGCGCGTGCGTGTGCATCATGCCAACGCTTGCGCGCGCTTCGCCGAATAAAAAAACAAACTGCTAATGGCAATTTCCAACGGTGCATCTAAGACGCACCGTTGGAAAGGCCTTCTTTTGTTAATTTCTTCAAAATGACAGCATGCCAGAAAGAATAATTTCACAGGGAGTTTAGTCTCCTTACTATCTTTCAACCAAGTATGTTTTTCTACAATAATTACATCAGTTACTTTTTGGATAGCTGCAAATGATGGACTGTAGCTTTAAGAATGGTCACCTCCATTTCTGTCTTTCTCTTGCATCAGGTTGACATTTTCATCACCAAGGGAACACATGCGACGGAAAATGAGAGTAAGTACAAGTATTTTGTGAAATCAACAGGCCATTATTTTATATCATTTATAGCTCATCAAAGAATACATGTTTAATTGCTCAAAGAATTTGGACCTTTAAACATTCTTAAAGGGAATGTACAACATTTGCTTTTGCTGCAATTTTCAGAAATAAATGGATTTAGAGATTAGTATGTTTTCAAATATTGTTAAACTGACTTGTTTCATGTTTTGGGTTTGTAGATGCTTGAAAATCCAAGAAAACCAATCATGTTCTTGTAGTTTGGTTCCCTGACCCCACTTATGATGAAACAGAGTAATTAATAGACCTCGGGGAAATGTAAGGTCAGAGAATCACAGGTGCTTCACAGGTGTGTGATCAATTGCAAAGAAAATACAGAATAACTAAATTTGAAAAATTAGGAGCATTTTATAAAAAAGCCAGTTTTCTCCGACCCTGGTCTGCCGACCAGCGTTAAAAAAATACAAGTTTTACAAAATACAAAATGTCAGCACACCAGGAGCCACAATTTTACAGGATGCTTTAGACTGTCATTACCTATAAACAATCCAGTAAGGTATTTTGTGATAATGTGATCATTTCGTTTTTGTAAGTTTGCAAATGTTGTATCTTCCCTTTAAAAAAGGAATGTGAATTACAATGTGAAAATATTATTTCACTCCTTATTTCAACTGGACTAAGCCTGCTCCTTTAACGTGTAAGAAAATTTGGTTAAAGGTATAGTCCATCATTTGTAATTTGTGCATTTTGTTCGTTTGAAGCAACAAAAGTGCTCAAGATCTAAAAAAGGGTGCTGAACAACTAACCTGATGAAGTTTCAGCTCAGCTTTAGCTGTATATTTCGAGAAAAACAACATTCTAAGATCTCGATTTCAAATCAAAAGTTGCTGAATCATGTTTTGAATTGGGCCTGAATTCATCGTCCGAGACACGTTCTCACTGAGCCAATTGCAGCTGCACTGATCCGACGAATTATAGCAACTGCGCGTGCATGTGCGTCGTGCTAATGCTTGCGCGCGCTTCGCCGAATAACAAAACAAACTACTAATTTGAATTTCCTACGGTGCTTCTTAAGAAGCACCGTTGGAAAGGCCTGCTTTTGTTGATTTCTTTAAAATGACAGCTTGCCAGAAAGAATAATTTCACAGGGAGTATAGTCCCCTTACTATCGTTCAACCAAGTATGTTTTTCAACAATAATTACGCCAGTTACTTTTTGGATAGCTGCAAATGATGGACTTCGGCTTTAACGCAATTCCACTTTTTTTCTGTAGTTAATAAACAAATCAACGACAAGGAGAGGATAGCCGCTGCCATGGAGAACCCTAACCTGAAGGAACTCGTTGAGAAATGTGTGGCAGATGACGACACTTGAAACAACTTGTACAAACTGTAACCCACATACTAGCCAAAGCCATAAGTTATGGCTTTGTAAAACATGGACAATTTTGTCCGATAGAGGGCCAGTCTGTAGTCCACTGTACGCCTCAACAACTCACTGTTACTTGTTAGCTGGGCAGTGCTATTGTATAGGACTACCCTGTAACACCAATGAATGGCTCCAGCCCATTATTTACACTACAAGTTATCCTGCGAAAGCGAGTAGAACACATAATAAAGTAGTGCGTCTGTGTCCCACATACCACAATGGCCAAGTTTGGGCAAGGACCATTAGTCGACTAGTGGTTGATTTGTGACGTACCTTACGCCTGCGCACTGATAGCAACGTGCGAACGTCTCCAGTTTAACGCTGGTCAAAATGTCATCGCAAAACTTCTGGATCCTGGTTCTCTGCTAGCGTTATGAATGCGCGCGGCTATTGGTTACCAGCGAAGCAACCAACCCCAGTAGGCTGGTTCCAAGTAGTCGACTAGCGTAGTCAACCACCGTCGACTAGACAGAGTTCGGGCAAACGTTAGTTAACCATTGGTCAACTATAGTCCTTGCGCGAACTTGGCCAAGGATGAAGGCCAAGTGGTATGTGGGACACAGACGCACTACATTATCCATGTTTCGCGAGCGCGATAACGAATTTATCTTCAAGCAAACTTGATGCACAGTTCAGATGGAACTAGCACGCTTGACGCGAAGCTTTTTAGCAGTTGGAATGTCGCTAGTAACTTGGAATGGCGCAATACGCAGGGTGCGATATAGACCGTGCCATACAGTATAATATCACTCTGTTGTTGCCATGGATCGACCAATCAGAATCAAGGATTCAAGTTTGCTTGAAGATAAAGATACATGAAACGACCACAAACAAAAGTCAACTAATTTTGCCTTGTTTTGTTATGTACAGGCATTGCAAGTATACAAGCGTAAGTTCAATCAGACTTTTTTTTTCCCATTATCAAAACCAGGTAATATTTGCAAGCGATGTATCATATAAATTCTGCTAAAAGTTGGTGTTGGTTTTTTTCTTTGTGGTGCTAATAATTAACACACAACTCAGTGAGAAGCATATGCCTATATTAAATTACTAGAGTGCTGACTCGATGTACAAAGTGATGCCTGCTGGGCGCATCCATGTTTGTGCACATAACTATGGAAAACTTTAAATTCTTTGTACGGCTTTTGTACGGCTATTTGCGTATCTGCGTTTGTATTCCATGCCGGTGCGTTATCGAAGCTGACACGCTCAAAACCGATACACACAACCAGTAAAAGAGCATTTCATTTCGCCCTGTGCAAACAACGCAAATGCGTGCGCGCATCCGCTGCAGAAGATTTTCGCTGTGACGTTTTTTAACCGTTATGATGCGCTTTAGTTGTTTGTGTATGATGTTCTTGTGCGTTGCATTAAGAGTACAATTCATCTGGTGCCCGGCGAAGGGCATATGAGCGTTTTGACGCGAAAATCACTTTCAAGAATATTGCATTGAAAGGCTCCAATGTTCCCCCACGTGTATTACGAATCTAATGTGTTCCAATGCCTATTATATAAACTCATAAAAAATTTGAACTTGTCACACGTATGAATCATATTTTTTGAAGCAACTTGTGTTTATTTCTGATGGAAATATTTAGATGTCATCAAAATAGAGGCAGTTTTTTGCATATGCCCTTATGCTGGGAACATTTTGGTGATTACGCGTTTGCGCATAAGGGCCGGGCGTACGCGCATATGCCCTTCTGCCGGGCATACGACGAATTTCAATATTCGCCTGTACCAGCATGGGCACGTGTCCATATGATCTCTTGAGTAGGCCAAACAGCGCCACCTACAGTTTCTGAAGGGTCGAAGATGCGTCCTTGTCAGAAGGGTGCAAGGGTTAAAGAGTTTAATCCATCGATCTCTCATGACACGAAGTGTAATATTTTGCTCATGAGGTTTTTGTTCTCACAGTGTGAGTTTTTAAGTTGAGTCTGCCCCTGTCTCATGAGGCATGTAAATAATGCACACGACATCAGTTGAAAACATATTTTATATGAAATGTTTATAAAGAAATAAACAAATGCAGTAATTATTGTATATTCAATTTTGTGTAATTTATATTAGGGTGAAATAAACTCTTGTTTTTCTGGAAAAGTTTATATCTAGTATAATCTTGCACTTGAATTTTTTTCCACATAGCAATTTAGATTTTGTCCTGGTCATAGATTGAAGAGAACTGGGCAGTGCTGTTGTATAGGATTACCCAGTAATGCCAATGAAGGGGTGAAATCCGGCCCATTGTGTAGACCAGATGCATGAAAGACTCCAAGTGAATCGCCGTTCTGAATCAATACGGGTGATTCCCAATACAGTAAGCCACCCAATTGGTTGCCACGGAGACTCCATTTTTCACAGTGCATTGTGGGAGATGGTGGACACATGCCACGCTGCGGCGCAGGACAAAATTGTTAGTTTGTCCGTTCGTAAGCCGATTCGAGTATCTGTCATTTATTTTCATCATGATGGTGTTTTTGTGAGGTGGCAGAATGCTATGCCCTGATCTATCAAAAATTTCCTCAAGAATGTCTCCTCACATTCGTTCAAATCGCGGCAATTCGGCAGTGTTTTTGTCAACCGTAATCTTGCAAAATGAACTCTCCCTGGCAATCTATAGGTGGCGCACTGTGTTGACCTATAGGTGGCGCACTGTATTGACCTAGTGTTTGCAAGTTAGCCACGCCTCTTAGACAACCCTATGTAATTTTGTACGTTAAGTTTTGTTTGTCTCAGATTTTGCGCATTCCGCGTCCATTTGTATACATAGGCGTAGCCAGCGGGAGTTACCCCCCCCCCCCCAATATCTTCTAAAGACTGCTTTTTTGCCATCAAAATGCTTTTTTTTCTTTACCTTACCAAATTTGTAATGTAAAGCTTTTTTTTTTTTTGTTTTTTTTTTTTTTTTTTTTTTAGTGTGTATACATGTAATTGGACAATATTTCACAAGCTGCGTTGACGCGATTCTACCACGATATAGGCTAATTGTGAATCGCCTGTATTGAATAAAGATTTTGTACACTCTGGGCCTGGGCTTGTATTTTAGCTGCAGGACAGCAGCTCAAATCATCACGTCTCTCCGTTAGTAACAAACATTGACATTGTCTTTTGCTCCTACATATTTTGACCGATTTCAACGAAACTTTGTCAAAGGTATCAGCAGCCCAGCCCCAACATGTCACGTGACCAAACTGGGGTCAAAGGTCATCATGTGGTCTCTAGGGTCAAAAATCTGATTTGTTTATTCAAAACACTACTTCCAGAAATTAGATGGCACTATCACGTGACTCATGCATGAAAACGAATTCGTTGGCCCGCAGCTTTCGAGATCCGATCGAGCTTGTTTACAAAACATAGAGATGGGACATTTGTTGTCATTTTTGTGGTTTTACTTACAAATCCTCGAAGACAATTAATGCACACATTTTCAGTCAATGAAAGAAGATTTCAACTCAAACTTAGAAGATTTATTGTTTCTACAGAAAACCATGGTACATGTATATGTAATCACAAACTGTATGGAATAAATTTGTAATATCCAAATTAATCAAACGAAAGGCCATTCCACTTAGTTGTTAGGCATTTTACAGTGAACCAGCCAAAGGAATATCTTTCGTGTAGAAATTCAACTGGTACCCAGTAAAGCACGTTTATGGAACAAATCTCTTTGTTAAACAACTCCGTGAAATCGGCCCTTGCGATTAAAAAATAATATGAACACCAATTTTTTATTAGTGTAAAATCAAACCAACAACGTTTATATAATAATAATTCACACTATAATTCCGATTGTTACAAGTACGTAAAATCCTACACATGCACACAAAGAAAGAATTTTTATATTTATATAGTCCTGAATATCCATATAACACACACAGCACACATCCGTGTTTGCAATATTTGAAAAAAGATTGGTAACCGAACACGTTAGTTTAAACAAGTTGGGATGTCATCAACCCACGTGAAAGAATCCCACATTATGGATTTTCCAATATTTCAAATATTTTAATAACGTTTATTTTGTCAGCTGTCAATCATTTTAGTTGCAAAGAAAAAAAACCCTGACTGATATTGCAAGATACGAAGAAAGAATTAAGTAACGAGTTAATTTGTGGTTGTATCTGAAATCAAAGTTTTTTGTGTTCCCCATTGCATAGATCATGCATTTTAAGTTGAAGCCAATCGAATGGAACGGTCTGGTACCAAGCTGCCACCAGAGCATTGCACATGATGTCACAGTGTGGTGATGTAGGTACAGGAATTCAGGACCATCAATTCATCTTGTAATGGCACCAGTCTAGCTGAAAAACCAATTGACAAAAATGAAAATTGAAAATGAATTTAAATGGGACACAAAGGTGCATATTTAAGGATCGCATAAAAGAATTTTCATTACATGCCCTTTCAGCATTATCAAGCTGTCGCTATCAACAAGATGAATCAAATCCAGCCTTGGGAACTTTGGCAACAGCACCAGAGCAATTCGGAGCATACTTCACGCATACTGTGGGGAGTGTGGCCTAGCGGTTAGGGTTTGTGACTCATAATCAGAGGGTCAGGGGTTCAAATCCAACTACGGACCATACGTTGTGTCCTTGGGCAAGGCACTTCACCCCACTTGCCCCTCTCCACCCAGGAGTATAAATGGGTACCGGCATTAGCTGGGGAGTAACCTGTGATGGACTAGCATCCCATCCAGGGGGAGTAAAAATATTCAATCTCCTGGCCATATGTTGTGTCCTTGGGCAAGCCACTTTATCCCACTTGCCTCTCTCCACCCAGGAGTATAAATGGGTACCGGCATTAGCTGGGGAGTAACCTGCGATGGACTGGCATCCCATCCAGGGGGAGTAGAAATAT
The DNA here is from genome assembly GCA_029964075.1 of Patiria pectinifera. Lineage (NCBI taxonomy): Eukaryota > Metazoa > Echinodermata > Asteroidea > Valvatida > Asterinidae > Patiria > Patiria pectinifera. Next base: position 4,891,124 of record CM057129.1, on the reverse strand, counting down.
TCTCAGTCATTTCATGCTACTGAAACCAGAGATAAACACCGGCCTGATGGGCCTTACTGGCTTTCCTTTTTTTACTCACGCATACAGCTTGAATACGAGAAGTTGTAGGGGTCCTAGTCTAAAAGTTATCGAGACTGGATTCGAGCATTGCCATAGACCTCGTGACCGGCCGAGATACCCACCTACATAATCTTGTCTTCCAGTGGTTTGTCTAGGCCAAGCTCTTCCGGAGTGCTGATGCTTAACTCATCCAGGGTGGGACGGAGCTCTTGAACCATGTAGGGATAGATGTTCTTGTGACTTCCAGCCTTGTCCTAAAAAAAAAAACAGGAACAATAAAAGAATTGCTGAAGTAACCGGTATACTCATCAATGGACCGTCCAAGATTTCGCCATAGGCTCCGCCCACTTTTGTGTAAGTTAAAACTTTTGTAGCAAAATTGTGATGCGATCAAGCTACATGAGTCGTTTGTCGACCCTGGTCAAAAAATGTTTTATTACAGATTTGAAAAGAGCATCATCTCAGCATTACTGCTGTGAAAACCGTATGCTGATACCATCTTTAGTTAAAAAAATATGGAAGTTGGAACACCAAGAGATGTGATAAAGTGATGTGATGAAGTTTCCCTGTTTTGGCCTGTATCTCCAAATAAAAATCTGATCTGATTGGTTCAGTGCGCACTGTTTGATTGACAGGTTCATTCACACAAACCAAAGGTGGGCGGGACTTATGGCCAAATATGGAACAGTCCATTAGGAAGTTGACTGAGTTTTTGTGGTCACATGGCTAGAAGTCATGTTGTAATTGGTCAATGTGCACGGTTTGATTGACAAGCAGGAAAGATTCATTCACACAAACCAAAGGTGGGCGGGGCTTATCGCCAAATATGGAACAGTCCATTAGGAAGTTGACTTTTGTGATCACATGGCCAGAAGTCATGTTGTAATTGGTCAATGCCCACTGTTTGATTGACAAGCATGAAGGGTCCATGCCACCCTTGGCAACAAGCTATCGTACCTTAACTGCTTCCAGGACGCGTACAGCCATGGCGCTGTCGTTCAGACGTCGGCAAGCCTTCAGAGCGGCAGCAACGATCTTAGGTTCCGGGACCAAGTCATGGCCATGAAGCTCATTCAGGCCTCGTCGGAGCTCCCAGTCATCGATTTCTGGACGGTTGAAGTAGGCCTCCCACCGGGCGTCAAACTGCTCGTCCGTCTCCTCCTTCTTGGATGAGTAACTCCTTGATGCAACTGTTCAGAGAAGAAAATTATGGGAAGAAAGTTAAAAAAGTATGGGAAAGATGTTAATTTTTACTTTAACCCTAACCGCCCTGAATCCGCCAAAATCCTCATGGCAAAAGTGCGTTGCTGATTTCGGAGTACCCACTGTGTCAAGGTCTTGGGCCGGACCTTGTGTTGTTTATGCTCAGCCGTGCATAAATTTAGTCCTTGATTATACTTGACATCCTCCGCACTGCTCCAGGATGTCACTGCCTCTGCCTCAGCCTATTGACAGACATAGCCGGAGGATTTTGCAGGATTGAGGCAGTGGTCATCCCTCCATGGACCATATTCAAGAAATAACGGAGGAATTTGCAGGATTGAGGCTATATGCTATTTTTCCATGAGGCCAAAAGGATTGAGGCTACATCCTAGCAAAAAGGCCTAGTAGAGTTAGGGTTTCATACCTGTCACACAGGGCATGGGGAAAACATGTCACACTCACTAGTGTTCTTTTTTTTAACAGGATCTGTTATCTATTTCCACATTTAAAAAAACAAGTGTTGTGCCAGGTGTGTAAATGTAACTAGGCGTACGTTTGTTTCTGATAAATATCTCAAAAGTGTATCCCACTGCTGTATTGATACATTTCTTTTCAATTCCTTTTTTTTTTTAAATATTTTTTGGGCATACGTGTACATTAAAAATCACTGTGTCATTTGGTAATCTCATTTTCTGACAACTGACGTGACTGAATGATTTCGGTGATTTTAACTAAGTAGGCCCATGTATTTTGAAGCTACATGGGACAAAATATCTAACAAATTGGACAAAAATACATTCCTCATTGGTATTGCATTGGCAGAAACCAGAATAAAATAATGAAAAAAATATTCAAAACTATTCATAATAAATAGATATTTGACAATGGCATGAATAAGAAAAAACTTCAGTGAAAAAAAAGCATGAACATTTTATCTGACATCACTGAGCCCGAACAAATATTTGTTAACCACACACACATTGATTGTCAAAATTTTGGCGATCGTGTATCTACAGGCCCGGTTCTATAGGGAACAAAATCCACTTTGAAATCATTCGACCTAGGCTAGGCCTTCCAAACTAGTTGGTGACATTAAGAGTTTCATTAAGAACACTTTGGGGTAAAATGATGATGACAACAACAAAACGCAACATGAAAACAAAGATGGCAATCACCACGCGATACACATGTTGTACCGTGAATGTGCAAAGCGCGCTGAATCGCACGGCACAAACCATAACCTGCGTAGGAAAATCGTAATTTCGGTAATTTCTACGCCAATAAATGTTCAAAATTTTGAGGAAAGTCTGCTTTAATTTTATAGGTTGAAAAGCTCATTTTTTACTTTGACCATGTTGACTGAGTAATAGAAAACACCCTCAACTCTAATTGATCGAAACTAACTCAACCATGGAGGGCTACCTCCATGCTTAAACAGGGGCCCGAAACAGGCCTACACGATCGCCAAAATTTTGTAGTGCATCAAAGTCAAACATCCCAATTCCCATTCAAATGCATGTAGTTCAAATCCACTCCATTGTCTTTTTCTAAATTTATTATAACATACAAAATACTAACCAACAGGTCGACTACAAGCCTGAAGACTAATCGCCGTTCTTGTCTTGCTCACAACACTCGATATTACTCGTCGGTACATTGTGGTTTTTGGTGTGTAGAAATTACGTGCAAAATGATGGAAAATCCACACAACCGGCGAATTCACTTGCGGTGACCTTTGAACCTGGCCGGCCGGCCGGCTCGGGGTAGCCGCGGATTTGGCCGGATTACTGCTGCGTATTCAGCCGCGGATTCAGCCGCGCATTCACCAAAATTTAGAAGTAAGTGTATAATACATGCGGCAAAAGGTGATCTATTTTCAAGAAAGATAACTCCATTTTGTTCAACGAATTTTCCATAACAAACGATACTTTTTTTCACGCCATATGTAAAAACCGACATAAGCAACCGTTTTATCTACTATTTTTAAAATTTTTGATCAAATAATTACTATTAAACTAGCTGCATAATGGGAATCATATGACATTTCGCGTTATTTTTCAACGCGCTTTTGGAGACATTTGAAAGTAAATGCATCATTTGAAACAAAGTGTAATCACACGTAATAACAAAATTCACAATGTTGTCAAAAACTCACAAATTTATTTCGTAATCTACGAGACCATGTTACTGGGCACACTTAATTTTGGTATTGGCTTCAGCCGAACACTAATTAATGCCTAATTAGCCCATTAAAGTAACCCTATTTTTACCGCGCAATTACAATTAGAATGCGTTCTGTTCAACTGCGTATTTCACTGTATTTTCTTTAAATCATATTAAATTTATTCTTCAAGTGTTCCCGTCGATTTTCAGAACTGTTGAGTCATATATTTAGCACAATTATTGTACGAAATTTCAATTCAGTGCAATATGCTTTTCTTGAGTTATCGTCTCCACAGCCAGTGCCTTATGTTTGTTCACTGCAATTCGGATTGAATTTTAGTAAACTGTATGTTCTTTAAATCATATTAACTTTTTTCTTCAAGGGTTCCCGTTGATTTTCCAAATATTTGCGTCCTACGTCCCGAACAATAATTCAACGATATTTCAATTCACAATTTGAATTGAAATTGTGTTGTTCTTGAAGTTGAGTTATCGTCTCCACAAAAGTATGTTTATTTTCACTTAACGCCGAACTTCGTTTGGGCAGCGCAGATCGTGATCTACTTTGACAGAAGTCTTTACAATGGTGACCAGTATTATGTAGATTTCATGTGGGGGGGGGGGCTATCGCCCCCCACGCTCCCCCGTGGCTACGCCACTGCGTGTATTTCTTGAGTTGTTGGCCCGAAATCGGGTTTTGTGGTGGAGATCGAGACCACTATAATAGAGGGCGCGCCACATCAATAGTGGTCTCAACAACGCATCAATGCGGATGCTGCACAAGTGAAGAAAAAGAACAACCTCGTTTCCGATGAACTACTCAAGAAGTACAAAATGGATTAAATTGAAATTTCGTGCAATTCGTTTTCACGATGTGTAGCATGAGTGGTTTGAATGGCGTGAGAAACCGTGGAGCTATAAATATAATATGATCGTAAAAATCTAGTGTTTAAAACGTTAAAAATCCATGTTGACTTCCATTAGGATTGTATTTGTTGCAAATAAAATCCTGTATTGTTACGGTCATAATAGCTTCATTAATTGACGTTCTTTTATGAAATGAAATCTTTTGATGCCAAACATCATGACAAATGAGTGTCCGAAAATTCATTTTAATGTAACGTGTATTTCTTAAGTTGTTGGCCCGAAATCGGGTTTTGTGGTGGAGATCGAGACCACTATAATAGAGGGCGCGCCACATCAATAGTGGTCTCAACAACGCATCAATACGGATGCTGCACAATTGAACAAAAACAACAAACTCGTTTCCGATCAACTACTCAAAAACTACGAAATGTATTAATTTGAAATTTTGTGCAGTGATTTTCTACGATGTGTAACATAAGTAGTTTGAATATCATGAGAAACCGATGAACAATACAAAGATTATGATCGTAACAACGTAGTGCTTTTCAAGCGAAAAATCCATGTTGACTCACATTCGGATTGTACTTGTCGCGCTTAAAACACTGTATTGTTACGATCATAATAGCGTCATTGTTGGACGGTTTCTTATGGAATTAAATCTCGTAGTGTTAAACACAATGACAAATCAGTAGACGAAAATTCAGTTTAATACATCTTGTGTTTCTGGAGTTGTTGCCCCCTAAACGAGTTTGGTGGTCGATAATAATCGAGACCACTATTTATGTGGCGCGCCCTCTATTGAAAGAATATTAAAGTAGGTGTTGGTGCGAGGCCACTATGGGAGTGCCCTTAAACACTGTAGTTTTTGTTTTGGTTGTATTAATTTTTTTCTTCAACGGTTTCTGTCGAATTTCAAATTGATTGTGTCGTATAACACAGTCAATTATGGGACGCAATTTCAGATTAGTGCAAATTTTTTTTCTTGAGTTATCGTCTCCACAAGGAGTGCTATATTTTTGTTCCACTAAAAGTGACTCGAATTCGAATTGAATTTTTCGCGATTAGTACACTGTATTTCCTTAAATCATATTAAATTTATTCTTCAATGGTTCCCGTCGATTTTCAAACCATTTGTGTCCTATATCCCAAACAATAATTGAATGAAATTTCAATTCCGTGCACTGTGTTGTTCTTGAGTTATCGTCTCCACAAAGAGTGCTTTATTTTTGTTCCACTAAAAGTGACACGAATTCGAATTGATTTTTTTCGCGATTAGTACACTGTATTTCCTTAAATCATATTAAATTTATTCTTCAATGGTTCCCGTCGAATTTCAAACCATTTGTGTCCTATATCCCAAACAATAATTGAATGAAATTTCAATTCCGTGCACAGTGTTGTTCTTGAGTTATCGTCTCCACAAAGTGTGCTTTATTTTTGTTCACTAAATGCCGACTTCGTTTGGGCAGATCGTGATCCACGTTGACGGATTACGGAGGTGACCAGTATTTGTGTAGCGCGCCCTCTTTTGGAAGACATTGATGTTGGTGAAATGTACGGAAGTGCCTGTCGCCAAGGTTTTCTCCGTGTTTACACAAGACACTGTTCAGGGACAGAAAACCAATATTTTGTCTCAGCCTTCTGTCTTGTTTGTTTATTTTTCATGACCAATCATCTGGCCAGAATTCAAATCAATGCGTCACTTGTTTTTTGAGATAGCTTGTCCAGCTGGACTATCGTTTCTGTGCAAAAGTGAGAAATGTTCTGTTTGGACTGCGGCTGCAGCCTATCGCCAAGTTTTTCTCCGTGTTGACACAAGACACTGTTGAGGGACAGAAAACCAATATTTTGTCTCAGTCTTCTGTCTTGTTTGTTTATTTTTCATGACCAATCATCTGGCCAGAATTCAAATCAATGCGTCACTTAATGTTTGAGAAAGCGTGTCCAGCTGGATTATTGTTTCTTTGCAAAAGTGAGGCAAATGTTCTGTTTGGACTGCGACTGCAGCCTTTCTCCAAGTTTTTCTCCGCGTTGACACAAGACACTGTTGAGGGAGAAAAAAACAATACTTTGTCTCAATCTTCTGTCTTGTTTTGTCTATTTTTTCATGACCGCAATCATCTGGCTAGAATTCAATTCAATGTGTCACTTAATTTTTGAGATAGCTTATCTAGCTGGACTATCGTTTCTGTGCAAACGTGAGGCAAATGGACTGCGGCTGCAGCCTATTGCCAACTTTTTCTCCGTTTTGACACAAGACACTGTTGAGGGAGAGAAAAACGTTATTTTGTCTCAATCTTCTTTTTCTTTTTTCTATTTTTGATAACCAATCATCTGGCCAGAATTCAATTCAATGCGTCACCTAATTTTTGAGATAGCTTTTCTTGTTTGTTTGTCATGACCAATCCTCTGGCAAAAAAAAAACCAAATCAATGCGTCACTTAATTTTTGAGAGCGTGTCCAGCTTGACTATCGTTTCTGTGCAAAAGTGATCTTGTTTGTCATGCAGAACTCCACTAAAATAATAGTCCGACATTTGGGTTTCGCTTTTTGTTTTACTCACACTGTATTACTGCTTGTTTAAAACAAACAAAGTGTACCGCACATGTCAAAAACACGCAGCTTTATTTCATAATCTGCGAAATAATGTCACTGGGCGCACTTAATTTTGGTTTAAGCGTCAGCCGAACACTAAGTAGTGCCTAATTAGCCCGTTAAAATGACCCCATTTTCCCTGCACTATTAGAATTGGTTTTAACAGTAACATGATATCGGAGATTGTGGAATAAAATTGTGAGTTTTGACAACATGTGAGCCTTTGTTTTAAAGGGGCAGTGATAAATATGCGCAGTTGAAAAGAACACATTCTAATCGGGCAGTAAAATTGGGTTACTTTAACGGGCTAATTAGGCACTAATTAGTATTCGGCTGAAGCCAATACCAAAATTATGTGTGCCCAGTAACATTATCTCGTAAATTAAAACATAAAACTGTGAGCTTTGATATTATGTGTGGTACACTTGGTTTCAAATGATGCACTTACTTTCAAACGTCTCCAAAAGTGTTGAAAAATAACACGAAATGTCATGATTCCCATATATGCAGCTAATTTAATAGTACTTTTTACATCGAAAATTCAAAAATTGTGGATGAAACGGCTGCTTATGTCGGCTTTTTTTTTTATATGTGAGAGAAGTATTGTTATTTGTCGTTTATTATGCAAAAATTCGTTGAATAAAGTATTTTTCTTGAAACTAAATCACCTTTTGCCGCATGAACTATAGATTGTTTGTCTTTTGGTGAATGCGCGGCTGAATCCGCGAATGAATACGCGGCCAGATATTTGGCCAAATCCGCGGCTACCTTGAGCTTCATAACCTTTGACATTCTATATGCAAATAATAAAAACTGGTTCCCTGGTAGTATATTATAGATGTCTTATTTCGAATAAAGCTAGCTGGGACCAGTGAAATCAGAAGGACTGAAGCAAAAATAATTTGTATCTAAGATTTATAGGTTTCTAATTGCTCAAAAGTTACTTTAAAAATTACATTAAAATTACAATGAAATTGTATTTTGGACGAGTGTTGAAAATGGATTAAAAGAGCATGGAATTGTGCGAATTAATTGATATTAATTGCATTGTGACTGATTCAGACATGAATCAGTCGTCTGCTGTCGAGAAACTCTTTACAAACACAATTTTGAAACTTTATTAATAACATATTTTCTTTATTAAAACATTCTTTATTAAATACAAACAGTATATTTAATTGAAGTTAAATTTTTTATTGTTGAATAAGTTTCACTCATTTTACAGAAAAAAAGTTTATATTCACCATATTTTGTTAGTTTTGTTCGAGGGCAGTGACGTAATGATCATAACATTGCACTATTTTTACATGCACAGACAAGACGAGGATTCCGATTTGGGGAAAACTTTTGTACGTTGGAATTTTGTGATTTCTTCTAAGGTTTGTTTACCGGAAAGTCGCCATGGATGAGGAGGATGAATATATATTGGGTGAGGAAGACGTCGAGGAGGATGAAATGGAGTCCAGTGACTTTGAAGGGCACTTTGAAATGGACGATGATGAAGGTTCTTCGCAACGGGATCAAATTGAAGAAGACGACTTTCATTACGAAGTGCTAACGCCAGATGACAATGTACAACTCATGGTCGATACAATTCGTGAAGTTAATGTTGTTGTTCAAGTAAGTATAGATTGTTGAGCTTAAATTCGAAACAGGGAGTAAGCGTGTGTTGTCAGAAAGGCTAAAAAAAAATGTTTGGAAAAGTTGTTAAATAAGGTGTACAAATAATATGCATCACTGAGCTGGTCACATCAGGGAGGCTTAATTTTTTGGAATATATTTTCTTCAGATTGCAACCTGACGCTGCTTCTTTCTTCATATATCATCTCAATGAAAGTCATTCATTGCATAAATGATGATAAGACATGAATCTGGGATTGAGAAACATTTCCAATTTGCCAGTAAATATGACCTACTTAGAAAGTTTTCTTTGCTCTACAGTCATAGACTTTGTACACAACCACTGAAGTGGTTTCAGGTTGCAACATTCTTTCCTTGATACATGGTTTGTAGAAAAAGTAAAAGAAACATTTTAATACACGTTTGGATCCTGTTGGAATTGGCAAACCAAAGAAAAGTGGATTTAACGTTCAACCGGGGATTTTCTTATACTCTGAGTCTGAAAATGTGTACGCTGCCTTAATGCAGAGTAAAGTGTGATTATTTTGCTTACAAAAAATAGTGCAGAAACATGATTGAAATGTTCAAAACTCACATTTTCTCAAAATATTTTTCTTTACTCATATGCTTATTTCAATAAATATATATGGCAGACGGCAATCATGATTTCAAAAATTTTGATATTTGAATTTTAATAGAACAATATGAATGTGCAACAAAAATTCCAAGTTTTAATCACAACTTCCTATTCAGAAAAAGGGTTATTGGACAGTGCCCTCACACATTTTCTATTGCGGTTACCAATGGACTAAAGCAAAGGTTGTGTCGAAATACGTGTACATGGTAAACAAGTCCTTGCTTTACAAAGCCAGAAATATTTCTTGCATACAGCTTGCATCATATTTTCACTCATTCAAGATTAAGTTACCTATGGAATAAAGCACAATTTATATCAAAATGCATGGTAAACAAGTCCTGTCAATTACAAAGCCTAGAAATATTTCTTGCATTCAGCTTGCATCATATTTTTACTCATTCAAGATTAAGTATTAAAAATTAATTTTTTTTTATCCCTAACCGCCCTGAATCCTCCAAAGTCATTTTTGCAAATTGGAGGAATTTGCAGGATTGAGGTTACATGGCAAAAGTGGGTTGCTGATTTCGGAGTACGCACTGTGTCAAGGTCTTGGGCCCGACCTTGTGTTGTTTATGCTCAGCCGTGCATAAATTTAGTCCTTGATTATACTTGACATCCTCCGCACTGCTCCAGGATGGCACTGCCTCTGCCTCAGCCTATTGACAGTCATAGCCGGAGGATTTTGCAGGATTCCGGCAGTGGTCACCCCTCCATGGACCATATTCAAGAAATAGCGGAGGAATTTGCTGGATTGAGGCTATATACTATATTTCCATGAGGCCAATTGGAGGATTTTTCAGGATTGAGGCTTCATCCTAGCAAAAAAGGCCTAGGGAGTTAGGGTTAATTACAATTCACAAATTCCTAAGACATTTTACCTATATTGGTTGAGAGCCCATCACGTGGTCGGTCTTAAACAGCTGATAAAGACCAGCTGACTGGTCTTAAACACTTTTCCAGTGTCACATGAAACTCCTATGAAATCCAGTGCCTTTTTAATGTTTTATTGGTAGAATGTTCACAATCATTACGTAGGCATGCGCAATACTACCAGTGAGTCAGAATTTCATAGTCCTAAAGTCACAATACACCGGCACTGCTGCGTTGTGCACCACATAGCGCAGTACCTCAACGTGCGCGCCAATCTCCACATAAGGAGTTGTTTACGACACTTGCGAGACTAGACATGCCATAATATAGCTTTGGTGCCCCGAAAAACATGAGGTGAAATTGTTTTAAAAAATTGTTGGAAATAATTTATAATTTTTGACTCATTTTGACTTTTGGACCGAATTGTTAAGATTATTTGACCAAAAGGTATTATGAATGGGAGTATGTGAACTTACATGTAGGTAAGATTTGAGGCTTTGCATGGTGGAGATACTAAATAATGAAAGGTTTGCGGAAACACCATGTTCGAATAATTTCTCAACTAAGAGAATGGTTCTGAAAAGAACCAGAGGTATAAACTCAACGTTCCGGTCAGTATGCTCTGACCATCTTCAGGAGAGAATGTGTGATTTGAACTTAGCCAGAATATGTGAACTTGGCCGGTATTAAACACTTTTTTTAAGACCAGTTAGAGTCTGGATGCTGATAATTATCCGAGTCGAATATCAACATCCAGACTCCAACCGGTCTTAAACACAGTGTTTAAAACCTGCCACATCCAGACTCCAACCGGTCTTAAACACAGTGTTTATACCTCCCAACCACACATTTATTCCCACAGTTATGTGTATAGACACTTCGCCAAAAGTTAGGCCTACTTCTCAAAAAGGTTGTCAGAAATTATTGTGACACAATTGTGACACAATACCATTAGTGTACAAATGAACAAGCTCAAAACGAGCTCAGAAGCTCAGAAGTGATTGTGCCATGTGATTTCTGGAAGGAGTAACATGTATGTAGTGTTTTCAGTACAAACATCAGGATTTTGGCCCTAATGACCCCATTTTTCAGGACTGCATTAAATTTTTAACCCTCTTACTGGTAAATTATGCAAAAATACATTCTGTGCCAAGCTGTCCTTTCAGTCAAAATCAATCAAGTGACTGTTTTTAACAACTACGAGCTCCCAGCCTACATACAGCAGGACTGGCTGCAGATGATTAATAACACAGCTGTGCTAAACCAGTTTGCTGCTTTTGTCTGTTGACTGAATTTAAAGGGAAAATACAACATTTGCAAACATCAAAAAATAAAACTACCAAATCATTTTGAAATACCTTGCTGGACTGTTAGTGAATGACAGTGTAAAGCATCCTGTAAAATCATGGCACCTGGTATACTGTCATTTTCAAGAAAAGTGGTATTTTTGTATCAATTTCCAACGCTGGTCGGCCGACCAGCGTTGGAAAACACTGGCTTTTTTTCAAATACTGGCCCCAATTGACCATCGCACCTGTTTGCAATCGATTACACACCTATGAACGGGTACACGCCAGCTAGACTGGTCCCCTGACCTTACAGTTCCCCAATGTATGTAAACTGCTCTGTTTCTTCTTATATGGAGTCAGGGAACCAGACTACAGGAAAATGATTGTTTTTCTTGGTTTTTATAGTATTTTCGAACCCAAAAACTCAAAAAAGTCAGTGTAACTATATTTGCTATATATTTCCAACCCCCCAATTCCATCTATTTCTGAAAATTACAGCAAAAGCAAATGATGTATATTCCCTTTAACTAGTCAGAGTGCTTGCGAAAAATACAGGTATGATCTGATTGTTGGTGACTAGCCTGTGTAAAAAGCATGGCAGGGGAAGTGGATGGAATGTTTGAGTGTCTGTGACTGTTTAAACAGTAGGAGGTTAAAGTTACACAAAAGAGGGCCAGGACCACAGGCACGAGTTGATGTATGTACTTGTAAGTATACCCATTGTCAGGGCCTGAGCGACAAGGTGATTTATATCCATGCAAGGCTGTCACTGGAACGTTTGTTACTAACTAACAACCGTTGATCGATAATCACGCTGCACAGCTACATGTACAATATATGCTGTGTGTTGTGTACGTAATGTTCGTACACAGTCAAAAAACATCCGCATAAATATGTGTACATGTACGGTATTCTAAACTCAAATTCATTTACATGTATTAATTATCAAGTACCAGTTCATGTAGAACACTTTTGGTTTCTGCATACCAGCTAATTCTTTGTTTCTATACTCATAAATGAGGCTTGGTGCTTTTGTGCAATTAGAAGCATGACACAGTACATGTACATGTGCAATGTACATGTACATGTATACATGTATGTTGTATCGGTATACTGAGAGCAATGAACATACCGGTGTCATATGAAAATCGGACTCGTATGAAAATCAGACTCTTTTTCCCTTTTATTGGTTAAACCCTCTCACGTGACCGGTCCCTTTCCTAATTATCTATGCATGAGCATGCGCAATACCATCAATGAGTCCGTATTTCATAAAACCTCAATTCATGTTACACCGGTACTAAACCATTTGGCTAGGAACCATCCTTAATATTGCACAATCCTCCAATTGCCACCATTTTAAAAATAGCAGTCAGCCTCAATCCTCCAAAATCATCCAACAATCACTGTTAAAGATGTAGTCCATCATTTGTAATTTGTGCATTTTGTTCGTTTGAAGCAACAAAAGTGCTCAAAATCTAAAGAAGGGTACTGAACAACTAACCTGATGAAGTTTCAGCTCAGCTTCAGCTGTACCGGTATATTCCGAGAAAAACAGCATTCTAGGATCTCAATTTCAAATCAAAAGTTGCTGAATCATGTTTTGAATGGTTTTGAATTGCAGCTATACGCGATGTCGCGCACCGATCCGACGAATTATAGCTACCGCACGCGCCTGTGCGTCGTTCCAATGCTTGCGCGCGCTGCGCCGAATAACAAAACGAACTACTAATTTAAATTTTCCTACGGTGCGTCTTAAGACGCACCGTTGGAAAGGCCTTCTTTCGTTGATTACTTCAAAATGATAGCTTGCCAGAAAGATTAATTTCACAGGGAGTTTAGTCCACTTTACTATCTTTCAACCAAGTATGTTTTTCAACAATAATACGCCAGTTACTTTTTCGGATGGCTGCAAATGATGGACTATAGCTTTAATGGGTTGAGTCAGTGCGGTTGATATTGAGCAAAATGCAGGGCTCAATTATGCATGACAGCACATAAACAATGCCAGATACAGCCTATGAATACACTGACATTTTTTTTTGCCATTCAGCCTCAATCCTTCAAAATCCTCCAAAATCTTCCAAAATCTTGGTGGATTGAGGAAGGTTCTATAGGGTGAAGTCTGAAAATGATTGTGATTGGCCTTAATTGAGCAAATCCAAGATCCACCTTCATTTTCATTTTCTGTTTTTTTTTTTTTGCACTTAGTTATATATTCAATGTATGGTAAATACAATGTATGTGCACATGCACGTGTGTGGTGTACCGGTATACATGTACCAGGTATGTCATGCATTGCACATTCACAAGTACATGAACATGTATAGGCACTTAAAGGGAATGTACAACATTTGCTTTTGCTGCAATTTTCAGAAATAAATGGATTTGGAGGATTAGTTTGTGATAGCAAATATTGTTAAAATGACTTGTTTCACGTTTTGGGCTTGTACATGTAGGTACTGGCAATACCAAGAAAACCAATCATGTTCTTGTAGTCTGGTTCCCCGACCCCACTTAAGATGAAACAGAGCAATTTATAGACTTGTCAGAATTGTAAGGTCAGAGAATCAGTCTAGCAGACTTGTACTCCTTCACAGGTGTGTGATCAGTTGCAAAGAAAACAATGAATTACTAATTATGAAATATTAGAAGCAGGTGTTGAAAAAAGCCAGTTTTCTCCAACGCTGGTCGGCCGATGAGCGTTGGAAAAATACCATTTTTCTTGAGAATGACAGCACGCCAGGAGCCACGATTTTACAGGATGCTTTAGACTGTCATTCCCTAACAATCCAGTAAGGTACTTCATGATAATTTGATCATTTCGTTTTGTGATGTTTGCAAATGTCGTATCTTCCCTTTAAATAATGTTTGTGGGTAACACCATGTGGAAAGAAATCTCTTCTTGGAAGAAGTGTGGTTCTGAAAAGAACCAGTTGGTTGAGTGTAGAACTCGATGTTTGGGACAGTGTGCCCTGTTCGTCCTCCGTAGGGTGAGATTATGCTGTCAAGCTTCAAGTCATATTTAAGTAAGCACTTTTTTGTGCTACATGTATTTGTTGTATAAAAAAAAAAGATGTACAGGACTGCTGAAGATGCTTTTTGTCCACATGGACATGTGAACTATTAACCCTAACTGCCCTGAATCCTCCAAAATCCTTTTTGCAAATTGGAGGAATTTGCAGGATTGAGGTTACATGGCAAAAGTGCGTTGCTGATTTCGGAGTACCCACTGTGTCAAGGTCTTGGGCCGGACCTTGTGTTGTTAATGCTCAGCCGTGCATAAATTTAGTCCTTGATTATACTTGACATCCTCCGCACTGCTCCAGGATGTCACTGCCTCTGCCTCAGCTATTGACAGACATAGCCGGAGAATTTTGCAGGATTCAGGCATTGGTCATCCCTCCATGGACCATATTCAAGAAATAACGGAGGAATTTGCAGGATTGAGGCTACATCCTAGCAAAAAGGAGGGTTAACATATAGTGTCCACGTATCAAGTTAAAACCATTGTTTGGACAGACACCATTTTGTAATTTCTGTAAAATAGCATGCTATTTTTTAAAAATAGCGAAGTATTTTTTATGAAGATATTTTTTCACTATTTTTATTTTTTCCCTATTTTTGGGGGTGGCAAAATACAGTGGAAAAAAATAGATTTTTGAAAAATGTATTTTCATTAGGAAATAAATGGTATTTTTTCTCTATATTATTTCGACCTGGGGTAGTGCAGAAGTGAACCGTTTGCTGAAGTTGGCATCGTATCAACGACAACATCCATTTTATTCTTAGAGCCTACGTCACATGATTTATTAATTAACCCTAACCGCCCTGAATCCTCCAAAATCCTTTTTACAAATTGGAGGAATTTGCAGGATTGAGGTTACATGGCAAAAGTGCGTTGCTGATTTCGGAGTACCCACTGTGTCAAGGTCTTGGGCCGGACCTTGTGTTGTTAATGCTCAGCCGTGCATAAATTTAGTCCTTGATTATACTTGACATCCTCCGCACTGCTCCAGGATGTCACTGCCTCTGCCTCAGCCTATTGACAGACATAGCCGGAGAATTTTGCAGGATTCAGGCATTGGTCATCCCTCCATGGACCATATTCAAGAAATAACGGAGGAATTTGCAGGATTGAGGCTACATCCTAGCAAAAAGGAGGGTTAACATATAGTGTCCACGTATCAAGTTAAAACCATTGTTTAGACAGACACCATTTTGTAATTTCTTTAAAATAGCATGCTATTTTTTAGAAATAGCAAACAATTTTTTATGAAGATATTTTTTCACTATTTTTATTTTTTCCTATTTCTGGGGGGTGGCGAAATACAATGAAAAAAATAGATTCAAAAAATGTGTTTTCAATAGGAAATAAATATATTTTATTTTTCTCTAATTTATTTCGACCTGGGGTAGTGCAGAAGTGAACTGTTTGCTGAAGTTGGGATCGTATCAACCACAACATCTATTTTTTTTAGGGCCTATGTCTCATAATCTATACTTATACATGTATTATAGTAATTACCACCAGCATATCCTGGCTTTAAGTTCAACAATAACCAGCTCAGTGTTATTTAACCGCTGCATTTAAAGGGTACATCATTGGCTTTCGCTGTAATTTTCAGAAATGAACTAGTTGAGGGGTAAGTATAATAGAACAAAATGTTGTTACACTGACATGTTTGAAGTTTTGTGTCCGAAAATGCTGGAAAAACCAAGAAAAACAAAAATGTGCAAGTAGTCTGGTTCCCTGACTCCACTAAAAATGAAATGGATCAATTTATAGATGCCGGAAAATTGTAAGGTAAGGGAACCAGTCTAGCTGGCCTGCACCCGTTCATGAACATGTTACCAATAGCAAACACAATTTGGACTGAAACAAATGGTAAAAATGGAGCAGTTGTTGAAAAATAGTTAGGTTTTTCCAACGGTGGTCGGCCGTATTTTCCCTTTAATTGGGTAGCACTTTAATATTATGAAGTGAGCAACACATCTATTTCCAGCAATTCTCGCCTTTCCAAACACTGTGGTTTTCCTTTGCAAAACAAGTTTTGGAGCAGGCCCATTTTGTTTGCGAAGGTTCATTGCCACACATGGTACAGGGATGTACCGGTAGAAAGTTTGTACTTCCACGTACAAAGATTATGCGTGTACAATGCATACATGTACCGGTTCGTGTGTACACGTGTTATAGTTATTTTCTCCATGATTAGGCCCAAAAAAAAAATAAGTCGGTCTCTGGTCAGCGCGCGCGTCGATTTTAATCATGCGCGTCGATCTTTTTTTCTTTTCATAAAATGGTCCGCGGCAGCTCCAACAGCGCCCTCTATTTCCGCACCTCCTCATTTTTTTTTACCAAAGAGCACCAAGGAATGGGAAATTGCACCAAGGCAAATGATTGAGGGCACCAAGGCAAATTATGGAGGACACAAATGTACATTGTACATGAGGACACCAAAAAAGCAAAATAGTACATGTACCCCACCTTGTCTGTACAATCCAAGCTTGAAGGAAAAAAAAAAAGCAAAAAAAAAAAAAAAAAGCCGCGTTGCTGCATCAATTCCGGAACTTTGGTCTGACCAGAGACCGAATATTTGTTTTTTGGGGCCTTATAGTGTCTTCATAATCACACACACACATGACCTTTCCTATGGGTAGATGTGTCCAAAGTCTTTGTGATAATGTCATACACTGTATAAGATTAGGTCATGAATGAGCAATGCAAAGTCAACTTTGCCATCCAGAGGTTGTTGGAGAATTAAAGGGAATATACATCATTTGCTTTTGCTGTAATTTTCAGAAATGGATGGAATTGGGGGGTTGGAAATAGCAAATATTGTTACACTGACTTTTTTGAGGTTTTGGGTTCGAAAATGCTATAAAAACCAAGAAAAACAATCATTTTCCTGTAGTCTGGTTCCCTGACTCCATATAAGAAGAAACAGAGCAGTTTACAACATGTATGTATACATTGGGGAATTGTAAGGTCAGGGAACCAGTCTAGCTGGCTTGTACCCGTTCATAAGTGTGTAATCGATTGCAAACAAGTGCGATGGTCAATTGGGGCCAGTATTTGAAAAAAAGCCAGTTTTTTCCAACGCTGGTCGGCCAACCAGCATTGGAAATTGATACAAAAATACCACTTTTCTTGAAAATGACAGTATACCAGGTGCCATGATTTTACAGGATGCTTTACACTTTCATTCACCAACAGTCCAGTAAGGTATTTCAAAATGATTTGGTAGTTTTATTTTTTGATGTTTGCAAATGTTGTATTTTCCCTTTAAAGGTACATACATTGTTCATGTGTATGCATGTATGTACGGTATGAACTTTGCATAATGTAAAGGGCCTTCCTCCACGCTGGGTTGCACCATGCTTTGAAACAGTTTCATTTAAGTTGGTAAAAATTGACAACACTGTTTATTTTACAATCTGTAATTATGTTCAAGTAAACTTGAGTCCTCGATCCTGATTGGTCGGTCCATGGCAACGAACCGTGCTACATTAAAACATGTAGCACGGTCCATACCGCGCTCCGCGTATTACGCTTTTCTAAGATGCACGCGTCAATCCCGCTACATAATAGGATAAGCGCTGAAAAGTTTGTGTGGGCCCTGCAGCGTGCGTGTTGCATCTTCGCTGTGCGTCAAGTTTGCTTGAAGATAAATTATCCCACTTGCACTCGTGCAGCATGAAAAATGTAGTGCATCTGCATCCAACATATCGTACCACTCGGCCTTAGGCATGTGGGACACAGTCGCACTACATGTTCTATTCGCACTCATTGGAAAACTACAATGTACACATATGTATATACTGTGTGCAGGTCTCAACATGGGAGCACATGCAATCATGCATGATACTGGTTTCGAGACATTAATAACACTTGCTATTTTTGTCTTGGCCAAAAACACTGTATGTATTTTCAACAAGTAGGCCTAAAACACCAACTTAATTTTTGTAAAACTTGCATGGTATACTGGTACATTTAAGATTTCAAGAACTAAATTAACTGAATTCTGAACTAAACTTTGAAGAGAAACAGGGGCTTTTAGGGTTAACCCCGGTTAACCCATGGAGGAATAACCCTATAAGGGCCAGGCTATTTTGATCATCTCTCAGCCTGGGGGGGGGGGGGGGGGAATTGGATTGGATTTCGCCCCTTCCCCCCTAAGATCTCGGCCATCGAGTGATGAAAAAATATGAAAACTCGGTACATGCATAGAACAACTATTCAATAAAATACCCAAGAAATTTGATGACTATACCGGTAGGTCAAAGGGTTTTGGAATTATGGCTAATTAATTATTCATATGCGCGAATGGTAATTCGCTCTGTGGACACTACGTATATGGGGAAATTCAGTTTTTCGCTGCGCGGAAACCCGTGGTTCGAATTTCATGTTTTTGGTATCAAAAGATGCGCAAGGCTTGAGGCTAAACATCAGAACAGCTCGGGTCGCGAAAAAAAGCTGGGGGGGGGTAAAAATCACTCAGGGATTAATGTTAAATATAACGAGAAAAATAATCAAAATGGTCATTTTGTGTGCATTACAGTAGTATGCAGTGCACGCATACCTGTACACATGTACCTTAGAACAAATTTCTTGAAAATTATCTTCCCTAAATGTTGTGAATTGAGTTCAGTAACATTGTATCACAGTCCTACATGTATAATATTAATAGCATGTTATTGTGTAGAGCCCCTTTAATGAACAGCTTGTGTGTGCATGTGCAATGCATTCAGTGTCAGATTATGAACCATACAAGAAGAATCTCAGTTATTTGCGCCTGGCAAGAAAAAACGGAGCCAGGGATGGTCTCGGAAAATGAAAATAAGCCACAGGCAGGGATCGTCTCAGAAAAAATAACCCACAGTGATCACACACAGAGCTATGATGAATTACACCATGGAGCTATAAAAAGGCTTGACACATGTACAATGTGTGTACTGCACTTATTTTCATGAATGGAGGTGTGTACCAGTGCATGCACATGCACTTTGCTGGGGTCATATGGGTCACGTGGATGATGATTTATGAAAGGACAATTCCATATTGTAGACCATATATGCAAAACGAAAGGTTTAAAAGGGAATGTACCGGTACATGTACATCAATGGCTTTTGCTTTCATTTTCAGAAATGAACTATTTCAGGGGTTAGTATAATAGATCAAATTATTGTTGCACTGACATGTTTGAAGTTTTGTGTTCGGAAATGCTGGAAAAACCAAGAAAAAACAAAAATGTTCAAGTAGTCTGGTTCCCTGACTCCACTGAAAATTAAATGGATCAATTTACAGATGCCGGAAGATTGTAAGGTAATAAGGGAACCAGTCTAGCTGGCCTGCACCCGTTCATGAATATGTAACCAATAGCAAACAAAATTTGGACTAAAAAAAAAGGTAAATTTGGAGCAGTAATTGAAACATAGTTAGGTTTTTCCAACGGTGGTCGGCCGACCACCGTTGGAAATGTATACAGCAATACAATTTGCTTGAAAATGACTTCACACCAGATGCAATAATTTTACAGGATGCTTTAGACTGTCATTTACCAACATCCTGTAAGGTATTTCGTAAAAACTTTGTAGTTTTATTTCTCGATGCTTGCAAATGTTGTAATCTCCCTTTAACTTTAGTTTACATGTAGGTGAAGTACATGTGTGTACATTTGTATTTAAGTATACTGTACATACTGTTACCTGTACATTGTGTATGACATGGCATACTTGAGTTATATACATGTACACGTAGGGTCATGAGTGCAGCAAATGGGGCAGTGTGCATCACATGCATGCATGTTATTTTGATCAGCTGTCATAAAAATGTGGCCTTGATCAGCAACCCTCCTGCTCCATGTATTTAAACAGTCACAGACAGTCAAAATTCCCATCCACTTCCTTGCTATACTTTTAACACAGGCTAGTCACCAGCAGTCAGATGTGTACATATACCGGTACATGCATTTCCATACCGTACACTGCACAGCTACATACATGCATTGTCAAGTGCATCATGTACATGTACATGACCTAATATGGTACACATGGGTACCACTACCAAGTACAATGTATCGGTGTGTATATACACACAGCAGTTACAAATTCTGTGTGTTTTATGTGGACATGATGAAACCCATTCAGATACAATTATGCAGGTCTGTGATGCACCAAGAGTTAAAGAAAATATACAACATTTGCAAACATCGAAAAATAAAACTACCAAGTTTTTACGAAACACCTTACTAGATGTTGGTAAATGACAGTCTAAAGCATCCTGTAAAATTATGGCACCTGGTGTGAAGTAATTTTCAAGAAAATTGTATTTTTGTATACATTTCCAGCGGTGGTCGGCCAACCACCGTTGGAAAAACCTAACTATTTTTCAACTACTGATCCAAATTTACCATTTTGTCCAGTCAAAATTTTGTTTGCTATTGGTTACATGTTCATGAACGGGTGCGGGCAGGCTATACTGGTTCTCTCACCTTACAATTGTCTGGCATCTATAAATATTGATCCATTTCATCTTTAGTGGAGTCAGGGAACCAGACTGCTTGAACCTTTTTTATTTTTCTTGGTTTCCCAGCATTTTTTGAACACAAAACTTCAAACATGTCAGTGTAACAATATTTGATCTGTTATACTGACCCCTCAAATAGTTCATTTCTGAAAATTACAGCAAAAGCCAATGATGTACATGTACATTCCCTTTAATTGTACTATTTAGGGGTGGTAGAAAACGGAGATTTATTATTATTATTATTATTATTATTATTTTATTAAAAACCACAAATCGTGACCCAAAGGTCAAATTACATGTGATCATTACAATTAAAACTTTAAAATATAAATTAAGAGTACATGTACATTAAAAAATCTGTTACAAAAAATAAATAAATAAAAAGAGTAAAGAAATACCCATTCACATAACTCATACAAACCGAAGACACAGACATGATTAAGTTAAATACGATCACTACCCCCCCCCCCCCACAGGTGCCGAATTCCATCTGGCTTAATTGTTAAACATTCTAGTAAAAAAGGGGATGGGGCTGTTATGAAAGCGACTGGTTCGAGTTGGCAAGGATTTCAAAATCTGGTTATTTATTCTAATTTCTTTCAAAGAGAATAAGAGTTACAATGTATGTTTCATCCGATGTTCCCCATTCAGCTCAGAGTCATGCCAACAAATGTGACGTGAAGGGTGACCGTAAGGTCATGGCCAAATTCTGCTAAATGTACATCAAAAATCTGTCAGATTTATCAAAAATCTGCCAAATTCCCCAGAATTACTCGAAATACACTATAAAAACACTTACAATCACATGCAGATTGGTAGTATTGCCTTAAGTATTGATTCATATTACCGGTACATAATAAACAATCTAGTCACATAAATACAGTATATTGGTAAATTTCGGGCAAAACGCGATCCAGCCACGACAAAGTCCGTTTCCCAGTGAACCTCAGCACCTACCGTAGACCAGCCAACCTGTCCCATTATGCAAGGGTTTGTTTGAAAGGATTTAAAGCTTTTTTAAACAAATGTACACTTTTTTCAAATTTGCTGTTTTTCTGTCATAACCATTTTTGCAGAATTCTGCCAGAAATCTGCCCAAAAAATCCATTCTGTCAAATTTTCTGTCAAACTAGTTTTTTTAACCAAAATTCCGTCAAATTTAAAACGGTCACTCTGGTGACGCGTGAGGTACTGCATGCAATGTCGTCCTGATAATTTTGTATGGTTTGCAGGATTCAATGACCACTGGGCCTAATTTACAAAAACCACTCCAGTGCTTTGATGTTGAAAAAAATGTGCGGGGACTCTCTGATAAGTGGAATGGTCAGGCTATACTTCAACAGTTAAAAGACCTCTAGCAAGTGAATGCAGTTGCAGTCAGATACTATAGAGCAAATTGAGGGATTATAAGATGGAATTTTTGCGCCGGGGTGATATTATTCAAATTAGGGTTTTTGCCCTTAATTTGAAATTGAGGGATGTTACCAATTTTTTTTTAAAGCTATAGTCCATCATTTGTAATGTGTGCATTTTGTTCGTTTGAAGCAACAGAAGTGGTCAAAATCTAATGAAGGATACTAAACAACTAACCTGATGAAGTTTCAGCTCAGCTTCAGCTGTATATTCCCAGAAAAACAGCATTCTAGGATCTCAATTTCAAATCAGAAGTTGCTGAATCATGTTTTGAATTGTTTTGAATTGCAGCTATACGCGATGTCGCGCAGTGATCCGACAAATTATAGCAACCGTGTGCGCCTGTGCGTCGTGCCAATGCTTGCGGGCGCTGCGCTGAATAACAAAACGAACTAAGACGCACCGTTGGAAAGGCCTTCTTTCGTTGAGTACTTCAAAATGATAGCTTGCCAGAAAGATTAATTTCACAGGGAGTTTAGTC
Organism: Patiria pectinifera; assembly: GCA_029964075.1. Classification (NCBI taxonomy): domain Eukaryota; kingdom Metazoa; phylum Echinodermata; class Asteroidea; order Valvatida; family Asterinidae; genus Patiria; species Patiria pectinifera. The sequence goes on along the minus strand of CM057129.1, from coordinate 4,868,397 downwards.
CACTTACTATCTTTCAACCAAGTATGTTTTTCAACAATAATACGCCAGTTACTTTTTCGGATGGCTGCAAATGATGGACTGTAGCTTTAACCTGTGTCCACCGAAAATGGAATGCTTAATTGTTTTCAATTGGTTTTGAATATATCCGGTTTCCAAAATAGAAACAAATAGTGGAATTCAAACCGAATATTAAAAAAATCCGGATTTTAATCCCACGTTGTACATGTTCATAACATTTTAGATTGTATTTACACTATATAGGCCTACGTGTATAAAGATCCTGTAATTGGGTGTTTTACAAAACTTCGATATCAAATGTGAGCACCATTTTAACCCACCCATGCAAACATGCACTCAGAGCTCAGTTGTCCTTTTGGTCAAAATCAATCAAGTGACTGTTTTTAACAGTTGAGAGCTCCCAGCCTACAGGCTATATCAAGCAGGATTGGCTGGCTGTGACTGTGAATGCAAATGAAATACTGACTGACTTAATTGCTGTCCGACTGACTGACTGACAACATGATGAGTTTACCCATCGCTGACATATTTCATAAACACTGTGTTGTCCGAGGACTTGCCGGGAAAAAAAAGTCACCAGCTGACTCGGATGGGACTCAAACCCCTGACCTCCTGCGTACTAGCACAGATGTCTTACTTCTCAACACCAAGCTTGCCGGTACCGGCTGGCCAGTTTGAGTCTGATGTAGGGCAATTCCGTAAATTTGGATGTACATGTCGGACACTTTAATGAGCTGCTGTTTGAAAAGTGAATGTGATACATCACTAATAACGTGACATTTAATGGGTAGAAAACAATTACAGACCAAACTAAGGTACCACCACGTAACGACCTTGTACATATGTGATGCGATCAAGCTAAATGAATTGTTTGTCGGGGTTTTTTATTTGGAGATACAGGCCAAAATAAGATCACTTTATCACATCACTTCATGACATCTCTTGGTGTTCCGACTTCCATAATTTTTGAACTAAAGATGGTATCAGCATGCGGTTTTCACAGCAGTAGGCCCTAATGCTGAGATTGTGCTCTTTTCAAATCTGTAAAAAAATTAAAATTGACCGGGGTCGGCAAACGACTCGTGTAGCTTGATCGCATCACATATATACATCATGTGGTCGGACGTACCTTGGATTTTACGGAATTGCCCTGTAGCAGCGGGTACCCCAACCAACCCTCTTATCAGACAGGCATGCAACTTTTCCTCGGATCAGCTGATTTCCTCTTTTTTTACTTCCCATGTGTGCCATTGAAAATAAAAAAACACTGTACAAAGTCTGGGAAAAATTTGAATTTCCTCTTTTTTTGTGATTTCCCAGTTGCATGCCTGATCAGACCTTTGTAACAATGAAGATAAAAATTGTCCTGAACTGAAATGTTATGAATGCATTATTCTGAAATATTCGTCATCTTGTCTCCCCCACCCCAGATTCCAGCCACAATCACAAGAATTCTCCTGAATCACTTCCGATGGGACAAAGAGAAACTCATGGAGCGATTCTACAGCGAGGACCAAGACAAACTCTTCAGCGAGGCTCACGTTGTTAGTCCCTTCAAGAAAACTCCGGTCAGGCATTCGTCTAGGGTGAGTGTACACTCGCAGGAAAATAACCAGAATTGGGGAACCGCCAACATAGGGCTGGATAGCTCAGTTGGTAGAGCACCGGAACGGCAATCCGGAGGTCGCAGGTTCAAATCCGCTCCAGTCCATTTCTTTGTTCAATTGGAAAGCGCAAAATTTATAATATGAAAGCCCAATTCTTAAGCTTTCTTTTAGTACAAGAATCATTCAAATCACTCATGTACTTTTCAAGTTACGGAATTTTAAACACAACCACCGTTTTAAAGTTCTGTCCACGGATCACAAAAAAGTAAGTGTTCTGTCAGCAAAGCGAAAACAAATCACATAGGGATGTGTGTGAATTGTTTTCGTTTTGCTGAAAGAACGCACACCTTTTTGTGATCCGTGAACAGAACTTCAAATGGTAGTTGTGTTTAAAATTACGTAACTTGAAAAGTACATGAAGGGTTTGAATGATTCTTGTACTAAAACTGAAAGAAAGCTTATGAATTGGGCTTTCATGTCCTAGATTTTGAAAGTGCTACATGCAGAGCTTCACTAAAACAATAGTCCCAACATTTGGTTTTTTTTAACTCATCCTGTATTGTCATTTGATGTTCCTTTCCAGGTAGCTACGCGATCTTCAGGTCCTGTCCTTGAACCCTGTGATATCTGCTGTCGGAATATAATTAGCACGGTGAGTGAAAGGGACCCATGACCAGCAAACGGCCTACATGTAGCTAAGGTCGTTGGAGTGTTAGTTAACCCTATAACCGCCCCAACTCCATCAAAATCCATCCCCCATCTTGGTGGATTTTGGGGGACTCGGTCCAGGAGGCCTGCACCCGATTTCACGAAGCGCTGCGACGCGTCGCAAGTCGAGTTACGACGTGTAACACGTCGCAACTCGCGACGTGTCGTAAGTTCCTTGACAACGGCTTAAAACACGTCGCAAGTTACGACGTGTTTAGTGGTCATCGCAAAATAAGAAGAGTCATTTCTAAGCCAATTTTATGCCATAAACATTACACTAACGAGATTATAATACCCAGGCAATGTGTGTAAAGTTGTAAATAGAAAATTCATTGAATAATTATGAATTAGACCGGAATATTAGAGGTGAAATTTCAAAGTAGCTATACAGTCCAATGAGAGCTTGTTTTCTTGAAAATTGCATCGCACGACCGCCATTTTGTGTTACGTTTTAACAAATTTCGAGCTGAGATCCAACGACTCTTTGTTGAATATCAGACGACTATTTACTGTACGCTGACTAAATACATAAAACAGTCACCGAGTTGTGCTATAAATACACCTACGACGCGTCGCACTTACGACGTGTTTTGTGAAATGGATCGCAGGACGCGTCGCAGCTGCGACGCATCATAGAAATACGACGCGTCGCAGCGCTGCGATCCATCGTAAGTTATGAAGAGTTTGATGAAATCGGGTGCTGGTGTGACTAAATATTGATGGAGTATGATGGACTTACATGTACATGTAGGCCTGAAGGCCTGAAGCAGTGCTAGGGTATCCGATTGATTTTGCTAGCTTCCTGTACTGCTATTGTGATAAAAGCCATGTGTAGCAAGTCCATGAATGTCAACCAGTGCGCCAGTAGTTGATTCCATTATGCCTTTTACAGTTTTGTGTTGGAAGCATAGTGATTGATGGATTGTAATGTACTTCAGTTCCTAGTAAAAGATGCTAAGGAGTTAGGTCAACGAAAAAATCCAAAAAAAATTGTAGGTTTTCAAAAACTTGTCAAAAAGTTTTAAAAAGGAGTAAAAAAAATTCAATTAAAAAAAATAGATATATTAACAATCTTCTTCCAATTTGCCATTTTCAGCAATTTCTTTCTTCTACATGTAGATGCAAATGCTGTATGAATTTTTTAGAAGTTCTACTTTTTTCAAAGTTTAAATAGAGTTGTTCAGTCAAACTCAACTGGACAAGTCAGTTGTACTTTAAACAAAGTATTTATATTTTTCATGAATTGAAAACGAAAGTCGTGCGCAAAATCACTTTTTTGGGGTCATATTATAAGGTTGAATAACACCAGAAGTTTAAACGATGTCAAAACATTTCCTTTACCCAGTACAGTCTGCAACTTTTGAATTTTATCTACTTTCTTACCAAAGCTCTTGTGTGAACTTTGCCTCTTGGTCTTACTAGTCATTTATTTTGCGACACGCAGATGATGACAGGCTTGGAGTGTGGGCACAGATTCTGCATGGACTGCTGGACGGAATACCTGACCACCAAGATCATGGAAGAAGGAATGGGCCAGGTATATATACATACCGTTGTGTCAGTGCAACAAGGTCGTAACTCCATTCTGCAACAAAGTCGTATCTCGCGAGTATACGCTCCGTGCAACAAGGTCGTATCTCGACGTCCATTGACTTTGCGTGTACATCCGGGTTATTTTAAGCGAGATACGACATTTTGACATTCCAAAACTCGCGTTTTGCGTCGTTCATGCCATTTTAGGAGATACGACCTTGTTGCACTGACGCGATGATACTTACGTAATAAATGCATGCGTGCACGGGGTTCTTATAATTCGGTTTCTTTTATTTGTCAGTTCAGTGCATGACATAACGTGGCTGCAATTTGCTGAATGAGAACATGTCCCCTGCTTGTTTATCCACACACATTGACAGATGTTGCAAAAATACTGAAACTTACTTTTTTCAATTTCAGACAATATCCTGTGCAGCTCATAGTTGTGACATCCTAGTCGACGACTGCACCGTAATGTGAGTAACTCAGCTTTGTAACTTTAACCAATAGTCACTGTAGCGCCCGAAACCGCACCAGCACTCTATGGTTTGATTGATTCTTCAGTGACTAAAAACAATGTAATAAACAGTGATGTGTTAAAGCTATAGTCCATCATTTGCAGCCATCCGAAAAAGTAACTGGCATATTATTGTTGAAAAACATACTTGGTTGTAAGATAGTAAGTGGACTAAACTCCCTGTGAAATTAATCTTTCTGGCAAGCTATCATTTTGAAGTAATCAAACGGAAGAAGGTCTTTCCAACGGTGTGTCTTAAGACGCACCGTAGGAAAAAAAAAATTAAATTTTTTTTTCATTTTTCAGCGTAGCCGCGGCTGGCACGCCACGAGCGCACTTCGCGGTTGCCAGGCGCCGGATCAGTCTGATACGCTCGCCATAGTGCGCGACCAGTAATTCAAAACAATTCAAAACATGATTCAGCAACTTTTGATTTGAAATTGAGATCCTAGAATACTGTTTTTCTCGGAATATACAGCTGAAGCTGAGCTGAAACTTCATTAGGTTAGTTGTTCAGTATCCTTCATTAGATTTTGAGCACTTTTGTTGCTTCAAACGAACAAAATGCACAAATTACAAATGATGGACTATATCTTTAACGTAAAAACTTGATGAATTTTCTGAATGTAAAAATTGCGGTAACTGTCCCAGTCCAGTGTAATAACTGGCAAAAAAAAATTTCAAAGGCAAATAAGCTCAACATTGGAAATTGTTGAGATTGTGGCATGGGTGGTGAAGTGCGTAAAGCACTCGCCTGTCACCGCTGCGGCCTGGGTTCGATTCCCGTCTCGGGTCATGTGAGTAGAGTTGTGCGATGGTTCTCTCCTGTGCCACGAGGGTTTTTCCCTGCCCTCGGTTTCTCCTCCGGAAAAAAAATCAGCGTCAGACATGGTCGTATGGCAGCTGCCTGAGGCTTCTTGACATGCCTGCGGCTCGACCACGTTGTAACTGCATCCTTTGCAATAACTTGTCAACAATGTCCGATTGAAGTGCAACAAACAGTATTGTAGAACGTCAGGAGAATTCTATTCGCTTTGCTAAAACCTGCAAACCCCCTCACATAATTATGAGTTTTGTTGATAATCAATTCATTCATAAGATGGAATCTGTGTCTGGGTGACGTAAATCAATATTAGATTTTGTCCTTCACTGACGTATAAACATCACATGTACATTAGATTCGAACCAGCCATCCGATCCCGTTAGCTCGGTGGTCGAGTGGTAGAGAAGAGTTTCATAAATTCATTGTATCTGTGTTATTCAGCCAACCAATCCCGTAAGCTCGGTGGTCGAGTGGTTAGACATCTGCACTAGAAAGCAGGAGGTCGTGGGTTCGAGTCCCACCCAAGTGATTTTTTCCAACTTTCACTCGGGAGGTAACACACTGACTATACAGTGCTTATGTGTCAGAGAAGAGTTTCATAAATTCAATTTACCTGTGTACATTACCGTTAATTGATTTCTAATTCGGGCGATTCACAATGCAGTGCGCCACCAAGAGTTTGCAATGGAGAGTCCATTTTTTCAAGTTTACGGTCGACAAAACATGCCCCATTTGAATGAGTGTCAGTAGACAACTTGAGCTTATTTATTATAGATTGGGGCATAGCGTTCTGCCTCCTTACCAAAAACACCCTATTGATAAAATGAAATGAAAAGGGCAAGCACAATACTCGAATCATACGCTTACGAAACTACTTACCAGGAAAACTAACAATTTCAAATGTCCAGCGCTGTGAATTTGTCGACCATCTCCCACAATGCACTGGGGAAAATGGACTCTCCGTTGCAAACTCTTGGTGGCGCACTGCAGAGTGAATTGCCCGAATTAACTGTTTTCCCCGTAACTCATGCAGGAAACTAGTCAAGGATGCCAAAGTCAAGTTAAAATACCAGCATCTGATAACAAACAGCTTCGTAGAGTGCAATCGGCTGATGAGGTGGTGTCCGGCACCCGACTGTCCCAACGCGTTCAGAGCTAGCCATCTAGAGGTCCGGCCGGTCACCTGCAAGTGTGGTCACATATGCTGGTGAGTGGACAAGACTCTTATGCACTACCGGTAGAGGGGCGCCCTTGCATTATACTTATTTAGTATGATCGTATAAATTCAGAGCAGCGATTTTTTTTCTACGCATCAACAACGCTTTGCAAACAGCACCTACAACTGGTTGGCACACAACCAGGGCCCAAATTCACGGCGCTGCTAAGCACAAAAATTTGCTTAGCACAAAAAAAGTCTGACTTATAAAAGCAGGTTACAAGCTAAAACCCCGTGTGATTTTCATGCTAAGCTAACAACAGCTGAATACTAATCACGAGTAATATACATCATGTGGAGTTTTGGCTGGTAACCTACTTTTATAAGACAGACTATTTTTGCGCTAAGCAAATTTTTGTGCTTAGCAGTGCAGTTCCACTGGCACTGCACTTGGATAAAAACAACCAACCTACAGAACCGTACCGTAGAGGTGGCGCACTTATGCGAACCAACCAACAGCAACTTTCTGATGACCTGAGGATGGTTAATATTGGCTTGAATCAGCTACACTAAGCCACTCAAAATGCCGAACAATGGAAACAAACAATTCTTCGGGTGCCCAGCAGAAGGGCATATGAGCGTTCAGATGCAAAATCAATTTCAAGAAAATTGCATTGAAAGGTTCCATTGTTCCCCCGCGTGTATTATAAATCCCATGTTCTCCCACACGTAATATAAATCGTACGAAATTGAAATTTGTCGCATGTATGAATCATGAGTTTGGGAACAACTTGTATTAATTTCCGACGAAAATGTTTTAATTTCATTAAAATAGAGGCAGTTTTCTGCATATATGCCCTTTTGCTGGGAACATTTTGGTGATTGCGCGTTCGTGCATAAGGGCGTATGCACATATGCCCTTCCACCAGGCACACGACAAATTTACACATGATGTCGTCACCCAGCAACGCAGGTGCGCTGCATGCGCACAGACGTCGCCATGATGATGAAATATTTTGCCTTTCTGGTAACTGGTCTCCTAACCTGTTCTTTATAATTTTTGTAGTCAATTATATTTCAAAGCTTGAATTATTTGTTTTATTCATTTTCCTTCAGTTTTGTGTGTGGTGAAAACTGGCACGACCCTGTCAAATGCAAGGTGAGTATGCAGACGTGGAACTTTCCGTTTTTCACTTCACACTTATGGACTTAAAAATTAAAAAACACTGTCTTGTAAATCTTGGAACACACAAATTTTAACTGGCATGCTTTGGCAAAAAAAAATAATAGTCGGTCTCTGGTCAGACCAAAGTTCCGGAATTGATGCGGCGACGCGGTTTTTTTTGGAGGGGGTGGCTTTTTTTTTTTCAAGCTTGGATTGTACAGACAAGATGGGTACTATTTTGCTTTTGTTGTGTCCTCATATACATTCGTGTCCTCCATAATTTACCTTGGTGCCCTCCATCACTTGCCTTGGTGTAATTTCACCATTCCTTGGTGCTCCTTGGTACAAAAAATTGAGGTGGTGCGGCAATAGAGATCGCTGTTGTAGCTACCGCGAAAAATTTGGAAAAAAAAAGCTTGAGCTCATGATTATAATCGACGCTTGCGCTGACCAGAGACTGACTATTTTGGTTTTTTGGGGGCCTTTGCCTGCAACTTTTGACTGGCACAGCACGCAAATGCAGTTGGCGCATGTAGAACTTGATTGGCGAGTTTCGAATATTTGAATATTCGGTCAAACGCAGTTTCGAATTTATAATCGAATACTAAATTTTTTGAAAATTGAACAGCCGTAATTGTTGCTTAAAGGGACAGTCCAGTACATGTATATTTCTGTTAGCATTCTTAAGGGGCAATGAATTACCTTTTATTGAACCTCGTCCCCAGTGCTTACTTTATTTCCAGCCTCTTTTTTTCAATAGTAAACCCTGGATAGGAAACTTGCTTCCTGTATCCTGATTTGATACCGCAATTGGCTAGTAATGGATTTATATCGTGTAGTTGGTGTTATTTCCAACGTGCATTATGCGTTTTCAGGATCATTGTAATTATAACGTCCACGCCTTCTCAAAAATACTCCTTTAATATATTAATATGAAATGTGATACTGCATATTGGCGGAATAAGATTGTAACATTTTAACTTTGAAAACAATCGTCTTTTCGTAACTCATGGAGCGACGAATTGATTCTGCTTTTACCCAGACACCGCATACACAAACAAATGCTAATGTAACACACAGGCAGGCACCAGACTATTCCTCATTTGCATACGTGTTCAAAAATCTTGCACGGGTGAGAGAGCAGGTAGCGGTGGGCGCGTACTGCTCGACACCCTGGGGACGAGGCTGCCTTTTATTGACTAATGGGAAATCAGGTCACGTGAGTGTATTTCATTGAAAAAGAAAGGGAAAAAAATTAACATTTGGGATTGTATCCCATTATTTAGTAAATGCATTTTAAATTTCCCCCGATTTGAGTCAATCTCATTTTGAATGTCTACCGTCGTTTGTAGTGGCTGAGGAAATGGATCAAAAAATGCGACGACGACAGCGAAACGTCCAACTGGATATCGGCCAATACGAAGGAGTGTCCCAAGTGTCATGTGACCATCGAGAAAGATGGGGGATGCAACCACATGGTCTGTCGCAACCAAAACTGTAAGGTAAGAAAGAAAAAAGAAAAAAAAAAGAATGAGAAAATTAGTATAGTTTTGAGGATGATTTCAAATTTAATATCTCAGATGAAGAGTCAGAGAATGATATGTGCACTGTTAACCTTTGACCTCGAATGCATTTCCTGTCCGCGTAATTTTTTTTGCAGCATACTTCGTATTTCAACAAATCACATCCCGCACCCTGACATAAGTATCTATCACACTGTTAGGCCATCAGCCAGGGGGTTTGGTCAGTATCAAATCAGGGCATAAATGATTATAGTGCACATGTGCAAGGTATACCGCCCCTAGAGTGGTAACAAGCATTTTGATGGATATTTTGAAAAAAAAGAGAGATAACACCCAAACAGCTGCCACCGCTGCAATGCTATCACATATTTTCCAACTCTGGAGGTGTATACCTTGCCAAAAATCGCTGTGATGATTATATCCTTCATTTGATACCGGTGGCCAAAATTTTGGACCGAGGCTGATGGCCTATGTGTGGGTGGAAGACTCTTCTTAGGTTCTCATAGTGTGTTTCTTTCAATTAAACCTATCCCAACCAATAAAAAGATTTGATGAAAATGGGCATGGATTCGAACCACAGATCTTGCGATCCATAGTTCATTCCACTATCCACTAGGCCACTGTGGCAGCTCGACGAAAGCTGTTCTTTGAAATGCTTTAATGAACATGAATGACTGACTGATGGCAATGGTGTGATGTCATTGTTATTTTTTCATGAATACACATCGCACTAGCTGAATAATCATGATTCATTGAAGATGTGTGCTGCAGATAAAAACACCCCTACCTGTCTGCATATATAAGGTCAGGGGTCAATTTCATGAATTTGTCAAGCAGAATTATGTGATGAGCAAATATACATGTGCTCAGCGTGAACCAGCGGAGTACCAGTGACTCACCGTGTACATTGAATGAGATCTTGGCTGGTAACCTGTCTTTGCCTAGCAAGTGATTTCCACGCTCAGCGAATTCTTCGGTTTTAGAGTAAGAGGCAAATTGACGTCAAAAATAATTCTGTGAATTTTTTTTTTTCTTGCAGGCTGATTTTTGTTGGGTCTGTCTCGGTCCGTGGGAGCCGCACGGATCATCGTGGTAATATGAAGTCAAATATATTTGTAGAAAAAAGTATTGCAGTAGCATAAAATAGCTGTGGTTGAGCCTGCGCAATTATAGTGAAACTGTGAAAGTAACTTGAGTAGTTTATGGAACGTCGCTACACTGAACACTGCTGTACCAAACATTGGCTCCCAATTTTCGTGTACAAAACGTTCTGAACACTGTTGTTGAAAAATGTCAACAGAAGAGCGACAAGTGGCTAAGGAATAGAAGGGGAAAGCCACCCATTGCTGTAGGTAGTAAGCTCAAAAACTGTGTAATTACACAATTCAATAGTCGGCACGTGTTCAAAGTCATCTTTCAGTTACTACCAGGGCATGCATGGTAAAATTCTGAAGAGCGCTATTTATTAAAAAGTGAGTACCGGAGCACCGGCAGCTTAAAAACATCGCTTTACTGAACGATCGCTATTAGGAACAATTTCTGTGTATCCCGCGATGTTCGTTATAGCGGCGTTTCACTGTACTGTGGGAAAAAAGAACTTGGAGTAATATATGAATGTAGAGAATATTTTGGAAGTATAAGTTTTAAACATAGGAAGAGTAGCAGAGGATGATTTGCGAAAGAATAGGTTTGATATAACAAGTGTATAAGCATAGCAGTTTTGGTTATTGAGGTGAACAGACTTTAACCCTAACCCCCTAGGCCCTTGTTGCTTACAACCATCCTCAATCCTCCAAAATCCTCCAAAATTTTGCAACTCCGCCTAAATTTTTCAAAACTGTCAGACAGTCCTGCCTCAAAATGCATTCATCCTCAATCCTCCAAAATCCTCTTGTGCTTCAATCACCATTCATCCTCAATCCTCCAAAATCCTCATGTGCTTCAATCACCATTCATCCTCAATCCTCCAGAATCCTCATTTGATTCAATCACCATTCATCCTCAATCCTCTAGAATCCTCCAAAACCGCCAGGAGGATTTTGGAGGAGTGAGGTGGGTTAGGGTTAACAGTTATTACAATAACTATATATAATTGTATTTATTGGTATTCGCAGGTATAACTGTAATAGATTTGACGAGGAAGATGCCAAAAAAGCGAGGGATGCCCAAGCTGTAAGTTCATCGTTTTTTTCCCTCATCTTCAAAGTACTCAACTGCCCTCGGATAGTACTGCCCTGAACTGCCCTGGCTGTCGCTCCCTGTACTGCCCCAGATTGCCCTGCCTGTTACTCCCTGTACCACCCCAAACCACCCTGCCTGTTACTCCCTGTACCCCAAACCACCCTGCCTGTTACTCCCTGTACCGCCCCAAACTGCCTGGCTGTTGATCCCTGCACTGCTCCAAACCGCCCTAGCTGTTGCTCCCTGTACTGCCCCAAACCGCCCTGCCTGTTACTCCTTGTACTGCCCCAAGCCGCCCTGCCTGTTACTCCCTGTACCACCCCAAACCACCCTGCCTGTTACTCCCTGTAACCCAAACCACCCTGCCTGTTACTCCCTGTACCGCCCCAAACTGCCTGGCTGTTGCTCTCTGCACTGCCCCAAACCGCCCTAGCTGTTGCTCCCTGTACTGCCCCAAACCGTCCTGCCTGTTACCCCCGTGCTGATCCAAACCGCCCTGCCTGTTACTCCCTGTGCTGCCCCAAACCGCCCTGCCTGTTACTCCCTGTACTGCCCCAAACCACCCTGCCTGTTACTCCCTGCACTGCTACAAACCACCCTGCCTGTTACTCCCTGTACCACCCCAAACCACCCTGCCTGTTACTCCCTTTACTGCCCCAAACTGCCCTGCCTGTTACTCCCTGTACTGCCCCAACAACCCTGCCTGTTACTCCCTGCACTGCTACAAACCACCCTGCCTGTTACTCCCTGTACCACCCCAAACCACCCTGCCTGTTACTCCCTGTATAGCCCCAAACCACCCTGCCTGTTACTCCCTGTACTGCCCCAAACCACCCTGCCTGTTACTTCTTGTGCTGCCCCAAATCACCCTGCCTGTTACACCCTGTACTGCCCCAAACCACCCTGCCTGTTACTCCCTGTACTGCCCTAAACCACCCTGCCTGTTACTCCTTGTACTGCCCCAAACCACCCTGTCTATTACTCCCTGTACTGCTCCAAACCGCCCTGCCTGCTACTCCCTGTACTGCCTCAAACTGCCCTGCCTATTATTCCCTGTACAGCCCAAAACCATCCAATCACTTACATGTACAGCGTGTGTCAATAAAAACGCAGGATTCAAAGCGATTTTTTTTTCTGAGAAAATTATGCTACTGGTGTGCCTAATTTGATAAGGATTTGATTGTCCATAATTTCATCTTTGACAAGATTTTTGTTTGGTGGAATTTGGACTTTTGGACAAGTTTTGTGAAGCCCTTCTGAAGCGGGTTGGTCTGATTCAATGACCTTAACACAACGACCAGTTATGTACAATGCAGGTGTGCATTGAAGACAATTAAACCAGAACAAAACTTTCTTTGAAACAACTGATGATAAGTATCACTTAAATTTAATAACTGGACTATCATTGTTTCAAAGCATCATGAATGTCGTCTCTGACATATAAAATAACATTGATTGTGGACTAAAGGATTATGTAAACCTAATCCTGCCACACGTCCTTCTTTGTGATCCGCAAATACTTTCACCTGTACTGAATTCAAACCTTTCATTAGGTATGTGTGATTTCACAAATCAGACCAGCTTGGAATTTATAACCCTTCTTCAATGTACTCTATCTCTGGACAGGATTGTCCAAATGAGATGGGATAAAAAGCATAGTGAAGAGAAGGAAAGGTACTTTGAAAAGAGGGTTAACATTATGATATATAGGGGTGGTTTATATTCTTAATATTTTTGTTTCTAATCCTGCGTTTTTATTGACACACGCTGTACATGTAGTTGTTATGGATTCACCAGTCAATAAATACAATGTAATACAACTTAGTATTAAAAATGAGTATTTTACTTCTTTTTTTCCCTCCAAACTTGACAGAGATCAAGACAAGCATTAGAGCGTTACTTATTCTACTGTAATCGCTACATGAACCATATGCAGAGTTTACGCTTTGAAAATAAGGTGAGTTGCAGCAATTCGGGCCATTCACAATGCAGTGCGCCACCAAGAGTTTGCCACAGAGAGTTCATTTTTTGTAGCACATTGTGGGAGATGGTCGACAAATTCGCAGCGCGGGACGTTTGAAATTGTTAGTTATTCTGGTCAGTAGTTTTGTAAGCGTATGATTCGAGTATATGTTGGCCCTTTTCTTTTTATCAAATGGTGTTTTTTGTAAGCCGGCAAAATGCCATGCCCCATACTATACGAAATTAGCTCAAGCTGTCTACTGACACTCATTCAAATGGGCCATGTTTTGTCGACCGTGAACTTGAAAAACGGACTCCCCATGGCAAACTCTTGGTGGCGCACTGCATTGTGAATCACCCGAATTAAAAGTTTACTGGGAAATAATACCTACAGATTACTGCAGTACATGGGAGTTCCTCCTGAAAAATATTTATTTCCCGTCTGGAACTTCAGTGGGTTTTGTCTGCTTGCCCTAGTCCGTTTTTCCAAATCATTTCAGCTTGGTCTCAAATTTTGAAAATCCAAACAAATTGTTTTAAACATTCTGTTTCTTAAAAACGCACAGAATTGGTAAGGTGTGACCAAAAAGTTTATGTTCAGGTGTTTCAAACTGATAAAAGCTTGTTTTTATGAAGTGTGCGTGACTAAAAGTGACAAAATTTCCCAAAATCAGGAGACATTCTAGACACAAAGCATTGCACATTGAGAAAAATGCGGTCTCAAAACGAAACTACGGAGTTATTTTTCTTATTTCGATGCGCAACCCAGTATTCATAGCTTTTGGTGACTCCTTTTTTCAGTTGTACTCCCAGATCATGAAGAAGATGGAGGACATGCAGCAACACAACATGTCCTGGATCGAGGTACAGTTCTTGAAGAAAGCCGTCGACGTCTTATGCCAGTGCCGATCCACGCTCATGTATACCTACGTATTCGCCTTTTATCTCAAGAAGAACAACCAGTCTCTCATATTTGAGGTAGGATGTCCCTGAAAATTTTTGTATTACTCGTATTTTAAAAATCTTTTGCAAGTGGTACTTTGTTCCCAGCTATTTATACCCATTAATAGCGTCTAAGATCATTTGCATTTATCCCAAAAAGTAACCAACCAAACTATTATCTAAAAGCTTACTTAGATTATAGATTGTACTGGTACTAAACACCCTGTGCTATTATTCCATCCAGCTTGCTATCATTTAGAAGAAATCAAGAAATGTAGGTGATTTCCAGCGATCAGTCAATTGACTGATTTTTGGAAATACAGAGTGCTATGGACGAAATCGTGTTTTGCCTCGAAACTATGTGCATGTTTTTTTTCGCTGTTTTCCGGCAAATATCCACTGGCCTGAAACTTCAACAGGTTAGGTTTTGGATATTCATCTTTGGATTTTGAGTGGTGTTATTATTGGAAAAAGAACAAAATGCATGAAAAGCAAATTATCCTTTACGCCTTTAAATTACCATTCCTGTTGGTCGAGAGCCCGTCACGTTGCCGGTCTTAAACGGATGATAAAGACATGGCTAGCTGGTCTTAAACACTTTTCCGGTGTCCATGAAATTTGGACTCCTATAAAATCCAGTGCCTTTTACCGTTTTATTGGTTGAACATTCACAATCCTCACGGAGGCCTGCGCAATACTATCAGTGAGTCAGTATTTCATAGTCCCAAATTCACAACGCACTCACCAGGGCTGCATCTGCGCGTCATCCCGTAGTATGCGCGATGCACGCGCCAATCTCCAGAAAAGGAGTTGTTTACATCTTACTTGTGAGCTAGACACCCAATTATATAGCTAGAGGGGTGTTTTGAAAAACAGAAAGTAAAATTTTAGAACGAAATTGTTGGAAATTTATATTTTTTAAACTCTTTTGGACTTTTGGACCGAAAAATTGTAATTTGTTTACCAAAAAGGTATTTATGAATGGGGATTAATAGGCGCTTGGTTGGTATTAAACACTACGTTTAAGACTGGTTGGAGTCTGGAATGCTGATACATACCCTCGGCTTTGCCTGGGGTAATTATTAGCATTCCAGACTCCAACCAGTCTTAAACAGAGTGTTTAACACCTCCCAAGCACAACTTTATTCCCTTTTTTAAACATGCCTTTATTTTTCAACAAATTGGGTCGACGTTTTGGTTTCAGGAAAACCAGAAAGATTTAGAGAATGCCACAGAGATGCTATCGGAATACCTGGAGAGGGACATAAGCAGTGACGCACTGGCCGACATCAAACAGAAGGTCCAGGATAAAACAAGGTAGGACGCACACGCACACTCACTAGAGGGCGGTGTTGCATTGGTCATTCCCTCGTACACAACGTCTATGCCAAGGGCAAAGCAGGGGATGGTCGGCAAAACAGCCTACCACTCTCATTAAACAGAGGATGACCAATAGCAAAGGAAGGCCTTTGTCCCAGTTCATTTGAATTACTTGAGACTTGACTTTTAACTGGATGACTTGTGATGGACTTTTGATATGGGGACTTGTGATGGACTTGTGAGGACTTGTGATGGACTTGGGAGGACTTGTGATTGACTTGTAAGGACTTATGAGGACTTGTAAGGACTTGTAAGGACTTGTAAGGACTTGTGATGGACTTGTAAGGCATTGTGAGGACTTGTAAGGACTTGTTAGGTCTTGAGAGGACTTGTAGGGACATGTGATGGACTTGTGAGGACTTGTGAGGACTTGTAAGTGTAAGGACTTGTGAGGACTAGTGATGGACTTGTGAGGACGTGTGATTGAATTATGTGGACTTGTAATTAATTTGTGAGGTCTTATGAAGGACTTGTAAGGACTTGTGAGAACTTGTGGGTACTTGTGAGGATTTTTTTATGGCTTTGTAAGGACTTGTGCTGACATGCAATTACCTGTGAGGAATTGCAAGAACTTGTGATTCACCTGTGAGGAATTGTGAAGGATGTGAGGACTTGTAAGGACTTGTGAAGACTTGTGAAGACTTGTAAGGACCCACGAAGACTTTTGAGGACTTGTGATGGACTTGTAAGGACTTGTGAAGACATGCAAGAACTAGTGATTTATTTGTGAGGATTTGTGAAGACCTGTGAGGACTCGTGAGGACTTGTGATTGACTTTTGAGGACTTGTAAGGACTTGCAAGAACTTGTGAGGACTTGTTAGGTCTTGTGAGGAGGTGTGAGGACAAGTTTGGATTTGTTAGGATTTGAGCAGGATTTGACTATTGCACTTCTTGACATCACTTTTTCTGATAAAATCAAATAAAATCCACTCGGTTTCCTCTTATTTCTAAACAATTGTTTTCTTCTTTGGCACAGGTACTGTGAAAGTAGGAGGAAGGTTCTACTAGAACACGTCCACGAAGGCTACGAGAAGGATTTATGGGAATACTACGAGTAGAGAAATAACCACACGCAGCTCTTCCACCGTACATAGCCAACCCCTCCCCCTCCCCTTTTGTTCAACACTAGCCACGCCCACCCCTAGGGCCTTGGTTGAATGACAGGTGTTTTTTCTTTTTCTTTTTATTTTTTTGCTGTTCATATCAGAGTAGTTTTTATCACAGTTGCTAAAAACCTCTTGAAATGGCACTTGGGACCTCATATCCGATTTTACCCAAAAAAAGCAACGATACCACAAATCGCCCTTTACTACATCAGAGGGTTTGTGCATAGTTATGTAAGATATGTTGTTCATTTGTAAAAATGAATAAGTAAAGACGAATTTATAATAAATTCTGTATGGGACGTTATGGCGTGAATATGATTCCATTTCATAAAATAGCTGTAATACCTTTCTTTTCCTTGGTCAGTGCCTGCTAGTTTTTCATCTGTGGTCAAGTTATAAGACTTTTTATGACAGAAAGGTTTTTCCTCTGTTTTTACCATATCTGGAACATGGAACATATCAGTAATGTCGCGCGCAGCTACGTACAAGGAAATTGTATATAGTTTAACGAAGGTATACTTCGAATAAACAGCAGTGTTTTACCCAAGAGAGCGTTAAGCTGACGGGACAATGAAAGTAACTTGGATGAAACACATCAATATGAATCATTCAGAAATGAGAAGGTTTTGCCTTGAAAAGTTTCAGTTGTTTACCTTTCGAGGAATATCTCAATACAAGGCTGCTCAGCATAAGTTTGGACGCTTGTACTAATAAAAATAAACAATTTGTGAACCCCCCCCCCAAAAAAAAAACAATTAAAAAAATTGAAAAACTGACAAAATCAACCTTTAATAATCTGGATTCCTTATGTTCAAGTGAAAAATTCCTGATGACCAAAAGAAAAAAGTCTCTTTCAATTTGGGCGATTCACAATGCAGTGCGCCACCAAGAGTTTGCCATGGAGTCCATTTTTCAAGTTTATGGTCAACAAAACATGGCCCATTTGAACGAGTGTCAGTAGGCAACTTGAGCTAATTTGTTACAGATTGGGGCATAACGTTTGCCGCCTTACGAAATACACCATTTTGATAAAAAGATAAAAAAAAGGGCAAACAGATACTCGAATCATACGCTTATAAAACTACTGACCGGAAAAACTGACAATTTCAAATGTCCCGCGCTGCGAATTTGTCAACCATCTCCCACAATGCACTGGGAAAAATGAACTCTCCACGGCAAACTCTTGGTGGCGCACTGCATTGTGAATCGCCCGAATTGTAAATGAAAAATTTCAGCAAAGTTAGTTAAATTGCCATATCTACCCTTTATTACCTATTGCCTGTGTATCTTTTGCTGCATAATCCATTCTTTTTTTTTTTGGTTTAGTTTTTCCACTTTCTTTAATTTTTTTCCCAGACCACAACAAGCACATAGGTTAATTTAACAAGTGCAACTAACAAGCTAAAATGTCAGGAAAATAAGCAATTGTCGTAGAAACTTCATTCAAAGATCTAAGCTTGAAATATTTTTGTTTGGGTCTATAAACCACCGTTGCTAGAATTTCTGTTCACATGCCTTCAGCATCAACAGCTGACCACAATTGCGGTTGTGTGTCATGTGATGACTTTGTCATGTGACTAGTCATGTGACTTTCAGATCACATGATACGATGAGAAGCTGTAAACAGTGACACAATTTGTTTGGGTCCTTTTTCGAGTAATAATTCTTTGCCCCTCTTGGGAAATCGACAGGGCAAACTTTTTGTGGGAATCAAAGATGTTTGTGACATTTTTGTGACCAAATAGCGTCCTCTGTGTACCTATCTCACAGACCGACCTTGATCAAGGCGTGGAGACGTTTGTAAAAATTGAAAGTAAATTCAGAGTACAAAACTAAAAAAAAAAGTTGAAAAAAAAGCCCACTGTTTTCCACTGCCTTGTTTCTCGGGCTTGCATCCCTGATCAATAAACTGGGCTGCTTGGAGTTTGTGAATAACTGAATTGATGCCAATACCTGCTTAATATATGCAAGAATATATAATAGTGTCAAACAAAAAAACGGCAAGTATATCTCTGACAGTCCAGAAGATTGAATCGCTGCATATCCAATAACGCCTGTCCCTGACAATAAACACGACTCGTTTTCGTTGGTCCCAGAGTGCCATATCTCACTGACCGGCCGCTCACTGTTAACAGTGTGAGCTGGGCAGTGCTGTTGTATAGGATTCCCGAATGCCAATGAGTGGGCTAAATCTCGCCTATTGTGCAGACCAGATGTCATTCTGAAGCAATTGAATGGAATATTATTATTATTATTATTCATTTCTGGTAATGAAACCAAGGATTCCTCAAAAGCGCCCTAGGCACTGTAGCTCGCAAGCCTGAAGAAACCTGTGGAGAGAAGACAATGAGAAGAAGTTACAGTTTTAGAGGTGGGAGGAAAAGCCCAGAGGGATATTCTGGGAAAAACCCACGGAATCAGGCAGGGACTGATAACCCAATCCACATATTGGCCCAGGCGGGATTCGAACCCAGGTCACAGCGGTGGAAGGCGAGGAAAGTACTGCTACGCCAACCTGACTCCCTTGTGCACTCTGAGACCGGCTTTTCTAGTCGTTCCTTGTCTTGTGCACATACTCTCTATGTTATATTGTCTGGCAGTGTTTTCTTTTTAATTTGATCAAAGCAATCTGGGTTTTCAAAAAGTGTATTAGGTTTTTAAACAACCCCGAGAAAAAAAGAAGATTTGTGCGCATTAATTATCTAAACTTCCTGCTCTACGCAAAACCTACCTGCCAAACGGCTGTTTCATGAAGAGATTTCTGGAAGTACACGTAGTACACTTTACTAACTCCATGCTGATCTAATCGACTTTTTAGATGTCTGAAATAACTTTTGTAAGCTGATTTGGTTTTTTTTTATCATTCGGTGTGATTTGTTTTATTTTATAAAGTTCTGCGAACCGAATATTTCCGTATATCTGCAGCGACTGTGTAGTAGTAGGCATTCTAACGATCACATTTTCTTATGTTGTTTCCACAATCAACAATTATTTCGTAATCACAGTGTGAGAAAACATTACTTTACCTTTCTGGTGCGTAGTTGATATGGACATTGCCGTCGTTAATTCTCAAATGAACTGGTTTTTTTAATACACACTTGTTTATTGGTCATGCTATTCAATAATTAAAAACAAAATGAGCAGTGACAAAATATAATATCTGGGTTGTTTTTTATTTGTATGGATATTTGTTTAATCGCCCAGCGTTTTGAGACACTTTCATTTTTAGCCAAATAAATTTTGAAAAATTTCAAGGAGTTAACCCTACAATGTTAATTATTTTAAACCCCCTCCCATTTTTTTCTACAAACCACTCAGAAAAAAAACTTTCCAAATTTTACCAAAATATAGATGATTTGTTTTTCAGGAAAAATTCGATTCATTTTAGAAGGACCCCTTTAATATCTCTCCAAAAAAAGTTGAACAATTTTCGGTCAAAACTTGAAAACAACAAAATTTGCAAGGGGTTAGCCTTCAGTTTTTAATGATTTTGAAATTCCCCCCCCCAAAAAAAATCAAACTGCTTGGAAAAACCTTTCCGATCAAGAAGAGCCTATTTCAATGCCTAGATCAAATGTCTGCGATTAAAAAAAAAAAATCGCAAATAGTACTTAATTTGCCCCGATTTTCGACCCATTTAATTTATTGTCCTGCAAAAACCGCCTGAATATATTGAGGAATGTGTTGTAGGGACCTCTGAAAATCTCCCCAGAAAGTTTCAACAAAAATATTTTGCAAGGGGTAAGCCTTATACTTAAATTGCCTCCCAACCCCAACCCCCCCCTCCCCCCCCCCAAAAAAAATGTTTAAAAATTATTTCGAACCACAAACGGCCGTTCTAGGTGTTTTAATTACATGTATATTGTCTATATGGTCACGACTGTAGTTAATATTTATATTATCAAGTCAAAAGGAATAAAAATGCGCGGTTGAGAATTCAGCAGGTTTCGAACCCGTTACCACTCGATTGAGCGCTAGGCTGCCTACCACTAGGCTATTACGATCGGCTTACAGATATAGCTCGGAAATAATACATAAACACCGTTAAGCGCGCGCCGACTTCTGTCCATTTGCGATGTAAACAAAGTTGTTGTGAGCGCGAAATCTCAAGTTATACACTATGCATTGAAATGAAATCTCGTGCAATATTTTGGCATGATATTTGACACAAGAATCTCGAATATTGACAGAAACCGTTAAAGAATGGCACAAATATAATTTAAGGAACTTGCAGTGTACGGAAATTTGTAGGCCTGTCAACAATTTCTTCCAAAAGAGGGCGCGCTACATAAACAATGCTCACCTCATTTAAATAAAGTTATTGTGACGACGAAATCTCAAGATATACACTTTGCATTTAAGTAAAATCCTGTCAAATAATTGGCCATGATATTTGACACAAAAATCTCGAAAATTAACAGGAACTGTGAAAGAATGAGTCACATAAATATAATTAAAGAAATTGCAGTGTTAGAACTATTGATGGTCGCCTCTAGCGGTATACCGCTGGGGGCGACTATTGATGGTCGCCTCTAGCGGTAATTCTAGCAAATTACCGCTGGGGGCGACAATTGATGGTCGCCTCTAGCGGTATACCGCTGGGGGCGACTATTGATGGTCGCCTCTAGCGGTAATTCTAGCAAATTACCGCTGGGGGCGACTACTGATGGTCGCCTCTAGCGGTACGTACCGCTGGGGGCGACAATTGATGGTCGCCTCTAGCGGTATACCGCTGGGGGCGACTATTGATGGTCGCCTCTAGCGGTAATTCTAGCAAATTACCGCTGGGGGCGACTACTGATGGTCGCCTCTAGCGGTATACCGCTGGGGGCGACAATTGATGGTCGCCTCTAGCTGTATACCGCTGGGGGCGACAATTGATGGTCGCCTCTAGCGGTATACCGCTGGGGGCCACTATTGATGGTCGCCTCTAGCGGTAATTCTAGCAAATTACCGCTGGGGGCAACTACTGATGGTCGCCTCTAGCGGTACGTACCGCTGGGGGCGACAATTGATGGTCGCCTCTAGCGGTATACCGCTGGGGGCGACTATTGATGGTCGCCTCTAGCGGTAATTCTAGCAAATTACCGCTGGGGGCGACTACTGATGGTCGCCTCTAGCGGTACGTACCGCTGGGGGCGACAATTGATGGTCGCCTCTAGCGGAACACCGCTGGGGCGACTATTGATGGTCGCCTCTAGCGGTAATTCTAGCAAATTACCGCTGGGGCGACTACTGATGGTCGCCTCTAGCGGTACGTACCGCTGGGGGCGACTACTGATGGTCGCCTCTAGCGGTATACCGCTGGGGGCGACTTTTGATGGTCGCCTCTAGCGGTAATTCTAGCAAATTACCGCTGGGGGCGACTACTGATGGTCGCCTCTAGCGGTACGTACCGCTGGGGGCGACAATTGATGGTCGCCTCTAGCGGTATACCGCTGGGGGCGACTATTGATGGCCGCCTCTAGCGGTACACTGCTGGGGGCGACTATTTGATGGTCGCCTCTAGCGGTAATTCTAGCAAATTACCGCTGGGGGCGACTACTGATGGTCGCCTCTAGCGGTACGTACCGCTGGGGGCGACAATTGATGGTCGCCTCTAGCGGTATACCGCTGGGGGCGACTATTGATGGTCGCCTCTAGCGGTAATTCTAGCAAATTACCGCTGGGGGCGACAATTGATGGTCGCCTCTAGCGGTATACCGCTGGGGGCGACTATTGATGGTCGCCTCTAGCGGTATACCGCTGGGGGCGACAATTGATGGCCGCCTCTAGCGGTATACCGCTGGGGGCGACTATTGATGGTCGCCTCTAGCGGTAATTCTAGCAAATTACCGCTGGGGGCGACTACTGATGGTCGCCTCTAGCGGTACGTACCGCTGGGGGCGACAATTGATGGTCGCCTCTAGCGGTATACCGCTGGGGGCGACTATTGATGATCGCCTCTAGCGGTAATTCTAGCAAATTACCGCTGGGGGCGACTACTGATGGTCGCCTCTAGCGGTACGTACCGCTGGGGGCGACAATTGATGGTCGCCTCTAGCGGTATACCGCTGGGGGCGACTATTGATGGTCGCCTCTAGCGGTAATTCTAGCAAATTACCGCTGGGGGCGACTACTGATGGTCGCCTCTAGCGGTACGTACCGCTGGGGGCGACAATTGATGGTCGCCTCTAGCGGTATACCGCTGGGGGCGACTTTTGATGGTCGCCTCTAGCGGTAATTCTAGCAAATTACCGCTGGGGGCGACTACTGATGGTCGCCTCTAGCGGTACGTACCGCTGGGGGCGACAATTGATGGTCGCCTCTAGCGGTATACCGCTGGGGGCGACTATTGATGGCCGCCTCTAGCGGTACACTGCTGGGGGCGACTATTTGATGGTCGCCTCTAGCGGTAATTCTAGCAAATTACCGCTGGGGGCGACTACTGATGGTCGCCTCTAGCGGTACGTACCGCTGGGGGCGACAATTGATGGTCGCCTCTAGCGGTATACCGCTGGGGGCGACTATTGATGGTCGCCTCTAGCGGTAATTCTAGCAAATTACCGCTGGGGGGCGACTACTGATGGTCGCCTCTAGCGGTACGTACCGCTGGGGGCGACAATTGATGGTCGCCTCTAGCGGTATACCGCTGGGGGCGACAATTGATGGTCGCCTCTAGCGGTATACCGCTGGGGGCGACTATTGATGGTCGCCTCTAGCGGTAATTCTAGCAAATTACCGCTGGGGGCGACTACTGATGGTCGCCTCTAGCGGTACGTACCGCTGGGGGCGACAATTGATGGTCGCCTCTAGCGGTATACCGCTGGGGGCGACACTGATGGTCGCCTCTAGCGGTATACCGCTGGGGGCGACTATTGATGGTCGCCTCTAGCGGTAATTCTAGCAAATTACCGCTGGGGGCGACTACTGATGGTCGCCTCTAGCGGTACGTACCGCTGGGGGCGACAATTGATGGTCGCCTCTAGCGGTATACCGCTGGGGGCGACAATTGATGGCCGCCTCTAGCGGTATACTGCTGGGGGCGACTATTTGATGGTCGCCTCTAGCGGTAATTCTAGCAAATTACCGCTGGGGGCGACTACTGATGGTCGCCTCTAGCGGTAATTCTAGCAAATTACCGCTGGGGGGCGACTACTGATGGTCGCCTCTAGCGGTACGTACCGCTGGGGGCGACAATTGATGGTCGCCTCTAGCGGTATACCGCTGGGGGCGACAATTGATGGTCGCCTCTAGCGGTATACCGCTGGGGGCGACTATTGATGGTCGCCTCTAGCGGTAATTCTAGCAAATTACCGCTGGGGGCGACTACTGATGGTCGCCTCTAGCGGTACGTACCGCTGGGGGCGACAATTGATGGTCGCCTCTAGCGGTATACCGCTGGGGGCGACAATTGATGGTCGCCTCTAGCGGTATACCGCTGGGGGCGACTATTGATGGTCGCCTCTAGCGGTAATTCTAGCAAATTACCGCTGGGGGCGACTACTGATGGTCGCCTCTAGCGGTACGTACCGCTGGGGGCGACAATTGATGGTCGCCTCTAGCGGTATACCGCTGGGGGCGACAATTGATGGCCGCCTCTAGCGATATACTGCTGGGGGCGACTATTTGATGGTCGCCTCTAGCGGTAATTCTAGCAAATCACCGCTGGGGGCGACTACTGATGGTCGCCTCTAGCGGTACGTACCGCTGGGGGCGACAATTGATGGTCGCCTCTAGCGGTATACCGCTGGGGGCGACTATTGATGGTCGCCTCTAGCGGTAATTCTAGCAAATTACCGCTGGGGGCGACAATTGATGGTCGCCTCTAGCGGTATACCGCTGGGGGCGACAATTGATGGTCGCCTCTAGCGGTATACCGCTGGGGGCGACTATTGATGGTCGCCTCTAGCGGTAATTCTAGCAAATTACCGCTGGGGGCGACTACTGATGGTCGCCTCTAGCGGTACGTACCGCTGGGGGCGACAATATTGATGGTCGCCTCTAGCGGTACGTACCGCTAGAGACAACCATCAGTAGTCGCCCCCAGCGGTACGTACATCTGGGGGCAATTGATGGTCGCCTGTAGCTTCTTTTGAAAGGCTGTTTTTCTCCAATTCCAGTTGGAATGCGTTCAAGGGCCCCTCAGGCATCTTTCCAGAAAGTTTGGAGCAATTTCATTTTTGGGCCAAAATTGAACAAAATTGCAAGGGGTTAGACTTATATTTTTGATCAAATTTTGCCCCCCAAAATGACTTTTCTTCAAACGTCGCATAAATGACTCTAGATGGAAGGGGAATATCATTCAATACCGAAACAGCTATAATTAAAAAGGTTTGGGCAAAAATAATATTTTTTTTTAAGAAAACATTCATAATATTGACTAATTTTGCCCCAAAAAATTGACTCTTAATTTCTTTTCAAAACCAATGTTTCTCCAGAAATCCAATGGGAATGCGTTTTAGGGCCTCTAATAGGCATCCTTCCAGAAAGTTTGGAGCCGTAAAATATTAGTAAAGTAAGCGCGATCAATACAAGCCGAATTCAAGTCAACTTGCATGGAACAAAAATGATACACTCGTTGTGGAGACGATATCTCAAGAAATATTTAATGTATTGAAGTACAATTTTATTGAGTGACTGGTCGTCATAGGTAACACAAACTGTTTGAAATTGGAGAATAATCGTAAAACAATTAAATAATACGACCCGAACAATTTAGCATATTAAACGTGAAAAATACAAGGCGAATTTTACTCAACTTTAATGACACGAAAGCAACACACTCGGTTTCCAGAAAATAACTCAAAAAGTATCTCTTGCATTGAATTGAAATTACATATATAACCGAAATAATGTAGCGTGTTAAGCGCGATCAATTCAACTCGAATTCAAATCAACTTTCATGGAACAAAAACGATACACTCGTTGTGGAGACGATATCTCAACAAATATGATATGTATTGAAGTACAATTTTATTGAATGATTGGTCATCATAGGTAACACTAACTATTTGAAATTGGAGAAGAATCGTCCAACAATTAAAATAATACGACCCGAACAATTTAGCATATTAAACATGAAAAATACAAGGCGAATTTGAGTCATTTTTCATGACACAAAAACAACACACTCGGTTTCC
The DNA here is from genome assembly GCA_029964075.1 of Patiria pectinifera. Taxonomy (NCBI): domain Eukaryota; kingdom Metazoa; phylum Echinodermata; class Asteroidea; order Valvatida; family Asterinidae; genus Patiria; species Patiria pectinifera. The sequence continues at coordinate 4,842,653 of CM057129.1, read as the reverse complement.
AGACGACAACTCAAGAAGTATCTGTTGCATAAATTGAAGTTGCGTACATTAATTAAATGTGACTTTAAAACAAATCTGTTGAATATGGAGAGGAATTGTTACCCAATAAAAGTAATAGAACCAAAACAATTTAGTGTGTTAAGTAAAAAAAAAAAATATGAGGTGAATTAAAGTTAATTTTCATAAAGGCGAATTTTACTCAACTTTTATTACACGACAGCAACTCACAGGTTCAGGAGACGATATCTCAACAAATATGATATGTATTGAAGTAAAATTTTGTTGTGTGATTGGTCATCATAGGTAACACTAACTGTTTGAAATTGGAGCAGAATCGTCAAACAATCAAAATAATATAACCCGAACAATTTAGCGTGTTAAGCGTGAAATACAAATACAAATACAAAAATACAAGGTGAATTTGAGTCATTTTTCATGACACAAAAACAACACACTCGGTTTCCAGACGACAACTCAAGAAGTATCTGTTGCATTAAATTGAAATTGCGTACATTAATTAAATGTGACTTTAAAACAAATCTGTTGAATATGGAGAGGAATTGTTACCCAATAAAAGTAATAGAACCAAAACAATTTAGTGTGTTAAGTAAAAAAAAAAATATATGAGGTGAATTAAAGTTAATTTTCATAAAACATAAACAATACTCTCCTTGTGGAGACAATAACTCCAGAAACATTTGTTGTATTGGAATGAAATTATATCTCCTCATTGGTCGCCATTATGTAACACAACACTCTTGAATTTGGAGAAATATCATCAACATCGGATATGATCAACATACCCAGGAAATTTAGTGTGATAAGCCCAAAAATAGCCTGAGTCAACGTTCATGATACAAAACACACACACACAAAAAAACACTCGGTTTCCAGAATATAACTCAAGACGTATCTGCTACATCGAATTGAAATGTCATGTATTGATTTAACTAGACGGATAACACAAATTTGGAGAGTAATCATTAATTCATAAAATTATTATAAACGAAACAATGTAGCGTGTTAAGCGGGAAACATAACTGGCGATTTTGAGACAACTTTTATGACACATAAACAACACACTCGGTTTCCTGAAGATAACTCAAGAAATACCTTTTGTAACAAACTGAAATTTCATCTAGTTATTGGTTTGATATATAACACATGTCTAATGAATATCGAGAGAAATTGTCAAACAATTAAAATGATACAACAAAAAGAATGTAGTATGTTAAGTGCGAAAATATGTAAGCCGATTATTGTCTTTTCAAAAGAGGGCGCACTTCACACAGTGGTCACCACGATATCTCACAGAATGGTTGTCAAGACGGAGAAAAATCTGCCTGATTTCAGCTAAAGTCTGATTAAACCCTGCTTAATTTCTGAACAAAAACACACACAATCGATCATGCGGACGTCCTTCAGGAAATTGCTGGGGGGTTTTCTCCGTGACGACAAACATTATTTAGGTGGTGACCACTATTTGTGTTGCCCGCCCTCTTTTGAAAATACATGTAATACAAGTCAACTTATAATATGGGATCAAAATAACACATTCGTTTTCCGGACGATAACTCAAAAATGCTTGTTATACATTGAATCGAACTGTCATACATTAATGCCATGTGGTATGCAACATAATTCTCTTGAATATCGGGAGAAATTGTCAATTAATACAAATGATAGAACCAAAACAATTGAGCACGAAAAATATGAGGTGAATTAAAGTCAACGTTCATAAAACATAAACAATACTCTCTTTGTGGGGACAATTACAAAAGAAACATTTGTTGTATTGGAGTAAATTAATAGCTCCTGATTGGTCGTCGTATGTAACACATTGATATTGAATTTGAAGAGGAGCCGACAAAAAATAAAATTAATATACCCCGAAAATGTAGTGTGTTAAGCACAAAAATAACTGGCAATTTTGAGTCAACTTTCATGACGCAAAACGGGGATGCTGGGACGTACATGACACACTCGGTTTCCAGAAGATAGCTCAGGAAATATCTGTTGCACTGAATTGAAATTTCGTACATTAATTGAATGCGTCAGATAACAAAAATCTGTTTAATATGGGGAGAAAGTGTTAACTAATGACACTAACATAACCGAAGCAATTTAGTGAGTGAAGCACGAAAAATACAAGGCGAATTTAAGTCAACTTTCATAAAACATAAACAATACCGTCTTGTGGAGACAATTACTAAAGAAACATTATTTTGTTGAGTTAAAGTAAATGAATATCTCCTGGTTGGTCGGGATAGATAACACAACACATTTGAATTAGGAGAGGAATTGCCAAAATATAAAATTGATATATCCCGAAAATGAAGTGTGTTAAGCGCAAAAAAATAACTGGCAATTTTAAGTCAACTTTCATGACACAAAAACAACGCACTCAGTTTCCAGAAGATAACTCAAGAAATACTGTTGCATCAAATTGAAATTTCATCTAGTTATTGGTCATGATATAAATATAACACATTTCTATTACATACCGAGAGAAGTCAAACAATTAAAATGATATAACCAAAACAATGTAGTATGTTCAGCGCGACAATATACAGACACAGATGCAGAAAATACAGCTAGAGATATATAACACAATTCTGTTGAATAGCGAGGGAAATTGTCAAACAATTAAGACAATTACACTGTGTAAAAAAAAAATTAAATGATCGAAATTGCAAACCTAAATTGACGAGTTTATCCTTCAGTTGTACCATGGAGCTATAAAACACATAGCTCCATGGTTGTACGTTTTAAATGTATTCTCATAGTACTTAAACCAGGCGACAGTGAATTCATGCCTTTCAATCAGTTGAGGCCTTTTCCGCATACATTAAACGTTCACCTCCGCTAGTTAAGAAAGGTCATTTATTTTTGGAAATGAAAAAAATCCACCCTCACACCATGCTGACGATGTGCTTATAGTTGAGTACTATTTCCAACGAGCTCAAACATTTGCAGGTTCTTTTCATATTGTATTTCAAAACCCAAGGCTGGTCAAGTTTTGGTTGAAATCAAAGGTTGCAAGGTGACATAATACCTCTTCCGCATCCGCTGAGATATGCTATCAAGGTTGGCCAGCGCGTGATTCAGTGTCGACTTCCTTGTTCCTTCCCATGTCTCTGATGAACAACTGACAGAGGTTTTTTTTTTTTTGCCTAATTCGCCACCATTATTACCAATGTTGTATTGTAGTTCTCGTATCATTACCCATCACAAGTGCAATTTGAAGCAGCCATTTCACGCCAAATTTGGGAACGTGATTCACGGTTGCCCATTGCGTGACCCACGTAACTTTGTGTGAAACCTGTACCGAATACACGTCACAATTACTGTCAGTCACCACAGAGGAATATATTTTTCTTCACGGTCGATTGACCAATGAGCCAATGTACATCATTGGCTTTTGCTGTAATTTTCAGAAATGGAGTATTTGAGGGGTTAGTATAATATATCAAATATTGTTACACTGACATGTTTGAAGTTTTATGTTCGAAAATACTGGAAAAACCAAGACAAACAAAATTGTTCAAGTAGTCTGGTTTCTCGACTCCACCAAGAGAAAAATGGGATGATTTATAGTGCAGAAAATTGTAAAGGGTAGGAACCAGTCTAGCCCGGGCTGGCACCCGTTCATGAACTAACCCCAATGAAAAAAAATTTGGACTAAAAAAAAAATTTGGAGTAAAGTTGAAAAAGTAGTTGAAATTTTAGTGGTCTGCTGACCACCGTGGTCTGCCGACCACCGTTGACATTTTAAAGCAAAATCTTTTCTAATTAGGCCATCAGGGCCACCAGGGCTTTACATAGTTTTTTAGGTCATTATTAGTACATTTAAGTAATCCTATTATTTTGGTGGTTTTAATTGATTTTTTTTTTTTTGTTGTAGGCCTATATTCCCTTTAATATCCGGCCAAAGTCATCAAAGCTCCTTGCTCATTGGTTGGTTACAATGTGTTATGATGTTCGCTGAATGTAACAAAAATCGTCAGTTAAAGATTCTTCGTCAATTATTGACTGACAACTTAAAGTTACTCAATGAAATAATCGCACAAAAGGCCCAGTGTACATTTGATAGAACATTTATATTTAAAATTGCTCTCGATTTTTTTCTCTCGTCAATTTTCAATTTGTGTGGTTTACGTTATTGAAGAGCTACTTATATTTTGAACGTGTGTATCTCGCTGGAAAAAGTTTTGTATACTTTGGGTTATTTTGAGACAATTCAGGCTGCAAACATTTGAGTATCCCAACAGCTAGCTGATATTTATTCGTTTCGTGTAAAAGTTTATATAAAAGTTTCGTCAAAATGAACAGATTAGACAATGTACAAGTTAAATAGTCATTACAAAAATACACAATATATATCTGGTGATTACGTAATTGCATTACTCATTTGAAGTTGAACATGACTGTAAGAGACAATGCCAGGTTTTTATACAGGTTGGTCCTAAAAGGTTTACACTTTTTTCAGACGCAAATTTCTCAAAATTGGGGAGACATGTGGAAATTGTTTTAAGATATTCCTAAACTACAAGATCTTGGTGGTTTACGGTGAAAATAGCGTTGAAAATAAAGCCTAAATTTAGAAATGGCGGCCATTTTACAGAAAAATGGTCGAAACCACTTTGTCCACACGCGTGTATGAGATAATGGTCATGTTTATTTTTGTACACGCAGTGCTATTGTGTTGACCATGTCTCATAGACTTGCATGTGGACAAACTGGTTTTTGACATTTTTTCTGCCAATGGCCGCCATTTCTTTATTTAGGCTTTATTTTCAATGCCGTTTTCACCAAATACCACCAAGATCTTGTGGTTTAGGATCTTAAAACAATTTCAACATGTCTCCCCAATTTTGAGAAATGTGCGTCTGAAAAAGTGTTAACCTTTTAGGACCAACCTGTAATTTCAAAAGTGATTAGTTCCTCTGTTTTGTCAAGCCACTTTGGTGACGGCAAAGGCAAACCCACTGGAACGTTAACACCCTCTGGCTGGTTCTTCTAAGAATGGACTCCGTAAAAATCACAGTCACAGTCGATCTAAATAATAATTAGTAACAATGATCTGTCCTATGAGCTCCGTGCGCCGACAAAGAGGGCGACTTTTACCTAGCAACAACCTCCCGTGTGTGGGACATCTCGCTGGTTGACGCGCACCGTTCCTTGTGTGTGACGCACGTACACCAGGGGATTTGTACTATGTACACATGTACACGCAGTGGCCGCGCTTCGCGGCAAATGAATTGCAGTCAGGTAAGATGGCGTCGGTCGGTCACCCCCAACTGTACTCTCTTTGCCGGTGAGGGGGTACTTGTGAACGGAGCGGATATGGTCAATATCTCATTTGAGTTTGGCGTACAGAGTGTGGTTTTTCTTGGAGTGTAGCCGTCCCTCTCTATCCAATTCCAGCTCGGCATAGGTGAGACCCTCCGCATTAAACTCCCTTGGGTCTGGTTCCTGCCTGATCTCCATGGCTCCCTGGTTCGCATAGGTTGGTTCCCGCCTCGGAGTGGGACTCCCGAGCCCCAAATCCACTGCAGTTTCGTCCGGGACTTGGTCGTAGAGCGGATCGCTGTCTCTTGGTTTCTTCTTGTTGACCTTAGCGTAGCGCACGGACGGTTTAACTCCGTTCGCAGAATTGCCAGTCTGAGGTAGCGGGGACACTGCGGCTATGGGACGCGGGCGATCGTAGTTCTGGAACCCAGGAGGAGGGCTGATTTCTTGGTCCAGGACACGACCTCCCTCGATAACCGTCTCGTAAGTGCTGTTGACGAGATGCATGGAGGTATCTCGCCGGATCCGACTCTTTCTTGATCTCTTCATGAAGATGATCAGGACTGCGATGATGAGAACCAGCAGCGCGCCGGCTGCTACACCGATACCGATGATGGTGGTCTTGGGCAGGGCGGCAATCGGCTGGCTGTCGTCGGGGGGAGGCGGTGCTAGGGTTGTCTTGGGACTTTTTGGACTCACAGCACCACGGTCAATTACTCCTGTCGTCACTTTGGCTGTTTCCTTTTCAGGTGTGGGGTTGAGAGTTGTTGACGGTACTGCTTCTGTTGTTGTTTCTGGTGCTGTTGTGGGGCCTGGTGTTGTCGGCAGGACTACTCTAAGAACCGCACTCTCAGTTGCTTCCAACCCTCGCGAAGTCCGCACCCGGCATGTGATCTCCAAACCGTCGTCTTCAGCTTCCACAGCGAAAACACGGAGAACCCTGTTGCCGGCTCGAAGCTCGTATCTCCCCGGTCGCCTAATTAGGCTAGGCAGTCCTTCCCAAGCATACGAGGCGATTCTCGGCAAGCCAATCCCTTCACAGACAAACTCCACCGTGTCGCCGACGCGCGCGTAGGCCGTGGATGGCGTGATGATCGCCCGCGGTGGGATCCTCAGAGGCATGGCGCTACAGCTCCGCTTCTGGTCCAAGGCTTTGGACTCCATCTCGCATGTGAATTCCACACCATTATCCTCATCCGTGAGCTCCCTCCTCATCCAGACATAACCATTCTCCTGATGAGTATCCATGGACGCATCTAGTCGGTACCACTTGGCAGTAGGGGAGGGGTTACCCCCAGTCCACATGCAAGTCAGGTCCACACTGCTACCAACAGTTGCATTGGTGGAGTTTGGTTGGTCTAACATGTTGAACGAGCACACGGGTGAGTTCTCATCAGGTGGATAGATAACAGTCAATCGGGCGCTGCCTAAAACTGTATAAGTCCCCCTATCTAAGTACCCACAGTAGAAAAACCCATCATCTTTAGGTTTGAGGTTCTCGATTCGGAGATTAAACACATGCCAGTACTCACTGCCACGGACCGAGTATCGCTGCCTGCGATCGTCGTCTAAGGTGTCGGAGACATCTCGGTTGTAAGTCACGTACGATTTAGACGGATCGTGGTACCAGAGGATGGGTTCGCCGTTACGGTAGTTGACATCGCAGCGGAGCTCCACCGTCTGTCCGGCCCGGGCCTCCGTGGCGTCTGGCCCCGCACCCAGTCTGATTGACGACACGGTGCCGACGACCAGCAGAAGTACCGCAGTCACCGCAAACAATCCCATCTTTACTGCTAGCACGCAGCAATGCTCTCTCCAAATGAGTTGTAGGTTTAGTTCTTTCAAGTTGTCTCGAAATCCGTACTGAGGGTTACTGTCCGTTGTGCAGGCACAATCAAAATCTTGCCGGGAGACTTTCCGATTTAAGTCATTGCACATGTACTCTGCTTTACGAGTAGAAGTCTACGATTGAAGTCCGAACGTGTGAACGTTTTGTTTCGGTTCACGAATAATCAATCTTACCGGGAAAATACCGCGCTCAGTCCGTGTAACACTATGCGGAACCGATACAACCTGAGGGTCTCTTTCCGTATCGTTCTGACAAAGTTACAATCAAATCACGACCCGAAAATATAATCAGGCACTGTTTATTCCTTCCTCGAACAACATCTGACTACCAGTACTAGTTTGCGACACCACTCCAAGGTTGGTTTTTATGCATCAACCACCGGGCATGCCGGAAACTTGAGTCAATCCTGTCCTTTTTTTGTTTGTCCCTCCAGAGGGAACGCTGTAAGTGGGTGGGTCGTGCTATTGCCGTGCCTGTTATGTTACACAGGAGTGGTGGTAAAAAAGGGAAAGGGAATTTGTACACGTCAGTCTTTTCGAAATAACAAAAGTTTCTTGTCACGATTACGAGGGATTTTTGTGGGATAAACATGGCTTAGTTTTTGGAGTCGATTACGCCACTTTGTTATTCGATGTTATTTAAACAATAAAATGATTGCCTCATTTTGTAGAAAAACACGTGACACTTATGATATTATTTTTGATTAAAAATCTCTGCCTTAATCAATATAAATTTAACAAATCACTTCCTTAATGTTTAATATTTATCATAGTACCCTGGAAGATTTATTTTTGCACTTCCTTAATTCGCCTTTTATTGAATATGTTGTGTGGAAATCTTCAAATGTAAAATGTGGCACTTACAATGTACTGTGGATGCGATACAGCGACGAATTCTCGCGAGGGCGCCCCCAACATGGCTAGTTTGTTAATTCTCATAATTACTTTTCACACAGAATGTCACGTGATGCCACAATTGATTTTATTTTTTGCACGTGACTGCCTCAGAGATCCGCCTTTATTTTTTTCTAAAAAAAAAAAAAAATTCTGTTCAGCATATCTGTAAAACGGAAGACTATTGAGACCCTGACCAGCGTCCTGTTTGCAGGGCGGGGGGTACGAGCGAACAAAGTACCCAACTCATCTCTGCGCATGCTCTGCGCGCGTGTATCATGCGCAGACGTCAGTTTAACTTCAGCCACCAAGAAAATTTAGGACAAACATTTCGCTGAATATTTTCAAATAATTCCCATCTCTTTTCCTCATTCAACAATGTGTCAATAAGTTTCGCAATTATTGCGATTGGGACTCGCACGTGAGTCTTCCTCGCGGATAAGCTTCCTGTTCTGTAGTTACTTGTAAACCGCAATATCGTCAATTAGCCCATGGCACTAATTCCCGTTAAACTTATATCTCTGGTTAATGACCTATGAATCTACTGCCACCGATCGCGGTTAACCGATTCTAAACCGTTTAACCGCAGAAGTAATACGCGTAGTCGGTAAGAGTTATTACTAACTGTGGTCACTGCTAATTAGTTTATAAATATTAGAGTTATTTTGAATACGCTATAGGTCTATATCCATATGAATGAAAGGAGATATATTAAAAAAAAAATAGAACACACCTAATATAGCAGCTGCTTGTTTCAACTTCATCTTTCATTCAATAATTTTTAAATTGTGCCTATGGGCTCCATGCGCCAGGAAAGAGGGCGCTTTTTTACCTTTTACACACGCGGCGAGTGCGTACTGTATAGTCTCGTTCCCTAGACCTGACAATTATTCCCGACGCCTCTAGAGGTACTCATGACGACCAAGGGCGGATCCAGAACACAATTTTGGGGGGGGGGGCCAAAATTTTTTTGGTCCTCCAAAAAAGTGGGTCCAAAAATTACGGCGTGGGGTTCGGGGTCCGGATGCTAGATGCTCTGTGGTGCGATCCGAGGCAATTTCTGACCACTTTAACCAATGTTTTTTGAGGAAAAGATGGTGGTGTACTCATTGCCTGCCTTTTTTGCGATGTCACATATAAAAAAAAAAAATTGGTTTCGTTTTGGGGGGGGGCCATGGCCCCCTTTGGCCCCCCCCCTGGATCCGCCCTTGATGACGACACAAACATGCACACTTACAGAGGCGACCATTATGCAATAATGATCACCTCCAGAGGTACTGATGACGACACAAACATATGTACCTCTGATGATCGCCTCTGTAGGTGTTGATTACTACACAAACATGAATACCTCTAGAGGTGACCATTGCAATAATGATCGCCTCTAGAGTTACAGAGGCGACCATTATGCAATTATGATCGCCTCCAGAGGCACTGATGACGACACAAACATACATACCTCTGATGAACGCCTCTGTAGGTGTTGATTACGACACAAACATGCATACTTCTAGAGGCGACCATTGCAATAATGATCGCCTCTAGAGTTACAGAGGCGACCATTATGCAATAATGATCGCCTCCAGAGGCACTGATGACGACACAAACATAATATACCTCTGATGATCGCCTCTAGACCATTGCAATAATGATTTTAGATTTTAGGTTTTCGTGTCGCCGACCCACTGACCCTACTTTAGAAGCAAATAAAATTTGAGAACCGTAGAGAAAATATTGTCTTTTGTGGCACTTTGTCCTCTAGAAGTTGTATAAAGGAATAAATCTGGTCGGTTCACACCGGCGGAGGGCGCTAGACATGCACTCAAAATAAAGCCGTGACGATGTCATTCCCTTTTTGACATAAATCCGGTTTGAACATGAACGCGATGACCGAGGAGGATTATGTGACTTCTCGTAATTGAATGTGACTCAGTAAAGCAAAGAGGATTAGTCAGTTTCCGGATATTGATATCTCGCTTTATCATATTCATCGTGATCTGATTGCATTTTGTTAAATGCATGACATTTCTGTTTTAAAATTGCACAATTTCGTTAACTTTTTATTATAGAAAAACAGCAACATGCACACAAAAGCAGGGTACGCCTATTCGTCACAGATGGTCTAGGATGGGCACAAAAGATCATATGATTCTGACAGTCGGCTTCATTTTTCCGCGGCAGTTTCATAAAAAAATGATATAATTGGGAATGGGGGGTACAACTACCCCAGAAACCAGCGATGATGTACTCGCGCTTTCATTCTCCTCAAAAAAGGGGAATACCTCTCATGGAATTGCAAGTTAAGTTTTTTTTAACAGTTACTTATTCAAAATTCGAAACTTAACTTATTACTGATTGTGGCACATTTTTTGTTTTGTTTTATGCTTCTTCTTTTTTATGGTACTCGCCCATCACAAGGCAAATATATGGCCACTCAAGGTATGGGCTACAAAGGAAATGAAAGAGAGGGGAAAAAGTTACAGAGAGAAAACTATTCACATTCCTTTTGAACTGGGATAGATTATTGGTGGGAACAGGATTCAGGGAAGGAGTTCTACGTCGCTATACCGAACACCGCTATATACCGAACATTCGGCTATACCAAACATCATCCTTGGCTCTTGATTTTTGTGTAGGCCTACAAAATGTACCGAATATTGCTGTTGAAAAATGTCAACAGAAGAGCGAAAATTGGCTGCTATTTCCCCCAACAAAATAGAAGGCAAAGCTCACAATCTGTGGAATTACATTATTCAATAGTCGGCACGTGTTCAAAGTCATCTTTCAATAACTACCAGGGCGTGCTGGGTGAAGTTCTGAAGGGCGCTATTTATTGAAAAAGGAGTACCGGAGCGCCGGTAGCTTAAAATCATTATAGCGAACGATCGCTATTACGAACAATTTCTGTGGATCCCACGATGTTCGTTATAGCTAGAAGAATATCTCACGGTACTGGCCTTTGGAACAGATACAGTTAAGGGAGGAGAGGAGACTGCAAAACGAGTGCTGCGAGTAAAGGTGTGAACAGAAGGGACAAGTGAGAAACCTTCCGAGCGCATGCCATGATAGTATCTATAGAACAGGCTAAACAGAAAGAGGTTCCATAGGGACGATACCAGGGCCAGTCCTAGCTAGGAAAATGAATATCAATTTTGAGAGGTGTCATATCGTTCAATGACGCTTACGGTGTTGGACAAACAAATACTAAGAGAAGCAACAGAACGCCTAACAGAAAGAGATTCCATAGGGACGATACCAGGACCAGTCCTAGCTAGGTAAATGAATATCAATTTTGAGAGGTGTCATATCGTTCAATGACGCTTAGATAGGTACGGTGTTGGACAAACAAATACTAAGAGAAGCAACAGAACGCCTAACAGAAAGAGATTCCATAGGGACGATACCAGGCCCAGTCCTAGCTAGGAAAACGAATATCAATTTTGAGAGGTGTCGTTCAATGACGCTTAGATAGGTACAGTGTTGGAAAAACAAATATAAGATGTCATCTGACTTCCTTCGTACGTGTGCATAACTTGTGCTTCATCGACCGGACGGCTTCCTGCAATTGTCCATTCTTAACCTTTGCACGAAATAAAGTTTTCCACTGACTCTGGCCGGAACATGAAATGAAATCGTGTCAACGCATGGGCGGATCCAAGGGTGGGAGTAGTGGGGGGTGGTTAACACCGTGACCGCCCCTCCTCCTCGACTGATGAGTAGAAAAAGTCAAAAAAAGTCCCGCCTAAATTTCCCACAAGTTTCCTTCCGTGTCACTGAAACTAAAACTACCCGGTGCCTTTCCTCAAAATTCCCTGCATTTTTAAATAAAAAAGAAAGGGTTTATTCCTTGTTCATTGTTTGTTATTTCCTACAATTTTTTTTAAAAAGAGAGTTGGTTTAGCTGTGAGTCGAAATTACAGACAGAATTGTTATTTTGGAAGTTAAACTAAAAGAAACTGCCTGTTTGTGACGATTTGTCTTATCATCGAAAAGTAAGAGTCATACTGTTTCTGACTCGGTCAAGTACGGTCTTTGCACCACACACAAAAAGCCAAATCATGGGCTTTAAAATTCACCAAAGCATCGCTTTTAAAGGGAATATACAGCATTTGCAAACATCGAAAAACAAAACTACCAACATTTTACGAAATACCTTTCTAGGATGTTGGTAAAGGACAGCGTAAAGCATCCTGTAAAATTATGGCACCTGGTGTGAAGTCATTTTCAAGACAGTGATATTTTTGTATAAATTTCCAACGGTGGTCGGCCGACCATCGTTGGAAAAACCTAACTATTTTTCAACTTCTGCTCCAAATTTACCTTTTTTTTCAGTCCAAATTTTGTTTGCTATGTGATACATGTTCATGAACGGGCGCAGGCCAGCTAGACTGGTTCCCTTATCTTACAATTTTTTAGGATCTATAAATTGATCCATTTCATCTTTAGTGGAGTCAGGGATCTAGACTACTTGAACATTTTTGGGGTTTTGGGGGTTTGTCCAGCATTTTCGATCACAAAACTTCAAACATGTCAGTGTAACAATATTTGATCTATTATACTAACCCCTCAAATAGTTCATTTCCGAAAATTACAGCACAAGACAATGATGTACATTCCCTTTAAGGGTACGTCATTGTGACTGCAGGGGCAGACAACAGGAAAGCCATAACACGTAATACCAGATGTCCTTATCCGGTAGAGAATCTGTTGGATAGGATAGTGTTACTGGCGGTACATATCCACCGGATGCAACCTCAAGGTACCTTTAGCTTCCAGACGACTTAAATAATCACAAGTATAAATTTGCAAGGTAGTGCGATATCGCAGTGTGATAAGTGTTTCGTGAATTCAAGTTCAACCCAATTGCAATCACACGGGCGGATTGTCAAGAGGTTTATACATTACTGAGCTGGTGTGTTTCGTGAGTTCATCAACCATGCTGACTTTGTCAAATCCTAGCCACTTAGTGGGTTTGCTGTTCGCAATTTTGGTTACCGAGACCGCAGCAATAAGTATCATTCGCGGACCCCAGGATCAAACGGTCACCCTGGGAGGAACGGTGGTGTTTAGATGCACAGTCAGCAACAAGGGGAACTTCAAAGTCTACTGGTTCTTCGACCGAGCCAACCGCTACCTGTCAGCCGATACCACGTTCTTCGCTGATGCGATGGACGCCAGACTCAGCATCGTGGGGAACCTCGCTTTGGGACAATTCAACTTGAGGATTGCCGGGGTGCGAGCAAGCGATGCTGGGGTGTACCGGTGCGGGTATGTCCCAGCAGGAACCAACATGCTGACCTTCAGAGCGGCACGATTGACGGTGCGACTACCGCCCGATGAAGGCTTCCCCCGGTGTGAGGTGTCGCCACCGGCCGGTATGATCCGGCTCGGGCAACGGGCAACTCTGACCTGTACCTCGCAAGGCGGTGTGCCACCGGCCTCGCTGACTTGGCTTCGGAACGGCATGGAGATCACCCCGGCTGTCCAACACAGGAACGTCATCGAGAGGACTTTCGATGAAGCTCTAAACGGGGTCCGCTTCACCTGTCGAGCCACAAGCCCTGCTATAATGGGAGATCGCATCTGTTCTCTCGTACCCCTTAGCATCAACCCAACAGCCCGGGTGGAACCACCTCAGCTTATCGCAAGACCGGGCGACACGGCTGTGTTTGAATGTGTAACAGGAGGACCATCCCCAATTGTCGAGATCAGCTGGACATTTGGTGGCATTTTTGTACCCCCATTGCAAGAGCCGAACCGATTTGAGCTGTCCATGGATCGCCTAAATTTGACGATCCGCGATGTCCAGTTAGCAGACGATGAGACTTCAGTGCAGTGCACAGTCGCGATAGCACAAGGATTGTCAGCCACCGCTGGGGCGTTACTCAGGGTGGTGCCGCCTCCAACTGACCTCACCACCTTGATACCCACCACCGTGACACCTTTCACCACTCTAACCCCTGACGTGAACCAGACTCAACCTCTCCCTACTCCACAGTACGGAGATGGTCTGGGAACCGGCTCTATCATTGGCATCATCATCGGCGGCATTGCAGTCACCCAACTCCTCATCATCGTTATTGTCTTCATATCTCACAGACTGTCTTCAGATTCACATCGTCCTAACGGAACCAAACCTTCGCGTGGTGACTCCATGGTCCCCTCCCTAGCTGGTTGGACAGGACAACAAGTAAGCCACACCCCTTATGAAGGTCTGGACGCGTCTGGTAGGTCTGCCAGCGCCATACGTTATCTGACTCTCCACCCCCTCAGAGTCCCGCCCACCCGCTACTCAACCACCGATGTTGGCGTCTATGAAGATGCAGGCGACCTTAACACCAATACGATCTTGTACGAGTCCGGATACGTACCTCCGTTCACGTACACGGGGAACATCCGTGACTCTATGGATATAGACCAAGACGTATACCAGCCGGCTTTGCGATCCAGTGCGGCCAATCCGGACGTCTACGAACAGCCCAGAGCCAGCGTCAATCTTACGTGCCCTACAACCACAGATGGCGACTACTACGAGCCGCCGGAAGTGACGCAGCAACTGACCTCAGCCAATCAGTCAATTCGCTCGCAAGCCTCCCAAGATGGCGACTATTACGAACCTCCAGAAGTCACAGAACAGCTTGCTTCGTCTCACAACCGAGACCCGTACTACGAACCACAACCAGACACAGACAAAACACACCCTCTGTCGGATGACGAGAGCGAGGTTTACGAAGTGCCGCCATCGCAAGTCGCCACGGCCATCACCGGAGGAAACAACCAACAAACCAACAACGCTGACGACAACGAGTACTGCGAACCCCCAGTTGAAGAGACACAACAATCATCAACTCCAGTAATGACTCACGCGACCGATGCGCATGTGTACGATGTTGCGCCTGACGGTGACGAGTACGAGATTCCCGACGGCTCTGACGCGAATAGACGATAACTTGCGAGATTCTGTAGAAATATTTTCCAATTTCACCCACTTGCTATTGTATAATGACTCAAGATTTACAGGAAACTGATCATGCGTCCAGATTTGTCACTGACCAGAAGTTGACCGGTTAAGGCATTTTTTTTCAGCGTGGAAATAATTTTGTGAGGGTGGGATTGACGAGACAAATTTCGCGGGAAGCCTTCAGCACAGCATTACATCATCATCCCACGCAGAACCACAAATCGTTCGTTTGTTTTTTTCCTTTATTTTTTTTCCAGATTAAAATAGGTAAATATCGTAGCATCAGAAATTTGTCTTCTTCAATTGTACTGAATGATATAGACCTAATATATTTATGAATAGTGACATTTCACATCATCACTCCGTGAAAGTAGGGAACAGACGATTTTGAGTGAACAATTATTTTGAAGATTGAAAAAAGAAGTGTTGCACTCATTTTTTTTTTTAATTTTTGGATTAACCCGACTGTATTTATTACTAAATAAATCTCAGTGAACAAGCCTTTGATTCACGTGACACGAGACATGTGACTATGTCACGTGTATGGGTGACGTGAGAGATGGCACCAAGCCAAAACTGCAATGCAAAGGCACATTTTAACTCGAAATGACACTCATCATCGATATAGCCTACATTTTGTTATCGGAAATAGAGATAATGAGAATCTGCAGGATGTTACTAACCGGTATTCGAAACGGAATAATCGAAAATGACAGCCAGTCATGTGTTTTCGGTTAACGTGTCACGTCAGTACATAAACAGCAAAAATGTAATGCTAAGAATCGATTCTGTACAAGTAGTGATAATTGGACAAGCGCCATGCTTTTCATCAAAGTATTCGATACTAGAATAATCGAAACGATAACCAAACCAAGGTGTCAGTACTTTTTGTAACAGGAAATATGATATTAAAGAATCAGTTCTGTAATAAGATCGAAAAAGTAGTGATGACAAAAATTGGGGTTGTTTTAATCGAAGTATACGAACAGAGTAATCGCAAATGATAGCTGATCACGTGCTAATATCGTGCAGCTGGTCCAGAACTGTAACATGACATTAATAAGGAAATAAGGATAAACCAATTATCTAAGTGTGACATAATTGATATTTCGCATTTTTTTTACTAGGTTCATGCACTTTTAATGTTAAGCCTATTATGGATTAGACTATTTTTATGCTCCAGAAAATTCACGACTCCACCCAACATTGGCTCATATTGTCACATTTATGTAAAGAAAACCCCGGTTTTAAAAATAGCAGCGATTATCAAGAGATTTGGTGACTTCGTACAAACATTAAATATTTTTTTTAATGACGCAGCGCCATTTTGTACGGGCAGCATAGTTGGCAGAATAATAACAACTAGTATTTAAGACAGAGCTATCTTCACTTAAATTTGGTTGAAGTTATGATAATGTCTGGACGATTTGCTTTGCTTTTAAGTTTATTTTTAGGCCTACACTTAAAGTGGTCAGAAATTGCCTCAGATCGCACCACAGAGCATCTAGAACGTGTGGATATAGTTTGCCAGTTTGCCTACTGGTTTGCAAAAAGTACATCTACAAAGGCTCTACAAATATCAGTGTATTTAAGATAGAGCTATCTTGACTTAAATTTGGTTGAAGTTATGATTATTCAATGTCTGGATGATTTGCTTTGCTTTTAAGTTTATTTTTAGGCCTACACTGGTACGTGTGGATATAGTTTGCCAGTTTGCCACTGGTTTGCAAAAAGTACGTCTAAAAAGTCGCTACAAATATTTATTTGTGAATTAAAGGTATATAGAACATTTACCTTTTGTGCATTTTTTATTTGTTTGTAGCAACAAAATTGCTGAAAATTATAGGAAGGATGCATAACAGCTAACTTGTTGAAGTTTCAGTGATGAAATACATTTGAGAACACAGAGAAAATATGTGCACAATTTTGGGGTCTCATAACAGACTAAACTCCGTAACTAAGCGACACTAGCATTGCAGGGCGAGTAAAAAAAAAAGGAAACCCAAATTGTGCTCCCTATTTTTTAAAAGTATTTATGCATGTAGTGTTTTCCAAATCTAGGATGTGAAAGCCCAATTAATAAGCTTTCTTTTAGTGAAAGAATCATTCTAATCGCTCATGTTCTTTTCCAGTTATGGAATTTTGAACACAACCACTGGTTTTTTTTTCACCTTGTCCACGGATCACATTTAAGGCCGTGATATTTCAGTAAAAATGAAACCATGTCGTATCCTGAAAATGATAACAGAATAATCCTATAAGTCTCCGGGTAGCCAAGTAGAAGGCAGGGCAAGACTTTAAACTCTTGACATTGTAAAGCATGATATTTTAAAATTGGAAGCAGCAGGTTTTTGAATAAATGTTATGATAAGTGCCAGTTATCATGGATATGAGAGTGTTCTGATGTGTTTTTATTTGGTGTGAGAACTGTTTTCGTTTTGCAGAAATATCACCTATCTTTATTGTGATCCGTGGCCAAGGTTAAAACAAAACACTGTTTGTGTTCAAAATGCCATAACTTGAAAGTACGTGAGCGATTTGAATGATTCTACCACTAAAAGAAACCTTATTAATTGGGCTTTCATATCCAAGATTTGGAACGCGCTACATGCAGAGCGTCTTTAAAAACAAATATGTGGTACCATTTGGGTCTCTTTTTTTTTTTACTCACCCTGTGGTTCAATTTTTTCCGGGAAATGCCGCAAAATCCAACGTACGTCTGACCACATGATGTTCATATACAAGGTCGTTACGGGTGGTAATAACTAATTGTGTTTTACTCATAAGATGTCACATTATTAGTGATGTATCGCATTCACTTTTCCAAAAGCAGTTCATTCAAGAAGTGTCTGACATGTACGTCCAAATTTACGGAATTGACTTTCCGAATGATACCATTTCGGGCGGAATTATTGAACAGGGTATTTAGTACCAGTCCCGTCTTAAAGTTGAGCAAGGATTTTCCCGTCAAAATTTCCATACGTGCTTTTAAAGGGGCTTGTCAACCACAAGTGTATAATAAACGAACCCGATTTAAAAAAAAGAAATAGTTTATTGTTGAGAGTCCAAAACGGTGAGATAATGCAACAAAGAATCGATTTGTGAAAATCGATTTGTTCAGTTTGTGACTTCACTATAATTATTTTTGATTAATAATTATTCGATTTGGATTAAGGGTCATGTTTGTGTCATGATCCGGTCTGCCTGTATCCTTTGTACAACTTCCTCAAGGAAAATCGATATTAACTATTCGGAAGAGTCATTATTTTCAGTCTCGATTACTTTCACTGTGGTGCTGCCGCTCCGACTCCTGAAAACCGACAGAATTTGCAGCACTTTCGAATACTCGATCGAGTCAGAGTCGATATCGGTCGGTTCGATACTGGTCGGTTCCACGGTGCACGCGTGGTCGGTGTCTCCGAAGTCAAGATCGACGTAGGTGATCTCGCTGTCCTCGCTGTCTCTTCGGCAGTTTTCGTACTCGTGTTCGGCCGCTCGGACATTCTCGTAGGTATTTCGGGTCTGCTCGGATAGCCTGGGACTTGAGTAGACATTGTCTCCATCGTGCGATTCAATGATGGAGTGGCAGGACGAGGCTGTGCCCAGGCTAGGGTAGGTGTGTTGTACAGGGAGAGAGGAGCTACATCCAGGCCGGTTCCATCCAGGGGAGGGGTGGGGTAGAGACACGCCCCAATTCAGGTTCTCATAGGTCCCATAGTCTGACGTCATAGACACTCCACTACCGAGTAAGGTCTTGGGTTCGAACCCGAACTTAGTCGGCAATGACGCACTGTATCCTTTCTTCAAAATCGCCGACGGTCTCATATCTTCGTAGAGAGAGCTCAGAGCTTCTCCTAGTGTGGCGTACGTTTGCACCCCTTCCATGACAGCAGGTGCAGGGAGATACCACTCAGTCAGATCTTTCTCCATCTTGGCCTGGCCACTCTCCCTTGCAAGTCTCTTTAATTCTTGCCTCGATGTCAAGTAATTAGACAGTTTAATCGCCATCAAAAGCAACAGTATCAGTACAACGCCTCCTAGGGCAGCTCCGAGTATAATACAGTTATTCCGGGCACTGGTTAAAGGTGACTGCACCCCGACATTCCTCTGCGTTGGGATGAGATAGTCCGGAGATCTCGGCCTAGTGATCGGTGTTGACTGTACCTCCTCAGCTTCCACTAAAATCTTGGCCGTTCCTTTCCCCTTCCTTCCACTCGCAGTCAAGACCTCGCAGACCACATCGGTGTTGTTGTCCTTGCCCTGCACGCTGGTGATGTGGACAATATTTCGCCGGTCGTCGTCGTAACGGTACCGGGTCTCGTTGGCGATTTGGACGGCGGCTTGCCAGGAGAATCTTCGTACGGTGTCTCCTCGCCCCGGGAGCGCGTCGCACGCGAAGCTGGCCGTAGATCCCACACCAAAACCCCCTTCCATCATGGGACGGACACGGACCTCTAACGGGCGCGGCATGACGGTACTTCAACTTAAGACAAAAGCACAGCTCAAAATTGGACTTGACTGTTCTTGGACTTGACGGTTTTAGAAGTAAACTGCGCCCTCTCGTTGAAAATCAGTTTTAACTGCTTTGCACCACAGGCTGTGATGGCAAAATGTCAATCATAGAACAGTCGCCGTTGCACTGTAAGAAAACCAGCAAATGTAAAATGTTCACATCAACATCACCACAAAGGCTCGTATCAGTTTAAGAAGAACTTGCAGGAGGCAGCAGCACTTCACAATCTTGAAGACTTCTCCGTCCGATCATTCCACAAAGTAAACGCCATTGGGAACGGTGTTCCGATGAGCACATCCACAACTGGTGCCGCCTTACAGAACTGAGAGTACAACTTACAAGTCCGCACGATGATGTCAGTGCTGTCGTTTTGTCATCAGGGAAACTATGGACTATTTAATCCATACTTTCCTTAAGAAGCCGTCAACTCACCAGCAAACACGCTTCAGCGTGCCAGTGTAGACAGGAAACTTCTTAAGATGGTGCTTCTTGGGTAACTTCCGGACGGCGAATGGGGCTCAGGCTTGGGCCACTAAAGACACGCGATCGTGCCTCGCGAACGCAGAGCCACTGACACTAAAACTGCTGTGTCGTGTTAGCAACCTGCTCTTCCTGATGACTCAGCGTGTTCAACATGAAGGGCTACCGGGGGAAAACAACAGTCCACGGGGAAGAAATGGTGCATTTCCCGCTGCATCACCTGTTTACGCCATGTAAATCCCTATTGCACGAATGTGAACTGACTTGGCATTGTGTCAGTTTTTTTGACAGCTCGGCTCCACTCCTCCCTTCCTACGCCTTTCCCCTGAAGTTTGCAAGAAGGCCGCGGCAAAAACAGCCCAAGAATTTGTCATCATTGTTGCAAGATCGCCATGGGCCTTATACGGCCCGATGACTGTTCTAAGACCCTGACCTTAATTCTTTGTAATTTTTACGTGCATGCGAGCAGCGCTTGGAAGCCTTTAATCGGGGTTTAGCCGATGTTCCCCAATACCACAGTATGTTCCCCAATACCGATGTTCCCCGAAATCCTTAGGATAGGGTTAGGATTAGGGATAGGGTTGGGGGTTAGGATTAGGGTAAGGATCTCGGGGAACATAGGTATTGGGGAACATCGGTATGCACCCCTTTGGCATCATGTTAAATGCGGTGAACCTTGAAGTGCATTTATATAGGTTTCATGGGAGGATCAGTTTTGAATCAAGTTGGGGTTTAGCTGCCAAGTAAAGGAGGTTCAGCAGGCATTTTCTGTGTTTGGCTGCGAGATTTTCCCTATTTGGGGGCTGTCCAAGAGGGGGTAAGATAGAAGATATATCTACCACTAGGTTTGGAATCAGGACTGACCATGCAAGCGTCTCATGAGATGTCACACTAAGATCATGCCGCGTTCTTTCCTAATTTAAAAGGGTTCATGAAGTGATTTTTTTCTGAGGAACACATTTTGTGCAACTTTCTACTCATCTTAAAATGTACGAGTACTATTTGACATCCCTTTTTGGTTAATTTTATTGAAAAGTGCACTTAATCAAACATTTCAATTGTTTGTGCTTTCCTGACAAATGAGGGCGCTGTTGCTGTGATGTCATTTCAGGAGGACACTGCTTCAACTTCGTTCCCAGGGTGTTGAGCAGTGCGCTCCCACCACTACCTGCTCTCTCACCCTGGTGGGTATTGGATTGCGTGCGTTTCAAATTTTTATATATATATATCAAATAATTAGGAATAGTCTGGTGCCTGCCTTTTATTTTTTTTTTTTTTTGTTGTTTTTTGTAGGGGTAAAAACAAAACTGGGGTAAAACATCATCAATTCGCGAAAACAATATGAGCAAAACAATATGAATTGGAAAAAAAGTTTTTTTTTTTTTTTTGAGAAGTTGTGGACGTGAAAAGAAAGCGGAAATACGTTGGAAAAGTACACGATATAGTACACGATATAGCCAATTTACTAATCAATTGCGGAATCAGGAAGGACAGTAGGAATCCAGGGCTTACTATTGGAAATAAATTTGGAAACGAGGTTGGAAATAAAGTAAGCACTGGGGACGAGGTTGACACTGCTTAGTTTTTTTTTTTCTGTTCAAATTGTCCACCCAAAAATTTGCTCATTGAAAACATTTGTGAGAGAAGGTTGCTCACTGGCTTACTGCCATGTACTGACACAACAACAAATCACCAAAGAAAAGAACATTTATGACAGCAACAATTCCAACATTCTTGCAACTTTTGATGCTGAAATAGCTGTTACATTGATGTTTCTGCCTGAAATAACATCACACTTTTGCTCACAAATATTGAAACTCGCATAAGTACGAGAACCCAAAAGGAACCAAAATACACTTGAAAGCGGCAAAACGAAAAGTGAAAATAAGGCTATTAAAAATGGGACACAAAGGTGCATTTTCAAGGACTGCATTAAAACATAACATTGCATGGCCGTTTAATGTTAAACGAGGGCGGTGGAAGTTGGTTTGGTGATCTGGGGTTAATTTAAATTATAGAGAGAATTTTTTGAGTTTGGGTGAAATGAGTGAGATAAATAAATAGCAGAATCTATATTTTTGGGGGTCAGAGTTACATAAAGACTTTTTGCACCTGTCTAGGTTTAGAAAAAAATCGGTTATTTGCTGGAGACGTAATTTTGCTGCGTGACGGACTCACAAAAAGTACCGTGATGACGCGTAAGACAGTAAACGATTGTGTTTCTCTTGATAATAAATGTTGGTAAAATCAGCCTCACGGGTTTCATTTATTGGTCGGCCATTTTGAATTGAAAGCTTAAAGCGAAGTAACTTTTCATTTTTGAAACTCGCGAGTAGAAATGAAAGCAATTAAATAAGGTTAATTACAAACTAAAATTCTAGGAATAATTTAAAACGTGCGGTTGAACATACTATAATGTTTAAAGCTGTATACATTAAAAAGAAAATTGAAATGGTCAGGCTTGGAACGCACTCCATGTCATAGTCTGGCACCATCCCATTCAACAGTTTACAATTTGTAAAACAGATTCAGGGAACACGATCGAATATGGCTTCCTCTTGAATTAGGTTTATTAAGCGTACTCGCTGTACGCTTTCTAAAACAAAGTATAATATTAAGTCAAAAAATCCACCCCCCCCCCAAAAAAAAAAACTTTTCGTTTTGGTTCTTGTTTGTTTTTTTATTCTCCGCCTGGGAGTTTTAACAGGAGGCCAGAAAAGTCGGGGCAAACCCCTTCTCTCAGTGATAAATGTCACGGGGTTCTTTTACGTGCATTGCATTACACCACACACGGGACCTACGGCTTTACGTCCCATCCGAAGGACGAAGCAATAATGGTTAAGTGCCTTGCTTAAGGGCACAAGACAGTGCCCAGACCTGGACTCGAACCCACGCCACTGTTGCCTCTGAAACACCAGAGCATGAGTCCGGTGCGGTGCTAGGCCATGACACTCCACTTTTGCTTTAAGTACAAGCGTCAGATTCCCTTCCCTAGGGAAGGGCTCTGTAGATCCACCGATTGTCAGTTGTGTTTTTAACCACACCGCTCGCTTCTATCAACGGCTTTCGTGAATGATTACTTTACTGGGATGAACCGGATATCCCTGCTTAGCGAGTTCCCTGTAAGAATCCACTGTCAAATTGTGACACTGAAACCCCAAAACAGGCGCGGTTCTAGAGCCTATATTTAAGGGGGCTAGCAGGGCTGGATCAACAAATTTTTGTAGGGAAGCGGTTTTTTCTACAGACACTTAGGCTTCAAATCAACAGGTGGTGGTGGTGGTGGGGGGACTCGCACCATTTTTTCAATAGGGAGTTCTGATAAAATCAGACAATCATGCACATATATTACCTAATAGCGTACATATGCCCCCTTCTCACGACTATTTTTTTTAGGGGCAGACCATTCGCATGTGACGTCACCTTCTAACATTTGCTACTGTATTTTCTTTTTGTTATAGAATTGTTATTTTGGCCGGGGGCGAGACAAAAGTTTGGTAGGCCCCCCCCCCAGCCCCACCCGTAGAACCGCGCCTGCCCCGAGACTGTCATAACTTTCGCTGATGGAGTTTAGATCAGGGAGGTAAAACATCAGGAGTTCAGTTACGAAGACCACTGCATGTCATGATTAGGTCGACACCAAGAAGTCGGCACTCGTCATACAACAGTCGTCGTACATTTTGTAGCCTAAAATTCTTGTCAGACACCTTCGAAAAAAGTTCCAAGTAGGTTTAGGTACAATATTAATACAAAGATAACGGTCTGAATTCTGAATCATTATGGAGCACCTGAATCGTGGTTATTTTTGGGTCAAATTTCACGAATTGAAAGCATGGAACAGGGGGTGGGTGAGGCAAGGGGGTAAATTGAGAATGACAAGCAATCTTGGGACTTGTTTATGTACGGGGAAGAAACAAATGAACGCGGCGTGGGCGGGGCATTAGTCAGAGGCGTAACAAACAACATGAGGACCACTAGAAGGGGTGTCCGCCACCCAGACGTAGCCCATGGGGATTGCCTACCACTGGGGAACTGGGCCAGACTAGCGGACATGGCCCATTTCCTGAGCCTCGCGAGACCAGGATATGGTAGGAATCAGAGTACTTCCCGTCCGACTTGGCAAGGTTGGACCGTCGATGTGATTTTGGGTTTTTCTTTTTGCTGCGTCAGGCACAATAATTGCCTGTTTTGGGGTGATGGTGGTGCTTTTAGATCATGGATGTGTTTTGCAGTATTGCATCACAAGTCCATCACAAGTCCGGTCATAAGTTAATCAAGTGGCGCACCCAGGATTTGGTTGGGGGGGGGGCTCAAATTTTTTTTTTTTTTTTAATTTGTTAAAAGTTGAACTTTTTTCAAAAAAATTTCCCAAAATTTTGGGCCGCAGAAAAAAGGTTTTTTTTTGAGGAGCGGCCTATTTTTACGTTGGTGGCGCCACTTACACCCCTTTTAGACTACTCAAAAACAGGCCACATTCATATCACAAAGGCCAAATCGTGGGATTAAAAAAAAAAAAAAAAAAAATGGAACCTCTCGGGGGGGGGGGGGGCCCTCAACCCCCCAAAGTCCCCCTCCTTGGGTGCGCAACTGAGTTAATCACAAGTCAATCCATAAAGTCTGCTCGTATAAACTAACTGGGGATAAACAAATTTACTTGGAATTTGATGACCTGTGATTGGCTAGTGAATTGTTTCCACACCGCCGTCATGACATTGGGTTGATGTCTTGTGTACGTTTCAACACTAATGCGCCTATCAATTGTTTCCCCCACCCCTCCCCCGGGCTGCCCCACCCAAGACGTGGGGATTGTCACTTTTGAAGCGACAAAATCCCCACCCTTCGGGCAAAATTTAAGCGACAATCCCCGACCATGCCCCGACATACATACGTGGGGCACACTAGTAAATGCATTTCCATGTGGCACGCCAATGGTAACAATGTAATTTGAGTGACCAAAATCCCCACCCTGGGGCATGAAAAACGTGACCAAATCCCGACATCGGACCTGGGGCTGGGGGGGGGGGACATTTGATAGGCGCATTATCACGACGAACCCATTTTTGATCGTGTTCCCTGAATGTATTATATAAATTGTGAACTGTTGAATGGGATGGTGCCAGACTATTTGTGCGTTTCAAGCCTTACTTTCTTTCTTTTTTAATGTGGCTTAAAACATAGGGTATGTTAAATCACAAATTTTAAATTATTCATCAGAGCAGACTGGTATTAATATTTGTAATTAACTTTATGTCATTGCTTTCATTTCTATTCGCAAGTTCCAAAAATGAAGATTTTACCTCGCTTTCAATTCAATATGGCCGACTCGGGAATAAACCCTGTTGTCGAACGCATAGTGCCCTTACAATGTTGAAGTTCCATTGGCCGTGCTTAGCTCAAGCAGACTGATATCTTACAGATGACCTTATCTATTTATTATTTACAGACGTGCGTATTCATTTGCATGATAATTTTCCATTTAAAATATTTCAGGTTTTACCTGCAACTGTGAGAAATTAGGTTGAATCTCAAAAGAGGGCGACATTAAATGACACTGATCAATGCCACTATCTTTACAGAGGGCGACATACTTAAAATATGGTGCGAAAAATACTTAGTAGATAGAGGGCGTCACTATAGCGCTACGTACCCCACCAGGGTCCACTGTACTAATTCGAGCCCCATTGAAAACAGTGTAAAATCAACAAAGTTCAGGGCTATAAGTAACATGCAAGCCGACATCACTGGGGTTTCTCAAACAAAAATTAAATGATTGTCTTGTCTTTTATCTTTTCATTTCTTTTCAATTTTAGGCACATTAGCCAATTACATTTTTAAATATTCACACCCAAACAAATCACCTCCCGAAAAGTGATAGTTCCCAAGCCTGCATGTAGCCATTTTACAACTGGCGCCCTTCCACTTTCACAGGCAAATAGGACCCATTTTTCATCCGTAATTTTATCAAGCCTGCCCTCAGATGGAAGCCCAAAAACCAGGGAGTTGATCGTTGGGTATATTTACACAATTCCTCCGTTTTTAAAGCCAAACGGTCTCCGTTTTCAAAAGAAATTGTGGGGGCACTTTTTATGCTATTGACTCGCGTAAAAATTCTCACTTCAATTTAATAGTTTCAGTGCACCCACCAAGGGTAGGAGCTACTTTCCCGCTCAGTTAAGTTGAGGGTGTTTTAATTACCAGGCCTATCCAGGGGCGTAGCAAGGTCGTGTTTAGGGGAGGGGCTGGACACCATCGTCCTTACGGGGGCGCTGTTCAAAGCGGCCGATCATGGGCACTACCGGACAATGATGCGGCGTTTTTCCATGGCGGCACAATTGCCGACATCATGTCGCGCGACATTCTCCCCCAAAAGTCTCTCATGAAAAAAAAAAGGTACTTGTGAAATAGGGCAATCGCTACAAAATACTGGGGGGGGGGGGTAAATACCCCTTACACTCCACTCCCTGTCCACGTCACTGCTAACATTATGATGAATTATGTTCGTTGTTGCATTGTCTTCAGTGAATTGCAAAATGGCGAGAAATAGTTGATACAGGGTTGACGCTCATGGACACAATTTAGCATGAAAGAACAGTCCAGGCCCGAAGCTACGTTCAGCTTCGATTGACCTGGCAAATCCGGAACTTCTCTCAATAGAATCATAGCTCGTCTGATGATCAAATCGACAGTTGTCTGTTTGGGTACCAGACGTGCTCGGTGCTATATAAATAGCGCCCTCTTATGGTTAGTTGCTCACATTGAAGAAAGAACTCATTTTTATCTCGTCACTTATTGCAAAATAGAAGAAGAAACTCTACTAGTTACGGTGTGAAAACTTTGTAATTGCTGTTTTCATTAAGACAGTTGTGGGGTGCTAGTCAAAAGTGGACATTGGTGGCGCTGTTCATTACATCCACGCAAGCATGGATTCTTTGGGTCAACAATCGACATCAGTTCTCTGACTAACCTGTTTGAAAATAACAGAAAAATATTTTTTTGCCCTGAAATCTTAACTCGTCAGTCAACCTCAATAATTGTCTGTGTCCACACTTTCCCGCCCCTCATTTATTTCCCTCGCCAGTCTTATTCCCCAACGTCTACTCCAATATAAATCGCTTCACCGTGATATCAGTTCCGTATTCGTTCGTTCTTTTCGTCCCATTGGGGAATTATCACATCGCCATGGCACTTCAGTAATTCCCGAGATTTATATGAACTGCGGGAATTTTTGATGAATGACGCGGTCAGATCGCCTGCTCCGCGCGGGTCCGTAGTGCGGTCAGCGGTATAGGACGGTCCGGGCTTTTCAGCCAGTCCAATTTCCGCTGGTCAACTGGGCTCAGGTCTTGATGGTGAAAATGCTTTTGACAGGATCTATTAAAGGAACTTTCGATTCGATTTCAATCTTGAACGTTTGAGGAAAACACGAAGATTAATTGGATACAATTTTTTTTATTAAAAAAGTGCATTTTTTTCTACTGAATTTGTATTTTGTTAAAATGAATATACGTTTGAAGGGAAATTTGAATCTAATTCACTTATTTTGCACTTGTGAGATTTCTTTTTATCATTCTGGACCCAAATTAGTGAATGGATTAAGAAGGCCTTGACTATAAATGTGCTTTTAGATTACGAGATGATTTTATTTGGCATACTTAACCAAAATTGGAGCGCCCTTAATCTAAGTCTTCTCCTGCGCCGTTACCATATTTATAAAATGTAGATGAATGGTAGCATATTTTTTAGGAATGAGTTAAAATGGTAGTATGTATAAAGAAATTCATATTTAGTACAAATGGTATAATCTCGCTAAATTTAATGTGAAATGGAATCCATTCTCTCTTTTATGTAATGATTAATTTCGTATTTGTTTGTACTTATTGTAAAACGCAAGAAAAACATTTCTTCTCAATAAATCAAAGTTTTCTCCAAGAGGAAAAAGAGGGGAAAATTTCAAAGGTAAATTTCCTTCTTAATATAGTTCGTCTTTATAAGAATCCTTATTATCACCTTTAGAATTTAAGATGCTAAGCTTGTATTTGAGCAATCATCTTAAATTATTTTGAACTTGTAAGTTGTTTTTTTTTGTGAAAAAAGATTCTGTCGAGGTGGAAACGTCAGGCTAGATCTTTATCTTGTTTGATTGAATTTTCTTTTTCGAGAGAATAAATTCAAGTTCAAAATCAGTTCGGTGTCATTATGAGGCAATCTTATGACTCCAAACCCCGCCCACCCTTAAGTCTTTGTGGGGGGAGGGGGGGGGGGACTGGCTAAACCCTTTATCATACTGCCACCATTTCAGTCATGTTTCCTGTATCCAATAACAATACTGAATGATAATGTTTTTGTGCAAAATGGAACCAGGTTATTTTTCCCTCCAGCCTCGCTTTGGTTACGTT
Source organism: Patiria pectinifera (assembly GCA_029964075.1). Taxonomy (NCBI): domain Eukaryota; kingdom Metazoa; phylum Echinodermata; class Asteroidea; order Valvatida; family Asterinidae; genus Patiria; species Patiria pectinifera. The sequence goes on along the minus strand of CM057129.1, from coordinate 4,814,269 downwards.
GATTTGAATGGGCAAAAATCAAGATGGCCGCAACAAGATTATGGTCAATAAGCTATATAATCTGAAGTCCTCAAAAATCTATCAAAACAACAACCAAATCAAGGAACAAACTTTTAAATTGGAGACAATATTTTTTTGTCCCGAAACATTTTACGTTTTAGAAAAAGAAAGGTCACCTTTTCACCCATCCCGCAATTAAGTTCCTTGGGAAAAAACAATTATTTGTCTACTGTGGGTACTATGCATAATTATTTAAGTTTTTAAGATGCATTCCCTGCTATTTTGAGCCTCACTCCCCCGAACAATTAGCTTATCGTCAATTACTATTTTTCTAGAAATAAAAGTTATTCACTTTTGAATGAGACATATTGCACACACAAAATCCACCGACGTTTCCAAATTAGGAGCACTTTCTACGACAGTCTCGCGAAGGTGGGCTTCGACAAGTCGCCATCTTGAACTCTCATGCACGCTATAAAACGTGCAATTTGATTGGCTCTTTTTTTAGGCTGTACACAGACCTGACATATAATTGGTGGATTTTAGCCTCTCATTTTCATTATTGTCGAACGAAATTGACTTATTTCTTCACAAAAATGGAATAATTGCACGGCTGCCATGCAGACAATAATCTTCTGCACCTTTAAGTGATAATAATTGTCTTCCGTTGTGAATTAGTAACATAATTAATTTCTTAACCCGTTCCATGTGCTGTTCCTTTAATTTAAAAAAAAAATACTGTACCCAAATGTGTTGTTACTGCGGGTGGCATATGGGAACGACCGCATCGATATATGATCCTCGTTTTGCCATGAATCATAAAGCGAGTCATACCGCCGGCGCGGTGTGTCAAGTTCCCCGGGAGCACCCAGGGGGAAATTAGCGCCAGCGCTCGGTGTGTATTTCCGTTTAGAGAGTGCTACTTGTCCGGAGACCCTAAAACCACAATCTTCAATCTTTAAATCAAAACGATTCGCGGGATGGCACCCCTAAATTTAGGGTTCGGTATAAACAAACAAACGGTGCCTTTATTCTGCCGGAGATTCTAAACTGGCAACTGAACAAAAATAGTTTGTGCCAGTATTTTTATTCGCGGGGTAGGTATAAATTGCTTTGGCCAAGCCCTTTATTTCCAGTTTTCGAATTTGTCTTTTGAGTTACGAGGTGGGTAACCGCTGCAGGCAGATAGGTGGGTTATATCTGTTGCACTTAATTAAAATGACCAAGTAACTGACGGCAACATATTTGGTAGTCTTCGCTTCAACAACTAATTTACCAGATACAAATCTCACTGTTGTAAATTATGAAGTAGTCTTGAGACAAAAGGGGATTTAAGTTTTGCACTCGAAATAGACCTTGTAAAGTGCTTATCAGTTTAGGGCCTTATGTACGAGTTGGCCGTTTTTGTCGAGTTCCCTGAATGTATTTCATTAATCATTGTTGAATGGGATGGCGCCAGACTATTTTATGCAGGCATAATGCAGCCATATTTTACTGACATTCTTTTTCAATCTGGCTTTAAACTTTAGGGAATGTTTAATTTCAAATTGTATTCAGTAAAGCAGAATGGAATTAATGAGTATTTCAGTTGCTTTCATTTCTCTTCACAAATTTCAAAAAGGGAGATTTTATCTCACTTTCAATTCAATATGGCCGACTTGTGCATAAGGCCCATATGCTTGTTTGAGTTATAGAAACGTATTTGACAGAAAAAGAACAGCTGTAAATGTTAGAGCCAAAATTTCAGGAAATCAAGTTTGCACGCATGTAAATGTTTCTAATTATCACACACAATTTTGCAAGTGACGATATCGATGAAGCTCTTGAGCAGGTGACTTGTACAAGAGACGATCGGTTAACCTGCTGGGTATTCAGGGAACCACACAGGAGGGGCTGGAATAACTTAATAGGTATAGAATTCCAAGACGATGAAACAAAAAGATGAGACCAGTTGATGAGTCACGGATGATGGAGTTACATGTCAAGGAACTCTCGTGCATCTTCGATGGGATGTTAAAAATCCACGAGTACAAACAGATATTACTGATAGAAAAGAAAAAGAAGAAGATGAAATTCGGTAGTTTAGGCCTAATTAAAAGCTTTTCACCAACTACAAATATGACATTTTAAAATATACAAGTTTGTGAACTTGAAATTATACAATCAGTTGATATCCAGAAAAATTGTAAATTAACAAACCACAAAATTAAAGCCACGAAATTGATATCTCTCGTTGTACATGTATTCATTTATTACTGACTGTAGATTTGCTATTTCCTTTAGCGTGTTGTGAGACCTTTACTATCAACATTATCTTCTGTAAGTTTTGCACTCGATTAAAAAGTTACATACGTATACATTTAGTGAAATAAAGTAATTTAAATTACCGGGAATGGTACAATTAGGGGGACATTCCCATAGGGTTGTGCACAAAATTGTTCAAACTTTAATGACCCCTAACCCCAATTTCCCTCATCCTACCCCTAGGAATTCTGATATATTTACGTTTTGGACCATGAGCAATCGATCTATCCTATTTGTGACATCAAAATTTTGCTTCTAAATAGGAGTTGTGACATTAAGGAGACATTGAAATGTCACAATCTGTTAAAGTTATAAATAATTCATAAACACACATACTGGAATTTGTATCCTTGTGGAGACATTTCTTTGTTCTCGTGTACTAAAGTTTTCGAGTTTGAAAGTGTAGCTTAAAAATGCTCTTATTTTAACCAGAATTAATTTCCTTGGCTTCTATTTGCGACACATCAACATAGCTTGGAAATTCCTAGTTTTTGAGTAAAATCCATTTATCTATTTCGTGAAAACCTTGTGGTCTATAGAAATTGCACTGTGGAGACGTATACAATCTTTTGTTCCCTATTGTACACACGTCTCCAGAGGGCACGGTGTATCAGATCAATCCCCCCATCCCGAATTTCCAATTCAATCGGAGTTGCCCCTGACAATAAAGCTAATCTTTTATGTAAACAAACAATTCGACTCTCACCACAATATTAATAGAATTCGAAAATGCCAGTGTCGACTATGCGCCCTGCTGTTTGAAACCAGCCGGTCGCGACCCCGACTCTGCGTGAGGACACGCGTCTGTACATGGATCCCCTGCTGGGGTGCCGAGAATAGACTGGTTGCGTCAGCCCAGCATCATGGTGAGTCAACTATTTTTGTCTTCAGGGGTTTTAAGGCTAGTCACTTGAATGACTTGGGATGAAGTGAACGCTGTGACCTTGGACACGAGGGCAGATGGGTTCGGCTGAAGAAAGTTTCTGACCATATTGGGCTCTGGTCACGCGGATTGTCTTAAAAATACAACTTTCTTCTTGCGCGCTGGTTCAATTGCAGTGGTGGCGCACCAGGGATAGTCCGTTTTGCAGTGGAGGACAGAGGGGGTCATTTTGACGGAGGGAGCCATTTTGTAGGAGGTGACATTTTGGACATAGGAGGGGTACTCAATCGGCGTCTTGCAATAAATTACTCTTTATGTTGTTGCCTTCCCCAAAATTCTCAGCGGGAAAGGAACTTGGGGGGTGGGGGGGGCACGGTCCACGAGTGGCAGGGGGGAAGGTAGGGCAGGTGCATACGCCCCTGGCGTCGCTATTTAGGTTGTCATGAAATTTCAAGAAATCAAGAGATTATAGGCGTTTAGTTGTAGAAGCACAATTGGGCCAGACATTCACCTCGGACTCGGAGGACTTTTGGCGGCGCGTTCTCCACGTGTTGCCATTATCTGACGTGCCATCGTAAGCAGTAAAAAGTAAACAGCAAAAACGGCCTTGATTTTTGGTTGAAAAATTCCAATGAAACCTCAAGGCCTATAGCTGCTTATATGCAATTAAAGAATACAATGGGTATAGGTATTTGACCGTACCAATCTTTTCGTACTGTTGGTGGACTTAATTTGCTAGTCTATTCATTCTCGGTGCCATTTAATACTGTCAATTATTACATTATGGGAAGTGTCAGTCTGTTCGATAACTCAGTGTGCATTCCAAACTCACGAATCATATCTGTTTACAATTCGCCTCAATGCAAAGACACGTACTGCGTGCACAATACACGGGCAAAAAGTTCAGCGGGGGCCGTTGGTTCACCCGACGGCTGTTTGTAGTATTGTGTTCTGATGACAGAGAAGTTGAGTCATCGATCAAATGGTATTTATTGCTGTTTTTGAGATACAAACCGCAGGGTTTTCCCGGCATCCGAAGAATGCTTTGAAAACTACCCAGGTGTGCAGACCAAACAAAGATATCGGCAAAGTCCAGAAACACAATATTTTCCAAGGAGCCACGAGTCTTCATACCACAATCGTTTAAATTTCACTGAATTGTGGCACTTCAAATTTTGGTCTCTGGGAATTGTTTGATGTTTGTGCCGATTGTAGACAAAGCAAATTTGTGGGAGAATTCGACAAAAGTGGACAAATATTTGGGCATGGCCTCCTTTCTGTCGCGAGTTCATCGAACCAAATCCAGTGAGATTCTTGCGCTTTGATCTGAAACGATTTGGCGTTTTGATGAAATGAAGTAAAACCTAAATTTGTATTTATATTAATTTTGTTCGTTTGGCGTCACTTTGCCCACTTCTTTCTCCTTTGCTGATGAAATTATTTTCTTGTCAGTAGTAAGTCTGGAATTACAATTTGCAAAGTTTTGCAAAGTTTTGATAACATCCATTCTCCTCCTTCCAAAAAAAAAGCTTCACTAAAATTACCAGAAGACTTTCTACAAACTGTTTAGCAATTAAACACAATCTTGCCATCACTATGTAAACATGTTTTGAAGATAGTTTGAAACATGTTTACAAACACGGTACCCTGTGGAGACATGTGCACAATAGGGAACAAAAGATTGTATACGTCTCCACAGAGCAATTTCTATAGGTGAATACCTCTCCACAAGGTTTTCACGAAATAGATATATATGGATTTTACTCAAAAACTAGGAATTTCCAAGGTGTGTTGATGTGCCGCAAATTGAAGTATTTTATGTAAGGGATATTAAGTCCGAATTTTAGCTCAGGAAATTAATTCTGTTAAAATAGGAGCATTTTCAAGGTACACTTTCAAACTCGAAAACTTTAGTAGGCCTACACGAGAACAAAGAAATGACTCCACAAGGATACAAATTCCAGTAAGCGTGTTTAGAAGTGTTTATTGCTAAACGCAGTTTGTGCAGTGTGCTTTACATAATATCCCCGAGTACTCTATCCAACGACTCCATAAAAATGCTTAAACGTATTCACGAATTGTCAAGGGGGCCTAAAGAAATCGACAGCAATGAATCATGCCCTTACATTAAATTCGACACGGTCCAGCTGGTGTCGAAGTAATCGACCCGTGCCCCAAGGCATAACTTAAAAGGAAGTTTACATCTTCATGTTCGCTACTAGTCTTACGTGGGCCGGTAGACAGACGTACTGACGCATACACCACTCTTGAAATGACTCACAGCAAATCAAAACCTGAATTCATGAATCCTAAAAGGATCAAACGGCAGATTACAGACAAGGAATCCCCGACTAATACTTCCGTCCTGACCTCACCTGTAAGTTGGTTTGACAAACAGACTGGTGGGAACATTTTCATTATTGTTGCCAGTTGATCGAAAGCCCAGAGCATATACGAGAAGGAATGTTTTCAAGTGCAAAGAAGTACATGTACTTGATGAAAACAGTTCGATGCCAAAAAAATATTGTTGGACGAGTCGAGTGTATACAAGATCAGTTCTTTCTTGAACCGACTTGGTCAAAATGATAACTGCATCTTCAGTGAGTGTTGATAACTGTTATCCTTTGACCACTTCTTGATGTAAAAGTATCTGCAGTGGCGTATGGGGGAGGGGGAGGGGCGGGGGACGGGGGAGGGGCAGGGGCAGGGGGAGAGGCAGAGGAAAGGGGCGGGGGAAGGGGCGGGGAGGGGCAGGGGCAGGGGCAGGGGCAGGGGCAGGGGCAGGGGGGCAACTCGATGCCCTAGCGACGTTTTGATGGCGTCAAAACAAAACAGTATCATTGACTCAATGCCCTTGTGGCATTTTGATGGCGTCATAAAAAAAACAGTATTTTGAAGACGGTTCAGACGTCGATACAGGAACGTCTTAATTCCCCCTCCAATCCCCCTCCCACCCCCACCCTCCCAGGCATAAGATGCTGGATACACCGCTGCTTCTCTGCAAAAATAGCAGAATTCAAATGCTGTAAATTACTGTTTTCAATTTCCGATATTGTGCTCTTGTGAAGAAATAGAAATACACACAAAGAACACATGAATGCATTTTTTTGGCTCCTGCGGATGTAAGGATTTAATTCTAAATCCCAAAATACACAGTGAGTCACCCATCACGCATTCGGGATTTTTCTTTTATCGATTTTGGAGAATTTAAAACCGGGTGTTCAACTCCACCGCGTCACCTCTATTTCATAACCTTCCAGGTTCAACCTTTCAAATCGAACTCTTGATAAATGGTGCAGACAGAAAGTGCTTGGGGCGATACCAGAGTATGCGACAGTTCCAACATTTATAAGGGCAAGAATGGCAAAGTGTGCGCCGGCAATATTGACATACGCACTTATTGTCGCGCACAATTGCTCTACTGTTAGACTTTGAACTCGGCAGGCTGGCTATTTTATTCAACGAGAAGTTATAAATCATGTCAAATGGTAGCAGGAAATCATGTAGATGGTTACTGATTAAAGAAGAGAAATTGTGGATATCGTAATAAAGATGGCGCCGCACTGCGGCATGTCTGGTCATTTTGTCGACAAGTTTCAGTGAAATTAGGTTAACCACATACGTGTTCTGTTTGCATTAGAGATGGGGAGATTGAGGCAAATGTGGTATGAGGAGATGGGGTGATCTTAGAAGGAATTGGGATGAAAATATCAAATGAACACAGACGAGAAAGGGATGAGGATTATGAATATGACGGTGACGATTTCATACTCGGTGTGAGCTTGTTAAAGTCGCTGGGATATCGGGGAACGAAGTAAAAGATCAGGATAAAGAAGAACTTAAAGAGATGGGTTTTAGGGTAAGTCGGTTGACCTAACAATTGGTGGAAAGAAATAAAATGGATGCTATAGTAGTTGTGATTATAAAATGGTGGTAAATTTGATGCAAAAAGGATTGATCAAAAAGGATAAATCTCGGATGGAGATGCTTTGAACGACACAGAGAAATGCTCTGTGATAAGAACATACCAATGGCTCTCCGGAGAAGGGTGTATGACCAGTGTGTGCTAACAACAATGTCTTATGGAGCAGAAACATGGACAACAACAAAACTTATAGAAGGCAAACTCTGTTCAGCACAAAGAGCAATGGAGAGGCAGATGCTTCACATGCATAATCAGAGACAGGGTCAGATGCACAGAGATACGAAAGAAAACGGGGATAAGAGACATCATAAATACAGTAAAACAAGCAAAATGGAGATGGGCTGGCTCGCCCGAAGAAACGACAACAGATGGTCAACAAGATTTATGGAATGGCAACCAAGGACTGGGAAACGGAAAAGAGGCAGACAACGAAGAAGATGGAGGGAAGACATAACATCATATGCGGGAACTAATACGGCCAAGAACAGCAAGGAATAGAAATAAATGGCGCCAATATGAGCAGGGCTACATCGTTTTCAACACAATTAACATTCTTTTTATATGAAGTCACATAGCCTACCGAATCTATTTTACATATTTCGTAGTCCATAATCAATCATTGTATTATTTTGTAGAACATGACTTTAATGCATACCGGGAATGTTTGGAGGACATTAATATAATGCAGGATTTGTATACATTGTGTTACATTTGTATACATTGATTGCGCATTGATCAGTTCATTGATTAACAAAAATCTAACACCGGTGTAGTGAAATCTGGACTCTGCGCAATACGAACTTCTTATCTTCAAGTGCGCATGTGTAACTGAAGATTATGCACGACAGCGAGGTAACAAAAAAAGACAAGATTTCACAGGAGTCCAAATTTCATATGACACCGGTAACAAAATGTTGACAGTGGCGACATCACCACACTTTGCGCAGCGTCAAGGACATCACCGATGTGTGTATTCTGTCTTTGTTAACTAAACAGGTGTTGAACAATGAACCACATAGGTCAAAAATGTAAGGCCAGCAAGAACAATGTTAGTTGTTCAAATGTCTGTTTGTAGAAGGACTTTTGTTGAGCAATAAATATTTGCTTAGCCAAAACAGACGGCTGACATGTCATGCGATGTCGATTGTTTGTGACTAGTTGATATCAGATTTTTTTCTTAGCACATTTTTTTTGTCAAATTTATTTTTATCATAAAGCAGTTTCATTCAACGAGGCCCTGGTCGATGATATAAGACTCTGGCTTACTTTAATACTATGGATACATGGATAGAACCCAATATCAAACATTAATGAAAGAACTATACGTTTGAAGCCACAACCACATCTTCTTTTTTTAAGATTTCAAAATGGCGCTTAAGATGGTGTGGTGTGAAATGTGGACCCTATGGGTTCACCCCTGTATTTAAATTCCCATAGACACACGTCCTAAAGGCCCATACTTCAAAATTCTTTTAAAAATACTCAAAACTCTCACAGGTGTTCTGACTAAACATGATGAATGATGATCAACATGTCATCTTTCATTTTCTTTTCAATTTTTGGTGGGTTGACCATTGCCTTTTCGAGAAATTCTCACCCAAAGAAGACGACCCCTCAAACGAGTGACGTTTCCCATAGCCATCTTGCAAAACAGATCCCTCCACAACATGGCTAAATAGCGCCACTTTCGGGCCCAATTGCATCCAAAATGCTCGGAATTGGAAGCCCCAAGTCAGGGCCAGAGGTTCATTGCATCTTCAATTCCCCAATTCCATAGCTCTCAGAACTCTCTAATTTAGAATAATTTGAATGCATAACTTATATTCATGAGCTCGGCGGACAGATTTTTGGCCTATTTACTGGGGTGGACCCCTATGAAATACGAACTCCTCGGTTGCATTGCGCATGCCTAAGTGAACATAATTAGGACAGTTACAGGTCACGTGTGAGGGTTAGAATCCATATAAGGTAAAAGAGACCAGATTTCATAGGAGTCCAAATTTCATGTGGCAACGGATCAAAATCTGAGACCGAAAGCCGAAGCCACAAATTCCTCAATGAACACTAAGTAGTTAAAGAGCTTTGCATCACCAAATTATCGACGGTCACCCTATGCGCAGGTCTATCTGAAGATTATCCATGACAGTGAGGTAAAAAAAGACAAGACTTCATAGGATTCCAAATTTCATACGACACCGGTAACAAAAATGTCGACATAATGCTGCTACTGGTTACAGCTCCAATTTAAAATTTCTGCTACGCGATTTTAAGAAATGAAGAAATCCTTTGCTTTGCTTTGCTTTGAGAAAATTAAGAAATTGGTCTTTAGCCCGATTGCATTCAATGCATGATTGGCTTGCTTTAATTTGCTCAGAAAATCAAATTGCAGAGATAAATAAGACAGTATACAAAATTAACATATTTGAAGTATACTCTGAATTACAACAGTTCCAGAAAATACGAAGTACACAATTTGAAATTGTGAGTACATCTGTGCAATATGCGGAGGTCAGATAGTTGAAAATAATTCACAACTTTTATCGGTGCACATGGAAGATTGCGTGAGGAGCCTGATAAATAGATATGCATATTTACAAGACAAATATTTACATATGATGAATATTTACATTCCGTTGGAGAATGGACTCCTCCACACCCGTTATCGATTATAAATCATTGATAAGAATAAGTTAAACATTGATTACAAAATGGAGCCCGCTCCATATTTTAGTACGATAGGTGATAAGTACAGGATGAGTAAAAAAAAACCCGAAACCTAAATATTGGGACCATTGTTTTAGTGAAGTTCTGCCTGTAGCACTTTCAAAATCTAGGATATGAAAGCCCAATTCATAAGCTTTCTTTTAGTACAAGAATCATTCAAATCATTCAAAAAAGTTCAGTGTTCTTTGACTTTCAGCAAAACGAAAACAATCACATAGGGATGTGTGTGAATTGTTTTCGTTTTGCTGAAGGAACGCACACCTTTTTTTTGTGATCCGTGGACAGAACTTTAAAACGGTGGTTGTGTTTAAAATTCCGTAACTTGAAAAGTACATAAGTGATTTGAATGAGTCTTGTACTAAAAGAAAGCTTTTGAATTGGCCTTTTATGTCCTAGATTTTGAAAGTGCTACATAACTTCAATAAAACAATAGTCCCGACATTTGGGTTTCGTTTTTTTTTTAACTCACCCTGTATACATATCGCAGTTGCGATGACAGAAATAAATGTTTCGTTTCAAACAGCTGTACATATTAAATAAGCTTTGTAACCGACATCTTTCTTCGTTTGATATATCACTGCATTTCCCAAACTACCAAAAGAACACATTCCTTCCTTGAATATGGAAATTCTGAAAATTACGCGATCATAAGGCAAAAGGGTAACATCCAATTATTTTCACATAGACTACAGTACTTGCGATTACATATCTTGTTTTAGATGTAGGCTACATGTACATGTACGTAATTTCGCGGTAAACCTTTTGCTATTTTACATGCTAAAATCTGACTTAGATCATATTGCAATAGCTGTGGAAGTTATATGCATCAAAGATATACATGGACATAAAGGTGGTTTCACGGCAATATTTTTGCTATATCGCATGCTAAAATCCGACTAAATCACATTGCAATAGCTGTGAAGGTTCTATGCATCAATGACAAAAGGTGGTATTTGAAATACAATAATTTGTGCCGGAAAGAGTGCAAGAACGAAATTGAACTTTTGAGGTGACAAAGTGCATGTGTGACCGAAGCAACAACAACGAAAGTATTTTTGGTAAGCGGAGTTTATCTTAGTCGCTGTGGTTACTTGTCCTGTGGTTGGGGTGGGTTCTGAGCCAGAGTAACGTACTGGTCTTCGTCATCACTGTGTCCAAGTCCAGCTTCTTGCAGACTGCCCACAATCTCCACCGTTTCCCCCTTGGTTTTGTAAGGCAAAACATCCACCTTGCCGTTCTCGGGATTGGCGACCAAGAATGTCGGCGTGGTTTCCTCGTAGAGGCTGTTCATGGATAAGGTGAGGACGGGCTCGCGACGCGGTTTGGCCCCGTGACCCCCACCGTGCACGATGCGGTCCTTCCGTGGGACAGCCTTGGCGTAGCGAGTGATGGAATCCGGCGCCGTGCCGCGGGAGTATGTCCTCAGGGAGTCTTGGTTGGTGTAGTTGTTCCCGTGCCGCTTCAAGTTGTGATTCTCCTCGTCCGAGTTGCCCCCATCTTTGAAGTCTAAGCTACCTGGTGGGATGAACTCGTACATGTGCGTCCCGGAATGTTTGGCCTCCTCAACGTCAGCATCTTTGGATCTCCGGCGGTACCGGCGCATCAGGAAAGCACCGGCGACAAGGAGGCAGACGAAGAGCACCAGCCCACCGACTACGGCCGGTGCGATGGTACCAACTTTCAGACCGTCCATGGCAGACTGAGTCGGGCCCTGATGGGGCCCATTCGGCATCTTAGATGCTGCTCCAGTCCCAGTCAAAGATGTAGTCCCTTGAGTTGTTGGAGGGATTGGGGTAGAGTGTTTCAAAGTCGGAGATGCCGATGATGCAGCCCCAAGAGTTGTTGGTAGGCTTGTAGTTGCTCCAAGGGTTGTTGTTGGTTTGACTGTCTCAGTTGTAAGTTTCGCAGTGCTGCCTACCTTGGTTGTTTCAGGCGACTGAGTGGTCGTTGGATGTTCTGTAGTCGGTAAGGCCGGGAGAACCACCAACTCAGCAACACCGCTTCCTTTGAGACCATCCTTGCCCAGAACACGACAGGTGACATCGGTGTTGTTATCAGCTGCCGCTGTGTCCAGGATCTTCAGACTACTATCGCTGATTTCAAGTCTCCCAGAGTCCAGAATGACTGCCGGAACCTGCCAGTGAAACTGGACAACTCCCGGATCGACGTTCCGGGCGTAGCATGTGAACGCAGCATCCTGGCCCAGGTGAACGGACCGTCGGGCCGGACTGACGACCACCTCCACAGCCGACATGGTTCGGTAGATAAAAGATCAATCGGTGAACTCACAAAATCAGTGTCACAAACCCCACAGCTTGTCTTTCTGCACGCAAGCCGCACTGTCTCTTCGCCTGCAGTGAACCTCTTCCTCTGAATACTCAACCACCACTAGACGATTTTAAACCATGTGCGGCGGAAACTACAAAGTGTTGACAGGAAATAAGTGAGCATACCACACAACACAAAAATGTTCATGTGTTGCGAGGGGGAAGCCACGTATATTCCGGAGTCTATCGCGCCGTGAGTCCGTGCGGTACACGAAATTCGTACAAGTACAACCGGACGTGTGACAATCGTCTGTTAGCGATTCGTCACTGTGTGCGCTATTTATACACGCATGCGATCGTACGGCTACGCTTGCATGATACAGCGTTTCTGATTGGCTCCTGGGGCTCACGCACAATACATACGGTGACTTTTTAACAGAGGCCGTCATCCGTGGAAAACAGATCACCAAGTTGACAATACACGGTTTTGTTGACTTTTGGGGGTTTGACAACTCGAATAAAAAAAAATGTATGCCGGATGCACTTTCAGAGAAATATTTCAGATATTTTGTTTGTTATCATTTGTTAATAAAAATATTTTCTGAATTGTTCTCCAAACTATCTAGACCCGCCCAATATTTTGTTTTGTTTCAAAGTACATGACACCGCAACATACTGATTTTATCATAGGGTCGGCAACCGACTTCATGGAACTTGCGAAATTAAAAGTGTGTTGCGCTTGTGTTTTTGTGCTAAGGCATGTACATTTTGCTACAGGTGAAATGTTCTGATGGTGATCTAAAATATGATAATCCCCTTCTGATCTTTATAATATTTAATTTGAAACTGAGTTTTAAACAGGAAACGGTACATGGCTGAATATCGACATGAAATGTCTTGCTTAAGTTAGTTTAAAGGCAGTGCACAACATTTTGCAAACATCAAAAAACAAAACCAAATTACTGTGAAATACCTTACTGGACTGTTAGTGAATGACAGTCTCAAGCATCCTGTAAAATCATGGCACATGGTGAGCTGACATTTTCAAGAAAGTTGGAATATTTGCATTAATTTCCAATGATGGTCAGCCGACCATTGTTGGAAAAAAACTCTTCTTCTTTTCTCTCGAAAACTGCCATAATTTACCAAATTGAGTTGGTCCACATTTTGCTTGTAATCGGTTACACATCTGTGAACGGAAGTTAACAATTGCATCATTATGATTTCTCAACAATGAGCTCTTGTTTGTCTCAAAAACCGCGATCTGTGTTCCAGTTTTTAATAAACAACAGCTGAGCGTACGTGGTAAACGCTCCAGCCTTTTCAAGCGAAGCCAACTCATTATTCGAACACTGAATGGTGTCGGAAACGGAAGCCTGTGAAGTATGCAACCCGTGTGTAGTACATCGGCCTAGTACGCTCCGGCATGTGCAACCTTGCACTCGGGATGTTCGTCATACTTCGGTATTTTCCCCCTTTGTGGAGATGGCGCCCTCAACAATTGTATTTTTCATTAACTATTCCAAGTATGCCATCCGGACGCGCTCCTGCGAGCGAGACCTTGTGATTTGGTATGTGGAGAAAAACAGATAATCGATAAATCAATAATCGATTCTCGAATCACACCTCAAACCACAAATCACACCTCAAACCATGAAAAGAATCGATAACATTATCTTATCGTCCCCCGAAATTGTAAAGTAAACTTTAATCGCATGTTGTGTTATCAATAATACTAGTTTAAGGAAAAGACACTTCGCCTATCCCTATTTTTTGAATGACATGCACTATCTTCCGCCACACCATTTTTCACAGTGGAAAAGCTGAACCCCACCCGGCCCTTGTTTGGGCCGATATACTTCGAAGAGAAATCTAGTCCGGTGTCATATGAAAGTTAGACTCCTGCGAAATGTAGTCTCGTGGACTATAAGGCACAAGTGACCTGTCACTGCTCTAATTACGTCTACCGAAGCATGCGCAGTACAATCAAGGACTCCTTATTTCACAGAGAACAAAATTACACACTGCACCTGTAAATGCTCCAAAACATATTTTCACCACCATGGCATCTTTGTTCGCAAGTAACAACCTTCAGTTTTGTCGCGCTAGTAAGCCAAATGTTCATAATGCAAATCCTTTTTATTTATAAACGAAAAATTCCGCAAGTATGCTTCAAAATAGAACTATTCAAAACTTCACCTTGACAGTTTGCCATGGGCAAAACGACCCATCAAAACTAGCCTTTAAAATCTACCTTCAAATCCCTATTTGGAAGCTTAATATTCTCCGTCTTTGATGATGCGCGATAATGTTTTAAGTGATCTGACAATAAACGCTAACTTAGTGTGTTTATCCATCCGCCTATAATCCATTAAATCCTCGTCCAAGATCAAAAACCACAATAGCTTGGACTAGCTCTCAAGTTGTGAAAAGGTTAGCCACTAAAGTGGACAAGGAATTCAGATCATAATACCGCCACCAAATGTCCTTGAAGTCTATATTTGTCGGCGCTCGCCTGCGTATTTTGCGGAACGGATTTGAATTGATAACATAGGAGACAATAATGACCAGTCAATATGTGTGAAAACCGCAACAACAAATCCCGGAACTTTTTGACGTTCCTTTGCACGCAACACGTGCACTCACACAACTATTAACTGCCATTGATCTCCATATATACAGAGATATATGGAGATTAATGTTAACTGCCCACATACAGTTGAGATTATTTAAGATTTATGAAGTCTGGTTCCCAGACTATTCTGACTATTTCTGATGAATCTTAGACGTCTGGTAGTCAGGTGGCATAGCCTAATGGTCGGAATCGTGACCGCCTGGTCCAAAGCACCAAACTTGGCAGATAGATTCTTGTAGCCCTAAAGAAGATATTTAGAAGGGGTGACACCTGAAATTCTTTTGGGAAGGGTGCCTAATTTGCATAAATCTTTAATACCTGCCGTGTAATATATTTGTTCCCATATTTGGGTATATTTTTATGTTTTTTATGTTTTGAAAAGTGTATTTTCTGGATTCTACTTATCCTTACTTATAAAATAACATTTTCTAAAGCATATCAGAGACCGGATGATTATGAGGACATAATAAAGATACAAATGGCTACCATTATAGCCTAAAATTGTGCGCATTTTACCTTTTCCCTCAGATATCATCGAGTAGTCTCGCCAAACGTTCGCCATAGTGAAACCCAAAGCGAGGCTCTACGCGCAAAACAAAATTCCCAGCGTTTTGACTATGTATAGTCTCTACGATGAGAAAGAACCCAATCATCCCATTCAAACGTCGATTTCAAGCGCGTCAATTCAAAGCTCAAAATTACTGCATTTGTTAAAATGTCGGCCTGCAATAGTAGACGACAATAGACTGGTTCCCGCTCCCTATCCAAGTCAGAATCGAAGATGGAGGGACTGGGAACCTGTCTAAGACTTTAATCAATTGTAGCCAACTTTTTAACACATACAAGTGTTGTCCAATAAAAACGCACAATCTGAGTCCCGTGATGCCGATATAGATTCAATTACTTTGACGCGTTCCCACCCGTCCAAAATCTGACCTTGCCAAAATGAGGCCGAGGTCGACGTTCGCTGCTTATGTCTACATTTCAAGTGTTGGGAAAACAAAACATAAATGATTGTTGTAAATGTTTTCAAATCACGCATGACATGCTTGTCAGTTCTGGGGAAGTATGTTCCGAGGAATTTTTGTTACAAAATTATTGATAATAACAAACTTGCCTTTATTTTTTAAAGTGCATGCACTATCACTTTGCTTTGCAAATAATCTTTGTCGAGAAATCATGTTTAAAATGAATTACGTTGCTCAGTTCCGTTGATTGAACGTGACAAAACAATCAAAGCAATATTTGTGTAGGCCTACTCAATGTTTGTACATGTACACTGTGTGTACCTTGACAGTACAATAGACTATGTGGCTGTGTGGTCAATATTGCCCCAACACCGCCCATGTATTTTCAATGACAATGAAACATGACGGTTGACACACCGATGTAACAGACTACGCAAACACAACGAACTTGTAATAACTGCGGCTAACCATACTGTAGTAAATCCGTCAGTCAGAACTACGTCAATGTAGTGGTTCTAATTGTCATCTATTTCCGACAGGGCCGGAAGCCAAATACTTGTGGGGAAATTTGGGGACAGAATTTTTGACGTTTCTGGGTATTTTGGTTTAAGTACAGGTCAGAATATGAATAATCTATGATTTTACAATTGAACAATCATTTGACTTATTTTGTAAAATAAATTTATCTCAACGAAATTTCAAGCAACAAAATAATGCAAGGTCACATGAAATAGATCATTTAAATTTTGGATCTGAATATTAATTTAACATTTAGTCACATTCAATAATAATACCGGAGTCTTATATAGACCACGTATCCACCATAATTAGGTACTCGAGGCGCTGGTAAATATGTCTATTTCTAAAGACATGTAAATGAAGTTGATGAGAAATATGAGACCCATTATGCAGCACCTTTGTAAAGTGTTAACAAGGTGCTGCGGCGCATATTACAGCCACTGCCAGAAACACCGGGGCAAACCCCTTCTCTTAGCGATAAATGTTACTGGGTTATTTAAAATGCATTACACAACACACGGGACCTACGGCTTTACGTCCCATCCGAAGGACGAAGCAATAATGGTATGAAGTGCCTAGTTGCCGAAGAGCATGCACAAGCACCATGTTCCCACGGTCAGGATTCGAACCCATGTACCACGGCACACGAGTCGAACACCGTAACCATTGGACAACAGCACCCTGGCCCATTTGGGGCGGGCTCTATGGGGGATACAGCTTGAACTGGTTCACGATGTGTCTGCAGATTATTTTTGACAACTTCACTCCTTTTCTTTGTAATTATTACAAAGTAGTCTTCAAATTGTGAGTGAAATTGGAATTTCTGTCCTGTCTCTTTAAAATTTCCAAATCATAAATTCCTATTTGTGGATTTATGGGTTCGTGTCACAATAGCGCCCACAATCGTATTTCAAAAACCCACCCCCTGTCTGCACACCTCAGCAGGAAGCCAAATGACCATATATGGGCAAGCGGTTTTTATGAAAGGCCTCTTATTATTGGCTCAAAGTGACGCATGTGCTTCGAGAGGCACAACACACGCGCACGACGGCTGTTTTGTGGTTGAGTTAACATCGCGCAATTAGCGCGCAGGATGTGTGGAAGGCCGAGGGGAATACGGAACAGGTACTCGGCATTTCAACTTCCCACTATAAAAACAAACAACTAAACAAGGGTATTATGAAATAAATAGAATCTTAAAGGTACATGTAAATAAAACAATCCACATGGAAACCTTTTAAAAACCAGTATTATTTGGTCCCAGAGACAAGCTTATAGTGTCCTCTTTTTTACCTATCTCACTGACTGACTGACTAACTGACTGACTGAATGTTACTTGTAAACCGGGCAGTGCTATTTTGTAGGATTACCCCATAATGCCAATGAATGGGCTGAATCCGTCTCACTATGTGGACTAGATGCATGAACAGACTACCTATGTGAAAACTGAATAGCCAATCTGACGGTCAATGGGAGACTTTTGAGACGTTGGTGGCAGCAAACACACCGGTCCTTTTCAATTGTTTACGTCATGTTTAAGCTCAACCGCGCATGCTCAATATGACGCAAAGAATGGAAAAGGGACTGTGTTTTTGCTGCCACCAACGTCTCAAACGTCTCCCACAGAATATAATGTGTGCTCTGTGTCCAGCTTTAAAAGGCTGGCCCTGTCCGGGGCGCCACGGTGTTGCCATACCAACCAAACATGCTCCCAATATAGCCGCCTGTAGCTGTAGATACCACGTGACGGTGACGTCACAGCTTCCGATCTTCGGATACCGGAAAACCACGCAATGACACGAGTTCCCGAAGTAAAAAAAGGATGTTGTCTTATTAAACAACACGCACAGCACTAAAACAAAGCACTTTTAGTACACACGTGTCGCGGACAGTCGGCTTATCTTTCCAACATTTTGAATGATTTTTGTATTCCTGAATTTCATTGATTGATGACCCAAGCAGTATGGATGCTTTCTACAAGTCCATCTGCGGTGCTTTGGTTCTGTTGTTTCTGATCGTCTGCAGTGAGGGAGTTAAGGGGGTTTCAATCGTCACAAATCCTCCAGAACTGGTTGTAAGAGAAGGTCAGACGGCCATGTTGGGGTGCACAGTGGAAGGCAAATCGCCCAAAGAGAAACTCCGGTGGTACCGCGTCGTGGACGGTGAGTTCGTGCCCATCAGCCGGAATGAGGACATAGAAGCCGGGGTTAGACCAGCAACTGGGGAGTATAGGATCACTAGTAACCGTCGTAGAGGAGAATACAATTTGGAGATAACCAACGCGAATCGGAGAGACTCGGGGGAGTACAGATGTGGATACCAACAGGGAGGTAGCGATATCGCCCCGGCATCTGTTGAGCTTCAGGTAGTGGTTCCCCCTGACATCACCTCGCCCATTTGCCAAATGATGCCCGTGGATGATGCCTCGTCTTCGGTGCCGGGTTTCTTCAAAGTTGGAGACGCTGTCCGTCTTGAGTGCACGTCTACAGGAGGCATCCCGCCAGCTTCCCTCAAATGGAAGCGAGGACGGACAGTCTTGATTCGAGACGCCCCGGAAAGGGTCTCCATCGATCGGGTCATCCAGCCGGCAGATATTGGGCAAGAGTTCACTTGTTACGCGGAGAGCCTCGCCTGGGATGATCCGCGATTCTGTACCTTAATCCCCGCAGCCACACCGCCCCGAGTCCGAATCATGCCCGATTTGGTATCGCTACCACTGGAAGGCGGTACGACGTTTGCCTGCGCGGCAGACGATGACGCGCCACCCGACAGCAGCTACACGTGGGTCCTAAACGGGAACGAGATCCTAGTCAACGGCAGGGGACGGTTCGACATTTCGTCTGATACGAAGAGCTTGACGATGGGACGGATTAGGAAATCGGACGACGGTGCTGTGTTGGCTTGTGAGCTGAACTTCCAAGGTGGGGTACTAGGTCGGGCCGAAGCAACGATTGACGTCCTTGGGGTACAAGAGACCTCCGATGCTGACACGACCACAGCTCGGCCGACGCCAACGTGGACATCATCAGTGCCACTGTCATCGTCGGTGTCATCGACGGTGTCACCAGCTGATGAGGTGACAAACCTACCGGGGACAGACGACACGACTCACATGTCGATGGAGCTCATCATAGTCAGCGCGGTGGCCGGCCTCGCTGTAGGCGCCTTAGCCATCATCCTCATCGTCTACATCATCAAGAGACGCCGAAAGCGAAAAGCGAACAGGCAAAATCGGAACCAACCGGAATCGACTCCGGCCGCGGGCCTGCCCATGAAACAGCAGTTGAGAGCCCAGAACGGCGTGCAGGTATCGGAGGACGGTTACACGATACTACGGAAACCGAATATGAGTTGTAGCGATTACGAGACAGTGGAGCACGGCGTTCTCCCGTCGGCACCAACTTTAGAGCAGGGAGACAGCGACATGTGTTGGGATTATGAGATACCCTACTACTCAAATGACCACTCGAAAAGACCACCAATGGTAGTAGAAAACCCTGTTTACTTAGAAATTATCGAATAATAAACACACACACATACAAAATGCAATTTTTAACTTATTTTTTTTTTAGCCTTAAACAAGTTGGTAGCCTGTAGGGCAAAGGCCGGCTCACACTCTATAGTTCATGCGAATGCGATGCGAATTTGACGTCACGAAGCATCGCTGTGCGAAACATCACAAATTCGCGTTTGCGTTCGAGTATGGACAAGTGTAGCATGAATTTAGGTTTTATGAAATACGGACTCTTTGGTGGTATTGCGCATGCTCATGCATAGATAATGAGAGGGACCGGTCATGTGAGAGGGTTTAACCAATAAAAGGGGAAAAGTGTCCGATTTTCATACGAGTCCGATTTTCATATGACACCGGCTTTAAACCAGCACAGTTTTTATGAATGTACGGAACTTAAACTCTTTAAAACCTCTTATTTTCTTTTATATTAATTTACCAAGATGTGAAATTCTGTGTTGGAATTGTAAATTTGCTGAATAGGTCCTTACCTCAAGCTTTTAAAAAACGTCACCATCGTGGATTTTTGGGTATAATTTCTGTTTTTTATCCCAAAGAAATACCAGTGTGAAGTTTTGTATTTGGAAATGTTTTTTCACTAGGAAAAGGCGAAGCGTAATTCAAATTCATAATATATGAGTTTGATTTTTTGTCTTTCAAAAAACAAATTTGATAAAGATTGTACATAGGGACTTACCTGTATAAAGATATACTATTATTCCCACAAATCTACCATTAGGGAGACACATTATCGTAATTTCTTCGACAATAGGGAGACACCGGTCATTAGGGAGACATTTTCATGTCTCCCTAACTCCACAGCCCCCAATAGAGGCAAAATGTTGCTGTCGCAATCAGGTTATATTTTGTTGCTCGTGGTTTAATTAGTAAAAAATACCGACATTCGTGGAAAAAGGACAAGGGAATATTGTGTAAGGGCACATTTAAGTTTGAAAAATGTTGTGCACAAGTCTATGGGAATGTCTCCCAACTGACCCATTCCCGGTAATTATTTATATCCGAACTAAAGACACAATGTGAAAATTCTTGTACAGCATAACTCGCAGGGGCCATAACATGAATTTTAAACTGTATTTCTACAGTGAAGCATGCCCAACATCACTGGTATGCTCATGATTTTGGATTAACAAAACCTCGAAACACATCCAGAAACACCAATAGTTTCGAATGTCTGAAATTTGAGACGAATTGGACGCTAACTTAAGATGACCTTCAAGGAAATACTGAATGAGCCCTTTAAGTTAAAGGGAATTTTATACATTTGCTTTTAAAGGGAATATATATACAACATTAATTTTGCTTTTGCTGTAATTTTCAAAAATTGATGGCTTTTGGAGGGTTAGTTTTTTAAAGCAAATATTGTTCCGACTTGTTTGAAGTTTGGTGTTCATAGATGCTGGAAAAACAATCGTTGTTCTTGTAGTCTGGTTCTCTGACCCCACTTTAGATGAAACAGAGCAAGTTATAGACGTCGTGGAATTGTTAGGGTCAGGGAACCAGTCTAGCTGGCTTGTACCCATTCATACTAGATGTGTAATTGATTGCAAACAAAATGCAGACTAACTAATTAATATGGTAAATTGGGGGGCAGTATCTGAAAAAAAGCCAGTTTTCCAATTTTAATTTTCGGCTGACAATCGTTGGAAATTGATACAAAATTCCACTTCTCTTGAAAATGTCAGTACACCAGGTGCCATGATTTTACAGGATGCTTCAGACTGTCATTCACTGACAGTCCATTAGGTATTTCATAATAATTTGGTGGTTTTGTTTTTCATGTTTGCAATTGTTGTTTACTCCCTTTAAAGCGGACACGGACATATCTGATACGTGCATTACCTAACGTTGACATTGTTTTGCTGGTATAAGTGCACTTTTTAATCTGACCTTTTGTAATATTGGGAGGAAGGGACAACAAGCGAGTTGGCAGAAAATCACGAACAGTGAGTGAGATAATGCGGAAATGATCCGGACTATACTACCGGGGTTAAAACAAGGAAGTCCAACTGCAGTTTTCACTGCGGTTTGTAACGTACTTAATTTATTCTTCCTGCACGAAAATCAATCCATGCCAATTTAGATAGAATATATTTCTCTTTGTAAAATACGACAATTATTGTGATGCCATTATTTATATTTAATTCAAACGTTTAATAAAGATGAGAAATTATATTGCACATACTAATTTCCAATAGACTGGTGCCTGTGTTGTATCTGCACAAATATCGTGAGTGAGCATTCAAGGAACTCGACCAACATGGCTGCCATCAGTAGCCTCATTAGCAACGATTTTGCCAAGCCATCTGCATTTTTTCAACCTCTAAATTTCTGAGCTACCGCTTACTACCATGCATATCGTCCGTTCGTTGTTGCCATGCAGGAGGGAACAGGCTCGATCCTCGAGTACTTCATGCATTATGCATGATTAACTACATTTATTGTGAATGAAACATACATATTCATAAGTACTATAATTAAGGCCAACTGTTTAACCATCCACATGCATTATGCATAACCTTCATGCGCACCATAGTACAATTAGAATACCAACGTATCGGCTTTTTCAAAAGTTCCCAATAGGCTTCATTCTTGAATAAGTGAGGGCGCTACACAACGACCCCAATGGGGGGTAATATTTATATATAATCCGCATTGGGTCGTTGTGTAGCGCCCTCACGTATCACAATCCATATCCAGGATTGACATAAATTTACATGCTACAATTAAAAAGAATTTCACAGTCTTCATTTTTAAAATTTAAATAAAGGTCTTAAACTGCTTTAAAGAACGGGATTCTCAGTTTTGTAGCCAGAAAGTGGGTTCATCACAGCGCCCTCATCCGGTCAAAATATCGGCGACCTATCATAATCTAAGACCAAGAGCGCCCCCACGCGACAACATAAAATCCCTAATTAGGACCCCAAACCACGTACGACACTTGCTGAAATACTTGAGGGTTCTGTGTTTTAATTCCGGAACTGTGAGTCACTGTCCGGAACACAGAAGGCTAAGGGGATGCGAGGCTAATGGGAGCAGGATGGCAGCCCCAAATGCCAGGGGGTACTTCAGTTATAAAATACCCAGGGTGCGGACTCGGAGAAAACGGAAGGAGGTTTTTAATTTCAGAAGATAGGATTGCCGTGGCCTCAAAAGATCAAGGTCAAGGGATTAGTGGAGGATTAGTGAAGGGGATAAGTAGAGAACTGAGCTCTGAAAGACAGATTTGAGAAGCTTTTTATCGCGGACTCAAGCCACGCTGCAATTTCTAAAATTTCGTGATTGAGAAACAGAGCAAAGTGAGCTGTAGTTATTTCAGGGCACTGTGCGTCCCTCTCTTCTTTTGTCAGCAAACCGTCAACGACACCACGAAGTAACGCCCGAGTGGATGTGTACGTGTTCATCTTTTCAAACCGTGGACGAAAAATACCAGAGAACAAAAGAGAACACTATCGTCCACGATTCCCAGCATACATCCGCGATTGGGGTCGTGTACAAAACCTATGGGAGTCTTCCTAAAAAGTTAGTACAAATAAAAGAGGGACAATAGGACGTCCACGATCGACGGTGAACACACGTTTGCGTGAGTGCGCGCTACGCGCGCGTATTTTACAGAACCGAGTGATTTTCGTTTTTCACGAAGTAACACTCATGTACACTGTGCGCTTAAGAATTACATTCTTGACAAACGTTTTAAAACGTTTTTTTATCTAAATAGTATTTCTGTAACAGTGTTGTAACTTTGAGAAAACGAAAATCGAGGGCGCCAGTGTCCGATGTGCGCACGCACACTTGAGTGTTACTTCGTGAAACCCAAATGTGTCATGTAGCGGTTTTTAGGAAGTAACACTGGAGTTGACTTGGGTGTTACTTCGTGGTGTCGGTGAACCTGATTAGGGTATATTCCCCCTTGCAGGCCTCCATTGATTCGCCTATTTAATGAGTTCTATGGTTAATCATTATTGTGTCGTGAATGAAAAATGACGTATTATGTCCAAAATCGGCAAACTTACATCATGAACAACTAATTAAAACGGATGCTACGAAATAAATATAGTTTTTTACTATTCAGAAGTAACTAAATCTTGTTTGCTAACTTATGCTGATAATCGAAATGTTCAATCATGCCCAAAGACAAAGATCTAAAAACGTGACAAAGTATGCAAAACTAACGAAATATTTCCTGCCTACAAAATGAGTGGCATTTTAGAAATTAGAATTTTTGTGATTTTGATTACAAACATATGTTCGAGAGTTGCAAACGTAACCCAGATTTACTAGCGACGTTTCCCAAAAGAGAAATGAATATGTCCACTTTTATTTTAAGCGGACTGACAAATGCAGAGAAATGGTCATGAAACACCCCCCCGGAAATTCCTAAGGCAAACTGGACCTCAGTGGAAGGATTGAAACATTTGTCATCGTGCTAAGCAGTATCAGCTGTATGAGACAGAACTTGAGTCTATGCTGCCGATTATGATCAGCATTCCCCTGCCTCGATCTCTAGCAAGGAAGTGACGAGTTATAACGTAAGTTCCAGCGCACAGTACTGCGCTTTTATATCGCGTCACAAGTTCAGGGTGTACTCAGTACAGTTTTGATGACTCGTTCTCTCTTAAACACAGTAAGTCGGTGATGTTCCACTTGTAGAAACCTCGACCACAATGACGAAACGGTGCGTCAAATGTGCTAATGTAGTCAGAGAGATGTTCCCGATGTCACCTTGACTTTGCCAGAATGTTTTACCGCAAGTTTAGGATGTTTAGTCCCACTGTCGTGCCTGTTTGCAAGCGTGGGTTGGGTGCTTCGGCCGATTCATAGACGATCTTTAAAGGACCTGTTCCATATGTCACTTCAACTTTCCCAGGACATTTCAAGGCAGTCTTTAGGATGTTTAATCCTGCGGTCATGAGTTGCAGAAAGCGTGGGCTGGCTGTCTTAGCTTTGCGAACTCTCCTGCTCAGTTTATCCAGTGCTGCGGTTGTGTTCCGGGACATTCCTGAGGATCTTGTCCTCGCGGCCGGTAACACAGCCGTCTTGCGCTGCAGCATCCAGGCAGGCGGCGGGGAGAGAGACCCGGTGAAATGGATGCACCTGGAGTCCAACCAGGTCCTGAGCAAAAATGGTAGGATCACGACGCCTGCACAGGAGAAATACTCCGTGGTGGGGGACCACGAGGCGAACGGGGAGTATCACCTGAGGATTCTAGGCGTCCAACTCACCGACCGAGGGGAATACCGCTGCATGTGTGGCTCGGAGTACCGGTCCGCTATCCTAACCGTAGTGGTCCCCCCGGACACCGGGTACCCGCTGTGCCATGTCCAACCCAACCCAACGCAGCAACAACCAGGGAGAATAGCGGAGCTGACCTGCAATTCACACGGGGGAACTCCTCCGGCTGCTCTGATCTGGCATCGGAAAGGGGAGCCAATATCTGAGGTGACCACGCAGAGCAACGCCTTGCAGAGCTTGGTCACAGCCGAGGACAACGGGGTCGTATTCACCTGTTTTGCTACATCCAAAGCCGCTTCCATACCCGTCCGTAGGTGCGAGGTGATGGTACTCAATGTACCCCCGACGGGATCCATTAACCCCGATCTACACGTTGTATATCCAGGAGATTCAGCGAGTTACACCTGCACAGGCGCCGGTATCCCGAAGGTCATACGCTACAGGTGGCTTGTCAATTTTATCGATGTCACGAGGGCGGAGAATCGTGGCCAGAGATACGAGGTGTTAGATAACAACAGGACACTGAGGATCACCGACGTTCGAAGCTGGGAAGACGGAGCGGTGATCGCCTGCGAGGTGTCCATCGCCTCTGGTTTGACAGGCCGCGCCTGGGCTAAGCTCTCGATCGCTTCACAGCCAGTCACGTCTGCGGCCAACGAGGCTAACCCAGGCGCACTCTTCCCAATTAATGATCGAGTCCCAACTGAGAATGATAAGAAGACCGGGCCGACCGGTCTCAAGCCACAGGGAAATACTGCCACTGCGGGTGTAGTGGCCGGGGCCACTATGGCGACTGTTGGGATCATACTGGCCCTAGTGGCCATCGCCATTTTACTCCTTAAAATCAAGGCCAGCGGCCACTTCAGCATGGCCAACGCTAACGAAAAGAAATGCTTTCCTGACAAGCTTGATTTGTCCACAGGCACCATCAAAAAGGTCGACGAGTGTCCCATTTACGCCAAACCCAATAAATTGCGCAAAGGCCCGGCGCCTGCACCTCCAGGCGCCGCAGCCGCAGTGCTTGCCGCCTGCGACCTCGCCATGCAGAAGAAGCAACTCCGGAAGAATCACCACAGCTACGAGAAGGTGGAAATTCTCGGCTGTTCATCACCGGGCCAGACCTACACTTTGCCCGTCAGGCTCCACGCGCTTCCGCCTACAACTTCGAAAACAAGGCGATCGGACACCTTAAGGTGCATCAAGGCGCAGGCGCCCCTGCCTCCAAATTTGCCACCTCCTCCCCTATCGCCGTTGCCACCTCTACCCCAGAAGTCGCCACTGCCAACCCCAATGCCCTCTGATTGGCCTACTGGTGATTTAGTGTACGCCGATCTGGACCTTCCCGCAAAGACAGAAACAGTCAACCAATCAAATCCCTCGTTTGTTGGTGTGGATTACGCAATGCTTCAAGGACGTAACTCTGGTAGCAGCGGTGGTTATGACTGGGGCACCAGTTGAGTGCATGGATACCAGTGACAATAAAAATTAAAAAAAAATAATAATACGAATTTCATTAACCTTCTTTACTCAAAATTATCAATATTTTGTAAATGTGATTTTATATTTAATCTCAAAGCCTTGTATATTTTTGGCTTTTTACAAATCTTATTCTATATAGTGTTCTGCGAATGAAAAATTATTTTTAAAAACAGTGTTGTTCTGATTGTTGTTAAATGTTACCAAATGTTACCAAATTTCAAAAGGTTTAATGCTGCAAAGTATATGAAGACAGGATGCATATCAATTTCAGGACTTTTACGAGGGGGGGGGTGATCAACGGGTATTTCGTGTATGATTAGTAGACCTTACACTTTAATTTAAATGTCGAAAAATTCGTTTGTTAACGGGAAATAATAGGTCTACTTCTTATAAAACTCGATTGTTGGTTGGGTCCAATAATCGTTCCAAAAGTAAACGACCGTCCCTAAACATTTGCTTTATATCTTTAATACGATGAAAATTGGCTTCCAAAAATAAGACTTAGGGAGCGGTGATATCGCCTTTCAATGTGGGCGTGCGCGCGTCGCCGGTTTGGAGGCCTAGCTGCCATACGAGACACAATTTCACACAACGGCTTCGTATGCCGCCACCTCTTGCGGATGTCTGACAGCCAGGCTAGGCCTGACGGGTGTGATTGTTTAGCTTTCAAAATCATTCTGTCATACACGCTACTTTTGCCTAAAAATGTCGATGACTCTTTTCTGTCAAAGATCAAATTAAAACGCACATGCAAGAAACTGCCGTTAATTTTATTCATTACATTTTGTGGCTAATCTATGCACAGGGGCGTAGCCGAAGTGTGACAAAAAAAGGGGCCGGGGTTCGTCCCCTTTGTGTTGTAAAACGTTAACAGGAAAAACAAATATGGCGACCAAAATATGTGCAAAATTTGTCAAACGGACTTCTTTGCCTTTGTCTGTAAATGTCCGTCTACGATAAAGGCGGACCCAGAACACAATTTCTGTTGGGGGGGGGGGGGGGGAAAAAAATAAATTTTCACCCAAAAAAGTAGGTCCAAGTAATTTACGGCGTGGGGTTCGGGGCCCGCGTAAGGGCCTCGAAAAATATTTCAATTTAGATGCTCTGTGGTGGGTTCTGGGGCAATTTCTGACCGCTTTAACCAATTTTATTTTCCGAGCAAAAGATAGTGGTGTACGCAGTGGATACCTTTTTTTGGGGGTTCCCCCCACGATCCGACCTTGGTCGATGAACGTCCATTTAGGTCATCACTTTCAGGTTGAAATTCAAGGAAACTCCTCGGTGAGCCATTCTTACCAAAAACGACGGGTGGAGGAGACTAACGCGTGACTCAGATACGCCTTCCATTACGATCAATGAGTCAGCTCTAACCTCGGGACACACTCAGTCGACACAATGGAATAGTCTCGTTTCAAGACGCAAAACAGTCATATCTTCGAGACACGGCCTAGGTTTACTAAACAGTTTGTTTTATTATTTACATCACGTAATTGTAAGAAAACCTTTTCATTTTGTTACTTTTCAATTGCTTAAAGTGGACGACCCCAAAATAGTCTGTATCGGGCAACAAAATAAACTACTTTTCCTTAGTCCGACAATCACCCGTTGTCCGCGCCGTAACCAACGTATTATATGAGCAATGCAAATTGCATGCGATCCCGCGCACAAGCCAATCGGAGACTTTAGAAATCGTGACGTCATTTCGATCGGAAATGTGGACTAAGCTGTCGATTGGTCAATTTGGCTGCCATGTTTTCGTAATATCACAACGGGTTACCGAAGACCCGATAGAAGGCGCCCGCTGAATGGTCAGAATCTCAGGGGTCAAGACGCAGTCTTGTTTTGCATAATTAATCACCGAATCTGCATGCTCACATAATTATAGACCCTTGCTGTGCAAGAGGATATTCCATAAACATTGTAATACAGTACATTCCCTTTAAATGCTGACACCCCCCAAAAACTCAATATAAATATCAAACAAAAAAACAAAATATCAAATCTTAAATTTCTCTAAACAATGGCTTTTATTGTTTCCGAACATATGTTACAACTAGAGTAGGACAAAAGCATTATGGCTAAAATTGTGACTTAAAAAACAATAACAAAGTGCGTTTATTAGTTGGCGAGAAAATAGAACTAACAAAAATAAATCTACAGCAATCTAAGCAGCGCAAGAACAAAGTATGAAAAATTATTTATGTGTTAAGAAAATTTACTTTACATGTAGTTTGTATGCAATGACTTAAACTGTATTTATAATACCTAGGCTCACACAAAACAACTGCATCCCCAGCCTTAATGTAGAACTAATTCTTTGGATATTTCTTTGCATAAATTCGACGACCCGTCACCAAAACGATAAATAATTTTAGGGAAAACTGTATTTTGTTTTTGTTTCTGCAAAACGCCCGAAATGAGACCAGCTCATCAGTAACAAAGAAACCTGCCCCCATAATAATAATAATTTGAATTCAAACTAAAATCGAGAAATTTATTATTACAACAGCTACTCGCCTTATGTTCTTTCTACCAAGAAAACGAAGATTTGAAATAAAGTACAAAATTTATCAACTTTGCAAACAGTCCAATTTTACGCATGTGTAAGCCATGACAAATGCAGAAGCGCCGTCTTACGCAATATATTGAAGATCGTACATACAACATCACAATAAATATTTCGCACAAAACACTTCCGTTCTAAACTTGTCACGCTTTTCTGTAAATATTGATGTTGCCTTTGTGTGAAAAATTTAATAACACATACAATTTTAATTGATCATTAACCTTGAATTTTTTATCGCTTGGAAGATTACAAAAATATAAAGGCAACTTTGCCAAATTTATGAAAAAGTTTGATCAATAAAAAATCTCAATGGCGTGCGATTGTTTTCCAAGTTATTATTTATAAATTTGCAATTGTAAAAAGGCTGAATTCGCACTGATGATTGGAAGTATATTTGATTTTCAAGTTATTTAATCAAAATCAGAAACGAAAGCGCAAAATGCTGCAAAGTTACATTTACTAAATGGAATGTAAAAAAATGCTAGAGTCAAAAAGTGTCAACAATGACGTCAAAAACTTAAACACGCGCTAGTTATTTCGCAAAAGCGAAAGTAAAGCTAAGCTTTTATGTGACATGTGCAAGATACCAAATATACATGAAAGGCTATAGTTAGTTCAAATTCTGATTAATAGATAATTTTCGAGATAAATAAAAACAAATCATATCCCATCTGATACAAAAAATATAGCTGATATTTTTTTTCTGTCATCTACTACTTGTGTAAATAGAATATTATACATACAATTAATTTGTGTGATTCTGTACACAAAAATTATTATTTTAAGTTCGCATCCCATTCTTAGTCGTTTTGATTGTGCTATAAACAATAAAATGCAATTTATTTTGCCATGCTTACTTTTTCTTCCTTTTTTTCAGTTGTTGCAAGCAAGACTGTCATAATCAAATCATTATATGTGCATCTAATTCAGTGTTTAGACTAAGAACAACAATCTCTTATTATATCACACATTTTGGTTTTTACATCTGTAAAATTCGTTGAAATTAGTCTGGTGCCGTTAAACTGGTGTAGAATCTCATTTTTGGCTTCACCGTGGCCTCTGGGAACATGACCACAATGGAGGTACTGCTAAACAAAAGAGTCTTTGATTTTTTTTAAAACTTAACTTTCAAATCCTCAACCAAATGAAAGTCACACTAACGAAACACATTCTCAATTATTGAACAAAATTGAAAAAAAAGAAAAGAAAATAAAGTAGTGGAAAAAAAGAAAATTCAATTAAACGTCAGTTCAGGTCCTGATTTAAGACCGTTCTTGTTTATTTCAGAGAAGACGTAATGTTTATCTCGGCCTAAGTTATACCTCACGATATGCTAAACGTTTGTCTATTGACGCGGAATGAAAGAGATTTATACCGTTAAAAGAAAGGCATGCCAAATTGAGAAAGACGACTGAATTGAGATTCAGTCTTTGTCTAACTCGGCAAGAAATTGTCAAGAAGTTGTTAGAAAGTAAAGTGGTCTGGGATTTGGGAATTAGGGGAAAAAAGTGCTGTTTAAAGGGAATGTACAACATTTGCAAACATCTGCTCTGTTTCATCTTAAGTGGGGTCAGGGAACCAGATAACAAGAACATGATTGTTTTTCTAAATTTTTCCAGCATCTACGAACACAAAACTTCAAACAGGTCAGTGTAACAATATTCGCTATAAAATACTAACTCCCCAAATCCATCCATTTCTGAAAATTACAGCGAAAGCAAATATTGTATATTCCCTTTAAAGATCCTTCTTCATGTATCTTTCCACATGATTCTGTCTTTCCGAGCTCTGCTCACATGACTGCAAACAAAAATATGTTGCTTTAATTCCTCTTACTTGTCATAAAACAGTGCCACTTTCACTACATAATTTCCAGCCAATATCCAGAATTTCAAACAATGTTTTACAGATGCATTACATTTTGGGAGATCAGCAAAAAAGATTTTCCTCTTCGTAGCTCACAGCTAGAACACTTATCCACACACATAAGTGCACAAAAATGTTCTCACATATATTCATGTTGGGGACACAAGCACCATCGAAAAACTCACATCCTTTTCCTGGATGTGTTTTACCGATGTGACAGACCTGACTATGCCTCCAGCACAATAGTAAAACAAGCTGCCTGCTATGACCTATGAACTTTGACCTGGAATGACCTCTCGTGACTCACACCCCTCCAGGAAGTGCATTGTCTGTTGCTTCAGTGGAGGAAGTCGCACAGTATTAGCTGTCGCTCCCAAGTGGAGAACTTTGTTCAATATTTGTAAAACTCCTTCAAAGAGCGATTATTCACCATGCAAATTTTGAAGTCTTTACTTAATAATCTGAAATAAATGTCTTTATAAAAAAAAAAAAAATTAATTGCTTTCTATCACTAAGGCACAAGTTTGTTTTATTAGTGGTGTGCATTTACGGGTAGCATGGGGACCGGGTACCCTATTGAAGTAATACCGGGTACCCGGGTATCCGTAAAAGAAACCCAGCCCCAAAATTCAAACCCTGGAAGTTGTCTGAAGGGCTTAAAGGGACATTACGGCCAGTAATGCGCCAACTGGGCTACTAAACATGTCTGAAATGAAACGATATTAAATGGAAAGAGTATTTAAATGTAGAGTATAAGTTTCCGCACAACCAACCTTTTAACTCTTTCAGTGGCAAAGTCGTACATGTACGAGGTATATTTGTTAGTTCAAAGTGCCAACCTCGTACATGTACGAGGTAATGTTCGTTCTTAAAATCGCCAAACCTCGTACATGTACCAGGTAAAGTAAGCATGTTATCACAAAGGGGCGATCTCGCTCTTTCTAACAATATCATTTTCATTCAGGTTCGACCGGTATATATTTGTTTCATTCGAGTTCTTGCGAGAGGGCGCAGCGCTGACACTCGTATTTTCTGCAAAAAGTGCGGAATGCCCCTGTGTGCAGGACAGTGTTTCAGGGTGTAGCACTATGTACGTGACTACTCTTGACTTTTCAATGTACCAAGGATATACCAGAGAGCAACAA
Source organism: Patiria pectinifera (assembly GCA_029964075.1). Classification (NCBI taxonomy): domain Eukaryota; kingdom Metazoa; phylum Echinodermata; class Asteroidea; order Valvatida; family Asterinidae; genus Patiria; species Patiria pectinifera. The sequence goes on along the minus strand of CM057129.1, from coordinate 4,782,227 downwards.
CAACAAATTTAGTGAGTAAAACTCATTCACTTTTTTTTTTTAACAGAATTTTGAACAATTAAAAAAAAAACGCTCAAAGTTGGGCACTTTAGGGTTAAACTTTTCAAATTTTGCAGGCACTGAAAGAGTAAAGAAACTTGGCAGATTTTTTGTGTTTTTCTTGCGAGAACCGTGTGAGAACGTTTTTCAGGCGTCAACATTTTGCTAGTAGGGAATCCAGCCGCCCAGTGGTACGTATTCTTTCGGCTTGTAAGAAACAACATTTGTGGGCAGGCCGACACCTCGTTATGTGGAAGTTTTTAATTGTTAGGCAAATTACAAGAGTTGTGGGGACTTTCTGCTATCCCCACAGCGTTTTCGGTCCCCACAAATACCTCCTACAGACGAGTGTTTGTCCTCACAACTATGGAACAAGATGTGATATATTGGTGCTGTGAATATTACGTGAGACACACACACAATGTGTACCGTACACTGATGGAAACAACTGGAAATACATATGCGTATGTCCATCACGTACGATGTAATAAACAATCGATTTTTTCCCCGTCTTTTCTCAGGAACGGTAAGACATTAGGTTAGTTTCCTTTCAACCAGACCTTTAAAATAGTACAAGTAAACAATCCAAAACATGAAATTTTCGGGGATTTCAGGCCGTACTGCCCCTTTAAATATAGCTTTAATGTGTAAACTGCAACTTTCGCGAGCATCTGTTGCGCGTTAAAATGCGCATAAATGTGAAATGTGTTTTGGATTTCCATGTAGCTCGATTTTCATTTTGAAAATTCCCCACAAATGACATTCACAACATTTTCTTTTTGTTGTAGTCTGAGAAGCTATACCAGTTGGTTATGGGTACTCGATCCCATAATCTGGAACCGGTTCTTGACATCAGTGGTCGGGAACTAGGGTACCCTGTCCGATGCACACCCCTAATTATGATCAACCCCTGATCACGTAAATTCAAGATTTGATTATTTGATTTGAAATTTAATAAATTTTTGAAAGACAAGACGTATACGTTTGTGCATGTAAGTGCACAAACTCATTTGTAACATGTATTAAATTTGCTAAGAATATTTTCCCGCTAAGCAACTTTGTTCACCTGATCAAACTGTAGCAAGCTTTGGTCACCACAGAAAATTTTGGACCACACTGAGACTGAGCTCAACTATAGACTGGTGCCATCATCTCAACCCTTATATACGGCAATGCCTTGACTACGGGGTACTAGACCAAGATGGCTTCCACAGTAACAAAGATCTCTGTAAGCGCTAATGATAACATTTACAAGTGGGAGATATCGGTTAAATCTTCTCAATGTAGTTGGAAGGAAAGAGGCCTTCCCTACGTCCCAGCCTGCCTCGCCACCATCCTGAAGAATCTAGAAAAAGAGAAGAAAAACAAGAAAAACTAGAGGTGGTACCGTTGTACAAGAAAGAAAAAGAACACATAAAATACAGCAATAAACCATTTGCAAGCAACCTATACCCTCTGGGATTTACATTTGAAAAATATCTAGAAGGAACTAGAAAAAGAGAAAAGTCACAACTGGTCATCAATTTAGGCTATTAAAGCAAATATATTCTGCACCTAAGGTGCCCATGAAGTGATTTTTTTCTAAGGAACATATTTTGTGCAACTTTCTACACTTAAATGTATGACAACTATTTGACATACCTTTTTGGTTAATTTTATTCCAAAATGCACTTTTTTAAAAATTGAAAAATTGTTCATGCTTTTCCGGCAAACTGCGGTTGCTGTTATTGGTTTCCGGAAGACACTGTTAAAGTTTAAGGTTTTTCTGTTGTGAATGTGAACCCAAAGATGTGCTCAGTGAAAACATTTGTGAGAAAAGTTTGCTCACTGGTTAATACTGCCATGTACTGACCCAACAACGAATCACTAAAGACAAGTACGTTTACGGCAGTGAAATGTCCATAATTCTGGTAACTTTCTGTGCTGAAATATCTGCAACATTGAGGTTTCCTGCCTGAAATGACATCACAGTTTTGCTCATGAATATGAAAATGGGCATTAACATGCATTTTCAAGGATTGCTTTAAAAAAATTAAGTTGATGGCCCTTTAAGCAAATTTCTGTTTTCAGAAAACATGAATCATAAACAAAATCTTGAAACGGGACTTTCTGTTTTCTCACCCTCGCTCACGATCTCGATCGTTTCGCCGGGGGCAAACGACAGCTCTTCAGTATCTTGGGCGTCGTAGGCATACAGGGTTCGGCACATGGGCAACTTGGGCTTCGGGAGGGGTTTGGGCTTGGGCTGGGCTGGGGGTCTCTTCAGGGACTGTCTCTTGAACCTTTGGGGGGAAATAAGGAAAAAGAAGCAAACGAAGAAGTAGATATGAATTTTGCTCCACACTGACATTATTTCATGAGTACTGCACCCGATTTCAAGAAGCGTTTCACGAAACTTGCGATTTGTTGAATACCGAAGTCTTATATAGCGCACGTATCTACCAACAATTAGGTACTCAAGGCGCTGGAAATTATGTCTATTATTAGAGACAGGTAAATGAAAGTACATGAGAAAAAATATGAGAACCATTATGTAGCACCTTTTATAATGGTTTACAAGGTGCTGCGGCGCATTAAGCAGCCACTGCCAGAAACACCGGGGCAGACCCCTTCTCTTAGCGATAAGTGTTACTGGGTTCTTTAACGTACATTTCACAACACACGGAACCTACGGCTTTTCGTCCCATCCTAAGGACGAAGCAATAATGGTAAAGTGCCTTGCTCGAGAGCACAAGCACTATGTTCCTACGGTCAGGATTTGAACCCATGTACCACGGTACACGAGTCGAACACAGTAACCATTGGACCACAGCCCCCACGTCATTAGTTCCTTGACAACGACTTAAAACACGTCGCAAGTTACTACATGTCTAGTGGTCATCGCAAAATAAGAAGAGTTCTTTTCTTAGCCATTTTTATACCATAAAAGTACATAAACGGATACCATTGAATAATTATGAGTTAGCGTGGAATATTGCAGTTGAAATTTCGAAGCAGCTATGCAGTCCACCGAGAGCTTGTTTTCCTTTAAAATTGCATCATACGTCCGCTAGTTTGTTTTACGTTTTATAACTTTTCGAGAGGAGATCCGATGACTCTTTGCTGTACGCTGAATAAATACATAAAACAGTCACCAAGTTGTGCTATAAATACACCTAAGACGCGTCGCACGTACGACTTGTTTTGAGAAATGGATCGCAGGACGCGTCGCAGCTGCGGCGCATTGTAGGGATACGACAAGTCGCAGCGCTGCGATGCATCGTAATTCCCAGCACTGGCTGAGAGCTTGCAAGTTAAAAACAACTTCACAGCTTTTCTCAGGTGGGACTCGAACCCACGACCTCCTGCTTACTAGTGCAGCTAGACGTCTTACCACTCGACCATGTTGTCGACAAAAATGCTGATGTGGTTTGGGATTGGAATCATTTGCCCTTGAGCATTAAACTGAGGTCTTGCCATGATGACTGGTAGCCATGGTAGCCAGGCAAATGATTTCAATCCACAATTGTGATCCTTTTTCACAACTTGCAGGATTTCACACAGCTTACATAACACGGCACTGAAATTGATTATGGCAAGGAACTTAGTCAGTGTCCAAAAATGCTGCTGTGATCAAGTGTCAATTGTGTCGTGATCCGTGACTGCAAATAAATGAAACTCATCGGGGTTTAGGCCAAGGGTAAGGAGTATCTGCACAATCAACAACTTTCAAAATTGACTTCATGGTTTTGTAGTTATTTCAAAATAGTCAGCGAGACACTTTATAGGGGACATACTGTAGGCCATTTGCATTGAGCGCCCTCACAGTCAAGGGTGGATCCAGGGGGGGGGCCAAAGCCCCCCCCAAAAAAACGAAACCAATTTTTTTTTTTTTATGTGACGTCACAATAAAGGCAGGCAATGAGTACAGCACCATCTTTTCCTCAAAAAAACATTGGTTAAAGTGGTCAGAAATTGCCTCAGATCGCACCACAGAGCATCTAGAATCCAAAAAAAATTTGCGGCCCTTAAGCGGGCCCCGAACCCCACGCCGTAATTTTTTTGACCCACTTTTTGGGGGGACCAAAATTTTTTTGGCCCCCCAAAAAAATTGTGTTCTGGATCCGCCCTTGCTCACAGTGGGTTGTTGCTGCTTTGCAACACTTGTATTTCCGTGGAGACTGTTCAAGGTCCTCTTAGCGGCTACCTACCCTGCTACCCCAGCATCCGGGGTTTGTAGGAATGCCGTATTGAGATGAGCCATCTTTGGATTCTTGGCCCACTTGGCTGCCCCGCCCTTAGGTAGCGACGGGTGATCCCCGCTCATGCGACGGCTGGAGCGCCGCATCGGTTCTGCAAAATCCACAAATCGTTTGAACTAGTAACCAATGATCACATGTATTACATCATATTAATTCTCTGAAAATTCCAAATTAATCACATTTTTGTGAAGTAATTAATTCCATTGTTAAATATGGCCCTTTTGTTATATCGCATTCAAGAGCAAAAACGTTTGTATTGCTGGAAAACTACCAATTTAAAAACACTTGATTAGGCCAAAAAAAAAAAATTTCGGTCTCTGGTCAGACCAAAGTTCCGGAATTGACGCGGCCACGCGGCTTTCTTTTTTTTTCTTTTTTCTTCAAGCTCGGATTGTACAGACAAGGTGGGGTACTATTTTGCTTTTCTGGTGTCCTCATGTACATTGGTGTCCTCCATAATTTGCCTTGGTGCTTTCGATCATTTGCCTTGGTGCAATTTCCCATTCCTTGGTGCTCTTTGGTAAAAAAAAATTGAGGAGGTGCGGAAATAGAGGGCGCCGTTGGAGCTACCACGGAACATTTTCGAAAAAAGATTGACGCGCATGATTAAAATCGACGCGCGTGCTGACCAGAGACCGACTTATTTTATTTTTTGGCCTTACAGTCGAACATCTTTATAACAAGGTCCTTGGGACTTTACAAATTACCTTGTTATAACAGGTATCATGTATTAACAGTAATGGAAAACAAAGGAAAACAAAGACGTGGGACCTAACATTTTCCTTGTTATAAGCAGGATGTTGTATTAAAAGTGCTCTTCTAATCAGGTTCGACTGTATTCAAGAAGAAATTCTATAGACCGTTATCATGCTGCCGCCATTTCAGTCATGTTCCCTGTATCCAATAACAGTACTGAATGATGGTTTGTTTTTTTTCAAAAAGGAACCAGACTATTTTGTCCTCCAATCTCGCTTTTGTTACGTTGATTTGAGTGGGAAAAATCAAGATGGCCGCAACATGATTACGGTCTATAAACGATAATTAGGGAAAAAAGCACTGCTCGTAAATCACAAACAACAAAAATATAAACAAATTATCAAAATGTATTTTCACCTAAAAACTGACACAGATAATTGATGGTGGCGATTTGCCAAGTTTCAGTCATCAATCAAAAAAAAAATTTATCTGAGAAATAATCTTTGAACACGTTAAACGATTAATCAATCTGTCGAATTAGAACTTGTCAATGGGAAAAAAAAAAATGACCCTGAACTTTGAATTTGTCATGGGGGGGATGTGCCCCAAAAAGTTACTGAAGGTTATTTTTGACTAAAATGCAACTTTTTGTTTTTTGAAAATTACAAATTAATACAAACATACTGACCCAACCAAATTTGCAACTTATGAATTCACGTTTACTTACCTTCCCCAAAATGTTCTTCAACTTTTAGTGTCTTTTTACATGAAGTTCGCAAATGAAGTTTGTAAATTCTGGCGCATATTGAGTTTTCGCATACATGTTGCATAATTTAGGTGATAAAATCGCCCCTTCTAGCACAATGTTCAGTTGGTGTATATAGTTTGAGGTATTGACATTTGTCTAATAAGTATTAATTACTCTATTGATGAAGTATTTATGAAGCTGCAATAGCAAAAAATTGAATAGATTCAGTAACTAAGCACAATTGTTATATCGTGTGCTTGGATACCATAATTTTATTGGTCTACAATGGCCGCGTGTCTGGACAATAACAATGCATGTCACACACTGAGGGCGATATTGTGCTGAGTTCATTGCGCGCGCGCGTGGAACCTACTGGCGCGCTAGCTTTTGGCAAGAACTGCAATGTCAAACGCTCAGTCTCATGTCCGGCAGGACACCAAAACCTTCAGCTATCAAAGTTACATCGCTGTGATTTAATTTATTTCCCACACAGTAAGTTGCATTCATTTATCTTTCGAAGTTATTGGCACGATATAACAAAACACCTGAGGGGTTAAAAATGGCATATCCCACATCACAGCAGTCAACAATTGTTAACCCTAAAGGGGCCGGGTTATTTTGACCATCTCTCGGCCGGGGGGGGGGGAATTCCACCCCCCCCCCTAAGATCTCGGCCATCGAGTGACGAAAAATTTTGAAACTCGGCACATGCATAGAACAACTCTTCCTAAACATACCCAAGGCACGGCAGGGGAAGTGGATGGAATTTTCGACTGTCTGTGACTGTTCAAACAGTGGGAGGGTTAGGCCAGTAATACAAAAAATTACCCATCAGTTGCATGTCTACACACACAGCATGGAGAAGTTGGGACCGATTTGCATCATTTTGACTAGATAAACACAATGACACGTAACCATGGGAACCTTTCAAAGGGCAACCTTCACAATCTCACGGTTGCTTCCAGTTCTCGTTCATGAGTCACAACTCTCAGAGAAGAAGAAAAATCTAAAGATTCTCCTTCCTTGAAGGAGGGGGAAACTGCAAATTACATTTGATGTGTGAGTCATGTTAGAGACCGGTACCAGACCTTGGTTCAGACACTGCGCGGAGGGAAATCGAGTTATGCGCTAAGAATTTCAGTCTGGTCGATGGCGGAAAGGAACCTTATAGGTCATGTGAAAGTTGTTTACAAACGTTCATGTTGTGGTCATGTGACACAACATTCACTCAGGGAAAGTAAAACCACTGATAATTTTACAGAGCAATTAGAGTTTTATGGAAAGGGGGTGGGTTAAAAGTGTCCACATTGTGCTGCTCAATATTTGAGAAACGAAAGACGAGAACTAAAGTAAACAGTTGAGCGTTGCCCTTCGCGGTGTTAAACCAAAAAGTACAAAAGGGACAAAATGTAGAGAATACGTGTACATGTATGCTTATTCAAGACTGCATCACGTATGTTTGTGCCTAGCATTTTGTCTATTGTGCCCAGGTATCCCACTCGACGCCATCAGCCTTTGTCCCTTAACCCTAACTCCCTAGGCCTTTTTGCTAGGATGTAGCCTCAATCCTGCAAAATCCTCCAATTGGCCTCATGGAAAAATAGCATAAAGCCTCAATCCTGCAAATTCCTCCGTTATTTCTTGAATATGGTCCATGGAGGGGTGACCACTGCCTGAATCCTGCAAAATCCTCCGGCTATGACTGTCAATAGGCTGAGGCAGAGGCAGTGACATCCTGGAGCAGTGCGGAGGATTTCAAGTATAATCAAGGACTAAATTTATGCACGGCTGAGCATAAACAACACAAGGTCCGGCCCAAGACCTTGACACAGTGCATACTCCGAAATCAGTAACGCACTTTTGCCATGTAACCTCAATCCTGCAAATTCCTCCAATTTGCAAAAAGGATTTTGGAGGATTCAGGGCGGTTAGGGTTTTAATAAGGCTTAAATGCGGCATAACATAATCAGTCTTTTCTTACTCTAATTTTTTGTTTAGATAGGTCTATTGATACTCCGTATTCAAATGATGAAGTAGTCTTTTCGCAAGCAGTGAGTTTTTTGTTGATTACGGTATTTATTTTGTTTTTTATCAAAAATCGGAGTTTTTAGGAATAAGTGAGACCCATGGAAGTGAAGCCAGCAATGTCAATGTTCCCGTCCAGGTGATAAATAGGGAGCAACCTTTTTTCCTATTCACAATTAGTAATTTGCTCTTTATTCAATATGATTCACGGTCAATTTTCATGGCAAAACGAAAGCAACGAATGTTCCTTTAAAAAAAATGTAGCCCAGTTGATTATATGGTGAGTTTTATTTGAAACTTATTTTGAGTACATGTATATATTTGCGGGGTATAACTTTTGGAAAACTCACATAATGGAAATTTGACATTTTATGCCACCATAGCACCAGAGAATGTTGGTAAAATAATAATTTGGGAGGCTAATCATCCTTACTCGCAGCTGGTATGCTGAATTGCGAAGGACGCGGCTACAACGTGGTCGGGCCGCACGTAAAGGCGCCTCTGGCTGCTGGCCACAGCGACCCATATATGACCACGGAGCACAGCCTGAGATCGAAAGTGTTTGATTTTTCCGGAGGGAGGAAAACCAAAGGGCCCGGAGAAAAACCCTCGTGGCACAGGAGAGAACCAACGCACAACTCTACTCACATGCGATCCGTGGCCAGGATTCGAACCGTGGTCACCTTGGTGAGAGGCGAGCACTTTACGCACAAGCCACAGCGTGTGTCAAAAAAATTTAGCAGTCAATCCATTTAAATATTAAAATTACTAGCACTTTCTTTGCAAAACGTATCTATAGAGTCTGAAGGTGTAGTAAATACTCTACACAATGGTCTTTATCTCATCTCATTTGGACATTCCATGGCCCAACTTCATGGCCCTGCTAACCACAGAATTCCGCGCTTACGATCAACATTTGGTGCTTACCGCGTTAGCAGAAAAATTCTGTGCTAGCCTAGTAAGCACAGGAAGCACGGTGTAACACACAAAAATCCAAATGTGGGTTAAGAATAAATTTTAAAAATGATGAACTGCTGACAGGATACTGAATTAAACATCCAACCTAAAAAAAATAGGCAAAAAATGTCTAACAGAACTATTTTTGGGAAGAACCCTCATCCGGCTGTTGGAATCTTCTTGAAATTTCTCTGTAACTATTCTAGACTCTCCAATTACCCATTTTAACAGCTGCGAATTAGCTTGGTCCTAATATAGCCTTCTGATTATTGGAAGTGGTAATTTGATCAAAGTTGATCAGTGGCGTGAGCAACCTTTCAAAACGGTTCCTCTCTGGAGCGGATGGGATCCGACAAAACTTTACTGACAATTTTAAACAGCTCGGATTTTGATGACCTTATCATAATCATGAAAATTTCTTCAATTAGGGAACCTCCTACAAAAAACCCCCAAAAGTCGCATTTGGTACTTATGTGCTTACTTTCTGAGAGTTTAAGCACTCTCCTGAAGACGGTCAGAGCATACTGACCGGAACGTTGAGTTTATACCTCTGGTTCTTTTCAGAACCAATAGTTTGAGAAAATAATCCCATATGGTGTTTCTGCAAACCTTTCATTCAGTAGTATCACCACCATGCAAAGCCTCAAATCTTACAGACGAAAGTCAAATTTCATGTCTGTTCTTTTTACGTGAAAATGCAAGGGTCGGAAGAGGCATTACGGTTTTAACACCCGCAAATCCCCCAGATCGGCGATGCTCCGCGATTGTTCACATTTTTGACTTTCCAGTACCACCGAGGAAGTGGTCTATGAAAACGTTTCCTCCAATGACCGCGGTTTGGATAACTTGCCGGTTGGCGTTGACACCAGGAAATTCGGCAATCCTTGGTGAATTACGGAAGGCCTTCTGGTTGGGGTTAGGGGAACTGAACGATGGTTTTTATGAAGACTTTTTTGAAGCTGGTTTTCACAGGATTATAATTTATCGTTGCGGTTAAAAATGAGGTGATAGCAATTTGAGGCTAATACGAGTACATCTCATGCATTTTTGCGGGTTGCCTTTTCTGTTAAAGCAAACTTTTTTAACAACTTTGCGTCGGTTCACGTCGGATGACGTGTTAACACGATCTGGCTGTTTTTATACACAGGCACGGCTAATGGGTTTAAACATCAAGCGTGGCTTAACGTGCTAATCCCGGTTTGTGTTGTACATACACGCAAAGTCTGAGAAGTCTGTGGAGGCGGACCATGTGTTGTACTTGAACTTGGCCACTGTGCAGGGCCTGTTCTGGTACAATTTACGCTCGTGGGCACATCCCCGAGTGTTGAAAAATATGAGGTTGCGGTAAGAAATATCTTACAATTACTGTTGAAAGGACTCTTGCGAACCAGTTTTGTGGTGTTTGGCTGTATATCAGAAGCTGGCTGCTACATCTTGCCTTTTTTCGAAAAAGCGTAATTTTTGGCAAAAATAATCCCAGCGCAACTGGTTAACTTGGTAAATGTTTCTGCTTGAAATGGATTTTTGGAAATTGAAGAATATTCGCAGTGAGTTCATTTTTCAAGGGTTTTGGATTATAACTTCGAAAGTACAGTTTCAACATATTTGCTTTTCTGGTAATTTCTCCTATTTTACAAGTATTTGACGGTACATGTCTTTTGAACTGTAATTTGCTGAAATCTCCCCAAATCCTCCAAAATACTCTTTGCAAAATGGAGGATTTTCCAGGATTGAGGCTACATGGCAAAAATGTGTGGCTAATTTTGGAGGATGCACTGTGTCAAGGTCTTGGGCCGACACATAACTTGGGAAAAGAGTATGCAAATTAAGTGAAATTTTCAGTAATACAAGTCAATAAGGTGTACTTTATCAATTTTTTTCCAGGAAATGGAGCAAGCCAAATATTTTACAAATATTTTTCAAGTTCAGCCACCTTCTTTTTGACTCACCCTGCATTTTAACTTTTATTATAAGGTACAAACACTGTTACGGTAAAACCTCAGAAATTTCCAATTTCAAAAGCAGGCATGCGACTAGGAATATAGAAAAACCGAGGAAATTCCGAACCACACAAGCCTCTGTACAATGTTTTTCAATCTGTAATGGCATTAATGAGAAGTAAAAAAACGAGGAAATCAGCAGATCCGAGGAAAAGTTGCATGCCTGCAAAAAGGATTCTTTAAACTCCCTAGCATGATTTACTAGGAACCATACCCATCCTGGCAAATTCCAACACCATATGGGAAACTGCACACACATATTTCTGACTTTGATTCTGGAGGTGTGCCAACCCAATGTAAAAGACTGTCAGTTAAGGGGTGCCGTACCCATCCTGACAGATTCCTACAAAACATGCCGTTGGGGTTTGATGGGTTGAGTTCTGTTAGGGTTCCAAATCTGACAAGAAAATCCTGAAATCCAGGAAAAAATCCTGACAATAAATCCTGCCAAATCGATCACTCCGAGGGAACATTTGAGTATTGGAACCGAGAATTTGAATGAGGGCAAATAATTCAGAGACCGACTTACTGTGCTGGGGGGACGTCTGGGGGGACCTCCGCGGCTTGTCCACCTGGGCGTATGACGCAGATGGTGGGGGACGCCCGGGGGCTCTCCGTGGGGGACCATTGCCCATGGGTGCGGCATTGGCTCTGTCTGCCCCTGTCACCTGGGTCTGTCTGATCCCAGGTCCTGGGTATGGAGGGCAAAGGTCAAAGGTCAAAGGTCAAAGGTCATTCCGGATATAACTGATGAAATCCAAATCGATTATGAAATATCCAAAACAATTTTGAAAATTATAAAAAATTGTATAATTCCAAATTGCATGGACTGAAGTTGTTTTATACTAAAAACGCTTTATACAAATGTCTCTAAGCACTTTGCAATTATTACCCCTGCTCATCAGGCCATGAAACTATATTTCAGCAGCAAATTGAGACTGTTGTATTCTAGTCTCTATCCTCACAGGCAACCAGTTTTACTACCGGGTCGAGGGGATATTGTGGTTAAGTGTCTTGCCCAAGAACACAAAAACCATGTTCCTTGTCAAAATTCAAACCCACATACCATCGCACAAGAGTCGAAAAGAGACAGTTGTCGTAAAGAGTCTTGCCAAAGAACACAAAAAGCATGTTCCTTGTACCATCGCACATGAGTCACAAAGAGGCGATTGTCGTAAAGTGTCTTGCCCAAGAACACAAAAACCATGTTCCTTGTACGATTTCAAAACCCCACATACCATCGCACATGAGTCAAAGAGAGGCGATTGTCGTAAAGTGTCTTGCCCAAGAACACAAAAGCCATGTTCCTTGTCAGATTTCAAACCCACATACCATTGCACAAGAGTCAGAGAGAGGTTAATGTCATAAAGTGTCTTGCCCAAGAACACAAAAGCCATGTTCCTCATCAGATTTCGTACCTACGTAACATCGCACATCAGTCAAAGAGAGGCGATTGTCGTAAAGTGTCTTGCCCAAGAACACAAAAGCCATATTCCTTGTCAGATTTTAAACCCAAATACCATCGCACATGAGTCAGAGAGGGGCGATTGTCATAAAGTTTCTTGCTCAAGAACACAAAAACCATGTTCCTTGTCAGATTTCGAACCGAAAAAAAAATCGCACATGAGTAGAAGAGAGGCGATTGTTATCAAGTGTCCTGCCCAAGAACACAAAAGCCATGTTCCTTGTCAGATATCGGACTAAAAAACCATCGCACCTGAGTCGAAGAGAGGCATTTGTCGTAAAGTGTCCTGCCCAAGAACACAAAAACCATGTTCCTTGTCAGATATCGGACTAAAAAACCATCGCACATGAGTCGAAGAGAGGGGCGATTGTCGTAAAGTGTCCTGCCCAAGAACACAAAAGCCATGTTCCTTGTCAGATATCGGACTAAAAAACCATCGCACCTGAGTCGAAGAGAGGCATTTGTCGTAAAGTGTCCTGCCCAAGAACACAAAAACCATGTTCCTTGTCAGATATCGGACTAAAAAACCATCGCACATGAGTCGAAGAGAGGGGCGATTGTCGTAAAGTGTCCTGCCCAAGAACACAAAAACCATGTTCGTTGTCAGATATCGGACTAAAAAACCATCGCACATGAGTCGAAGAGAGGCGATTGTCGTAAAGTGTCCTGCCCAAGAACACAAAAACCATGTTCCTTGTCAGATATCGGACTAAAAAACCATCGCACATGAGTCGAAGAGAGGCGATTGTCGTAAAGTGTCTTGCCCAAGAACACAAAAGCCAGGTTCCAGTGAGGGTTCTGATCATCCACCATTGCAAGTAAGACACCATAACCATGGACCATGGTGCTCCTCATCATAAGGATCTCCAATAAAATATAGGGAAACAAATTTAAAAAGAATGATTTCCAACAACTTACGTGAGTTTCTTGGGAGTCCTGGTCCTATACTGACCGTCATGACTTTACCGCTGGGTTTCATGACGGCCATGTTGCCGGTACCCTGCGTAAAACGAACTGTCCTGGTTCCCCCACCACCCCAACCTTCCTTCTTCACAATGACGTTTATCCTAGAATCCGAAAGAAGTATACCAGATGTTTTTTTTAAAATATCAAAAATAAAACCCCCAAAAACAAAATAATAAAAATAATAATTAATAATAATGGGTATTTATTAAGCGCACGTATCCACCAGGACTGGTGCTCAAGGCGCTACATCATTATTACCCCTGCTCATTGGGCCAATGAAACATTCCAAATACCATCTCAGCTCCCTGGGGAGTATAAAGCTCGATGCAGCCTGTCAAGCGCAAGGAAGATAATTCAATCACAATAACCATCTCTGCCCTCACAGGTACCCATTTACTCCTGGGTGGAGAGAAGCAATGAGTGACAAAGTGCCTTGCCCAAGGGCACACATACCACAACCCCAGGCTGGACTCGAACCCACAACCTGCAGCTTTACCCATAGACCACGAATCCAACGCCCTTAACCACGAGGCCACAGCACTCCACGATCACATGTCAAAACTTCCAAGGATTAGAATAGTCCAGAGAACCTAGCCGAGAAGATGAAATCTTCCTTGGACGAGAAAAGATCCCACTCACGTGTCGCGGAAGTCAAGTTGGAGCTCCTTCCCCGCTGCATCTCGGTATTTCTTGCTGAGTACTGTCAGGAATTCCGTCTTGAAGACGGACTCCAGGAGACTTGAGAAGTCGTTCTGGATGTTGAGGACAAAGATATCATCTTGCAAGGTACTGGAAGGGACAAAAAATGAAAAGATTCCAATATATAGTGTGAGTCAAAAAAGCGGAACCCAAAAACAAAGAAATATGTTTCATATAAAAAAACTCTACAGGCTGAGTAAAAAAACACGAAACCCAAATGTCGGGACCATTGTTTTAGTAAAGTTCTGCATGTAGCACTTTCAAAATCTAGGATATAAAAGCTCAATTGTCAAGGTCTTGGGCTGGACCTTGTGTTGTTTTTGCTCAGCCACGCATAAATATAGGCCTGGATTATGCTTGAAATCCTCTGTACTGCTCCAGGATGTCACTGGCCAAGCCTCAACATATTGACAGTCACTGCCGCAGGATTTTGCAGGATTCAGGCAGTGGTCACCCCTCCACGGACCATATTCAAGAAATAATGGAGGAATTTGCAGGATTGAGGCTATATGCTATTTTTCCATGAGGCCAATTGGAGGATTTTGCAGGATTGAGGCTACATCCCAGCAAAAAGGCCTAGGCTTTTATATGTAGGGCGCAACAAATATGGTTGAAGACATGTAAGTATTTTTCTCCTCTTTCTCTTCATCCAACAGGAGGATTTATTTTTCCGGTCTGAGAAGGGATGGAATGCCGGATTTTTTCCCCAAAAATCAAAACACTGGTTTTCACGCTACAACCGGAAAATTTGCATCCCTTAAATATGCCCCGCCCTTCATGTAGGGTCTTTCAATATATCAATAGTACTCGACTACTCAGTAGCAATGTGATATCGATATCGTTGGTATCGTGGTTTTTGTAATCATATCGAAAATTTGATATGAGAAAATAATATGGGAATAAAGTTCAGTCGATTTGTCTCTCTGCATTGGAGCGTGGATCACTGAAAAACAAAGATTGTGTCAACAGAAGACAACGCAGCAATTGTTTTTTTCTGTCTTTACAGAATAGTTTCCTTGTGACAGGTAGGTTTTAACTCATAATTTCAGTTTAAAGTCAAAATACATCAGCGTTTTTCATCATGTCTAATCTATGTCTACTTATCTGCGTTCAAACTAACTCCGAACGTATCAACATTCTAGTCCTGTGGATAATTCAGTGTTGACAATTGAGGGCTTCACACTTTTTGTATGGCTCATGAGCGTAGTTTAAGCAGTTACTGTAAAAACGAAAATACTATGCAAAACATTTCAAAATGTAAATAACGTTTTTTGGGGTTTTTTTGGCGTGCTTGTGTCAGCCCGACACATGTTTGCCTTGCCGGTACAAAATTCACTTACAACAACAGGTGCTGTAAATTCTATTCGATATAATCGATATTAGTTTAATGATGTATCGATTATCAGAATTTTTGATATTGATGGGCTGTAGCTTTGTGTGCGAGGTCATCTTACCTGAGTGATACGCTCTGGACTTGTTCGAGGGGAATCTTGCGTTTGATGACGTCTTTGATCTGTCCTTTCTCCGGTCCGCTCTTGACCTTTTCTCGACCAATCAGATAGATGTTGCGGGCCGACAGTAGCAAGTCGCGCTTTGTCACCTGCGAAATGACGACATGCACGATTATTACGATTGACAGGTATTCCAAAGTTTGTGGAATGTGACTACAACATTGCCAAATCTGGCTTCAGCATTCGAGCAGAACAAATATGAACATTCGCGCAATACAGGGTGAGTAAAAAACAACGAAACCCAAATGTCGGGACCATTTTTGTAGTGAAGTTCTGAATGTAGCACTTTCAAAATCTAGGCTATGAAAGCCCAATTCATAAGCTTTCGTTTAGTACAAGAATCATTCAAATCACTCACGTACTTTTTAAGTTACTGAGTTTTAAGCACAGCCGCCGTTTTAAGGTTCTGTCCACGGATCACAAAAAAGTTCAGTGTTCTCTCAGCAACACGAAAACAAATCACGTAAGGATGCGTGTGAATTGTTTTCGTTTTGCTGAAAGAACACACACCTTTTGTGTGATCCGTGGACAGAACTTTAAAACGGCGGTTGTGTTAAAAAACTCCGCAACTTGAAAAGGACATGAGTGATTGGAATGATTCTTGTACTAAAAGAAAGCTTAATGACTGGGCTTTCATACCCTAGATTTTGAAAGTGCTACAGGCAAAGCTTCATTCAAAAATTGGTCCTGCCATATGGGTTTAATTTGTTTACTCACCCTGTATTGATCCAATTATATTTATGAAGAGTCTACTGAACTAAACCAGACTTAAGATACATGAATGCTTAAAAAAAACCTCTAGAATTCTAAAAAAAAATTAGCAGGTAGTCTTTCTGACAAAAAATTTTAAATTTCAGAAGGTCAATTTTTTAGTTAGCCAAACTCTAGAGAAGCCATATTTATTAGTTAGCCAAACTCTAGAGAAGCCATGAACCAAACCCTAGAGAAGCCATAAACCAAACTCTAGAGAAGCCATAAACCAAACTCTAGAGAAGCCATAAACCAAACTCTAGAGAAGCCATAAACCAAACTCTAGAGAAGCCATAAACCAAACTCTAGAGAAGCCATAAACCAAACTCTAGAGAAGCCATAAACCAAACTCTAGAGAAGCCATAAACCAAACTCTAGAGAAGCCATAAACCAAACTCTAGAGAAGCCATAAACCAAACTCTAGAGAAGCCATAAACCAAACTCTAGAGAAGCCATAAACCAAACTCTAGAGAAGCCATAAACCAAACTCTAGAGAAGCCATAAACCAAACTCTAGAGAAGCCATAAACCAAACTCTAGAGAAGCCATAAACCAAACTCTAGAGAAGCCATAAACCAAACTCTAGAGAAGCCATAAACCAAACTCTAGAGAAGCCATAAACCAAACTCTAGAGAAGCCATCAACCAAACTCTAGAGAAGCCATAAACCAAACTCTAGAGAAGCCATAAACCAAACTCTAGAGAAGCCATAAACCAAAGTATTTACCTTGAAGCGGCGATCATACTTGTTGACCTTGTCGGAGAACTCGACGCGTTCCCTGCGTTGGGTCAGCGCCTGCAGCGAAGGATTGTGCTCAAACCCGATGTAGTCGCCGGCGAAGTTGCGATTGAGACTGTATCGTCGCCGCTCCTTCTTGTTGTACAGCAGATCAGATGCTGCAAAAAAGAAAAAGACAGATAAAGTAACATTGATTACTTTGCTTTAATCAGATGCTGCAAAAAAAAAATAAAAAAAAAAATAAAGTAACATTGATTACTTTGCTTTATTCCTAAGATGATTAAACTGGCATAGGGGGAAAAAATTGGAAATATGCCGAACGAAAAGATGTACAAAAGTTTTACGATGAGAAAAATACTCAGTGTTTTCATCAAATTAAAAAGCCTGAATTACGGTTAGAGGAACTGACTCATCAACAAAGAAGTTCACTTCGTACTTGGGAAAGTCGAGGGCAAAGTCCGAAGACAAGGGCACCATTCATGACACCATTCAATCATGTAAATGATTCAACCAATCTCAACTAACGTATGTGGGGAAAATCCCGCATTCTCATCTTTTCCTTTCAACAATTTCCAACAACTTCCGGTGAAATGTATCACTAATGCTCTCTTCGCCATCCTCAAGAGAATCATAGTGATTTTGAAAGCATTGCATTTCGTACAACTAAATCTGTCACAGGTCAATATTTTACCTTTTTTTCCAGCCTGAAAAAAAAATGGTGTTAGCCTGGCTGTTAAACTTTACACATGAAAGAAGCACCCTTCACAAAATAGGCTCTGCAGCAAAACCTACTGGACCGAATCGGGATATTTTGGTATCATAATTCTTCTACAAGGATCCTCCATCAATTTGTACAGGTGGTTTGAGTCTCACGGTAGTGGAAGTATGCAGTTCCGGTTTTTTTTTACCACTTGCAATTTGGGTGTCAAACATTTATTTTGCCAAATGAAATTAAAAAATGATTTATACATTTAAAAAAAAGAAGAAGAAGCAGTAAGAAAAGGATTTATTTGAAGTGTACCTTGTTCTTTGAGTCGTAGGTAGTGTTTGTGGGCGTTGAAGCGACGGAAGGCTTTCTGGAGGATGCGAGCGAAGTGATCGTACTTCCTCTCTCGTTGTTCCTCGAGCAGAAACAGCTAGAAACGAGAAGAAAAAATGAGAAAGGAAGAAAGTAATAAGGACGTCCTAAAGATTCTTATGAAAAAAAGAATTACTGATTACTTGGGGTGCTGTTGTCCAGTGGTTACAGTGTTTGGCTCGTGTGCCGTGGTATATGGGTTCAAATCCTGACCGTAGGAACATGGTGCTTGTGCCCTTGAGCAAGGCACTTTACCATTATTGCTTCGTCCTTCGGATGGGACATAAAGCTGTAGGTCCCGTCTGTTAAATGCATGTTAAAGAACCCATAACACTTATTGCTAAGAGTAGGGGTTTGCCCCAAGGTTTCTGGCAGTGGCTGCAATATGCGCCGCAGCACATTGTAAACCCTTATAAGGTGCTAGATAATGGGTTTCATATATTTTTCATAAACTTCATTTACCTGTCTTTATAAAGACATAATTTCCAGTGTCTTGAGTACCTAATTGTTGGTAGATACGTGGGCTATTTAAGACTCCAATATCATTACGGTAACTGCATTCATGAGATGCTTGATACCAGACTGGTCATTCCCCCACCATTGGTGCCATGTCTCTTGGGTTGTGACTGCCCATCTGACTAGGGTATTGACAAGGGGGGTGGGGGGACTTACCGATTCAGGTGCCTTGATGAAGACCTTGGTTCTGCCCAGCTGCCACTGGTCCGGTTCCATATGGACGGCATTCATGAGATGCTTGATACCAGACCGGACGTCGCCCCGCCATTGGGGCCATGTCTCTGGGGTAATGACTGAGTATCTGTCGGGGGGATTGACGAGCATGTACTGGTAAAATCTAGTTTTTATTATGTACATGAAACGGCAATTCTTTGTTTAAATATGACCCAACCCAGCAAATCGGATTGGAAGTCAACAAAGTTACGTTTGAGTTACATGATTTTTTTAATTCGGGCAATTTACGAATGCAGTGTGCCACCAAGAGTTTGCCATGGAGAGTCCGTTTTTCAAATTACGGCCCATTTTGAATGAGTGTCAGTTGACAACTTGAGCTAATTTGTTACAGACTGAGGCGTTGTGCCGCCTTACAAAAAACACCAATATTGATAAAAAGAAAAGAGAAGGGCAAATATATACAGGAATCGTACCCTTACAAAACGACCGACTGGAAAAAACAACAATTTCAAATGTCCCGCGCTGTGAATTTGTCGACCATCTCCCACAATGCACTGGGAAAAATGAACTCTTCGTGGCAAACTCTTGGTGGCACACTGTATTCTGAATTGCCGAAATTGATCGTGCACAACAGAAAATCATTATAATAATCACAACAGTTAATCATTCCTTTGCTGTTCTGCATAACATCAAAAGCTTTGTGCTGCTTCCAAATTTGGACTTTTCTCGAGCGCTAAGAAGACCGAGCTTCCAAATTTGGACTTTTCTCGAGCGCTAAGAAGACCGAGCTGTTGACCACTAACGAGGCACCAAACCTCCCTCCTGTCCTCTCTACAGGTGGCACTAAACTCAAAGAGGTGCCAGGCTTCAAATTTCTTGGTCCCTAAATAGCTGACAGCAAGAAGGACTTTCTCACACGCAAGGGTCAAGCATGGAATGCGTGCAACAAATCTGGAAATCCAACATATCTCAATCCACCCAGCTTGCTTTCTTCTGATCCTCTGTCGAAAGTATCCTGCTATACGGTGCCGAGACATGGTCTGTGAAAGAGCAGCTTAAACAGAGACTAGATGGCACCTACCCTCGCCTCCTCATGAGAGCGCAATTTCCTGGAGGGAACATAAGACTAGGTGGAAATATACGGCAGCATCCCACTTATCACTACAATAGCAGAACGCAGAGCCCGCTTCGCCCCCCACTGCTATGGAACCCAAAGAGCAAGTTGTCTCTGACCTCATCTGCTGGAGATTGCCTTGCCCCAACAGAGGGAGGAGACCCCTCAACTACGTTGACACTGTATGCAATGATGTGAGCCAGCACGTTGATGACATCACCACAGCCATGGCAGACAAGAGAGTCTGGAAGAGCTTGGTTGCATCCATCTTGGCTGCGGCCGCCCAATGATGATGATAATGAACCGGAGTGCCCAAATTTAATGCCTATCCGTTTATCAGAACAAAACCTGCTTGATAATAAGCAGGACAAGTTCTTTTCAGAACTAAATATCTTCTAAGCAGTAGTTATTACCACATGGTGTTACCGCAAACCGAAACGATACTATCCGTTTATAATATGCACAAATTTATACTATACCAAACATTCCAAAACATGCCAGTGTACAGATTATCAAATTAGTTCGGGTGTGGCAGAACGAACCTTCTGAGGAATTTGTCGAACTCCCTCCTGTAGGCAAAGCCGGCGCGTCGGACTCGGATGTTCTCCTTCAATCCTAGATACTCCACTTGATGGTGCACTCTGCGACGTAAAAAAAAAGAGGAACAATTTTTTTTTAGAAATTTGTTTAGTTTTACTATCGAAAAGTCTTTTCTCCTGAAACAGATGTCAATTTCTCTCTGGAATTCGCAGATTAACATTCAAAGCATTCCGGGTTTTTTAAGACACTTCCTTTGAGACGAAATTCCTTTCAGGGGGATAAAATGTGTGAAGTACAGTCTGTCACGAGCCAATATGGCCCATCAGGCCGGCGTTTATCTACAGATTCAGTGGCATGAAACGACTGAGAATATTTCTACTCCCCCTGGATGGGATGCCAGTCTATCGCAATTTACTCCCCAGCTAATGCCGGTACTAATTCTCCTAGGTGCAGAGAGGCAATTAAGTAGGGTAAAGTGGCTTGCCCAAGGACACAACGTATGGCCAGGAGACTAATAATATTTCTACTCCCCCTGGATGGGATGCCAGTCCATCTCAGGTTTACTCCCAGCTAATGGCGGTACCATTTTATACTCCTGGGTGGAGAGAGGCAAGTGGGGTAAAGTGGCTTGCCCAAGGACACAACACATGGCCAGCAGACGCAAATAATGTTTCTATTCCCCCTGGATGGGATGCTGGTCCATCGCAGGTTACTCCCAGCTAATGGCGGTACCCATTTATACTCCTGGGTGGCGAGAGGCAAGTGGGGTAAAGTGGCTTGCCCAAGGACACAACGTATGGCCAGGAAACTAATAAAATTTCTACTCCCCCTGGATGGGATGCCAGTCCATCTCAGGTTTACTCCCAGCTAATGGCGGTACCCATTTATACTCCTGGGTGGAGAGAGGCAAGTGGGGTGAAGTGGCTTGCCCAAGGACACAACATGTGGCCACCAGCTTGATTCGAACCCCTGAGCCTCTAATCATGAGTCACGAACCCTAACCACTAGACCGCACTCAAAAATAAAGTGTGGAATGACACAATTTTCATGACATCACATTTTCAGAACTCTAGTTTCTTTGCTTCTCAAACTCACCTCTTTTCTTCCCAGTCTCTCGGTCTCTTAGTCTCATTCGGCTTGATGCAGCGGATGTAGTGAGGCGTACACTTCATCAGCCTCGTCACAAGGAGATTGGCTTGGGTCTGCGAAGAACAAAGACAGGCAAACTGTACAACCTGGCCCAATTTGATTACGGTTCCCCCAAATAAATCAACGGTAAAATCTATTTGAATATATGGGGAACTCCAAAGTCATGAAAGTAAGCGTAATGCAGAAATGAATATGTGATTCAACCATACAACTCCACTTTGCCACTTGTAATATTCGTACGTGGGACAACAATCGGGCTTGTCTTTTTCTTCAAACGAATGCCAGTGAAACGTATCACTAATGCTCACTTCGCCATCCTCAAGAGAATCATCCTGATTTTTAACCCTGTGCAGAGTGACCTGCCACCTTTTGGGCCCCAGGTAATAACGTTCACCTCCTATCTAATCCTCATTCAACCCTTGCCAAATCAGCTGGTTCAATGAACTTTGCAGCCAGGGCTTCACCCAGGCCGTGTCAACAAACTTTCGACCAGGCCTCCTGCCAAGTCTCATTGAAATTCAACAAAGACCTGTAACTTGACACAGTCATCTCCGTTCATAACTGCATACCACAGCCGCCAGTCAATTATCTTTCCAGCGCACTGTCTGGCAACTGTCTGGACACTGTCTGGCACGTGGCTTTTTGTTGTATTGCTATGAATAGGGTCTTGCGTAGTGCGGGAAAGTACCTGCTGCCCAAAGGGCAGCAGTTGACGAGTTGTTGTAAAGTTTTTTTGTAAACGCTGCGCAGGGTTAAAGCACTGCATTTTGTACAACTCAATCTGAAACCCCCGAAAATTGCACATGCTGGTTGGATTTTATCCACTGAATGTTACTGAGCAGATGAGGCAACCCGTACCCGACCGGCCATGTGCTAGCGAGTGTCGCAGTTCGTTGGTCTTGGTACCGTTCCACATCATCGTGTGCAGCTATACACGCACGCAGCACACACCGTATTACCGTGTGACGCAGTGATTTTTCCATGTCACAGGCCATTGTTTAACCTTTTATTCAGCCGGAACAGGCTCTGATCAGTGTTGACCTAGGCGTTTCTACCATAGAAACACTCCATTAACAACTGGTGAAAGAGATTAAACCTACGCTCATTTTCACATGTTGTTTTCATCAACTTTTCATCGACGTTTCTTCAAATTGTGGTAAAATTGTTGAAGAAAATCGGAAGGTTCATTGGAAAAGTCAAAAAGTCAAATTTCTGATTAAAATCGGAAAAATTTCATCTCTGGTAATGTCCATGACAGAGCCAATTAACCATATCTAATTAATGATTCAAGGCAATGATCCCAAACTCCTAGTCTGTAATCTCCTTGATCATTACTAGATGATGGATGCATAAGATTTGAAAAAATACATGTTCAGGTTTATTCACTGAGCTCCTAAAAGCCCTGTCATGGCGTAACATAACACTAGAATTGCCCATATATTTTCAGCTGCGTAAAGCAGCTCAAGAAATGATTGTGTTTCCCCGTTGGTTAGTAACAAACTTCAGCATATGCCTTTTTTGGCAATCAATCACCTTGTCCCTTAGGCTCTCACAACAACACCTGCTTCAGGTCTCCACTGACCCGCTACCAACTTATCGCAGTCATGGAAAATTGGGTCACGAGGTCACACATTTCGCAATGGGGCTAGCAATACAATAGCAATATAATTCACTTGTTCTGCCATACTTAAACTATTCCAATATCATCTGGGGTGGGTCGTCATCGTGTGATAAACTTCTTATCTTACAAAAACGAGCTGTTCGAATAATTTCCAATGCTGGTTTATCGAGATCATACCACACCATTATTTGCCAATCTTAAATTATTGCAATTTAATGATCTTTATTGTCTCAATCTCGGTAAATTCATGTACAAATATATGAATAATTTGCTCCCTTTGTGTTTTAGCTCATGTTTTACTTTAACTTCAAATGTTCATTGTTATAAAACCAGGAGTATCGCAAAGAAAAATCTTCATGTTGGCTTCAATAGAAGGACAGTGTTCAAAAATGGAATAGTTCAACGTGGCATGAGTTTCTGGAAAAGTCTAAGTATCCCTCTTAAAACGTCTTGAACTCTATCTACATTTACCAAAAAATTAAAAACACAACATTTTACATTTTATTCGTAGTCTGTTAATACTTTGTAAACATACACCAATAGCTTAATGATACTCCTGTTTGTTTGTTTGCCTGTCATTGTCCTTAGTTGGTACTTAATTGTCCGTCAGTCTGTAAGTGTCCAACGGGTCAGGGAACAAAAGCGATCGCTTCACCCTATCCCCGTGTTGTTATGTGGATTATGTATATATTTTCATTATGTTAATAACGGTGTTGTGTAAAAATTACCTCGTATTATATTTTGTATGCTTAAATGTTAACATAACAATTTAATATTTCTAGTGACATAACAACGTTGAAATAAATGTTCAGCAATAGACGTTCAACAAAATAATGGGAATCCTTTTCAAATGACAGTCACGATCACGTGAGTAGTTGTGCATTATAAGAACAGACTTTTACATCATGTACATGTCTTATGGGCTACAGCAAGCCAGGTCTACAGTTGGGTCGTAGCTTCCGAGATCATTTTGAGCTTGTTGGACACGAACTCTGTCTCACTCATGAAGTAAAGTCTTTCACGCCCCCCTCCCCTTCTCAGAAAAAGGGAAGAAAAATTAGCTTTCTCGATTATGTCGATTTGAATGGACTCACCCTGATTTTGGTTGATGCTGTCGTAGGCCGTTTCCTTTCTGTTGTCTCGAGTTTCTCCGGAAACAATCTCTGTATGAAATGGCTGGAAGACAGAATTTAGTCAGGGATAAAAAAGAAGTCCAGGTTTTTGGGGCATTTGGTTTAAAAAAAACTACAAAATTATTCTGTCCATCTATTAAATAATAACATGTTTGTTATGGACACAGCAGGCCAGCAATTCGGGCCATTCACAATGCAGTGCGCCACCAAGAGTTTGCCACGGAGAGTCCATTTTTTTAAGTTTACGGTCGACAAAACATGGCCCATTTGAATGAGCGTCAGTAGACAACTTGAGATAATTTGTAATAGATTGGGGCATAACGTTCTGCTGCCTTACAAAAACCACCATATTGATAACAAGAAAAGAAAAGTGCAAACAGATACTTAAATCATACGCTTACGAAACTACTGACTGGAAAAACGATCAATTTCAAATGTCCCACGGTTCGAATTTGTGGACTATCTCCCACAATGCACTGGGAAAAATGAACTCTCGGTGGCAAACTCTTGGTGGCGCACTGCATTGTGAAACGCCTGGACTGTACAAGTGTGACTGATAGGACACAGATGTGCAGTAGAAAGTTGCAGAGTGATCAGGGCCGATAGTTCCGTAGATATAGGCTTATATAAATTCACCTTTAATGTGATGACGTCATCACGACATCACTTCAATTTTCATCTACAACACATCCCTGCTCAGGTACAAACCAAGTTACTACTAAATCGACATATACTTCTGCAGATATAGGACATAGAAAAGTGCACATTTAATGTGACGTCACATGGCGTGTGATGACGTCATCATAAAGTTAATTAACAATTCATCTTTAACACATCCCAATGTAGTACATACATAGAGCTATATTAAATTACTACAGCGCTAACTTCGTGTACAAAGTAATGCCTGCTGGGCACATCCATGTTTGTGCACAAACCTATGGAGACCTAGAAATTTTGTACGGCTTTTGTACGGCTATTTGCATATCTGCGTTTGTATTCCATACCGGTGCGTTATCGAAGCCAATACGCCCAAAACCGAAACGCACGATCAGCAAATGAGCGTGTCGTTTTGCTCTACGCAAACAGCGCAACGCGTGCACGTCATGATTCGCTGCAGATTCTTTTTGCCATTAACATTGTTTTTTTTTAACCGTCAATGACGCACTCAAGTTGTTTGTGTATGTTCTACTTGCGCGTTGCATGTAGAGTACACTTTCAAAAATTCAATCCATCTAATTTCATTATGTTCTACAAACACGCACATGAATTCAAAATATCTGCGCCCAGGACGGCTTCAAAGCGTCTCCACGCGCAGAATGACGAGTTAGCGCTCTAGTAATTTAATATAGCTCTATGAGTACATACCAAGTTACAACCAAATCAGACGTATACAATGTAGTTCTGGAGATATAGGCCACGGAAAAGAGCACATTTAAAATGACGTCACATGGGATGACGTCATCCTGACGTCACTTCAATTTTCATCTATAACACATCCTGGACTAAGTACATACCAACTTTGAACCAAATCAGACCTGTCGTTTTGGAGATATAGGTCTTCCAAATATGCACAGTTAATATGACGTCACATGACATGTGATGACGTTATTGTGACGTCACTACAATTTTCATCTATAACACATCCCCGTCTAAGTACATACCAAATTTGAACCAAATATGACCTGTCGTTTTGGAGATATAGGCCTTCAAAATATGCACTGTTATATGACGTCACATGACATGTGATGACGTTATTGTGACGTCACTTCAATTTTCATCTATAACACATCCCCGTCTAAGTACATACCAACTTTGAACTCAATTGAACCTGTCCTTTTGGAGATATAGGCGTTCAAAATATGCACCGTTAATATGACGTCACATGACATGTGATGATGTTATTGTGACGTCACTTCAATTTTCATCTATAACACATCCCCGTCTAAGAACATACCAAATTTGAACCAAATCTGACCTGTCGTTTTGGAGATATAGGCCTTCAAAATATGCACCGATAATATGACGTCACATGACATGTGATGACATTATTGTGACGTCACTACATTTTTCATCTATAACACATCCCGGTCTAAGTACATATTAACTTTTAACCCAATCGGACCTGTCGTTCTGGAGATATTAGACCTACAAAATATGCACTTTTATTGTGACGTCACGTGAAACGTGATGACGTCAATGTTCAGTACACATCTGCAGGTGCTGGTCCAATGTTTGTGCCATGTATAAAAGCAATTGGATTGATTTGAGTGCCCAAAGTGCCGGGACCAAAAAAACATGTACGAATGCTATGGGCAAAATATCTGAAGAAAAAAAACTTTGTTTTCGTTAAGATTTTTTTTTTTTTCCTTTTTTTCTTTGGGCTGTTTTGGCACATTTGTCGAAACAGCCTCTAAGTAAGATTTGAGGCTTTGCATGGTGGAGATACTAAATAAGGAAAGGTTTGCGGAAACACCATGTGCGAATAATTTCTCAACTAAGAGAATGGTTCTTAGAGTTTAGGCACTCTCCTGAAGATGGTCAGAACATACTGACCGGAACGTCGAGTTTATACCTCTGGTTCTTTTCAGAACCATTCTCTTAGTTGAGAAATTATTCGCACATGGTGTTTCCGCAAACCTTTCATTATTTAGAAACAGCCTCTGTTACAAAAAAAACAAAAAACAAAAAAATCTCAGAGAAAACAAAGGCTGTAGCAAAGATGCCGAAACAGCCAAAAAGAAATTTGGCGGGTTATTTTGACATAATGTTATCATGACTCACCTTTCGCTAGACTGCATAAGCTCGATCAGATCAGGAAACAGCACGTCTCGATTCCGCTCACAGAACCCGTCAATCGAATATGTCACCTAGCGACAGAAATAACAGAAAACAACTGGACTTTTCCAAACTACCCTTTCCTGAAATGTTTGAACCCAACTCTGTAGCGCGTCGGAACAATACGCGCAAAGCGCACGCACGTATGCATGTGCATGCAGACATCTTGTTGCTACGTTGGTTGCTATGCACACAGAGGTTTTCAGAGCGAGGCTCTAGTGGTATGGGCCTTATGCACGAGTCGGCCATATTGAACTGAAAGTGAGGTAAAATCTTAACTTTTGGAACTTGCGAAGAGAAATGAAAGCAAGTGAATTACTATTTAATTCCAGTCTGCTTCAATAAATAATTTAATATTTGTAATTAGACATTCCCCGATGTTTAAAGCCAGATTTAAAAAAATGACAGTAAGGCCAAAACAAAAAAAATAGTCGGTCTCTGGTCAGACCAAAGTTCCGGAATTGATGCGGCGACGCGGCTTTTTTTTTTTTCAAGCTTGGATTGTACAGACAAGGTAGGTACTATTTTTTGCTTTTTTGTGTTCTCATATACATTGGTGTCCTCCATAATTTGCCTTTGTGCCCTCCATCATTTTCTTGGTGCAATTTCCCCATTCCTTGGTACAAAAATTTGAGGAGGTGCGGCAATAGAGGGCGCTGTTGTAGCTACCGCAGACAATTTGAAGAAAAAAAAGGTTGACGCGCATGATTAAAATCGAAGCGCGCGCTGACCAGAGACCGATTTTTTTTTTTGGGCCTAAAATAAGGCTACATTATGCCTGCATAAATAGTCTGGCGCCATCCCATTCAACAGTTCACAATTAATGAAATACATTCAGGGAACTTGACAAGAATGGCCAACTCGTGCATAAGGCCCATAGTCTTTCTGGTTATGCACTGAAATGCTAAAAATAGCAAATAGCATGTGACGCAATCTCGACCAATCAGGGCATAGAATCTGTGGGTGAGACGCTATGATATTTTTTCATAGTGAGGCTCCAGTGGTATAGTTTTTTTCTGGTTATGCACTGTCAAATGGTAACCATAGCAAACACCATGTGATGCATTGTTTTACATAACCCCCGAGGACAGACACACAAAGGGAGAACAACAGATCCTTTCAGTCCTCGGGAGTTGGGTCTTTTGTTCAAAACGGTCCTCTGTAGTAATTTTGTGTGCTTAGTTTATGGGAGAGTGTTATATTACAGGGACAAAGGGAAACACAAAGCATTGTCCTCGGGAGTATATTAAAACAAGAGGGTGTGACCAACTAAGAGACAGACTTAGTGCGTGAGGTGTTATAAAATGGTAATACTGTGAGAATGAAATCACGGGGCGTACCTTGCCAGCGTAGTGGTGTATAATGAACCCTGTGCCGGTGCCCTGAAAGTGCTGATGGGTACCGACCGCCCCGTTCAGTTTCTGCAGCAGTTTTTCGTCGGCACCTTCGCTCTTTGCGTGCATGGTGGCGCAGATGTCGTCCAGAATACTCATGATTCCTGGAGGTGACTGAAAATTAAAAAAAAAAAAACGGACATCCTTGATTATAAAACAAGGGGCTGGGCTTTGCTGCGTCATGGAACCAGGTACCGAGTACCGGCCACTGATGTCAGGAACCGGTTCCCGATTATGAAATCCGGTACCCGTATTTTACAAATTACTTGGTAACTTCTCAGACAATAAAAACGTAAGGTTTTGAGTGTCATTTGAGGGGAATTTTCAAAGTGAAAACCAGGCTAAATGGAAAAAACAAAACAGATGACAAGTTAAGGACGCTTGTGAAAGTCAAAGTTTTCATCAAAA
The DNA here is from genome assembly GCA_029964075.1 of Patiria pectinifera. Classification (NCBI taxonomy): domain Eukaryota; kingdom Metazoa; phylum Echinodermata; class Asteroidea; order Valvatida; family Asterinidae; genus Patiria; species Patiria pectinifera. The sequence continues at coordinate 4,753,431 of CM057129.1, read as the reverse complement.
ACCTACATATCCGCTCCGTTCACAAGCACCCCCTCACCGGCAAAGGAAGTACAGTTGGGGGTGACCGACCGACGCCATCTTGCCTGACTGCAATTCATTTTCCACGAAGCGCGGCCACTGCGTGTACATAGTACAAATCCCCTGGTATACGTGCGTCACACACAAGGAACGGTGCGCGTCAACCAGTGAAATGTCCCGCCCATGGGACGTCGTTGTTAGGCAAAAGGGCGCCCTCTTTTGGTAGCGCACGGTGCTCATACACACATGAATTCGTGTATCGATGCACCGATGTTGTAGTATTATTGCTCTGACCTTTATTAACTAGTTAGCGCCGGAGGACGTGATAACACGCACTGGCTGTTTTTAGACACAGGCACGGCTGATGGGTTAAGACGTCAAGATTGCCTCGACTCGCCTCCGGGTGACGTCTAAACACGCTAATCCCTCGTGCCTTTTGTACGCGCACACAAAGTCCATGAAGTCTGTGGAGGTGGACCGTGTGCTGACCGTTGTGTGGGCCGTTGTGCACGGCCTATTGTTATACAATTAACGCTCCAGTGCACGCCCCGGTTTATTAAAACATATCAGGTTTCGGCAAGAAACATTGCAGGAATACTGTGGAAATCACTCTTGCGAATCAGTGTTTATGGTATTTGGCTGTACATGTTTATCAGAAGTTGGCCGTGAAATTTTGCCTTTTAAAAATTTCGAATCCGAGATTCTGAGATTTGAATTTTGACGGTTGGGTTTCTTTAAAGCTATAGTCCATCATTTGCAGCCATCCGAAAAAGTAACTGGGGTATTATTGTTGAAAAACATATTTGGTTGAAAGATAGTAGGTGGACTAAACTCCCTGTGAAATTATTCTTCCTGGCAAGCTATCATTTTGAAGTAATCAACGAAAGAAGGCCTTTCCAACGGTGCGTCTTAAGACCTACCGTTGGAAAATTTAAATTAGTAGTTCGTTTTGTTATTCGGCGCGCGCAGCGCGCGCAAGCATTGGCACGACGCACAGGCGCGCGCGGTTGCTATAATTTGTCGGATCAGTGCGCGACATCGCGTATAGCTGCAATTCAAAACAATTCAAAACATGATTCAGCAACTTTTGATTTGAAATTGAGATCCTAGAATGTTGTTTTTCTCGAAATATACAGCTAAAGCTGAGCTGAACCTTCATCAGGTTAGTTGTTCAGTATCCTTCATTAAATTTTGAACACTTTTGTTGCTTCAACGATCAAAATGCTCAAATTACAAATGATGGACTACAGCTTTAACAGGCACCCATTTTTTTTTCAATCGGATACTGTACCCTTAAATGCACGCCCCTGTACGCTGTGTGTGCTATTTTTGCATGTGACAGCTACCCAACTTAAAATTAGTCAGAAGCGTTTAGTCTGGGAACCAGACTGACCTTTTTCTCTTCAATCAGATCACACACAATCTTGTTGTTGAAGTAGTCAATAGGATTCCACTTGATCCCTTCATTCACGTACTCTTCCTGAAAACCAAAAAAAAAGATGTAAACTAATGTTAAATAAATCAGTTTTCTACAAAGATTGGCATTTTTAGACCATTACCATTTTGCCCCAAAAATGCATCCAGGGTGCCTAAGGCCCCCCCCCCCCCAAAAAGTCTCCGGTTTCTGGTATGCACGAGCATTGCCATAGCCATTGGCGTCGGCAACATTGAAAAAAAAAAAAATTGAATGTAAGATGATATCTCAAAACCGCCAAACTCACTGGTTTGACTGGAATCCTGCTGCTGCACAATTTTAACATGTTTTTAGATGGGGCTACGATCGAGTATATGCTTTATGTGGGTTCTCTGGGCTCCCATGTACTTTGCACTATGATTTAGTCCAGCACCATTTGCAGACGCTGTTGTAATTTTGTAATTGTGCGTCTGACCAGCCTAGCAGCTCATGCATAATGTCGATGTCACTGTATGGTCTGACGTTACCGTTTTCTCTGATTTTTGTCTTGTTGATCCAAATTTCCAGAAAAAAGTTCATGTCGGTCCAGATTGTAAGTGGGTGCAGAATTCTCAAGCCTTTGGAAATACCTTACTGGACTGTTAGTGAATGACAGTCTAAAGCATCCTGTAAAATCATGGCATCTGGTGTGCTGTCATATTCAAGAAAAGTGGTATTTTTGTATCAATTTCCAACGCTGGTCAGCCGACCAGCGTTGGAAAAACTGGCTTATTCAAATAGTGCCCCCAATTTACCATACATAGTCTGCATTTTGTTTGCAATTGATTACACACATATGAATGGGTACAAGCCTGCTAGACTGGTTCCGTAACCTTACAATTCCATGATGTCTATAAATTGCTCCATTTCATCTTAAGTAGGGTCAGGGTACCAGACTACAGGAACATGATTGTGTTTTTTGGGTTTCCAGCACAAAACTTTAAACAAGTCAGTGTAACAATATCTGCTATAAATAGTGACCCCCAAATCCATCCATTTCTGAAAATTCCAGCGAGATGTGCATTCCCTTTACTAACAGCTTTTTATTTCTCAGTGACTGACCTGCTCAGCTTTCAAGGTGAGCTCGATGAAGATCTGCTGGAGCTTCTCGTTGACGAAGTTGATACAAAACTGCTCGAAGCCGTTCTCTTGGAAGATCTCAAAGCCGTAGATGTCCAGGACGCCGATGTTGATCTCCTCCCGATCCTTCTGCATGGCCTGGTTGATAGACTGAAAGACGAGAATAAAAACAAAAGGTTGGTTTCTTGGGGAAGGTTCGATCGCAGTCTTTGTCCAAGATTGGATTTGGATTTTTGTTCCCGTAATGTAGCCGGTCCCAAACCCAGGCAACCACGTCGAGTTGTCGTGGCGATAGAGGGCGCATCAACAACATTATTCTGGATTGGTCTTGGAAAGTTTGGCAGTTGGACTCAAGAAATTCCTGAGTGACAGGGAAGGCACAGTAACAAAGGAATGCCTTTGTAACAGTTCCCTTGAATAGCTTGTGACTTGACTCGAGACTGAACGACTTGTAAGGACTTGTGAGAACCTGTGACGAGTGTGAGGACTTATGAGGATTTGTCAGGACTTCCTGTGGACTTGTGAGGATTTGTGAGGACTTCTCATGGACTTGTGAGGATTTCTGAGGACCTTTCATGTGGCTGTGAGGATTTGTGAGAACTTGAGATGGACTTGCGAGGTTTTGAGTACTGGTGAGGTTTGAGGACTTTGACAGATCTGTGAGGACTTGTGAGGTGTGACAGATCTGTGAGGACTTGCGAGGACTTGCAAGGTCTTGCGAGGACTTTTGAGAACTTGTGAGGACCTGTGAGGACTTGTGAGGTCTTGTAGTGATTTGTGAGGACTGGTGAGGACTTATGGGGACTTGTGAAGACTTATGAGGATTTGTGAGGACTTGTGAGGACTTTTGAGGGTTTGTGAGGATTTGTTAGGATTTGTGAAGACTTGTGGTGGACTCATAAGGATGTGTGAGGACTTGTAATGATTAAGAGGAGTTGCGATGGACTTTTGAGGATTCATGAGGATTTATGACGGATTTGTGATGGACGTGACACATTTTTGAAGACATGTGATCGCCTCGACTACAACCTTGACTTCACAGCAAGGATTTGAGGAGTTGTGAGGACTTGTAATGGATTTCTACACATACATGAGCAGTCGTGAGGACTAGCGTGGATGGCTTTGGCTAAGGCATCCCTGGTGTAAGCAGCTTGCTCCGTGTTGAGCGTGATGGATTCTGTCTATCCTCCCCATTTGCTGTCCATCTGTCTGTCTGTGTGAGGACTTGTGAGGACTTATGAGGACCTGTCATGGCTTGTGAGGATTTGTGAGGACCTATCAGTATTTTTGAGGACATGAGGGGATTTGTGAGGACATGTGAGGACTTGTGAGGACTCATAAGGCTGTGTGAGGACTTGTGAGGATTGTGAGGACTTGTGATGAACATAATGATTAGTGAGGACTTACAAAATCGCATCTATCCTACCTCCACTAGGAAGTCAAAGACCCTAGCGTGGACGGCTTTGGCTAAGGCATCCCTGGTGTAAGCGGCTTGCTCCGTGTTGAGCGTGACCTTGATGGATTCTGTCTGTCCTCCCCATTTGCTGTCCATCTGTCTGTCTGTGTGAGGACTTGTGAGGACTTATGAGGACCTGTCATGGCTTGTGAGGATTTGTGAGGACCTATCAGTATTTTTGAGGACATGAGGGGATTTGTGAGGACATGTGAGGACTTGTGAGGACTCATGAGGCTGTGTGAGGACTTGTGAGGATTGTGAGGACTTGTGATGAATATGATGATTAGTGAGGACTTACGAAATCTCATCTATCCTACCTCTACTAGGAAGTCAAAGACCCTAGCGTGGACGGCTTTGGCTAAGGCATCCCTGGTGTAAGCGGCTTGCTCCGTGTTGAGCGTGACCTTGATGGATTCTGTCTGTCCTCCCCATTTGCTGTCCATCTGTCGGCTGATCAGTTTGGATCGCAGGAGCTCTTTGTCCACGCCAAAGAGATAGGCAGGGAAGTCCAGGACTATAGGAAAATGTACAAATTTGTGATCAGAGTTTGAAATTGAATCAATCGCAAGGCAATCACAAATCAATCATAAGTCAATCACAAGGCAATCACAAGGCAATCACAAGGCAATCACAAGTCAATCACAAGGCAGTCACAAATCAATCACAAGGCAATCACAAGGCAATCACAAATCAATTTGGAACGAGTCAGGTTAAAACTAACAGGACATGACCTGCGATGACTTGCGATTGTAGAGTGATAAGTTGTGATAGACTTGTGATGGCTTATGATTGACTTATGATGATCTGTGATTGACCTGTGCTTGACTTTTGATAACTATAGTGATCAGCTTGGACTATAGTTGACCAATGGTTAACTAACGTTTGCCCGAACTCTGTCTAGTCGACGGTGGTTGAATACGCTAGTCGACTATTTGGAACCAGCCTACTGGGGTTGGTTGCTTCGCTGGTAACCAATAGCCGCGCGCATTCATAACGCTAGCAGAGAGCCAGGATCTAGAAGTTTTGCGATGACATTTTGACCAGCGTTTGACTAGAGACGTTCGCACGTTGCTATCAGTGCGCAGGCGTAAGGTACGTCACAAATCAACCACTAGTCGACTAATGGTCCTTGCCCAAACTTGGCCTTGCTTGTAACTCTGCCAGCATGCTCTTATATAGCAGCTGCTACTTTATGCTATTTGAAAAGTCTAAAAGTGTGTGGCCACCCTCCAAACATATATTAAGCTTAATACTGACGGCTACCAGCAGAAACCACACCCCAAAATAATAATAATAATGATAATAACGTTGTGCGTATGGCGCTTTATACCAAAGGTCTCAAAGCGCTTTTATACAATTATTACCCCTGTTCATCAGGCCATGAGACTAGTTTTTGCAGCAGCTCGAGATCAGCGCATTCCGATCTCTACCTTCACAGGTACCCATTTATACTCCTGGGTAAAGAGAGGCAATTGTAGTAAAGTGTCCTGCCCAAGAACACAAGCACCATGTTCCCCGTCAAGGTTCTAACACATGTACTACGGCACCTGAGTCGAACATTATAATCATTGGACCACAGCACTCCAAATAGGAAAGGAGGGGGTCGCGACCCTTCAGTCCCACCCCTCCCCTGTTGTAAAAAACATGCATTTTTGTGCAGGAATGGACACCTTTTGGAACCATGGAAGCAACATGGTTCACTCTGTAAAGTTTGGGTCCAATGTGCAATACTCGTTTCCTGTCCCTATTACCTTGGTACTTTGCCAATCAAAAATCATTAAAGCCGACCTCAGGTCGACTTTGCGACGACACAGAACAGTCAGCGACTGACTTGTTAGGATCAAGCTGCACCTGAGCTACAGCTGTCGGGAATAACTTAGTTGGCTTTTTTTTGCGACCAGAGCGGAACTGCGATGATATTAAAGATGATCGGCATCAGTCGGCGTTGATAGAAATTAACAGTCGCAAGAGTAGAGAAGTTCCAACTTCTGCGACGTGTTCCCAACAGGCGGGAATCATCATCGCAGTCGTGTCGCTAATCAGCATGCAGCAAAAATGGATGGTTTCACAGATGTGCCCGTGGACAGTCGTGTAATTGTTATCAACATGCTTTAACCGCAATTGCTATTAACATGACTCTCTTTGCTGTGGAATCGCTGTTTCATCATGGGTAACATGAGAATGGTTGCGATTACAAGTATTTTGTGTCAAGATTCCGCTGTTTCCACGAGAATCACACAGTTTCTCAGTTTTGTGACCTGAACATGACCTATCTGCTTGATGCTGACAGTTACGCGGCACAAGCAATTCACAGGTTGACCCCAGGGTGGCCTAAAAATTATTTCAACTGAGTTGAGTAGGTAGCTCGCTAATTGTAATCACTCTTGGAGGATGACTACATTAAAGATATAGTCCATCATTTGCAACTATCCAAAAAGTAACTGACGTAATTATTGTTGACAAACATACTTGGTTGAAAGATAGTAAGGGGACAAAACTCCCTGTGAAATTATTCTTTCTGGCAAGCTGTCATTTTGAAGAAGTTAACGAAAGAAGGCCTTTCCATTAAGACGCACCGTTGGAAATTTCCGTTAGTAGTTCGTTTTTTTTATTCGGCGAAGCGCGCGCAAGCATTGGCACGACGCACACGCGCGCGCGGCTGCTATAATTCGTCGGATCGGTGCGCGACATCGCGTAGCTACAATCGGCTCAGTGAGAACGTGTCTCGGACGCTGAATTCAGGCCCAATTCAAAACATGATTCAGCAACTTTTGATTTGAAATCGAGATCCTAGAATGCTGTTTATCTCAAAATATACAGCTGAAGCCGAGCTGAAACTTCATCAGGTTAGTTGTTCAGCAACCTTCCTTAGATTTTTTAACACTTTTGTTGCTTCAAACGAACAAAATGCTCAAATTACAAATGATGGACTATACCTTTAAGGAGTGCATCAGATTTATGAAATCATATCAGATGTAACAGGGACAGGAAAAAAAGGGGACCAAATTTTACAGAATGACCCACATGCAAAACCACTCTTTGTGTGAACAGTTCTACAAATTATCTAATCACCACGATGATAAAAAAACTAACATTGATAAATCTTATTCAGTCATTCATGCACGTGTGCGTATATTTATGGTTTTGTAATAAAAGGAATATGTGTGCTACACACAACACGGACAACAGTACACCACAATTTTGTTGGTTGCTTTTGTTCAAACATGCTCTACACTAAACTTGAAGAAATGGTCACCAGAATTTACTTTGAAACGGACAACAGCACACCACAATTTTGTTGGTTACTTTTGTTACTAAACATGCTCTACACTAAACTTGAAGAAATGTTCACCAGAATTTACTTTGAACCGGACAACAGCACACCACAATTTTGCTGGTTACTTTTGTTAACAAACATGCTCTACACTAAACTTGAAGAAATTTTCACCGGACCGTATGCTATTTCAGAATTTCAGGATAAAAGTCACCGCAGAGGAAAACCACAGAGAAAGGAGAGAAAAAAAACTGTGGTTTTAAGAGAGATACAAATAGAAACAATTTTTTGTTTGGAGTGTAAGTGCAAAACTAAATTTGTAAAAATGTCGTGATTCCGAACAGTACGCACTTACCATGCAAATTCCCATCTTATAATGCAGGAAATAAAACAAGTTTCAGATAAAATTGATCAATTTTTCGATAGCGTTGCAAGGGCCTAATTTTAAAGGAAAACCCAGCAATAGTTTTGATAAATTAATGCTTGAATATTTGAAAACAAAACAGTTTTATCACGAAAGGAAAACGAGAACTTGACATATTAAGGTTGTGGAAACAAAATCAGAAATAATTCGGGAAATTTTCCAAACTTTAACAGATAAGATTTCAAAACAAAGTATGCAGTGTGTATCAAAAAAAATGCAAACAACATAGGATGGAATGCCAGACGCAGAATGTTTAACCAACATAAATAATACAGATATGGTTTGAAAGATACGCCTTTCCACTTTAAAATGACACATCAAACGTCCAACTCTGATAATTTTTAAAGGGAAGATACAACATTTGCAAACATCAAAACACGAAATGATCAAATTATCACGAAATACCTTACTGAATTGTTAGGGACTGACATTCTAAAGCATCCTTTAAAATCGTGGCTCCTGGTGTGCTGACATTTTGAAGAAAAACTGTATTTTTCCAACGCTGGTTGGCCGACCAGCGTTGGAGAAAACTGGGGTTTTTTTTCCAACAACTGTTCCTAATTTTTCATATTTATTTATTCTGACTATTCTTTGCAATTGATTACACACCTATGAAGGGGTACAAGCCTGCTAGACTGATTCTCTGACCTTACAATTCCCCAAAGTGAATTAATTGCTCCGTTTCATCTTAAGTGGGGTCAGGGAACCAGACTACAAGAACATGATAGGTTTTCTTGGTTTTTCCAGCATCTACAAGCCCAAAACGTGAAACAAGTCAGTTTAACAATATTTTCTCTAACATACTAATCCTCCAAATCCATTTGTTTCTGAAAATTCCAGCAAAAGCAAATGATGTACATTCCCTTTAACAGAGTTATGAGTTATTTTCCAAGAGAGGTCAAATTGACCATGGGACCAAGTTTTGCCTCTGCGTGGATATTTGCCTGGCCTACAAAAAAAGTGTTTAGCAATTAAAACACAATTCTAAACACTGTCTTCAAACGGCAATAAGCGAAAGTCATAATTTCCAGACGTTTTCCCCGTACTCACAGTCCTCCTGCGCCACTACTGCGTAATTTCCGTGCTCTTTGAACTGGATGTTGCCAAGATGGAGTATCGCGGCGACGCAATTGAGAACGCTGGACTGGTCGTCCTCCGATATACCGATGACTGACATTGCACTCTGGGAAGGGTACACACACAACAAACGTTTAAAGGATGACGAAATACAATTTTTGAAAGTTTAATTCTTATAAAAATGTGTATTGTCACAGTAATAATAACAACAAATGTGGTGCTTATATAGTGCTTTTTACCAAAGGTTCTCCAAGTGCTTTACAATTATTACCCCTGTTCATCAGGCCATGTCACCCTTTTTTGCAGCAGCTCGAGATCAGCGCATTCTGGTCTCTACCTTCACAGGTACCCATTTACACTCCAGGGTGGAGAGAGGCAGTTGTAGTAAAGTGTCTTGCCCAAGAACACAAGCACCATGTTCCCCGTCAGGGTTCGAGCCTACGTACCATCACACACTGGACCACGGCAATCTACTTAATATTAGTGCAAGGGACACTGTCGTCGTGCATGTTATAAAAGTCACAGCCATTTTCACACTCCTGAATCTGTTTGACCTACACCCCCATCTTTAGTAGTCTAGCTCCGCCCCCAATTTGGCCCTCTAGTGACGAGGTCTGTCTTACCATAGTGTCGTTGTATTCCGCGGCATCGTTCATGCCGTCTACTTGGAACGTGCCACTTTGGTTCAGGTAGTAATAGTAGTCTGGGTTTGTCAGACCAAAACTCTCTGAACAGAAAAAAAAGTTAACAAAAAATATTCTGTATTTAATAAGGGAATAAATGTGTGCTCTGGAGGTTTTTATCACTCTGTTTAAGACCACTTAGAGTCTGGGTGCTGATAATTACCCGAGCCGGAGGCGAGGGTAATTATCAGCACCCAGACTCTAAGTGGTCTTAAACAGAGTGATAAATACCGACTGAGTACATATTTATTCCCATTCATAAATACCTTTTTGGTAAAAAAATATCAAATAATTCGTTCAAAAAATACCGATTTGGTTCAACAAATTCACTTCATGCTTTTTGAAACATCCCTCTAGCAAAATAATGGAGTGTTCAGCTGGCGAGTAAGATGTAAAAAGCCCTTTTATGGAGATTGACGCGCGCGTGGCATGTTCTGAGCGATGTCGCGCAGAACGCACCTGGCGCGTTGCGTTTTGAATTTAGAACTATAAAATTCTGACTTGCTGGTAGTGTTGCGCATGCCTACGTGAGGATTGTGAACGTTCAACCAATGAAACGGTAAGAGGCACTGAATTTTTAGGGGTCTACATTTTATTGCGACACTGGAAAAGTGTTTAAGACCAGCTAGCCATGTCTTTAGCATTTTTATTTTTGGTTCGGTCGGTTTAAGCCATGTTTAAAAAAAACCGAAATAAACCGAAATAAATCAAAACAGTTGAGAAATTTACAATGTAGGTGATGCAATATTATTGATAGTCACTGTGACCGCAGCTTTAGTGTGGTGTGGCCACCGAGCTCACTATCAAGTTCCCACGGTATTAATTTCTCCAGTCGGATGGGACTGACAGTGAAATAGATACATTGTAACAGTTTTCATGATACCGCGTGATGATACCATGCGTTTGTTCAATAAAGCGGAGTTTGTACTCTCGATCAATCCACTGAGTAAGGCAGAGAGAGACGATGGTTTTGCAAAAGAATTCATGCCACGTGGGTAAGGGAAGGCAAAAAAAAGTGATCACTTTGTCCAAGCAAGGTATTTGTATTTTTTTCGTTTTTTTTTCGGGTCGGGTTGGTTTTACCTTATTTTTTGTCGGGTTGGGTCGGGTCGGTTTGAGGGAGTTAAGATCGGTTTCGGTTCGGATTCGGTTTATATCTCTAATGTTTCGGGTCGATTTGGCCTGGTCAACCCGACCCGATTTTTTGGAGTTTATCAACCGACAAGAAATTCTTAAATATTAACATGGAATTTTCCGAGATTTGTTCAAGTGCGCTATGTTAGACAACACTCGGCCCATTTTGTGCCCAATTTCGACATTTTGACTTTCGGACTAAATTCCATGACACTGAAATTTTCCACAAAGGTTCAACAGCAAGCATTACTAGATGTGTACCAAGGTAAAAGTAATAATAATAATAATAATAATAATAAAGAGCATTTATAATGCGCCAAATCCATCTTGATTAGATGCTCAAGGCGCAGAAAAACAAACAAATAAACATGAACAGCAAAAACAGCAGGGAAGAAAACTACGCACAAATGAAAATACATGAATATGAAACAGTACACATGAGAGTGAAATCAAACTGGATGATTAATGAAATGCTGTTTGATTATTGAAATAACTGAATGAATTTGAAGTTTGTCAACAAAGAAGTTTGGCAACACTGCACGAGGAAAGTCATGGGAGACGTTGAAGTGCACACGTTTAAGAACACCACAACATATTCACAAGATGATGTTGAATTGGAATAAAAAAAAAAATTTCTTCAAACTTTTTAAGGACCTTTCATTTCAGCATCGGCCCCCTTCAGGAGCTGGTAGAAGATGTGGAAGTTGCGCTCGCTGGTTTTCTGGGTGATGACCCGCGATTTCTCCAATAAGAAATTGGAGATCTTTCCGCCATCGGGCTCACCCCCTCTGCTGAACTGTATCTCCACATACTTGCCCTGGGGGAGGAAGAGGAGTAGATGTATTAGATGGTATTGACTTTATGATCATAAAAAAAGGTATCTGCATGATCTACTGAAAAGTCCAATCGTACTTTTTTATGGGGGACAACTTTCTTTTTAATATTTCTGAAAATTCAAATCACAACTTTTAAGAGAAAAAAAAACAGGTTTCTTCTTTAACTCGAACGTACCCAAATCCATCAAAATCCACACACCTTTTTCGGAGGATTTTGGTGGATTCAGGATACCTTCATATTGAAACAGTCGGGGGATTTTGATGGATTCAGGACAGTAAAGCCTAGCGGTACTGCAGGATTTTGATGGATTCAGGATACCTCCATATTGAAACAGTTGGGGAATATTGATGGATTCAGGACAGTAAGCCTAGCGGTACTGCAGGATTTTGATGGATTCAGGATACCTCCATATTGAGCAGTTGGGGGACTTTGATGGATTCAGGATCACAACAGTTTACCTCCTTGGCCATTTGTTTGGTGTGTACGAGGTATATGTACTACACTGGTGGATTCTGATGGACTCAGGACACCAACTTTTTTTGCATGACATAATTGGTGGATTTTTGCGGATTCGGGATGCTTTCTAGTAAAAGTGCTCCGGGGTTAGGGTTACATATTTCTTTGAAAAATATACAATGAACAATGTTCTAAACGGTTGTAGCTCAGGTGTAACTTGATCCTGAAAAGTAAACCACTGACCGTTTTGTTTCGTCGTGAGGTATGCTTTAAATGATGAGAAAAACACAGCAGCTGCAATATCTTCACAAAAAACAATTTTAAAGAGGTTGTGGAATGCTGAAAGTCGTTTTGTTTTTTATATTTTTTTTTTTATTGTAGAGTAGACCCATATACATGTATATCATAATGACAAAGTCCCATTCTTTTGTAATGTGCGTTTATATGTTTATAAAACTGAAATTCATCGAGTAATTTGTTGGTCGGCAAGCGCATAATTGAAACCAACAGTCGTCGGGTTCTTCGTAAAATATGAAAAATCGTGACGTAATAAACAGGACTCGTTTATACTACACTGCATCGGGAGTCCTGTTTATTACGTCACGATTTACTATGTTTTGTTTGCTGCCCCCAACGACGACTTTTACACAAATTGCACGTTCGGGTCGAAACAGGACCTGAAAAACAGCTCTGAAAAGTACCTTTTGTACTCATTTCATGACAGACACAATAGTCGTTTTTATTTCATCACACCTTAGGCTACATATACACGAAAAATGACGGAAATGTCTTCGAGCATTCCACAACCTCTTTAACAGATAAGGGCAGCCTTCAAAATTGACTTCGCGAACTGTTCGCGAACTTCGCGAATATCTTAGAGCAGAGCACTTTGCGAACTTCGCGGAGCTACTCATCCATTCGTGGTCAAGTTAATGAGGTAGTCACGAAACCTGCGCCTTTGTTATGTTAATGTTCGTACTGAATAATTCACAGCATTTGGACGTCTTATTATAATAACGCGAAGTCAGCGAACATGCGCGCCCAAAATATGACTTACGAAGCGGCTGGAGTTGTTGTTGCGGACCGTCTTGGCGTTCCCGAATGCCTCAAGGAGAGGATTTGATTGGATGATGATGTCTTTGACGTGCTGCACCTTGGCCCCGCCTCCCGATACCTTCGCAATGTATCCCATAATGTATTTGGCCGCGACGGTCTTACCCGCACCACTCTCTCCACTAAAGACGACATAAAAACCACGGAAAAATGTGAAAAAAAAGTGAACCATGTCACGTTTAATGTTACAACACCTCACCCACAGATTCTGTGTCTTGATTGGGCGTTTGCTTTTTTTGCTATCTTGCTGTGCACGGCCAAAAAGACTCCATGCATAGCGACCAGAGTACAATACGCATAGCAACCGATATTGTGTGCAAGTGCATACGAGTGTGAAAGTTGCCCGTACTGTTCCCAAGTGCTAGCGCTACAGATCTGGGTTCCAACATCTCGTGAAGGGGTAGTCTGGAAAAGTGCAAGCGCATTTTCAAGTGATTTTGTATTGAAATAGAAATACATCTTAATTGTATTTAGATAAAATTAAAAAGTTATCGCTTAAAATCAAGCAGAATCTGTGGGTGTGGCGTTATTAAGCCAATATTGACTACTACATGTATGTATAACTCATGGTGTAGTAAAACTAGCCTGCCTCGGTGATCCATGGAGCATTCTATTTTCTCTCGGCCTTGCCTCGGGAAAAATAGCATGCTTCATAGATCACCTCAGGAGGCTAGTTTTACTACACCACTCAAAGCAGTCAATATTTGTATACAAGCTCTAAAAATCTTTAGTTTCTGGTTTTTCGAGGGGGGGGGGAGGGGAACATGCTGAAAGGTAGTCTTCATGCTGGAAGGTAGGAAGGTAGAATAAAGACATTTTTTTCCGGGTGGGGGCTAAAGACCATCTTATCATCGGGGGTTCATATCGGACGATCTTGGTCATAATCGAACACTAGGTGACGCTCTTCGTTGCGACAAATCTGCCAACAAACTTGTGCTTTTGTCAACAGGATGACAATTGTATCGAAAACAACCCAAAACAACTCCCCCCTCCACCCTTTAATAACAATAATAATAATTTGGGAGGCTAATCATCCTTACTCGCAGCTGGTATGCTGAATTGCGAAGGACGCGGCTACAACGTGGTCGGGCCGCTGGCACGTAAAGGCGCCTATTGCTGCCGGCCACATTGACCCATATATGACCACGGAGCACAGCCTGAGATCGAAAGTGTTCGATTTTTCCAGAGGGAGGAAAACCGGAGGGCCCGGAGAAAAACCCTCGTGGCAGAGGAGAGAACCAACGCACAACTCTACTCACATGCGATCCGCGGCCAGGATTCGAACCGTGGTCACCTTGGTGAGAGGCGAGCACTTTACGCACAAGCCACCCATGCCACCCTTTAGTGACGCCTATGGAAACACCTATTTTTATTTCGGAGGTTAGGGGGGGGGGGCAGCCCTAGATATGCCACTGATCATGAATATGGAAATAATAACACCTCACCTGATAATCACGCATTGGTTTTCGTACTCTATTAACATGTTGCGATACATGTTATCTGTCAAGGCGTAGATATGTGGAGGATTCTCGTATGAAGCCTAAAACAAACACAACACCAAAAAAAATTGACAATTTTTACATCTTGAGAAATATCAATCGCCCAGTTTCCAAATTTTCATCCCCAATTTTTTTTTTAACTTGCAGCCCGATATCATACATGGATATTTTCACTGAACTGTTCACGTAAGCATCAATTTCTTGGATGACATTAAAATTAACAAATAGCTTCATTCCATTTCGGCCCCCTATTTTTTTTACACATGAAATTTTCAAAATCAACTCACGGCTTTTTTCTTTCAATGACAAGGGAAAAGTGAAATTTTTGGGAATACCCTAGTTTTTACTGTTTTATCGTTACATTTATATATGTCTAGATCTGAAATGCAAATTTAAAGGGACATTACGTCCTGGAATGCGCCCAATTGGGCTACAAAACGCATTTTAAACACAATTATGTTTATTGGAAATAGCATTATAAGGATCCACACAACCATCCTTTAAAAACTGGGCGTTTTTGTGTTTATATTCCTGAGAGAACCAGTCTAGAACAAATTTTGAGGGTCAAAATTTTGACTCTCAAAAATCGAGCTGTTGAGCGCTAGTTGTGAATCCCAGAGTTGTAACAAGTCACTGATTTTTGTGACTCAAGTCGAGTCGAGTCATTTTAAAGAAGTGACACGAGTCGAGTCGAGTCATTAGGTCAAGAAGGTCGAGTCGAGTCATTAGGTCAAAAAGGTCGAGTCGAGTCGAGTCGAGTCAAGGTCATTTGCTCGTAGCGTCTAGAGTCGATTCGAGTCAGTTACCCAGTCGAGTCGAGTTACCAAAAATTGTGACTCGAATCGGACTCGAGTCGAGTCATTGACTCAAGTCATTACAACTCTGGTGAATCCTGCCGCACACTGGTTTGCATTCTGCGGATGTGCGAGCAACAACATTTGTGTAATAGTGCTGTGTGTATTACACTGTACATGTATGTGACAAACACACAACACAGCTGGAAATACGTACGCCACAAAATGTCCGCCGTGTCCGATGTACACCAGTTATTTTTGTCTTTTCTCAAGAACGGTAAGACATGAGGTTAATTTCCTTTCAATCAGACCTTTAAAATAGGATAAGTAAACAATCCAAAACATAAGATTTTCGGGGAATCAGGCCTTAATCCCCCTTTAAGCTTTGTACATGTAATTTGAGCATGATTTCGGGGAATCAGGCCTCAATGCCCCTTTGTACATGTAATTTGAGCATGATAACAGGAACAACATAATCGGATTGAGTCTAGGTTTCATGTTGAGAACTTGGAAAGTCTGGCCGCAAATACAAATCACAGTTGATATTTTGTTTCCTTGAACTACTGTTTTCAACTAATGCCTACTTTCTGTTTGCAATCGGATATGGCAGGACTTCAGGGGTTTTCCCAATTCACTTTCTTTTTTAACCAGGGGCACGTTTTGGCGCTGTGACCGTAAACATGTTTCTGGTTCGCGGCCGTTTTGGCGCTTCGGTTACACTGAAATGACGTCATTGTTTCGACCAAAGTTGAACCGAGGTTTCCGGTCGGTTCACTTATGTTTCAAGATGGCGGAAAGGTAAACAAGCTTAGCAGACGACGTTACTGTTTACCATAAATGGGGTTTAAATAGTGGGTTTTTACCTTCAAGGTTTTTACCTTGAGAAATATCAATCGCCCAGTTTCCAAATGTTCATCCCCAATTTGTTTTTAAACTTGCAGCCTGATATCATACATGGGAATTTTCACTGAACTGTTCGAGCAATCATCGATTTCTTGGATGACATTAAAATTAATCAATAGCTTCATTCAATTTCGCCCCCTATTTTTACACATGAAATTTTCAAAATCAACTCACAGCTTTTATTTTTTTTCAATGACAAGGGAAAAGTGAAAATTTTGGGAATCCTCTAGTTTTACTGTTTTATCGTTACATTTATATGTCTAGATCTGAAATGCAAATTTAAAGGGACATTACGTCCTGGAATGCACCCGATTGGGCTACAAAACGCATTTTAAACAAAATTAATTGGCAAAAGGCATAATAAGGATCCACACAACCATCCTTTAAAAACTGGGCGTTTTTGTGTTTATATTCCTGTGAGAACCAGTCTAGAATAAATTTTGGGGGTCAAAATTTTGACTCTCAAAAATCGAGCTGTTGAGTGCTAGTTGTGAATCACAGAGTTGTAACAAGTCACTGATTTTTGTGACTCAAGTCGAGTCGAGTCATTTTAAAGCAGTGACTCGAGTCGAGTCGAGTCATTTTAAAGAAGCGACACCAGTCGAGTCGAGTCATTAGGTCAAAAAGGTCGAGTCGAGTCGAGTCGAGTCAAGGTCATTTGCTCGTAGCGTCTAGAGTCGAGTCGAGTCGAGTCAGTTACGCAGTTGAGTCGAGTTACCAGAAATTGTGACTCGAATCGGACTCGAGTCGAGTCATTGACTCAAGTCATTACAACTCTGGTGAATCCTGCCGCACACTGGTTTGCATTCTGCGGATATGTGAGCAACAACATTTGTGTATTAGTGCTGTGTGTATTACACTGTATGTGACAAACACACAACACAGCTGGAAATAAGCATGCCACGAAATGCCCGCCGTGTCCGATGTAAACCAGTTATTTTTGTCTGTTCTCAAGAACGGTAAGACATTAGGTTAATTTCCTTTCAATCAGACCTTCAAAATAGGATAAGTAAACAATCCAAAACATAAGATTTTCGGGGAATCAGGCCTTAGGCCAAAAAAAAAAAGTCTCCGGTTTCTGGTATGGAGCTTGTCCAAAAAGTGGTGCGGCGACGCAGCTTTTTTTTTTTTTTACCCGACTTTTTTGCTTCAAATGTCGGCTGATGACTGCAAATGGTGCCCGACTAAACTTAGTGCAAATATATGGGAGTCCAGAGAGGCCACATAAAGCTTATTCTCGATCATAACCCAATCTGAAAACACGTTGAAATTGCGCAGCAGCAGAATTCCAGTCAAACCAGTGAGTTTGGCGGTTTTGAGACATCATCTTTCATTGAAAAAAAAAACTTTTTCATTTTGCCGACGCGCATGGCTACGGCGACGCGCGCGCATACCAGAAACCGGAGACTTTTTTTGGGGGGCCTTAATGCCCCTTTAAGCTTTGTACATGTAATTTGAGAATGATAACAGGAACATAATCGGATTGAGTCTAGGTTTCATGTTGAGAACTTGGAAAGTCTGGCCGCAAATACAAATCACAGTTGATATTTTGTTTCCTTGAACTACTGTTGTTAACTAATGCCTACTTTCTGTTTGCAATCGGATATGGCAGGACTTCAGGGGTTTTCCCAATTCACTTTCTTTTTTTAACCAGGAGCACGTTTTGGCGCTGTGACCGTAAACATGTTTCTGGTTCGCGGCCGTTTTGGCGCTTCGGTTACACTGAAATGACGTCATTGTTTCGACCAAAGTTGAACCGAGGTTTCCGGTCGGTTCACTTATGTTTCAAGATGGCGGAAAGGTAAACAAGCTTAGCAGACGACGTTACCTTTTACAATAAATGGGGTTTAAATAGTGGGTTTTTAACCTTCAATTAGTACGAAAGTTGATACAGCATATCAGGCCTACTCTTTTTAGAACTTTAGGGGAAACGCTATAAAAAAAACCTCCCACTTCTGCTTTGAATGTTATTGTTGATCATGTCCGGTCGCTGCGTGATTTTTTTTTTTGGGGGGGGGGTGTGCAGTCACGTAGGCAGTAACATGACGTCATGAACAATTTTCCGGTCAGTCGTTTTCGCGGTGCACAGGAAACATGTTTCAGGTCACGGCTGTGACATCAGAAACATGTTCCAATTCAAGGGCCGCCAAAACGTGCTCCATGTTAACCCTAGCCCAAACGTTGACTGGAGGAAACAATAACGTGTTTGTTTGTTTACCGCTCCCTGGTACATGTCCAGCTCCTTGTCAGTGAAGTACGGCATCTGCTTGAAGGGGTTGATGGAGATTAGTACGGGGCCGATGTACGTCTGGACGATTACATACGGTTCAGGAAAAGATATTCAAAATAGACTCTCCGCACATTTTAAGAGTGAGTAGGGGCCCGTGTGGTCTAGCGGTAGAGCACAGGATTCATGATCGTGAGATTGTGGGTTCGAGCCCCGCCGTGGCCATGCCTATTGACGACTCTTTGTTGATTATCAGACGACTGTTTACTGTGCGCTGAATAAATACATAAAACAGTCACCGAGTTGTGCTAAATGTTTACTGGCGCAGTCCTGTCTTGGCGGTTGTGGTTTGTGTGCCCTTGGGCAAGGCACTTTGTCATGCATTCTTTTTTCCAACCAGGAGTAAATTGGGTACCTGTGAGAGCAGAGATGGTTATTGTGGTTGATTTTAGCTGCTTTGCGCCGTAGCATCGAGCTGTATACTCCCCGGGGAGCTGAGATTGTCTTTGGAGGGTTTCATTGGCCCAATGAGCAGGGGTAATAATGATGTAGTGCCTTGAGCACCAACACGCATAGATAAATATTTATAAATTTATCTCCTTCACTTTTCTTAACCACTTCACACCAGGATTATTTTTGCCTAAAAGCTCGATTTTCGCAAAAGGCAAAATTTTCCAGCCAACTTCTGATATACAGCCAAACGCCACAAATACTTATTCGCAAGAGTCACTTCAACAGTATTTGTACGATATTTCTTGCCGAGACCTCATACATGTCTGTTTCAATACTTCAGAGAGTACACTGGAGCATAAATTGTACAACAATAGGCCGTGCACAATGGCCAATTCAAGATCGACACACAGTCCACCTCCACAGACTTCATAGATTTTGTGTGGGTGTGTATAAAAGGCACGAGGTGTAAACGTGTTTAAACGGCACTCGGAGGCGAGTCGAGGCAATCTTGAGCCGTGCGTCAGCCGTGCCTGTGTATAAAAACAGCCAGTGCGTGTTAACACAGCCTTTGACGCAAACTGGTTAAAGCTATAGTCCATCATTTGCAGCTATCCGAAAAGTAGCTGGCGTAATTCTTGTTGAAAAACATACTTGGTTGAAAGATAGTAAGGGGACTAAACTCCCTGTGAAATTATTCTTTCTGGCAAGCTGTCATTTTGAAGTAATCAACGAAAGAAGGCCTTTCCAATGGTGCTTCTTAAGACGCACTGTAGGAAAATTTGAATTAGTAGTTCGTTTTGTTATTCAGCGAAGCGCGCGCAAGCATTGGCATGACACACACGCACCCCCGGTTGCTGTAATTCGTCGGATCAGTGCGCGACATCGCATAGCTGCAATCGGCTCAGCGAGAACGTGCCTCGGACACTGAATTCAGGCACAATTCAAAACATGATTCAGCAACTTTTGATTTGAAATTGAGATCCTAGAATGCTTTTCTCAGAATATACACATGTACAGCTGAAGCTGAGCTGAAACTTCATCAGGTTAATTGTTCAGTACCCTTCTTTAGATTTTGAGCACTTTTGTTGCTTCAAATGAACAAAATGCACAAATTACAAATGATGGACTATATCTTTAATAGTGTTTTACACCAAGTGGGTATCAGCCTTGTATTCAGCGACTTTTATAAAAAAAATAATACTGAAAGGATACATAAATCCAGTCGTCCATGAAACGTTTCTTGAGGTTTTCAACGATGGAGGATTCCTGTATCTTGGTCAGTAGGACCATGTCCTCCACCCCGCTCTGCTTCTTGGTGTTGCTCTGCCAATGGTACGTCTGAAGAAATCAAAACAGAATGAAATTTTTTCAATTTCAGCAGCATCAAAATTTTATTACAGCATGCTCGTACGCACATGATGGGTTAATTTGGACAACAGAAAAGTTTGCCATAATGGAAATTGTTTTTGATAATGATTAATTTCATTAACCCTCCTATGCAAACATACATTCTGTGCCAAGTACCGGCAGTCCTTTCAGTCAAAATCAGTCAAGTGACATATGATCTGACTGCTGGTGACTAGCCTTTCTTAAAAGTATAGCAGGGGAGGTGAAGTGGATTTTGACTGTCTGTGACTGTTTAAATAGCAGAGGGGTTAATGAGGACTACTTGTGCTGCGAAGAACCTACTTCTGTAGAATTTGTTATAATTCCTCCAAAACAGTCCCTTAAAATGTTATTGAAACACCTGTGAATTGGGATGAACATGTACATGATGTATGTGAATTGTTTTCGTTTTGCTGAAAGAACACGTAGGCCCTATCTATTTTGTTATCTGTGGACAGAACTTTAAAACGGTGCTTGTGTTCAAAATGCCGTAACTTGAAAAGAACATGATAGATCTGAATGATTTTTGTACTAAAACAAAGCTCATTGATTGGGGCTGCTTATCCCTGATTTTGAAAAAGCTACAGGCAAAACTTCATTCAAAAATTGGTCCTGCTGCCACACGGGATGCGTTTTTTTACTCACCAAGTACATGTACATCAAAAATTTTATTGAAAAAAAAATGTTTCTTCTATATTGATGTTTCTTGAACTTTGTTTGAAATGCTTTGAACTACATTTTTTCACTCAAAATAAGTTATTGAAGGAGCAGAAATTAATAAGGCCTAGTAAAAGAAAAGAAAAAGGCTGGTGTTTTTTGGTTCTTTTGTCCCCCCTTTTTTCCCCCAAGATGGCAGATTTTTCAAGATGGCGGATAGATTCTTCCATTTTCTTGACTCATTTTTATACAAAATTGTGTCAAAAGTTAAGACAACACCCTTTCTTACATGTACACAGCTGCAATGCTATTGGAAACAGATAAAACATCATGTCAAAAAACAATATATGTGATGCGATCAAACTTATGAGTTGTTTGTCGGGAATTTTTATGTGGAGATTCAGGCCAAAATAGGACCACTTCATCACATCGCTTGGTGTTCCGACTTCAAAATTGTTGAACTAAAGATGGTACCAGCATGCGGTTTACACATCAGTAATGCTGAGATTGTGCTCTTTTGAAATCTGTAATAATTTTTTTTTTACCAGGGTCGACAAACGACTCATGTTGCTTGATCACATCATACATATTGACAAAAGAATACTGCAATATTATGGAAACAGATAAAATATCATGTAAAAAGACAATATTTTAACAATAGTATGTGCAAATATATTGCAAATGGGTCATTCTATAAATTTGGGGTCCAAAGTGTGACATTTTTCCCCTCCCTGTTACCTTGGTACTTTGTAATTTGCCATTCAAGCATCATTAAAAGTGACTTCAAATGATTGTTTATTTGTTGGGTAGGTAGTTTGCTATTCACAATCACTCTTGGAGGATGACTGCATTAAGGAGTGCATCAGAATTATACAATCATAGATGTCAGATGTAACAGGGACAGGGAAAAAAACAGACCCCAAATTTATAGAATGACCCAAATATGAATTAAAAACAAAAAAAGGGAGGCAGCGGGAAAAAAGGAAGTGTGCGTGGACGTGAAACTGGTTTATTTTTACATGGTCTAAGATCTTAAGTTAAACAACAAATCACGATACATGTTATTGGCAAATTTGGGGTAAGAAAACTTGAATTTTTGAAAAAACTTGAAAACTTGAAAACTTGATTTTTTTCATCTGATTGTGCTGTGTGTCATGTACATTTGTACATGTACGTGTGCAGTGTTAGCTTTCAATAGCTTTCAGGAAACAAGGAAGTATATTTGTAAAAAAACCTGAACTTGCCAAAATTCCATTGCGCATTCAATAACATGTAGCTGAGCATCATGTTTATGTATGCTACACTACTGGCCAGCTCTGCACAATACCCAATAAATAACGTTTGTCATAATTTTGACGGAAATTCCAGCGCAGTGTTGTTCCACAACAATGGATGGAAAGCAATGCGTTTGTGCGGAGGAGGAAACTGCACGCATTTATTCAACCGAGAAACGATCGTCTGCTTTGGAAAATCTGTCGATACCTGGAAGTGTACAACTTCCAATGTTAAAGGGAATATACAACATTTGCTTTTGCTGTCATATTCAGACAAGGAACGATTGGGGGTTAGTATATAGCAAATATTGACTTGTTTGAAGTTTTGAGTTTGAAGATTCTGGAAAAAAAAACCAAGAAAAACAATCCGGTTCTTGTAAAGTCTGGCTCCCTGACCCCACTTCAGATGAAACAGAGCAATTTATAGACACCGGGGAATGGAATGGAAAGAAAAGGAAAGGAAACCTGTCTAGCTGGCATTTACCCGTTTATAGGCGTAAAAGTTGTGGTTCACACCATGCACGTATACAAAGTGCAACTTTTTTATCACTAGCATGTCATAAATTGCATAACTTCGTACACATTATCACTGTTTTGGGCCAAACAAAGAGTATGGCTGGATTGCTACGGAATTTCTGTACTGATCAGTCGTAATTTGAGCAAGATGTGCCCAGTAGCTTGTGAGTTAGACAAAAAAGTACATGTATTAAGGGGGACTTTCTTTTTTTGGTTGAGTGTAGTATGTCTCTTCCGAACAGAGAAATATGAAAGTCCAACCGTACTTTCCCTGCATTTGTTTTGGATAATTTATTCATTTTTCAGGATTTATTGATTTCCTTATTGCTTAAGGGGAAAAAAGGCTGTACAATAAAAGTGGTGTTATGAATATATGAAATATGCGATATTTAGACACAGATGGTCAAATATGTTACATGTATTATTTATGCACGATTTCTTTTACACAATTAGAAATTGAATGCGTTTCATTGATTTATTTCTGTTTCATCCAGGCAACTCACGTTCAGAGAACCTCCAACGGCCTAGAGATAAATCAATTATCCCATTTAATGAACATTTGTTCGTTTCACTATTCACACTACTGGCTTGGTTTTAGCAGCTTTAAAGGGAATATACATCATTTGCTTTTGCTGTAATTTTCAGAAATGGATGGAATTGGGGGGTTGGAAATATATAGCAAATACACTGACTTTTTTGAGGTTTTGGGTTCGAAAATGCTATAAAAACCAAGAAAAACAATCATTTTCCTGTAGTCTGGTTCCCTGACTCCATATAAGAAGAAACAGAGCAGTTTACATACATTGGGGAATTGTAAGGTCAGGGAACCAGTCTAGCTGGCTTGTACCCGTTCATAGGCATGTAATCGATTGCAAACAAGTGCGATGGTCAATTGGGGCCAGTATTTGAAAAAAAGCCAGTTTTTTTCCAACGCTGGTCGGCCGACCAGCGTTGGAAATTGATACAAAAATACCACTTTTCTTGAAAATGACAGTACAGCAGGTGCCATGATTTTACAGGATGCTTTACACTGTCATTCACTAACAGTCCAGCAAGGTACATGTATTTCAAAATGATTTGGTAGTTTTATTTTTTGATGTTTGCAATTGTTGTATTTTCCCTTTAAAATAACATCTTTAAAATGAAACTGAAGCTCGGCCCCCCAAAATGAAACCGAGAGTTTAGCTCTAGTTTGTAAATTTATTTATACTTTTTATATGAGAGATTTATAGGCCTACTAGCATAAATAAATTATGTAAATCACCATAAAAAAGGACTTTCCAAAGATTTCAAAGATTATGGTAAAGAAGTGCAGCACACACAGCTAAATTGATTGATATTGTTTACATGTAAATGTACATGTATAGCTTTTGTATACGTCCCAAAAATCTATTTTTTAAAATGAAACTATGTAGCTTTACAGGGAAGATACAAATGTACATATGTAAAACATTTGCAAACATCTAAGAACGGAATGATCAAAATTATCACGTAATACCTTACAGAAATAGGGAATGACAGTCTAAAGCATCCTGTAAAATCGTGGCTCCTGGTGTGCTGACATTTTCAAGAAAAACTGTATTTTTCCAACGCTGGTCGGCCGACCAGCATTGGAGAAAACTGGCTTTTTTTCAAAAAGTGTTCTTACTTTTTCAAATTTAGTTATTCTGACTTTTCTTTGCAGTCGATTACACACCTGTGAAGGGGTACAAGCCTGCTAGACTTACTCTCTGACCTTACAATTCCCCAAAGTGTATTAATTGCTCCCTTTCATCTTAAGTGGGGTCAGGGAACCAGACTACAAGAATATGATAGGTTTTCTTGGTTTTTCCAGCATCTACAAGCCAAAAATGTGAATTAAGTCAGTTCAACAATATTTGCTGTAACATACTACTCCTCCAAATCCATTTATTTCTGAAAATAGCAGCAAAAGCAAATGTTGTACATTCCCTTTAAACGCCTAAATCCAAGGGCGGATCCAAAACCAAAGGTTTAGGGGGGGGGGGGGCAAGTTGTCTATGATGTACATGTACATGTAATAGACCCTGGCCCTGGCGAAGCTGGCCATAATTAAAAAGACACTGCATCCTGGAACAGCCCAATTGGGCTACAAAATGCACTTTGAACGAAATGATGTTCATGGGAAAGAACATATAAAATAGGATATAAATATCCACACAACTATCCTTTAAAAACTGGGCGTTTTTGTGTTATTCCTGTATTATGCATGCGAGACCAACCTTTGGGGTCCACTTTTGCGACTCCAAAAAGTTGAGCTGTTAATCCTGCAGTACTGCTTGGCTTACTGTCCTGAATCCACCAAAATCCCCCAACTTTTTTCAATATGGAGGTATCCTGAATCCGCCGAAATTTCCCAAAACAGGGGTGTGGATTTTGCTGGATTCAGGGTGGTTAGTGTTAAAGAGGTTGTGGAATGCTCGAAAACATTTCTGTCATTTTTCGATATGTAGTGTGTAGTTGTGATGAAAAAAAAAGAAAAGCTGATCAAACATGAAAGTGAAATGAGCTGTTTTTCAGGTTTTTTGTCAGCTTCAGCTCAGTTTTTGTGCGTGCAGTTTGTTTAAAAGTCGTTGTTGCGGGCAGCAAACAAAACACAGTAAAACGATGACGTAATACACAGGATCCGATGCTTTATTACCATACGAGTCCTGGTTTTTTGCTGACGTTGCGTTTTACTTTTACACAATTGCACGTTCGGCGGCGAACTGACCTGAAAACAAACAAAAAAAAAAAAACACCTTGTCAGACATTTTAAATTTATTTATTTCATCATCATTTAGGCGTCATATTTCATCCCCATAAAAAACATAATGAAAAATCCAAAATCTTCGAGCATTCCACATCTTCTTTAAAGCATGCTATGTAATTTTCTGTGCTATATGTACTTTCTGTTGTCATATTAATTTCAACTTCCTCCCAACTAAAAAAACCCCATTGCTTTCCCTGGGTTAACAGTGCGTCTGAACTCACAAAAATAAATATTATTTTAACGTCTTCTTTTTTTTGTAAATATTTTGACATTTGAACTGTTCAGAGTTCAGATAAACCGAACTTCCATTCTTACAGAAGTTCACTTGAACAACATGTACTGTTACATCTATTGAAAAGGCTATTTTCGTCAGGATGACTAAGAAAATTTGGTTAAGCTTTATGCACCGTTGCTAACGGCTGTTCATTCCTAAAATAACTTTGCCAAATACGGTCAGGAAAACTAAGGAAATGGAGTTTAATTAAAGGGATTGTACATGTACATGTACATCATTGGCTTTTGCTGTAATTTTAAGAAATGAACTATTTTGAGTGGTTAGTATAACAGATTAAATATTGTTACACTGACATGTTTGAAGTTTTTTGTTCGTAAATACTGGAAAACCAAGAAAAACAAACATTTCAAGTAGTCTGGTTCCCTGACTCCTCTAAAGATACATTTTTGTAAAATGGATCATTTATAGATGCCGGAAAATTGTAAGATAATGGAACCAGTCTAACTGGCCTGCACCCGTTCATGAACATGTAACCAATAGCAAACCAAATTTGGGCTGAAAAAAAAAAATTGGTAAATTTGGAGCAGTAGCTGAAAAATAGTTAGGTTTTTTCCAACGGTGGTCGGCCGACCACTGTTGGAAATTTAAACAAAATACCACTTTTCTTGAAAATGACTTCACACATGGTGCCATAATTTTACAGGATGCTTTAGACTGTCATTTACCAACATCCTAGTAAGGTATTTCGTAAAAAAAATTGGTAGTTTTGTTGTACCCAACAAATAAACAACAACCATTTGAAGTCATTCTTAATGATACTTGACTGGCAAATTACAAAAGTACCAAGGTAACAGGAACAGGAAAAAATGTCACACTTTGGACTCTTAATTCATAGAATAATCATGTATACAAAACCACCTTTTATTTATTTTTAAGATTAGCATGGAGATTTCTACTGTTGCGGGTATACAGTACCCGAGTAGAAAGTTGCCAAAAATACAAAACTGTAGGCCTACCGTAGGTTCCTAAGACAAACTCACTTCATGGACCCTTTAAAGGGAATATACATCATTTGCTTTTGCTGTAATTTTCAGAAATGGATGGAATTGGGGGATTGGAAATATATGTAGCAAATATAGTTACACTGACTTTTTTGAGGTTTTGGGTTCGAAAATGCTATAAAAACCAAGAAAAACAATCATTTTCCTGTAGTCTGGTTCCCAGACTCCATATAAGAAGAAACAGAGCAGTTTACATACATTGGGGAATTGTAAGGTCCCGAACCAGTCTAGCTGGCTTGTACCCGTTCATAGGTGTGTAATCGATTGCAAACAAGTGCGATGGTCAATTGGGGCCAGTATTTGAGAAAAAAGCCCGAACCAGTCTAGCTGGCTTACCCCCGCTCAGGTGTGGTGTGTCGATTGCAAATGGCGGATGGTCAATTGGGGCCAAAAGTTGTTTCCAACGCTGGTCAGCCGACCAGCGTTGGAAATTGATACAAAAATACCACTTTTCTTGAAAATGACAGTATACCAGGTGCCATGATTTTACAGGATGCTTTACACTGTCATTCACTAACAGCCCAGCAAGGTATTTCAAATGATTTGGTAGTTTTAGTTTTTGATGTTTGCAAATGTTGTAGTTTCCCTTGAATTCATTTTGTGAGACTAGGAATAAGGGTCACTTGAATAATTATATCCCATTGGGTACCATGTACAAAGCAATGGGCTTGTCATGATTTGGTCTGTTTCTCGTTTCATTTTAGCTATTGTTTCATTTCCTTCCTTCGTGTGCTGCACCCACAGAGATAAAGTTGTGCAAGCAGAAATCCTCAGGAAGTGCTACACTCTACACCTGTTTCAATGGCAAAGTGCATTCTCATTTTCTGATAGCCCCCCCCCCCATAAAAACAATGCTTACATGTATGCCCAACTTTATCTATTATTACACATGTACTACATGTATAACATTGAAGAAATACTATCAAAGAAAGAAAGGACTTTTTTCTGCTTGTTTGTTAAAGGGATACAACATTTGCAAACATCGACAAATAAAACCGAAATACCTTACTAGGATGTTGGTAAATGACAGTCTAAAGCATCCTGTAAAATTATGGTACCTGGTGTATACATTTTTGTATACAGAAAATGGTATTTTTGTATACATTTCCAACGGTGGTCGGCCGACCACCGTTGGAAAAACCTAACTATTTTTCAACTACTGCTCCAAATTGACAATTTTTTTTCAGTCCAAATGTTGTTTGCTATTGGTTACATGTTCATGAACGGGTGCAGGCCAGCTAGACTGGTTCCCTTATCTTACAATTTTCCGACATCTATGATTGATCCATTTTATCTTTAGTGGAGTCAGGGAACCAGACTACATAAACAGTTGTGTTTTTCTTGATTTTTCAAGCTTTTTCGAACACAAAACTTCAAACACGTCAGTTAAACAATATTTGATCTATTAGTTCATTTCTGAAAATTACAGCAAAAGCCAATGATGTACATTCCCTTTAAACATTGTAGGGGGGTCAGTTTTGAGTCAGTTTGGCCTGCTCTACCCAACCCGTAGGCCTCATGTGAACTTGAGCTTTCCGGTACATAACCCCTGAGGACAGACACACAAAGGGAGGACGACAGATCTTTTCAGTCCTCGCGAGTTGGGTCTTTCGTTGGAAACGGTCCTCTGTAGTAGGTTTGCGTGCTTAGTTTGTAGAGTGGTGTTATATATTACAGGGACAAAGGAAAACACAAAGCATTGTCCTCGGGAGTATAGTAAAACAAGAGTGTGTGTTCATTTACATGTCAACAATTTTTGTGAATGGTTTGGAAAGTTACATGCTTTCTCCAGACATTTTGACCATAAATGTGTTTTTGTGTGTTTGACAGAAAGCTTGGAGTCCCATGTGTGGTAAAAGAATAGGACACAGAGGTTCAATCAGATCAACAAACTTTACCTTTTACACATTGTTACGAACCATGAAATTATGTTGTTCCATTGTATTTTATATGAGTGTGTCATTTGTATTCTACAACACAACTTCACAAAAGGCAAAACGGGACGGTGGACCAGTCTGAAAAGGATAAGACCTTGAAAAGAGCGAGACTATGCCGACATGTGCACAAAAGAAGATACAAAACAATCAATGGCTATTCTTGGGAATCACTCAGCAATCAACATAACAAAAAGTGCTGTCCACAGCCCACTATTCAAGGCGACAAACAATGTTCAGGACAACACTTCAAGGCCATTTTCTATATTGTCAGTACATGCACATGGAGAAATAAACAGGGCCATCTTCAAACCAAAACATTTTTGACTGTCAATTAAAAAATTGAATTATTTACAAAATAAATCAACTTTGAAATAAATCAAATTTGTATTTTTGGTTATCAAATAATCGGCAAATTTGTATCTTTACCTGTTGTTTACTGTCATAAGTGTTAGTCATCATTTTTAACAATAATCCCCTAGGCCCTTTTTGCTAGGAGCCATCCTCAATCCTCCAAAATCCTCTAAAATTGTGCACTAAATGTTCAGATGAAGAATACCCAGAGCCTCAATCCTTCAAAATCGTCAGACAGTCCTGCCTCTCAAAATGCATTCATCCTCAATCCTCCAAAATCCTCCTCCTTTTCAAACACCATTCATCCTCAATCCTCCAATATCCTCATGTGCTTCAACACCATTCATCCTCGATCCTCCAAAATCCTCATTCGACACCATTCGTCCTCAATCCTCCAAAATCCTCATGTGCTTCAACACCATTCATCCTCAATCCTCCAATATCCTCATGTGCTTCAACACCATTCATCCTCAATCCTCCAAAATCCTCATGTGCTTCAACACCATTCATCCTCAATCCTCCAAAATCCTCATTCGACACCATTCGTCCTCAATCCTCCAAAATCCTCATGTGCTTCTAACACCATTCATCCTCAATCCTCCAAAATCCTCATACAATGTGCTTCAACACCATTCATCCTCAATCCTCCAAAATCCTCCAAAACTGCCAGGAGATTTTTTGGAGGATTGAGGTAAGTTGGGGTTTTATTTTTGATAATTATTAGTTTTGACAGTCATAATTATTTTCAAAATTGTCCTTTTACATTTCAGTAAAAAATTAAAATCAACAAATAAATAAAAGTTAGTGTTTTTATCATAATTAAAATTTATCATTATCATACATTTATTTTGTATACATGTACTCTCCTTTATACATGTAGCTGGAAACTCTCTTTTAAAGTTTGAGTTTCAAAATTAATATCAATGAACATCATCATATATTTTTATAGCTGGGCGCGGCCATTGAGAGAGTTGTTTACATTGGCTTGTCTGGCTCTATGCACATAGCAACCGATGAAAACTGGTCATGTTGGTGTGTAAATGGAATTCATTTGATTAGATTTTTTCATCGGATGACAATGACATCCATCATAGTCATGACATCAGCAAGCCCCACCTAGCATCATCCATATCAATTATTCTAATCACAGTTTAGCCCCATAAATGTGGCCAATTTACTGGACTACCTCCGTAAATAAAGGCCACACTTCAATCATGTACAAAAACGTGTGGAACTTTGTCAAATTTTGATTTTCACATTTAGTCTTAGTTTGTAATTTATTTTTGCTTTAGAACTATACTCACCCTCTTTATAGGCTAATCAGAAAGTGCTGCCTTTTTCAGATGTCTATTTGTTGTGAAATTTCATGTTGAAATTTTGATACGCAAACGTGTGCACACAAATCTGGAAATTTCACGAAAAATAGAGATCTGAAAAAGGCAGCACTTTCTGATTAGCCTGTAAAGAGGGCAAGGGCGGAAATCGCTCCTTGAACGTGGGGGGGACAGGTGTTTTTTTTTTCTCCCCGAAATTATATTACTCACAAAAAGTCACAAGCTGAACGGACAACTTTCCACTCGTAATGTTGCCATGGGGTATGGCAGCCATAGCGATAGACTTGAAATCAAGTCTGTAATGAGTGTTTTTAATCGCGTCCGCTGCAAGGGCGGATCCAGAACACAATTTTTTTGGGGGGGCCCAAAAAAAAGTGATCTTCCAAAAAAGTGTTTATGGCGTGGGGTTCGGGGCCCACTTAAGGGCCCCGAAAAATTTGTGGATTCTAGATGCTCTGTGGTGCGATCTGAGGCAATTTATGACCACTTTAACCAATGTTTTTTTGAGGAAAAGATGGTGGTGTACTCATTGACTGCCTTTTTTGCGATGTCACATAAAAAAAAAAAAAAAATGGTTTCGTTTGGGGGCATGGCTTCTTTTGCGTTTGGCCCCTGGATCCGCTTTTAGTCGCCCGGGCGGATACACAACACAACACAATTTGGGGGCAACAAAGTTTGGTCCCCAAAAAGTGGGTCCAAAATTACGGCGCGTGGGGGGGGCCCTTGCGGGCCCCCCCCATTTTGGATTCTAGATGCTCTGTGATGCGATCTGAGGCAATTTCTGACCACTTTAACCAATTTTTTTTTTGAGGAAAAGATGGGGGTGTGCTCATTACCTGCCTTTATTGCGATGTCACATAAAAAAAACTTGGTTTCGTGTTTTTTTTTGGGGGGGGGGGTCATGGCCCCCTTGATAATGCAACAACATATTTCTAAACCTCATTGTGTGCATCGGGCATTTTGTCATTGCGGTTCTGTAACCTTAAAAAATGGGCACAAACCGCGAACGAGTTCGTTTTCAGGGTGATTAGTTAAACTACAACAAACCACAAGGGCCAAAAGGAGCTTACGTTTACAGCCGGCGCGCGCTTAATTTTTTGAAGGGGATTTACAATTATTCGTAACAGTTTCAACTTCCATAATTACTTAAATATTACTCCTTTTATTCAAGACAGTTGCAAAAGTACTAATATTATCTACAATGTTATACGCTTTTTTACTGTAATTTTAAAAACAGGACTGCCAAATAAAATGGAAACTTGAAAATGATCGTGTAATAATTACCCCCATATTTGGTGTTTCTTCGTAAGCCAGATGGGCTACTATTGGACCTCGCTATGGAAACGTCATGCATATGCATTGCAGTGGCTGCATATATAAATATTCGCTTGAAAACGTCTTAGTCAAGTCGTTAGACACAGATTGACCATGCCGCGCGTTAGTACATGACTTTTGCATGAATGGTTGTAGTCCCCCCTGTCCCCCCCGGGATTTCCGCCCATGAAAGAGGGTATGACTATGCTTCTAAAGCAAAAATGAATTTCAAACTAAGCTTAAAATTAGATGTGAAAATCAAAATTTGACAAAGTTCTACATGTTTTTGTACATGTTAAGTGTGGCCTTTATTTACGGACATGACGGTGGTGCAGTAAATTGGCCACATTTATGGGGCTAGTCCATGACCTCAGGCAGCCCCACCTATCATCATCACTATGGAGGTGGGTCCAAGCACAGTTCAACGGTTCAACTTCCAACAATGCAACATGTTCAAGCGTCAATCAATTTTGTACAGTGTTATTGAGGTCAATAATAATTAGATAGTGGATATTTTGCCGGAGGTAATGCCGGCAAACTAACGTTTACTAAAGGTTTGCCGGCGGCAATCCATATCAACAGAGGGCGCTGTACTCTTTAAGATAGGGCTGAATGATAAGATGTAGGCCCTATTAAATTCCCACTAAAAGTCGTGTAACATATTTGGTGCAGTGGTTAAGCAACGACTTTCGTGAGCGGGATGACCCGGGTTTGATTCCGATCCCCGCCACTTTTCTAAGGTTTTTTTTTTCCATCCCCAAATAAGAATATTCTTCTTTTATTATTTTAACATGTCTCAAACATTTTACTGCAGAGTATTACATTTTCTTTTCAGATTTGTGGCTCTGGAGGAATTGTTTTAAAAGGGAAATAAAGTCCGAAATTATAAAATGGTCTGATTCCCATCTTGTGAATACGAAGTTACTAAAAATATCACCGGATAAAGTTTAAGTACAAAAAAACAGTAACTGCGCATGTTCAGTGCATATCCGGCAAACTAACGTTTATTAAAGGTTTGCCGTCTCCGGCAAAATATCCACTGCCAAATAATTAACCTCAAAGTCAAATATCACAATGAAACTGTATCAAGTTACTAATACTCACCATCTTGTCTATTGGGGATTGATGTCTTTTCCAGATCACCGAAAAGTCTCAATTACAAACCAACCAGGCCTTTTCAATCACTCCAATAACATTCTCACTCGCACTCCCAGTACAGTCAGCAACGCAAATTTAACCCGATCCATTCAGTACTTCCGGGATCATGTTGGAAATTTGGAGTCACAATTCTACTTCACTCGATCTCCAAATTCTTCTTTCAAATGGAGCTTCGATTTCACAACACGCAACAGATTCTTATATTCCTCGGTTGTATCATGTCATAGCTGATTAGACGAGGAACATTTGGACGAATTAGTCGGCGAAAAATCTGAACACAAGTTGAGTCATCCGCCCGCGCCGCTCCGATGTGTTCATGCGTTATATTACAAACAGTCTGGCTCTCAACCCCGGTCTTACAATCCGTACAATTCGCTTCAAATAATTAGGAAATTAATGAAAGTCGTTTGGATACCATACAAGACGTATATTCCGTATATTCTTTACGACTGTTTTATGTCGCAATATTTGATGCACCTATCAATGAAAATTATAATGTAATTCATTAATATTTGACCTATTTTTCCCATTCGAAGAGCTTCTTATTTAATTAACACAAGTAATATTTAGAAAGCATGGTTGGACGACAAATATAAAAGTGTATATTTCAGAGTTTTTGACGTATTTCTGATGACCACTCAAACTCAATAAAATTTGACATAAATTTAGTGTGGATGCATTGTGGGAATTTCTCATATCTGTCGCCATTTTGACGCTTGAGTGATGTTTTCTACGCCAAGATGACAGCGTTCCGCTTCAGATATTGTAGTTTTTGAAAGGGCAGCGTTGTTTTGTATAGAGGCGTTTGCAGCCAGCACGATGAGCACACAGGTAAAGGGAAAAAGAAATGGGAATCCGACCTTTAAAATGGAATATTTGGAACGATTGCTATTTTTATTTTGTGATGAATGCAAAACGTGCTGCTGACGCTAGGCTAAACATGCTAAACTTTTTTTTTGTAAACACTAAAAGTAAAACAGTATTTTTTCAGACATTACAATGTTCTGGTAGGCCAATCGCTGTTTAACAGAATAGGCCTCCAATAATAGTTAAAATGTACAGAAATATTGGCGATCGTGTAGTGTAGGTTCCTATAAAAAGGGAACAAAATCCACTTAAAATTATTGGGCCTACCAAACTAGTTGGCGACATTCTCGGATAATTGCCATAGATAGAGGGCAAAGTTTTGATTTTTTTGAGGGAAATTTGGGGGTAAAATGATGATGACAGTGCGGCAACAACACGCGACCTGAAAATAAAGATGGCGATCACCGCGCGATGTACCGTGAGCACGCGCACGCACGGCGCGCTGAATCGCAAGGCACAAACTGCGCAGGAAAATCGTGATTTCTTCCCCAAGAATCTGTTCAAAATTGCAAAATGGATGGCATTAGAATTGAGAAAAGTCTGCTTTTGATTGTAACAGGCTTGGATTGTAAAGGTGATTTTTGAGCAATACAAAACATTTTTGACTCTAATTTGATCAAAACAAAACAGGGGCCCTATACTTCACTATCGCCAAAGTATCAGTATCATGTCTATATTCATGATTATATCGGGTGACATCTTAACACGGTAATTTAGTAATTAATCCCTCGTGCCTTTTGTTAGGGAGTACAGCATTTGGATTTGTTCATACAACCCTTAAAAATTTGGGTCACTGGAAAGAGAATCACACGACAAAATCAACAACGTTTAAATTTTTTTCATACTACATGTACGAGCTTGCGTTTTGGAGATATAACAATTTAAATGGCAAAATACAATGATAACATTCTGTAATTTTTAGTGTCAACATTATTATTTAACACCTCTAAATTTTCGCACAAAATTCCAAACTTTAAGTGTTTAGTGGTCATGGTGGTTAGGAATCCTTAAAAAATAAACAAAAGGCCTAGTTTGATTTTTGAATCAGCTTTTTATCTCTCATTACCAAAAAGTTGTGATTGTTTTTCCCTTAACACCGCACGATTGAACAACAAGTCCGAGCCGTTTGCCTTTTGCGAAAATCAAAGTTTTCGGCAAAATAATCCCGGAGTAGTGGTTTGCAAGTAATTTTTCTGCGCTTGAGGCCTTGGAGGTTTGAGAGAAAAGACGATACACACTGCTCCACTTCATACATTGTCATAAATTAGGATTGCTAAGGCCAAAAAAAAAAGTCTCCGGTTTCTGGTATGCGCGCGCGTCGCCATAGCCATGCGCGTCGGCAAAATGAAAAAGGTTTTTTTCAATGTATGATGTCTCAAAACCGCCAAACTCACTGGTTTGACTGGATTCCTGCTGCTGCACAATTTTAACGTGTTTTTAGATTGGGTTATGGTCGAGAATAAGCTTTATGTGGCCTCTCTGGACTCCCATACATGTATATTTGCACTAAGTTTAGTCGGGTACCATTTGCAGTCATCAGCCGACATTTGAAGCAAAAAAATCAGGTAAAAAAAAAAAAAAAGCCGCGTCGCCGCACCACTTTTTGGGCAAGCTCTATACCAGAAACCGGAGACTTTTTTTTTTTGGCCTAATGCTTCATAACGTCAATTTTTCCCATTCCGTCACACAGAGCGTTCAGGTCAAGTTGGAGCTGGGCCACCGAGCCAACATTCGTGACAAGCCCACGCCTCAGGGATTCACTCATGATTGGATGGTGTTTGTCCGGGGGCCAGAGGGCAGCAACATCCACCATTTTGTGGATAAGGTTGTCTTTCAGCTGCACGAGAGCTTTCCAAAGCCCCGAAGAGGTATAAAAAATGACCCTGTTTCTTAGGCCGAGTAGAAAAAATACATAGTTTCTGGTCCGGTCATCACAAGTCAATCACAAGTCAATCACAAGTCAATCACAAGTCAATCACATGTCAATCACAAGTCAATCACAAGTCAATCACAAGACATCAAAAGTCAATCACAAGTCATCACAAGTCAATCACAAGTCCATCACAAGTCAATCACAAGTCAAACACAAGTCAATCACAAGACAATCACAAGTCATTGCAAGCTATCACAAGTCATGGCAAATCAGTCACAGTCATACGTCATCACAAGTCATCATTAGTCAATCACAAGGCATCAAAAATCAATCGCAACTCATCACAGGTCATTACAAGTCAGTCACAAGTCAAGCCAAGCCTAATCGATCCAACATTGTTCAAGAACCATTTGTGGCATTTTTACTTTCGCTGTTTACGTAAGTCTTTTTCCGACAACTTGTCCCAAGAGCAAGAGGGCGGATTTTCCAGATTGGTAGATGGATTCTTCCATTTTCTCGACTCTTTCGCTGATACTAAATTGAGTCCAAAGGAGTCATAACCCTTTCTACGGTTATACATGTACATGTAGCTACAGTATTGTTGGAAACAAATTTAAAAGACATATAATTGACAATAAATTTGCAGAATATATTGCAAATGTATGAATTTTAGAAAAAAAGGAGGCGGGCAGGAAAAAGGAAGCGGATGGAGATGAGAAACTGGTTTATTTTTTTACTTGGCCTAAAGAATAATCAGGTCATCACAAGTCAATCACAAGTCAATCACAAGTCATCACAAGTCATCGCAAGTCAATCACAAGTCATTCACAAGTCATCACAAGTCATCACAAGTCAATCACAAGTCATCACAAGTCATCGCAAGTCAATCACAAGTCATCGCAAGTCAATCACAAGTCATCACAAGTCCATCATAAGTCATCACAAGTCATCACAAGTCAATCACAAGTCATTACAAGTCAATCAAAAGTCCATCACAAGTCCATCACAAGTCACCACAAGTCAATCATAAGTCATCACAAGTCATCACAAGTAATCACAGGTCCATCATAAGTCATCACAAGTCAATCACAAGTCATTACAAGTCAATCACAAGTCATCACAAAGTATCAAAGTCAATCGCTAATCATTCCCAGGTCAACAACTAGTTAATCGGAGTTACCACAAGTCATCAAAATTAATGTCAATCATAAGTCATAAGTTATCAAATGTCAATCACAAGTCATCACTAGCAAATCACAAGTCATCACTAGCAAATCACAAGTCATCACAAATCAATGAGAGACATAAGTCATCACAAGTCATCATAAATCAATCACAAGACATCAAATGTCAATCACAAGTCATCAAAATTAATGTCAATCACAAGTCATTATAAGTTATCAAAAGTCTATCTTATTAATAGTGATATCACTAGCAAATCACATGTCATCACAAATCAGTGACAGACAGAAGTCATCACAAGTCATCACTAGTAAATCACAAATCAGTGACAGTCATAAGTCATCAC
The DNA here is from genome assembly GCA_029964075.1 of Patiria pectinifera. Classification (NCBI taxonomy): domain Eukaryota; kingdom Metazoa; phylum Echinodermata; class Asteroidea; order Valvatida; family Asterinidae; genus Patiria; species Patiria pectinifera. The sequence continues at coordinate 4,716,289 of CM057129.1, read as the reverse complement.
AAGTCATCATAAATCAATCACAAGGCATCAAGAATCAATCACAACTCATCACAAGTCAAACCAGCCAAATGTATCCAACATTGTTCCAGAACCATTTGTAGCGTTTTCCCCATCTCTATTTTCATAAACCTATTTCCTACAACTATTGTATGTATCGTTCCTTCCCCAGTCGTCAAAGAGCCACCGTATGAAGTCGCTGAATCGGGCTACGCCGGCTTCCTAATGACCATCGAGGTTCACTTCCGATCCAAGGAAGAACCCAAGAAGGTCATCTTGAACTACGACCTCTTCTTGAACACGGAGCAGCAACCTCCGGTCAACCACATCCGATGCGAGAAGCTGACCTTCCACAATCCGACCGAGGACTTCCGCAGGAAACTGCTTAAAGCCGGAGGGGTAAGAGTCGGTACCACAACCCAAAACCTCGTGGGGATTTAGCCTCGAAACCCTGCTAAACGCATCAACAAGATGTCGTGCTTGTTGAAAGGAGAAGCCTGCTTAGTCTAACAAGAGCCCATAGTGTTAAAAATCCCACGGCCAAGCTGCTTCTGAGTCTGCTGGCCCCAACTTCAGCACGATACAACAGCGGCATTGTTCGATTGGACTAGCTCTCAATGTCTCAGAATTTGTTCATGGCCCAATGAACAGTGTTGCATCGTGTGTTGGGCTGTGCATCAGAACCGGGTACCCGACCATTAATGTCAGGCACCGGTTCCAGATTATGGGATCGGGTACCCATAACCAACTTTACAATTACCGAGTAATTTCTCGCAAGAAAGGTTTTGAATTTTTTTTTTTTTTGGTAGGGATTTTTCCAAATGAAAATCAGGCTACAGGGAAAACAAAACGTATTTCACGTTTACGATGCACGCGAATGTTGCAGTTTACACCGTAAAGCTATGCGCACTGTACACACTTGTAACTTGCTGTATTCGACAGTGATTGCTGGATGATTTTGCAGGATTGAGGCAGTGGTCACCCCTCCAAGGACCACATTCCAGAAATAACGGAGAATTTTGCAGGATTGAGGCTGTATGCAATTTTTTAACATGGAGGCCGTTGGGGGATTCTGTGGGATTGAGATTGCATTCCAGCCAAAAAAATGCGTAGGGATTAAGGGTTAATTTTTACACACATTCTATTATCATCAGGTCGGCGTGTTGCCTACCGACCCCGGCATTCCTACCTCTCCTACGACGCCGCCCAATTTCCCGGTGTCGGAGGGCGGGATTGGAGGCAAGCCCCTTCCGCCTTCGTTCAGCGACTCGTCCCTGTATGCCAAGGGCAAGCCCCAAGCCGCCGCGCCCAGTCTTCAGGTCACCAAAAAGAAGACACAAGCAGCCAAGGTCAGAACGGAATTCAAACTTTTCCAAAACGTCATTTGCCATTCCGAAAACAGGGGGAGTGGGTGTGTATTAGATAATCGATTTTACATTTTAAGATAATTTAACATTGAGTGCACTTGTTTTGGTTTCGATACCAAATTGGGTCCAAGTCACAAATGAATTTTCAGTAATTTATTTTGGCATCTATAATTGGGGTGACGTCAAACATGGATTTTCAGATACAAAAATTTGGGGTGTACTATTGTTTTGGCATCTAAACTAAATTGGGGTGAGGTTGCACTGAATTTGAAAGCGTCTACAGTTGCAATAAACAAAACACGAGGCCAAATTTCTTCAATCTCAATGGAGGCTGTTCTTTTATTAATTTAATCAGCTTAGGCCCAAGGCATTCTTAAGACACTCTTGAGGTTAACATATATGTAAGGTTGCTTTTTGTAAGAAGATGTGACCCATGTTTTGCAATTTCCGTCTGATTTCACCAGGATGGCAGTAAAACTTCGTCCAAGCCTGTGAAGGATCACAAGGAGGTTAAAACTGCCTCTAAGGAGCCCAAGACATCATCAAAGGAGCCCAAAACAGGCTCCAAGGAACCTAAAACAAGCTTCAAGGAGCCCAAACCTGGTCCAAAAGAGCCCAAAACAGGCTCCAAAGAACCCAAAACAGGCTCCAAAGAACCCAAAACAGGCTCCAAAGAACCCAAAACAGGCTCCAAAGAACCCAAGTCCAGTAGCGGAAAGGATTCTAAGGTTGGAAGTAAAGATAGCAAGACTCCTGTGAAGGATACCAAGTCTGGCTCTAAGGAGCCCAAGTCGGGCTCCAAAGAATCAAAAACTAGCCCCAAACCACCCCCTAAAGATTCCACTAAGACTAAACCCAGTGCCAAGCGGCCTTCCTCTACCTCACCAGCTCCTGCCCCAACAACTCAGGACTCTGCCAAGAAACGGAAACGGAAGGACTCAAGCGACAGAGGTCCGCATGAAAAGAGCTCCTTGGCTAAGCCTTCTCCTGCAGAAAAGAGCTCTTCAGGAGATAAAGCCAAACAGAAAGAGAAACCCAGTAAACCAAAAACTGCAAAGCCAGCTGTGAGCCGGAGTGATGCTGGACTTTTTACTCCTGAAATCTGTATCTCAAGGAAGCCGTCCAAGATGGCACCTGAACCTCCTAAGGAGCTACCTCCGTTTGAGGATGAGCTGAGTACGGGAGAAGGTGGGGAGGCGCACAGCCCTAGCTCCAGCATCAGCTTCTCTTCCTTACCAAGAGGAGGTGGGGGAGTCTTAAACACCCTCATGGCAGAACTCGGAGACGAGAACGATGATGATGACGATGATCAAGACATCGGTCTGCCATACAGGAAGACTCCATCTCCGATCCCACCGCTGCCACCACTTAGCAATCACTCCACCTCATCCAATGAACAAGGCTACGGGAACTTTCCCTCAGTGACACCTGCTGCTTCAGACAAAACTAAAAGCACCTCAAAATCAAGCAGTAGTAAAAAGAACAGCACCAGCAACGGCTCAAAGAAAAACAGCTACAGTAGCAAAGGCGAACGGAAGCAAAAGGGCAGCGACTCAAAGCAAAAGAGCACAGACGCTAAACAGAAAACTCCAGAAGCCAAACCAAAGAGCTCTGATGGGAAGCAAAGAAGCTCCGAGAACAAATCCAAAGCGGTGGACACTAAGCCCAAACATGCTGACAAAAAATCGAGTGATTCCAAACCGGCCAAAACCAACGAAGGAAAACTCAAACATGCAGATTCAAAACTCTCCAAGGGGAACCAGAGTTACCTCAACGACTTGGTTCTCTTACACCAGAAACTCAGCCACTTACAAAACCGGGACCAGTTGCAGAGAGTAGTAGACCTAATCGAGGAGACTGGACTCTTTAACATAACGGATGCCACGTTTGACTTTGACCTCTGCTCCCTGGATCAAACAACGTTGTGGAAGCTACAGGAATGTGTGTCACTGTTTGCATAGTGCAGGTCAGCTTGATGGCTCTAGCTCTCCCATCCCACTTCTGCCACCATTTATTAGTCTCCTCTCAAGTCGTTAATGCCTTTATACAGGCAAGTGCCATTGTTAATTACAGGGTAAGTGTTCAATAGCAGTCAGTGGCAGGCTGTTTTTGTTTTCTTCAAAAATGGAAACCTGTGAAGGTCACACATACACTGTTGGTTTAAGAAACAGCTCGCTTAAGCTCAAGAGGTTCAAAAAAAAAATCAGCAATCTTTGTTGAGTGTTGACGGGTTTCAGATGTTTTGCCAAAATGTTTGCCATTTCATATGTTCAAATTGGAAAGTTTCTCACAAAATCTGCAAATATATCCTTTCTTGTGCCATAAAACTGAACTGTTTCAAACATCGAGGGAAAAATGGGTTGAACCTTATCACAAGACACATCTTGGGGATGTTTGTTTAAAATTCAGAATAATAATAATAATCATAACAGCGGGTTCTTATATAGCGCCTTTAACTAAGATCAAAGCGCTTTACATTATTATTACCCCTGATCATTGGGCCAATTAAACATTCCAAATACCATCTCAGCTCCCTGGGGAGTATACAGCTCGATGCAGCCTGTTTGGCGCAAGGAAGCTAATTCAATCACAATAACCATCTCTACCCTCACAGGTACCCATTTACTCCTGGGTGGGGAGAAGCAATAAGTGACAAAGTGCCTTGCCCAAGGGCACACGCACCATAGCTGCAGGCTGGACTCGAACCCACAACCTGCAGAATTACCCACAGACCACAAATTCAATGCCCCAGACCACGAGGCCACGGCACTCAAAAGTTCTTTTTACAAGAAGTATTGAGGTACATGTATTAAACAGTTCAGAGAGACTCGGTTGATACGGACAAGTGACAATTTATATGTGTACAGGTAACGACATATTTGTTTTAAAGTTGTGTTACAAAAAAAGTTAAGAAATGTGTGATGGATCTGCAGGATTCGGAAATATGTCAAAAAGTAAACTCAACGCAAAAAAAAAGAAGTCAAACTTGAAAGCAAGAAGTATTTTTATACAAACTTTTGATGGGAAATATTTTCCTGAGTGTGAAAAAATGTTCCCTTTTTTGTTTTTTTCAGGCATGGTTGGATATAAAAGTAGGATTTTTTGACATGTTTCACTCAATCTGTAGAGTTATTTATGTGTCTCAAAAATAAAGTTTGTGCCAAATTTAGTCGAGTTTCCAAGGGAACTTGATAACTTGCCTTTTGGGGGGAAAAAGGGTAATCATATAATTGTAGGATTCCCATTAAGCCAGCTTGGTAATCCAACTGCGCATGCGCGTATCAAGTTTTGACGATATTTCTTTCGGATAAACATTTCATCGTATGCGTGCAAAAGTGTGGCAGGGTACAGGCAACATTGAAGAGATCATCGTGTTCTGAAGTATAACATGTTGCGAAAAACCTTTGGACAGCGAAGTGTTTTTAGGTGTCTTGCGTGTCAAACTTTTGTGCGGACGAAAGTTCCATCTCTTTTCGATTGCACGGAAAATTGCACAGAATGCAGATTTGGTCACCACGTCCCCCATAGCCTTGTGTGCATGTATCTGCCGCGGTTATCCCGAAAACAAAATCGTCAAATCTTGCTGTACACCAGACTATTTTGGAATACGGAACTCACTTATTTATCCAGCAATTTTGGCTGCTATTGGAGGTTTTTTTTTAAAGAAAACATGATGAGTGGGAAAATGATAACATAAAGTGTTCACAGGTATGGTCTACAGTAAACCTTAATGGGGGAACTTTTGGGGTCTTTCAAAAATTCCATAAATTTCACGGAATCACCTCTTCACTTATCCATTCCATCAGTTATTAGAATATCACATTTGAAGCAAGAAATCTTGTGATTTCCCCCCTTTCTCGGAAAAGAGAAAAACAACTTTTGGAAGTGCTAAAGTTAAAACATGTACATGTATGTTCATTATGTATATAGTTTGTACAAAGTCATTTATTTAACCTTTATCTGTCTCATTTTCATTGAGATACCGATGACCACCCATGCTGCCAAATACAACATTCTTTTTATTTATTTCATTCTTTTGTATGTTTGTTTTTTTATTCTACTTCAGAAAATAATGTTTACTGGGTTTTTTTTAGGGGGAGGGGGGAGTTGATTTCATATATCTTCCAAAATTTTGTTTGAAGATATGTTACCATAAAAACTGTTTAATATACCATACAGTATTGCATAAGACAGCTGTTTTGTTTGTGTGTCAGTATTAATAAGGTTTATATTCAGTGGCCTATGTGTATTCATTTTTAAATAATAGGCAGTAAAAATGAACACTTTCGATCTCTGGCTGTGCTCCGTGGTCAGACATGGGTCGTATGGCGGCTGCCTGAGGCGCCTTTACATGCCTGCGACTCGACCACGTTGTAGCCGCGTCCTTCGCAATTCAGCTTCTCAGCTGCGAGTAAGGATGATTAGCCTCCCAAATTATTAATAGTATTATTTCACACCATTCTTTGAGAGAACGTGTAAAGCCCGGTTCATACTTCACGCGAAAACGCGGCGCGAAAGCGAAGCGAAATTCGTGGCGTCGATAATACGTTCGAAGCGCGTCCACCATTGTTGACGACATGGATTGCGCTTCGCACTTGCTTTCGCATGAAGTATGAACCGGGCTTAACTCATTATTGAAAAAAAACACTTCTTCTTAGCACAGCTATTAGTGGGCAGCAATAAAATTCGGGCCACTCAGTAAAACCAAGAAATTTCCGTAACTTAAGTAAGAGAACCACAATCACTGTTGGACTTCGTCACAGTTTCCGCACAGAGACAAATTTCCTGTTCCCTCAGCACACTCAATTTTTCTCGTCGTGAAAACTGTGACGGATGGCTTTCCCTTCTAAGTCAAACCTTTCTTCCTTTTATTAAAGTTACTAAAAGTCTAAAAAATAGTTGAGTATGTTTTGGGGTTTTATTACAGTCTTGTCAATGGGAGCAATTCATCGTGTTCAGAGGGGGCAGCAAAATACAAAAACGTCTGGAAAGAATGTTGCAACCTGACGCTACTTCGGCAATTGTGTACAAAGTCTATGGAGAGTCAAGAACATTTTCTAAATATTTCCTAGCAAAATTGGAAATGTTTCTCAGTCCCAGATTCATGTCTTATCGTCATTCTTGCAATGACCGACCTTCATTGAGGTGATATATGAAGAAAAAAGCAGCGTCAGGTTGCAACATTCTTTCCAAATTTCTTTTTCCAACTGATGTACATTGTACATGTACTCATTGTAAAGAAAACAAATGTTATGTTTTGCTATTTTATAATAATAATATAGCGCACTCATCCTGAAACCCGATAAAGGCGTCTACACACACAAAAATAGCCATGCTGCAGTCATAGAGAAATAACTAGTGAAGTAGGTTATTAGGAGAATTATATATGGGACATCAACAGGACCAAATCACCTTATCAGAGAGTACATTCTTGTTCAAGTCCTCAGAACGAAGTTGAATCTTTGTAGAGGTCGTGGCCGAGAAAAATGATCTGCAAGGGTGTGGGAAGTACCAGAGTTGTTGCTACATTCCTTAAATACTGACAGCTTTTCTTTTGGGGGGGGAGGGGGGGGTTGTTTTCTATTTTACAGTGTTGTGTCGAGTAGATCACAAGTACATCCCAAGTCCCCACAAGTCCATCACAAGTCCATTACAAGTCAATCACAGTTCCATCACAAGTTCGTCACAAGTCAATCACAAGTCCGTCACAAGTCCGTCACAAGTCCGTCGCAAGTCCATTACAAGTCCATCACAAGTCCATCACAAGTCCGTCACAAGTCCATTACAAGTCCGTCACAAGTCCATCACTAGTCCGTCACAAGTCCATCACAAGTCCATCCCAAGTCCATCACAAGTCCATCACAAGTCATCACAAGTCCATCCCAAGTCCCCACAAGTCCATTACAAGTCCATCACAAGTCCGTCACAAGTCCGTCACAAGTCCGTCACAAGTCCATCGCAAGTCCATCACAAGTCATCACAAGTCCATCACAAGTCATCACAAGTCCATCACAAGCCCATCACAAGTCCATCACAAGCCCATCACAAGTCAGTCACAATTCCATCACAATTCCATCACAAGTCATCACTAGTCCATCACAAGTCATCACAAGCCCATCACAAGTCATCAAAGGTCCATCACAAGTCATCACAAGTCCACCCCAAGTCCCCAAAAGTCTATCACAAGTCCATCACTAGTCCATCACAAGTTCATCACAAGTCCATCACAAGTCCATCACAATTTCATCACAAGTCCATCACAAGTCCATCACAACTCCATCACAAGTCCATCACAAGTCCATCACAAGTCCATCACAAGTCCATCACAAGTCCTCCAGTCCAAGTCAAGTCGCAAGCTATTCAAATGAACTATGACAAAGACATTCCTTTGTTATTGTTCATCTTCTGTTACTCGTGACTGGACTTGTGAATTGATTATGACGGGCGGTGTGACGGATTGAACTAAAACACGACCATTCTTTTCCTTATTTGACCTTTCCCTTATTTGACCTTTCCCTTCACTAGCCTTTGTTAAAAATAGTTACAACCCAAAATTTACAACAATTTTAAGTGGCCCCGAAGTTAGTGATTCAAAATTGCAAAGCTCTGTAATGTAGAATATTTATTTATTAATCAATATTGACACAATGTGCATTGTATTAAAACCTATTTCCAGCGTTGCAGAGTTCCTAGACACGTTTTTAAAAAATGAGAAATGAAAATTTGTAGTTCATGATTTTTTTTTTTGACTAAGGACAATGAAAGAGTGTGCTATTTACCTAATGTGTTTGAGCAGTTACTGTGATGTACGTATGTAGAGTGTGGGACACATGATACAAAACGACATATAAACACGGAGGTAGTCTAGTAAATTTGCTACATTTATGGGGCTTTTATTGTTCATGTTTAGAATTTTGCAATTTCCTGTTTTGTTTTGAAAATTTGCAGGGTGCATAGTTTTGAAATGTGAGTTTGTTGCCTTTTGAACTATCAACTGAAATGATGATGTTGCGTTATCAAGATGACCCGCCCCGATAACCGTTACCAGACTAAAGTAGAATAAATTACTTTTACAATTTTATATGAAATAGCCTTAACGTTAAACACAGCTCTGTAGACATCTTGGAATGAATGTTTCCAGACGCCACCTTTTTTTTGGTTGTGTACAAAGTCTACGAACAGGCGAGTACATTTTAAAGTATTTTATAAAATTGCATATGTTTCTCAGTCCCAGATTCACGTCTTTTCAATGTTTTTGAAATGACTGACCTTCATTGAGATAATATGCGATGAAAAAAAAAGTGGCGTCAGGATGCAACATTCTTGCCGACATTTTTGATATAATATATGTAGTTTCAACGTTCACGATGTGCCCAGTTTTGTTTTAGGTTACCCGTTGGATTTTGCACCCGGATTTATCAAAATAAACACAATGTTGATATGTTCTGGTGTTTCAAACCAACATTTGAAGGACCCAAAATGGCCCAAGCACACAGTGTGTTTGGGCTTTTTGTCAAATTCTGTAAACTTACATGTTCTTTTGAAATGTTTCGGTTTTAGGACAAATTCTTGTTCAAAAACTGCTAAAGATAATATACATTTGCTCATGCTTAAATTTTCAGAAATGGATGGATTAGGGGTTAGTATTTCATAGCAAATATTTTTACACTGACCTGTTAAGGTGTGTGTTCATACTTCATAGATGCTAGAAAAACCAAGAACAAAATGCAGCTGTTCTTGTAGTCTGGTTCCCAGACCTACTTCAGATGAAATGGAGAAATGTATAGACATCAGGGAATTGTCAGGTCAGAGAACCAGACTAACTGGCTTGCACCTATTCACTGATGTGTAACCAATTGCAAACAAAATGTGGACTATTTTACTTTGGTAAATTGGGGGCAGTATTTGAAAAAAAAGTCCATTTTTAGAAATTGATACAAAAATTCCACTTTTCTTGAAAATGACAGCACACTAGATGCCATGATTGCACAGGATGCTTGAGACTATTATTCACTTACAGTCCAGTAAGGTATTTTGTAACAATTTGGCATTTTGGTTTTTGACGTTGCAAATGTTGTATGTTACCTTTAATATGTTAGTTGCCTTTTTTTTATATTTTTTTTTAAGCACTGCCATTGTAGGCTTTGTTACTTTGTTTATTTCCCACTCTGAGGTCGATTTGCACTTTGTATATTTTATTAAGGAACAGATGTATTTAACTTAATAAAGGATAAAAGTCTGTATAATATTAAAGACAAGAGATTTTACGAGAAAAAAAATCAGTCTAAGTGTTATGTGTGAATTTTTTAATTTCTCAATTTTTAATTTTTTTTTTAGGAAGGGTTAGTTAACTATTGCTCTTTCTTATGCAAGATTTGATTGTTGAAAATGCAATTTTTGTCCTCTAACTTGGTCATGGCATCAAAAAATACCAAAAGAAGTACGTTTCAGATAAACGTTTAAGAACTGGCTTGTTGTCTCGCCTGGACTTTGTTCAGGAAAGGACTGTCATGTATTGGTGCAAGTTTTGTAAAATTGGTCTCATTTCAAAAAGTTGAAGTCCAATTGGAACCAAACTTGAATCATAGACGCAACATGGCAACCTTCATATGATAATGATGTCAAAGGTCACATACCAAGGTCAAAGGTCACATACCAAAGTCTAGGGTCATCTGAGATCAAGTTGTAAAATAGGCTGATAATGTAAAATTGGTCTCATTTGAAAAGTTGAAGCCCAATTGGAACCAAACTTGGGTCATAGATGCAACATGGCAACCTTCACGATGTCAAAGGTCACACACCAAGGTCAAAGGTCACACACCAAGGTCAAAGGTCACTCATAAAAGATAATCGCCAAAGCAGGCGAGACGCGCGGTTCGAGAACCAACTTGTCTAGGAAGCTGACACTCAAAAATGACTATAAGTAGATTTTTTTTAAGCTTTGACTCGTAAACTGGAGTTTATTTAGAATTCACACAAAGGCAGATGGAGCATATGGCTTTCAATAAATTGATTAAAAATGTTGGTTACCTAAACACGACAGGGAGAGTTATTGCAGAGAATTTGAAATCTCAAGAATGGCAAAGTTATAAGTCCTAACTTACTTGCAATGTTGTTAAATGTTGTACTCTTCTATTTATATTTTTCTATTTTTTTAAGACCAAAACAAAAATCACCGGAAAGATTTCCATATACGAAGTTCACTCAACACCCTGTGTACAAACCCTATGAGATTGGACTGAAAAATTCCAAGTGTTTTCTAGGAAAATGCTTGTATTTTCTCACTGCTCAAAATGACTTTGATGACATGAAATTGCTATCTGGGGGCTTGTTAGTCAATACAGAGGAAAATTAGTGAACTTCGTATATGGAAATCTTTCCAAAATCACCTTGCAATCAACCTGACACTGTTCATTGTTATAAGGATACAATTTTTTGTTTTTAAACTTTCGCAAAATTAATCACAACTGCCATTAATATATATAGGAACAAAACACTCTTTCATATGCCACAAAAGTGATTATACAATCCCACATAAAAAGAAATTAAACTTTTTTTCATGAAATTTGGAAAAAGACCTTATTCGCGAGGCAGCCATTTTTGATGGTGTTCCCTGAATCTATTTTATAAATTATAAACTGTTGAATGGGAGGGTGCCAGACTATTTTATGATTGAAGTGCGTTCCAAGCTTCGCTCTCAATTTGTTTTTCAAATGTGGCTTAAAACATAAGGTAGTTTGTTTGCTCACAAATTTTTAACTATTCATCGGAGCAGACTGGTATAACTTTGTAATGAACTTTTGTGTCATTGCTTTCGTTTCTACTCGCAAGTTCCAAAAATGAAGAATTTACCTCGCTTTCAATTTAACATGGCCGACTCGTGAATAAAGTATCGGGACCATTTTGACTAAAAATTACAGAACACTGCAGTTCTAAACCCTGTACATTAAACAAAACAGGGTGTTTCACTTTGGACAGATTTTGGAAAATTGCAATTAGGACAAGTTTAAATTTGAAATATATTTGCACCTTCACAGTAAAGAAAACTGAAGACTTTAAACTCTGCATATTACACATCATACATAAATTATTCCCCAAGAAACAATTTGAATGTCTTCAAATTCAATCGCAAGACTTAAAAATAAATTGAATTTTTTGTATATTACACAGGAAAAGTTATATTTGCACACTTTCTGTTACAAGCATACCTGAATCATACACTTTCTTCACTTTAACAAACAAAATAAAACACTTTTTTTGTTCAACGTAAGTTTTTTCTTGGAAAACAAATAATCTCACAATTGTTTAGTACACTGTAAGAGAGAAACTCTTTTTTTTTAATGGTGAATGTTTTGCTTTATTTTGTGGTGGGAATGTACAGGATTCTAAAAACACAAAAAGAAATCGAAGGAATAAAAATAAACGAAAAGAATTACGCACCAACTATTCTAAAAAAAACTTGGAGATTTAAATTTGGAATATTTTTGTTACTTCAATAGCAAAACAAGTCCGAGACCATGCATCTCTCTTTGATGGTTGCATTATTCATCACGAAATAAAATTGTCATCAATTTTATGAACTTCCCAAATGTCCTGCACATTTGAAAGAAACACTGCAAATTAAAGAAAGAAAGTCCACACTCATTGGAGGGGTCATAAATTTGAATCTGATCGTCTTATGATAACGTCATTTATGTAGACCTTTGGGGAATGTTGTTAGCTACATTTTGATACCCTGTTTGCTACCAAAGACTGTAAATCGTCAAAGATTGACAACAGTTTATGAAAAATGATGCAGTTTGAAAAGTGACGCGAGGAGAAACTGCTCAGCGCAAACACACACATACATGTACTCGTAATTGGCCCCTAACGACTGCAAATTGCCCGAACAAATTGCCCGAATTTTGCGTGCTCCCATGCATGCAAGCACTGTGCGATCGATATTCCCTGTCGTTCCTTTCGGGCAGTGTCACATTGTCACGGAACAATTTCGCGTACTCCTTTGTCAATCTTGGATGATTTACAGTCGTTGGTAGCAAACGGGGTATAAAAATCTAGCTAACAACATTCCCCAAAGGTCTATATAAATGAGGTCATCATAAGACGATTTGATTCGAAATTATGAACCCGCCAATGAGTTGGACTTCCTATTTTTTGCGGTGTTTAAAAGTGTTGTTTTTATGCAAAACAGCATGATCTCATTTCAAGAAGCTTTAATATTAATTTAAATAATTACATTCAATTACCTTCACATTTGTAATTGCTTGTTTTAATATAACTGTATTGTACAGTCGAGTCTTGTTAATACAAACTCGTTCGGACCTAGCCAAATTGTTTGTTATATTAGAATTTTGTACTAAGAGGAACATCAGTCCCATTCCTTGTGCACAAAAATGCACAGTAGGGACCAAGGCTTTTATGTTTGTTATAACCAGAATTTTGTATTAACAGAGTTTGTACTAACAAGAGTCGACTGTACTTACATTATCCAACTTTGTATTGGTTTATTGGAGAGTGCTAAATAAATGTCAACTGAATTGAATTGAATTGAAGCACAATAACAATATTTTTTATGAATAAGAACTATAAATATAATCACAACCGACTTGATCAAAAGATGTGAAATCATAATTTTTATGCAGGGAAGAGTACGAAAAGAAGCATTTTCCCGAAAATATGAAAATAGTTTGTTTTTTTGATACAAAGGGGAAAATGTACAAAAATGTGACTTTCATTCTCAAATTCATCCAATTACATATTTAAGCCAAGCACGCCCACGCAAACACAATAGTTCAGATGTCACACTTTTTGGTGTGGTTTTGTCATAACTTTTTACATCTAGACAACCAAATATCTGAAATAAACGATATATTTCCATATGTACAGTTATATACAATAGCACACAGGGGGGAAAAAAGCAACAATGCTATTTTTTTGGTCGTACAAAGCATTTTTGCTGGGTACACCAAAAAAACAAGTGTTAAATATGAAAAAACAACTCTTATATTTACAATTTTATAATTAATCAAAATTTGCTCGGCATACTTTCATAGTTAAAATCGCTGAGACTCTGTGAACATGCATAGAATTAAATGATAGATTATATATACACATATATTAAAATTTTGAAATTTGATCGTTCGTAACAGCCGATATAGTGTAATATAGGGATATAGGAAGCGAACATCGAATACAAAAGGTTCTGTAAAATAAATACAAGATAAAAATTAGCTCATATTTAAAATATACTACCTTCAATATACATGTATCATCCAATCTGGTACATTTACACATTTTGAGAAATTTGTTTTGATTTTGAAGTTAAATTCATCAAAATCGGCATCTTTTTAAACTGAACCGATTTTGTGGACTCCACTGACAAACAATCGAGGGCGCTGTTGGTTGGAAATGGGAACGAATAAATGCTCATAATATCCACCCCTGAACATTTATATATTGACCAACAAAGCTCATTGTTTAATATCCTATTATAATTTACAAATATAACATAGGCATTGGAAGTTGACAAAGTAGTAACTGAGGTGAAGCCGAGGGAACTAGTCTGCCAACTTCCAATACCGAGGGGAGCTAATATCGACTGTCCAGCCCAAATAAACCATGTTATATTTGTTTTACTATGCCTCATACGGATTAAGTTGTCAAATTTTCCCGTTGCAGTATGCACCTCGGCATAAAATCTTTGAAGAAACTTGTCCAGCTCACCAGGAGAATAGTGCTCAACCTCAGTAAAGTTTAGTTCTTTTGCAAATACAGTAACTCCTAAGAGTTTATACCGCATTGTGGACAACTTTTTTTTAGTAGACACACAAGCGTGCGTACTACACCAGTGTGATAGCTCCACGATTGCTTCGTAAAGTGGCGTAGTGGACTTTCGCACGGGTATTATAGTCTACTAGGCATGCGTATTTACCTTGTGCGTGAATACTCGCATGTGCACAAGCGTGCGTACTACACCAGTGCGATAGTTCCACGATTGCTTCGTAAAGCGGCGTAGTGGACTTTCGCACGGGTAATAGTCTACTAAGCATGCGTATTTACCCAGTGCGTGAATACTCGCGTTCGCGCTTGGTAAACAGTCAAAATAGTATCTGGCACGTGATGGTGAATGGACCAGTGAGAATTCGGCTCTCGATCATGAATATGTATGAGGTATTAGACTTAATATCTTTAGATTATAAAAAAAACTTTGCTAAATCGACAGTGGAATGTTTTGTACACGAATCTGAATTTATAAAGATAGCGTTTGTTATATACTTTTGATTCTCACACTAACGGCAAAAAAATTGAACTAAAATCTTCTCAATCAAAAGAACTGTTTTCCTTTATACCTTAAATTTTGTTCCGTACTGCCAATTATTATTTTTTTTTACAAATTTTTAAAGTTATTTGCCGCTGTTTACATTTCTTGTTCTGATTATCAATTTTGTTCATAATTGTTCATTGTTCATTTATTTCCACTGTGCCACATATTTTAATAACAGTAATCAATACAAAAAGGTCCTTTATAGACAAATGGTAAAACTGTAAAGGAACCTACTAATTGTAGGCCAAATCTTATCTGATTGTCAACATTCAAGAATTATATGAACCAAAACGTTAGGAAACTCATAGCTGCATACTGTTGTAAATGTATATATCGTTGTAACGTTGATTGCAACAAAATGTCATTGCATACATGTATTAACAAATTAAAACACTAAATTTTTTGTTCAAGTTTTAAATTTGATTGTAATATAGGTATTTTGTTGTTCAAAACAAGTGCCTTTAGGCCAAAAAAAAAATATTCGGTCTCTGGTCAGACCAAAGTTCCGGAATTGACGCGGCCACGCGGCTTTTTTTTTTTTTTTTTCTTCAAGCTTGGATTGTACAGACAAGGTGGGTACTTTTTTTCTTTTTTGGTGTCCTCATGTATGTACATTGGTGTCCTCCATGCTTTGTTTTTTGCCTTGGTGCAATTGCCCATTCCTTTCCATTCTTTGGTGCTTTTTGAAAAAAAAAAAAAGGAGGGGAGGAAATAGTTGCGAGGTTGGGCCTAGAAGAAAAAAAAAAAAAAAAAAAAAAAAAAAATCGTAAATCGAATCGCGCGCTGACACGAACCGAGCTTATTTTTTTCATATATTTTAGCACACTAATATGTTTTTACCCAGCAATGTTATACATGTGCCAACCATTTTGGTCTAGTTTCTGGACCTTGACTGCATAGGGAGGATATTATGTAATTTTGCCTGAAAGGAACCTAACTGATAGGTTTAGAAGCCTTAAAGACGCCTTTCCATATGCACTTTTGCAGTCCGTGTTGTGTCCGTTGCGTATACGTTGCGTTCGCGATGCGTTTCGCACGCGTGATTTACCTTTCCATATATACGTGAAGTATGCGCAATGAAATTGGCTAGCAAGGTAGGAAAATGAAAACGGCAAGCCGTCAAAATTTGAAATGCGTCTATTGGTTGCAGCTGCATGCTCACAGAAAAAAATTCATTCCAGTAAAAAATGAAGTCACAAGGTTTGGATTCATGCAATTTTTCAAAGCAAATCGCTTGCAATTGATCCGACATTTTGACGGCAACAGGACTATGGCCGGGTTATTGCGCTTGTGCCAAACATTGCGTATGCATCAAAATCAGTCATGGAGCGATTTTGACGGGCGATCAGAACGGACACGCTGTGTTTTTGAACATATGAAGAGGGATGTGTGCTACAATATGAAGTCGATTTTTGTGTCCGTATAAATCAGGCATGCAACATGGAATTAACAAAAAACGAGGAAATACCAATCTTTACAGGACCTTGTACAGTGTTTTTTTAATTTTAAATGGCAAAAGTCTGAGGTGGAAAACGAGGAAATCAGCTGATCCGAGGAAAAGTTGCATGCCTGATAAATGAAACACATGAACGCAGATTTAACAGGGAAAAAATGTGCATATGGAAAAGCGCCTTAAGCCGGGGTAAATTTTGTCTCCAACTGGGGGTAGATTTACAGCGTAACGTCGACCACAACCCACAAAGGTTGATGCTTCACACGTCCATCTGGATAGCTCTTGGGTACGACGGGAGACGGCAACACAGACTGCATCTGTTGCTATAGAAACACTTCTATATCACAGAGTATGCCTTAAGGCACATGATCGTGATGTAGACGAGCCACAGGATGGCCAGAGATGCTCCCGACAAATGCTTCGTGATCTTGGGACCTCCCAGCTCACCTCCAAAAAGCTGTCCAAAAAAAATTGTATACGGATGTAAGTGTGGTGCAATTTGAAATTAGAATAATGGTTTTCTTAAAATTGTGACTCAGGTTTAAATTCAAACACCACTGCGGACTCTCTTTTTGTAACCTGTCCCAATTCTTGGTTTGAGGATCAGTCACGTGTGCAGAGCCACACGAACGATATCTGATATATCCAAGCATGCAAATTTTATGCGACCCGCGTGCCAGCTAATTGGCGTCGAATTTAATAACTTTTAACGTCGTTCTGATCAGAAATATGGACTAAGCTGTTGATTGGTCAATTTGGCTGCCACGTTTTTTGTAAAACAGCAAGGGGTTACTGAAGACCCAATAGAAGACGGCCACTGAATGGTCAGTATGGACTAAGCTGTTGATTGGTCAATTTGACTGCCACGTTTTTGTAAAACAGCAAGGGGTTACTGAAGACCCAATAGAAGGCAGCCACTGAATGGTCAATATGGACTAAGCTGTTGGTTGGTCAATTTGGCTGCCACGTTTTTGTAAAACAGCAAGGGGTTACTGAAGACCCAATAGAAGGCGGCCACTGAATGGTCAATATGGACTAAGCTGTTGATTGGTCAATTTGGCTGCCACGTTTTTGTAAAATAGCAAGGGGTTACTGAAGACCCAATAGAAGGTGGCCACTGAATGGTCAATATGGACTAAGCTTTGATTGGTCAATTTGGCTGCCACGTTTTTGTAAAACAGCAAGGGGTTACTGAAGACCCAATAGAAGGCGGCCACTGAATGGTCAGTATCTGTACGTCAAGGGGCAGTTTGTTTTGCATAATTAATCGGCTAATTTGCAGGAATATCATGCAATTTCTCCTCGCAGTATCTTGAAAACTTCCGCACTCGGACTAAAGAAAATTTCTGAGCCTATCTCACACATGCTGTATTTGAAGTTATTAATATGTGAATCAGGTATGCTTGGAACTTCCTGGGTCCAAGTGCCAAAATTCCCAAGACTCTACCGCACTTGCCAGGGATAGGAACTGACTGGATCCGGGGAATAACAACCGATTTCAGCCTTGAACCAAGTCTAGGTGAATTGACTCGGTCACTGACTCGAGTCCGGAATCTCACCAGAATCAGACAAAGTTCGCTGTCCCGGCCCCCCCTTTTTTCCCAAACTCCATCTCCACCTACCTTTCTTCTCATGACGAGTATGATGATGCAGAGGGTCCCGATACCGGTGAAGAGGAGTACCGACATGAAGAGATTTCCTTGTTCTATCTTGAACGGTCCTTTGTTGGTGGCTAGGTTGTACATGACGCTGATGATCCACGGAATTCCCAGGCCAAGGAAAACGTTCACGCTGTTACTTCCTGTCGACACAAATATAACAAAAAAAATTGAAGGGAATGTACAACATTTGCTTTCCCTGTAATTTTCAGAAATGCATGGATTTGAGGGTTAGTATTCAAATATTGTTCCAATGGCCTGTTTAAAGTTTTTGTTTTTCGCGGATGCGGGAAAAACCAAGAAAATGAAAACGTAACATGTCGCAACTCGCGACGCGTCGTAACCGACAACTCTTTGTTGAATATCAGACGACTATTTTCTGTATGCTGAATAAATACTAGTCACCGTGTATTGCAGGATGCGTCGCAGCTGCGAGACATTGAAGGGATATGACATGTCGCAGCGCTGCGATGCATCGTAAGTTACGATGATTTTCGTGAAAACGGGTGCAGCATTATAGACGGCGCTATGGTGGCACGCTCATTCATAAAAAGGCCACACTGTACGCTAAAGAAGGCATACCGTTCGAGTCTTGTGTCTTGTACTTTTCAATGCTTTTATATAAACCTATACCAAATGCAGAGCCAGGCGACAATCTCATTTTAATTTACATGCAAGCGATATCAGCGCAAGATTCAACGATGCCACGGTATGAAACAAGCCGAACGCGTGTGACTATCAGATTTTTTTTCAGGGACGGCTTTTTGAAATCGCGGAGATCGCGAATATGGGGAACAGTCTCATGCCTGTCGTTTTTACTCACCAGCCAGTGGCGGTTCTATGGGGGGGGGATAGGGGAGCCCCCAAAAATTTTGTCTAGCCCCCCCCCCAAAAAAAATTCCATAAAAAAAAAAAATTGCATTAGCAAAAAGACTGAGGGATGTGACTTACATGCGAATGGTCTCCCCCTAAAGAAATAGTCGTGACAAGGGTGCATTTGTAGTTAATATAGTGTGCCTGATTGTAGAATTTTATTGGTGCTCCCCATTGAAAATATGGCACAAGCCCCCCCCCCCCCCCCTCACACACACACCTATTGATTTTCGGAGGCTTAAGTGTCCGGAGAAAATAACCGGTCTACATTTCAGCACGCCTCCCTGCTAGCCCCCCCAAAATATTGGCTCTAGAACCGCGCCTGTCACCAGCCGGACTACTTTAGGGAATGGTTTTGACTAGTCACCGCTGTCTTTACTCGCATTTGGCGAGCGGACTACAGTTAAGGTCAAACCCTGCGTGTAAGGGTTCTTTCCAAAAAGTTGAAGTATAAAACAATAGGACAATAAAAGGCATGATTGAAGAAATGTGCGCATGTGTGGGGGTCTGGGTAAAAGTCCAAATTCAGAGGGGGTACAGGAGGGCAAATCCCCCCCCCCTTTAGATTCGCAGCCATACCTGTGATGTTCCCAATAGCAGCGTCTGCATACTGGTCGTGAATGGCTGCCGTACGGCTGGCGAACATGTCCGGTACGCTGGTGCCCAGCGCAACGATGGTGATACCAGCAACGGCTGCCTTGAAGAACAGTACACAGCTGAACAGTGTCGCAAGCTAACAAAAGACAGAAAAAAAGATAACAACTTTTAATCTCGGTAATACCCATTGGATGTAGTTTTTCTTTAGGTTTTTAATGCACAATCTTTCCGTTTTAACAGTATTTGTGAAAATATGACCTTAGAGTTCACGATCCCTTCACCCATATAGTGTGGACAATCCGCTGTAGTTGACAAAAACGGAGAAAAAATCATGTAACTCGCAGTTTTTCAACCCGAATTTGTTATCAATTTTTGCCAATCTTGGACGATTTACCTAAGTTGCAAACGGGGTATCAAAATGTAGCTAACAACATTCCCCAAAGGTCTATATAAATGAGGTCAGCATAAGACGATCAGATTCAAAATTATGACCCTCCAATAAGTGTGGACTTTCTTTTTCTTTTTTTGCAGTGCTTATAAAAAATCTGGATGTATTTTACCTGTTCTACTATTGCAGTGAGTACACCTATGCAGGCTAGCGACAGAATAAAAGCTGGCCATCCGCCCCATATACTCCTGAAAAATTGGGGAAAAAAACATAAAATAAAACAACAGAAGTAAGTTTTCGCACTTTTAAGGAAAATAAATTTGGAGGAACATTGCGGGTTATAATTTTAAATTTCATTCAAAAGGGAAGGTGGTTTTTTTGGGGGGGGGGGTCATTCCTTATTACGTGTTGTTAGATTCATGAATATTTTAAGTTGTAGACAAATTTTCTTTATCTTTCAAAATATTTTCTCAGCTTGATGTCCAAAGCTCGTCCATTATACAAATTTCAGACATGTGTTCTAGATCGAGTGGCATATAACCAAATAGTATCAGGTTCGACCAAACTCTACTCGGTCAAGGGTGGATCTGGGGGGGGGGGAACCTTCCCCCAAGAACCCAACAATTTTTTTATTTTTTTTAAGTGACGTTGCAATAAAGGCAGGCACTACGTACACCAACATCTTTTCCTCATAAAGATTTGGTTAAAGAGGTCAGAAATTGCTTTAGATCGCACCACAGAGCATCTCGGATCCCAAATTTTCCGGGGCACTTAAGCGGGTCCCGAACCCCACGTCTTTATTTTTGGGAACCACTTCTTGGGGGACCAAACATTTTGCCCCCCCCAAAAAAAACCCGAATTCACATGATTTTTTTTGTTCAAGTGCCAACCATGACTTTAGAGGACAGTGAAATCGGAGCATAGGACCTGCATACACTAGATACCTCTCCATTTACCCTTGCATTTTCCGCTTCGGTATACTCCTTAAGACCTTTTACCAAAAAACATGACGCGCAGACATATCAAGGGCAGATCCAGGGGGGGGGGGGGCCAAAAGGTTACTACTCAATAACATGTCCTTTATCCCAATTATATTTTTTTTTTTACAAAATGGAGGGTGCCATTTCTTTTTCTTTATCATACTGTCACTTTCTTTTTGACTTGCCATTTATTCATCTTTTCATCTGTGATAAACACAAATTGAGCTACTGCCATAGTCACACAAAAATAGAGTCTAATTGCCTGCCTCGTCTCCTTCCTAAATGTTAATTGCGTTTGCATGAGTCGAGAAGACTTTTGTTCCATTAATCGCTAAATGCTGTTTACGGCCATCACAATAAACGATTGAAATATTGGCAATATGTTGTACTTGTAAATTACTAAAATATTTAAGTAAAGTGCCCGGCATAGTAGCCGATGTGGGTGATACGCTGGTACAAAACACAAATAGGCGTGCGCACGCAGCCATGAATCCTAAAAGTACATCTCGCCCACCACATTCAGTTTGTTACAGCGCCCTTCTATTGTGTCGGTCATATTCTCAAATAGGCTAATGGCGATGATGACGCCGGGCAGATTAACAGAAGATAGATCAGGCAAATATGGTTCATCGATCTTCTACAGTGTATGTAATGGTATTGACATTATACACAAATGAAGTGGCATTACATTTCAGCCTTAAGCCAGGCCTCTCTGGTGACCACCTCTCAATTTTTGGGTCTACATGTACAAGTCTATATTCCATGACTGAAATTTTAAAAAATAAATCAATATTTTCTTGCTCCAAATTTTTTTTGAATCAGGTTTACAAGGAGGTCCAATGTAAAATTAAAGCTGCTTTTAAATATCCGTTAGTAGTTATTGCTGAAATCAAGGGGTGGCTGTGGAGTTTAGGGTCCTGTAACAGTTTAGTTTAGTTCCTATAACAGATGAAACATCAACCTTTAACTTTTTACTTTTGTCAAATTTCAACATTGCAAAAAACTAGTACAAATTGCCGTACTCCTATAAAGTTAGAGTTTCTTCATCAGATTGACACTTTATAGTAGTTAAACAATATTATATTTAAAAAAATATGTTTTCAAAAAAGTGGCAACAATATAATGGAGTTCATCAAATTAGGTTTTCCCCTTCTTTAAATTAGGTTGTTTCCCTTTTTTTAAAATGATTGGACAATAACAAATTCTGTTGCCATGTTGAAATTTATGGTATGAACCAAACACGAAGAGCACTCGCATGACACAATTAAGCAGGTACAAGTGATTCCTAGCTTTCAATCACTTCCTTCACATCCCCATCAACATCATCATCTCAAGGACAGACTGTTCAGCTGTAATTAGTGTCTTATTTTTTTAATTTAGATTATTGTTATTTATTATCCGCGGTCTCGGTCTCGGTCTCGGACCATTTCAGTCTCGGTCTGCCTTGAAAGGGTTGGTCTCGGTCTCGGTCTCGGTCTCGGTCTCGCAACTTCAGGTCTCGGTCTTGGTCTCGGTCTCGGACTATCCGGTCTCGACTACAACACTGTAGTCTGCTATGTAAAAGGGCGCTCTCTTTCATTGGCGCACGAAGCCCATAGAGAGAGATTAAAGAGATATTTGAGGAAGTCTTTGCTCGATCATCTTCTTACCTCGGTGGTATGAGTGAGAAGACGACTTTCCAGAGGAATGTGATGAAATGAAAGAGGTAATCCATCTTGGCCGGCGGGATCTCGTTGCCCTCCTCGTCCTTGTCGCCTCCTACATTCATTGCACTGTGAAGGATAAGCAATAATCAATAATCTATCAATAATTGATAATTGATCAATCAGTTCATCAATAGACATTATTAAAGAAATAATCAAAATTGGTTGCAGGATCTCGTTGCCCTCCTCGTCCTTGTCGCCTCCGACATTCATTGCACTGTGAGGGATAAGTAATAATCAATAATCTACCAATAATTGATAATTGATCAATCAGTTCATCAACAGACATTTAAAGAAATAATCAAAATTGGTTGCAGAATCTCGTTACTTTCCTCATCTTTGTCACATCCTGCTGTCACTGCACTGTCAAGAAAATACTAATCCATAATCAATCAATAATCAATAGTCAATCAATACTTGATCAATCGGTTCATTAATAAACATGGAAGAGAGAATCAATTCCTTGTCTTGTCACCTCATACTGTCATTACACTGTAAAGGGAAAACCAATCAATCAATAATTGATCAATAACCAATCAATACTTGATCAATCAGTTCATTAATAAACATGGAAGAGAGAACCAATCCCTTGTTTTGTAACCTCTTGTCATTACCAGAGTTGCTGCCTCGAGTCATGTGACTTGGACTCAAGTCGGACTCGAGTCGCTATTTTTGTGACTTGTGACTTGACTTGTAAATTACCAGCTTTGACTTGTGACTTGACTTGGACTTGCAAACGATGACTTGTGACTTGACTTGGGATTGCAAAAAATGACTTGTTACCAACCCAAGTCAGACGCTACTCGAGCGACCCAATACACTTTAATTAAGCTATTATACTTTTAATTACCTTTTTCATTCCAGAAAATAGACCTCAGTGACTGAATCCAGTAAAATGAATAGTTCCCACTAGTTTCAAAAGTTTTCAATAAGACTGTCACAACAAAGTACAGTTTCCAATGACCAATTGTCTCTTGCTTAATGTATTGGTTGAACAAACTTTGAAAGGAACCTTTCATGAAAAGAAAGCAGGCCTTTGTCAATTGCATGTAAAATACCGGATAGCCTAACCCATTGGTAGGCGTTTAGTACACATGAAAATTGAACAATAAAGTGTTAGTATACTACATGTAATCGAGTGAGGAAGTCTTTTTTTCACGGTCATCCCAACATTTATTTCTACAATGTAAAGTAAATTTATTAAAGTACACAAAGGGCTAATATCCGACAGATATGTGATAAACCGTCACCGACACCACAAAGTAACACTCTACCGTGCACTGTTAAACCATATTTTTTTCGATTTTCAGTTTTTTTGGATTTTTAAACATTATTCATCAAGGCCTACCACTGCACGAAGTTTCAAAGCTTCAAGACCTTTACTTTAATAATTACGCTAAGTATCCTTGGCAACTTTTGCGCAAAAGTGACAATTTTCGTTTTCACGAAGTAACACTCAAGTTCCATTTACCATTGCAATGCATGGCGCGCACTCTGCTCATAAGTGAGCAAAATCGTTTTCACGAAGTAACACTCTTCTTGTAATAAGTTGTATGAGCGCTCCCCCGCTGACCTGAAGTTGCACTTTACTCGTGTTGAATACATTGAAGAGTGTTACTTCGTGAAAACGAAAATTTACAGTTTCGCAGCTTTTTTGGTTTCACGAACTAACACTCATCCTTTTTCTCTTATTTCTTGTTTATTTAATGCACAAACAAGTGAAAAACAGCAGATTTAATAAATTCAATTCATCAAGTGTCCACAATGAGAAACCCAACTGAAAATACTCTGTCGTTTTGACGCAAAATGTTGTTCTAGAAGGCGTTCAACTTTAGTAGCCGTTTTCTCCGATTGCTAGTTTTTACTGGTATGTAGATGGGTGGTACTTCGTGGTGTACAAGAATAGTAATTGCAACACATTGAAAAAGGGGAATTAAGGAGGCATGTTCAAAATAACTCGTAAGTTCACGCCAGGTTAATTCTTTTAGCTTATTACAGCTGGACAAAATAATGTGCAACTTGACGTGTTCTTGGACAAAGATACTTGTGACTTGACTTGTGACTGGACCTAATGACTTGTGACTTGACTTGTGACTGGACCTAATGACTTGTGACTTGACTTGGACTTGCAAAAAATGACTTGCTGCCACCTCTGGTCATTACACTGTAAAGCGCAAACCAATCAATCAATAATTGATCAATAACCAATCAATAATCAATAGTCAATCAATACTTGATCAATCGGTTCATTCATAAACATGGCAGAAAGAATCAATCCCTTGTCTTGCCACCTCAAACTGCATCATTGGTTATTGATCAATAATTGATCAATAATTGATCAATAACCAATCAATAACCAATCAATAATCAACAATCAAAATTAGTTCAGCAGTGCAAGATACCTTTTGATTTGGCCGAGCCATGTTTCTTCCTCTTCTTCCTCGTTTTCGGCTAACAGATTGGCCAGACGCTCCGAAATGTCATCTAACCACAAAACAAAAATCACCAAATAATAAAGGAATTGATCAAGGGTAACTTAATTTAGCCCCCTAAATATTCTGTTTTTTTCTGAATTAAATAACAGAATAAGCTATTTACAAATTAAATTCAAGGAACATCTGGTACCCTGACTTGCTCAAATACTTGACACATTTTTAAATCGAAGTCTCCAGACCAAAGCGACTGTTGCTACATCACGTGATTCGGGGCAACCCTTAAGCTAGCAACCCCCAGCTAGCTCCAAGCATGGTCTGGTGTCTTTGTGCCATTCTCACCCATTGTAAACAATGAATTGATGCTGAGCGTCTCTAACGTAACTATGACAGAGCTTGCCCCGAATCATGTGATTAGCAACAATGTCTTTGGTCTGGAGATTTCAAAGTTAAAACATGCCATTAGCATTCTGAGCAAGTCGGTGTGCCAGATGTTATTCAAATTCAACTCGCAAAGGCTATAGGTTATTTTTTTTCTTGAAAAAGCAATATAATGAAAAAAATTAAAAGGTGAATAACAAATATTGAATGTGAATTCTCTTTCAGATTGATAATGCAATTAAATTTGGTTCCATTATTCGATGAAGCGGAAATATCAGTGACCCTCATTCTGAGAAATGTCAAGTCAATTTTGAACTTACCGAGCGCAAGATTAGCCACAGCTGCACTATGTTCACCTAGCTTAGCTCCGAGGCTGGGGTTTCGTATTGTAAGCACAAAGTTCTTCGGATCCTGAACGGAGGACAAATAAAGACAAAGGTTGTTAAAGGTATAGTCCATCATTTGTAATTTGTGCATTTTGTTCGTTTGAAGCAACACAAGTGCTCAAATTCTAAAGAAGGGTGCTGAACAACTAAACTGACAAAGTTTCAGCTCAGCTTTAGCTGTATATTTATATTTCGAGAAAAACAGCATTCTAGGATCTCGATTTCAAATCAAAAGTTACTGAATCATGTTTTGAATTGGTCCTGAATTTAGCGTCCGATACACGTTCTAACTGAGCCGATTGCAGCTACGCGATGTCGCGCACTGATCCAACGAATTATAGCAACCGCACGCGCGTGTGCGTCGTGCAAATGCTGGTGCGTGCTTCGCCGAATAACAAAACGAACTACTAATTTGAATTTCCTACGGTGTGTCTTAAGAAGCACCATAGGAAAGGCCTTCTTTTATTGATTTTTTTAAAATGACAGCTTGCCAGAAAGGATAATTTCACAGGGAGTTTAGTCTCCTTACTATCTTTCAACCAAGAATGTTTTTCTACAATAATGACGCCAGTTACTTTTCGGTTAGCTAGCAAATGATGGACTCTAGATTTAGCTCGGGGATTTTGTCATTAACGGGAAACAGGGTAAGGGTTCATTCGAGGTTTTATGCTGGCTTTACATGTTAGGATTCAAACCTTGTACACGTATAAGACGTTGTTGGGTATGTTTTTTTTTTAAATATGTACTTTTTTCCCAGTGACATGGAACAATTAAGAGTAAAACACAACAATATAAATTAGAATGTAAAAAAATTGAAAATAAAGAAATTATGTGACTGAATGGAAAAAAATGAAAAGGAACCTTTACTTAATTCTATTTTTAAGCTCGGGCAGGAGCTTATTCATGTCACTTGTCGGTCGGTCGGTCGGTCTGTCTGTCCCAAAAATTGACCAAAAGTATGGTGTTCCATATGTGCCATCAGCGTCGCATTTTTCAGCTCTGGCAGGGACCATTTTGATCGATTTCAATTGCAAAACTTTCATGCAAGACTTTTTGCAACATGGCTAGAGCTTATTGTGCACTCACACTTGTTTTTTAATGCACTGAACTACATATTTCAAAGAAAATCTAAACTTTAGCAAAACAATTCAATTGTTTACTTCAAATCTGTTTAAAGTCTTAAATCAGGTTATTTAAAAGTTTAAATATTGAAATTTGTTGCAAGCTGTTCTAAAACTCCTTCCCATCTGCACTACTGAACAAGTTCAGGAGTAAAACCATGAATAGTTACGAATAATTGAAGTTTTGTGAATAATTAATGAATATGTATGATCATTGCTCCGCCCACCTTGGTTTTCCTGTTGACTTCGACCTCGATCTGCTTGCTGGTTTCCCCGTGCTCAAAGAGTAGCGTCCCCGACATTGAAGTTTTGTGAATAATTAATGAATATGTATGATCATTGCTCCACCCACCTTGGTTTTCCTGTTGACTTCGACCTCGATCTGCTTGCTGGTCTCCCCGTGCTCAAAGAGTAGCGTCCCCGACGTTGTCCGGTAGTCTGCTACACTGGTATCCAGCCCACCACGCGCTGTGCCATCTCTGTATTCAGCCAGAAACCCAGAAATTTGAAGAGTTGTGCACTATCAAACATCACTATCAGAATTTACTGATAAAAATTATGCAAATAAGCCAACTAGCGAACTGCGCCGCTCGATTACCTGACGTCAGACTGGCGTAAAAGAAACCAATGCATCGATAAGGGAACATCGATATGGGCGGTGTTTGTAAGACTTGTGCGAAATGTTGTAGGTATCAAATTTGGAAGAGACAATTTCAAGACCAAACAAAAACTTGAAAGCTTAAAACCTCAGAAGTACTGTATCTACTCACATTGTTGCATACTGTATTGAAACTGTGCCGTCCGAGCCGTTTGATCTTAACACAGTGGCCGTGACGATGCCTTTCTCCAAGTCCGCGGCATAGTTGGCGCTGTCAAAGGAAAACTCACCAGGAACTGGAAAGATGAAGACAATAAAAAAAAAGTAGAAATGACATTTTTTAATTGTTTTTCAACAGAAAGAAGGTTTGAAGAACTAAACAAAAAAATGTTAGGGTTTTAAAAATGTCAAGGGCGCAATTCAAACGCCATCCTGGCTTTGAGGTAGCAGATCATGATTTTGACGTGTGACTAGGAGAAGCACGTAAGCAGCCAAGGCACGCAAAAAGCACCTTTGGAGATAATCGAGTTGAAAGGTTTTGTGCTGCCATTTCTAAACGAAAAATCGCATCAGGCTGAAATTTGGGCTCATGAAAGTCGTTAAAACTTAAAATCATAAAGTGCATTTTTATTTCAAAATATAACTTAATTCTAAAGTTATTTAGTTTTTTCTGCTTACAACCTTTTACCGGGAACTCCATCTATCTTAAACTCGCCCTGCATTAAACGTGCGCTTAAGCGGCATGTCAAATCCGAACGTCCTTTTGCCGGGAACAAACTTGGCTTTGCGTATACCCATTTAGGTGTGAGACATTAGGGCACTTGGAACATTTTTTGGTACATTATAATTACACGCTTACGACCTTTTGCCGGGCACAAATAATGAAAAACCTCCTTCCGTCGTTTGTTTACTGTTAATTACGTCAGAATGACGTAGCCCCTTGAGACAATATGTATATCAAATTAAAGATATTTCGAAGCTTAATCGATTACCCGAAAAATCTGAATTTGACCTTTTGACCCATTTTTTGCCCTATGACCTATTTACCCTATGACCTTCTTTCAGGCACCCGACGATTTATGCCTTCATTAAAAAAAAAAGGGTAAAAAGCTTCACAAAACTGTTTTCACCGTTTACAAATAATGTCCGCATTGTCTTCAAACTTTTCACACATTTTCGCTCACTAAAATTATCAAACATTTAGTAGCCTTCCAAAAATAAATAAAAGCCCTCAATTTTTGAAGACCTGTGACACACTTAACTCTGCTTAAAAGATCATCGAAAATTGCATAATTTATCTAATCTGATGTTCAACCTGTATAATTTGTTTCTGCCCCAGCTAAAAAAGAAAAGGTCTTACGACCCGACCCCACAGAATTCTTAATGAAGCTTGGAAATTTTGGATGAACGTTTGAACCTTGGAACTCTTTCAATTTTTTAGCAGTTGAAGCTTAAAGGTAGAGTATATCATATGCAGCTATCCAAAACGTAACTAACCAAATTATTGTTGAAAAGCTTACTTGGTTTAAAGATAGTAATGACACTAAACTCCCTGTGAAATTATTCCTTCTGGCATGCTGTCATTTTGAAGAAAACAATAAAAGAAGGTCATTTCCAAAGATGAGTCAAGTGACACATTTTTTGGAAATTTCCTTCAATAGTTGGTTTGAAGTTGGTTGCGCGTAAGCGTTGACATGATGCGCGGGCGTGCTATTATTCGTCCGTTCACAGTGTGACATCGCGCAGCTGCAATCGGTTGAATGAGAACGTGTTCCGGATGCTGATTTCAGGCGCGATTTAAAACATGACTGGGCAACTTTTGAATTGAAATCGAGATCCTAGAATATTGTTTTCTCGGAATACAGCATTCACACTGTGAGCGTCTAACAATAGAAAAACAGTGCACTAACAATGAACATCCATTGTTAGTGCACCGTTTTTCTTTTGTTAGATAGCTGGTGCTTTGGCCATCAAACTGTACCGTAAAATAGGATTAAAAACTATGTAAACCAGTGCCAAGCAACGTACTCACCATCATCATCAATTATCGTGACCCGGGTCAAGCTGGGGTCCCCCAGGGCACCCCCTCCATCGGGATTCTTCAAGATGACGTAGAAGTCCATGTTGTTCTCAAATTGGTTGTCGTTGATGATCGGGATTGAGATGGATTTACGCCACTCCGTCTCTTGAAAGATCTGGTTGTATGGGAGGAGCACACAGAGCACGGGATGCAGAGATGCGGAGAAGATCAAAACAAAGTGAGGAGAACATATGATGGCTAATGGCCAAAACCAAATTTTCAAATTTACATCTTCACAAAGCAAATTCTTTCAAGAGAGAAATGTGAACAGCACCTATCTTTCTATACCCACTGCAGGATTTTAATAGTATCTGACATCCTAACTTTTGGCAGAGATCTGACAACTTAACTTTTGACAAAGATCTGACATCGTAATATTTCACAAGGATCTCATGTCCAATTTTTTTACCAGAGATCTGACATTTTCTTGCCAGAGATTTAACAGTCTAACTTTTGACAAAGATCTTACCTCCTAACTTTTGACAGAGATCTGACAAATTAACTTTCTGACGGAGGATTGACATCCTAACATTTGACAAGGATCGCATGTCCAATTTTTTTCCAGAGATCTGACAACTTTTTTGCCAGAGATCTGACAGTGTAACTTTAGACAAAGATCTTATCTCCTAACTTCCGACAGATCTGACAAACTAACTTTCTGACTGAGATTTGACATTGTAACATTTGACAAAGATCTTGTGTCCAATTATTTTTTTGCCAGAGATCTGACAACCTTTTCTTGCCAGAGATTTAACATTCTAACTTTTGATATGACAATCTTCCATAAACATCTACGTTGAACAAAGAAATTGAAAGGAGTGGGGTTTGAACCTGCAACCTCCGGATTGCCGACTCCAGGGTTCTACCAACTGAGCTTTCCAGCCCTATGTTGGCGGTTCTCCAACTTGTCAATGTCTTTGTTCGTTGTGGTATATTTGAAAATCTCCACTTTGGACAGTGGTCTGATGTCCTGTGACTTTTTCACAAAGATTTGACATCCAAATTTTTGACCTCGATCTGACAACCTAATTTCTGACAGACTTCTTACCAGGACTCCTTGCGTGTATCTGAATTCCGTCTCATATTTGGCTGTTCCTTCTCTCGTCTCGTACGAGATGCTGACGACAGAATTGATGTAACTATCATCCTCTTTCTTACTGTTGTCCTCTTGAACTTCATAAGCTGCTGCTTTCCCGTTTTCCTGCATTAAAGAAAGAAAATTAAATGCCTGTTCAGAGCGATTCTCAGATCATTTTGTCCTCTTGTTTATCTTTGTCTTTGACTTAATTAACTATTTGACTATTTGACTATTTCACTATTTTATGTTTTTGTTTTCTCTTCTAAAGGCACTCCACTACAAGCCTTGGCTTATTAGGATTGTACCTCCACAATATTGTATTTTGCTTTCTGTTACGTTATTGTTTCAGTATGGAAATAAATGTAATACTGAATTGAATTGAATGTACCCTTTTACACAAAGTTGACTTTTTGTTGTTGCTAAAAACAAAGTTTGAAGGAATTCAATTAGATGACATGCACCAGACAATTTTTAAAGTCTTGTTGTATTATTATTTTCTTTGGCCCAGCTTGAACTACAGAGTGAGTAAAAAAATGAAACCCAAATGTTGGGACCTGTTCAGTGTTCTTTCAGCAAAACAAAAACAAATCACATAGGGATGTATATGAATTGTTTTCATTTTGCTGAAAGAATGCACACCTTTTTTTGTGATCCATGGACAGAACTTTAAAATGGTGCTTGTGTTTAAAATTCCATAACTTGAAAGTACATGAGTGATTTCAATGATTTTTGTACTAAACGAAAGCTTATGAATTGGGTTTTCATATCCTAAATTTTGAAAGAGCTACATGCAGAACTTCACTAAAACATCAGTCCCGACATTTGGATTTCATTTTTTTTCACTCAAACTGCACATCAAATTAGGTTTTGCCCTTCACCGAGGTATAAACACTGTATTCTCAGTGTGTTACCTCCCGAGTGAAAGTTGAAAAAAATCACTCGGGTGGGACTCGAACCCACGACCTCCTGCTTTCTAGTGCAGACGTCTTACCACTCGACCACCGAGCTAACGGGATCGGTTGGCTGGTTCGAATCTGATGTACATAGTAGCGGGTACCGCATTAATTATTTATAAGAGGAAATTTTTGCGTTCGGGGTTGACGTAAATCAAATTAGGTTTTGCCCTTCACCGACGTATAAACACTGTATACATGACAACACCGTATACACCCTGTACATAATTATTGTCACTTAAAGTAAACTTATTTGTCAATACAGGGTGAGTAAAAAAAAACACCAAATGGCGACCCCTATTTTGTATAGAAGTTAAAGCTATAGTCCATCATTTGCAGCCATCCGAAAAAGTAACTGGCGTATTATTGTTGAAAAACATACTTGGTTGAAAGATAGTAAGCGGACTAAACTCCCTGTGAAATTAATCTTTCTGGCAAGCTATCATTTTGAAGTAATCAACGAAAGAAGGCCTTTCCAACAGTGCATCTTAAGACGCACCGTAGGAAAATTTAAATTAGTAGTTCGTTTTGTTATTCGGTGCAGCACGCGCAAGCATTGGCACGACGCACAGGCGCGCGCGGTTGCTATAATTCATCGGATCAGTGCGCGACATCGCTATAATTCATCGGATCAGTGCGCGACATCGCGTATAGCTGCAATTCAAAACAATTCAAAACATGATTCAGCAACTTTTAATTTGAAATTGAGATCCTAGAATGTTGTTTTTCTCGGAATATACAGCTGAAGCTGAGCTGAAACTTCATCAGGTTAGTTGTTCAGTATCCTTCATTAGATTTTGAACACTTTTGTTGCTTCAAACGAACAAAATGCACAAATTACAAATGATGGACTACATCTTTAAATGCATGTAGGCATTCAAGATCTAGGATATGAAAGCCCAATTAATAAGCTTTCTTTTAGTAAAAGAATCATTAAAATCAATCACGTACTTATGCAGTTAAGGAGTTTTAAACACAAACACAGTTTTTAAACCTCGTCCACGGATCACAATAAGGGTAAGTGATATTTCAGCAAAACAAAAACTATTTACATATCAAAAAACACATAAAAACACTCTCATAACCATGATAACTGGCACTTAACATTTATTTAAAAACCTGCTGCTTCCAAAGTTAAAACAACATGCTTTATAACATCAAGAGTTTATAGTCTTGCCCTGCCTTTTACTTGGCTACCCCGGAGACTTATTCTGATATCATTTTCAGGATACGACATAGTTTCATTTTTACTGAAAAAAATCACGTACCTTTATAATGTGATCTGTGGACAAGGTTAAAAAACGGTGTTTGTGTTCAAAATTCCATTGCCAGAAATTTGCATAAGCAATTTGAATGATTCCTGTACTAAAAGAAAGCTTATTAATTGGGCTTTCATATCCTAGATCTGGAAAGCGCTACGCGCAGAACTTCCGTAAAAAAAAAATAGGGGGCGCCATTTGGGTTTCCTTTTTTTCTTCACTCACTCTGTACTGTCAATACACAATGTGTTAATTTTTTTTTTGCACTTTGCAAAGAAGAATATAAAAATACATTACAATGAAAGCATAATTCTTAATGGATGAACCAACAAAAAAAATCTTAGTTTAATCACCCCAAAAGACCTTGCTACATTCCAAACCCGTAAATTTTTGATGAACTGGAAGGAAGGGAATTAATGATTTAATCATTTTTTTTTCAAGACAAACAGGAGAGGAAGGCTAAAAGCATCGAGACAGAGTGCCCGTTTCCAATGGCAACCGATGCGCGGGTAAAAAAATAATATGGATCCATGCACCAAGGACGTCTTTACAAAATTAGCTGTTACCATGGTAACGATATCAACTAAATAATGCAGACTAATTAGTCTGTCGTGTTGAAAGCCAAGGCATATTGTCGTTGAACCATGATGCTTTGCACAATGCTACTAAAGCTACAGAACTTCCCCGAATATTAAATTCTAAATTTTACAAATTTGGGGAAAAAACTACAAAGTGACGAAAGTAATCAACAACTTTATATGTATCATCAGAAATAAACAGCCATTTTTATGTTAAACTAGTGCATTTTCCCTGTTATTTTCACATACATGTAGCAGGCTACCAAAGCAGTTTTCATTATCAGATGCTTTTAGAATGGAGTAAAAAAAGACAGACAAAAATTAAGTACCAGTACATCGTTTAAACATAATAGAGTAACACCATACAAGATACAAATGTGACCTGCTGTGGCAAAATGAGGAGTGTCCCCCAAAACCTTGTTTTGAGCATGTCTTGAATAATCAGCGCTTGAAGTCGGATATACAGTGTCACTCTCAAAAAAAAATTGCAAACAAAATAAAAAGGATTGCCAGACGTAGAATGTAAAACTAACACAGATAATATAGATATGGTTTGAAAGATACACCTTTCCACTTTAAAATGAGACATCAAACGTCCACATCTGATAATTTTTGACAGAGTTATGAGTAATTTTCCAAGAGAGGTCAAATTGACCATGGGACCAAGTTTTCAAATGACTAATTTAGCTTGATTGCATCACATGTATAACTTTAAAAGTACAGATGGGGGTTATTCCTCATTATGATATGGCAGGTCACAAAATATGAAAGCTGCATTGAAGTAAACAACATAAAGTGAAAGATGAATAAATACACAACAAAAGCTAGAATGGAATATGATATCATTTTTTATCCTTAAATGGATTCAAACAGGGATGACACATAATAAAACATTTATGATAACTCAAGCCATTCTCATTTTCATGAAATACCAACAAATGCGCACGAATAATAAATCAACGGTAATGAGAATTCGTGGCAGGTTTGGAAGATAATCAAAATGTCAATGTTGACTAATGACATTTTTCTAGATCCCTGTTATTGAGTCCTGACAGACACTCATATATAGTCCGCTCCCTCGAGTACGGGGTCACTCATGAACAAAACAAACAACTAGAGGAAACGACTTTCGTTGAAAATTAATTTGTGTCGCCGCGGGCGACGACTGCTTTATGATTATGATCATTACCTGCTATAAAGCTTGTTTTGTTGGCGCAATCGTCGCCATAGCAACAGTGCATGTTTGAAACGACAAAAGCACTTTCCGCCGTGTCATGAGTATGGTAATCCTTCAATGGCATTAAAATCTTTGTCAATAATGTTTTACACAGGAAGGCAAATCACTAGATAAATTGGTGTGGGATCTTTATTTTCAAGAATTGCCGAGACCATTTTTGGAAGATATGTGGCCAGAAATATTCCAGTACAAATTCTGGCCATTGGGAAGTATTAGGGCTGTCTAGTTTCGGATAAGTTAGTATTCGATTACTCGAAACAGCACTTGACCAAATATTCAGATATTCGAAACTGCCAGCTGCAACTTCGTGCCATGCTAGTCAAAAGTTGCACGCAAGAACGCACAAGTTAAATTTGCGTGTGCCGCACGAATGGCACGATGTGGGCCAAAATTGCAGTATTATGATTGCGTTCGATTACTTCCCCCACGCTTACTCGCGCAAGCGCGACAGCGTTCGATTGACCTCTCATGTGGGTGTGTATCCCATAAGGCCGTGCAATAAACATGGCTGCCAACGTGAGGTCCGGCGGGCGCCTCGATCAGGCCGTGTCTGAAATGGGCTTCCAGAGCCACGGCTATAGGTCTATTGTAGCGCGTCCCCGTGTATTTTCAATGGGCGTGGACCTAGACCTAGTTCTAGACAGTTGATTCAGATGCAGCTTGTCTCAAGTCAAAGTTCAACTTTCCAGCTCTTGCACAAAACTTGTCTGCATGTCAGCACGCGAGGAGCCATGCGTGAGTAAGCTGGGGGAAGTAATCGAACGCACTCTTTATAACTGTCAATGGCTTTAACCTGCTAAAAAGGATGGGAAAAATGAACTGCCGTCGAAAAAAATTAACGTCAACAAAAAATGTGGCACCGGACGATACAGCGAGGCAATTTTACGATAAAATATCATGTGCATGTTTTTTTTTCTTCGAATATTTCACCCGACGATGCTCTAATATTCATACATTCCACACAGCTCTAGAAATTTGAAAACAAGGTTTTTAAATCTCATTGTTGTTTTTTGGCCGAAATTAGGGGCGAATATCAAAGAGTCCAATCACAAGTAAAATCACAGTTTCACTTGTGATGGACTATTGAGGACTTGTGATGAACTTGTGATGGACTTCTGGGGGCTTGTGATGGACTTGTGAGGACTTGTCATGGATTTGTGAGGACCTGAAAGGACTTGTAAGGATTTATGAGGACTTGTGAGGACTTGTAAGGACTTGTGTGGATTTGCGAGGTCTTGTGAGGACTTGCGAGGACTTATATGAACTTATGGGAACTTGTGAGAACTTGTGAAGACTTGTGAGGACTTGTAAGGACTTGTGAGGACTTGTGAGGACTTGTGAGGACTTGTGAGGACTTGTGAGGACTTGTGAGGACTTGTGAGGACTTGTGAGGACTTGTGAGGACTTGTGAGGACTTGTGAGGACTTGTGAGGACTTTTGATGGACTTGACTACAACACAGTGGCAGAATTTGGCAGTTATAATACTTACTAAAAACTTGGGTACCAGTATATGTTCTTGTTGCCAACAACCAAAAATGTGTTGGTGTTTATTTTTAATTTGTTTGAGCAAGGAGTCCTTAATTTCCAAACATTTTTGTGGACAAAAACTTGAAATTGTACTCACCATTAGTGCACCATTACTCTTCCTGAAAAATAAGTAAACAAATTGAGAAAAACAATTATTGGCGATAATTATCGAATATATTTTCAGCTTTTTATTTTTGCAATACATATTTTTCCCCGGTACAATTTCCAGGTGAATGACAAAATAAACACTTTAATTGATCAACTCTCCTTAGTTCACCTTTAAAAAAAAAAAAATCATATCAAATGATATTTTAAAGCCTGTCTAAACGTCACTCTGTTCGGACAACACAAGCACGCACAAGCACGTCACCCTGCGAAATTAAATTTTCACTTCAAAGTTGAGCTTTAATTTCTGAAGTGTTACGCGGAACCCAGTTGCAACCGTTACTGCCCCAATGTACAAGTACATATATGCATACACGTACATATACATACACGTACATGCATCTATGAAATTTAACGCTCAGCACACATAGTTGATTAGCTGATAAATAACCAATGCGCAAAGTACAATCACCAGCAGGCCCACTTTAAATCTGGCTTAACCACTTCAAAATGCCACAATTTGGAAGGACTGTCACGCCATACATGTGTAGTGGGTATAGGTCTGGGGTTAGTTAGTCTGTATTGCCAGACTGTGTATTACTGTATCTGGTAACCTATCTGTCATCCTCAAGTAAACTTAAATCCTCGATCCTGATTGGTCGATCCATGGCAACAAGCCGTGCTACATGTAGCACGGCCACGGTCAATACCGCACTCCGCGTATTGCGCGTCAAGTTTGCTTGAAGATAAATTCGTTGTCCCGCTCGCGCTCGTGGAACACGGAAAATGTAGTGCGTCTGTGTCCCACACAGACGCACTACATTATTCTGTGTTCCACGGATAACTTGCGCTCGCAAGATAACTAATAATAGACCCTGTGAACATTCATGTAGCGCCCTCACTGCGGACACGCTTTTGTACCTCCTAATGACCCATGACAAAAGCTACCCAAAATGCTTTGCGTTTCCTGACAATATTTCGTCGGGGAGTTGAGTGATTGCTATAAGGTCCTTGGATTGGGCATTGAGTGCAAGCCTTTGGCTAAAATTATCGATTGACACTCCATTAAAAAAAAAAAAGGATTTCATTATCTTCTGATGTTTCGAGATTTGTCCACTACATGTTCTGTCAATTTATGCTAAAGGTCGGAGCTGGCAATGCCCGGACAGTGGCATAAAGATGACTTTCTCTCATCAACTGAACGAGAAACAGTCATTTTCAGACGGACCTTGGGAGAGATAGACAGAAGTGTCTTCAAGACATTTTCACAGAGGGGGCAACAGTCAAATTCATCAGAGAACTGTGGCGCCATCTGCTGAGGATATGTTATCGTGGTCAGATGTATATTTGACAGCTTGTTTTTGTCTCGTGGACGTTTGCCTCGGAAAATAACAGATGGCATGGTGACTACATGATTAATAAACAACCAAGCTGAAGCTAATAGTTCAGCTAGTGCAATTACAACAAATAACAAGTATTGCTTTATGTAAGAAGTATTTTGTCTTTGAAAAAAAAGAGATCAAAAATGTTTTTCTGAGGTAACACAAAAAGAAACCCAAACTTTTATGAAAGATAACAAAATATATCAAAATTTTTGCCGGATGGGTTTAAATTAGTAACTCTTGGACATTTTGCTTTCCCTTTCAAAAGTTTCTTTTTCTGCTCCAGGATGTCCCTGGTTCTGCCTCAACATATTGGCAGTGATTGCCGGAGGATGTTGCAGGATTGAGGCAGTGGTCACCCCTCCAAGGACCACATCACTCAAGAAAATAACAGGATTTTGCAGGAATGGGGCTGTATGCTTTTTTTACATGAAGGCAGTTGGAGGATTTTGCAGGAATGAGGTTACATCCTTAAAAGTGCCGAGGGAGTACAGGGTTAAAACGAAAGACAGGATTCACATGATAAATCCTTTTCCCAGAAAGGGCTCATTTAAAATGAATTGTAACTCGGTTTGGATTTGAACCAAAGACAAGATTTTCTGTCAAGAGAAAACACCACGAACGAGAAGATTGTATGCGTCTGCGATGCATTGATTTGAGTCCGCGCGATGTCCGTGCAGCTGCTTCATCGAAGAGGATCGATAACACTAAAGACCCTGAAAAAGTCAACGACCGTAAAACCGTGGATATTGACACCCTGATGGGCTGAAACTTCATCTGTCCAGAAGATCACGAGAATTCCCATATCCTCCATTCCCTAAAGGCCTACAAATCTCCAATTACTGTAGACACTCAAGAACTGATTGCTTTTTTCTGCTTTTTCGCGTGAAGATCTCCGCAATCCGCAGATAGTGTAAGACGATAGTTGCAGACTGGGGAGGGACAATCCAACTCTTAGTTTACGCCGTTTAGCTCTAGTTGGACAGATCATTATTAATACAGATGATGAAAAGTCTCAAATCTAGCCCAAATATCAGGGTTTTGTGTCGAACGGGCGTCAAACTGACTTATGTTTGAGCTCATCGAAAGCAAAAAGGAGCATAAGCAAAGGCCAGAAAAATCTTATACAGAGATCATGGTATTGATCTTTCGGTCTCAAGGCAAAGAAGTTTATTCCACTGACCTTTCAATGTGGCTGAATTTTACTAAGCTTTTCCAGCGGTTTTGTTTGTCACAACTTAAGAAGCTCAGTTATGGTCAGGTGCTTTTCGCCCACTTTCAATTAAAAGTTGCCACAAAGCCCTCATCACAAAGAATTTGACTTTCAAGAAAACAGTGGGGCCGATAGGGTAGATATTTGGGGGATTGTGCCTTTGATGATACAAGCATGGCATTTGGCACACGTGTCAGAGTAAAGATTCTTGGCTTTATAACACCTCACCCACAGATTCTGTGTCTTGATTGGCCGAGAGCGAGTCACATGATACTTTCTATTTTTGCTATCTTTCTGTGCACGGCAAAAAGTACTATACCCGTAGCAACCAAAGTATACCATTAGCAACCAAAGTACTATAGCCACGGCGTGGTATTTGTGTGCAAATGCATGCTGGTGTCCGCGTTGCGCGTTTTGTTCCAAAGAGAGCGCGCCACAAAGTTGGGTTCAAACATTTCGTGAAGGGGTAATTTGGAAGAGAGAAATACATTTTCCACCAATTTTGTATTGAAATTGAAGTTTATTTCAACTGTGTTCAGATTTAAATAATTTAAAATGTTAAAACCAAGCAGAATCTGTGGGTGAAGTGTTATAAAACAAATAGTGAATGCTTTATCTCGTGGTGAAGTAAAACAAGCCTCCCTCTGTGATCCACGGAGCATTCTATTTTTCCTAATAGAAATAGAACGTCCATGGATCACCTCGGGAGGCTAGTTTTACTACACCACTCGAAGCATTCAATATTTGTATAATAGGGCCATCGCAGATTTGTCCTTTGAAAAAATATAGGTACATTAGTAGAACATACAAGCAATTTTCAAAATGTTCTAAATGGCTGCCATTGCTTGTTATTCTACCTATATTTTTTTCAAAGGACAAATCTGCGATGGCCCTATAGCCAAATATCTTTTTCATGACATACTCTGACTGTGTGCCAAATGCCATGCTTGTATCATCAAAGGTACAATCCTATCACCTATCTGCCATGCTATTAGCATGTTGGGGTTTTAGTTTGATAAAATGCACGCACTAATAATGTAATTTCTTCCTACATTGTATAATCATCACATTTCAATTACTACAAAATGTTAAGACTATTTCGCGGAATCTTGACGGCAAGAATCCCATGTCTATTTCTGCATAATTCCGTACTCCTGTTTATTTTTCCCCAATAAGTTTTAGACGTAATTTCATTCATAAATTTCTCATTTTCCCTTCCATTAATATTCTAATTTCCCTGATGTAGGGCCAAGTGTGTCATCCGAGATGCACATATTTTAGTCTTCATCAGGTGTAACCTTATACTACTTTTTTTAATTAAAAGGACTATCAGATTGTTTTCTCCATTTCCAAAGGTAACTTAGTATTGGATTTTTTTTTCGGAAGTCTCCAGGGATAAAAAAAATATATACCAGATATATCAGTTTTCTCATTAAATTCCTACTTTTTTACTTTACATAAACCACACAAAAAAGACGTCTTCTAAAACAAGGCAGAGAGAAAATCCTTCCACTCTTTGAAGGAAAAAGGAAAATTATTTCATGGTTGGGCACTGGAGTTTCTCTCACAAGAGCTGTGGTTCCAACCTCCACTTTATGCAATCAAAATTCCATTTAAAAAAAAATATTTCTCACATTCGAATACTTGGGAAAAGAAGCTCATCACAAGGTCATCACAAGTCAAAAGCCCATCTCAAGACATGACAGGCCCATCACGAGTTAACCATAAGCGTGCTTCGAGTCATCACAAGCCCATCACAAGTCATCACAAGCCCATCACAAGCCCATCACAAGCCATCAAAAGCCCACTGCAAGCCATCACAAGCCAATCACAAGTCATCACAAGCCCACCACAAGTAATCACCAGCCCATCACAAGTCATCACAAGCCCATCACAAGTCATCACAGGCCCATCACAAGCTATCACAAGCCCAAACACAAGTCAACCACAAGCCGACAATCAGTCATCCACAAGCCCATCACAAGTCTACCACAAGCTCAACAAGTCTACCACAAGCTCATCAAGTCATCACAAGCCCAAACGTCACAATAAGCCAATCACAAGTCATCACAAGCCATCAAAAGCCCATTGCAAGTCATCACAAGCTAATCACAAGTCATCACAAGCTCAACAAGTCTACCACAAGCTCATCAAGTCATCACAAGCTCATCACGTCATCACAAGCCCATCAAATGTCACAACAAGCCAATCACAAGTCATCACAAGCCCATTATCACAAATTATCCATTGCCAAATCAGCTCGCAAGCTTTTCAGATAAACTGTGACAAAAGAACAGGTATTTCGCTCTGATTCTTCATCCCGTTACTTGTAAATTAATATGTAACAAAAATATTGCAATCCATCAAAAGTTTTTCGACCACGACACTGCGAAGCAGCCAAACATAATCTCATCGCGAACGTTTTTGCCCGTCGGCAGAAGGGACAATTAAAACAAGTCGCACGCAACGCCTGATTTCACCTTGATTTCCGCTACTTCTGTTTCCATCAGGCGAACTCAGCCCCTGACTGGTCTGGTCTGCCTAATCCGACAGTTAAAAATCTTTAAAAATTCACACTTGGTTGGCGACAAGTGCTTGCCTTTGCCGTCCTTGCGCGTCCATCCTCTAAATTAAATTCAGTCGCGGTCGTCAGCAGTTGAGACGTGCCGCTCCTGACAATTTAATCCCCACTGTTCGCTTTTCTGAAAAACCTTCTCTGTAATTCTTATTTTACAGCGAACATCGGGTGACGTTTTACAATGGCCAAGTGTGGAATCTCTACTATTATTATTTTTTTATCCTACTTTGAAATAAAAATGACTTTTCCATTTTCGGCTAGCTTATTTTTGGTCTAAAGAATATCGCTGTCATTGTCTTTTACAGCTTTATTAAAATTACTTAAAGGTCACGTACAGTCCATCATTTGCAGCTATCCAAAAG
The DNA here is from genome assembly GCA_029964075.1 of Patiria pectinifera. NCBI lineage: Eukaryota > Metazoa > Echinodermata > Asteroidea > Valvatida > Asterinidae > Patiria > Patiria pectinifera. Next base: position 4,674,678 of record CM057129.1, on the reverse strand, counting down.
TTAAATGACGTAATTTTTGTTGAAAAGCTTACTTGGTTTAAAGATAGTAATGGCACTAAACTCCCTGTGAAATTATTCTTTCTGGCAAGCTGTCATTTTGAAGAAATCAGTGAAAGAAGGTCTTTTCAACGATGCGTCTAAAGATCTTATTTCAAGGCTTAATCTGCGGTATAAGCGTATTTTACAGGTTAGCGAGGAACTTTGGCTTCTGTGCATGCGTATACATCCCGTAACTATTAAAAGATTCCGTGCTTACAGGGTTAGCACAGAGTTTTTCTGCTAGCGCGATTAGCACAAAATGGTGATTGTAAATAAGCGTGGAATAGGCCCGAGACCTAATGACGTCACTCTTTGATGTGCGCATTGCTATGTGGTAGACGGTCTCCACTTCGTCTGGCATCCCGACTTTGCTCCCATAGGAAAGCGCATATGTAAACAAAGCATCCATGAAACTGGGGCCTGGCCCCACGTTATGAATTCTGTTAAGCACAGAATTAATTTCCAAAGCAAAATTGGGCTACCAGCCAAACTGTCATGCAATGTCTATTGTTTCCGACTGGTCCTCGTCTGATTCACGCTCAGCACACAGATCTGCTCAGCGATATTTTCTACTCGGCTCGGGCCCACAGCTGTAGATATTGAGGAATGAAAGTTGGATTGCAAATGACACCAATATCAATCGTCAGCTTGATGTGTGCATATCTGCAGAGTACAACGTACGTGTTTATTATACACAATCTCGATGCATGGACGAGAACACACTTTTTCAATCGCACACAGTCAATCCTCAGTATCATCATGTGTCATCAGGATGGCGTTTATCTCCAGTTTCCTTGACATGAAACGACTGAGAATATTTTATTCCCCCTGGATGGAATGCCAGTCAATTGCCTACTCCCAAGCTAATATCTGAACCCATTCATGCTCCTGGGTAGAGAGAGGCAAGTTGGGATAAAGTGGCTTGCCCAAGAACACAACATATGGCCAGCAGCAGGATTTGAACCCCTGACCCTCTGATTTCTATTTCCCCTGGATGGGATGGGATGGCAGTCCATCGCAGGTTACTCCCCAGCTAATGCTGGTGCCCTTTTATACTCCTGGGTGGAGTGAAGCAAGGCAAGTTGGAGTAAAGTGGCTTGCCCAAGGACACAAGGTATGGCCAGTGGCAGGATTCGAACCCCCGACCCTCTGATTTCTATTTCCCCTGGATGGGATGGCAGTCCATCGCAGGTTACTCCCCAGCTAATGCCGGTACCCATTTATACTCCTGGGTGGAGAGAGACAAGGATAAAGTGGCAGGCCCAGGGACACAAGGTATGGTCAGTGGCAGGATTCGAGCCCCTGACGCTCTGATCACGAGTCATAACCTATAAATGTTTGCAAACACTTTTCCTCCAAATACTGGCTTTATTTTTGTTTGCTTAAAACTCGTTTTGATGTTCTGCGGTACAACAGGGTACTACAAACTGAATAAAAGCGAACATTTTTAGCACGACTTTCTTTCTACCTTAATTTAAAATCCAAATTCACAATTCTTAAAACAACAGACACAACATTTCCCCCTGAATAGGCCTAACACGTTCAAATTACGACAACTCATCCTGCCGGTTCTCGTAAACGAAGGCAAATTTTCCAGACTCTCAATTTCTCGCCACAATATTTGTCTTTCGTCTCCGTCTGCGCATTCATCAACTGATACGCATCAACGATCAGAAGTTGTCAGACCGACAAGTTGCTCTAAACACTGTCCCAGAGAGGGGATACCAACTACTTACACAAAGACCCCCCCCCCCCAGATTGAACTCTCGTAGACAACTTAAGAGCTGAGGTAATAAAAAAATATGCCAATCAGTCCTGGTCTCAGCTACAAACTGGGGGAAAAATAATATTTGTTTTTTATAAACCAAAATTGACATACTCTCAGCCAGAGTCCTGATGGTTAAAAAGTGTTATCAAGTGCATGCTTAGGTATAGGACGACCATTTGGAGAAGCAAGCGCAAAGGTGAAGTGGCCGATATTTTGCGCGTTACCGAGCGTCGCGACAAAAAAAAAAAAACATGAGTAATTGCTGGCCAGCTGTTCAATGGTATGGTGGATACATCTATCGGTTTGTCAGTCTCGCTGACGAAATTTGATTAAAAAATAAAATATGGATGCTGGCAGTGGGGCTGACTTCACTAAAGTGCAACACTTTTGAACATCGCGTCTGCCTGACGACATCTGCGAATGACAATGCCCCACCTGGTAACCAGATGACAACATTCGCGGCGTTAAATCAACATCAATGATCAGCATACAATGACATTTCACTTGCAGTAGAATCTTTTTCTATTTTTTTTGTTTTGCTTTTTTTTGTATAGAGTCTTTGTTCCTGCAAACAAAGCCCTTGCGCACTGCGAGATCATATAAATTGGAAATTATATAAATATTGTTTGTGAACAAACATGCCATTGTGCGACAGGAAGAACTGACAATTTCTCCCGATGTCTGGAGAAAAAAATTGAATTTGACGGATGCGGGAACTTCGCCTCTGAGACATATTATCAAATAAAGAAGATGATGCGCCAACAACAGCTACGGTGGAGAATATTCTTTTCCCTCTAAACAAACTAATGTTCCAGGAAACTTGGACGGTTTTAATATTTGTATTTTTCAATGAAAGGTTTGATTAATGTTCTCAAACAGCATTTCAGGGCCGAATAAGCTAGCTATTTTTGACGACAGACTGATGGTTTTGTCAACAATCATGACCATGAATGCATGGTTGGACCATCTATGAATTTGACCAGTTAATGCGGAAGGCCATGTCAACACGTACGATCTGGCAATGTATATTCGCAGTGGCGGGTGACAGGTTAAAATCGTCAAGCTTTTTTTGAGTTTCCCGTGGTGGACGTGCATCCCTTCACGTTTCTCGCGTGCATAATTGACTGACATCAGAATTGATTGCTTTAATTAAGCGGCAATAAAACAATGGGCGTCGATGACAAGACGATAAATCAGCTCTTGTATCTACAGTAGCCAACAGTTGGATCGTGTACAAATATCGTAGCGCTAAAGAGATCGCAATGGCCAATTTAAAAAAAAATTGCCCATTACCCAAAATTAAAAAAGCGAAGCGGAAATATATGTTCCCTTCCACACTGCACATTGGCTGCACACTATCTACCGCTGTATAAATGGTATGGTACACGGTACCCTGTGGAGACATGTGCACAATAGGGAACAAAATATTGTATCTCCGCAGAGCAATTTCTGTAGGTGAATTATACGTATCCACAAGGTTATCACGAAACAGATAGATGGATTTTTACTCGAAAACTAGGAATTTCCAAGGTGCGTTGATCAGTTGCAAATTGAAGTATTTTATTTAAGGGATATTAAGTCTGAATTTCAGCCCAGGAAATTAATTCTGGTTATTAATAAAAGGAGCATTTTGAAAGTACACTTTCAAACTCAAAAATGTTAGTACACGAGAACAAAGAAATGACTCCACAACGATACAAATTCCAGTATGTGTGCATGTGTGGCGTGTTCTGTCGGAAGTACAATGTACCAATGTTTGTAATGCTTTCATTGGCCCAAAATGTGTCCACATTTTATGAGTCTAGTAACAGCGAAGAAAAGAAACATAATCAATATATTTGTTGATAAAGTGTTGGGAGAAAACTGGGTGGGGGGGGGGGAGAACTGGGGGCAAGAGAAAAACTTGGGGGAAAATCCCCCCCCCCCCACGAGGGAAAGACATTTTACTGATCATGTAGTCATCAAAATTTGCTCATTAAAGGGGGCATGAAATGACTTTTTTCCTAGGAACACATTTTGTGCAACTTTCTACTCCTCTTGAATGCATGAAAACTATATGACATCCCTTTTTGGTTAATTCAATTGAAAAGTGCACTTCTTGAAACATTTTAAATTGTTCCATGCTTTTCCGTACAACTGAGGGTGCTGTTGCTGTGATGTCATTTCAGGAAGACACTGTTCAGTTTAGGGAATCTCTGCTCAAATTGTGAACCCGAAAAATTGCTCCTTGAAAACTTTTGCAGGAAAATTTGATCACTGGATGACTGCCACGCACTGACACAACGACAAATCACCAAAGAAATTTTGTTTTTACGACAGCAAATATCAAAAAGTCTGGCAACGTGAATGTCAAAATAGCTGTAATATTGAGATTTCTGCCAGAAACAACATATCACACTTTTGCTCATGAATACGGAAATGTGCATTAGCATAAAAACCAAAAAGGCACATAAATAACCTTGAAAATGGCAAAACGAAATTGAAAATATAGTTCAATGGGACACAAAGGGGCATTTTCGAGGACTACGTTGACAACATTTACATTGTATGGACCCTTTAAGATTTCCACAGCTTGTCCGTGCAAAAGCACTCAATACTTGTCCGTGGCAATTGTTCGTGCTTGGGTTAATAACTCTGAGTGCTCTAGTTCCATTGCAGGTGAAAATTCTTGGACCCAAACTTCTCGACCGTAAAACGTCATCAAACAAAGTAGAAATAACCCAAAGGGACTATATACAACATTTGCTTTTGCTGTTATTTTCAGAAAAGGATGGATTGGGGGGGGGGTAAGTATTTTATAGCAAATACTGACTTGTTTGACGTTTGTGTTTGTAGATGTTGGAAAACCAAGAAAAACAATCATGTTTCTGCAGTCTGGTTCCTGACCCCACTTAAGATGAAACTGAGCAATTTATAGACGTCGGGGGATTGTAAGGTCAGGGAACCAGTCTAGCTGGCTTGTACACGTTCATAGGTGTTTTAAATATGGTAAATTGGGGACAGTATTTGAGAAAAAAAACCTGTTGTTTCCAACCTGGTCAACAAGCATCGGGAATCGATAAAAAAACAAAATTTTTCTTGAAAACGTCAGCACATGATTTTAGAGGTTGCTTTAGACTGTCAGTCACTAACAGTCCAGTAAAAAGGTATTTCATAACAATTTGTTAGTTTTGTTTTCTGATGTTTGCAAATGTTGTATATGCCCTTTAAATTGTAAAACAATAAATATTGGACGTGTACTCACGGAATGGTTCTGTGGAATAACACGTCCACTTCAAGTTTCCCGGCACTCTCCAACACAGAGTAACTAGACGCAGCAAATGTAAACTTGCCTCTCAAATCCTCTGAAGAAAACAAAAGCAAAATTTTCAGAAATATTTTTTGAGATACTTTTAAAACAGAATTTAGTACGCATAACAGGTATGCTTGGAATATCTCAGGTTCAAGTGCCAAAGTTCCTAACATAGGCATTGCCAGCAGGGGGGTAAGGGGGGTATTTACCCCCCCCCCAATATTTTGTAAAGACTGCCCTTTTATATTCAAATGCCCTTTTTTCAACAGCGTTTACCCCCCAATATTTTGTAAAGAGTGCCCTTTATTTAACAAGTGTCCTTTTTTTCTGAACAAGTGCCCTTTTTAACAGTATGTGGTGGCCTTTTTGGTACCATCGACCGTTGCGGGTGCCTTTTTTGTTAATTTTGTGCATGTATCTCCGTTAGAAGGACCATTATTGTCCGTTAGTGTGAATAATCGTCGGTTTTGAACAGCGTGTCCATCGACAGATGGTTCCCCCCCCCCCCCCACCCCCACTATTTGATATTACGGAGGCCAAGTGTCCGGGGGAAAAAAATGTGTCTACATTTCAGCACGGATGTGCAAGTGCCCTTTGCCAAAAAAAATTTACCCCCGCCCAATAAAAATGACCGTGCTACGCCACTACCTAAGGCAGGATTTGATCAACTTGTTGATAAATTTAAACATTTAACTGGCCTGATACTTCACTGGTCCTTTATAGCAAGGACATCTTCAGAGGCAAATGACAGAGGAACAAGAAACAAACATGCAGGGGACACACAAGCATGCAGGGTTGGAAGGACAAACACAAAAGAGGAATGCCGGGGGGGGGGGGGGGAGAGTGGGGAAGGGGGGAGTGGGAGCAGACCAGAGTGGGTAAACCCCACCGCACACGAGAGCTACGTGCAGTGAAAAAAGTCACTCGAGGCTGTTAGCTCAGCACGCAGATCATAAAATATCCCCGTGTGCGGTGAATTTTTGCTGAGTTTTCTACATTGCGAGGCCATGAGGCAAATCTATCCTGTTTGATTCTTTCACATCGCGAGGCAAAAAAACTCACCGTGTGCGGTCAACCTGAGCAGCCTTAACTAGCCAATGAAAGCACGTTATTCTCGTTTGTCAGTCGCGTGATTTAAAAAATGCATGTGGAAAAACGCCAGCAGGCTTCATAAGATTTGCACACAAAAATCTGAAAATCATGGGTATAAGGAGTACACGATATCTTTGGTTAGATTTTTGTCCAGGCGAGACAAAAATCTCTTCTTTTACATAATTGGCATTTTCTCAGCAACCCAACGTGCTGTTTTCATGATTTTGTTCCCAGTATTTAAACGAAAAACCTCTCAAACTAACAATCTGATATCCAAAACATAAAAATTCACCAATTAGGCTTTTGAAAAAAAAGGCCAATGTTTCAGGGTTGCATTTTTTGGGGTCACCCTGTATACTGGCCCAAAATGGGTCAATGATCGGCACACAATACATAAACAATTTCGTTCAAAGGCTGAGAAAATATCTCACCTGTTATGGGAACCTCCGAGCTGCCATCTTGCATCGTGCGGACTTTATCCACTAGTTCCATCAGGCGGGGGTGGCTCGCAGAGGAAGGCTTGTACCCGTTGACGCGCTTCTTACCCCCCAAGATGGAACGGACCGCGGCGTGCCGAAACCTTACCGTGAAAAATGGAAAGAAAAATTTAAAAAACAAAACAAAATCATGGCAAGACCTTGAATGTTGCAGCTCAGTTTACATGAATCGCAAACAAGTTACAATTGTTTTTTTCATTTTTTTTTCATGGTTTGGCATACGTGTATTCATAAGATGGAATCTGCGTTGGGATGATGTAAATTCATTATTAGGTTTTGCCCTTCATCGACGTACACGTATAAACACTGTAAAGTGTGTTACCTCCCGGGTGAAAGTGAGAAAAAAAATCACTCTGGTGGGACGCAAATTCTATCGTATGAATACTGTCATTGCTGTACCAGCTGCTCAGGGGCGTCAATCGCTTCTCAAAAGTGGGGGGGGGGGACATACCTTGATCAGAAATAATGCGAGCGCGAAGTGCAAAGCCCTTACAGCGTGGGGTTCGGGGCCCACTTAAGGGCCCAGAAAAAAAATCGGATTCTAGATGCTCATGTGGTGTGATCTGAGGCAATTTCTGACCACTTTAACCAATATTTTGTAAGCAAAAGATAATGATTTAAACATCATTTTTCGAGGTTGAAAAGTAATTGAATAAGCTATTATATTCTCGGCTAAAGGCGTGGGGTTCATGGCCCGCTTAAGGGCCCCGAAAAAAATTGGTTCTAAATGCGATCTGAGGCAATTTCTGACCACTTTAAACAATATTTTCCCAGCAAAAGATAATAATAAAAATCATTTTCTAGGTTGAAGTCATTGAGTATTAAAGCTATTATATTCTAAGCTAAAGGCGTGGGGTTCAGGGCCTAAGGGGCCCCGAAAAATGTTGGATTCTAAATGCTCTTTGGTGCAATCTGAGGCAATTTCTGACCACTTTAACCAATATTTTCTTAGCAAAAGATACATTGTAGTACATAATAGGGCCCTGTAAATGAGGCACGAGTTCAAAATCTGGGGGTACATTTGATATTGTGTCCCCCACCCTTCAAAAAGTGGGGGGACATGTCCCCCTGTCCCCCCCCCCCCCACACACACAGGATTGACGCCCATGCAGCTGCTACATTAGATTCGAACCAGTCAGTCAATCACACAAGCTCGGTGGTCGAGTGGTAAGATATCTGCAATAGAAAGCAGGAGGTCGTGGGTTCGAGTCCCACCCGAGTGATTTTTTGTCTGACGTTGACTCGGGAGGTAACACACTGAGTATACAGTGTTTATTACGTGGGTGGAGGGCAAAACCTAAATATTGAATCATGTAAGTTAGTGAATGTAAGTTGTATGGATTAATTGCAATCGATTAATGAAAGTGTTACTGAGTGCTTCAGCTGCTACCTGTAATGAGAGAATGAATTAATGAGGTCAGTATGAATTTGGAGCGGAAATAAAACAAAATTAGTAATTAGTAATTTTGAATATTACTTAGAGATTAGAAGCAGATAGCTTTGTTATGCCGGTGGTGGTCCTGCAAAATCGACCATGAAGAAGTTTGCAGGATTGGGAAGAATTATTGAGGATCATAAAGTTCCGTCATTCTACTTAACATTGGGCTAAATTCTAGTTACCTTGCAAGCAAGAGAAACGTTGGGGGATTCTGATACAAATATTCATTTTCAAGGTGGGAGGGGGGAATTGGAAGGGCTGAGGGACTGCCTAGCTGCAGGCCCGTCGCCAGCCCTGAGCGTCGGGGGGGGGGGGGGGCATAGTACTAACTAGGGGGCCCATTTACATAAAAATACAAAAAAGCACATGCTTTTGCTGTTGGGCCGGGTGGGGGGGGGGGGCAATTGCTCGCCAAGGGGGGCACGGCCCCACCAGGCCCGGGCCTGCCTAGCTGGCCAAGGCAAATTAAAAAAAAACTGGGGGTGGGGGTACGGCCGATGTCCAAACTCTAGGGCTGTTTCAAATTTGTTTTTGATACGTCACCAAAAACATGGTTGGAAAACGGGCCGAGAAGATCAGCAACATCATTTATGATTTTAAAAACCAGGTGTCTTCACTTTTCTGGTTTGGTTATTTTTTTTTTAAAAGGCACCTAATCCTGGATCAACCAGTGCACCAAACAAGTGCAGTTGGATTCTTGCTCAAAAGTGGATTTTGCAGGATTTAAGAAAACGGTTGCTAGCTAAAATGGTTAATTTATGATGCTGTTAGTCACAGCGAAGAGAAGTTTAGTTCATGAGGAGAATTGTAGGGTGTAAAGGGGTGGGGTAAGATGAATTGGTTCAAATTAAGGTCAACAAATTTTTACCCTTTCATCCGAAACGGAAATAATAATGACCGTGCAGTAGTCCCGTCACCCTCAAAACCACTCTGATAAAAATACTACAGCAAGTTGCAGACAAGGCATACATACAGTTGCAGTCATGAATATTGTTGATGTACCCTAGAGTGGTGCGGCCCCTATTAAAGTGGAATTCTCTTTTTTCTAAATTCAGGAAAAATGTTCACCTAAGCCACACTTTATAGTCTGAGTATCAACCATTGTCCATCGGAGCCTTCTCCATACCCAACGTCTGATGTACATGTACGCATATCTGAACAATGGGCATTATGTGACCTGCGCATTATGTGACCCGCGCTTAGCCAATCAGAGTCGACTTTAGAAATTGTGACTTCAACTCAATCAGAAATGTGGACTAAGCTATTGATTGGTCAAGTTTAACTGACACGTTTTAGTAATACAACAATGGGTTACGGAAGACCCAATAGAAGACGCGCGCTGAATGGTCACAATCTCGAGGTCAAGACGCAGTCTCGTTTTGCATAATTAACTGCCCAATCTGCTCCCGTATCATAGACACTTAGGGGATATTCCATATAGACTACGTTTTGCAAGGAATCTTCACACAAAAATGGAGAGAATTTTTTCTCTCATTAAACCCCCCCCCCAAAAAAAAAAATTTAAGAAAAATAAAAAATGAGTCTCAATAGAACTGGCTTTAATTGTGTGGTCGCATGAAGGCAGCCATGCATGTTGAAGCCTGTCACGGTTACCGTGGCAACCTTGTCAAAGAGGAATTAAGCCCCGGAGGTTAAGTTAATGGATTCGGGGAGACGCTCATTACCGCCTAATGGCTCGTAAAATAACAACGGCAACATTGATGGGGACGTTCTCGGCAGTTTTTTTTTTTTACGTCCATCGAAGCAACCGGAAAGTAATACCTTCCACAAGGGACGCATTCTCCGATCACATTCCTTCTGACGGACCATCTTATAGACGAATCCAGGCATATCATCACTGTACACGCGCGAGGCCCCCGCCAATGGAGAAATCATTGTGCGATCCACGCTTAATTACAAAGCAACTGTCGCAAGATTCAGAAAGCAACTCGCCCTGTCTGCAGAAATGCCAGAGAATTTCTGGAGAGGATCTACCAATGCGAAAAAGGCTTGTCAAAGCAGAATAAAATGAACAAAACTCAGTGAACAAAGAACAAAAATTTGCTAAGGCCAAAAAAAAATAAAATACTTCTGCTTCCGATTTGAAAACAGGGTAGGTGCATTTGTGTAGGTAGGGAATTTTTTTTCTGCTGATTTTTTTTATGTGTACGATCATATGGAGGCGTCTGCATGAAGATAAGGGTAAAAGGCTGAAATTCATGGTTTTGGGCGTTTTTCTCTATTAAATTTTTCCCATAAAAAAATTAGGGGTAGGGGCTGTCAGAATAGGGTAGGTAGGGAAACCGGAAGCAGAACTATTTTTTTTTTTTGCCTTTAATATACTTTTGTTTCTACACTGCCTCTACGTGTCTACTGATTGACTTTCAGTGCAGGCACTCACCCTCCTAAATTAGGAGTAAATGTGTACGCAAAACTGTAAAAATATGGAAGACGAAGTTAGCATGCAAGTTAAGCTGAATTCCACACAAAATATTCTTCTTCTTTTTTCCTAAGGTAACATACAACATTCGCTTTTGCTGTAGTTTATCATCAATAGATGGTTTGGGGTTAAGTATTTTGTTAATACACTGACCTTTTTAAAGCTTTGTATTCATAGATGCTGGAAAAACCAAGGAAAAAAGTCATTCTTGTAGTCTGGTTCCCTGACCCTACTTCAGACGCAGCAGAGCAATTTATAGACGTCTGGGAATTGTCAGGTCAGAGAACCAGGCTAGCTGGCTTGCGCCCGTTCACGGATGTGTAACCGATCGTTTACAATTGTGGACTCACTAAATTTTGGGTTAATTGGGGGCAGTACATTCATTAGAAAATACCGGCAAGTCAGTTTTTTTCCAAATGATAAATGGCCGACCATCGTTGGAAATTGGTAAAAAAAAATCCACTTTTTCTTGAATATGACAGCACATCTGTTGCCATGATTTCACAGGACGCTTGAGACTATCATTCACTTACAGTCAAGTAAGGTATTTCATAATAATTTGGCAGTTTTGCTTTTTGATGCTTGCAAATGTTGTATAATTACCTTTAAGGATCATAGCACTTTGGAATAATGAATTTAAAATGGATCCCCTACACAGATGAATAAGCCATGCAAGGCAATGAATAAATGAACTGCCAATGATGTTCAAATGAGGCATTATAAAGGACATAACCATCGGTGCATGCAAAATGTTAATAGAAATCTATTCTGGGTAAAACCGACTCTTTTTCATTTGATATCCATGCATATTTGATTGGAAAAAAAATATGGGACGCAATTGCAGCATGCAGGTCAGCCTATGAGTTCCTACATGTACAGGCATTTTTTCCCCTTCAAATTCTATTATAAAAAACTCTTGCAAATGATAGAAATACAATAATCCTTTCTTTTTTTTAGCTTTTTTAAGCTCTGCAGAAGTTTCTACATACGTCACTTGGTGGTTTGTCGGTTTGTCATTAAAGCCAGAGTCCATCATTTGAAGCTATCCAAAAAAGTAACTGGCGTAATTATTGTTGAAAAACATACTGGTTGAAAGATAGTAAGGGGACTAAACTCCCTGTGAAATTATTCTTTCTGGCAAGCTCTCATTTTGAAGAAATCAACGAAAGAAGGCATTTCCAACGGTGCGTCTTAAGAAAATTTAAATTAGTAGTTCGTTTTGTTATTCGACGCAGTGCGCGCAAGCATTGGCACGACGCACAGGCGCGCACGGTTCCTATAATTCGTCGGATCAGTGCGCGACATCGCGTAAAGCTGCAATTCAAAATAATTCAAAACATGATTTAGCAACTTTTGATTTGAAATTGAGATCTTAGAATGCTGTTTTTCTCGGGATACACAGCTGAAGCTGACCTGAAACTTCATCAGGTTAGTTGTTCAGTATCCTTCATTAGATTTTGAACACTTTTGGTGCTTCAAACGAACAAAATGCACAAATTACAAATGATGGACTATGTCTTTAAGCATTATCTTGTTTTCGTTCCAGCGCTGACAAAAAGCAAATGTTTTTTAAATGCCACAGAATGACATTTTTGCAATAACTCAATCCATTTGTACTGTTTTTACAGCATAAATTAAGGTCAAATTCACACAGACGTATGATATCTTTCAACATCAAAGTGCAAAGTTTCCAGCATTTTCTGCAACAGACTAGAAGGCCAAAAAGAAAGAAATAAATAAAGCCCAGACCATGCAAGAATATCCCCAAGGGGAAACCGTGATGAAGAAAAAGAATGGATGTTTTTTGACAACTCAGACAGACAGACAGCAAACAGATTTCGCAAATGAGAGATTTTAAGTGTTTGTTTCTCGAATCTTAAGACCTTATCAATCTTTCTGCTTGTCCTATATCAAAACAACGATGCCATGTCTCGCTAACGATGAACATATTGAAACAACTGCCCCTCTCCTTGTATCCGCCAACAATCAAATTAATTTGGCGCACCCACTGGGAATTGAATGGCATTTTTGTCCGTCCTGTCAATTATAGACAGAACTCATAATTTAAGAGGGCGAAATGCCGTAAAAATTGTCAGTTGCTCACGGCAACATTAGCACGGCAGATAGGTGATGGGATTGTGCCTTTGATGATACAATCAAGGGAATTTGGCACACAGTCAGAGTATGAGAAAGATATTTGGCTATAGGGCCATCACAGTCGAAACGTTGAGACCACAAGACAAGTTCCTATAGAACTTACACAGCAGGACTGTTCTTAACAGAACAAAAACTACTTAGCAAAGTTGATAATAAGCAGGACAAGTTCTTCTCAGAACTAATATCTTCTAAGCAGTAGTTATTACCACATGGTGTTACCGCAAACCGAAACGATACCGATACCCCACCATGCAAAGCCTCAAATCTTATATCACAGATTTGTCCTTTGAAAAAAATATAGGTAGAATAAGCAATGGCAGCCATTTTGAGCGTTTTGAATATTGCTTGTTATTCTACGGTACCTATATTTTTTTCAACGGACAAATCTGCGATGGCCCTACGGCCAAATATCTTTCTCATGACATACTCTGACTGTGTGCCAAATGCCATGCTTGTATCATCAAAGGCACGATTAATTCCCCAAAATATATCTTCCATATAAATATAGGATTATGTAATAATAAAATGTGATTAATAGTGATATGAAAGTATTCTACCAATAGACACACAAAAATATGTACTAATGCCATCAGTTTCTGTCATGAGAAAGTATTGGTCTTGAAAAACCGAATAAAACTTGTTTTTAACATTTTGCCTAATTTGTTCTAATATTTCAGCCTTCAAAATGTCCTTCCGTTACCGAAAAATACATATTTTTAATTTATTTTTAAAACTTGCAGTATGAATGCATTGAAAGTTATTTTTAATTACAATTAATTAAATCACGTCCTTCCGTTACCAATTGGTAACGAAGAAGGGTAACGGGAAGGACAAATACATTTGCGCTCACGTTTGAAAAATGAAAATCACTGCAAATACATGCATGTATAATGAGCATTGAAAGGACATTCATGTGACCCACCTTCACGATGTTTATAAATTAATTGTTACTAGTCTAAATCATTGTAATTTGATTTCAAACATTGATTTTAGAGTTCAATCAAAAGCAACACCTAACTGAAGCCATTTGACCTTAAATGTACATGTAGGCTGGTCGCCCCCCCCCCTTAGGTAAACCTTTGAACCTAGAGTTCAAATATTGTGTATTTAAACTTTTAATGATTGAGGTGATGCTTCTATCTTTATCTCAATAGTTTCTTGGGTATAATTATTTATGCCAGGTCTGCATATTGTTGATTTCACATTCAGTTAGTCAAATGAAAGGCGGTATAGTATAGATAAAGCTTCAGGATTCCATTTCCTACCTTTAAAATATAATTGCCCCATAAAATTGTAAGTTGGAAAACCCTTGTCCGCATTAATATTCATGGCATTCATGCCCCCCAAAAGTGTGGAAAATGAAAGTAGCATTATAGCAATACAATTGTGACATTTGTTTGCTGTAACTATGAACAGTGTCTGTGATACACACATTTGAAATTTTGTTTAATGAGTGAAAACGTCCTTCCGTTACCGTGGAATTGCCCATATCTGCCCCACTGCATGGAAAGGATTTTGCAAAGTATTTTGAGTAAAAATGAAGAAATAACAACAAACCAATAAAAATGGCCGTAACCTTAGGCCCAGCAGCCCATTTTGCCACTCGCAGATTTGAACTTGTGCGTTCTGCGTGCAATTTTTGACCGGCGTGGCACGTGGTACGAATATTCGAATATTTAGTCAAATATAAAGTCAAGTAATCGAATACTAAATTATTCGAAAATGAACAGCCCTACGCAACAGTATATATCCTTAATATTTTTCACATAATTTATTTTTTCCTTTTGTTACAAAAAATTAAAACTTCTGGCAAACAACTTTAGTGTCATATTGGTACGAAAATAAGAATGTTTTAATTGACAGCATGATTTGGGGTCTTGCTGTCTAAAAAAAACCCCAACCTATTTAGGGGCCGTTCATAATTATCAACATTTTCACGAGCGTACAAACCATACGCTGGGGGGGAGGGGGTTAATGGCCGCCGCACGCTTTTTTTTTTTTTTAAATGTCGATATGTTTTCTCGCCCGTTAATGCCCGGCTTACGATTTTTTTTAAATGTCGATCTATTTTCTCGCCCGTCACCACAGCCGACAGCCGCAACCGATGCTGATCGAGCACTTGCCGAGCCGGTCGCGCCCCGCGCCAGGCCCCGCATTGCATCCCATGAACGTTTTGTGTACAGTATGCGCAGCATTGTCCTACACACGTACATGAAAATGTACTGTATGTACATGTACATGTATAGTCCGTATCCACTGCGTGTTTTTAACTACAGCGGAATGCAGACCGTGAAAAGCTGTTCGACGAAGTCACATGCAAGTGTCTATATATAGACTTGTGTGAAAAAAAATCAACATTTTTTCCATACACTTTTAGGGGGGAGGGTCTTGAAAAAGTGTATGCTTTGTACACTTGTGAAAATGTTGAAGGATGTTGATAATTGTGAACGGCCCCTTACCTACATATTCAAAGCAAATAAGCAAACTACTGGTACTGCTACACAAACAAGAACAACAAAATTTCAGAGCCAGATTTGGTACGGACTCCTTGCCTCAACAAATGACACAAGTGCTTTAGAATTCATCTTAACAGTGTCAGCACTTGTGAAGGACACTTTTCTGGTGTACACATAGTAAGAAAAGTGTCCTTCAAAATTTGCACTCTTTGCCGTTTAACCAGTTCACGCCGGGGTTATTTTGACAAGAACGGAACGAGGCGCGGGATTACTTTTCACTCGACCTCAAGCCAGGCGGGTTGAAGCCATCACCCTCGGGCAGCACACTCATATTTCTGGCCCCGCTCTTTAGACCAATGTGAGCAGATTTGCTGATTAACTAGGCAAGACAACCGCCTCTTGACCTCTAGATTTTGACCAATCAGCGGGCGCTTTCTATATCGGATCTCCGGTCATTCAATGGTTATTACTCATGCACTCTGTATTATGTTACGCGATACGCGCCAAGCTCGTCTAGGTTTTATAGATGCCTGGCCATTGTTGTATTACAAATTACTGCATGGAACTGACCAATCAAACATTAAGTCCTGATTTGGGAATGAAAAGACGTCACGATTGTGTAAAGTCAACTCCGATTGGCTGAGGCTCGTGATCCCATCAATCTGCATGCTATGACTAAAGACGTTAGACGGGAGGCTGGGCTCCGTGGATCATTTTTGATCGTGGGTCGCTGACAGATCTATAAATCCAGCCTCCAGTCCCTGCATGTTAATCTGTCATCCGTTCTGAATACCGCAAAACTTTTGCGTGTATACACAAGCGGCGCGAACTGGTTAAACTCCGGCGTGAACTGGTTAACCAATGAGGGCCTTTTACACATGCTGGAGTCTGCATCTATACACTTTCCAACAAATATTTTAGGAAGAAAAAAAGAAAGATACTTTACCGGTTTCTGCTACTGCTGTTAATCGGACGTAGAGGGGTGGTGCGTCACACATTAGAAGTGCAAGGAGAGTCAGTGTTACAAAGAGAAAGGCAAAAGAAGAAGTTAGTGTTAATTCAAAGACACAACAACATATTATATTTAACAAAGAAAAGGGCGTTAATTTTAACATGTTACAAGAACCTGTAGAACAGTATTAACTCACATTCGTTAACACCTAAGACAGTTTACCCATTCCTATTGGTCGAGAGCCCGTCACGTGGCTGGTCTTAAACAGCAGTGTCAAAAGAAATTTGGACTCCTATGAAATCTGGTGCCAGCACCGTTTTATTGGTTGAACGTTCACAATCATCATGTAGGCATGCGCAATACTACCAGTGAGTCAGTATTTCATAGTCCTAAATTCACACTACACCGGTACATCTGCGCGGTGTGCCACATCACGCAATAAGCGCGACACGCGCAACAATCTCCATATTGGGTGTTGTTTACCAGAGGGCCTTACCATTTTATAGCAAGAGGGGTGTTTTGTTGATTGAAATAGTTGAAAATTTATAATTTTTAACTTGTTTTGACTTCTGGACTGAAAAGATTTGGTTTTTTGACTGAAAAGGTATTTATGAGTGGAAAAAAATATGTGCTTGGTCGGTATTAAACCATATAGACTAACTGGAGTCTGGATGCTGATAATTACCCTCGCCTTTGGCTCTGGTAATTATCAGCACCCAGACTCCAACCGGTCTTAAACAGAGTGCTTAAAACACACATTTATTCCCTAAATATTGTAGGTGACATATAACATTCATAACATCAACTTGGGACAAAGTGCCTTAAAACTGCTACAAATGTACAATTAGCATAATTGCATAAATTTATTATTATTTTTGAAGCGTGGATTGGCATTTATTACTTTTCACTCTAAAATTTTGCAAAATATTGACACTTTTTGCTTCTTACATAAAATTATTCATTTTAGTTGAAAATGTAACGGCTTTTTGTTGTCGCCTTCAATAGATACATCTCTCAAATGGAAATTTCTTGACACCTATTGGCTGTGCTGTATTTTGAAGAAATTTTGAGCAACATGCACGCATGTTTAGAACATTTCGCACACTGCGTGTACATGCATCTGATGGCCTTGAAAACATAGTTGTAATTTTGCTACGAAGATGGCTGTCTATGAGAGGAGTATAAACAAAAATTAACTTGTTTTTTTTAATATGTTATATTTTAACAGTTTATGTTTTTACAGGAAGGGATAATCATAATTTATATTTTTTAAACCTAACCCCTTGTGTATATTTACTAGAAAGTATCCTGAATTAAATCTGTTGAGATCCTGAATCCATCAAAGTCCCCCAACTGCTCAATATGGAGGTATCCTGAATCCATCAAAACCCTGCAGTACCGATAGGCTTCATAACCTGAATCCATCAAAATCTCCCAACTTTTTCAATCTGGTATCCTGAATCCGCCGAAATCCCCCTGAAACAGGGGTGTGGATTTTGATGGATTCAGGTTCGTTAGGATTAAAGGAATCCACAGTATGGGCTCCACCTGCCAACAACAGAGGGCTCTTTTGTACCACTTCCAGAGTGCGTATAGTGTGAAATACGCACAACTTATTTTATTCTGAAGCAAACAAAGCCATAGCGTCTTTACGCAGGTGTCAGGCGTCGTCAGGAATTATGTTCAAATGTCTCTTTAGTGGTCTCCCCCATATACAACATTTGCTTTTGCTGTAACTGACCTGTTTAAATGTTTGTGTTCATAGATGCTGGAAAAATCAAGACACAAAAATGCTGTTCTGGTAGTCTGGTTCCCTGACCTATACTTCAAACGAAACAGAGCAGTTTATAGACGTCGGGGAATTGTCAGGTCAGGGAACCAGACTAGCTGGCTCGCACCCATTCACGGATGTGTAACCGATTGCCAAAACAATGTGGACTACTTTAATTTGGTAAATTGGGGGCAGTTTTTGAAAGAAAAAAAAGTCAGACTTTTTTCCAGCGATGGTCGGCCCACCATCGCTGGAAATTCCATTTTTCTTGAAAATGACAATACATCAGATGCCATGATTCAACAGAATGCTTTACAGTATTATTCACTGTGCGGTCAAGTACCTGAGTACGGGTATTTCATAATAATTTCGGGTAGTTTTTTTTTTAAGTGTTTGGAAATGTTGTATTAACCTTTAATGTTGATGGGTTATTTGTACAGGAAAAAGCCCATTACTTATATAATCAAACAATTCACTTTATCAAAATAAGAATGGTTTATCATTTGAAAAAAAAATTTCCGTTATCCTAGAGGTTGCAGCGCTAAAGGTTAGCAGTCAATCCAGGCGGCCATGAGATCATTATTTAGCCATTCAACGGCCACAATAATCAAATAATATTGCCATAATTACGTTTCCCCCTACTTACATCGAGCCAAGCCTGCAGAGACCACCGACGAAATTAGTTTCGGTCAAGGATGTTCAATTCTTGTTCTTTCAATTTTGTTTGTTTGTTTAATTTTTATTAATTATTTTTGTTTTGTGTTTGTCTTTTGTGAATTTTGATCACAGGTTTGTGACCGGTTGTAACTATGAGTGGAGCATGAGATTTAATTCTCTTGTGTGTGGGAGTATGTTTACAATTGATCAATATTTAATCAAGAGTGACGACAGAATGCATTCCAAAATCTCCCCCCTCCCAAAAAAAAGCCAAAATATTCAAAAGACAAATTTGCAATGCTAGATAACATTCTTAATGCAACTGGGGATTTTTGAAAGATCTAGCATTGAAGGTAGTGTAGACTACTGACCATTTGTAATTTGTGCATGTTTTCTTTTGAACCGACAGAAGTACTCAAAATCGAAAGACCGATGCTTAAAGGGAAGATACAACATTTGCAAACATCAAAAAATGACATGAGCAAATTACCCGGAAATGTCTTACTGGATTGTTAGGGAATGACAGTCCAATAAGCATCCTGTAAAATCGTGGCTCCTGGTGTGTTGATATTTTCAAGAAAATTTGTATTTTTCCAACGCTGGTCAGCCAACCAGCGTTGGAGAAAACTGACTTTTTTTCAAAACTGCTCCTACTTTTGCATATTTAGTTAGTCCGCATTTTCTTTGCCTCGACAATTTTTTAAAGAACATGATCGCGTAACAGTGAGGTGTAGATATGGCACGCTGTTGTACAGGCACTGCACTCTATACCGTATACTGCCACGTTTGGCGGTCTTCCAGAGACCAAGCAATTCGCCTGTCCCTAAAGGTATGTTCTGAACGGGCACGTACTGCACTAGTTAAAAATGTTAACATATTAGTTTGGTTGTTAATTGTTCACTCCAGTGTTTAAAGAATACGGCTTTGGGTGCAAACGTTAAACTTAAATAAAAATAGTTCACAAAAGGAAATTGTAAAAAGTAAATTGCAACATGTAGTAATTATTTTTTTGAATTCGGCAAAATTTGTGCACGTTATGTCCCCATGTGTACCGACCTCGTGCGGTTGGGAGCAAGCCTAATAGAGTCTTTCTATGTCAATGCAATCAGGTTTACCTTGCCCTTGCTAGTTGCTTCTTTTCTTCATCAGATCTCTCGACTCTTCCGTCTTCCGGTGCGGCCTCTAAATCTTTTAAGACTCTGCCGGTGAAAAGACAATGCCAGATTTTATCGGGGAAAGTCAACCCAGAAAGGAGGTTTAAAAATTTTTAAAAATCCTTGGCATATTCACGAGCGATACTGCGTTGTAACCATCGAGCTATATTAAATTACTAGAGGGCTAGACGTGTGTACAAAGTGATATGCTGGGCGCATCCATGTTTGTACACAAACCTATGAAAAACTCAAAATTGTGTAAGGCTTTTGTACAGCCCTTTGCATATTTGCGTTTGTAGTCTATGCAGGTGCGCGTTACCGAAGCCAATACGCCCTCAAACAAAATGCAAGATCAGCAAATGAGCGTGTCATTTTGCTGTGCGCAAACAGCGCAATTAATCATTACCTTTTTTTAAACCGTAATGACGTGCTGAAGTTGTTTGCGTACGTTCTACTAGCAGATTGCATTTAGAGTACATGACTTTCAAATTTCAATCTATCTAATTTCATTGTTTTCTACAAACATGCACATGAATTCAAAATGTCTGCGTCTAGGATGGCATCAAAGCGTCACCGCATGCAAGAATGAGGAGTTAGCGCTCTAGTAATTTAATATAGCTCTATGGTTTTAACATCGTTAGTGTTTGTGCTTTTGCAACTGAATTTTTTTAAGCCGTTGTCCACTGTCTCCGGTCCAACATCTGATAATTATATCTAAGCAAGCAAATTTATGTGCTCTTGTGCGCCAGCCATCGGCGTCAACTTTACAAAATTGTGACTTTGTTTCAATCAGAAATGTGGACAAAGCTAATGATTGGTCAATTTGAATGCCAAACACCAACGCCGGGCATCGAGCTAGAGATCTATGTATATATCCCAGGCACAATGTTGGATCTCACAACTGTTAGCAAAATGCTGCGCGTGTAGAATACGCGAACATTCACTGTGTGTGTGACATGAATGCGCAAGAGGGCGTTCGCATTATGTGCGTTATTTATTGTTTGATGATCATTCGGAGCCACAGGATGTTCGCGCAACGCATAACATGTCGTTACAGGCCGTGTGAGGCAGTCTAACACAATTCACAACGTAAACGCATAATAGATGTCGTGTCTGTGTTTGTCTACGACAACAGGTCGCCGAAGACCTGATATAGGAGGCACCCGCTGAATGGTCGGAATCTCGAGGTCAAGTTGCAGTCTTGATTTGCATAAATAATTGCCGAATCTGCTAAAATATCATAGATTATAAAGGGGAAACTATAGTTCAAGGTTCCTTTCATTCTAAAATGCTTCAATGTTGAAATGTCAGAGTCTTACTCCACTTCCAATGCCAAATTTTGCTATGGCCCTTTGTTTGTGTTAAAATAAAATTTGCTTTTATTGTTATTATTTTTTTTTATTCAAGAGAACATATCTTTTTTATGCATAATTGCCCTGAACAAGGCTCTGGATACAGGGCTACAAGTAGAGATACATAATGCTAGGTTCACACATTCCCGATTTTTAAGCCGAACCGCTGTGAATAGCAATTCTTGAGTAAACCGGGGAAAGGTTCTTGGCTGCCTCGGGATGATTCTGTTAGCACGGTGGAAGATCGTTAAAGATCGGGAAGCGCCCCGACAATTTTGGACATGTTCAAAATTGTCGAGGTGATTCGGGAACCAATTTCAATTCTTGGTTTACTCTTGTTGTATTCATAATTCTGGATATTCTTACAGCCTTTTCTTACAAGATTCGTGGAGTTATTTTTGGTGTTGAACAGTCCAGAATCATGCCGAATCATTACAAACGTATCAAGAAATGTACGAGTTAAGAATAACTTACAAATACACTAAAGCGGCATAATTCTGGATCATTCTGCATGATACTTGAGTTATTCGTAAGTTATTCTTGACAAAATTGCTACAATTCAGTTTTATTCTGCACTAATTAAATCGCAATCATTCAGCTTGGTTCGGTCTGATCTGGCTTCCAATTCGTGCCTATATAGTTCTTGATTATTTCTGTTTCATTATTGTAAGTTATTCTGACAAACAGCGGGTCGAGGCTTATTTCTCCCGATGCCATCAAGAATTTTTATTCGGGATAGACCGGGGTATTCGTAGCCTTTAGTCAAGTCCCAAGCGCTTATACCCGGACCATCTGGACCGTAACGCACCTCGGATGCTGGCACATAAAAAGACTAGCCTTTACTATCTCGTGGGACTAATCACTTAATCTTTTATTCACGTAATATAAATCAAGCAATATAAACCAATCATCTAACGGTGGTTTGCGGTTACCAGCAACAGCTCGCGCGCCATGGCGCGCGTGCTGTCTGGCGCCAGACAACGGCTGATTTACGTTAGTAATTCTGCATTTTCATTGGTCAATTCACAACGGGTAATGCATTATGCATGTCTACCAAATCGGTAGACAAATGTAAAGAAAGTAATGTAAATGTAAATGTAAATGTAATGTAAATGTAAAGGGCTTCGCCGCTCGTGCTAGTCTTTTTAAGTGTCAGCATCCGGGGTACGTGGGATGTCCAGGTAAGCGCGTGGGACTTGACTAAAGGCTAGGGTATTCGTAGCAGTCAAGTAGGGAATGTGTGACACTAGCAAACTGAAGGTAGGAAGTGAAATTTCTCTTGCAACAGGACAGATCGTTGGTTGGAGGAAAAAGCACCAGGCAAGGAATTCCAAAGAGATGCAGCACGTGGGAACAAAGATTTAAAACGGCCTAACAGGCTTTGCTCAAGCTGACCCCACTAGATAGCCAGCCGAGTGCTCAACCTGCCAGGTTTTAGTCACTGAAACATTTGTGTTTCTGACGCTCGTTCTATCGTCATGACGCCACGCTTTGCCATTAATGTAATTTAGCCAACATAGCAACACTGTAATAAAATGAACACACGAGGAATCTCCCGTCAATAAATCGCTCTCCAGACATATCGATCTCCCACCTCCGTATTTTTATCAACCAGCCCGATATTGCCAAGCTGTTTTTGTTTTTTTTAATTCCGGCTGTAATTTATTCTAGTCACGTTCCAGGCGTTTGCTCGAGGCACATAGTCTGCCCGCGAGTCAAGCACGCTCAATTGGCGCTCGTATGCATAAAGCTACGTTTATTTTGGCACAGAGGTGCAATTAAACACGGTGTTCGGAATCGGCGAACCGTTGCAGATTTCTTCGGCAAACAGGCACCCTTGCGAATTCCTGTCCAAAAGTGTAGACTTTTTCATTTTGACTATTCAGGGTGTTTCAAAAAAAAGGAAACCGAGCTTTTTTTGTTGATTTCTCGGGTATGGCTAATTATTTAGGAAAATGGTAGCCAGGTCTGTTACATAACCATGTCTTCTTTCTTGACACCACAAACTCCATTTTACCGTCACGGATGGCTGAGCACCAAGTGCCATTGATAAACAGATGTCAGTTCGCAGTGTGTGGGCCTTTTCACTTGACACTTCTTGCAAACCGCAGAGCACGATGCCGACTTATACAGAGGAATTTGTGTGGTTTTGAGGAATTAGGACTGAAAGTAACACGCCGACATAGGCAAAATGGTGGCTTACAAAGGCCGTCTTAGAAATGAAAATGTCAATGGAAATTAGAGAAAATCGGGACTTTCGTCAGACGGCCGATTTAAGCGACATGACGGTTTATACGATGACGGTTTAGCCGGAGTTTACTGTATATGAAATAAAAGTAATGGAACTTACAGCATGTCATTTGTTCTTTCGTCCGTTGTTGCCTTCAGGTTCATTTGACTGCGGAATAAAAATCAAGAATTTATAAAAAAATTGTTAACAATGTAAATATTTGTGAAACACTTAATTATTGCAGTGATTCAAGAAATATTCTACAAATGTAAGCTCTCAAGAAATGTGGGGGGGGGGGGGAAGGCAACCTTGTTCCCAGGGTGTCGAGTACACTCCCACCACTACGGTACCTGCTTTCTCACCCTGGTACTGGATCATTTTTGCGTATCCAACAATTTTGAATACGTATGCAAATTTGGAATAGTCTGGTGCCTGCCCGTGCTTAGAGTTTATTTTTGTATGCAGTGTATGGGGTAACAACAGAATCAATTTGTCGCGCCGTGAGTAATGAAAACACCCTTTTGTTTTTTTTTCAAAGTTAAAATGTTACAATCTTATTCCACCAATATGCAGTATCACATTTCATATTAATATGAGCAAATTGGGAAGAAAAAGAATATTTGTCAGAAGGCGTGGATGGAAAAATTACAATGATCGTTAAAACACGTAGTGCTCGTTGGAAATAACAACACCAAAAATGCACGATATAAATCCATTACTAGCCAATTGCCGTATTGAATCAGAATACAGGAAGAAATTTTCTTATCCAGGGCTTACTATTGGAAACGCGGTTGGAAATAAAGTAAGTCGGGGGGGGGGGGGGGGGGGGGGGGGGGGCTAGATCTGCTTTCGTCAACAATCAACATCATAACTCTGTTTCTGTTTTTTTTTAAATTCAGAAATGCAGCAGATTCACATATTGCGCAGAAGGGAAAAAACCTGTAACTAGAAAATATTTAAAAGTAAAAACTTATTAAGTATTTTTTCCTAATTCAGAGAGTTCAATAAAGATGCCTTAATATAAAGTGTGAACACTGTAGGCTGCAGCTAATTAAGCAACACATTTTTTTTTCAGTTTTGAAAAGCTTATGAACTCTACCTTCCAATATGTATCCATATTTGCGATGTATTTTTTTTAAAAGCTGTAGAAAAAGAGGGCGATTTTAGGGATTTTTTTGGGGGGGGGGGCGACCACCCTGTAGCAGGATAATTATAATAATAATTTGGGAGGCTAATCATCCTAACTCGCAGCTGTTATGCTGAATTGCGAAGGATGCGGCTACAGCGTGGTCGGGCCGCTGGCACGTAAAGGTGCCTATGGCTGCCGGCCACATCGACCCATTTATGACCACGGAGCACAGCCTGAGATCGAAAGTGTTTGATTTTTCCGGAGGGAGGAAAACCGGACAGCCCGGAGAAAAACCCTCGTGGCACAGAAGAGAACCAACGCACAACTCTACTCACATGCGATCCGCGGCCAGGATTTGAACCGTGGTCACCTTGGTGAGAGGCGAGCGCTTTACGCACAAGCCACCCATGCTACCCTAGCTTGAAAATTAGCTCCGCTTTCGGCATTAACCCTCCTATGCAAACATACATTCTGTGCCCAGTAGTCCTTTCAGTCAAAATAAACTTTGTTTTCAACAGCTAGAAATTCCCGGCCTACATAAAGCAGGGTTGACGGGCTGTGACTGTTAAATGTAACTTGATACAGCTATGCTTTGACTCCGGGTGATTGATAAGCCAGCTGTGGCCACAACTTGCCTGCCTTGATAGTTCATGGTCTGCTGACTGAGTTTGACTAGTCACAGTGCTTGCTTGACACATGATCTGACTGCTGGTGACTAGCCTGTGTTCAGGGTGACCATAAAGTCATGTCCAAATTCTGCTAAATGCACTTCAAAAATCTATCAGATTTATCGAAAAATCTGCCAAATTCCCCAGAATTACTCGAAATACACTTTATACACGTAAAATCATGTTGTAGTATTGCCTTAATTAAGGTTCAAATTACATTATAAACAATCTATAGTCACATGGAGATGTTATGAAATCACATAAATTTCAAGCAAAACGCGGTTGTGTCACGACGAAATCTGGTTCGCAGTAAACCTCAGCACCTAGACCAGCCAACCTGTCCCATTATGCAAGGGTTTGATTGAAAAGATTGAAGGTTTTTTGAACAAATGTACCCTTTTTTTTTTTAAATTTGCTGTTTTTCTGACAAATAACCAATTTCTACAGAATTCTGCCAGAAATCTGCGAACAAATCTCATTCTGTCAAATTTTCAGTCAAACCCGTTTTTTTTTTTAATCCGTCAAAGTTAGCCGAAAATTGGCTAAAACGTTCACCATGCCTGTGTTAAAAGCATAGCAAGGGACGTGGAAGTGAATTTTGACTGTCTATGACTGTTTAAATAGCAGGAGGGTTAACGGTCCTGAGGGTGTTTTAAAATAAAAAAGGTCACAATTCTCTGAGTGGATTACCTTTCACGATTAATTTGCATGACAATAAAATTTGGGGCTACAAATATCGCCCTGTGTTCACTAAACAAGCAGCCTAAAAAACCCAAACTCCAATTTATAAAATGATGAATGGCGGATCGAGTCGATTCCCTTTTCCCTTCGTGGAAATGAACGCGCTTCGCCTCCCGGCACGGAACACAGAGACGACAAATTAAATCATGCCAGCGGGCGAAACATATCAGCCGATACCGCCAACAAAGGAGATGACAGAAGGGATTTAATGGAGTTAGGTAGAGTCTTTTTTGGGGGAGTCTAGGGCTCTTCTTAATTTGTTTAGCGATATGGTAAGGGACTGGCATTGCTCAATCGCAAAATGCCAAGGCTATACGGTCGTCATAACAATATTTTCAGAGGATTATTGCTCGCGCATGCCAACATGCACAAAGCTTTGTTGTATTTTTTTTTGTCATGCTCAGGTATTTTATTTGTTATTTTAGCGAACATGGTTAGCTGCACATAGGCTGCACGATTATCACAGACTTCATGGGGAGGAATTAAAAAAAAAGAATTTGAAGTGAATATACGTCATTGTTGAGAATGAAAATATTTTTAAAAAGGACTTTTTTGCTCTTTGTACCTGTACATATTAAAATTGTCAGCTTTTTTTTTGAAAGGCAGGTCCATGTATGTTCATGTACAGCACGTCCAAAAATATCTGCGGCATTTTTTTGCTAGGTTCTAGTGTCGCCGCAGAAACACGTACCGCCATTATTTTTATATCATTTTAAAGCTTGGAATCTTTATCCCTGGTAAGTGTTGGTTTGATTTTCAAAAGGGTTTTGAGATGATTTGTGTTCAAATAAAGGCATGTCTAAAAAAACTCAACCGATTTCAAGGAAAATCAATCATCACATTTTTCTCATGTGGAAATGGTTCATCATGTTCATGATGTGACGATCTCGTTGCCTTTTACTTTCTGTGTTTCCTATTCTTTTCGATTTTCGCAGACCACACTGTACACCTTAAATGAATTCACAATATTGTTCTTCGTTTCAAATTCAATTTTAAAATGCACATGCAAGTATGTACCTATTCAAAAAGCGTGCTCAAAGTGTGACTCGAGTTTGCATCTGATGTACCGCATCATCCACTTTCCTTGAAATCGGTCGAGGTTGTTTTCAACATGCCTTATTTGAACACGAATACTTTTAAAACTCTTTTAAATATCAAACCAATACTCGCCAGGGATAAAGTTCAGATTCCAAGCTTTTAAAAACGGTATAAAAATAATGGCGGTATGTTTTTTTGCGCCAACGCAAGAGCCTCAAATGTTGGGACCATTGTTTTATTGAAGTTCTGCATGTAGCACTTGCAAAATCTAGGACATGAAAGCCCAATTCATAAGCTTTCTTTAAGTACAAGAATCATTCAAATCACTTATGTACTTTTCAAGTTACGGAATTTTACACACAACCACCGTTTTGAGGTTCTGTCCATGGATCACAAAGAAATTCAGTGTTAACAAATCACTTAGGGATGTGTGTGAACTGTTTCCGTTTTGCTGAAAGAACGCACAACTTTTTGGTGATCCATGGACAGAACTTCAAAACGGCGGTTGTGTTTAAAATTCCGTAACTTGAAAAGTACATGAGTGATTTGAATGATTCTTGTACTAAAAGAAAGCTTATGAATTGGGCTTTTAAGTCCTAGATTTTGAAAGTGCTACATGCAGAGCTTCAATAAAAAAAATAGTCCCGACATTTGGGTTTCGTTTTTTTCCACTCACCCTGTATGTACATACTGTAGCGGGCAGGGTGGGTTGGGGGTGGGTGGGGTAGGTACCGTACGTATGGGGGGGGGGTGGTGGTTTGGGCTTGGATTGGGCGGGGTGGGGGGGAGTGGGGTGGGGTTGGTTGGGGCGGGTAGGGTAGGGTAAGATGTTTTAGGGGTTTTGGATGGGGAGGGGTTGGGGTAGGGAGGGGTGGGGTGGGATGAGGTAGAATAGTGAGTAGGCCTACATGTATGTGTAGATTGGGGAGGAGTGGGAGTGGGGGGTAGGTTTGGAATTCGGAAGGCATTTAGAGGTTTGAATCACTTGTCTCTTGTTCAAGTCTGCCCTAAATTTTGCTTGCTATTCCCAAACATCCCCCCCCCCGAAAAAAAATTAAAAATTGAAATTATAATGCCAAAACTGTTTTTCTTGACACATTCATTTCAGACCCTACTCAAAATCACAGTGAAAAAGCGGCACAGAATGAATACAGACACTTTGGAAATTGAGAAAAGTCTTCAGACAAATGATAGGTATGGCCTTGCAGGCTAACATCCAAGTGCTATTTTTGGTCCTGCTAACGATCAGTTTATGTCTTCTGCACAACTGACCTCTGAGAAAAAAATATGAGTTCAGTCATTAACGCGAGGCCAGCGTGACAGAAGGCAAAAGGGAAGGCCTAAAATTCATTTGACATTTGAGCAGAATTTTGGTACCGGGTAGATGTCAGAGACAGCTTTGGGGTACACAGAGCGGGATAGTTGCGCACCGAAATGGAGGGGGGAGACAATCTTGCTAATGCCAGTGGTTTTCAAAACGGCAGCGCCACGCAGAGGAAAGACTGACTCGCCCAATTTTCATCTGAAAACATTATTTTTCGATAGATTCTGTGAAATACGTGGCAACGGATGAAATTGAATAAGTTATTGCTGTTTTATTCTACGTTTTCTGGTGCGATTTACATCAACGTTTTCAAGAAAATGTCATTTTAGATCGTCGTCTGCTTTCCATTTTCACGCCATCATGGGTAAAAAGGGACAACTTCAGTTGGGATTTTTGAAAGGTTTTCCAGTTTCCCCAACCATACCACTTATCACAGCATCAGAATGAGGTATTCAACTTAAAAATGTCATTAAGGGTTTGCGAGTTATTTGAGAATAGGTTTGCATTTGTTAGGTTTGTTGCATTTGTTATACTAAAATCATGCACACTGTATTACCTTATAAGTAATAGTGTAGAAATGCCCCCCCCCCCATAAAACCACGCCTGAGCATTTGTCGAACAGAGAGACATCATGATTGTTGAGCTGCTATCTTGCAGCTAAAAAAAGTGGGGGGGGGACCATCTTCCTACAAGAGCACTGTTCAAACCGGACAATGATGGCCACTATCGAACAAAAGGTGGCGACACAATTATTTGTACAAATACCACAAACAATTAGAATAAACAATGTCAGTCTTTATTTCAGTATTCCCATTATAGGCAAGGCAATGACAATTTCTGAAATGTCGTCGTTTTTTTGATCACCTTGACTCTTTGACTCTTGTTCAGGGACGCTATTATTTGTTCATAAATCTCTCCTCTAATTGCATGGATATATCCTAGAGAACAATTCCCAGCCTATAACCTGATGGATCAGCGAGCCGTTGCTATGGTTACCTTTGAGATCTTTCTGCTTCCAAGGCTGCAAGTTGCGGGGAGGGTCCGTGGAACACGTGATGTTTCTTTACATTGCCGTTGACCACTCGGATGTTCTAATGACCAAAAAAAAAAAAGCAAGAAATTAACAAATTAATCCCCGAAGTACATACGACATTTACTCCACTCTCCTATGTTGGTCAAATATCGGAACCTTTTCAGGATTAAAAAAGCCGATTTCCCAGATGGCAAAACACGATATCACAAGAGCGAATTCTCAGTTCTTGAAAAGAACTGGGTGTTTCCTTAAAGGTATACAACATTTGCTTTTGTTGTAATTTTTCAGAAATGGATGAATTTGGGGGGTTAGTTTTTAGGCCTACAGCAAAAATAAGCAAGATCTGTTGCCCGTACACAGTATTCAGTGGTTTACATTTGTAAAAGAGGCTACCCCCACATTTACTTCGCCATAATTTTACTTTCTGAAAAGTACATGTTACTTCAGATAGATTAATAAATAAGCTAGCATTTTTTGTCTTTTTTTATCAAAAGACAGTAATCTTGCTCCTCTCAATTTTTTGATCGATCTCAAAGCTTCTCATTTCTCAAATCGCCTATTTTTAAATGTAAATTCGCTGCAACCCTGGATTTAAAAAAATGGTTTGTGGCACTAATTATGAAGCTGACAGACAAGAAACCAAGATTTATTTTTTTCTGGCCAAATGGAGGCCGGAAGCTTTTGACTTCGGTGAAAGAGCTGTCTCCAGGAAGAAAAATTGGATTTTGTTTATTGGCATGGCTTGATGAGAACAGTGCAGTAATATACAGACGGTAGCATAAATAAAAACCAAATTGGAATCTGTATTAAACACCAAGGCTTATTTTTATCCCTGTCAAAGAGAGGCTATAGTCTTCGCCTCCAGAACGGACAAGTATTTGAAGTTCGGCCAAACCAAAATGTTTCTTTAGAGTAACTGAAGCCTGTCAAACTACTGGAACAGTTAATCTCTCACGCAAAGCAACCCCTAATGTTACTTAAAGGGAACTGCATCCTGGAATACGCCCAATGGGGCTACAAAATGCATTTTAAATGAAATGATGTTAATCAGAAAGAACATTTAAAAATAGGATATAAACACCCACACAACTACATATATCCTTTAAAAAACTGGGCGCTTTTGTAGTTTTCTTGTGTTATTCGTGCTGACTTTCGGGGTCCACTTTTATGACGCCAAAAAGTTGGGCTGTTCGTCCTACATGTAGTTGCGATTCCAGCCGTAAGGGTTTGCCTTTTGCGGACATGTATTTAAAGAAATCACATTTTGTGCATTGGAGATTGGTTACCGCTGTTCGTGAGCACGGTGCTGGTACCTGTCTAATACTATAGACACACACAACGTGTATCGTATATTATATAAAACCGACAATAGACACATATCATACTCCGTCGAGTCCGATGTCAACAACCAGGTTTTTTTGTGTCTTTTCTCGGGATGGTAAGACATCATCATGTTTCCTTTCAACCAGATGTTTGAAATAGGATAAGTAAACAATCCAGAACATTAAATTTTGGGGGATTTCAGGACGCAGTGCTGTATTGCTTTTGCTGTAAGTTTTCAGAAATGGATGGATTTGGGGGTTATAGTATTTTTGTTGTAAATACATGTTTACAGCCTGTGAGTCAACAAGAAAGTGACCTGGGCCAAGTTCGGGCAAGGACCATTTGTCCACTAATGGTTGATTTGTGACGTATCTTACGCCTGCGCACTGATAGCAACGTGCGAACGTCTCTAGTCAAACGCTGGTCAAAATGTCAACGCAAAACTTCTGGATCCTGGCTCTCTGCTAGCGTTATGAAGGCGCGCAGCTATTGGTTACCAGCGAAGCAACCAACCCCAGTAGGCTGGTTCCAAATAGTCGACTAGCGTAGTCAACCACCGTCGACTAGACAGAGTTCGGGCAAACGTTAGTTAACCATTGGTCAACTATAGTCCTTGCGCGATCTTGGCCCTGGATTCATGATTTTTAGGCTCTGGCAGGAACTTCTACATGGTGGTCAGTTGGTCGGTCCCCAGAAAATTGACTAAAACATGCCCCCTAAGTGTGCCATAAAATATTAATAAGAAATTTCAATTAAAAAAAAAAAGCAAACAAAATTAACTAAATACTTAACGAAAATTGTTTGTAACAATGCGGAAAGATGTTTATGAATAGTTTGCAAATGGAGGAAAAATATGTGAAATAATGTTACACTTAGAGTCGCGTGGTATTTATCACAAATCGCTATAAATCTAGGTGTAAATCTAATATAGGGTATGGTGTTCCAAATGTGCCATTGGCGTCGTATTTTGGGGCGTCACATTTTTAAGCTCTGGCAGGGATCGTTTCGATAGATTTCATGCGAGACTTTCACGCAAGACGGCCCGAGCTTATTGTGCACTCGCACTTGTTTTCTTAAAAGCAATTATGTGCACCAATGAAGTATGTCTTAAACAAAAAATGAATTAACAAAATTGTTCCATGCTAGCAGAGGTTAGGCATGTTTTACCAAGAGAACTTTTTATAGCTGTCCATGGAAAGATCTATATGCCAACTTGCTGAAAAAAAGTTGCTACTAAGATTAAAACAAGCCTGACAAATTGGTTTAGCCCGATAGAACTCAAAGAGAAAATGGCGAAAGCCTTTGTTAACAAGCAGTACTTTAAACCCATTAACTAAAAACAAAAATGCGTTAAGACTTCCACGACCACTTTCCTTTACTCTCAACTAATTGGCTGGGACCCACTGATGACATCAGAGGCCGGTGTCCGCGGATAATGCATTTTAATTAACACACGGCTGAGCGACGGTTTGACATGACAAAATTCACGGCGACCGCAACATGGATATTGATCGGCCGCATCAATTTTTCTCCCCGATGGAAGATACGATCGGCTTAATGCTTAATGTAAATAAGCCAAATGGACTTTGAAGAGGGATTTTCAGACTCAATGCTATTGAAATCAAACAAAAGGATTTTTTTTTTTTTTTTTAAGAAAGTGTGTGGTGTGTATCTGTATTTGTCGAGCGATGACGTTTCCAGTTTTCTGGTTGGGAAGTGAGTGCTGTTTTTATTCTGTCTGGCCGGAAGGCGGCTTGAAACCCCTACGGAGGAAAAAGATATTCATGGATGACCCTTGCTCATCCAAGCATCTAAGTAAACTGCATTATCTAAGAATGCTTTTTATGCATTAATAACAATATCTAGATGCAAATATTGTCTTTCTGCTAATGGGACATTTTATTCTGCAAGGATGTAAAAGTGGCACTTATTTGAAATGACGCATTGCAACTGACCTATTGCCATTTAGCCCTATGGAATTTTACACGTTAAAGTTTTGTTTGAGTTTTTGTGCGTTCCGCGTCCATTTATATGTAACTGGACAATGTAATCTGCGTTGACGTGATTCTATTGTCATAGGTTAATTGTTGAGCAAGCACAAAATTTGTCACAAAAAGGATGTTCATGGATTATTATGACTCTTACTCATCCAAGCATAAAAGATCCTACATTGTCTGTCTGTCTGTCTG
Source organism: Patiria pectinifera (assembly GCA_029964075.1). Lineage (NCBI taxonomy): Eukaryota > Metazoa > Echinodermata > Asteroidea > Valvatida > Asterinidae > Patiria > Patiria pectinifera. The sequence goes on along the minus strand of CM057129.1, from coordinate 4,641,938 downwards.
TCTGATGTTTGTGTGTCTAGTTTGAGTTAAAAAGGCCTAAGAAGCATGCGGAAACACAAAACGCAAGGGTTAATAGAGAAGCTTGGTTGAATATTGTATAAGTGGTAGCTATATACCCCAATTTAACTGTCCTCTGAAGTCACAGTTGGCATGAAAAAAAATTATTTCTTTTGCTTTGTTTTGCTTTTTTTTTTGGCAAATTTTTTTCTTTCAGTTTTTGAACAATTTAATGTTAAAGGCCCAAAAAAATAGTTCTGCTTCTGGTTTCCCTACCTTCCCTATCCTGACAGCCCCTGCCCTAATTTTTTGGGGGGAAAAATGAGAAAAACTCCCAAAGCTATCAATTTCTACCTTTTACCCGAGACTACACGCAGACACCTCCATAGGATTGTACACAAAAAAATTGGCCAAAAAAAATAATTCCCTACCTTTCTACCCTATTTTAGAATGCCATGTAATCGGAAGCAGAATTTTATTTTTTTTTGGCCTTACAACATAATCTCTATGAAAACACTCCAAAATGTATCGCTATCACGCAAAACATAACTTCCATGATGAAAAATTAGGCAAAATACCCTTCATACGAATTCGTACAATATGCATTTCGCAACCTCACTATTTAAATACATCCCGCTAGAGTATTAGTAAAGGACGCTATCTAAGAATGCTTTTCACGCATTATTTAAAACATTCCCGGCAAATATTGTCTTTTTGCTAATGTAATGTCATTCACCCCGGATGCATACATGTACATTGTAAAAGCGCCATTAAATGTCATTTTACTGACGCCAAGCAATTGTTGATCAAGCAAAAATTTGTCACAAAAAGGATGAATTCATGTATGGCCCTAACTCATCCATAAGCAATTATGTAAATGATGTTATCTTCAAGAATGCTCCTACGCATTATTTACAATGCTCCATGAAAATACCTATTGTCTTTCTGCTGATGGGAAATGCCAATCACCGATCGCGGATGTAAAAGTTCCACTAATTTTACTGACGCCTTGCAATGGTCGCTCAAGCGTGAAATGTTAAGTCGCATAACAGTATAGTACGCATGATCTTCTTGCACACTAATTATCATAAACATAGTTGTTCAAGGTAAGATTTGCAAAAAAAATTGGTCAAATTTCAGGGCTCACATTGTGCAAGGTGGTCAAAAACATATGCACAATGTTTAATACGCAGATTTCTCAAAATTGATGAGAAATGTTGAAATTAATTTCAGGTATTGCTATCTTGGTCGTATAGTGAAGACGGTGTTGTAAATAAGAAATAGTTGCCATTTTAATACAGAAAAATGGTCAGTAACTACTTTGTCCGCTTTTATGGCAGTCATATAGACGTAAATACCATTATTGCAGTTCTTTGTGCGTGCAGCGCTACTGTGTGGACCACACCGGTATCTCATAGAATTGCGTATGGACGAACTGGTTTTTGATCATCTTCCTTTAAACCATCGCCATTTCTTAATTTAGGCTTTATCTTCAGCGCCTTTTTTACCATTTACCATGAAGATGCTTTAGGATTTGGGGTCAGGGAACTACAAGAACATGATTTTTTTCTTGGTTTTCCCAGCCTGTACGAACACAAAACTTACTACAACTTTTCAGTGTAACAACATTTGCTATAAAATACTAACCCCTCAAATCCATCCATTTCTGAAAATTACGGCAAAAGCAATTGTTGTATATATTCCTTTTTAAGATTTTTAATTTTCATTTGTATACAAGAGCTACTTAGGTCAAAAAGCGGTCTATTTGTCCAAGCTTACACCAACTTCGTCCTTTTGTGTGTGAATATTTGCTGTGCACACACAATCCTGACTTCTTCTTTTTTCTCTCTATATATTGGGAATTGTTCAAATAGGACCTATGTGAAAGATCAATTTACACGGTTCGGGCAATCAAGCAACAATCAACACAGTTGAATTACTGCCAATATGAAATAGTCTAAACTCAGCAAAACATGTAGTTAATTCGGCAGGGAAATCTGGGAAAAATCCACGAGAATCAACAGGCCCCATAGCATTGAGGGTCTATGGTAGTCTGACAATGTGGGACTCTCAATACTGTGTATTAAAGTCTATTTTATATATATTTATTTTGTTTTTTTCTTTCTGGTAATGAAATTAGGATTCCTCAAAAGTGCCCCAAGCACTGTAGCTCAAAAGCCTGAAGAAACCTGTAGAGAGAAGACAATGCATGAGAAGAAATTACAGTTTTAGAGGTGGGAGGAAAAGCCCAAAAGAATATTCTGAGGAAAACCCACCGAATCAGGAATTTCAAATTTCAAAAGGGATTCTTTCAAAATCCTGAAATCGGGGGAAAAAATCCTTACAAAAACAGGTGCGGATTGGGGGGGGGGGGGGGAACAGCTGTCAAAAATTAGTTTTTTTTCCATAGATATTCATAAAAAATAATGCACCCCCCGCTCTGACACCCAAAAATATACTAGTAATAAAGTCTGCCTGTGCACAAAATACAGACACAGCCAGCTTGGTTAGGGGGTATTTGTACACTATTCTGAAATATACATGTAGTGTTAATAATCGTCGGATTTGAACATCACCCCCATTGAAAGTACATGTATGGTACCACCCCCCCCATTGCTTTTCGGAGGCCAAGAGTCCGGACAAAAAAAAACCTGTCTACATTCCATAATGTTTCGATGATGAAACCCCCTCCCTGCCAAAATTCCTGAAAAAAATGATGACAAACCTCACTCCTGGTGAAGAGAACACTAAGTTGGGCCCTCTATAGCTCTGGGTCCGACAAAAAAAGATAAAATGTTGGCGAGACAGATCGATGACAATCAGTCAATCCAATTATTTCATCGGTATTAGCGTCATCCCACTGTTCCCATGACATAAATCCTATTCTGCGGGCAGTGCCAACTCCCCCTAGAGAATTCTAACCTAGCTTTCCGGCAACCTAAGTCATGTATACAAGTTTGATATGATGCATGACCTACATCCGGTAAATTTGATCTTTCAGAGAAAATGTAATTGGATTTTTTTTTTAAGCCGAGATATTTATGTGTTTCTCAAACCACCCATAGAGAAGAGGACATTACTGAATACCGCAACTATGAAGCTATTCTTGTTTTCTATATTTTTTTCTTAAAGGGAATGTACATCATTGGCTTATGCTTTAATTTTCAGAAATGAACTATTTGAGGGGTTAGTATAATAGATCAAATTATTGTTACACTGACATGTTTGCAGTTTTATTTTCGAAAATGCTGGAAAAACCAAGAAAACAAAAATGTTCAAGTAGTCTGGTTCCCTGACTCCACTGAAGATGAAATGGATCAATTTACAGATGCCGGAAAATTGTACGCTATGGGAACCAGTCTAGCTGACCTGCACCCATTCATGACCATAAAACCAATTAGCAAACAAAATTGGACTGAAAAAATGGTAAATTTGGAGCAGTAGTGAAAAATAGTTAGGTTTTTCCTACGGTGGTCGGCCGACCACCGTTGGAAATGTAAACAAAAATACAATTTTCTTGAAAATGACTTCACACCAGGTGCCATAATTTTACAGGATGCTTTAGACTGTCATTTACCAACATCCTGTAATATATTTCGTAAAAACTTGGTCATTTTATTTTTCGATGTTTGCAAATGTTGTATTTTCCCTTTAAATATTTAATTTATCAAAAACATATAGCTCAACATTTTTAGATCACACCATTTTAAGGTTTAACAGCTTTCAAAATGGATGTCAAACAATTTGGTTTATTCATACTGCCTTGCACATTTGAATATTAAATGAAGAAAACGTAACAGAACTTATATCATTGAGGAAAATTTTCAGGCAAACAGTATGACCCTCCTATGCAAACATACATTCATGCACAATTCCTTGTCAAAAAATGGAACCTTAATTGTTATATTTTCAGAACTACAAGCAGCAAGTGTGTGTTATCAAATTAAAGGGGACGACAACATCTTTCGTTTGATTGGTGTAACAGTGAGATAGAATGTAGTAAAGTGTGTTTTGGTAAAAAAAAAACCATGATTTTATTTTGGGAAAAAAATCATGGATTTTAGGTACCTTGTTTTTAACATGTAAATCTTGAGTGTTATTGTGAATTTTTCCAATTAGAAAAAGGTTCAAATTCTGTGCCAAAATAGCTTTTTTGTTTATTAGTTTCTTTTTATGGTATAAATTGTGCGAAAAATGGGCGGACAAACTGTAGCGCACCGGTACCTAACCGTAACGTAACTAACCAACATTTTAGATCAATGTTTTAAACTGATAGGCCTATGTGAGAAATTGAGAAATGTTATATGTCAAAACATTTGTCAGTAAGTAAGCAATTAAAGAAATACCATAATTTGTTTCAGCTGAATCCCATTTGAGGACACTCTTTATGCAAAGATATTCTTGTCCGTTTTTCGTAACGTAACCAACCAAGATTGCATGTCCCACAACAAGTCACAAAACATTTCCAAATTATTTTGTCTACGGTTGTGTTATAGGACCTGGTAAGATGAATTAATGATGCAAAAAATGAGAATGGATATCGACCCAGCACCCGATTTCATCAAACTCTTCGTAACTTACGATGCATCGCTACGATGCGTCGCAGCTGCGACGCGTCCTGCGATCCATTTCACGAAACATGTCGTAAGTGCGACGCATCGTAGGCGTATTTATAGCACAACTCGGTGACTGTTTTTAGTCAGCGTACAGTAAATAGTCGTCTGATATTCAACAAAGAGTCATCGGATCTCAGCTGGAAATTTGCTAAAATGGCGGCCGTGCGATGCAATTTTGAAGGAAAACAAGCTCTCAGTGCACTGTATAGCTACTTTGAAATTTCAACTGCAATATTCCAGTCTAATTCATAATTATTCAATGAACTTTCCATTTACAACTTTACACACATTGCCTCGGTATTATAATCTCGTTTATGTAATGTTTATGGCATTAAACTGGCTAAGAAAGGGACTCTTCTTATTTTGCGATGACTACTAGACACGTCGTAACTTGCGACGTGTTTTAAGCCGTCGTCAAGGAACTTACGACGCGTTCTACACACCGCAACTTTCGTGAAATGGATGATACGACAAGTCCCGATTTGCGACGTGTTACACGTTGTAACTCGAGTTGCGATGCATCCCAACACTTCGTGAAATCAGGTGCTGATTGAAACAAGAGCCAAAGAGTGGCGCTACATTGCTTAAAATGCAACGAAACTAACGGTGGAATTGCCAAGATACAAACAACTTGGTGAGAAAGAAGACACATGATGGAAAACCATCAAGTAGGCTTAAACATTACACCTTTGTACACTTATGTACACACACACTGAAGACCAGTTATATTCAAAACGTGGCTGTAGTTAAGTCCTTCAAGAGAAACCCATCCACACAATCTATCCTACACACACAAAGGCTAAGCACTCAGGGACTTGAAAGCCGTATTATTTGTCCACCATTTGAATATGGATCTGAAGCTGTTTGGCAGACTGGTCTTCCTTTAAGCCGGGAACAATGGCGGACAGCGACAAGAGAGCACGTCTTAAGAGTCTTGTATTGACTTGTGCTCAGGGAAACGAGCGGTATACATGAGAAACACAGATCGAAGGTGGTGGAGTGGATGTCGCGCCAATGTCATTTTTTTTCTTCTGCGTCATGTTTTTCTTCTGCGCCTGATGTTCTTTTTAGATGTTTGGCCTCGCGATGGCGTACGGTACATTTGGGAACTATGTGCTCGGTCACAAGAAATAGCTTCAAACCTAACAAAACAAAACAGAAACACACAGATACAAGATCAAGAAAACACCCCCATCCCCCCCCCAAAAAAAAATTATAATAATAAATAAATTACCCTGGATTGAACATTTAGGAGACATCCCCATAGACTTGTGCACAAAATTTTTGTTTTAGCCTCTGAAGAAGAACTTGCTAAGTTCGCAACATCAGGCCACACTAATTTTTAGATTTAAAATTTTCCAAACTTAAATGTGCCCTAACCCAATATTCCCTTGTCCTTTTCCCACGAATTTTGGTATGTTTACTAATTAGACCATGAGCAACAAATATAATCTATTTGTGACAGCAAAATTTTGCTGTGACATTAGGGAGACATCGATCATTAGGGAGACATGAAAATGTCTCCCTAATGATCGATGTCTCCCATCGTGCGAAGAAATTACGATAACGTGTCTCCTTAGTGGTACCGTATAATACAAATATTAAAAGTGAAAGTATTGGACACAATATATGGCAAGTAGCTTGATTATTAGTAATTAAAGACACAGGAAATTACAATTCCTACAAAGAGCTAAGGGATCCATCTATAGCTTTGAAATCCAGCTATATAAAACAAAAAGGAAAATTAAAAAAAAGTCTGAGAGAAGCACAAGATAATTTAAGAAGTAGATGGATTTTATCCCTAACCTCCCAAACTCCATCAAAAACAATCTCCCATTTTGGTGGATTTTGGGGAACTTGGTCCTGCAGTGACGAAATATTGATGGAGTATGATGGACTTGGGCCTGGAGGCCTAAAGTAAAGGAAAGCATGCATTGGAAGCAGTGTGATTGATGGATTTTGGCGAACTTGCATGGTCCAGTTCTTAGTAAAAGACAGTTAGGCCAAAAAAAAAAGTCTCCGGTTTCTGGTATGCGCGCGTCGCTGTATAGCCATGCGCGTCGGCAAAATGAAAAAGTTTTTTTTTCAATGAAAGATGATGTCTCAAAACCGCCAAACTCACTGGTTTGACTGGAATCCTGCTGCTGCACAATTTTAACATGTTTTTAGATGCAGTTATGGTCGAGAATAAGCTTTATGTGGCCTCTCTGGACTCCCAATCCCATATAGGCCTATTTGTGCTAAGTTTAGTCGGGCACCATTTGCAGTCATCACACGGCATTTGAAGCAAAAAAACTCAGGCTGCACCACTTTTTGGGCAAGCTCCATACCAGAAACCGGAAACTTTTTTTTTTGGCCTGAGGGAAATCTTTTTTTGTGGTTTTAGTAATAATCATTGTCGCTTGAAATCCGAATTCCTCCCTTCTGGTAATTTTTTGTGCTGTTGATAATTCCTGCAGTCGTACGTTACCCCTTTGGGTTTATTAAAAACCATGTCGATTTAAGTCGCTTGAGGGGTACATATAAACTAATACTCTTCTGTCACAAAAGCAGAATAAACGGCAACATTTGGCCGCAGTAATTTTGTAAATCTCGCCTCCGGAGATAGTCAGGCCTCCAGAGATAATCAGTACATGTATTGGTGCTTTTAATACTAATGGCCTATAAAAGTCGTCACCGGTAAATGCATTTTTTTTCATTCACGCTAAGAATGCTTGACGCCTGTGAAAAGAAAATGGGTTTTATGGCCAATGTCACTTTTTCACGGCCAGCCGTTTATAAATGGTCACTCAAATTGTATCACTGCAAGTAAAAGCATTTTTCCGTGGACTAAATCCGGCAAGTACAATACAAAGACAATACAATGTACACGGTGTAACAAGCTTGTCATGCAAATGGCAAACGTTGTATAGGCTTTTTTTTTGCTAAATTCTAAAAGTTAAAAGGGCCCGAGTACAAAAGTACATGTACAATCAACCAAGAACCTTTTTAGCTGTTTCGGAGTACATGCTCCGAAACAGCTTTGTTTTCGTCAAGTTCTCATTTTTCAGACTCCTCTCCATACATTGTACATGTAAGTTTTGTACACATGTTTTCGTCTGCCCATACACTTTGGCACTTTCGTAAATCCGATGGACTTCAGACTTGGCACATACTTAGACCACCACCCAAGGATGTCCTAGAAGAATTTTGTCACAATGACGTCATCAGGTGTCAAGTTATTAAACATGCATTTTGTGGCCGTAGACTTTCTACACATTCGGAGTTCATGGTAAACTCAGGTTACAGGGTCTCTGTCCACCTAAGTATGATTCTTACAAGATTCTTATAAGATTCTTATAAGATTCTTATAAGATTCTTATAAGATTCTTATAAGATTCTTATAAGATTCTTATAAGAGTATTTCGTAAGGGACTACCTGTCCACAGAGGCCTCTTGGTCTGGACTGCAGACATGGCAGACGTCGTAAAGTTAATTCCCAAAAGAGGGAGGTAACTGCTGTACTTTGACCCATTTATGGTGGATTTCATATTACTTGTAATTGCAGTGTTGTTTTCTTAACTTTGGCCTTATTCAATATGTTTTATCCAACTGTTGATCCAATTTCCCTTATTTACAGCAAGTTCAATTCTTAGTTATACAGGTAGTACTTTGTTCTGTTTATTGTACCCAATAATAGTCCATCATTTGTAATTTGTGCATTTTGTTCGTTTGAAGCAACAAAAGTGTTCAAAATCTAACGAAGGAAACTGAGCAACTAACCTGATGAAGTTTGAGCTCAGCTTCAGCTGTATATTCCGAGAAAAACAGCATTCTAGGATCTCATTTCAAATCAAAAGTTGCTGAATCATGTTTTGAATTGGGCCTGAATTCAGTGTCCGAGACACGTTCTCACTGAGCCGATTGCAGCTATACGCGATGTCGCGCACTGATCCGACAAATTATAGCAACCGCGCGGGCGTGTGCGTCGTGCCAATGCTGGCGCGCGCTTTGCTGAATAACAAAACGAACTACTAATTCAAATTTTCCTACGGTGCGTCTTAAGACGCACCGTTGGAAAGGCCTTCTTTCGTTGATTACTTCAAAATGACAGTTTGCCAGAAAGAATAATTTCACAGGGAGTTTAGTCCACTTACTATCTTTCAACCAAGTATGTTTTTCAACAATAATTACACCAGTTACTTTTCAGATTGCTACAAATGATGGATTATAGTTTTAACAAAAAACTTGTCTACATTGTATACATGGATGTGTTACACATGAAAATCTAACAGACGGCAGTTATTTCAAACAGACGAAACAGCTTGTGTTTGTCCACATACATAATTCTAGTTTAGGATATTTCTTGTAAGAACTAAGAACATTTATGGAGAACTTGTTTCTGCTTGCTGCTACTAATGCACTTGCCAGAAGGGCCTGAATGTTTGCTCTCAGCCCGATCTTTCTCAAAGGATGAACCAAGAATGTTTAAAATCAATTTCTAGTAAGAACCAAAAAACCTTTTTTTGAGAACTTTGAAGGAACTAAGAATTGGGATGTGCATCAAAACCGGGTTCCCGAGCACCCGATCGTTGATGTCAGAAACCAGTTCCAGATTATGAAATCGAGTACTCTTAACTAACTTTACATTTTACAAAATGTACTTAGTAACTTCTCAGACAATGAAAAAGAAAGGTTTTTTATGTCATTTGTGGAGAATTTTCAAAATGAAACCAGGCTATACGGGAAAACAAAACATATTTCATGTTTATGACGCTTGCAGAAGTTGCAGTTTACACCATAAAGCTATAAAGCTCACTGTACGCACTTGTATCTTGCTGTATTGAGACATTTCTATTATCGTGTTGGCCTTTATGAACAATATGAACAGCAACTTCTGAGATTTGAATTTTAGGGTTGGGTTTCTGTAACAGGTACCCAGGTATCCGTGAAAAAATGCACACCACTAACTAAGAAATGGCTAAGTATGGCTGGGATAAACTCTGGCCATTTTGGGTTCTGTAACTTTTTAGAGACATTTCTAGCAAGAATTAAGAACCTTTATGAAGAACATTTGCAAGAACCAAGAACTTCATATTGAACTTTTTACTAACTAAGAACTTTGTCATGATTTGTTTTATTTTCTGACCCTATTTCTCTCACCATACGGCTAAGTATGGCTGGGATGAAACTCTGCCCATTTTGGGTTGTGTAACTTTTTATTTCTAGCAAGAACTAAGAACCTTTATGAAGAATGGTAGCAAGAACCAAGAACTTTGTATTGAACTTTTTGCTACCATGGTTTCCCATCTGGTTGCCTAAATGGGGTTCAACTCCACCCACTTGGGGTCGCTTAACTTTTTAAAGAAAAGTTAAACTACAAAAAGTTACAACGAAACATAACAGGAAGAACCGAGTACATCTTTGAAGAACTTTGCCAAGTCCAAGAACTTTGCTCAGAACTGAATTTCTACTCACCATTTGGCTGCCTGACTGGGGTTCAGTTCCGCCCACCTTAGGTCGCTTAATCCACCATCCGTTGTCCTGGCAGTAAGCGTTCATAACGAGAAGGGGAAAGTACAGCAGCGTGACCCACGCCTCCCAAATTTCAACCTCGCCCGGCGAGTTCCAAACCACGACGATCAGAATCCAAATATAGGCAAAGATGGACCAGACCGAAGTCACCATAAACACGCCAAACTCCTTGACTTTCTTGGCGTCGGGCGAAGGCACACTGGAGATACATATAGCGGTGATGATGAGAAGATTGAAAGCGGCACTGCCGATTATGGTAAACGTTCCCAAACTGTCTTGGGGGTTGTTAGGGTCGTAGTCTTGCACGTGCTGGCACGTCTCCACGATGTTCAAGAGGATTTCAGGGGCGCTGCTGCCTAACGCCATGAGAGTCAAGTTGGCCACGGTCTCGTTCCAGATGAGAACCTCTTTCTCCACGTGTTTTTTGCTCTCCGAGTCCCAGCGGAGAATCTTCCGCTTCTTGCTCGTGATCATTTCGATGCTGCACATGAAGATGTCGCTCACGATGGCGATGCCGACGAAAATATACAGCATGGCAGTGATGTAGAGTATACCGCGGAGAGGAACTGACCAGAGGTTTTCGGCCGGCAGCAGCAACCAACTCTTGCAGGGTTCTTGATTTGAAGGTACGTACTCCACCACCTGGCCGTTGCTATAATTTGTGTAGTGGTTAACGAGCGTGTCCGACTGATTGTTGCCCATCTTGAATCAGCTAAAACACAAAGACAGATAAAAGGACTGTTATTTTGAATAATTAGTAAAACATATTAACCCTAACTTCCTAGCACGATTTACTAGGAACCATGCATACCCTGGCAAATCCCAACACCATATGGGAAACTGCACGCACATATTTCTGACTTTGTTTCTGGAGCTGTGCCAACCCAATGTAAAAGACTGAAAGTTTAGTACTGTACCCATCCCGACAGATTCCAACAAAACATGCCATTGGGGTTTGATGGGTTGAGTTCTGTAAGGGTTAATCCTAAGGCCCGCATACATTCTAGAAGTTTGACAATTTTCAGATTACGGAAAGTTGGAAATGGTTTATCCAGGAAAGGAAATTTGAGACTGATCAATTTAAAAAAAAGTTTTGCTTTGGATGATCTCTCTTCAGAAAAAAATATACAACAAATGAGTATTTTTTGGTGGATGAACTTAAAAAATTCTGTCACTTTTTCTTTGAAAACAAAAAGAAATGAGATGTGATTTAAAGCATATAAAGATCAACAACTTATCTAGTTCACGCCAAAAAAACTACTCAAGAAAGGTTTTGAAACATCTTCAGAAATATCTAAGACAGTTTACCTATTCCTACTGGTCGAAAGCCCGCCACGTAGTTGGTTTCATTAAACGGTTCATAAAACACCGACTGGTTTTGAACACTTTTTAAGGTACCGCTGCATTCTGCGTCACATCGCAGAATATCTCCATATAAGGAGATTATATCTCCATATAAGGACATTTTTAGTACTACATTTACTCATGTGAGGCACACACCATAAACATAGCCAGAGGGGTGTTTCACAAAGCATGAAGTAACCTTGTTGAACAAAATCGTTGGAAATTTAAAATTTTTGAGTTTTATCTCCCTCAAAACGTAGACTTTGCAAAATAATACAGCATGGGCAGAAATCGACATTTGTCTGAAAAAAATTCAACAATTTTTTGTGTTTCTTTACATATGCAATTAAAAAATCTAGTCATTAAAAAAGCACATCTTCTTTAGATAAAATCTTGAGGAACATATCAAATTAAACATCTACTTTCAATACCAATTTAGACTAAAAAATTGAGTAATCTTTGCACAATAGCTTCATTCAATGCACATATTAATTTTTATTTTGATGAGGCTGATTAAAAAATTAAAACAGTTTCTCGTCTGGGCTATTTGAGAAAAATGAAGGTGTGCATTTTTTTCTCCCCAAGATGGCAGATTTTCAAAGATGGTGGATTGATTCTTCAATTTTTCGATTTTTTTCCAGATACAAAATCGGTGTCCAAAGGAGCCATAACCCTTTCTACATGCAAAAAAACCCCAAAAAGACAATAAATTGACAACAATTTACAAAATATAGCAAATGTATGCTTACAAAAAAAGGTAGGCGGGAAAAAAGGAAGGGGCCTAATGTCTAATAATATTATAGCAAACCATTGTCCACTATGAATTTCTTACTCATGTGATTAAAAATAAGATTTTGTTTGCTTATAACATCTTTAGTTTGGTCATTTTCCTAGTGATACCAAATTTCACTTCTTAAAAAAAAAAAATTGCTTTTTTTTCTGTGACTTTACAGAAACATAAATGCGAGTATACCTCAAGTTCTCCGAGTTTGAAAACAGGGAAATTGAAAAACAAAAGTCAAACTACCCCCTCCCAAAAAAACCCAATAATAATAATACAACTTTTTTTAACATTATGCTTATTTCAACCAAAAGAAATGCTGTAAGTTAAGCAAACACAAATTAAGTAATCTTTGTCTATTTCCGATTTTTGGTAAACATCAATCATTTTCTTTTATTTATAGTTTTGCTGTTGAAAGATAAACAACAAACCAACAAGTAAACGGACAAAACATCAAACGAACAAAAAAAAAAACCGATATGGGACTTTAATCCAAAATTGTGAAATAACAAAATATATGAACGATACGGCGCAACTTCGGGTGTGAAATTTTGGAGCGAGTCACAGCCATATCCGGCCGCGGGGAAACGGAAGGAAATCCCCCATCACGGAAGACCTTTTTTTCTCGGTGATTGCACGGACCATCGCAATGTTACGCAACGTTGCCACAGCTAATGCATTTGCGTATTTGATTTGTAATTAACGCTAATGATAAGTGCATTTTTTCAGCAACATAATTGGGCTTTCGTTCTGAAGTAATTTAAATGTGGAAGTCACACATTTTCAGTGTCTCAAATAACAGTGGAATTATCAAGCCACGTTAACATTACAATTTTTTTAAAAATGCTATACCGACTTTTTGCTATTTTTTTGCTTTATAGAAAGCAAAAACTCTCATCAATTTTCCTTACATTTATAAAACATGTTACGAATACCGTTTCCAAATCAAAGATTTGTCCATCTGCAACCAAACAGCAGACCTACCTTTTGCCGCTTGCTGAAAAGCGAGATCATTAATTCCTTCTTTTTTTCCCACAGAATTCTGGCATAAAATATTTGCCACTCGACTAAACTCCAATATCCGATCCTCTCACTCAAAGCGCGTTGCCAGAGTCACCTGCGGGAAACTGGCTCCGAACACCCCATCGCTTGTCCGCTCCTGCCACGCTAACTGCCCACGAAGACTCCGTTGATCCGCAAACCGAACAATCCTTGACACCATCCTCAATACATCCGTTCAAAATACGTCTTCACCATTTTCCCTGTTAAAAACCAATCCAACGTCGTGCAAGAGAAAAGTGTTCCTCTGTATGTCAACCTTTTAGATGTTCTTCTGTATTTTAGTCTTTAATTTCATCGTAAAATATTGTTTCCATGTTGGAGAGCACAATTTGTTTAAGTTGCACAGCTCGCATCTTAGAGGGTCTACTGATGCCGTGAAGACTTGTTTTGCATAATCGACGACCACATAAAATACAAAATCCACCTCTTCACAATTCGATGACAATAGAAGAACCTGGGTCGCCAGTGCAGCCCCCAGCATACACAGAGACAGTTTATTGGAGAATTGATCGGTAGTCAGTTTGGGTCCTTGCTCTATGGTTATACACACACGTTGTCCGTGCGTTATGTTTGATACCGCCTTCATCAACGTGCGTGCTATCGGAGGTTGTGTACATGTATGTACCGCCCGCCGTCAGCGTCGTTAAGGCTGACGTCATTGTTAGCAGATTATTACTGGGATGGCGCAACAAGGAAGGGGCCGATTAAGGGTCGGGTTAATTGTTGTGAAAACACGTTTATAAACAATGTGAATTGGCAGATTTCTATGTTCCAGTGGCGGTATAAAAAAGTGCTTTTTCCCCCGGAGGTTATAAATATTAAGGTTTTATTTACCCAGGAAGTTAACATGTTTGGAATGGGAATGGCAATAACGAGTACAGGAATGGGATTGGGAATGGTAACGAGTATTGGAATGGGAAGGGAATGGAAATGGAGGGGAGGGAATAGTAATGGGAATATGAATGGGAATGAGACTGTTAATGGGGGAGGAATGGGAATAGGTACGTCGGAATAGGAGAAGGAATGGCAATGAGATTGTGAATGGGAATAGGGATGGGAATCGGAGTGGGAAGAGACTGTGAAGATAGGAATATGTATACTGCATAGGAATGCCATTGTAAGTAAGAATGGGAATGGAATGGGAAACCGGATTGAGACTGTGAAAGGGGGAGGAATGGGAATGGGAATAGGAATGAGATATGAATGGGAGTAGGAATGGGCCGGGAATGGGAAGAGACTGTGAATGGGAATAGGAATAGGAATGAGATTGTAAGTAAGAATGGGAATGGAATGGGAAACATATTGAGACTGTGAAAGGAGGAGGAATGGGAATGGGAATAGGAATAGGAATGGGAACGAAACTGTGAATGGGAGTAGGATGGGAATGTGAGATTTTGACCAATAAAAATGACGACTTGAAGATCAAGTCAGCACAAATAAATTGCAAACCATGGAAAACTTTGGCCTTTGCTAAAAGAAAGTCTAAATTTAAAATGTAGTTCTATAAATTTGATATGTTGGTGCGTAATTAAGGTCCCCATGTACACAAAGCTCATTGTGCCTTGTCAAAAGTGATCTAAAGATGATAAAATAAGAATTAATTTACACAGAAAAACAACACTTATGGTTTTCAGTGAAAACAATCTGTTTTATAAAAAACACATTGGGTGGGTGAGTGTCACGAACTGGCCACCGTAAGCTGAAATGCAGATAGAATATCAGCTTCTTTCCCTGCGAACGAAAACGAGGCTAATATTGCAAAGCCAAAAGAAATACTCTTTCCCGTTTTACCATGCAACAACGGAACAAAATGGCGACTACACGAAAACTTGCAATGCCGCTTTTTCAGCACAGTTTTTGCGGTTTGACCGAAGCATAACACATTCGGCCGATCCGTAAAGCGGCTTTCGCGAAGAAAAGCTTACATGGGTTCTAAAGACGGCTTTTGACTGGTGCGGCTTTTTTATAATAAGAAGCGGATTTGAATGTCCTAAGCGCCAGTACATCTTGCGAGCAGGCTGGATTAAGAGCCCGCCCTTGAAGGCTTTTCCTAGACCGTTAAATTCGGAGATTAATCTCATTGATTTCGAGATTTAAGGCTTTAGTGGCAAAACATTGTCCAATTTCGACAGGAAACGTCGCACGAGATCTGAAAATGTTATTTTGTTCTGATCTAAGCATACTCCCTTTGAAACACTTGCGCCAAATGTGAAGACCTTTAAAACTCCAGATAGTTAATCACAGCAGAAAAGCTAGCTCTCAAAAAACAAATTCTTAAAAAAAACGTGACGAAATGGCGCACTGGCGTTTTGGTCAAAAAAAACTTTTGATGAATATTGAAATCAAGACTGTGCAACTAATCTTATTCTATTTTTTTTGTATTTTTTGTCTGCTCCGTATGTCTACTGCAGGTACCTGACGACTGCAGGGACGGGATGTGACGGGGCTGGTCCTGTTTGATAAGTTGCGTAGTTTTAATTTTAGTGTTTTTGTGTGCATGGTTCATGCTTGTGCTCTTTTGTGGGCCCTTGTCTTGTGATATTTGTAGGCGTGTTGAAGTTAAAGGCTTTCTTTCCAAAATGCAATAATGTGTTCTGGTGCTTGGCTGTAAAAATAGTTTTCTTTCTGAAAAAACAACAACAAGGTGACGGGTTAAGTACTGTATAAAGAACCTTTTTATATTCAATTTGACTTAATAAATAAACAATCAAAGAATATGAGTACTAATTTAAGACGCACATATACAGACAGCCACAGAAAATGTAATGCATAGTACTACGGAATTTGTATGGACTGAGATTTAACAAGGTAAAAAAAGACACCGTTAATGTGGGCAATTCTCCTGCGTCAATTTTTACACCCAATACTCAGGATACAGATGTCACTTCCTTCTGAAGACACGCATAAGTGGTGCGGTTGAGTTTAATGCAATATAACCGATGTAGGGATTCCGCGTTTTCTACAGAGAATATTTTGGGACCGCGTTGTGAAACGCCTACTTTCAGACAGAACAGGATCGATCCGAATCTCAATGTGCCTCTTCATGGTATCAACAGAGCAACACGCCAGGAATATCTATGTCTTTTGGGAAAACTACAACATTTGTTGAAGGTCATGGGGTGTCCAAAAATGGTATAGGACCAGTCCCCAACGAGAATTACAATTGTTCTGCAGATGCAGACCACACTCATATGCCTGGTTTTGCAGTTACCATCAACTTTGTGGGGCTGGGGACGGTCGAAATTCCCACGAACTAGACTCCAAATGCTCCTTAAAGGGAATGATACAACATTTGCAAACATAAAATACCCCGAAATGATCCAATTATCACGAAAAACCTTACTGGAATGTTAGGGAATGAAAGTCTATAGCTTCTTGTAAACTCGTGGCTCCTGGTGTGCTGAAATTTCTAAGAAAATAGTATTTTTCCAACGGCTGGTCAACCGACCAGCGTTTAAGAAAACTGTTTTTTCCCTCCAAAAACTGCTCCTAATGTTTCATATTTAGTTATTCGGCATTTTCTTTGCAATTGATTACACACCTGTGGAGTACAAGCCTGCTAGACTGATACTGACCTTACAAAAATTCCCAAGGTCTACAAATTACTCCGTTTCATCTTAAGAGGGGTCAGGGAACCAGACTAAAAGAACATGGTTGGTTTTCTTGGTTTTCCAGCATCTCCGAACCCAAAACGTGAAACAAGTCAGTTTAACAATATTTGCTAAAGCATACTAATCCTCCAAATCCATTTATTTTTCAAAATTGGCAAAAGCAAAATGTTGTACATTCCTTTATATACCTTCCCCACAAACACGATTCCGATTAGGGCACATGTATTTTCAACAACCACTGGCAAGCATTGGGGCCGTATTTCACCATGGCACTGCTTATCAAACAAAATAGTACTAAGACATTTCCAGTACTAAGCAGAAATCAGCTGGGAGCCAGGCACATGCTGTATAAATCTATAATGACATTTTCGTTGGTAACCTGTTTTGTTGAGCACTAGCTTTCGGACTTAGCCAATTTCTCTGCTTACAGCTCCATTTTGCCCATGTCTTGTGCTCGGTAGCTCACAGTAAATGTTACGCTCAGTTTCTCTATATGCAAAACATTCAGACACCTTCTAAAAGGGACGATATTCTTTAGCAATTATTTATCAGAGTTCGAGATGGGTTTGGGAGGGCTGAATGGGGTCCGGAGGGGGGTAATTTTGGGTATCAAAGGAGGGGATAAGGAGTAACAAACAGATCGATATTCCGATATTGATCGGACATTCAGCATGGATTTTTTTTCATTCGAGTATTGGTCAGCCTTTTTTGGTCGAGACTAAAGACCGGTTTTGTAGATTGACAGGGAAATAAGGGGCTAGCTTTTGAGTTTTTAAGCTCGGCAGGAGCTTCTACTTGTCACTTGGTGGTCGGTCGGTCGGGTGGTCTCTCTCTCTCTCTGTCCGTCCCACGAAAATTGCCCCAAAATACGGTTTCCCCTAAATGCCATCGGATCATTTTGATGGCTTTCATGCAAGACTTTCATGCAAGACTTCTTGAAACACGCTTATGGTACACTCGCACTTGTTTTACTTGCATTTAAGGCACATTATCGAAAATAAGATGTGCATATATGGTCACTGGAATGTAGTCGGCATTCCAAGACAGTGGGCAAAAGTTTGTGAGGAATTAGATTTCGTGTTTTCATCCATCCTTATCTTTTGTACTTTTGTGACTTTTTAAAAACTCATTCATTAAAGTATCGTTGGAAAACAATCAGGATTATTGTCACATTTCATATATATGGTTGGGATAAACTAACAGGTGTTGTGTCTATTCTAATTGATTCAGTCAATTTTATTCAATTGTTTTTAATTCCTACAACATCCTACAAAGGAAAAACGCCTATGATGGATGGAAACAATTTGATTATATAAAATTATTTTAATATAAATGAATATTAACTGTTCGAATAAATTACTACAGATGTATGGATGGGATGGTCCAGCATAATGTGAGTGAGCGACCAAAGAGTGATGTGTCTTGTAAAGCGGATAATAATAATAATAATAATATCGGAGTCTTAATATATAGCGCACGTATCTACCAACAATTAGGTACTCAAGGCGCTGGACATTATGTCTATTATTCAAGACAGGTAAATGAATTTTATGAAAAATATGAGACCCATTATGTAGCACCTTATAAGGGTTTACAAGGTGATGCGGCGCATGTTGTAGCCACTGCCAGAAACAATTTGGCAAACCCCTTTTCTTCGCGTAAGTGTTACTGGGTTCACTTACGCGTCTTGAACGTGCATTACACAACACACGGGACCTATACGGTTTTACGTCCCATCCGAAAAACGAAGCAATAATGGTAAAGCACCTTGCTCAAGAGCACAAGCACCATGTTCCCACGGTCAGGATTTGAACCCATGTACCACGGCACACGAGTCGAACACCGTAACCTTTGGACCACAACATCCCCAGATGGGTGATCAATATTGTGCCTTTGATGATTAAAGTATGGAATTTGGCACACAGTCGGATGGTGTCATGAGAAAGATATTTGGCCATAAGACCGTCGCATATTTGTCCTTTGAAAAAACTATGGATAGGATAACAAGCAAATTTGAAAATTGCTTGTTATTCTACCTATATTTTTTTCAAAGGACAAATATGCGAGGGCTCTTTAGCTAAATATCTTTTTCATGACATACTTTGACTGTGTGCCAAAAGCCATGCTTGTATCATCAAAGGCACAATTCCCTAAAATACTTCGCTATCTGCCCCACTACAAAATGTCACAGACACTGAGCGCCACTGTCGACAAGAACCCATCCATTCGCATCCATAATAGCCATGGCGACATTAGCATTTAAATTACATTAATGCGGCAGCATATGGGAAGAAATTGACGCAACGCTTTAACATGTCAGGGTTTCAGTTTGATAAAATACACACACTGCTATGAAAAAAACACTGGACAATTCTGGAATGGAATTAAGAAGCTTTCCTCGATCTGAATTGAAATCCGGGCTGAAATAGGGCTTAGTTCCAGAGGATTAGCGAAATTCCCTCGATAGAATTGCAATTTGGTGGACATTTTTTTAAAGGGTAAATAGGTTTTTTTTTAACAAGTTGGTTGTAAGTGCATTCCTGTGAACATTTTTATGTCGTATATACTCGTTGTCATCCAAAATGGCACACGAATACAATGCTTCAATTTACTCAGCGTTCATTCACACTTTGCAAATTTGGTGACACAAAAGTGATTCCTTTCAAACGACAAATAATGAGCCCTCCTGTTGTCTGAACAGTCACAGACAGTCAACACATACCTTCCCTGCCATGCCTTTTACACAGGCTAGTCACCACCAGTCATATCATATTTCAAGCAAGCACTGTGACTAGTCAAATTCAGTCAACAGACAACAGCAGGTAACTGGTTAGCGAAGCTCGCTTATCAATCACCTACAGTCAAGGAAAGCTGTACCAAGTTATTAAACAGTCAAAACCAGTCAATTCTACTTTGAGTAGGCTGGGAGCTCTTAACTATTAAAAAAAGTCACTTGATTGATTTTGACTGCTAGAACAGCATGTTGATTTGACAGTCAGAGAAAGGGGAGCATTTCAAAATTATGGCCACCAAAAAAACAAAATCCTCTAAAATGTTCGATTGAAATAGTAATAATGAAAAAGAGAAACTTGCTTTGAAAAAAGTCGAGGTTCAAAACTAAACTCAAGACACTTTGACGGAATAAAACAGCCTGAACAAGATGTGTCAACTGAACTGAAGCAGCATTGATGAATGTAAGTCTTATCAAATCCGCGTTTCTTATGGCCCGATCTTTCGTTGCTTAGATATTTCACCTGAGCAGTGCTCCAACATGTAATGAAGATTGATGCATCACAATGCATCGGTGACAACGAACCTACGCGGCGCCCGAAACGACCCGGAAAACGAGGTCAGTTTTGCCCAAAAAAATTGACGTGTGAAAAAAAAAAGGAAATGGACGTGTAGTGTGAGTGCATCAACTAAAAAAGGGGTGGATGTCAAGAAGGGTTCGAAGCACTTAGCGGGAAGCATATTCTACCACGCCTAACGTGATTCACTTTTTTTTTACCTCGGGAACAGTCCAGTCGGGAGTGAATAATGCAATCTGTTTTAGTTACTGCGTGAGGTGATGAAATCAGCTTGGGCTCGAAGTTGTTTGGATTGTGGCTGGAACACACACTGCTGTTATCTCCATGGCGACGCGTGTGCGCGTGGGGGTGCGCGCGCGTTAAATTTTGTTTAGGTTCGAGCCTAGATATGTAGAGGCTGGCGTGACTCGGTAACAGATTAGCGAGGGTAGGCCAACGTGAAAATCACACGGCATTTTCGGTTCAATGGATGTTATCGTTTAATGAACGTTCCTCCACAGATCGAATAACCGTTCCACAATAGACCCTGAAAGTTCACCCTTAGTGGCGCGCTTCCGGATCAAAATGCGCTGTTTACAGTGCACGAGGGTTAGACAGCATAGCTACGTTTTGAATATAAATTTTTAAACTAAGAAAGACACCAATGACAATATTTAAAGTTGAACTTTCACTTTGTGATGTGGGGGCTGTGGTCCAATGGTTACGGTGTTCGACTCGTGTGCCGTGGTACATGGGGTCAAAATCCTGACCGTGTTAACATGGTACTTGTGCTCTTGAGCAAGGCACTTTACCATTATTCTTCGGATGGGACGTAAAGCCGTAGGTCCCATGATGTAATGCACGTTAAAGAACTCAGTAACACTGCAATAAAGGTGCTACAAAATGGGTCTCATATTTCTCATAAACTTCATTTACCTGTTTTTAAAAATAGACATTATTACCAGCGCCTTCAGTACCTAATTGTTGGTAAATACGTGCGCCATATAAGACTACGGTATTATTTTTTTTTTATTATAGCATGTTTTTTTTTTTTTAGCTCTTCACTCGTGAAAAGGTACATTTCCCACTGTTCAACACATTTGAAGAGGGGGAAAGGCACGTGCATTAGTTTCGGATGAATTCAACATAAAGAAGAAACTGCAATTACGTTCAGAGAAGTACAGTCATAGCAAGATGCGCTGACCGAAATGGCATTAAGAAATGTGTTAACAGTTGAGCTGAGTTTTAATTCCAATCCCGTTCTGTTCAGTTGTGCATGGGGAAACGAAAACAAGGGAGTTGTCAAGATCGTTCATTATTGAGGTGATTTTGAGTGTGCCAACGCTAATGGCGGTGGAGCGGATTACAAGTTACCATGGTAACCGTGGAGGGTGATTTCATGCATCACGTGTCACTTGAGGGGACACAAGATCGAGGGAAGTAGGAGGCACCTACACAGCAAATGTGATTGGCGGTAACTGAGGGTATATCAGGGATCAAGGTTACACATTTTGGAATGGGAATTGGAAATGATAACGGGAATGGTAATGGGAATGTGAACGGGAAATGGGGGAAAAACCCGGAAATGGACATGGGAATGGGAAAGTAAATGGGACTGGGAACAGAAATGGGAACGGGAATAGGGAATAGGAACGGAGTGGGGGAATGGGAATGGGAAAGTAAATGGGAATGAGAGCAGGAACAGGAATGGGAACAGAAATGGGAACGGGAATAGGAACGGGGAACAGGAAAGGGAATAGGAACGGGAATGGGCAAAGAACGGGAATGGGAAAGTAAATGGGAATCAGAACGGGAACGGGAATAGGAACGGGACAGGGAACGGGAACTGGGAACGGGAATGGAATTTCAATTGGAATATAATACGTGGCGTATCTTACTTAATTTACATGTATTTGAGATAATGTCATCACTGAAACCTAAATGCCAAACCTCAAAGAGCCTTCGTTAAACTAATTTCCGTCATAGCTGCGTTTATCCTATTGTAAAATACAATGGTGATGTCTGGCACGTTATTGTTATCACACTATTATCTACATAATCATCGCACTATTTCACTTGACTGTCTCGTAGACCACTCTTCCGATAGACCGAATTGCAAAGTTCATTCCTGTTATTTGGCGGGAAATCGCAATCAGACATGGGTAATTGGATCGCGGGCAACCGTTGCTAGGCAACCACGCGCGGCCAGAATGGGAACAAAACGACGAGGCGCTAGCACTGTTTAATAGGTCGGAACGAAATGCTCGGAACGCGGTGGGTGATGCGGTTGCCTAGCAACTAACAATGGCAACAGAGAGGTAGGCATTAACATGTTGTTCTGTTTGTTATGATTACAAAAAAAAGGTGAACGAAAATTACATTATGACAAGTGTATCGCCATTTCTCATTATCGACGATACAACTGGAAGATTTTCTAGAAGATTCTAGCGTGTTGTTGGACGTACGAAGAGCATTAGAGGGTCCCCTTTAAAATACGCCTTATCGGTGTAAAGCTTTAACAAATATCAACAAACAAGAAAAATGGGTGTACGATGGGCTCCGCCATTTCTTTACAAAAATTGATGTATTTAAGGGAAATATGTGAGACGTTCTGGCAAAATGAGACGGAACTGGGCAGAAGTGAAGCAAAATGCAAAAAATAAAAACCAATGGGGGTGTTTTGGGGTTTTTTCTTTTACTTTTAGAGATTTGATGTTTGTGTAATCTTTAAAATGTCACCTACTCATAGTTTTATGAAATAATATACAAATCGTAAAATAAAGTGTTTTCAGGAAAAACAACTGACATCTTTCATTTTCACGACTACACAACTCGAACTTTTAAGGCCTTTTTGTCAGTATTTTACTTTTTTTGACATGGGGCGGGGAAGTGCTCAGCGATATGGACTGGAATGGCTGAAAACGATGAATATTGAGTCGAGTTGCGTGACCTTTGACCCACAATTGTAAATCCATGCACGTTTGTAAATAACTGGAATTACGCAAGAAAATTAACTCAATGATAATTTTTGAAAATGCTGATATATTTTTAACCAGACAGCACCCAGAGAGCGCAAACCCCCGCCAAGGCTGAACAATTCTCCGCAATATTGTCAGTACTCCAAAAGAAATACTCGCATAAATAGTGGAGAATCCTTAAAGCAAATCCTGGATTCAGACCCAGATCCGGATCACTTCCAAAATCTAATCGATTTGTACTTGTACCAAGGACCACCCTTAAAACTAATTTCATGCAAATCCGTCCATAACTTTTGGAGTTATCTTGTTAACAGACTAACCAACCAACCAACAAAGCAACCAACAAAATCCGATGAAAACATAACACCTTGGCGGAGGTAAAAAACACTCCCCCCCCCAAAAAAAAACCCCACCTGTTCAATGGCATCAGTTGTGCAGACATTATACGTTGCATGAAAATACTTATATATTTTTTGTCCTGTCTGCCATCGTATGATTTTTTTTTGTAATCGGGTAATTGTTTTTATAGCCAATTGTTCAGCCGATCGAGCTTGAAGTTCCATAATTTACACAACGGCTCTTCATTTGATGGCTATTCACCGGTTAATGAGTATTCACTTATTGAAGCATACAGTGTGAACGGTCGCGCGGCCTTCGAGAAAAATTACCCTTTTGACGGGAAAATTGGTAAATAAATTGGAAGATTGAGACACATGACCGCACGTAATGGGTTCATGGTTTGGCGTGCTTGCCAGACCACTGAAGACCAGCAAATAAGAATGCAGAACATCATTAATGCTTAGTATGACACGAGCCGAACAGCGTCCAGACTTCCAACCAGTCTTAAACATAGTGTTTAATACCGGCCAAGCACATATTTATTCCCATTAATAAATACCTTTTCGGTCGGACAGTCAAAACAAGTCAAACAATAATTTATTTCCAACGATTTTGTTCAACAAGTTCACTTCATGTTTTTTTTTTAAACACCCCTCTAGCCATGTTGTGGTATATGTTTCTCTCGCGAGTGAGTCAAAAACGACTTCTCATATGGAGACTGGCGCTCGCGTTGCGCGTATACTGCGCCAGTGGTGCAGAACGCAGCTGCGCCGATGTTGTGTTAAAATAGGACTAAGAAGTATTGACTAATTGTAGTACTGCGCATGCCTAACCGAGGATTGTGAACGTTAAACCGATCAATTGTAAAAGGGAAGGGATTTCATAGGAGTCAGAATTTCATGTGACACTAGAAAAGTGTTTAAGACCAGCCAGCCGGTGTTATTTCAATCGTTTAAGACCGGCCATGTGACGGGCTCTCGACCCCTAAACACTTTGGAATTGTGTTGAATCAACATGATCAACATTTAAAACGTTGAATTAACAGTTTAAGTGTTGGATTTAACATTTAAAATGCTGGGTTCAACATTTTCAAAGAGTTGACCGAACTTATGTAAGTGTAGGTTTCAACACTTCAGTTTCATGGAGCTATCGTCATTTGCATTTATAGGATACAGAGCAGTAAAGTCCCGTCAACAAAAAAACAACAAATGAGTTAAAAGAATCAAATTTCTTCGCTTCAGAAAATTGGGGGAAATATCAAGCATCCAAAACATTCAAGAGATCAAATAGCTTGATTTACCCGGTTTTACTTTCCTTTTCAAATTCGCGTGTTGACCGATGACACATGGGTAATTTCCCTCCATAGATATTCACCCTCTAAAACTTAAGTCCATGGAACTGAAGTGTTGAAACCAACACTAACGTATAGGTTCGGTCAAATTTGAAAATTGTTGAATTAACAGTAGACAGGTAAGAGTTGGATTTAACATTTGAAAACCTGGAAAGAACACTTTAAAAGAGTAGTCACTGACCGAAACAAGTGTTGGATTCAACACTTCAGTTTGTAGAGTAATGAAAGGTTTGCGGAAACACCATGTGCGAATAGTTTCTCAACTAAGAGAATGGTTCTGAAAAGAACCAGAGGTATAACCTCGACGTTCCGGTCAGTATGCTCTGACTGTCTTCAGGAGAGAGACGGTCAGAGCATACTGACCGGAACGTCGAGTTTATACCTCTGGTTCTTTTCAGAACCATTCTCTTAGTTGAGAAATTATTCGCACATGGTGTTTCCGCAAACCTTTCATTATTTAGTATCTCCACCATGCATAGCCTTAAATCTTACTAAGTTTGTAGAGTGATAGACAGGTACTTTGGACGCCGCCTCAGCTGTGCAAGAGCTGTTGGTAACCAGGCATGTTAAGTACCAGGGAATAGAAAAGCGTGCAAGGCAATTCACCGAGTTCGAACGCGAGGCAACCACCCCCCCCACCCCCGTTTGTGTTTCTTTTTGTTGTTTTTTAGATACAACTTTCGTATCGACCTTTTCTTGATAATACTCAAGAAACTGTTAAATTTGATTTGGATTTGACGTTGACAGAGTACACTGCCGCAAATGGAGGTAAATTTTCACAATTTCAGGTTTTGTATGTTTGAAACATCTAGCAAATTGTTCTCGTTTTTACGATATCGAACTCGAAACCGCGCGAGGAATTCCGGCAGTCCGTGTACAGTCGGGTAAAAAGACGCGCATGATCGCGACAGCAAACACAAGAAATGGGCTGGTTTCAATGGCGACCCACTGAAGTTCGATCAATGGGTGTTGACACTAGCCGCACAATTCAAAACAGTTTTGTTACTCTTCGTTAATTGCTATACACGCTCTCTCGGTACTCCTGAAAAGTTACACAAAAGCCCCTTTGCTACAAAGTGTCATGTCTGCCCGGTTCTTCCCAGAAGATTTCTTTTCTTCGCGACGAGCCGCGGGCGGCAAAACACCATCTCTTGTTACCACTATCCTCTAAGCAGAAATGTAGCGTTCGTTTTATGAGCACTCTTACACAAAACAATGCATTGTGGCGGAGGAGGAAAAGGTATCAACCAATCAATGCCCGCGCTCCTTATGTTCGATGGTTGCCAGGCGACGCTTTTGGCGGGAGATGCTCCGAGTCAATTTTATTGATTTTTTTTTTTAAGAGTTGGTGTGTATCAGCGCTGGCTATGGGCTGCACGTGATGGGTGGCCAATACAACTATAGATCCGAACTTAATATCGGTGCATTTTTTTTTCAGGAGACTAACTGGGCCTTACAAATATGGGCCTCTTATAAACAACCTTATTCTTGGTTGATCTTAATAACATATTGTAGGCCCTATATTTTAACGTCGCATGTTTAAACGCCATATTGTGAAGGGAATACGTTTAAGCTTAAAATTGATTGCAGATATCTTGCGGGTCTACATTATTCAAATTCTGTGGGTTTAAATATCATAAAAATCAGCTTGTTCGCGACTGGAACTTTCCTGACGAGTTATTTACAGCGTTATGCAAGTTAGTAGTCAATGAAATATCCCCTAGCAAGGGTCTATGATCTGCGAGCAGATTCGGTGATTAATTATGCAAACAAGACTGCGTCTTGACCTCGAGATTCTGACCATTCAGCGGGCGCCTTCTGTCGGGTCTTCCGTAACCCGTTGCTGATTTACCGGGAAAAAAACATGGCAGCCATATTGACCAATCATAACTAAGTCCACATTTCTGATGGCAATGACGTCACAGTTTCTAAAGTCGGCTCCGATTGGCTGGCACGCGGGGTCGTATAAAATGTGCATGCTGGGATATATCAGACGTTAATTAGTATCGATATGTGGCTGCACACGTGAATATCTGATCCCAGAAATGCAAGTTAGTGCCGTTACATTAAAATTACATTAGCGGCAAGTACATGTGCTGTACAGATGCATGGTTAACGATGTACAACACAAGTACCGTTACTTTAATCACCGTGCTTATGCAAAGTTGTACACAATAGTGTGCGGCGTAACTACCCCCCCCCCCTTCAA
Source organism: Patiria pectinifera (assembly GCA_029964075.1). Classification (NCBI taxonomy): domain Eukaryota; kingdom Metazoa; phylum Echinodermata; class Asteroidea; order Valvatida; family Asterinidae; genus Patiria; species Patiria pectinifera. The sequence goes on along the minus strand of CM057129.1, from coordinate 4,614,849 downwards.
TTAACTTCTCGGGTCAATTGAAATGGGAAGGCGTCTAGTCCTTCAAGAAGAACCTTGAGGGCCGGATTAGCTCTCTGAAAGGGGTCCAGAGGGCTTGGGATCCAACAGGCTTAAAGAAGGATCTCCTGCCATTTATGAGCAATAAATTGTGTTTGGGATGTGTCCAGCTTGTTACAAAAGCAACACCCTTCGTTCTTTGTTAGATGGGTTTGGGAAGGGTCCTCGATTTGGGGTTAGGAGGGGAGGGGAAGGCAGGGTTTTCTGTTTGTTTGGACAAGAGGGTTGTTAGGCTGAAGAGTGCATTGGGGGGAAAAAAAACCCGGAGGTGGGTGGTTGTTAATGAGGTGAAGATGGACATTGTAACTTATCTCTCACTTATAAATACTTGAAGTGGCAACGATTGATAGATGTACGTACGAACTGACAGATTGGTCCAAACCAATCAAAAACCAACTAACAAACAACATCCGTCAGACAATCCAGGTTGGTTTTGAAGTAAATTCATTTCAAAACCGTTTTTCAAAGTCTCATCATCATGCAATAATCAGCCAGCTGGCAAACCGTCTAAACCTATGCAAACACTCATACTATGCCAAGTTGTCCTTTCCGTCAATATCAATCAGGTGACACTTTTCAACAGTTAAGAGCTCCCAGCCTACTAGCAGGATTGACTGGCTGTGACTGTTTATGCAACTTGATACATCTATGCTTTGATTGTAGGCGATTGATAAGACTAGCTGTTCCCTCAGTTTCCTGCTTTTGTCTGCTGACTGAATTTGACTAGTCAGAGTGCTTGCTTGAAATATGATCTGACTGTTGATGACTAGCCTGTGTAAAATGCATGCCAGGGAAGTGGTGGGATTTTTGACTCTCTGTGATTGTTTAAATAACCGTCAAAATATTGCCAATGTGAATTCCATATTTGTGTCAGTCGTTCAATGATTGTATAAATGCCATAAGCGTTCTATATTCGGTGTTGTCCGAGGGTTTGCTTTGCGAGAAAAATTAACAAGTTTACTCGGGTGGAACTCGAACCCACAACCTCCTGCTTACTAGTACAGACGTCCACTCAACCACCGAGCTTGTGGGGGTCAGCTGTCCTACTGACGTGACTCATTCAACCTCACAACACAACGAATAAGTAACTAGGAAAAGATCCACATCAATTTTAGAGGACAGGAGAATGAGCAGACAAGATGTAGGAAATATCAACAGAAACTGACGAGTGTCTAAGAAGTCTCAAGTACAAACATCAGAACATCATCTGCAGCAAAGCAAACTGAAAATGTCTTCAAAACTTGACCAACAGAGATAAGATCAATGGCCTCAATCATGATGGGGAATGGCTGTGCCTCCAAATCCCATTCTTTTTTTTATTTAATATACAGGGTGAGTAAAAAACACCCGAAACCCAAATGTCGGGACCATTGTTTTAGTGAAGCTCTGCATGTAGCACTTTCAAAATCTAGGATATAAAAGCCCAATTCATAAGCTTTCTTTTAGTGTAAGAATCATTCACATCACTCATGTACTTTTCAAGTTACCGAGTTTTAAACACAACCATTGTTTCAAAGTTCTGTCCGCGGATCACAAAAATAGGCGTGCGTTCTTTCATCAAAACGAAAACAATTCACACACATCCCTATGTGACTTGTTTTGTTTTGCTGAAAGAACACTGAACTTTTTTGTGATCCGTGGACAGAACCTTAAAACGGTGGTTGTGTTTAAAATTCCGTAACTTGAAAAGTACATAAGTGATTTGAATGATTCTTGTACTAAAAGAAAGCTTATGAATTGGGCTTTCATATCCTAGATTTTGAAAGTGCTACATGTCGACCTTCAATAAAACTATGGTCCCGATATTTGGGTTTCGTTTTTTTTTTACTCACCCTGTATTGGAAAGATTCCCATATATGGCCAGCGCTAATTTTTCCCTTCAGTGACCTATCAGCCATCAGAAAGTGAAAATATGTCCTAAAAAGTTAAATTTAGCAGGAAAACATTTTAAGTATTTACTGAGAAGACACTTAAATATGTTCAGACCAGTCTCATACTCTAGGGTTTGTGCACAGGGTGACAAGTGATGGCCAGATATGGGAATCTTTTCTTTATATGTCTCACTGCTTGTTGGAATTGGAAATAAATGTTCATGAAACTCAAATTGATAACTGGAAGCCTATTTCTACGAAGCAGCAGAGATTCGAGCAGTGTTGTCAAGAGAGATGTTTCAGCCGTTCAGAGAAAGCCTATCCAATGTTTCGGATCATCAGGTCGTTGCCTACAAACAAGAAGAGACGGCGTTCTAGCCAAAGCGCCGCGGGGAAACCACTGGCACTCTAGATCTTGAAAGGTCTTAAGACCGCTCGGATGAGAGTGTTGTAAGTTGATGCCTTTCAGACAGCTGAAGAGGGATTTCGACTGTTTACTTTGATGAGGAGTATAGGACAGTGATAAACAACCCCGTGGAGAGGGATCGGGTCTTGAAAGAGATCGGGCCAAGATTTCGACTGTCGTTTACAAATCGTCAAGTGTTTACTTGTAATTTTCGGTACAGCACACGAGGTGTTACTTGCTTGTTGCTGCGGTCACGGACGCTAGGACGACAGATAGGTGATGAGATTGTGCCTTTGATGATACAAGCATGGCATTTGCCACACAGTCGGAGTATGTCATGAGACAGACATTTGGCTACAGGGCCATCCCAGATTTGTCCTTATATATACAAAGCAATGGCGGCCACTTTGAAAATTGCTTGTTATTCTACCTATATTTTTTTCAAAGGACAAATCTGCGATGTCCCTATAGCCAAATATCTTTCTTAAGACATTCTCTGACTGTGTGCCAAATGCAATGCTTGTATATCAAAGGCACAATTCCCTTAATATTTCCCCCTATCTGCCCCACTATGTAGGGTTCCCAGCACGTTATGAAAACAACAGTCCCTGAGTTTTCCCTCGATATTTCCCTGTAAATATTCTAAAAATCTGTGAAAAAAATATTGTCATTTGAACGAGGTTGCTTAGAAATCAAGAGTAGGTCCAGTAAAGCTACTAAGATACAGTTATAGGCAGGGCGGTTTACGGCATACAGTGCCTAAAGGGTTAATCCGAATATTTAAAGTATGTAATCAAAATACAAAGGGAAATCTGACATTGGCACTGGTTTAGCATTGGTATTCCAGAGTCTAGTTAAAACCAAATGATTCCTATTCAATAAGGGAATACTTATGTGGACGCGGATAATGGCCCTCGTCTTCGGTCATTATCGGCGACCAGGCCCCTAGTACGTTTAAAACCGCCCAAGCACATATTTATTCCCATTCATAAATACCGGTACCTTTCGGTCAAAAAGTCAAAACAAGTCAAAACGCCACGAATTTCAATCGATCTTGTTCAACAATTTACTTTACGTTTTGTGTTTTGTGAAACACCCCTCTGGCCATGCTATGATATGTGCCTCATGAGCTTAGTGCTAAAAATCTCCTTATATGGAAATTGGCAAGCATGTGGTGCGTACTGCGTGATGTGGCGCAGAATGCAGGAATTGTGTTAAAAACCAGCTGGTGTTTTATCAGCAGTTTAAAACCACCCACGTGACGGGCTCTTGACCAATAGCGATGGGTAAACTGTCTCAGGTATTTATGAAGAAAGTTTAAAGGGAATATACAACATTTTCAAACATCGAAAAATAAAACTACCAAGTTTTTGCGAAATACCTTACTAGGATGTTGGTAAATGACAGTCTAAAGCATCCCATAAAATTATGGCACCTGTTGTGTAGTCATTTTCAAGAAAATGGTATTTTTGTATAATTTCCAACAGTGGACGGCCGACCATCGTTGGAAAAAACCTAACTATTTTTCAACTTCTGCTCCAAATTTACCTTTTTTTCAGTCCAAATTTTGTTTGCTATTGGTTACATGTTCATGAACCGGTGCAGGCCAGCTAGACTAGTTCCATTACCTTACAATTTTCTGGCATCTAGAAATTGATCCATTTTATCTTTAGTGGAGTCAGGGAACCAGACTACCTAAACATTTTTGTTTTTCTTGGTTTTTCCAGCATTTCCGAACACAAAACTTCAAACATGTCATTTAAACAATATTTGATGTATTATACTTACCCCTCAAACAGTTCATTTCTGAAAATTACAGCAAAAGACAATGATGTACATTCCCTTTAACATTGGGAGTGACTTTACAAAAAATAGCTGTCCAAAGATGAACAGTTACAGTTGTTCTTAAAAGCGCGTAGGATCATTTTGCATTTATCCCAAAAGTAACCTACCAAATTATTATCAAAAAGCTGACTTGGACTAAAGATTGTACCGGTGTTAAACAGTCTGTGAAAGTATTCTGTCTGGCTTGCTGTCATTTAGAAGATTTCAATAAATGTAGGTGACTTCCAACAGTGTCAATTGACTTATTTCTTGAAATAAAGTGCGCTAATGATGAAAACGTGTTTCGTGATCAGAAGGTTGTGCATGATTTTTCACCGTTTTCGCCAAAAGTGTAATATCCACTGAGCTGAAACTTCAACAGGTTAGGTTTGGAGCATTCTTCTTGGGATTTTTTTAGGGGTGTTATTATTGGAAAGGAACAAAATGATTGAAAAGCAAGTTCCTTTATGTCTTCAACAACTCTAAAGTCTAGATGACCAAAAAATTCACAAATTACTTTGGCCCATACCGAACCAAAATCTGCTTGCGGTGCCTAGAATGGCTCTTAATACTTTCTGGTTCGGCATAACTCTGGAATGCCGTTATGAAATGGACAAGACACCTTCCCCCCTCAAATCATCTTTGCCCCACCCCTTATTTGAGACACATCCTTACAAAATAGAACTTACATGACAAACCCTGTCCTCCCATTGTTATCTGAGGAGAACCCCTGAAAATACAAGTAAAGCAGACTTACTTCCAACTCAGAAGCATTTCATCAGAGTAGCGAAGCCTCTTTTTTTACTCCTTGGACATATTTCCGATAACGCTGCTCACGTTATAAATAATTCAGTGTCAATCTATATCGTCTTTTCTTCCCAGTCCTTTGCAGATCAATAATCCAAACATGCAGCCCTTCTCTTGAGCCGTCGGTCGATGCTAACAATTACAGAATTGATTAGCTTTTGGCCCTAAGGGCTGGTTGAAAAGACAGGTTGGCCAGAACTCACCTGCAGAGGGCGATGTTGTTTACCCAGGTGGTCGGTCCATGTTGTGCACAGATGTTGTGTTGGAAGCAATCAGCGGTAGGCTTGTTGCATTGCTATTTCTGGGTTTGGAGAGGATGAAATGTAATGTTCAAAGAGATGCTCCAATCCTTCTGATTTGAGGCGTGCGATCGCATCCACACGCCATCGCACGCCTAAAAGCTTCCCGAGAAGTGCGAAGAATCACACGCCTGAATCCCTGTGTACTGCACACCTCGGCATACATTTACGGCATAATTATACTTCTGTGAGCTCTTGAAATGGCTTTACTGTAAACCAAGATGAATATTATAAAAAAATAACCGAGATTGTTCAGTCCGAATTTAGACCACAGCATCAAACGCCTAGAAAAATCACATGCCTAGAAAAACCACACGCCTAGAAAAATCACACGCCTAGAAAAATCACACGCCTAGAAAAATCACACGCCTAAAAAAATCACACGCCTATAAAAATCACTTGCCTAGAAAAATCATACGCCTAGAAAAATCAAGGTGTGCATTTTTCCACAGGCCTATGATTTTCAAATTAGAAGGACTGGTGTTCATTGCCAAAGCAGCTGGTGGTTTTGTTTTGCTAGACACTTTTGAGTCACTGACTGATTGATTGACTGACTGACTGTCAGTCCGAGTCGGTCGAGACTAACTGAGTCACTAGCCGACTGACTCCCCCCCCCCCCCGACCGACGGACTGAGTGAGTCACTGACTGACTGAGTCACCGTCTGATTGACCCCCCCACTGACTGACTGACTCCCCGACTGACACCCCCCCCAACTAACTCCCCATAGCCACTGACTGACTGAGACACTGACCGACTGAGTCACTCCCCGACTGAGTCACTCCCCGACTGAGTTACTGACCGACTGACTCCCCGACTGACCACCCCCCAACTGACTATAGCCACTGACTGACTGAGACACTGACTGACTGAGTTACTGACCAACTGACTCCCCGACTGACACCCCCCCCCAACTAACTCCCCATAGCCACTGACTGACTGAGACACTGACTGAGACACTGGCCAAAGTTATGTACTACACTGAGACTTCTGGGTGCAACTCACCTAGGCGTACAATCGGTGGGCGTGGACATCCAGGATTTTTTTTACATTGGCTTATCTAGTTCCCAGACCTATGTTCTTGAAACTCCATGGTTCTTGAGTGCTGAATGGTAACACACAGCAACCGGTGAAAACTGGTGTGCAAATGAATAGATGTTTTCATCGGATGACGTCACTCCGACCCGATCTATGAAACATATGGGACAAGTATCTGTGTCAAATAACGCAAATCTTCTTCAACATGAATCAGGGTTTATTACGTACATTTTTTGTACACCTACTGTGTGAACACTCAGAGAATTAAATGCTTCGATTCGTTTGTACTTACCCATAAACAGCCCGCATTTGGATGCCTTCTCCTCACAGTACAATCATCAAGATTGCTAGAGTGTCCTCTACAACACACACAAAGAAGGATCAAATGTGATGCGATCAAGCTACATGAGTCGTTTGTCGACCCTGGTCAAAAAGATTTTTATTACAGATTTGAAAAAAAGTACAACCTCGGCATTACTGCTGTGAAAACCGCATGCTGATACCATCTTTAGTTCAAAAATTATGGAAGTCGGAACACGAAGCGATGTGATGAAGTGATGCGATGAAGTGGCCCTAGTTTGGCCTTTATCTCCAAATTAAAATTCCCGACAAACGACTCATTTAGCTTGATCGCATCACAAATGTTCAATTTTACATCTAAACTCAAGGCGGCATTTAAAATTGATCCTATATAAGAACCCCCCCCCCACATCAAGGGAACTAGGATTCAAATTACTACGTTTGCAAAATCTCAAAAATGTATTGAACACCCCCCCCCCCCCGGGTCATGTAAACAGAGACGAACATGTGACAAATTAATCTTCACAGTTTCTATCATGAAAAGCACCACATAATTAATGTCTGTTGGTGTCCTATGGGAAACGGTTTCAAATTTTCCCCCTCCCCTTTCTTGTTAAGGCATTCTACTATTGCTCCTCCCCCTTTTAGTAACCAGATCTGACCCTAACCCAAGGAAGACACTTCAATTCCTTATTCAAAAGTTAATTCACAAATAACTCATATCTAAATATCAGAGATCCTTGACAAAATAACATCAATCCAATACATTGTAGGTAAGGTTTGGAAAGCTCTATAAGAATATATGCAAGTGTGCCAAAATTGTAGCATTATAATAGTACTTTTTACCCAAAAAGTGCTGAGGACTGCCTTGGCCTCCTGGTCTGGGGCACTGAATTCGTGGTCTGCGGGTATTTCTGCAGGTTCGAGTGGGTTTTCTGTGGGTTCGAGTCCAGCCTGGGGTTATGGTGCGTGTGCCCTTGAGCAAGGCACTTTGTCACTCATTGCTTCTCCCCACCCAGGAGTAAATAGGTACCTGTGAGGGCAGAGATGGTTGTGATTGATTTTAGCTGCTTTGCGCCGAAATGGCAGCATCGAGCTGTATACTCCCCAGGGAGCTGAGATTGTGTTCGGAATGTTTCATTGGCCCAATGAGCAGGATAATAATGCTGTAGCGCCTCGAGCACCAATACTGGTGGATACGTACGCTTTTATAAATACACATTATTTTATTATTTACTATTTACAGAAAATTTAACCTTTCCCCTGTTCATTTCATTGAAAACTGATGTCTCGAAAATAAGGAAATGTTACATACAAAGGCAATTTATCAAGTCAAACTGCAGAGTACAAGAATGATTTTAAGATGGAACTCACCACAAGAGGGCGCTATTGCAAAATACTGGTCCTCCTTTGTTGACTGCAGGCTTCAAAGGTTCCATCCACAGGTTACACATGATGTCACACAGATAAATAACTAGGCATAAAACTCAAGGATTTCTGCATTCGTGAATGAAATCTATGTTTATTGCAAACTTTAAAAAAAAACTTGGGTAAAACAAATGTAACCAGAAATTCCATGGGAACTTTTCCGACATTGTAATTCACAAAGCTGCTAAGAGACTTATGTTACGCCCCAACTATCGCATCGGTCCCAACTATAGTTGGGCCTGTCCCAACTGTAGTTCCACAGTTGGGCTGGCCCAACTATAGTTGGGACGGTCCCAACTGTAAGTTCCACTGTCTGGCTGGCCCATCTATAGTTGGGCCACTCCGATCTTTTTATTTTGCAGTGTCCCAACTATAGTTTACATTGATGTACAACTATAAAACGTTCCCTACAGCTCTGATACACATCTGACTTTACTGGGGACCACTGAAATTAGCTATTGATGGGCATGATGGGGCCAATCTATAGTTGGGCCACCCCAATCTTTTTATTTTGCGGTCCCAACTATAGTGTACATTGTTGTACGACTATAAAATATTCCCTACAGCTCTGTTACATGTCCGACTTTACTTGGGACCTTTGACATTAGCTATGGGTGGGGCCCATCTATAGTTGGCCGGCCATGGCAATCTTTGAATTTTGCAAAATGTTGCTGGACAATAAAACCCAGCAGCTGGACAACTCATCCAGTACCACGTGACCGGCCAGCCTTGCGGCATGCATGCACGACGAATACACGGTGCCAGCGCCGCGGAACATTTAATCCAACAAGATCTATCAAGCATGAAGCATCCGGCGCAACTCCAGTCCTAACTATAGTTGGGCCGACCCAACTGCCGCACCATAGTTGGGACAGTCCCAACTATAGTTGGGACCGATGTGATAGTTGGGGCATAACACTTACACTGGCTTAGCACAATGGCTACCAGCCTGTTTTTTCAATTCATACATTTGCAATTTTTTCCAACAAAGTTGTACAGCTATTTAGAAAGGGTTACAGCTCCTTTGGATACAATTTTGTATCAGAAAAAGATTCGAGAAACTGGAAGAAAAAAAAAGATACCAGTTGATCATTCTCGCCTGCATCATTTTTTGAAGCTGCATAATTTTATTTGTTATTGTTTTTCTTGCCTCAAAAAGCTACTTTTCCATGCATAAAACATGCATAAATTGGGAGAAATACATCTATAGAACATTGTTTAACATAAATCTTTTGACTTTAAAGCCCAAGTCCATCATTTGCAGCTATCCAAAAAAGTAACCGGCGTAATTGTTGTTGAAAAACATACTGGTTGAAAGATAGTAAGGGGACTTAACTCCCTGTGAAATTATCCTTTCTGGCAAGCTCTCATTTTTGAAGAAGCACCGTAGGAAAATTTAAATTAGTTGTTCGTTTTGTTATTCGGCGCAGCGCGCACAAGCATTGGAACGACGCACAGGCGCGTGCGGTTGCTATAATTTGTCGGATCAGTGCGCAACATCGCGTAAAGCTGCAATTCAAAACAATTTGAAACATGATTGAGCAACTTTTGATTTGAAATTGAGATCCTAGAATGCTGTTTTTCTCGGAATATACAGCTGAAGCTGAGCTGAAACTTCATCAAGTAAGTTGTTCAGTATCCTTCATTAGATTTTGAACACTTGTGTTGCTTCAAACGAACAAAATGCACTAATTACAAATGATGGACTATAACTTTAAAAATATTACATGTATATATATACTTTGAAAACTTCACATTTTTTGAAATGCTTTTTTGGTGCCCTGAACAAATATTCCTACAACAGATCAAATCATTGCAATTGCACACGGTCAAGAACACAAATCATGCATAAATTTACAAGTAAGAACAGAAATATTGACAAAAGGCACAACATTTAGCCAATAACATTCAATTTAAAAAAGACAACAGATTTCCAACAGACCATTCGTGCTAAAAGTTTGACAGGAGTATTTTCTCGGTCACGTGGCCTTGAAAAGGGAGGGGGAGAGGGCTTGACACCATCCCATCTTTCTATAGCATGCGCCATGCGCTGTTTTAAGCCTGGTTCATACTCCACGCGAATGGGAATGCGAAGCGAATTTGACGTCACGGCACGTTCGCTGCGAAATTGGCCCCAGTTGAAATGTGCTGAACTTTACGAATTCGCAGCGCGAATACTTGACACGACGTCACAAATTCGCGTTCGCTTTCGCGCCGAGTATGAACCAGGCTTAAAGCAGACAACCGTGAGCAATAGGACAATCAAATAATGGGTGCAGCTCTTCATTCTGGCACATTTGCAGATAGATGCACGATTTTGCCGACAACATCGATCTGGGAAGAGGGGGAGGGGGAGGTGTCTCACCCATCCTCTAGCGATGGCTGTGTGCATCACACTGACTTCGACTCATTGTCAAGTCCACCGTTCCGTTCCTCAGAATCTTCCTCAGCTTCGCCGTCTGTTTCATCTTCTTCCCCCTCTTCACTGCTGGCATCGGCTCCGCCCTCATTTATGCTTGTACTCGTCGGTACAGACCCGAGCAGGATAAAATCAAGACCCTGAAGGAATTTAACAAGCCTGATCATCTTTCTCTCTTGAGATAATAGCTTGGAAAGATTTCCATTTATACGAAGTTCACTCAACACCCTGAGTACAAACCCTATAAGATCGGACTGAAAAATTCTAAGTGTTTTCTAAGAAAATGCTTGTATTTTCTCACTGCTCAAATTGACTTTGATGACATGAAATTGCTATCTGGGGGCTTGTTAGTCAATACAGAGGAAAATTAGTGAACTTCGTATATGGAAATCTTTCCTAATAGCTTTATCATGTTTACTGGGTATGCCTGTTCATATTTTGGAAAGAATGTCGCATCCTGACGATACTTTTTTTCATCAAATTTTATCTCAATGAAGGTCAGTCATCACAAAAATGTTAAAAAGACGTGCATCTAGGACTGAGAAACATTTCCAATTTTGTTGGCCTCTCCAAAGAAGTGGCGTCTGGATACTACATTCTTTCCCTTATTTTAATCCTCAGCATTAGAAAATTTGGGTCATGTTATGCAAAGGGAACAGGATAAACAATATAAGATTTGAGGCTTTGCATGGTGGGGTATTGGTATCGTTTCGGTTTGCGGTAACACCGTGTGGTAATAACTACTGCTTAGAAGATATTAGTTCTGAAAAGAACTTGTCCTGCTTATTATCAACTTTGCTAAGTAGTTTTTGTTCTGATAAGAACAGTCCTGCTGTAAGTTCTAAACGAACTTGTCTAAACGAACTTGTCTTTGGTCTCCAAAGACAAGTTCGTTTAGAACTTACAGCAGGACTGTTCTTATCAGAACAAAAAAACTACTTAGCAGAGTTGATAATAAGCAGGACAAGTTCTTTTGAGAACTAATATCATCTTCTAAGCAGTAGTTATTACCACATGGTGTTACCGCAAACCGAAACGATAGGATAAACAATATTAGCAGTTCACAGAACAAAATAAACCAGGTACATCTAGGTCTAATACTAGACCTGTAATTTTCATACCATGTAGCTGCATAGCCACGCTCCGTTCATCTCTGGACTTTCGAAATGTTCTACGTACATGTACACGTTCATGTTGGGCTCAATATTTGGCCTCAAATTTCTTTGGGACATTTGACAGATGCTATGCCAGGCACTGGAAGTTTTGGGATAAGCTCTTATTGTAAGTACTGAACATACAGTTAAATTTCGCGACTGTAAGGGGAAGGGTTCCAACTGGGATTTTGAACACGTCGAAGGTCCAGACAATGTTATCCCTGGCTACGTATTAATTTATAGCCACATTTACGGGTCTAGTCTAATACATCTACCAAATTCAGAGCTGTCACAAAAACCTTAGGCAAAATTTTTTTTAGTTCTGCGGAAAAAAATTCCATACTGGATCACCACCTTTTTTCCAAGCGCCAAAAGTTGCATCCTTTATGGTTATTCCTCCACTTTCCCTCCTCTACTCTCACCCTCTCCTTTCCTTTATTTCTATTTATTAATCGGTCACTTATTTCATCGAGATTCGAACCGCGGACTCTTGCTTGAAACACGAGACTCTTAACCGCTAGGCCGAGCACGATCGCTGTTGCAATATTCAATCTTTGGACGTATTTGAAGTAGCCATTGAAATAAACTAAATATTCATGAGAAAATAAATATTCATTATAATGACGTATTGCACTATCATTGGCTGGCTCATGCGTTGTCATGGTTGTTGATGTCACGTGTATAACGTACCGCTGTCTTTTAGCCACTCAATCAGTTTTGACCGGCTGCTTCAACTTAGTTCTGCACGACGTGTGCATCCAAAATGTGCTCCAAACACATTTTGCCCAATTTTTTTTCGCATTAACACAGCTTCCTGGATTCCTCTTGGGTGAAATCACAAGGTGAGGTGAAAATTGATGTGTTTGGCGGCAGTTAAAGTGGTGAGCCAGTATGGACATTTTCCCCATACATGTAAATGTACCAAAAGTCCTAAATTCAGACTGTGCAAACAAAAGCATTATTTGACAACCAATTTAAAATAAATGTTTGGAATAAGAAACAAAACAGTAGTTTACCTTCCAATGGTTGGGTCTGTTTTTCAAGGGATTCGTCCTCAAGTCCAGTTTGGTAAGCCGAGACAAACCTAGCAGGCGATCATCGGGGAGCTCGGTGATCTGATTTCCTTGAAGAATCAACGATGAGAGTTTCGGAAGCTCTGTAACGGATTGCGAAACCTCGCTGAAATTGTTCTCGCTCAGGTCGCAGAACGCCAGCTCAGCGAGCCGGCCAAAGTGGGCGGGAAGATCCCTGAGATTGTTCTTCGCTAGGCTCAACCATCTTAATCGCCGGAGTTGGCAGAACTCGTTGGGCAGGGACGTTATAACATTATCCCGAGCTCCGAGTTTCTCCAACGCGCCCAGCAACCCAATCGAGGTCGGCAGGGACGCCAACTGCGTCCCCACAACCCAGAGCTGTTCCAAGTTCCGCAGGTCGCCAATTTCTGCCGGCAGGCAACCTAACTGATTATGGCTAAGACTGAGATATGTTAAATTGGTCAGACGGCCGAACCCGGACGGCAAAAGCGTCAACTTGTTCTCGTCCAGAATCAACTCTTCCAGGTTTTCCAACGCCACCAGCTCCGACGGGGGCATGATGAGGTTGTTATTGTTCAGCAAGAGTCTCCGAACAAGGGTCAACCTCTGGGCACTTGCTGGAAGTATGGATATGCCCCTGTGGCTCAAATTTAACACCCTCTGCTGGCTAGCAACGGCCTCGCAAACCGCCTTCTCCACATCTTCGACAATGTTTCCATGGTTTCCAACTTGTGCCAACGATTCGTGCGGCTCTTTCGACATGTTTTTAAAAAAAAACCACAGTACTAGTCTACATAGTCCTATCTTCCTATCCACTGGACAAATACTGTGTTAATGTTGCAAAAATGCTGTTACCTTTTACAGTCTTTTCTTCTAAAAAAAGGGATTCCAGCTTCAACAAAAACTCCCTTGCGAAGTTCACTGCCATGACTGTGCAGTGTTTTGTACATTTCTAAAAATGGCGGCGACAGTGACAGACTAATGGTGGCGCTATTTCAATTCACCGTGAGTAAACTCGCTGGGGTACCGGGTACGGGTGGCGCCAACCTTTTAATGGGAAAATTGGGGAGGGGGGCGGAACAAGAAAATAATGAGGGCGATTAGAGCCTTTCGCATCGTGCTGCTGAAAATGATGTTCAAACGTTGAATGACTTAACTTGGAACGAATCTTTGTACTTCATAAAAATCTTAACCATAAAATTCTTACCCCCTGCGTAGCCAAGGGGCCGGGGGGGCGTGTCCCTCCCCAAACTGTTCAGTGCCCCCGGTGGGCCCCCCCCCCCCACAAAAAAATCTGAAATTTCCCGCTTGCAAAGGAAGTGTCTTTTGAGTTATTAAAAGGAAGAGGAATCTAAATGACTATTTTTGACATCCCTAAACCACACGGCTTTGTGAAATGTGAATAAGTTAAGAAAGCAGAGCGCCCTCTAGCGTCAAAAGAGGTCCAGCCCCACACACACACACACACACCCAAACGTTGTTTGGTCTACCCTTTGTGACCCATAACATGGTGGTGTGTTTCCCCACACCCACTGAAAACAAGTTGGCTAAGCCACTTCCCCCAACCAACTCGAGGTCCTCTCACCCCCCCCCCCCCGCCCCCAGAATTTGGAGAAGGGAGAAATGTTTTGTTTAAAACTATAACCAAACCCGTTGTGTAACCCCTTCAGAAAATGAGGCCCATAAGTTATTGCACCGCCAGGATCCCCCTCCCCAACAAAAAGAGGACATGCACATGTAATACGCGCTTCAAAAATTACATTATAATTATTAATTTCAACCTGCAAATAATTCCGAACAAGTCTATACATTTGTATTTGCACTAAAATCATTATGGAAAAAAGGTTCGTACCGACTTTTTTTTGTTGCCGGGGGGGGGGGGGGGGGGTTAACATTGTTTTTGTCATTTTCGAAAGATCAAAGGTATGATTTGTTTCAAAACGAGCAATGCAATTAATTTTGAAACAGAATAAATAAGGTTTTTTTCACTCCTCTGACTCCTTTTCTGGCCACTCTTCTGTCACTACCCACAGAACCATTGGTAACATCACTTGTAACACCTCTAATGTCATATATCTCATTTCTTGCAGGGTCTGTGGAGTGCAGTATGTAGATGAGACTAAGAATACGCTCAAGAAGCGTTTCTATGCCCACCGGTCAACGGTCAACACCAAGAAACTCGACACCCCTGTTGGTCATCACTTCAACCTGCCTAACCACTCCATTTCTGATATGATTTTGCAGGGCATTGAATCTCTTGGCCATCGCAAGGACTCAGTTCGCCTCAGCAGAGAGAAAGTGTGGATGAATCGTCTTCGAACTATTCAACCACATGGTCTCAACATCCAACTTGGGAATGATTAATCCTTTTCTTCCTCCATTGTCTTCTGTTACAGATAATCCACCTGGTCTTCCTTGTTTGTGTTTACCCTTCTTCCCCCATCTTTCATGCCTTTCCATCTCCATACTGTTTCCCCCCCCCCCCCATCATCATCACTCTCACACTGTTTTGTCCGTTCCCACTCCCTGTGACCTTTGATCCTTCCCCTTTCTGGTCCCTCCCCTGTTCACACCAGACCCCTTGTGGTTTGCCATCTCCCTTTGTTCCTTTGTTCTCTCATCCACCCTCCCCTGCATCTTTCCACACCTTTCCCACCTAATCCTCCTTTTGTGTTTCTTCTTTCAGCCCTGCATGTTTGTGTGCACCCCCATGTTAATGAATGTACCCCTGTCATTTCTGTTTTAGCCTCTGAAGAAGAACTTGCTAAGTTCGCAACGTCAGGCCACATTAATTTTTAGATTTATACATTTCAGGTCCATCCAGTCAGTAAGCAGTTTGCAGCAGTCTTACTTTTTTCAAGTTTTTTTCACGTCCAATGATAAAAAAATATACATGTATTTATATTGTTTAAGTTGTTTTTAATTTTAATTTTTTTTTAGGGGGGCTGTCAACACACATAAAAATAGGAACAAATTCCAACTGAACAAGCACAGGCAGTTTCACATTTTTTAAATATTTATTGTCCTTTTATTTTCTTGTTTGCATACTCATTCGTTGTTCCTCCAACTTTTCCAGCAATGGGAGACTTTTGAGACGGTGGGGGCAGCAAACGCACCGGTACTTTTTCATTGTTTGCGTTGAGTCATATTGAGCATGAATGCTACCACCAACGTCTCAAAAGTCCCCCATTCTCACATTTGTATTGACACCGTTTCAAGTGTGTACCACCTGAATAAAAAAATCCTTCACAAAAATAGTCCGCTCCTTATTTCTTTTCAAAATATAATTAATTAAAATACAGGTTTATAAACAAATATCAAGGATTAATATTTATCTACAGAATGCCTTTTATCTACAATTGTTTTTTTAATAAATATATATTTAATTTAACTACTGAGGAAGAGATAAATAAGTTAAGAGTTTTTAGTCAAACAAATCTTTTAATCAATCCGTTTTAACACTCTCCATTTTGTTCCAGAACGAGAGAAACACCCAGTTTCGTTCCTGAAAAAACGTCCAAAACGTATACCCGATTTCAAATTCTGACCGTAGCATGCTGAACTGCCCGGCCAGACAAACAATTTATTTTGATTCAAAAACAAGTTGTGCATAGGAATCAATTTTGTAGTAGTTCTTAAAACAATTGGAATATTCAAATTCCAAAGCCTGCATGATCCAAATTTCCTCTTTTGAGAAAACATGCGAACCCAATTTATGTTAATTGCATGCATATATTCATTTTTCATAATGATTATGCATAATTCAAAACCTATTTGTTTCGTTTATCTCCGTTCAAAACACACAAGTGTTCATAAAAAACTTTCAACAACGTATTCTCTGGTATACTCAACGTCTTATTCAAAGGCGCTGACGGTTAATTATTTTGTTTGTGAGCTCCCATTGGACTATTTTGACCTAGGTCAAAACGTCATGAATAAGCATGAGGGATAGCTACCTACAATGCTTTGCGCTTCATTCACAATTTTGCATTATTAAGTGTTCTGCCATTACTGATGCCCTTGGATAAAGCAGTGGGGTGCGTAAAACGCCTACGTGCGATGTTTTCAAAATTCCATTAAAACTTTCCTACAAGACAGAAAACCAGCCTGTCGTTTGTCGAAAGTCGACATCAAAACTCAAAATACTTAATAAAATCACTAACCCCTACACCAGCATTACTTAAACCCACTCTAAAATATAGATTATATATGGTTTAAATATTACAACATTATTTACAAATCTAGAAAGTGCACTTATTATGTATAGCTTCACCGTGGTTTTCTTGTTCTTGGTCGGATGGTGAAATTACAACAAACGAGTTTGGTGTATAAAGTATTTTGTCCTCTGTTTTGTGTACAGTTACGATAAAAATCCATTTTCTTGACTTACATATATACACGTTGGAATCAAGATTACTGCATGTATCACTGGAGCAAGATTAAGAGTTAAAATGTCAATATTCATAAATACGAAAAAAAACACAACCTATTTTATCAATGGAGCGGTCCTGTAAGCCCCGCCCACACACGTGGGCAACACCACGTGAACCAGACCAATGCAATACTACATGTTTAAAAACGCGCGCGTCGTATGCACGCGCGCGTCGTATACGCACTTGCGCTTTGTTGGACACGAATCACGGCTGTGATTGGTCAAAAACACCATGGGGCGGGTCCTAATGGATCGGTCCATTTTTGATTACTCTTTCGCTATTCAGCCTTACTGTTCAAAATACACAACACACATTATAAATTAAAAGGGAGAATACACTGTGAAAACAACACAATTATCATAATAGTAATAATACTAAAATCAACTCCACAACTTCAAACTGTATTGTCTTTCAAAACTCCGTTATGCTGAATTTTAACAATAACATTAGAAAAATCACACCACACACACTTAAACATGAACATGAATTCTAGATTTCAAAACTTACCAACTTGGTCACTATTTTTTTTATTTCATAGCCTTAGCTGGCTCCTGCACACTACATATATTCCTTTACTGCACGTGTTTTGCCTGGTAGTATTTTACTTTCTCCAACAACTGGAATATACTGAATACAAACTTGAATTTGTTTTGGAGAATACAAAAAAATCTCAGTGCAGCACATAAAACGTTTTTACATAAAAAAGGAAGTCTTGTTTTCTTCCAGAAAATGAGGTATTGAGTGATCATGTTCGCTATGGAATTATCTCTATGCCCAGGCGGAGTTACAAAACACGTTCACGGGGAGTTGACGGGGCTAGAGTTAGCCGACCGGTCGCTGAGGGAGTCGGCCAGGCTGCGGGGCCGCTTCAGCAGGCTCGGGTGGAAGTTGGCGTGCCGCCGGGCGTGCTTCATCAGGTGGTCGCTGCGCATGAAGCGCTTCTCGCACAGCGGGCAGCAGAACCGCTTCTCCCCGGTGTGGGTGCGGTAGTGACGGGCCAGCTCGTCGGAACGCGCAAACCGCTTGTTGCAGTCCGGCCACGTGCAGGGGAATGGTCGCTCACCTACAAACACAGACAGAAAAACAAAGAAAAGATCTCCGTAAGACAGTTTTCAATCTTCATTGTGTTTCTAAGCTAACTACCCCGACAGTGACCTTTGACCCTGACTTTGACCTTTAAACGTGACCGCGACAAAGAGAAGACTAAACGAAGTTTGGTGAAGGTCACTCGTTTCTACAGGGTCCCAGAAAATTGCCCAAAAGTTTCCGAAATGTGGAAGGAAAAAGATTGACATAAAATAATTTCATTGAATAATAAGCCATCTTTGACTGAAATCAGAGTTTTCTTTTCCTGAAGCCATGTCCTGTATTTTCCTAACAGTGCCATGTAGCCAGATTCAAACCCTACACTCTAAAAACTGTGTTTGGCAATTAAACATCACAATCTTGCGATTACTTTGTAAACATGTTTAGAAGCTAAACACGATGTGTTTAACTTCAATTCCTTAACATCAATGTTCAATAAACACTATCCATGCTTACCCTAAACATGTTAAGTATTAAAACATGTTCACAAACTGATAGCAAGAAAGTGTTTAGAAAAGTGTTTAATTGTTAAACACAATTTACGAAGTGTAATTTTTCTCAAACTTTCAAAATCCAGCAGGCCAAGTTCGTATTATATCGCCAAAATTAAAAACAAAATTCAGAGAAAACATTAGTTAAGATCTGTTGGAGAAAAGGTGTGGTGCCGTAAAAAGAGGAAAGAGTAGAGTAAACGCCTCTTTATCACAACTTGAAATCAACAATTGAGTAATAACAATGTTACGTTCTACAATTAGCGGTTATGCTGTGCCCATTCCTGTTACGCATTCATTCCAGGAAAAGGCTTGATTTCAAGTCTGATCAGCCAAACGGTGCTGCTTCAATATACAATGGTGATTATCGTGTGTCCAATGACAAAGTAATACCGACTTGAGGTCAAGTCTAGTTCAGGAAGGGCGCTACACCCTTTTACAGGCGGGGCCCATTTACCGCAGGGAGGAAGTCATTATTAGAGCCAATTAGATGGGAGATACCGATAGCGTCTATACACGACATACTAGGATATCCCTATTCACAGAGAAGGATTGCAAGTTGCGTGACTTTGCGATGATATACAGTTATACGATTTTTAGAAGCTTTTAGCTTTTAAATTTTTTTGAATATTGTAAGGCTTTTTAATTGATCATAAGAACACAAGTATGGAACGCTCTTCGGACTTTTAAAGGTTCCATAAAATGAATTTTACAGTGCATTTTTTTGGAGATTTGAAGCCATTCCTCTGTATAAAAGCTGTGAGTATGAGACATCTCTTCCTGGTAATTTTTTTTGCAAAGTGCCTTTTTTTTATTTGAAATGTTTCACGCTTTTCATAACAAGTGAGGGCGCTGATGCTGTGATGTCATATACGCGGTTTTTTTTCTTCTTCAAAATTTCGATTTTCTTTCCGAACGAAATTTAAAGGAATACCATGTCCTGTAAAAAAGTAAATTGGCTTGATTGTATTTGCAGGCCAGTTTTAAAAATTGGTTTTAAATTGCGCGCTCCATAGTTCAGAAATTGCGCATACTATTCACAACAAATTGGAAGCGTCCCGCTCTTAATTCACAAGTTGAACTTAATTAATTGATTACTTGTCGTGGGCCATTTTTTTCGTGCGATGTGTCATTGGAAAGCACTTTACTAATATAATGCTAGAAAATTATCAGTTAAACTCAAAACTATTGGAAAATTTGTAAGGTGCCACACCCCAAAAGCACGTACAGGCCTACACCAACTTGAAGGTTTTCCTCTTTTTCTTAACCCAAAATTCTGCTTATTGAAAATATCTACGCATAAAGCTTTCTCAATGCTTTATTATATTGTTGTATATACTGGAACATGAACCAATGACAGCAGAAAACGAACCCTCCAAAGCCCTTAAACTTTTGGCGACTTTTTATTGTATGTGAAACTGACGTTTCCGCTTTCAATGACATCACAATTTTGCTCATGAATATGGAATTTTTCATTAGCATAAAAAAACGAACAATAAACCCTTAAAATGGCAAAGTAGAATGGAATAGGCCTACGCAGGCTCTTTTCAAGGATTGCATTTAGAAAGAAAAGTCCATAAAATGGGCCCTTTAAGGTGCAAGTTTTTTTCCACCAATTCCTTAGGACCTATATAGGAGATAAATGAACTGTATTTCTGGGGGATGTTTCATCCGCGTAGTGGCACAATGTTTTGTTAATATTGCACAATGTCCTGAATTTATAGGGGCATTTTACCAAATTTCTTTGTTTCGAATGTTTTTTGTATCGAATATCTTCGCTTGGCTGAGGGCTAAGCTTTCAAGGCCTCACACTCGCTTTAAGTGCTCCATCTCTTAAAAAGAATTCACCTTACTTCTGCCAGTAATTGGAAATCCCTATGGGGTTTTCCGCCATGGTAACAATGCGTGCATATAAAAATACGTTTTAACTACTCCGCACGCGAACCGCTTTATACAGCCAAAAAAGGACTCAGCACGCTTCATTCAACCATCGACAATATGACCAAGCCCGCACAAAAAGTTGTACATGAAAGTCTTTAGAAGGTCCAATAAAAATGGTACTTTGGACAGACCTTGCGAAGGTAATTATTGTTATAATAAAAGATTGTATTGAGATATGGGGGGAAATGGCCCCGTGGCGCCTCGCGCGACAGGTGTGCGAGTTGAAGTGGGTAACAAAGAACGGACTCCTCAGCGGAACGTGGCCCAATTGTAGGGTCCCCCTGACACGCGACCAGAGCACCTGTTCGCGCCCATTAAGAATTTGGAATGCTCCATTTTGACAGGTTGCCCCAAGGTCAAAATGGGATAACCCGTGGAAACTGAGTTTACACGTGGTTCTTTCACAGACTTACAATGAGGTGAAGACCAATATGCATTGGCCTTTTTGAGATATGAAATCTAAAACTTCTGAATTTATAAAGGTAATTTGATGCTGCAGCATATACGAACAATTTCGTCTGTGATTTTGTGTGGTCCTGAAAAGAACTGGGGAAACTCATTTAGTCAACTGCATCTCAAAAAGATTAACCTTAACACCCTGGGCATTTTTTGCTAGGATGCAACCTCAATCCTATATATACAAAATCCTCCAACTGCCTCCATTTAAAAATGGCATAAAGCCTCAATCCTGCAAACTCATCCGTTATTTCTTGAATGTGGTCCTTGGAGGGGTGACCACTGCCTCAATCCTGCAAAATCCTCCGGCAATCACTGTCAATATGTTGAGGCAGAGCCAGTGACATCCTGGAGCAGTGCGGAGGGTTTAAAGTAAAGTCTATGCCTCGATTATGCACGGCTGAGCATAAACGACACAAGGTCCGGCCTTATAAGACCTGGACACAGTGCATCCTCCAAAATCAGCCACATTTTTTGTCATACAGCCTCAATCGTGCAAACCCCTCCAATTTGCAAAACTGAAAACGCTTAACGAGGGCATGAATGTTGGCTATTGTTTGAGATGATATAAAAAGAAAAGGTCGCCGATGTCCTACAATGGCTTAGCATTAAGAGCCTCAGTTTCAATTCCAATCAGCTGAAATTCGTCCATAGCTGTCGTCTTAGAAGACAAATGAATTTTTTGTTTTTCGCGGGCACAAAATAAACAGAAGACACACACGGTTGGACTCAATTCTAAACGCACGGTGTTCAGAGCAAAGATGTTGCATTCAGCGGCAATGCATTGGCAGGTATACAGAGTTCTGTGACTTCATCTGGATTGTGCATTGATTCTGCTTGTGATGATGCAAACAAAGCCAACAGTTACCAGCATGTCGACGATGAAATTATGTTTAAAATCATGACGCAAGCCGGCAGAGCTATTGCGAGAGATATTGACGTGTATATAACGTCCGACAGAATTGCCTCATTCTTTTACGTGCACTGCCATCAAATTAGGCAAGGATCGGTTTTATTTCGCAACTGCAATACAAATCACTCTTCCCCAAAACATTTTGCACCGAAATGAATACACCGACTGCGATTTACGCTTTTCTAATTCAAGCCAAGGATAGGGTTCTTAATTAAGTGTTTGGAGATTTATGACTACAACATTTTCCAGCAAAGTTTCGATAAAGAAGGTGCGCCAATCACAAAAGACCATCAACTCTGTGACCAGATCTTACTTATCATTCTCCAAATAGTCCACAAATGTTTTTATCAGTCGCTTGTTATATCACCCATTTAACGACAGGTGCGCTTGCCACGCGACTGCTGTTGATCTTTCGAAAAACCGCAGTATGTCATGCGAAAGGACCCAAAGGGGCTTTGTTCAGAAGGGCCTCCAACCGGATCGTGTTTTCACAACCGCGAGATAAAAGAAAGGTCACCGGCTCGCAACTAAGATTTTGGCACACGGCAAAGGCATGGGCATATCCGTACTTTCTTTGTTCAACTGTACTGTGTGAGATTTTTTGGAGAACTTTTTTTTTGGCAAGATTTGATATTTCTTTGTATGCAAATTGAGGCACGTGCGATGTGACCTACTGACACGTGACCTGTGACACGTGATCGTTGCGAAGAGTAAGGGGCGTGTTTCAAGCGGGTACCATAACCCATAAATGTTTTTTTTTCTCGCACCGCCACCACTTACACATTCCCAATTTGACCATGTCAGGTGTGATGAGGACACTGCACTCCCTAAAAAAAACCCCGGCCTCCCAGTACGCATGTCTTGGTAAACGTCACAACAAGAGAATGCGAGTTCATGGGAATACGAGATTCCAAATAGTAAAAAGAAAAGTCAGTCCAAATTTCATAGGACAGTAGACATGTCGATAGCATCATCATTTCTTTGAAGGAGTTACATTTTATCGAAGACTGATTATGTGACAATGTGTCTACGCATGCGTATCGGTGAAACAAAGACGTTTCAACGGTGAGGGCGCTCTACCGGCAAAGTCTAGTGGGGCGGGGCGAAGCTTGCCGACTTCACCCGTGCCACTGAACTTGAAGTGAAGGTCAGTTCGCACAATGAATACATTTACGTACAATCCTACAATCGTGTTCGGCAGGGTCGTGTGGAGCCCCACAACGCAGCCGGCCTTTGTGCAAGTTCTTTGTGACTATTTTTGGAAGCGGGTGGGCGTGTTAAAATACAGACCAGGTCACGAAACGTCTGCCGATATGCGCGGGGGCAAGTCGCGGTCAAGTCAGCAGGTGTGTAGCAAATAGCGAGCAGGACTTAGCCGGCAGTTCTTTGTTCCCGTATACAGGGCAACATCTGCCGAATTTGGCTCAGGATGTAAAATGTGCTTACTGATATCTTTTTCAAATCTCGATAAGTCAAACTCTGATAGCTCAAGACAACTGTTAAGTCAATCAAAGAATCCATTCCCTTCAGTATAGTATAACAATGATATACAACCCTGCTTAACTCAAAACTCTGCTTAAGTCAAATTTTGAGGTTTGACCATGGTTTGACTTATCAAGATTGCACTGTATAAGCAAAAAAAGCGCTTAGTACGTGCTAAGCACACATAAGCCGAGAACCAGTTACAACCGGAAGTCCGGCATACATCCCATTGGGTTTTAACTGGTAACTGCTCTGATTAAGCAAACATTTTCTGAACTTTAACAGCATATTTCTGTGCTCAGCGGGTCTGGGTTCCAGGCAACAACAATGAAAAGGAAGAAACTAAAGAAACCGAAGAACTAAATTTAAGAAAACTTGTCAGATTTGAATACGTCCACGATAATTACTTGATCCTCTGTGACCTTGAGTAAAGCACTATTATTATTCAAGTACTATTATAATATATTATCTAGTATATCGGCAGCGCTTATTTTACAATTTATTGTAGCTATCGTAATATGCCTTTGTTGAGCTTTATTTATTAAAATTGACCTTTGGTCTGTGTTTGGGTGCACAACAGAATTGTTGTCACACGAACAAATAAATCATTCGCATGTCACTTTTGCTCAGAAAAATATTCGTCAAAAGTGACACATGAAAAACAAAATCGGTACAAAACTCAATTTGGATTCAACTTGAAATATTTTTTTCTTCATAATTGCGTGGTTAAATTTGCGAAGACTTACATTGAATGGAAGAGTCACTATATACACAAAATACTAATGGGTACAAATCTTCTTGCCATCTGCTCCGCCTACGGATTTTCGCCATGCTTTTATCGGGACCATATATACACGTACGCGTTATTTCACAACCAGTTGAAATTATTCCGGTGTAGCGTTTATGTCCACGTTTAACTATTTTGTTTTGGCATGAGTTGCGCAATATCGTTAGATGGTTGCGACAGATTACCTGAGGAGGAAATTCCCCCTTGTGGTAAAAATGATTAAACATTGACCAGTCAGCTACACTGCAAAAATGTGTTTAGCAATTAAACACTTTTCAAATCACTGTCTTGCTATTAGTTTGTGAACATGCTTAAATACTAAACATGTTTGTAAATTATAGTAAGGATGGATAGTATTTAGCAATTGAATATTAATGTTTGGGAATCGGACACGTAATTACAGCTTCGCAACATGTTTACAAAGTGATGGCAAGATTGTGTTTAATTTTCTCCACACAGTTTTTACAGTGCACGATAAATAATAAAACTCGCTCCGAAAACAAAGCCCAAACTTTAGGTGACTCGTCTTCAAGTTTGACGTGTTGGGACATGTTCGTTAGTACAGTAAAGACATGATTTCTATAGTTGTTTATTTGTTTACTGCGTGTTGTTTGTGTTTAGCCATGACCCATTCGTGGGGGGTCCCCTTGCAGAGTACGGTTCATCAAACACGTTTAGCAATAGCAGGCAAACACAACAAAGGTGCCACCCTTTTAACAAAACAAACCTTTTCATTTGTCTTTGCACTTAGCGTGGCCCGTTTAGGCCCGAATGAAAAGTTGGGATTGAATGCATGGTGGTCTACCACCCCTGCCCCCCCCCCCCCTCAAAAGCGAGACATTTCTTTTCTGTGATAACAATCCTCACTCAACCTCGAACTCTCACACGGATGGGTTTTATGAGAATGTCCTTTAGTGAAAATATATCCAACGATCAACATATAGACAATCAAACCAACCCCTTTCAGTCACGTTCAACTGCTAAACAGACTTCCTTTTAAAGCTATTTCAGTGACCGCGTAGTCACTCGACTATATAATAGACACGACTACAATAATTGTTGTCAACTACACACGTACGTGACATGATGTGATAAAAACAACAAAGAGGGCGGGGCGGGGCGATATCAGCTGGAAATTGGGCCAGTTCGCCGGTAAACAGCACACACCCACTTTGCGAGCGGTACAATACCTCTGTACAACATAATATATGCCGTGTATAGCGTACATGCACATGTACATGTGGAGAGCAAACAACGCATTGTTTACCATGTGGGTCAATTTTGTCCTTTTGTTAATGGGTTGAGTATAGTAAAAATATACCCCGGTACATTGTGAGGTATTACGTAAATGTATCGATCTTTAAAACGAGGGGCATTGCAAAGGAAGGGAATTCGCTTCATAGGTCGTGTGTTATTTCGATTAGGCCTAGGTATAAATATTCTAGTGAGCTACCCCTCGCGAAAATCTATATTACTGGGATTGTTAAAAGCGGAAAAAAAGAATGTTTCTTTGGAATATCTGGGCATGTTTTGCATTGCCGTAAGAGCGGGTCGATAATGGGCAGGGTCTTTAAATTTTCTTGAACATTCCTTCACAATCTTACAGCTAAACTGCTCGTCTTAAACTTTCCAAATTAACAAAAGTATATTAAAACATAATATCTCTGGCTATAGAGGGCTTGTAGTTCAATATTCATTAATGCGACAAAGTAATTTTTGTTCTCCATATAATTTGACAGCAAAAGTAAAAGGCAAAACATGAGAACAAAAGTGGAAAAGTTGCTTAAACACGCCAGTGATGCCAGTGTTGTTCATGAAATCAGCAGGTTTTCTTGAATTCAATTCATTCTACCAACGAACGAACGATATACTACATCTGCGTGTGCCTTTTTGAATAATATTTGATCAGTACAAAAAATATACATGACGTCTGTTATAAAAAGAAAACAAAATATTGCACAATACTTCTGGAGCGTTCGATACCTATAAATATCAATGAGTGTGAAAGGTTGGAAGTTGATTATGTATGACGCGGTGTGTTTACATGTACTTTGTACACATGATCTGTCATAATACTGTGCAGTTCACTAAAGTTTACAACCAGACAATAACACAATGGAATCCCGCAATTGTGCACCACCCATTACGGTTACCTCAATAGTACGGTGTTGGGAAATTGCTCAACAAAAGAAAAACAGGCCAAATTAAGAACGACCGTAATTTTTCAATGTATGTGAGAACAAAATTACTCAAAATTAAGCAAAGATGAATCATTATTCGGTGAAAATATTGGGTGCTCATTTTAAAAGAATGGGGAAACAAATGTAAAAAAAAAAGAATTTCTGTTGCCCTAAAAAAGTTAACGCCCCCTTCTCGGAAGTGCGTTTTCGTTTAAACCTTACACTGAATTTACTGTTGTCAAAACTAACAACATCACTGTGATTAATTAGCCTACACATTCAAAGAAATTTAGAAGTTTTTAGGTTGTTCTTTCTTGGGTTTGTTTGGAAGTAGCAAGTGTTTTACATAGAATGACTTTACATGTAGTTCGTTCATCATTGAGAAAACTACAGCTGTATTCATTCAAGTACATGTATACGTGTATTTAGATGCTACAACTTTTGTCTGTAGATCATGTACTATCGCTTCTATACACTCGAAGCTCGCGTTCTAATTAGCTTGACAAAAGGGGCTTAAATGTTAGGCTACCTCCAGCCAACACAGTATACTTCGACAAATTGAAGACTTAATCGGATTAGTGTTAAGAGATTAGCCGTGAGGGATTAACAAGTGTCACAGTAATTCCAGCATCAAGTTTGCTGTTACCTTTCAAAAGATCTTTCATCAGCAGGAGCGTTTTGGTCGATAGAATAAAAAGCACCCCAACCGGCCAGCCATACCAGCTGTTGCTTTGACACGAGGTATTAAGAGAGTTCTGAAAGACTCGAGAGAGTTAGACGGTTTAATTGTCCCCCTCCCCCCAAAAAGCAACAAGTACAACCTTCTATAGCATAGGGAAATTTGCGACACTAATACACCTACAGTGTACATGGAGAAAAAAACACACACGAAAATACACATGGTCTGTAGTGAAGAGATCGCATATGGACATGTGGTCTTTGTTAATACGAAGCATTGCGAAATAGTTTGAACACAGGTGTTATGCGTGCACGTGTTGTGTTTGTGTACGTAAATGTACATGTACATTGTTGTGAAGTGGGCATGTACATGTACGTATATGCATAAACCACGTATCTGTGAAACTCCTAACAAAGAAAATGTCCCCGCACGTGGTCTTACCTGTGTGTGTTCTTAGATGGGCCTTCAGATGTGATGATTTCCCGTACATTTTGTCGCAGCCGATGTAGTGACACTTGTGCTTTTTGACTGGTTGGCCGTCCGGCCCGCGATCCGATCTCTTACTACCTCCGCGTCTGCTTCTTTGTCCCGTTGCGAGTGTCTCATCGCACGTGCTCGACTTCCTGGCCCGTCGTTTCTTGCCCCCTTTCGATTTCACTCCAGGAGGAGGAATACTGGCAAAAGGGTCCTGGCTGAGCTCCAGGGAACTGGAGCAGTCACTGATTGGGGAGGGGGCAAGATCTCTGTTCTTGTACGTCTCCAAGTCGGCCAGGATCCGTGCCACCATGAACAAAGGATTAGGCAGCGCGGCCAGTTCTGAGTCCTGCGTCATACCATCGTCGTACGGTGGGGTGGTGTAGCCGAACTCCGCCGGTAAGGGTGTTGGGGCGATCACCGGTGATTTCCAAGGGGGCCTGGACTTAGCAATCGCTAGAAGACACTCAGCAGCTGAGGTGACGTCCATGTCTGTCTGTCCATAGTCGAAACTTGTCTGTTGGTTCGGCAGGATGGTCGTAGTATCCATTGCGGAGTGCATGTACAGTTCAATTCATCCAGCTGTCAAATTGTAATGCGTAGAGGCGGTGTGGCGCAGTTGGAAATAAACCCGCGTACACGTAAATACACTCACAAAGTAGCACAGAGTGAAGGAAAAAAGCAGGATTTATCTCCGATCGGTGGTGAAATCTCCGTTGAAATTGTGATCAAAGCTGGGACCATTTGAGGGGACTTTCCTCATGGTTTGCTGCCTGGAATGGTTATGTTGACGATGCATGGGGGGAGGTGTGTGCTATGTGTTTTCTCCCGCGGTTTCTATTGTTACGACGGGCACAAAGAAACGACCCATCTGTACGTACGTCGTATACGTGTGACGTATCTAACCTCGTGTGTGTGTGTGGTGGGGGCGGGGTGCTGTAAATAACCATCGTCAGCGCGGTTCTGATTGGTCCGCTGATCAATATGCTAATCGTAACCTTTGACCTGACAGGTTTACAAATTTGTGACTTCGTTTGAGTTCCGGATCAGATGCCAGCTTCATGATTGTCATCACCTTACTTTCCAGACTCCAGTGCAATATTGGTCCATTTTCTGATTAGAAGATGCCAAAACATTCCACTCAAGGCTACGATTGGTG
Organism: Patiria pectinifera; assembly: GCA_029964075.1. Lineage (NCBI taxonomy): Eukaryota > Metazoa > Echinodermata > Asteroidea > Valvatida > Asterinidae > Patiria > Patiria pectinifera. Next base: position 4,586,133 of record CM057129.1, on the reverse strand, counting down.
TATTTTCGTTAGGGTTAAACATAAAAGTAACATGAACGTAGCCGTATGCTGCGACGAAGCCGTGATTTCGCGAACCAGTTTCATACAACAACACAACGCATGAGGCCCACGTTTTAGTTTTTTGTTGCTAGATCGACAGAACTTCGCGGGTTCATTTCACTGACTCAGCTGCACTGCGCGACCTCTGAGGTCAAAATAGTTCCTTTTTTCTTCTTGTTGACAAATTCTTTTATTGTCGGTCACTGACAGAAAACCGCGCTTCCGTGTACGTGCAAATCTTTGTTCATATCCGTTTTTATACAGTTTTTGGCAGTCGGCGGAAAGAACACGCATGCTAGGCTGCAACGGACAAAAGAATATTGGTCACTTTGTAAAAAAAATATATCTCAGTAAAAATATATCTCTTGTGATAACGTGAGGATTTATTTATGTCAAATAAAAGAAATCTACTTGTCATTGCTTTTCCGAAACAACTTGCTCACCCGATTTCAATGCTGTTGTTCTTTGTGATTTCACGGGTGGGTTCTTTAATTTAGTTGTGGCAAAAAAAAAACACTTTGAAATGAGGCCAAATTTGTAATTCTGCAAGTCAATTTGTGGAATTAGTTAGTTTCCTTATGAGATATTGCATTTGTGTTCTTTGGAATTATTGAATTTGACATTGAATAAAAGAGTTTTTCATAAACTCTGAAGAGAAAAAAAGTTTGATGTTAAAGTTGGTGTATACGTGCTTTTCGGGTGCCGGGCAACTTGAAAAATAGATTTTCAAATTGAACTGATAATTTTTCTAGCAATACATACATACTGGAATTTGAATCCTTGTGGAGACATTCCTTTGTTCTCGTGTACTAAAGTTTTCGAGTTTGAAAGTGTAGTTTAAAAATGCTCTTATTTTGACCAGAATTAATTTCCTTGGCTGAAATCCCTTTTCTAAAACTCTTCCATTTGCGACCAATCAACATAGCTTGGAAATTCCTAGTTTTTGAGTAAAATCCGTATATCTATTTCGTGGAAACCTTGTGGAGACGTATTTATCTATAGAAATTGCCCTGTGGAGACGTATACAATCTTTTGTTCCCTATTGAACACACGTCTCCAGAGGGTACGGTGTATCAGATCATTGAAGACGTCACACGAAAGAATCGGCGCACGACAAAAAAATCTCAACTTTTGAGAGGGACGCTCCTAATTCGTTGTGTGTGCAAATGAATTGTGTGCAATTTCTGAACTGGAGCCCGCCATTTAAAACCACTTTTTCAAATTACTGTATAAAAGCCCGCATGCAAAAACAAACAAGCAAATGCATTTATTTCAGGACAATATATTCCTTTAAATTTTGTTCGGAAAAGAAAATCGAAATTTTGAAAAAGCACGAATATGCCAACTTTAAACGAATTGTTTTTCAACAAATTTACGTTAAATGTTGGCAGAAAGATTGACTGAATCAATTGAATGGAAAACTTTTTCCTGACGGTATAAGTGCCTAGACTGTTCCTTCCGTTTTTACACTCTAAATATTGGTTTACATAACCAATCTCTAGTTGAAATAACTAACAATAAGTGGTTAATATGTGTCTCATAATAAATAGCCAAGCGATTGGCTGGACACATAATATTAACCACTATAGTTGGTTACTTCAACCAATGATTGGTTATGTTAACATTTCTTAAGTTCTAATCTCACGTGGTGTTTAGTACCAGTACGATATTTAACCCAAGTATTATAAGCGCACACTTTCATGTAGGTGACTTTATGGGATATTGATTAATGCTATTACAGTTGATGTATACGTGTTTTTAGGGGTGGCACCTTGCAAAATAGATTTTCAAATTGACTGAATGAATGATTTACTAGCATTACCTTAGCTAAGAGCTTTTCAATGAGACATTGCACGAAAAAAAATCGGCCGAGGACAAGTAATCGATTAACAAATTTCAACTTATTTCAAATTCGTTCTGGTGTGCGCAATTTCTGAACTGGAGCGCGCCATTTCAAACCACTTGTTAAAACTGTATAAAGACCTGCAAAAACAAACACGAAACTGTATTTTGTTGTTAGACATTATTTCCCTTTAAATTTCGATTCGTTCGGAAAAGAAAATCGATATTTTGAAAAAGCACGTCATATACCAACTTTAATAATGCGTAAACTTCGTTTGTGAGATGAAGCTGGCCGCTAGTCTACGATAGTCTTTTTTTTGTAGTTTTTTTTTATCCACTCCTGTTCCGCCCACTTCAGTCTTGGTACATTCTATCTTCCACAGCCAGTCCTGATTGGTTGTTCTCAGGCAGTGACGTACCTGAAGGGCGCGGCAAAACGTTAGGACTGGAGCTTCTGCCTTGGTGACGTCAGTTTGGCTCATGAATATGGAAATTAAAATGAGCATAAACTGACTGGTAACGAAAATGTTAAAAGACTCAAAGATATGTTTTAGGGATTTAATTAAAACTACAAGTTACATTGCCTTATTAAAGTTATTAATATAAGTTAGTACAAAGATTTCGATTTTATTTATGTTATATTTTATTCATTTATTTATTTTTTGGGGCGGGAGGGGTTTGACACCAATATTACACACTTCAAAACAGTCATATTAGAACTTTTTGTAAATGTGCGTCCCGTGGAATTTATTTCACATTCATCATACCAAAAAATATATACTTTTTTAAGATTATTTTCATATTAAAATCCATTATCTTTGAAAAATGCATGTACATCAATTTAAAATGGAATGTAATTACTTTGTGAAATGTTTGATACAGTCATTGGACATTGTACAGCTGCAAACATTTCTAACAAATATACAGTTACAACTATCCACTGCGACATTTTACAGAGAAACCTGCAGAAAAAAATAAATGCACGCGATCCAGAACATGCACGTGGCGTGTCCCGTCCCATCCCGAGGGCCCTCAAACGTGGTAAAAAGCGCCATCTTGTGTTGGGGCATGGAGCCAATACTCTTACAACAAAAATGTCACTGAATGGATTTTTCCCAGCTATCAAACAAATATCAAAGACAAGTTGTCTGCGGACCGCATGCGACGCCTTTTTCCCGCAGCGCAGCCGATCCTATTGTATGTGTTCTTTAAATAAGTCAAATAACCCCTAGATGACCTTTGACCTCCAATTTTGGAAGACTTGTAATGAACCCCCACCCTAGATCACTCAATCCAAGTTACATCAAAATCCATCCAATTCTGCAGACAAAGAAACATTTGAAGCATATTTGAACAGTGACCTCTAATGATTGCTGCCTGACCTTTGACCTCAGTAATCCGATGAAGAATTGGGTCTTCCCATCGCTGCATCAAAGTTTCATCAAAATCCATGAAATCATTAGAAGTGCAAGTGATACAGAATTTAGGACCTGTTAGTGTCTCCCAAACCCACTTTTAAGCGACACAAAAACCAGAATTGAGCAGCAGAAGCACTAAATTTACCCTGGATTTTATTTCTTCTTTGACCGATTCAGGGTGCCTTCAGTATTTACACTGGTGGATTCTGATGGACTCGGGACACCAACATGGTTTGCGTGACAAAAATGGTGGATTTTGGCGGATTCGGGATACTTTCTAGTAAAAGTGCTAAAGCTGAACCTGTTTACTCCAATACTCTGACATTATGTAAATTAGCACTCTAAAATCAAGAGAAATATTTAGATTTGTTCGCCAATTAGGAATTTCTTGTGCTTGGAATCTAAAAGCTGGTGAAATAAAGTAAGTTTTAGGGAAATTTAACGAATTTATCTTCAAGCAATCTTGACGCGCAGTAAAGGTGGAACTAGTATGCTTTACATGAACCTTTTAGCGATTTAGCGCATGCAGCTGGAATGTTGCTCGCATCTTGGAAGAGCGCAGCATGCAGGTGCGATATGGACCGTGCAATAAAGCCTCATATCACCATTGTTGCCCTGGATCCACCAATCAGGATCGAGGATACAAGTTTGCTTGAAGAAAATACCTAGTGTCCTCTAAGCACCTATCTGACTGACCGACTGACTGACCGACTCCCCGACTGTCACTTTTGCCCTGGTTGCTGACTAACGAAGAGAGTGGGGCAGCGCTATTACAGAATGGCAGGATCACATGAGGAATGTAGGCCTCTACGTACGCTGGCTTGCCGAAGGTGACGAAAAAGATCCGGGAACGTTGTCTCAAACTTGCAGGGCATTGCGTCTGTCACCTGGAGCTGGCCGCTAGCCTGATCATTCTCTGGGAGCCCCCAAGGGCACTGCCTCACATGGGAGGAGTCTCTCCTTCGTGCTGAAACGGACCCCGGCTTGACCACCGCTGAGGAGCTGCGTTCCTGCATGCTGGACCAACATCTGGACCCAGATCACTGGGAGGGCTCGAGCTGCCAAAGGGCCTCGACTTGATTGATTGATTGATCATATAGGATAAACCATATAACGCCAAGGAATGGGCGAAATCCGGCCCATTGTGTAGACCAGATGCATGATAAGACTTCCAGTGAATAGCCATTTCTGAATCAATACCAGTGACTCCCAATCCAGTAAGCCACCAAGAGGTTCCACAGAGAGTTAATTTTTCGGTCGACAAAAGCATGGCCGACATGCCGCGATATATACAAATGTCAGTAGACAACCTCAGGAATTGTTGATAGATCAAGGCAAAGCATTCTTTGGCCTAGCACAAAACATCATATCTAGATAAACAAGTACCAAGTGGTACAACCCACGGCGGTTCCACAAACCTTAAACCGCGAATTTGGCTATGCAATGGGGCGTGATCTAATATGCAAATTAGACGCATGCGCACGTATCAGTGTCACAAAACTGCAGGTATTCCACAGAAACTCACTGGCAAAGCTGTGATACACGCGTGGCATGCATGGAAACAGTATAACGGGCCGAGTAAAGTGTCCACCAACCAACCAACCAGCCAACTCACCAACCAACCGACATAAGCAGCTCAAGCCAATGGCGTGTTTCACACCGCCGTGGGAAATAAAACGTAAAAAGATACTCACTTGATTCATGTATACGCTTACGAACCTACTGACTGGACAAACTAACAATTTTAAGCGTACCGTGCCATTGTAAATTTGTTGACCGTCTTGCACACTGCACTGCTAAACATTGACTCTCCGTAGTGACCTCAGGGGTGCGTTTGAGCGTGTTACTCTTGCTACTCCCGAGTGCAGGAAATTGTTGCGTGCGCATTACTCCCGGTGCAGGAGTATACTCCCGGTATGATGGAGAGCATACTCTTGCTAACCTGCAGGTCGTACTCCTGCCGTTCGGGCGCTCAGGAGTATACTCGCGTTAACACGAGTAGCACGCTCGAACGCACCCCAGGTGGCTGACTCTATTGGGAACTGCCCATTTTGATTCAGAATGCCTATTCACTGGGGGCTGGATTTCACCCATTCATTGGCGTTATATGGGTAATCCTATATGATTGCACTGCCCCGCTCCCTTCATTATTAAGCTTGCGCCTTGTCTTGTTCGTCAAAGAGACTTGCAGTTCACCAGCAATGTCCGAGTTCCTAAATTCGCGTCAGTGAAATCCAGGCATTGGATAGCCAGCTGTCTGCCGCTCTCTTGGCGTTCCGACCAGTCGGTGGGTTCTACCGCCACTGTGGCTGTTTGTCGCCCTCTGACGGCTGTCCATGGACAGGGTCGGGAGCCGGTTCAACCCCGGGCGGTACTGCGGCTGCAGGTTGTCGTTTGTGTCCCGGGGAGTGCGGTTACCCACCTTGAACAAAAAATGTTTAAATGTCACAATTCTTGAAAGCTGAACAAAGAAATTGACTGAAGCAGGGTTCGAACCTGGGACCTCCAGATTGCCGTTCCGGTGCTCTACCAAGTGAAGAAACACGACTGTGACATTATTAAGGGAATAAATGTGTGCTTGGAAGGTAGTGAACCTTATGGTTAAGACTGGTTGGAGTCTGGAATGCTGATAACTAGGAGAAGCCGAGGGTAATTATCAGCATTCCAGACTCCAACCAGTCTTAAACACAGTGTTTAATACCGACCAAGCACATATTTATTCTCATTCATAAATACCTTTTCAGTCAAAAAGCAAATCAAAACTTTTCCATCCAAAAGTCAAAACCAGTGAAAAAAATGAAAATTTCCAATGACTTTGTTCAACAATTTCACTTTCTGTTTTTCAAAACACCCCCTAGCTATATAATGGATTTAATAGGAGCCCACATTTCATGCGACACTTAAAAAATGTTTAATACCAGCCAGCCATGTCTTTATCATCTGTTTAAGACCGGCCATGTGACAGGCTCTCGACCAATGGGAATGGGAAAACTGTGTTAGGTATTTATGAATGTAATACAATTATTTAAATGACATAGCTTAATCTAGTGCGCTCAATGCAGCGGCGTAACAATGGTCAAGGTTCTAGAGAGCACATGGGGGGGTGCACCAATTTTTCAAGGGGGCACTGAATCCACTGAATACATTGTTTGTGTGCAATACAAGATTTCAAATGGGGCGCATCCGGAGAAGGGGGAGGGGGGGGGGGTGGGGCTTGCTTTCAATTCAAAGTAATGACTTTTAATAACCCTAACCGCCCTGAATCCTCCAAAATCCTTTTTGCAAATTGGAGGAATTTGCAGGATTGAGGTTACATGGCCAAAGTGCGTTGCTGATTTCAGAGTACGCACTGTGTCAATGTCTTGGGCCAGACTTTGTGTTGTTTTTGCTCAGCCGTGCATAAATTTAGTCCTTGATTATACTTGACATCCTCCGCACTGCTCCAGGATGTCACTGCCTCTGCCTCAGCCTATTGACAGTCACAGCCGGAGGATTTTGCAGGATTCAGGCAGTGGTCACCCCTCCATGGACCATATTCAAGAAACAACGGAGGAATTTGCAGGATTGAGGCTATATGCTATTTTTCCATGAGGCCAATTGGAGGATTTTGCAGGATTGAGGCTACATCCTAGCAAAAAGGCCTAGGGAGTTAGGGTTTGAAATTATAGATCAACTTACTGTTAGTGCAGAATCCTTTAGGAATGCATGCATTTCAAGGAGACAAAACGAAAACCAATCCAAAAATAAATAATAGGCACCCAAAAAATACATTCAACGATACAATTCAATTATTGATTTTTCTCCATGTATTTGATATACACAGTGGCTTTGCTTCCTAAATATCGAGCTTTTAATTGAAATCACTTGGCTTCAGTCTCACGTGAAAACAAAAATTGAAACAAAGTCTCCTTTAAAAACTGAATTGAGACTTGGCTCATGAAATACTGAGGACCTTGTCTTTGCCTCGACACTTTTTGTGATTTTTTTCTGCGAAAGAGGTGAGTAAAGTTTGCCGATTTGGTTTTGCCTGTTTCTCTGGGATACTGCGTGTGGGCAACAAAAATGGTGAGAAAAGCGCCCTCTAGTGTTTGTTAACAGAGTCCAATTGAATATTACATATAAGAAGTTCGCTAATTTTCCTCTGTATTGACTAACAAGCCCCCAGATAGCAATTTCATGTCATCAAAGTCAATTTGAGCAGTGAGAAAATACAAGCATTTTCTTAGAAAACACTTAGAATTTTTCAGTCCACTCTCATAGGGTTTGTACACGGGGTGTTGAGTGAACTTCTTATATGGAAATCTTTCCGAATATACTAACCATCTGCGGTCGGCCTGTCGTTCGCGTTACGGCTAGGCCCCCGGCCCGGTGGTCAACGCGTACCGGCGAGCTGTCGGTAAACATGCGATTGAAGTTGCCTTCCCGGTTGCTGAGCTCCATGCGGTACATGCGGACTTCACGGCGAAGGCGCTCCAATTCTTCGCTGAATTCCTGCAGATGTCAAAATGGCGAACCCAGGGTCAAATTCAGACTGGGACTGTATTAAACTGCACAACAATTGTACAGTTACTACAGTACTGAGGGTTTTCTTACTCACCATTCGGCTAACTTATACTCCCACACAACATGCATCTCAAAATGCTCTACAGTATGTCCCAAAAATGTGCCTGACTGACTGTTTTTCAAATCATTACAAAACAATGAGGTCAATTTTGAAATTGTTTTGGTTGTGCAGATGCTCCTAAGCCTTGGTCTCAACCCCTATGAGTTTCATTTAATTTCAGTCAGGCATCACTACACCATTGTCAATTGATCACAACGACACTTTTGGATACTGTGACCAAGTTCCTTGCCTTAATCAATTTCAGTGCTGTTTCATGTTACTTAGGCCTATCACACCATACGGTATGAATAGTTTGTGTCATGGAGGGACGATTTCACTAGTTTCAAAGTGACACCGGAACGTGGCATTATTTACACGCCACGTTCACAGGTCTATGCCTTAACCACCAAGTGGCACTACAATTTTTCCTGCACAACTTTCTAACCATGCCTTCTCCTGGTGATTTTGAAGACCTTGGCGCAGGTTGCACGGTAAACTCAGACTGCCGACGATTCTCCAACTCTTTCTTAAGATTCCGGAGGTCCGACTCGAGATTCTTATTCCTCTGCTGGAGTCTTTCCTTTCCGTTACTGGTCTCCAGTAGTTCATTTTTCAAGTCTTCCATTTGTAAGCTCAACTCTGATTGCACTTGTTCCATTTCCGATCGGAGCCGGTGGACGACTGCGTCGTTTTCTCTCCGCTTGTCGTTTTCTTTGCTGATCGTTTCCCGGAGTCTCTCAAATTCCACCGTCTTCGCTTCCAGCTCGGCTTGGGCAAGATCGAGTTGATTTTGGAATTGCTTGACTTCATCTTCGCCCAAGCCTGTCTCAAGCTCCTTTGACTTCGAGTCGTCCACGATTCTCTGAAGTCTGACAACTTGGTCTTTCATGAAATCATTGTCCTTCTTAAGTTCCATCACTCTGACTTCGTTCTCAGCGAGCTTCTGCGTTAGCAGCTTCTCCCTCTCTTCAAAATCTTGCTCGAAACCTTTCTTTGCCTCCTCGCCCCTCCTCTGTTCCTCGGCCAAGCAGTGTTGCAGCTTTTTGATTTTGCTCCGTGCGTCGGCAATAACATTGGAAATTTCCTCCTCATAAGCGACCTTAACAGCTTCCAGCTCGACTTCCTTCTCATGGTTCTTCACGAAGAGCATGTGGACTACTTGAGTGAGTTCTGCCACCTTCTTGCACATCTTGAATTCGAAGGATTTCTTGTTAAACTTCGGGCCATTAGCGGCGGCAGCTCCGCTGCCCTCCGCCATCTTGAATGTTTATAGCAACTAGAACAAGGTCCAGGCACGACATGAGGGCGCTGTGTTAATTGATTGGATAGATGCACCTGCCGTCACACGAGGGCGCTATATTAATTGATTGGCTATGCACCTGTCGTCTGCATCAGTAGATCCAGCTGAGATATACCATTTTGAACAAAAACGCTTGCATTACAAAAGCAATTTTACAAAAACACCCGCTTCAACTTGTAAAGGCGGGGGTTTATCATTCAAATTAATAGTTGTGAGGCTACTGATCCATTTCCCCACCATTTTATATAAGGAAATATGAGGTAAATGCAAAGAACGCCCTCAGCATTAAAGGGAAGATACAACATTTGCAAACATCACAAAACAAAAAGATGAAATTATCATGAAATACCTCACTGGTTTGTTTGGGAATGACAGTCTAAAGCATCCTGTAAAATCGTGGCTCCTGCTGTGCTTTCATTTTAAAGAAAAACAGTATTTTTCCAACGCTGGTCGGCCGACCAGCGTTGGAGAAAACTGGCTTTTTTTCAAAAACTGCTCCTATTTTTCATAATTAGTTATTTCGCGTTTTCTTTGCGCTTGATTACACACCTGTGAAGGGGTACAAGCCTGCTAGACTGATTCTCTGACCTTACAATTCCCCAAAGTCTATAAATTGCTCCGTTTCATCTTAAGTGGGGTCAGGGAACCAGACTACAAGAACATGATTGGTTTTCTTGGTTTTACCAGCATCTACAAGCCCAAAACATGAAACAAGTCATTTTAACAATATCTGCTATAAATATACTAATCCTCCAAATCCATTTATTTCAGAAAATTGCGGCAAAAGCAAATGTTGTACATTCCCTTTAAAGGAAATGTACATCATTGGCTTTTGCTGTTATTTTCAAAAATGAACTATTTGAGGGGTTAGTATAATAGATCAAATATTGTTTAACTGACATGTTTGAAGTTTTGTGTTCGAAAATGCTGGAAAAGCCAAGAAAAACAAAAACGTTCAAGTAGTCTGGTTCCCTGACTCCACCAAAGATGAAATGGATCAATTTATAGATGCCGGAAAATTGTTAGGTCAGGGAACCAGTCTAGCTGGCCTGCACCCGTTCATGAACATGTAACCAATAGCAAACAAAATTTTGACAGAACAAAATGGTAAATTTGGAGCAGTAGTTGAAAAATAGTTAGGTTTTTCCAATGGTGGTCGGCCGACCACCATTGGAAATTTATACAAAAATACCATTTTCTTGAAAATGACTTCACACCAAGTGCCATAACTTTACAGGATGCTTTAGACTGTCATTAACCAACATCATAGTGAGGTATTTTGTAAAAAAAATTTGTTGTAGTTTTATTTGTCGATGTTTGCAAATGTTGTATATTCCCTTTAAATGTGGCTCAGCCTACCCCCCCCCCCTCCCCATCGAATTGGCAGCACCCAGTCACTACATCAGCCCCATTTTGACTAGTCCTGGCCCAAGGCGTCAGTGATCAAGAGTAATAGTGGCAATGTTCTGTAGCACCTTGCATTATTGACTTTTTACATTGTCTCAGTAAATGTCTTAGTCATTTCGTGGCAATGGGGGCGTGGCCACTTTATGTAAATAGGAATGCATGTATAAATTCAACCTCGCTCGTACCCAGGGTGTCAAACAGTACGCGCCCATCACTACCTGCTCTCTCACCCTGGTATTGGATCATTTGCATGTGCAAGATTTTTGAACACGTATGCAAATGAGGAACAGTCTGGTGCCTAGATATGCGTTACACATTAGCGTTTGTTTTTGTATGCGATGTCTGGGGTAAAAACAGAGTCAATTCGTAGCAGCGCGAGCACGGCGTGAGTTACGAAAACACGATTTTTGAAATCAAACTGTTACGATCTTATCGAAACAACATGCAGTATCATATTTCATATTAATATGAGCAAATTGGAAATGAAATTAGTATTTTCGAGAAGGCGTGGACGAATGATCGCGAAAACACGTACTGCACGTTGTGAATAATAGCACCAAGTACACGATAACAATCCATTACTAGCCAATTGCGGCATCGAATCAGGATACAGGAAGAAAGTTTCCTATCCAGGGTTTACTATTGGAAACGCGGTTGGAAATAAAGTAAGCACTGGGGACGAGGTTGGTAAAAATTGGAACAAAACGGCAGTTCCCATTTGCCGCAGTATTCGCGCCCTCATCCGGGGGTATCACTGCGCTGCATAATTAGCGATGATACTTGCTCACTCCACGTAACGCGCAACTGACCTATCGCCTTTTGCGAGTTAGCCACGCCCCTTAGTCAACCCTATGGAGTTTTTGTACACTAACTTTTGTTGGTCTTAAGATTTTGCGCGTTCAGCGTCCATTTGTATCAAAGCTGTGTCGACACGTTTCTACCGCGATTCTACCGCGATGGGTCAATTGTTTACAACCATTGAACCACTGAACCATTTCTCGATTGCTGATTGGTTCCCTAGGAAAGCAATGACACTGGGTCACTGCACGTATATAGTCTTTATGTTTACAACTGTCTGGCGAACATTTCTTGATCGCTGATTGCTTCCCTAGGAAAGCCTAGGGAGAAAATATAGAAAAAGTTAAACCGCTGAAATGAAATGGCCAAGATGTTAGGGTGAGTAGGCGCGCTGGTCTAATTGTTGTGCCATTAGAGGGAGCACTATATGCACCGTCCACTATCGATCTCTAGCCTCTTGGGCCAAGACTACATTTGGACTGATGAAAGGCTTTGACAAATATTTATTGCAAATCCACTCTGACATTACCACAAAATCCTGATTTCATATGAAATTTATTATCACTTCAATTCGGCCGATATAGAGAAGTATTGGATTTAAAATAGATTGCATTTATTTCCATCAACTGTTTCCAACAATGTCTTCCATCATTTGCTCTAAATCGTCATCGTCTTTTAATTTCGCATCCGACGTGATTCCGATTCCCGAATCCCTATCATGCAGTTGGATCTCTGACTGAGCAGTGGTCCTCTCGTCGGCTGATGATCGGCGGACTAGCTGGTTTCTGAGTCTGCGTCTCTCCCGACTGGAACCAGCGGAGGAGGCCTTTGCGCTGCTTGAGTCGCTGCGATCTGATATCGCCGAGTCCAGACTGTTTGCCGATTGCTGTCTCAATCTCCCACTGCTGGCACTACTAACATTCCTAATCTCACGGTTTGAATCACTGCCATTTGATGGTTTATCTGTCGGTCTCTGCTCCTGTGAAGTTTCACGTCTCCCCGACGAGGAGCTCCGATGACCCTCTCTCCTAGATGATGAAGAGGTTCTCTGCCTTCTCACAGAAGACTGGTGACATCCGTCTTCGTCGCTAGCAGTCTCTTTTGAGGAATCACCAACAGGGAGTTCTGATCTCTTCTCTGCACTTCGAGAGCGGAACGCTGCGCTTTGTTTCTTCTGTGACCCACTTGGAGGGCGGGGATGTGCCTTCAGTTGTGCCCGCAGGGTCTGCATCGTTTGTTCCCGTTCTCGGACTGCCTCCTCTAGTTCCGATATCCTTTGCTCCTGGGCACTCAGCTGACTAGAAATCTCCAAGATGACTTTGGTTCGACCGTCTTCCCAATCCCCGTCATCTTCCGTGGGCGTGTCTTCACTGATGTGATCAATGGGCGTGGCGGGAACGGCACCACACTGACGACTCCGCGCACTGGAAACTTGATGAGCTCTGTCCAACCGCTCTACAAATGAAATCATGAATTTGGAAAAGAATTTAAGCAAAACTAGGCACTGCTAACAAAAATTAATACCAGAGCTACTTTTGAGTAGTTGGCCTTTTTAGATGTTTTTTCTGAGGGCTTATAACTGGAGTGGGACTCGAACCCACAACCTTCCGTGCAGTTGTCTTACTACTTGACCATGGTGCTGAAATTGGATTTTTAGTCGAGTCTAAACGTGACTCCTTCCTTCTCTTATTATTAATCTCATTCCTCGTGACTGACTTGTGATGGACTCAACCACAATGCCGCTCACCCGTGAGTTTTGCGTTCTCCTCTTGCAGCGACGTGAGTTGGTCCTTCAGGCTGTAGACCTTGAGACCCGCCTCCTGTTTCGCCTCGGCCAATTCTGTCTGCGCGGCCCGCAGCCTCTTCTTGAGTTTGATGCGCTGAAATAAGAAAACAACAAACAAAACAAAAAGTCTGTTTGATACTCACGATTCTAAACGATGTGAACGCGAATACTAGTGTACATATGTGCGGTAAATCGCCGCGCTGCGCCACCGCGAGCTCTATACTGTGGTAAGCTTCCCCAACCTTTGTTCGTGTACATATGCGCGGTACCTCGCCGCGCTGCGCTGCGCCACCTCGAGCTCTATACTGTGCTAAGCTTCCCCAACCTTTGTTCGTGCAGGGATTGCTAGTGTATTGCGCACGCATACTATCACTCCGTAAAACACAAACAAAACCACACCATGACTCGGTTTAATGTGATCCTATATTTATTAATACCGAAAGCTGTTTTGATGTAAATTTCAACAGCTAGGTTACTTAATTTTTCACTGATTTTTTTCACCAATTAGGAAGCACGTTTGGGTAGCCTGGAACGATGGTCACTGGAATTTGTACGCAGGGCTAGTACTATTTCGAGGCCATGAATCTCTTTAACAAATTGTGCTACGTAGAAGCACGACAAAAACTCACCATTTTCGCCAAGTCTTCCTCCAAACTTTTGATCAGCTGTTCCTGCTTTTCAACAATCTGAAGAAAGAGAACGCCACAAAACTCAAAATAAACGGAATTTAGGAGAATCAGTGGTCCTAAAATGTAAAAAATAACGCAAAACAGAGTTCTCACTTGATCTTTCTCCAGTAACATTTGAGAAAATTCTCTCTCCGCGTCGGGTGACGTCTGGTCCTGAGATTCCTCCAGTTGTTGCTCCAGTTCCGATACTCGATCTAGAAGCTCAAAGTTGGTGCCCTCAACTTCTGCCATCTGCACCCCAAAAAAGGTCACATTAAGTGAAAAAGAATTGTGTTTACTGTAACACCCAAGAAATTATGCAGGTCGCGTAGGTAGGAAAATAAAGTAATTTTTAACTGTTTTAAAGCTTGATCCTGAAAGTCAGTCGCCGACTGATCTGTGTCGTTTTATAAGTCAGGGTGCTTCAAAAGTTCAACCAGGGTACAGCGCCTGTTTATAGGAACATGCGTGGTTCTTACTGGGAACAGCCCGAGAATGGCAGGTGATCTCACGTGCTTGATTACTCAGGAATGGCCTGAACACACAGTGTTCCTAAAAAGGAATGTTCCATACGGAACAGGATCGTTCTGACTTCTGAGATGTTCTCTGACCCTTACCCAATGGTAACAAGTTTAGCATCATGGTATCCTGTCCAGGATGTATCCTACCTGTTGCTCAAGTGTAACAGCCCTAGCATGGGCTTCTTCAGCTTTCACGTCCGCATGACGGAACAGCTCCTTGAATTCTTCCAACTGCTGTTCCAAGAGCTCTACCTACACATCAACAACAGATTTTAAGAACACCAATTGAAACAACAACAATTAAAGAGTACAAACAGTTACACGTATTCATCGTTATAAAAACGTCTTGGACATCAATCTTGGCAAGGCTTAGTTATGTAAATTACACATCTGGTAAGGAATGTGTGCATTTTTATGACTGAGAGAGTTTTCGGATAGCATTTGCGCGCATTGGCTAACTAGGGTTTTAAACAGCTGCAGCCAGATGTGTCAATACATTGTACATAGGTCAGGATAAGTTACCCAGAACGCCAGGTCCACTTCCTTCACAAGATTCTGTGAAGCTCATCAGCCCCGAAACAGGACAACTCGTACGCGAACCAACTCGTATGCGAGACAACTCGTACGCGGATTGGTCAACTCGTACGCGAGACAACTCGTACGCCAGCCAACTCGTACGCAAGACAACTCGTACACGGGCCAACTCGTACGCGAACCAACTTGTACGCCATCCTACTCGTACGCGGACCGAATATTTACGATCGCCAACTTGAAGTTTACCCCAAAACACACGCCAAAGTTAACGATTTATCACAGTCCGATTGTATGACTGAATGACTGTGATTGTAGCCATGTGTATTTTCAACAATTTTAAATTCCATAAATGCAACGATGTTCAAGTTCAAAAGTTTCAATGATAAATAAAAAAAAAAAAGATCCATTTTGCGACCGATGTGTAGTGCAATGCTGTGGCCTGCACTTCCAACCACGCAGCTAGTGTGGAGAATTTGTCAAGACACACAACGAATTGATTTACACATAGCGCGGGGCCACTATAGCAGTGTTTTGTTGGAAGTCTACAAATGCAGCGGACATTACACGATTTAAATTCTCACAACGTGGCATTATCTTGTCGTATGGCGTACGGTGTGAGCAAGGATCGGACAGTGTGCGAGTGGTCTGGGAAAACAAAACATAACTTTTTTGTTATGAGCAAAACAAGCTGATTTAAAAATGAACTAATTGGGACCACACAAAATAATCCCCTTAACTTAACAAAAAAAGAATGTGCCGGACAACTGACCGACCCTAATTTCCTACACGCCCGAACCTACGGTTTCAGTAAAATCCCTTGTCATGCTTGTGCTATGGCTGCTAGTCTATACTCACGCGTACGAGTTTGTCCGCGTACGAGTTGGTCCGCGTACGAGTTATCCCGCGTACGAGTTGACTCGCGTACGAGTTGGTCCGCGTACGAGTTGTCCTGCGTAAGAGTTGGTCGCGTACGAGTTGGCACACGTACGAGATGACTTGTATTCATCAGCCCTTCCCAGCACACTGTTTTCAGGGTGGGGATACAAGCGAATCTTTTGTGTCACCACAACGACTTACCTTGGTTTTACTTGTATTCAGGTTTTCAACAATGCATCCGTCTGAGCTAGATCTTGTCCACCTTTGATAAGAATGAATTTTAGAAAGGAAAATCACAACAAACATTGGAAATGAAAAATGTTTGTTTTTGTTTACATTTTGATGACAGATCTTGGTTGCTACTTCGACAGGATGCCCTAATATTATCGCAGTTGAAGCCCTCAGCTCAACCGATGCATGACATGAACAAATTAACTAAGTTGGCCATGTTGTGCCCATTCTTGAAAATCACGCATTCTCGAGAATGGGCGCGCATTCTTAAGAATGAGCGCCCATTCTTAAGAACGAGCACGCGTTCTGAAGAATGAGCGCTCATTCTTAAGATTGGGTGGGAATATCACGTGCACAATTTATGAATTTTGCCCAATCTTAACAAACATTGCACGACATAATTATGTTAAATGAATTGTAAAGCGGTTAAAAGGGAAACAATTCATATAAAGAGGAAAGAAAATGTTCTATGTTTCTGTACTCGTATAACTACGATAATTTGAATCAAATTAAACCTGTTATTATTGCTTTTTTCTGCCCACTATGGGAAGTTTTGTAATAACGGAGGACTGGGAACTAGTCTGGGAAGTGCTTTGTTTAGGCTAGACAAGTTACAAGTCCCTGCATGTATCATATGCGTCCCACGAAAAAAAAGGATGTCCAGAAGCTGCCAAAATTGCTCTTTTGACTAGATAGAATCCAGCTCTGCGACGTTATGGTGGGGTGTTATTCTTTGATAAGAATGAATTTTAGAAAGGAAAATCACAACAAACATTGGAAATGAAAAATGTTTGTTTTTGCTTACATTTTGATGACAGATCTTGGTTGCTACTTCGACAGGATGCCCTAATATTATCGCAGTTGAAGCCCTCAGCTCAACCGATGCATGACATGAACAAATTAACTAAGTTGGCCATGTTGTGCCCATTCTTGAAAATCACGCATTCTCGAGAATGGGCGCGCATTCTTAAGAATGAGCGCCCATTCTTAAGAACGAGCACGCGTTCTGAAGAATGAGCGCTCATTCTTAAGATTGGGTGGGAATATCACGTGCACAATTTATGAATTTTGCCCAATCTTAACAAACATTGAATTGTATAGCGGTTAAAAGGGAAACAATTCATATAAAGAGGAAAGAAAATGTTCTATGTTTCTGTACTCGTATAACTACGATAATTTGAATCAAATTAAACCTGTTATTATTGCTTTTTTCTGCCCACTATGGGAAGTTTTGTAATAACGGAGGACTGGGAACTAGTCTGGGAAGTGCTTTGTTTAGGCTAGACAAGTTACAAGTCCCTGCATGTATCATATGCGTCCCACGAAAAAAAAGGATGTCCAGAAGCTGCCAAAATTGCTCTTTTGACTAGATAGAATCCAGCTCTGCGACGTTATGGTGGGGTGTGAACAATAAATTGGTGGCAATTTAAATGGGAAATAGCATTAGCACTATGGGATGTCGCAGTATTCATTCTCATTCTTCACATTCTTCATTCTTACCTCCTCCCCCGCTTTTATTATCCCAAAAATCAGAATTCTTTGCACTAGTATTATTATGTCTCTTATTCCCCCCCCCCATATCAATACGCCTTTACTTATCATATCCACTCTACTTTTCAGCGCCTTGCGTTAGCAACAGTATAATTATTGAGAATCAGTGAAAGAGAATTCAGCTAGACTTGCCAAGCGCAGCCGGTGCTCGGCATCGACAAGACCGTTATCTTGTCGCGCATTCTCAAGAATGTGCGCTCAATCTTGAAGAGTTATTTTTTGCCAAGATTGAGCAAGGATCCAGTTGCACATTCTCTAGCCCCAAAATGTGGCCTATTTACTGGACTGCCTCCGTAAACATAGGCCACACACCCACCATGTACAAAAACGTGTCGACGGAGCCAAATTTTGATTTTCACATTTAGGCTTACTTTGTAGGTTTTTTTTGCTTTAGAAGCATTCTCACCCTCTATATAGGCTAATCAGAAAGTGCTGCCTTTTTCAGATGTCTAATTTTTGTGAAATTACATGTTGAAATTTTGATACGAAAACGTGTAAAAATGAATCTGGAAATTTCACGAAAAATGGACATCTGAAAAAGGCAGCACTTTCTGATTAGCCTATATAGAGGGTGAGAATGCTTCTAAAGCAAAAAAACCTACAAAGTAAGCCCAAATGTGAAAATCAAAATTTGGCTCCGTCGACACGTTTTTGTACATGGTGGGTGTGTGGCCTATGTTTACGGAGGCAGTCCAGTAAATAGGCCACATTTATGGGGCTACACATTCTCAAGAATGTGCATGCCCATTCTCGAGAATGCGTGATTTTCAAGAATGGGCACAACAGCCACACATTCGCCTACAAATCTCTCTAGTTAAACTTAAGACTATAGTATTAGTTTATCAACACATTCCTACATTTCCTTGTCTCTGAGACTCTAGTCATGCTAGTCTGAGACTGAGTGAGAACAAGATAAGCAAAAAAATATGGTATTTTTCTGTTTCAAACTTGAAGGTAGGCCTAGCGTCAGGTTGCAATATTTTTTTCCGTTGTCTCAACAACGGTCGAGTTGTCTGACCCCCCCCCCCCCGCCCAAGCACCGACCGCGCTAGGTGAGCGTGGCGCAGCGCGTAGCCTACCCGAGTTTCGCCGGGGACGGCGCCCTTTCTTCGTCCGCTGCTCCCGCTTCCCCATTCGACTTCCTCGGTGATCCGTGAGCACTCTGACTGATCGTTAATTTCTTGACATTCGTGCTGGCTCCATGGCCCATTATTGTTATCAGAAAGTTTCACGTGTTCCCATACATTTAGTTTTCCAGAAGATTTTGCATTTACTTTAATGAAACGGTGGAAAACGAAATTTTAATGAACTTCAACAAGCCACTCGTCCAAAACGGTCAAAATGGCAGCGCCCATTTCGTTTCTCTGACAACATGGCTCGTTCCAAACTGATAAAAACCAATAACTTACAAATATATAAATATGTTTATCTGGCTATGGATTTTACGACCTCAATCTAAATAAAAAGATATTCATATTTCTTTTATTCTAAATTTTGTAATATAATTATTTCTAAAATGATGGAAAACATGTTATATAACTTTATTATTTTTGTGACCTTTGAACTCTACACCTGTCATTTTCAGCTGTTGTTTTGGTTTTGCGATGCGAATGCGAGTAAACTAGTAATTCATTTTGCATTTTTGGTCTTCCGCATGAAGAAACTACGGGGCGAAATGGAGCGAGATGGGAATTTTCAAGGTGGAAATTCACCAAATTTCTCGAGTTGCTGGATTCTGACTGAGAGCCAGGAGTTCATCCGGAGAACTTTTTCATTTTTGCCGGCGAAAACATTAGGGATTTGCTCTGGGTACATTGACATTATTGATTGATTGATTTAGTTCACATAAAACAGTGAAGTTCTTGGTAATCCTTATCTTTAGGACACCTCTATTTTTTTACGAGTTCTGTTCAAAACTGACCTTTGCAGATGACTGTCCAGTACCAATGTGACTTTTGCAGGCTAAAGCAGTCTTTTTTCTTCATATAAACTCATGCTAGTTGTAATTTTGAAAGCGCTTTCACAGAAAATGTGACTTTCCTACCTTTTTTTGCAGCCATAATGAAAGCTTGATGCTGATTGGCTGCTAAAAAAATAAGGAAAGATTTCCATATACGAATGTCACTAATTTTCCTCTGTATTGACTAACAAGCCCCCAGATAGCAATTTCATGTCATCAAAGTCAATTTGAGCAGTGAGAAAATACAAGCATTTTCTTAGAAAACACTTAGAATTTTTTAGTCCAATCTCATAGGGTTTGTACACAGGGTGTTGAGTAAACTTCGTATTTGGAAATCTTTCCAAAAATAAAAAAGATGTTTATTTTTTTATCAGCCAATCAGCATCAAGCTTTCATTGCATCAAGCTTTCATGTTTGCCATCTTGGTTTAATTTGAGTCAGTTTTCTGGTTGTCACCGTCGTCTTTTACCCCTTAATTTCCCTCATAAATCAAAGCCCTGCCCTCTTTCCACAAAATTAAACCTGCTGATATTCAAGAAGGTGTCACTGCCAATTGTTCGGATGTGTCAAGAAATATCAGAATGTCAATTTTGAGTGTCATTTACCATGTTTACTCAACTGTTTTGGTGAGTCTTTCCCTTCCTATATAGGAACAGGGTCCTAAAAGTAAGGATTACCAAGTTTTTGCACAAAAAAGGCATAGGGCCTAGGCACAGTAGGCCTACTGTCACTAGTACTAGCCCCATAAAAATTGTTAGTCCGAGTAACTTGGACCAAACTTATCGCCTTTTTAACATTCGGACATGGTCTGACCACAGCTTTGCCAGACCATGTCCGAATGTTAAAAAGGCAGTAAGTTGGGTCCAACTTAGCTCTACTGAGTGGAGTGCTAGGTACCCTCCGTACAAGCTTGTACGGAGCTGTACCAAAGTTCTAGCGCTCAACTCAGGGTGAGTTAGGTCAAAATCGAGCACAGCGCAATCGATTGCTTGCGCCCAACTTTGTTTACAATGGACAAAGTAGCATCTGGATAAAGTTTTCCAGTTTTTACAAAACTTACAAACTGTGTGAACTTTTTCTTTGATACAAAAATGTGTGTTTTCCTTTTCTGTAGAGTGTGCAAAGCATGGTACGCAGAGGTGAAGCGAGTTTTGCATCACAGAGAGGAGATAGGTTGGGCAACGGTTGGTAGAATCGAGGTTGAGGAAATCAGTCATGTGACAAGTCATGGGATCGAGGATCAACTCGGGCCATTTGGAGCTCATCTGAATGCTTGCCTTAAGGTACAGCCAACCAAAGACCAGAGTTGTAATGACTTGATTCAGTGGCTCGACTCGAGTCCGACTCAAGTCACAATTTTGGTGACTCGACTTGAGTCCCTAAGGGCAAATGACTCAACTCGAGTCCCTGCGAGCAAATGACTCAAAACCCGACTCGAGTTCCTCATCAGAATGACTCGACTCGAGGAAGGCTTACAAGACTCGAGTCTCAAAAATAAAACTTTGTGAAAAATATTTGCAATGACTTACGCCAGTGTCGGTTTTGTTCATGACACGTTAGAATGTTCACTAATAATGTATACATATAACATACATTAGTTGAATGGCGATCACCTGGCACCCCGTTTCTATTTTCATTGAAAGTCAAATGTGGTGCTGTTGTGCCCATTCTTGAAAATCACGCATTCTTAAGAATGCGCATGCACATTCTTATGATTGTGCAACTGGATCCTTGCGCAATCTTCGCAAAAAACAACTCTTCCAGATTGAGCGCACATTCTTAAGAATGCACGACAAGATAACGGTCTTGTCGATACCGAGCACCTGCTGCACTGGGCAAGTCTAGCTGCATCCTCGTTCACTGATTCTTAATAATTATACTGTTGCAACGCAAGGCGCTGAAAAGTAGAGTGGATATGATAAGTACAGGCGTATTGATATGATATGGGGGGGGGGGGGACCGGGGAAAAAATAAGAGACATAATAATAGTGGAAAGAATTCTGATTTTTGGGATAATAAAAGCGGGCGGGGGGGGGGGGAACGTAAGAATGAAGAATGTGAAGAATGAGAATGAATACTGCGACATCCCATAGTGCTAATGCTATTTCCCATTTAAATTGCCACCAATTTATTGTTCACATCCCACCATTACGTCGCAGAGCTGGATTCTATCTTGTCAAAAGAGCAATTTTGGCAGCTTCTGGACGTCAGGGTTTTTTTTCGTGGCATGCATATGATACATACAGGGACTTGTATCTTGTCTAGCCTAAACAAAACACTTCCCAGACTAGTTCCCAGTCCTCCGTCATTACAAAACTTCCCATAGTGGGCAGAAAAAAACAATAATAACAGGTTTAATTTAATCCAAATTATCATAGTTACACAAGTACAGAAGCATAGAACATTTTCTTTCCTCTTATAAATTGTTTCCCTCTTAACCGCTATACATTTCATTTAACATAATTATGTCGTGCAATGTTTGTTAAGATTGCGCAAAATTCATAAATTGTGTACGTGATATTCCCACGCAATCTTAAGAATGAGCGCTCATTCTTAAGAACGCTTGCTCATTCTTAAGAATGCGCGCTCATTCTTAAGAACGCACGCGCATTCTTAAGATTGCGTGATTTTCAAGAATGGGCACAACAGAGCCACCACATGTAGTAGCCGGAGTGTAAAATTCACAACGCCAAAATTTGATTTTCTCTCTTGTGTTTATTTATTGTATAGTGACTCAAATTGGCTTGAGCTAAATACTTGACTCAACTCGACTCTACTCGACTACACACTGTAAGCTTGACACACTGTGACTCGACTCGACTCAAACTTCTTGCCCTAATGACTCGACTCGACTCACAAAAACCAGTGACTCATTACAACTTTGACAAAGACTTGACACTTTGAGTGCAGAAAAACATGCATAACAAAAGTAGGCCAATATTACTCACTCTTTCGCCGACAAAATTCTCCAAAACTTTCATAAGACAAAGACAAGGTCTTTCACCAGCCAAGCTCAAGGTCTCAATTTAATTTTTTAAGTCTCGAGAGACTTTTCTTTAACATGTTGCACCTGAGAGTGAAGCTAAGCGATTTGAATTTGAGGTCTAAAACTAGACTGGTGCGTGTCTAACTTTAAAAAAAAAATTGACCCCTCAGTAGTCTGGTGGTATGCCTACAAAAATGTGTAGAAATAGAAACTATGGGCTCCGTGATGCGACAAAAGAGGGCGCATTTTAACCTCTTTTGAGAGCTCCGTTGAGGGGACACACAGCGTGTGCATACTGTACTGGTTCGCGCGTGCAGTACGCACAACTCCTGAATGTGCGTCGGGCATCGTTGGCGCGCCAATACGTTCAAAATCATCTTGCGATGGTCTCCGAGACCAATCCCCGCTTCCAATAACTTTGCATACATTCGAAATATGCAGTGGATGGATCAGGAACCAGTCTAGGTAACCCCAACTCTCCTTTTCTGGCCGTTGATGGGGTACTTGTGCACGGAGCCCATAGGTACCAGTTGATTGATGCAGTACTGTATTAAAGGGTTGTTGGACTGGTTATTTCATGTGCTAGTCTATTTTCTTGTATTGCATGTGTGGCAGTGCCAAGTTTTACTTGTGTATTTTTATAGTGTATTAAATAGGAGTAGCTCCCCTTGGAAACAGAAAATCATTTTAGTTGAAGTTTAGATGTCCCCCCCCCCCTTGTTGGTAGTGTGACCCCCTGTTTGTTGAATTAAGCCCACATGTTCCCCCTATAAAAGCTGCCACATAGTCAAGGCACACTTCAGTTCAGCCAGCAGACCAGCAGACAATAGACATACAGTCGAGTCTCGTTATAACAAACTCGTTCGGACCTAGCCAAATTGTTTGTTATATCAGAATTTTGTATTAAGAGGAACATCAGTCCCATTCATTGTGCATATAAATGCACAGTTGGGACCAAGGCTTTATGTTTGTTATAACCAGAATTTTGTATTAACAGAGTTTGTACTAACGAGAGTCGACTGTACATGTACAATGTACATGCATATATTTTCCTCCCAACTGTAGTGCCTGTTCTGCTTGGAGTTAGTCTGTTGCCGAGTCATTTGCTTTGACTTTATTCTTGCTTGAGTGTTCTTTGAAAGATCCACTATTCACACTGTGTTGGTTTTTTGGTTTTAGTCTTTGGTTTTTAGGATTTATTCTTTGTTTTTAGTTTTTGGTTTTTGGTTAAAGGTTCTTGTGAATAAATTCTTTTTGGTCCTTTTTTTTGTTCGAAATCTAGAATTCGTCTCTGGTCTCTATTAATTCAATTTCCTCGCGACAGTTCCCTTCAAAGATCCTGAGTTTACTTTAGTTTTGTTAGTTAATCCCCATAGAGTCTTAGTTTGTGCGAGTTCCCCCCAAGTGTGTCATTTTTCACGGTTACACATGTTTTCTGTATCTTACATTTTCTGACTCGCATACAGTATTGAGAGTTTCACATTTTCTACCATGACTACCATGAACCCCAGTTCACGGCACCTAATTTGGTGTACATATCGTATAGTGGTGTCAATATCATTACCTGTGTCCTATTGTGGTTGTCCGTTTTTGATGCAGACCCTTGGAAGCCTACCCCGCCGTGCCATCGTGTTCTCAGAATGTCTGTCGTTGGACCAATTCCAGGAGGGAACCGATTTTGGGCACGAGGAAACCAATTCCAGTGGCACCAGAAAAACGCTACAGAAATCGCTGGAAGCTGTCCGCTCTAAATTGCCAGTGGAAAGTTCCGTCGTGTTCGTGCATTCTGACGGCACAATGGGTGAGGAGGGAGTTATTAATAGGGGTGGGGTATACATGGGTATCCATACCGAAATTGGCCGCTACCTGGTTCCCTTTTTATCCTCCTGGCGTTTCTGCCGTATGGAGATATTGTGATCGTGTATTCCTTCTGTGTCCGTGTGTGTGTATGGTAAGGCTAACTGAAAGTATATTCATTAATCTCATTGTGGCTGTTGCTCATGGGATCTGGTAAAATGATTAGACTCCGGCAACAGGTCATGACAGGCCAGGCCCTGCACCCGATTTCACGAAGCGCTGCGACGCATCGCAACTTGAGTTAAGACGTGTAACACGTCGCAACTCGCGACGCGTCGTATCTTCCATTTCACGAAAGTTGCGATGTGTTGAACGCGTCGTAAGTTCCTTGACAACGGCTTAAAACACGTCGCAAGTTAAGACGTGTCTAGTGGTCGTCGCAAAATAAGAAGAGTCATTTCTAAGCCATTTTTATGCCATAGACATTACATTAACAAGATTATAATACCGAGGCAATGTGTGTAAAGTTGTAAATAGAAAATTCATTGAATAATTATGAATTAGACCGGAATATTAGAATTGAAATTTCAAAGTAGCTATACAGTCCAATGAGAGTTTGTTTTCCTTCAAAATTGCATCGCACGGCCGCCATTTTGTTTTACCTTTTAACAAATTTCGAGCTGAGATCCGACGACTCTTTTGTTGAATATCAGAGGACTATTTTCTGTACGCTGACTAAATACATAAAACAGTCACCGAGTTGTGCTATAAATACACCTACGACGCGTCGCACTTACGACGTGTTTTGTGAAATGGATCGCAGGACGCGTCGCAGCTGCGACGCATCGTAGAGATACGACGCGTCGCATCGCTCAGATGCATCGTAAGTTACGAAGAGTTTGATGAAATCGGGTGCCGGTCCTACATGTAGGTAGCCCATGAGTTAGGCCATTAGTTAAGTCAAGTTGTTTCTCTAGTGTCGTGAAGGTTATTGTTTTGTAAGTGATAGGTCAGTCAGCAATCTCAACCAAACTTGATGTGGTTTAGTGTTCATGGTATCTGGTGAAGTTATTATAGACTCAGGCAACAGGTCATGACCTCAAGGGTTACTCTACCGGCCTGGGTCCTAGGTCTGATTTATGTGACTGGGCATGTTTCAAAAGTGGTCATCATAGAGGTAAAAAATTAAAAAGCCCTAAACAAGATTTACAAATCTTTATTTGTAAAGCAGATGAACCTAATTTTACTATTTTGAATACAAAAAATTCAATTTACATACTTATCTCAGTGAAAAGTTGCTTTAATAGTGTGGCCAATGAAATCAATTCATGTCGGACGGAATTTTTTGCATTTAAAGAAAACCCTTCTCATAATAAGTACAAATGCCTTGAATTCTATCTTTTCCACAAAAACAATAACTTTAGATTGTCTTCAGTCATTATGCATTTCATCATTATTGCTGCTGCCGTAAATCTTGGTATTTCATTTCAAATGATAATTTTTGTTGTCAAGATTTCCGTCCGACATGCTTAAGGTTGTTAAAATGTTTTTTATTTTTAATTTACTTGTTTTAATAAAAAGGCAAATATTGTCAAGTATCAATGAATAGACTCAGTATTAACACCAACAAAAAGTTTTATGTTTCACCTCATCACCCTTCGAGATAAAGTGAATAAAAGTGCTTTCCGTCCGACATGCATGTCGGACGGAATGGTATATGTCGGACGGAAATGGACTTTACATTCCTAGATAGTTGTGCCTTGGGGAACTGATATTAATAATTGTTAATTAATAAACATAAAGTAGGGGATAAAGAACTTTTACCAAGTTGATATTGTTCTTTGCTCATTTCAGTACCATCAAAGCAAAGCCTACACAGGACAGTAAAATTCCGTCCGACATGCGAAAATCCAGATTTAGCCTAAGTTGAACAGGCTGACTTGTTTGGCAGCCTACTGACCAGTCACACACCTTGGTGTTTCCAACAATTAAGGCAACCTTCTATATTCATGGGAATTAAACTGTGCAATGTACATGTGCATTAATCATAATCATGTACATTTTATTCTTATTGGACTGATGATGGCTTTTACATATTTGTGTTAAGATAGTGAGCTTCGGCAGACATTATTACAATGTACCATAGGTGAGGGAATTTAAACTGTATCCAGGTAATTTGGCAAGTACATGTATCGGTATGTGTGTGTACGTAACACTCACCTATACTGGCATATAGTAAATGTTTTTTATTAATATTAATAAACCAAACATGTCTATTGTGTTACATGAAATTAATAATTTGGAAATTATCGTTATAATGTGTCAGTGAAACAATGCTGTTAGCTGTATAATGCTATACATATACAGAGCATCAATGCATCCAGAAGAGTGCCATGCCAAAGAAAGAGAGCGGAATAGCAAGATCAGGGAGCAATTACACATGAAACAAAAAACAAGGAGAAATGAACTTGTGAAATTTAAGGATAGAACACACAAAAACAAAGTGTGCCAAAGTGAAGCTGTGTAGCCCCCCCCCCCCAATATTTTATAATGATTGCCATTATTTGCCTTTCTTCACTAGAGGTTAACCCCCAGGGGCGGATCCAGGAATTTTCGTCCCGGGGTGTTTCATTGGCAAAAAGATCTGAATTATAGACAGGGTTTTTGTTCTCTGGACACTTGGGGGGGGGGGGGGGCTTGTACCATACTTTCATTGGGGGCGCTGTTCAATAGGACAATTATTAACAATATCACAAAATTGTGTACATACCGGTACATGTATGCCCCCTAACCAAGCTTGCTCTGTCCGTATTTTGTGCAAAGGCGAACATTATTGCCAGTAAAAAACAAAATGGGTGTCGGAGTGGGGGGTTAACATTTTTTTTTCATTATTTTCTATGGGAAAACAATTTTTTTGCAGAGCTGGGTTTTGTTTTTACTCCCAAACCACCCCCCCTGAATCCACACCTGCCCCCACCCACAATATTTTTCAAAGAGTGCCTTTTTCGTATAAACGAGGGTCCTTTTTTTAGCATGCCTTTTGTAAGTGCCCAATGCGGAAAATTGCGCGAATATTGGCAATTGTTCCTGTATAAATTAGATATATTTTAAACCACCAGTAGTAATATTCTAAATGCATTTTGTCAGAAAATTTAGACATTGTACATGGACCTGAAGTAGATAATATTTGTTAGCTAAAATACCTGTCTGAAGATTGCAATTATTCATGTTTGTACAGAGGATGTAAACTGATGTACTGAAAATCATGTCGGACGGAATGAAGCATGTCGGACGGATTTTTTATAATCTTTCTCACACAATTGTAAGAAGCTTGATTATTTGTTCATTATAAGTGCCCAGGTGGTAAGCACAGTCAACTACCTAAAGACCACTATCATTAAAATTACGTTTCTGCAAACTTTGTTTTTGGGTCAACATAGTGATTCCGTCCGACATGATTTGTTCCGTCCGACATGGTGTGGCTTCAGCTGAGCTTAACTGAATATGACATAGTGTTGTAGAGAAAATTTATACGTCAGCATAAGTAGTGATTGTTACTCTTCTTGACATAAAACATAGAAAAAAATTATCCTTTCAGTTTTGATAAAATCTGATTTTGTTTCTGAAATTCTGAGGAGGCTCATTTCTATCGATTCCGTCCGACATGTACACATTTTTCGTAATAACAGACAAACAAAAGTGTGGAATTTAGAAAAAATGTCATGTGTCATTACTTAAAATCTTTGGGTGTTGTTTGAAATCAGAATAACATTTTAATGTATTCTAAAACAAAAATTGTTACATTTTGTTCTATCAAATTCCGTCCGACATGACTTTGGGACTTTTGAAACATGCCCGACTGTGTTTCTCTAGTGTCTTAAAAGTTATTGTTTTGTAAGTAAAAGCATGAATGCAGAGATGCCACAGGGTCTGCTTGAAAAAAAACAGAACTGGGTCTGCTTGAAAAAAACAGAACGGCTGCTTGAAAAAAACCCAGACTTTTTTGTGTGTGAAAAAGCCACTCAGTGTCCCGCGACACAAAGTCCCCGTTGTCATCTTTTATCTTGTAGCCAAGCCCAGTTCTGTTTATTTTTTTAATTTTGCTTCTATGGCCTTTAAAGCTGTCGGTTCGTTCAATCTTGACTTTTTCCATATTCCTATTAATATTTATTCTGCCTACCCGAATTTCCTACACGAAACACGCATGATTCCACAACACTGCTGTCGGTGTACACGATCCTTGCACTTCGCGATGCACTCAACGAAAACATGGTTGGTACCCGCATTTTTTGTATTCACATCACTGCGAATGGAAACCACCGATAGCTGAAATGATAGACTTGATTTCCAGGCTGAATGCAACCTGTGCTTAGCACATAACACGCCCACATGCGGTGAAGCACGCGCGAGGTGCCGTTGTATACTGCGTGCAATTAAGTATGTTGGCCGCTTGTATCGCATGCAGGCTCGGCAACAACATACACAAAGACTGTTTTTAAGACTACTTCAACGAACAATGTCGCGTTGTGCCATGCGTGTGCCTAAATGTACTAAATCGAGGTAAAAATCAACGCATTTCCACAGTTTTTCTTCTCTTTTTCTGGTTAATTTGACGGCCGGAAAAACCAGAATTTTGTGTGTGTTTTTTTTTTTAAACCGGAATTCCGGTTAAAACTGGAAAAGTGGCATCTCTGTGAATGAATGGTAAGATTTGAGGCTTTGCATGGTGGAGATACTAAATAATGAAAGGTTTGCGGAAAAACCATGTGCGAATAATTTCTCAACTAAGAGAATGGTTCTGAAAAGAACCAGAGGTATAAACTCGACGTTCCGGTCAGGACACTCCTGAAGACGGTCAGAGCATACTGACCGGAACGTCGAGTTTATACCTCTGGTTCTTTTCAGAACCATTCTCTTAGTTGAGAAATTATTCGCTCATGGTGTTTCCGCAAACCTTTCATTATATGAATGAATGGGTTCAACCAGGCCCGTTTCCTACACAGACGCATTAAGGAACTTCCTTCTGAATCAAATCAGAAACTTTGTTGATTGTTTTCAGGATGCAAGCCTGATCTGAGCCCTGCGGGGGAAACCGAGGGTAGCTGGGGAACGGCCTGTGCCCTGCTGCCCAACATGGATGGAGTGACGGTGGAATGCCAGCGACACTATCGCAACAAATTAACCAGGTCA
Organism: Patiria pectinifera; assembly: GCA_029964075.1. NCBI lineage: Eukaryota > Metazoa > Echinodermata > Asteroidea > Valvatida > Asterinidae > Patiria > Patiria pectinifera. The sequence continues at coordinate 4,556,626 of CM057129.1, read as the reverse complement.
GAGATGGAGGCCTACGTTGCGAGGCACGGCATGCCAGCAGACACCAAATGCGTTCTGGTCTTCAGTAGCGGGGGCCCCCAGGGAGGGGGCCGCTTCGTTGAACTCTTGCAGCGCGGCTTCCAGGAGGAGTTTGGCACGATGCCCGTCATTGCTGGTGGGATCGCACGAAACGTTGGCATGGTTGATCAGACTCACACTAATGAAGCGTAAGTATTAACCAGTTCGCGCCGGAGGCCTTGATAACACACATTGGCTGTGTTTGTGCACAGGTACGGCTGACGGGTTATAGACATCAAGAATGCCTGGACTTGCCTCTGGGTGATGTCCAAACACGCTAATACCTTGTGCCTTTTGTACACACTAACACGGTCTGTGTTGTCTGTGGAAGCGGACCGTGTGCAGACTGTTGTGTTCGCTTGTACCCCCGCCCTGCAAACAGGACGCTGGGAAGGGCTGATGAATTCACACTCTGATTGGATAGATTTCGCGTGACCTGTGACCTGCGAGTCATCACGGCCATGACCCTGCAAGGTTTCAATTTCAAACGGCCGTTAAGACTGATTCATTACTCGTTTATTCCAATTCATAAATGCTTTTGTTATCGTTGAAAAGCGTTATAATGTAGGAAATTTGCGATTCTCATCACTTGCTCAGGCTCCGTTTCAGTCAATGATTGCATTATGCAACGCTCAAAATGTGTCTACATAGTCCACTATGAAAAAGAAATCACATCCAGTATGGAATTTTTGCATTTCTCTGGGTAGTTTTCGTATAGCAATTGCGCACATTAAGGACCCAAAAAAATAAGTCGGTCTCTGGTCAGTGCACGTCGATTTTAATCATGCGCGTCAACCTTTTTTTTTACAAATTGTCCACGGTAGCTACAGCAGCACCCTCTATTGCTGCACCTCCTCAAATTTTTGTACCAAGGAATGGGGAAATTGCACCAAGGCAAATGATGGAGGGCACCAAGGCAAATTATGGAGGTCCCCAATGTATATGAGGACACAACAAAAGCAAAATAGTACCCACCTTGTCTGTGCAATCCAAGCTTAACGAACGTCGCCGCATCAATTCCGGAACATTGGTCTGACCAGGGCTGAATATTTTTTGTTTGGCCTAACTGCAGTCTTGAACAGCTGCAGTCAGATGTTTTATATATATGTCACTTCCTTCACTAGATTCTGTGAAGCTCATCAGCGTATCCCAGCGCCTTGTTTGCAGGGCAGGGGGTATGAGCAAAACCGTTGTGTGGGCCATCTTGCACAGCCTATTGTACAATTTACACAGCACACGTCATTGGAGTATTGAAACATGAGGTTTCAGCAAAAAATATGGTATAAATACACATACTATTGAAAGCACTCTTGCGAATCAGTATTTTGCCTTTTGAAAATGTCGAAACTTTCGGCAAAAATGAACCCGGTACAGAGTGGCTAACTTTGCACCATTTTCAGGCATAGTTTATCATTGATCCCCAAATCTATCTTGGTTTCAAATGACAACATTTATGTGTACATTTTCCATTGACTAGCCTCTGGAGGCATTCCAAACAACTGAATCTGTCCATCCAGAAAGTTGGTCGTGCAATTTTCAAGAGGGTGATTCAGAACGGCTATTTACTGGAAGTCTTTTCACGCATTAATCTGCACAATGGGCCGGATTTTGGAAAGTCATTGGGGTTACGGTGTAATCCTATACAATAGCACTGCCCGGCTCATAAGTGACAGTCAGTCAGTGAGTGAGTCGGGTACAAAGAGGACTATAAGCTGGCTCTCTGGGGGTAATCCTATACAATAGCATTGCCCGGCTCATATGTGACAGTCGGGGAGTGAGTTAGTCAGGTACAAAGATGACAATAAGCTGGCCTTCTGGGGGTAATCCTATACAATAGCACTGCCCGGCTCATAAGTGACAGTCAGTCAGTGAGTTAGTCAAGTACAATAAGGACTATAAGCTGGCCCTTTGGGGGTAATCCTATACAATAGCACCTCCCGGCTCATGGGGAGACAGTCAGTCAGTGAGTTAGTCAAGTACAAAGAGGACTATAAGCTGGCCCTTTGGGGGTAATCCTATACAATAGCACTGCCCGGCTCATAAGTGACAGTCGGGGAGTGAGTTAGTCAGGTACAAAGAGGACTATAAGCTGGCCCTCTGGAGGTAATCCTATACAATAGCACTGCCCGGCTCATAAGTGGGAGACAGTCAGTCAGTGAGTGAGTCAGGTACAAAGAGGACTATAAGCTGGCCCTCTGGGGGTTATCCTGTACAATAGCACTGCCCGGCTCATAAGTGACAGTCAGTCAGTGAGTGAGTCAGGTACAAAGAGGACTATAAGCTGGCCCTCTGGGGGTAATCCTATACAATAGCACTGCCCGGCTCATAAGGGGGAGTCAGTCAGTGAGTTAGTCAGGTACAAAGAGGACTATAAGCTGGCCCTCTGGGGGTAATCCTATACAATAGCACTGCCCGGCTCATAAGGGGGAGTCAGTCAGTGAGTTAGTCAGGTACAAAGAGGACTATAAGCTGGCCCTCTTGGGGTAATCCTATACAATAGCACTGCCCGGCTCATAAGGGGGAGTCAGTCAGTGAGTTAGTCAGGTACAAAGAGGACTATAAGCTGGCCCTCTGGGGTAATCCTATACAATAGCACCACCCGGCTCATAAGTGGCAGTCAGTCAGTGAGTTAGTTAGGTACAAAGAGGACTATAAGCTGGCCCTCTGGGGGTAATCCTAAACAATAGCACTGCCCGGCTCATAAGTGACAGTCAGTCAGTGAGTGAGTCAGGTACAAAGAGGACTATAAGCTGGCCCTCTGGGGGTAATCCTATACAATAGCACTGACCGGCTCATAAGTGACAGTCAGTCAGTGAGTGAGTCAGGTACAAAGAGGACTATAAGCTGGCTCTCTGGGGGTAATCCTATACAATAGCACTGCCCGGCTCATAAGTGACAGTCAGTCAGTGAGTGAGTCAGGTACAAAGATGACTATAAGCTGGCTCTCTGGGGGTACCATAGCATTACCCGGCTTATAAGTGACAGTCAGTCAGTGAGTTACTCAGATACAAAGATGACTATAAGCTGGCTCTCTGGGGGTAATCCTATACAATAGCACTGCCCGGCTCATAAGGGGGAGTCAGTCAGTGTGTTACTCAGGTACAAAGAGGACTATAAGCTGGCTCTCTTGGGGTAATCCTATACAATAGCACTGCCCGGCTCATAAGTGACAGTCAGTCAGTGAGTGAGTCGGGTACAAAGAGGACTATAAGCTGGCCCTCTGGGGGTAATCCTATACAATAGCACTACCCGGCTCATAAGTGACAGTCAGTGAGTTAATCAGGTACAAAGAGGACTATAAGCTGGCCCTCTGGGACCAGAAAAGAAAGCAAAAACAACGTCAAACATGCAGACTTGGACGTGTCTCACTAAGAACATGTTTCTAGAGAGACATACTTTGCAGATTCCAGATGGGTCATAGCTGACCATGGTTAGTATCATCATGGGTATTGCTGGATTAAATAATGTCAAATTGCACTCTTTGCAGGGGAACAAACTCCAAGAAACTGCCCAGTTGTCTGACAGTGACGTTCTCTGGACCCAACGTGAGGGCAGCATCTGTGGTTCTTGATAACAGTGTCACCACCCGGGACAAAGCTCGCTCGAAATTCCAGGAACTCAAGAAGTTGGGATTGCCAGCGAAACACAGCCTGGCTTTCTTGTTCAGCTGCGTTGGGCGAGGGCGCCATTTCTACCAGGCCGAGGATGTGGAAAGCGGAGCCTTTCACGAGGTCTTTCCCGACACGCCCCTTGTGGGGTTCTTTGGGGGCGGGGAGTACGGCTGTGATAACTTCACCCTGGGGAGATCGGTGCAGGAGAGTGCAGACCGAGACTCGGCAGACCTCAAGCACAGGAATGCGCTGAAGAAACTGCAGAATTTGGAGAAGTCGTTCACTTGTGTAGTATGCTTGCTGTCATTTGGCTGAACAGTAAGGCATTAGTGAGTGATCTCTTTAATTTGCACTTGAAATTAGGAAAATAACTGGTCCACTAACTTGTTGACATTTGAACTTTCAACTCTCCAGACTTGAGACGCTGTTGCTATGGACTCTGTGCGGAAGTGCCCCCTCGCTTGGCTACAAACAGGGAGTAAGGAAGGACCAGCAGTCCATTTCACGAAACAGTGCGTAACTTATGCCATGTGTAGGACGTACACAATGGCACAGCTGCGCATAAACTGAACAAAACGATTCACAAAACTTGGCAGAGCTGCGCAACATTTTAAACCTAAACATCTTGGGCGAGGATAATAATAACAGTATTTACAACGGCTGTTTGTGTATGATTTTATTCGTTCATGAAACAGCTGTTGAATCACTTCCGCCCACCATTTTGAAAATACTGTTGTCAGACTTTTTTTTTTAATCATGCGGCAAGTCTAAAAACTCTGACACAAGTTAAATAGTAAAACTTTTACCTATTCCCCTGAAAATGAATTGTTCTAAGGAACTTATTTTATGCAACTAAATTTCTGCTCTTAAATATGTGAATATTATTTGAGATCCCTTTTTGGTTAATTTTATTATGAAGTGCACTTCTTTTACACTGTCCATGCTTTTCCAGACAACTGAGGGCAATGTTGCTGTGGTGTCATATTAGGAAGACACTTTTCAGTTTTGAACCCAAAACTTTGTTCATGAAAAACATTTGTGAGAAAAGTTTGCTCATTGGCTTACTGCCATGTACTAACACATCAACAAATCGTAAAAGAAAAGAAAAAAAGATGACAGCGAAATATCCAAAATTCTGGCAACATTTGGTGCTGACGTAGCTGTAACGTTGTGGTTTATTGCTTGTAATGACATCACACTTTTGTTCATGAATATGAAAATTCACTACAGCATAAAAAAAATTAACCAAAATACCCTTGAAAATGGCAAAACAAAAATTGAAAATAGGTTTAAATGGGACACGAAGCTAGGTGCATTTTTAAAGATTGCATTAAAAACACACTTGTAAATAAGTTGTGAGTGTCTTGTATCAACATTGATAAGTTGTGCTGTGTTTTCAGTGTGTCCCGTTCAAATTAAACCGCCAACGGCTCCACAAGTACCGTCACATCAGGCCCTCAGTGAACACGGTTTGAGGGGATTTTGTGGCCTGCGCGGTGTTTTAGAAAACTGCACGGTTGCATTGAAGTACACCTGGCCACATATCAAGCCATATTAAGCGATTCAATGCTGTTCCAAATCTCAGCGACACTTTTCGTTTGTCTCAACGTGAAAAACATAAAATTCAATACTTCACCATGCAGCAGTGGCGTATCCAGAGAGAGGAAGGGGGGGGGCAGGGGGCACCTCCCCCCCCCCTTCCCAGCGGGGAGAGATTAAGACGGTGCAAGGAGCTGTAAACCCTGGATGCTGGATGAGGAAGTAGGAGAGACCACAGAGAAGTTTTCTTGGAAGATCAGCAAGGAAGGAGTCACTACGCTCGAAGAGAATAAGGTAGAATCTCCTTGCGCTCAAGCACCCTTATACAGTGGAAACTATAAACGAGGGTCATTTAGGCGCCATCGTGGCTTGTAAATGCTGGTACCCATACATTATATACACGGCAGCCAGCATGAGTGAACCAGTGTACTGTCCTTCATTTCGGCTTCTACTTGTTCGGCTATAAACCGCCCTCTTTTGTCCATGCATGGAGACAATACACTTAAAGCTTTCCCAGTATCCACTTTACGCTTAGTCCCTGGTTTTTGTGATTTTAAGTCCAGTCTTGCAACATCTATTAATTGTGTCCAACCTTTGACATTCTGGTGGGTGATTTTCAATAATGAGATTGATCACTTTCAATCCATTTTTCCATACAAATCTCAGTTCATTTGATTTGCCAAGTGCATGGAACTCGACTTTAATCTTTTTTCTTTCTTTCAGACCAACAGACAGATGCGGATCCTTGAATTGCTCCTCCAACATTCCCAGGAGGCTCAGCTCATTGTCATGTAAGTACACAAAGCCACTACTAACTCAATAGACTCAATTTCATGGTTTAAGCACACAATTCTGTGCTGATGATCCTCATTCTGTGCTTACAGCACACTAGCACAGGAATCCTGCGCTATCCCTGTAAGCACAGAAGTAATCCTCTCTGATTGTTTAGGCTTTTTGCAAAAGCCGTAATTTCTAAGTGTCATGCAAAAATGTCTGTTGTAGTGTTGGCAATTCCCATGAAAATAATGAGTGGCTAATCTAGGGCACTTACTTCACAATTACGCAAACCTACTCACTATAGCAGAAACTAGCGTGAAATCCTAAACAGGGGTGGATCTAGCTTTGGCTGGGGGGTGCGATGTCAGGTATGGGGGGGGGGATCTGGAAAATGTTTCGATTAACCTCCTTCCTTCAAATTTCATATTCCTTTTTCCTCATTAACAAAGTAAGCCCCCTAGCCTGCATTATAACTAATTCGTCATTTGTCACAATATTTAATACTTGATGAAATATTCTTCTATAAAAATAAAACAATTAAAAATAATGGGGGAAAAAACCAATATATCCTCCTAGCAAAGATGGTTAATAGGCTCATTTATTCCTTTCAAAAAACACCCCCCTAGCCAAGATGGGTAGTTTCCTCCATAATTCACTTAAAAAAAATATCCTTCTAGCCAAGATGGTTAGTCTTCTCCATAAATCCCTTCTAAAACAAATATCTTCCTAACCATGATGGTTCGTGTCCTCCATAATTCCCTTCTTAAAAAATATCCTCCTAGCCAAGATGGTTATCTCCTCCATGATTCCCTTCTAAAAATATTCTCCTAGCCAGGATGGTTGGTCTTCTCCATAATTCCCTTTGAAAAAGAAATCCTCCTAGCCAAAATATTGAGTAAGTCTTCTCCATAATTCCCTTCTAAAAAATATTCTACTAGCCACGATGGTTGGTCTATTCCATAATTCCCTTCTAATAAAAAAAAAAATCTCCGAGCCAAGCTGGTTATATAGTCTCCTCTATAGTTCCCTTTTAAAAAACATCCTCCTAGCCGCGATGGTTAGTCTATTCCATAATTCCCTTCTAAAAAAAAAAACCCTCCAAGCCAAGCTGGTTATCCTCTATAGTTACATTTTAAAAAACCCCTCCTAGCCAAGATGGTTAGTCTCCTCCCTATTCTCAAACATATCCTCCTAGCCAAGGTGGTCAATTTCCTCCATAATTCCCTTCTAAAACATATCCTCCTATACAAGATGGTTAGTCCCCTCAATAATTCCCTCCTAAAATATCCTCAAGCCCAAGCACCCTCCCCCACAGTGAAAACTATAAACTTTATATTTCTTGTTGTGTAAGTTGGTCAGTAGTGCAGAATGATTCACATGTTAACTAATGCATGCAAAATAGAGAAAAAAAGTGAATTTTAATGACTATCATCCTACCCTATATTTTTAGGCTATAGAAATGTCAAACGTACCCCCAAAACAGATTTTTACCTACCCTACCACACAGTTGGTTTTTGTTATATATGTAATAGAAAACACCACACTTTTTGTTCTTGGTTGGCCTTATTATTTTAATTTACGTTTCAGTGTCCAATTCATTTCATGGAGCCTTTCAGAGATCTCTCAGGTTATGCTGGATGGCTGCATGTCTAAGGAAACACATGCTTTATGTCAAAGGGAATTAATGATCTGTATAATTTTTGTTTGTGAACCGCCCCCCCCCACCTCCACCCCCACCTCCCACCACCCCCAGGCTTGACCCTACTCATCCCTTTCCTCATCTCCATGAAATCCAACTGGGAGAAATGTCTTTGCCACCACGGGCAAGAAGGAGCAATTGGACAGGGAGAAGATGAACATGGCCAACATGCTCAGCAAGTTCCGCATCAACTGCTCGGACGTGGAGGTCATCCCGGACCTGAACAAGAAGCCCAAGGAGTAGAGCCTGAGACGGTTCAAAGAGCTGTCCAAACCCTGGAAGCTGGATGAGGAAGTAGGGGAGACCACAGAGAAGTTTCCTTGGAAGATCAGCAAGGAAGAAGTCACTACGCTCAACGAGAAGGTAGAATCTCGAGCCTTCCTGTGCTCAAGCACCCCCCCCCCTCCACAGAGAAAACTATAAACGAAGGCCATTTGGGCGCCATCATGGCTTGTAAATGCTGGTACCAAATACACGATAACCAGCATGAGTGAACCAGTGAAGTGTCCCTCATTCCGGCTTCTGCTTGTTTTACTATAAAGCGCCCTCTTTGTCCATGCATGGAGGCAATACACTTAAAGCTTTCCCAGTATCCACTTTACGCTTAGTCCCTGGTTTGTGTGATTTTAAGTCCAGTCTTGCAACATCTGTTAATTGTGTCTAACCTTTGACATTCTGGTGGGTTGTTTTCAATAATGAGATTGATCACTTTCAGTCCATTTTTCCGTACAACTCTCAGTTCATTTGATTTGCAAAGTGCATGGAACTTGACTTTATTAAACATCAATAAATCACTCCATTTTTTCGCCTGAATTTTTTTTTCCTTTCAGACCAACAGACAGATGCGGATCCGTGAATTGCTCCTCCAACATTCCCAGGGGGCTCAGCTCATTGTCATGTAAGTACACAAAGCCACTACTAACTCAATAGACTCAATTTCATGGTTTCAGCACACAATTCTGTGCTGATGATCCTCATTCTGTGCTTACAGCACTAGCACAGAAATCCTGCGCTATCCCTGTAAGCACAGAAGTAATCCTCTGTAACTGATTGTTTACACTTTTGCAAAAGCCGTAATTTCTAAGTGTCATGCAAAAATGTCTGTTGTAGTGTTGGCAATTCCCATGAAAATAATGAGTGGCTAATCTAAGGGCACTTACTTCACAATTACGCAAACCTACTCACTATAGCAGAAACTAGCGTGAAACCCTAAACAGGGGTGGATCTAGCTGGGGGAGGGGGTGCCATGTCAAGTTGGGGGGATCTGGAAAATGTTTTGATTATTTGCGCCGTGGGGGGACCGCCTATAGACCCACCACTGTACAACCACACGCTCGCTATTTGTTTTTTTATTGGGGAGGGGGAGGTCATTTAGACATGAAAAGGGCACTCGCCAATTCGTGCTGAAGGTACATGTAGACAGAGTTTTTTTCACCAGTCACCCGGCCTCCGTAAAATCAAAAAGTGGGGCGTAGGGGGACGGGGCTGGGTACCATCTTCCAATGGGGGGCTTTTCAAACCTGCGATAATGGCCACTATCGGACAATTAACCCATCACGGTGGAATTGCGGCAACGCAGCTTGTGCAATATTGTCTAAACCTGATATACAAATGGACGCAGAACGCCAAAATCTGAGAAAACAAAAATTAACGTACAAAATTCCATGAGCCGTTTTGCGGATACCGCCATCTTTGAAATGGGGGGGGGGGGGATTACAATGAAAAGACATCCCATCATTCTCAGCTACAGTCGCATGATGAGACGTATTTTCATTGTAATGCGCCTGCCCTTCCCCCCCCCCCCCCCCTGGCTGGAGACATTATTCAAGGATATGCTGTCATGATAAAGTGACAAGGGACAATTCCAACCAGTTGAAAGTACCCTCCTCACTTGAATGGAATTTGTACTTTGTTTTGATTGATTTCGTTAAGATTGTTTCTTTACCATCCAACGGGCTCACACTTTCACTGATGTTTTCAAAGTGAGTTTCTTGAATGCAATCAAGTAATGCTGATTAAGAACAATGAAAGTCTTCAAATAATTTGGAATCTTTTGATCAAGAAACACTTGTCGCACTTTTGCGGGCTTTAAAAACAACAGCCAACTCCACATTTTTCATACATGTGGGCACATTTCTGTTTCAACTGAAAGTAATAAAAATCATGGGGTTTTTTTTCATAACGAAGCCAAGCGAAAAAAGGAGAGTATTGATCAACAATGGTGGTGCTTTTGGTAATCCTCAGAATGAGGTTTTATGCATACTGTTTTCATAGCAAGTCAATTGTTACTTTTACATAACTCTCACATATTATAACGTCTAAAATAATGCAATCATTTAATAAAAACCAGTGTGTTCTAATTGCTGTGAATAGCATTAGAATATTTCAAACGATTGTTAATCCAAAAGCCAAGCTTAAAGTCTATAAGAAAATCAGATTCAATCACTCCAGACTTTTTTCGTGACATGAAATAAAAATTGATACATGCATGGGATTGATTTAATTGACATCATCTGTGCTGGGCATACAGGGAACATAAGGCGAAGAAAATAACATGTTACAGTAAACGCCCTAAAATTATCCAGGTTTGTAGCAAAATATTGTGTTTGTTTGTCTTTATGTCTTTTATACTTTGTTTGCTTTAGGATACAGTTATTGTGTTTCATTAATGTTTTAAATACCCAACACTACAAATAAGTTGCATTTTTTTTCGGAAAAAAAACACGTTATTTTATATGTTATATGTAAATGGCGGTCAGAAACATGGCCTAAAAAATCCAGGTTGGTCGAGATAACGCCATAAACACAATCTTTGTTTAGTTGTTAACATTTCTGGATACATGATGGCACTGCTCTATCGCAAACCTTTTGTTTCTAAAAAAAAAAAAATAACCCGGCTTGCTTTGAAAAAAATATTCCATCAAATATTTCCCTTTTGGCCTACAATGGATACAATGAAAAAATTGTTGTCAACAAACTTAACGCATACTTTTCACTATATCTCAATACTCATGCATAAAGCTAAATATTTTGTTTTGCAAAAAGTCGGGAAAAAAATGCCAAATCCATTGTTGTATACAGATCAGCGCATGCGCAAAGCAAAAACATTAATAATATTATTTTGTGACATTGTCATTGAACATTATTTGTTTTAATTCATTGGTTATTGTTTCGGCGAAATGGAAAGCGATTAAAAAAATCAGCAACACGATGCTCGTGTATCTTTATGTGTTGGATATGTTTTGTTTTGTTTATTCGGGGTAAAGGAGGAAGCCACTGAATGAGGTGTAGTGACTGGAAGTACTCCACGCCTTACCGTACATTGTGAGATACATCGTATCTCCACGCTGCAGAACCAGCACCGCGCTCCCAGACACCTGCTCATACTGACTTGAATCAGTGCTATAGCCAGAGACAACCGCGTCGCCGTTCTTCCGGAGATAAACGTACAGGCGGCTGCTGGAAGAATGTTTGCACACAGAAAACATGAACACGTAGGTGCCCGGCACACCACACGTGAACGTGCCTGTCTCGAGATCGAAGCTGGTACCCGACAGAAGCTTCTCGGTCGCCTGGAAGGGCAAACGGTAGTCGTGACTCGTAGAGGTATCCGAGATGCTCGTCCTCACCACGGTGAATGCTACCCGCTGGTTGGAGTCGTCTGGTGTCTCCCCTGGCTCACCCTTTTGACCTTTGACACCAGTTGGACCGGTTGGACCTATTACGCCTGGCAGGCCTATGGCATCGTCCCCCTTAGGCCCAGGGTTCCCAACTGCTCCCTGATCACCCATGGGTCCAATCGATCCAATCTCGCCCTTTGGGCCAATCGGTCCAATATCACCTTTTTGACCTACATTGCCCTTGCACCCTGGATAGCCAGGCAGACCTGGAATTCCTGGTATTCCGGCCAGTCCCTGGGAGCACATACGACACGCCTCATCATCAGATGAAGGACCATCACCGTCCGAGGGAACCGGCCCAGTAACGGAAGCTCGGAGCTTGACAGAGTTACCCAGAAGGAGGGCGATTGAAAGAATAGTTGCCATACAGATGTTCATCTGTAAAGAAGATACAATGAAACACTAACAAACATTTTTAGGGAGAAATATGGGAGGTAAATATCGGAGAACAGGAGGAAAACAAGAATTCGGAGAAACGGGGAGAACAACAGAGAAGGGTCAGTTGTATTAAAATGTTTCCGTCTTCTAAAAATAAAATGCATGAGCGTTTTATAATCATTACAACATTTTATATCTGACATATTTGAACAGCTTCTCATTGCAATAATTCATTGCCCCTAAACGAAAATGAAGGTAAAGGTGTATCGGGATTTAGCTGTCCTGTTTCTTTTGCGACGACTCTGCCTTTAATTTAAGAATACACGAGGCGCGAAACCCCGAGTGGATTCGTAAGGCCCCCCAAAAAAGTCTCCGGTTTCTGATATGGAGCTTGTCCAAAAAGTGGTGCGGCGACGCGGCTTTTTTTTTTTTTACCCGACTTTTTTGCTTCAAATTTGCTTCAAATGTCGGCTGATCACTGCAAATGGTGCCCGACTAAACTTAGTGCAAATATATGGGAGTCCAGAGAGGCCACATAAAGCTTATTCTCGATCATAACCCTATCTAAAAACACGTTGAAATTGCGCAGCAGCAGAATTCCAGTCAAACCAGTGAGTTTGGCGGTTTTGAGACATCATCTTTCATTGAAAAAAAAACTTTTTCATTTTGCCGACGCGCATGGCTACGGCGACGCGCGCGCATACCAGAAACCGGAGACTTTTTTTTTTGGCCTAAATGAAGAGTCCACACTTTCTCGTGTATTCTCCGACTTGACCCTAATCAGACCGGGTTATTTTGGCCATCTCTCAGCCGGGGGTGGGGGGGGGGGGATTCCGCTCCCCCTAAGATCTCGGCCATCGAGTGACGAAAACCTTTGTAACTCGGTACATGCATAGAGCACCTCATCATAAACATACCCAAGAAATTTCATGACTATAGGTTAAAGGGTTTTGGAATTGGGGCTAATTAATTATTCATATGTACGAATGGTAATTGTGCTCTGAGTACACGACGTATATGGGAAAATTCACGGAAAAGTTTTCGCTACGCGGCAACCCGTGGTACGATGTTTATGTTTTTGGTAACAAAAGATGCGCAAGGCTCGAGGCTAAAAAGTCAGAACAGCTCGGGTCGCGAAATTATTTTTTTCAAGGCTATCGCGAAAAAAGTTGAAGGGGGGGGGGGGGCGGATTCCGCCTCGGCCCTTTTAGGGTTAAACCATTGCCAAGTATCGTCATTAACAGTCCATTGAGTGGAGATCGTGTCGAGTTGTGGCCATAAGGCCCAAAAAAAGGTCTTCGGTTTCTGGTATGCGCGCGCGTCGCCGTAGCCATGCGCGTCGGCAAAATAATAAAAAAAAATTTTTAATAAAAGATGATGTCTCAAAACCGCCAAACTCACTGGTTGGACTGGAATCCTGCTGCTGCACAATTTTAACGTGTTTTTAGATGGGGTTATGATCGAGAATAAGCTTTACGTGGCCTCTCTGGACTCCCATATTTTGCACTAAGTTTAGTCAGGCACCATCAGCAGTCATCAGCCGACATTTGACGCAAAACAAAAAACAGGTAAAAAAAAAAAAAAGCCGCGTCGCCGCACCACTTTTTGGGCAAGCTCCATACCAGAAACCGGAGACTTTTGGGGGGGCCTAAGGGTAATTTACAAGGGATTTTTTCGAGGCTCTTATACGTAATCAAGCATTGTGGCGTGTTTAGCATGTGTATCGCCACACCCGTACAACCATCATTTTGGTGTAACGGCTCCTTCCGTCAACATGGATAGTTCATCATACGACGATTTCTTTCTGGCTCAAAAGTAGTCTTTAATGTGACGGCGGTGACAGTGAAGATGCATTGGTAATTTTCGGAAGGAAAGTGTTCATGCAGACGGCCCTATTAATGCTCATTGTGGAAAACAATTTTCCGACATGTTCGAAGTGTGGATTCTTAATTCCGAATCCACACTTTACTAAAAAAAATATTCCCCCAGTATGATCATGATAGTATTTGAACGCAGAAAAATCAATTTAAACATCACTTTGGCGAATTCGGCCGGAAATAAGGACCAGGGTAGTTTGAGTCTTCTCGGAACCGGGCGTCACAAAGTGTTCCTCATTAATATGCGATAGCCATTTTCCTAAAATTTGGAAAGGATGACTTGTTGCCAATAATCAACAAAATAACTTGGATACACTTCAGTGAACACTAGAGGGCCCTTAAAATGATCATTTTGGTGTGATTTCGTTCCAAACGTGGCACCAGTAAAGCACCGGTAATTCCGTCACCGTTTTCACGAAGGGGCGAATTTCATGAAAATCGTCCCTTTTTCCGAAATTTGGTGGGTTTCTTGGGTGAAAATGAATAAATATACCATTATCTACAAGGTGGTGAGGCTATACTTTCAAAAAAAAAACCGATTAAAATCTTAATTAACCTAATTAACGAATGGGCGAATTTGCCCAAAAGTGCCGTTTTGCGTTTTCACGAAGGGGCAATTTCTGCACTCTATGGTATTAATAAATTTTCAATAAATAAATACATTGTAAAGCCCGGCTCATATTTCATGCGAATGCAAATGCGAAGCAAATTTGACGTCATGAAACATTCGCTGCGAAATTCGCCCGAGTTGAAATGTGTTCAACTTTTGCAAATTCGCAGCGCGAATACTTGCCATGCATGACGTCACAGATTCGCGTTCGCTTTCGCTTTCGCATGAAGTATGAACCGGGCTTAACACAATGGTGCGTATATCATGAAGGGGCGAATTCCATGTGCGTGCAATAAAACATTTTCACGAAAGGGCGAATTTCAGGGCGGATGCACAGTGGGGCAGAATCTGCGCGTACTGTACAAAAAATGCACTGACTCAGACCGCAGAAGGGCGAAATCTGCACGTAGTTAATTAAGCGTTTTCACGAAGGGGCGAATTTGCTAATTGGTATTTTTTCGTTTTCACGAACAGCCACTTCTATTAATTGATGAAGACTATTTTATGCATCTTTAAGTTTCAAATTGTCAAATGAAAAAAGGACCAAATTTAAACGGGATTATCTCGATGTTTGTTCAGACAGTGAAATACTAAATTCGCCTCTTCGTGAAAATGGTGACGATTTAACAAAATGCTTTGCATTTTCGGTTGGCAGGGACTGTCAAAAAAGTATCCTAAAAACAAAGAAATTGTACGAAAAAAGTTGACAATACAAAGCGGCGTATTGCACGAATGTCGGCCATATTGGATTCCCAGCATGCATTGTAGTTGGTCACATGACCACGAATTTGCATCCAAAGTGGATTCTTGAAAGGTTCAAGCAAAGAAGTTGGTGTTGACTCCAGCAAAGATGCATATTTCAATTTCTTAATAACAAAATACGATTATTTATTATTGGTTGCGAATACAGCATTCCGGAACTATTATAAAACGTTTCATAGCGGGGTCTGGGGTGTAAGGGGTGGGGGTAGGAGGGGGTAACATTGTGCCCCTTGTCCTGACAGGGTTACAATGTTCTGTTTAACTGGGTTTTTTTAATTGCCAACGTGTCAGGCATGCAGGGTTCTATAATACGTCAATGGCAGGGCGATTCCTCAATTCTCTAAATATTTCTTTGACACTTGTTTAATCCACAGTCATCTTCTGTTATCTTTTTTTTTAAATGCATGTAAACGAATCCGCCTTCGGTTCGCATTATTCTTGACAAATGAGGGCGCTGTAACGACTGCATTCGCGTGATTCAAGTCGCCTGAAAAATGGGTACCCCAGATAGTTGTGTAAATAAAATATTCGCGCCCCGCGTTCGCTCGTACCCCCCGTCCTGCAAGCAGGACGCTGGGATACTCTGATGAGCTTCACAGAATCTTGTAAAGGAAGTGGCCTATGACCTATGTATAAAGCTGCAGCTATTCAAGACCGCAGTTAGACAGTGTGCGCAAATACTATCCGAAAACTTCCCATAAAAATGCGCACATTCCATATACCGGATGTGATTTCTGTTTCATTGCGGACCATGTGGACAAAATTTTGAGCGTCACATGATGCAATCCGACCGTTCGTGATTCGAAACGGAGGCTGAGCAAGTGACGGGAATTACAAATTCACAACACAGATAAGTTTTACAGAATTTCCCTACATTATTACGCTTTTCAACGAAGAAAAAACATCTCCAAACTGGAATAAAAGAGTTATGAATCAGTCTTAACGGCCTTTTCAAACCTGGCAGAGTCATGACCTTGTTGACGCGCAGGTCACTGGTCACGCAAAATCCAACCAATCAGAGCGTGAATTCATCAGAGTATCCCAGCGTCCTGTTTGCAGGGCGGGGGTACGAGCGAATGCCCCGCGGGGCATAAACAGACGTGATGCCAATTGACGTCAGTTTTCATATTGCTACAGCTAAAAATCGCATTGCTACAATTGTATGTAATTGAGTAAAGTTACAAAACCGCTTGAATGAACGGGTTTTATAGAGAAAATTGCGTCGTTATAATACGCAATGCTTCATTCACAAAAATGTTGTCTAGATTGGTGTTTCGTGGGGTAACATTCCTTGCAGAAAATGTTTATTAACAAACACTCACCATGATGTAGCTTCTTGAATTCTGTCACGAAAGGAATCCACAACACTCGAGCAGATTGCTTGCTGAAAAATGATTATATCAACGAAAATATTAAAAGTGTTATCAAATTCACTCAGGTGATAACGTGGGAGCCGGTGGGGCGGCACAACACCTGCATTGCATGTAAGATTTTCTGCTTGGAGAAATGGGACTCTAATCCTCGATTATTGTTTGACTATAGTCACCGTTTTGCGTTAACCAATGGCCCTGACGTGATTCACGCATGAGCAACGTCCATGACTTTAATTGTTGAATTAACTGATTTGTTGGGTTTTTTATTTCGAAGTAAAGGAGGTGATCACAAAAAGACATACTTGAGAAATTTGAAAGTAGTTGATCCTCCATCAATATTGTCAACTTTTGCTCACAACAAATTTTGAATCCGCAGGTTTAATTGAACAAAAACAAAACATTTTTTCAATTCTGGTTAACAATTTCGTTAAATATCTCATCTAACAGGGGAAAAAACCCTGCAAGTTTCAAGAAATGTCAATTGATTCAAAAGTGTGTGAATTCGTAGGAGTCACAATAAGCATGTATTCAGCAAGTAAGCATCGCAAAAAAGAAAGTCCACACTCATTGGAGGGGTGACTTTGAATCTGATCGTCTTATGATGACGTCATTTATGATCTTTGGGAAATTTTGTTAGCTACATTTTGAAACTTCGTCTGCTACCAAAGACTGTTAATCGTCCAAACATTGACAACAATTTATAAAAAATGATGCAGTTTGAAAACTTGCAAATTTAAAGATTACACGACGAGAAATTTCTAATTGCAAACTGCACAGTGACGGAACAAAGCGCGGGTCATTCAATTTTGCGCAACCCGTTTTCAAATATCGTGATATTGTGCAAGCAGAAATTTGGTTACCCCAAGAGTGGCCAACTAAATTGGAAAACTTCGCTACTAAAAGTATGGGCTTCACGTTTTCCAGGAATCAAAATATCTCTTATAGCCCTATGGATATTTGGTAGTGATCCAAAAGTTGACAAACGAATAAGTCAAATTTTCTTTTGGGAAAAATATACTGGACTTTTTTAGACAGGATAACTCGCCAATTAACGTATCGGACGCATAATGGCTGAACTATGCAACGGAATTAGCCTCCTGTGCCAGTGGAACGATTTTGAATAGAACTATGAAATCGATTTTGGAAAGTAGACGGGGAAAAAATTAACCACTGCCGTGCTCAGGATGACAGAATCTAAAGGGACCTGTTTTGCTCACAAAAAATGCTTAAACCAAACGGAGGAGCTTCAATTAAAAGGAAATCCGCATCATTAGAACTGTTGGCTAAGGCCCCCCAAAAAAATATTCGGTCTCTGGTCAGACCAAAGTTCCGGAATTGACGCGGCCACGCGGCTTTTTTTTTTCAAGCTTGATTTGTACAGACAAGGTGGGTCTATTTTGCTTTTTTGGTGTCCTCATGTACATTGGTGTCCTCCATAATTTGCCTTGGTGCTTTCGATCATTTGCCTTGGTGCAATTTCCCATTCCTTGATGCTCTTTGGTAAAAAAAAAATTAGGAGGTGCGGAAATAGAGGGCGCTTTTGGAGCTACCGCGGAACATTTTGGAAAAAAAAAGATCGACGCGCATGATTAAAATCGACGCGCGCGCTGACCAGAGACCGACTTATTTTTTATTTTTTTGGCCTAAAGTAACAAAACAGTTTTTGCTTGAAGAAAATTGGAGATCTGGTTTCGTAAAACGTTTTACACTTTTTAGTATGAAATTTGAATTTTTAGATTGTTCCATCCACTTTCGGGTTGCTGAGAGAATCTCCAAATAAAACCTAAATTTCAGCTGGCAAAAATGTGGAAAATTTGGGGGCTCCATAATGAGTGACGTAAAAGTCTGGAGGGGGAGGCATAGCTGAATTTCACAAGTAAAACAGAGTCAAAGATCTTTGGGATTTGGATCAAACATTTGTATTGCGTAGAATGCGTTCACCAACGGACGGCCCTGACCTGACTCAAGTACGAGAAATATTAATTTTTGGAAGGATTTACTTTTATAAAATCAAACGATTCGGAAGTAAACTACAAACAAAGGATTGTTTTTGAACAACTCGTAATGACAAAATAGTATCATCCGCCATCTCTTTGTCAACCGATTGTGTCAAAGAAAATCTTTAGCTTTTGTGAAATCTGTACCAACCGCACAACTAAAAACAGTCCATATATTTAGCGAAATACCACTATGATCGCTTAAAAGTAACTTAATGATGAAACCAAAATGGAGCACTGTGAACAAGCGAAATGAAACAGCGAAACTGCGTGCATGATCATCCGTTCCGATTATACATGTATTACGCCCTCTAAGAGTGAAAGTACAGAGAGTTTATTTCGACGAGTCGCACGTTTATCTAACAATGTTAGATTGCAACTAAACTAAACAAGTGCGAGTGCGCAATAAGCTCTGATCGTGTTGCAAGAAGTCTTGCATGAAGTCTTACATAAAATCGATCAAAATGATCCCTGCCAGAGCTGAAAAATGTGACACCTAAAAATGTGACACCGGTGGCACATATTATGGAACACCATAATTTTGGTCAATTTTTCAGGGACAGACAGACAGACCAACTGGCCGACCGACCGACCGACCACCAAGTGACTACCCGGCTTCGAGAAGCGAGGCGGTGATAAAATTCTCCACATTTTCCAAATATGGTAGTATTTTTTTCAATGGGCCAATAAGGCCAAGCTTCCATGTAATTCTCACCCCCACTATACACCAAGAGCCTGTATAGACTCCCATTGGCCAGACCCTAATAGTGCAGAATAAGGAGTGTTGAAAGACAGCAGCCAAGATGGCGCCCAATGCCTTTGTGCAGTAGTTGGAGATCTTAGTGGCCAACCCCTTTGTGCCACTGATCTCTTTGTGTCAACCCCTCGTGCCGCCCAGAGCTCAGACAGGTTGTAAACAATTCCGGACCATGTGAATGATCTATATCTTGTGCATGTCCAGGCATGCGGGGGTTATTGACCTAGAAACACGTGTGGTGATAAAATTCTCCATGTGGCTACTCCGCGTAATTTTTTTTGCGCGCGAAGCTCGAAGGGTTGCTCCCGCCTGAGCTTAAAAATGATGGAACCTAATTGTGGGGATCCCACACTAGCGCACTGCTTGGATTGTTAGCAATCGTGTATCAGTATCATAGCCACGCAAATAAAAATCACCGTTTCAGTCCTTAGGCAGGTATATTTCACAGGCATACAAAGAAGAGAAAATAATATCAAGCCTATACCGCGGTCGTTGTGGTGTCAACATTAATCCTCATATGCATATTCTAAATCCTACGTTGATTAACATACTATGTGCAAAAATGTATTCTTTTTCTCTCGGGAAGCCCATAATTGTTTCAAGCACTCACCGAGTAAAATCTTGTTCTTGCAGTCAGTTCTCTCGGTTGTCGTCTGCAGGATGTGCTGCGTCGTTGTGTCGAATGAAGCGGCGGAGAGTGACTTATATCTTGTCATCGGTTTGCCGAGCAGTGACTGATTAACTTGGACCCGGCTCGTGAATGGCCCCTGCGTGCTGGCAATCTAACATCACCGATCGATAAGGCGGAAGTAAATATGTCAATGTGATATCGGTCAGTCAAGGGCTAACAGGGATGTCAGGTTGGTGTAGCTGTAAATTTCCTCGCCTTCCATTAGAATATTTCAAAGAATATTCTTCAAGAGTTTTTCACCCACATCTAAAGCTGTGATTTTTTTTCACATTGTATTCTCGTTACTCGGCACATGGGAGACCAGTGCATTCGACTGAATTGGGCTACGCAGTTACAATAAGAATTATAAACAAGGAGACAAACACCATATCATTTGTTGTGCCTAAACTGACCTGCACAAATTATCAAACAGAAACATATATTGCTATTTTCAATAAGTATGTAATTATGTTCTTAAAACAAAATAAGCGTTTATCACGTCTTTTGTAACCTCAAGAAATAAATCATTCATGTGTGAAGACGATACAGGTTGAGTTTAATTTAAACACCCCTTCCTTCCTTCTGAACAGTGTTACTCTATTTTTGCAACAATTCGAAATATCCATCAATGAAAAAACAATTTGTAAATCCTCAGTTCATGGCACCAGGTCTTTGTTTTCTGTAAGAGTGGACTTCAACATGTCAATCGCCTTTTCTTAACAACCCTGACTTTAACATTGTATGGTTACTCACGCTACTGAAACCAGAACATAAAATGTTTTGGTCGGCAAAACCCTGCCTAACGCTTGCGTTTTCCAACCAAGTGGGATAAGTTTAATTAATGAATAACTGTTTTAATAAAGAGACCATTTATATTAACAAATACGATTTTAAATAAGGAAAAATATATATATATATATTTAATATATAATTTACTAGGCAATGCAGATATTACCCAACACTGCAACTTCAAAGTAGTCGTAAACATGATTAAGGCTAGCGGTTTGATTATCTCGGAATGAACGTTAGGGAGATATTGTTTCTCCCACTTCGTGAGAAAGCAACAGTTGTTTGAAACGATAAGACATGCACGCGAACATGATAGGGGTTCAGTTGTTTACGTGGTGGTACCTCGTATTGCTTTTCGTTATTGCTACTGATAAGTAGAACAGATGGCGACAATTGCTTCTAATGTTGACAAAAATCCCAACGTCGGTTTGAAGTACAATATTTCCAAACCGGAGGGGGGGGGAGGGGGCGCAATCTTTGATACGTTTCAACTCACGCTACTGAGAGCCGAACTCATAATAAGGCCAAACAACTAGTTCTGCTTCAGATAACGTGCCTTTCAAAAATTGGGTCGGTAGTCAGAAGATATTTGTATTTAGCAAATTTCTATGTGTTAAATGAACGGAGTATTCAAACCATGTGCGTATTTACGGCCCGAAATATTTTCATTTTCAAATGTTACCCCCAAAGTGATGAAAGTTGACGATACTTAAATACAGTGGAGAATTTACGTCGTATCCATAGTACAAGTGCTCATCGTTTGTAACATAAAGATCTGGACTACACCGTCACACAGCCTTACATGCATATACTTGTGAGGAAGACCTTTGCTTCCCTTCTCTTGTTATATCAGCTCAACCGGCTGATACATTGTGGTCCTCCTGTATCTTCGTCTTCGTCTTCAGCTTCTTCTTCTTTCTTATCTTAAGTCTTTAAACTAGTATAACTGCCAAACGCTTACACCAATTTTAACTAAACTTGGCCATATTGACAAATGACCTAAGCTTCATATTGGGTGTGGTCAGATCGGCGTCAAAGGTCACCTATTGGTCACTAGGGTACATTTTAGTGAAAATTACATAATGCTCCTTCTCCCACGGTCTTCATCCTTTGATAGCCAAACTTGGTCAGTTGCATTCCTGGACCGAGCCTCATACAGGGTGTACACAGAATTTGGCCAGTGGTCACTTGATAGTCAATAGGGGTCATTTTACTTTTTGCCAAAATTATTCACCTGATTTGAACAATGGTTTGTCAATTACATGCTTAGCCCATACCACATACTGCATTTTAGTAGATTTCAGGCAGTGGTCACTCAATGGTCATTTTGCTGTATCTGCCAAATTTCGCGGCCGATTTCCGCCAAATTTGGACATGGTTTTCCTTGGCTTGAGTCCTGTCTTAAGTGACCAGCATGTGGGGTCGAAGGTCACCTGGTGGTCACCAAGGGGTCGTTTTCTTAAAAAATACAAAAGGCTTCTTATTCATGTCAAACTTGGTCAGTTATCTCTGGACCAAGACTCATATGGGGGTGTTCACATAATTTGGTCAATGGTCACCTAATGGTAAGTAGGGGTCATTTTTTTTGCCAAAATTCTTCACTTAATTTGAACAATCGTTCTTCAATTACATCCTTAGCCCATACCAAATACTGCAATTTGGTAGATTTTTATGTAGTGGCCACTCAGTGGTCATTTTGCTATATCTGCCAAATTTCGTCGCCGTTTACAGCCAAATTTGGACATGGTCTTCCTTGGCCTGAGTCTTATCTTAAGTGACCAGCATGTGGGGTCAAAGGTCACCTGGTGGTCACTATAGTGGTAATTTTATTGAAAAATACACAATGCTTCTTATTCATGTCAAACTTGGTCAGTTATCTTTGGACCAAGCCTCATATGGGGTGTTCACATAATTTGGTCAATGGTCACCTAATGGTAAGTAGGGGTCATTTTTTTTTGCCAAAATTCTTCACTTGATTTGAACAATCGTTCTTCAATTACATCCTTAGCCCATACCACATACTGCATTTTAGTAGATTTCAGGTAGTGGTCACTCAGTGGTCATTTGGTTATATCTGCCAAATTTCGTGGTCGATTCCAGCCAAATTTGGACATGATCTTCGTTGACCTGAGTCCTTTCTTTAGTGACCAGCATGTGGGGCCAAAGGTCACCTAGTGGTCATTAGTGGTCATTTTCTTCACATTTCGGCCAAATTTGGACATGATGTTCCTTGACCCTAGAACTATCTTAAGTGACCAGTATGTGCAGGGTAAAAGGCCACCAAGTGGTCACCAGTGGTCATTTTCTTCAAAAATACAAACTGCTTCTAATACTAATGTCAAACTTGGTCAGTTACATCTTTGGACCAGGCCTCATATGGGGTGTTCACATAATTTGGCAATAATAGTATATGGCCACCTAATAGTCAGTAGGGGTTATTTTACTTTCAAAAGGCCGGGCTGATATCCATGCTTCGTGAAGCACCTATAGCTCTAGTTTACCTTTGTTCCCATTGAAATCTCAAACTCCACAGTGTAATTCCCTTATGGGGCAGATTGAAGATTCCTGTACATGTAACGCAGGGGCTTGGACGACTCGACCGTTGAGACAACTCGACTACGGTACAATTCGACCGTTGAGACAACTACACTGTTGAGACAACTCGACCGTTCGGACGACTCGATCGTTGAGACAACTCGACCGTTGAGACAAGTCGCCCTGGGTCTTTGATAATTAAGTGGAGGGGTACGGGTACGGGTTAAGTAAGCCTGACAGGATCCAATTGGGCTTTGCTCGGCCGGGCCGGGCTGATGGGGCTGGGGTTGCTGGACGAGATAATCGGGCTTAATTCGGCTAGACTGGCCGGGATGTACATGGGTTGCCAAGCTGGGAGCGGGCGGCGGGTAAGGGCACTGCCGGTTTTGTTTTACTTTCGTTGGGGGAGGCATTGAGGCATTTTGCTTGCGTGATCGGTGGGGCTCGGTCACCAACTACAATTTTGAAACCGGGTTGTGGATTGGTAACCGTGTCCGGGTTTGATCATTAGGTGAAAGGCGACGGGTACGGTTTGCCTGTACGGGTAGCCTGACGGGATCTAACGTTCGGCTGGGTGGGGTTGATGGGGTTGACGAGGTGGTCGGGTTTGGCTCGGCTGTGGCTGTGTTTTGCTGGGGGGTAGTCAAGCGTATAGCTGGGTGCATTCGATCGACGGGCGGTTAGGGGAAGGAAAAGGGGAAGGAAAAGGGGCATTATCAGTATTTTGGTGGGGGGCACCTGGGGTCACGGAAAATTTGTGGGTGGGGGGGGGTGTTCTGTGAACGTCATAATTTGGAAGTTGACATTAAAATACGTAAATTACACTTTGCAAATAAAATAACCAAATCCACTAAATAAATCCATTACATGCTATCATGAGGACAAGGTAAGGAAACGAGGTTCAAATGATTTCGTATTTCTTGAGTAATTCATCAGAAACAAGTTTGTTCTTTTTGTTCAATTATGCAGCATCCGTGTTGATGCGTTGTTGAGACCACTATTTATGTGGCGCGCCCTCTATTGAACGAAACTTAAAATATTCTACGGCGTGCGGATGTATGTCTTGGCGGTGCGAGACCACTAGTTTTATTCAGCGCGCCCTTTCTCAAAGGATTTTTTTAGATGTTGGACGGTTTCTCACGAAATTTAATCTCCTCATGTAAGACATCAAGACAGATCACTTGCTGAACTTACAACTAAATATAGGTTGACCTGGTGAGCTTGGATTATTGCTCAAACAACGAGTGTATTATTATTTTTCCATGGACATTAACTTTTCATTTTTCATTTGGTTTGTATTTTTCACGTTTAAAACACTATATTTCTTTCGGGTATGCTGTTACTCATTGTTTGATGGTTTCTCATGAAATTAAATCTCATAATGTAACACAGTCATCATGACAAATCACTGAATATTCAATTTTGAGTACAGAACAAACTCGTTTTGGAGGCAACAACTCAAGAAATACACGTTACATTTAAATGAATTTTCGTGCACTCATTTGTCATGATGTTTAACATGAACAGATTTAATTTCATAAGAAAAGGTCAAACAATCAAGCTATTATGACCGTAACAATACAGGGTTTTAATGGCGACAAATACAATCCTAATGGACGTCAACGTGGATTTCTAGCGTTTCAAACACTACATTGTTACGATTATATTATTTCTATAGCTCCACAGTTTCTCACGCCATTCAAACTACTTCTGCTACACAACGTGAAAACTAATTGCACTAAAATTCAATGGAATCCATTGCGTATTTCTTAAGTAGTTCATCGGAAACGAGTTTGTTCTTTTTGTTCAATTTTGCAGCATCCATGTTGATGCGGTGTTGAGACCACTATTTATGTGGCGCGCCCTCTACTCAACGAAACTGAAAATATTCTACGGCGTGCGGATATATCTTGGCGGTGCGAGACCACTAGTTTTAATCAGCGCGCCCTTTCTCGAAGGATTTTTTTTAGTTGTTCTCACGAAATTTAATCCCCTCATTCAAGACATCAAGACCGATCACTTGCTGAACTTACAACTTAATATAGCTTGACCTGGTGAGCTGGTGTTATTGCTCAAACAACAATTGTATTATTATTTTTCCATGGACGCTGACTTTTCATTTTTCATTCGGTTTGTATTTTTCACTTTTAAAACACTATATTTCTTTCGGGTATGCTCTTTCTCATTGTTTGATGGTTTCTCATGAAATTAAATCTCATAATGTAACACAGTCATCATGACAAATCACTGAATATTCAATTTTGAACTACAGAAACAACTCGTTTTGGAGGCAACAACTCAAGAAATACACGTTACATTTAAATGAATTTTCGTGCACTCATTTGTCATGATGTTTAATACATTGCTATTGTTATGATCAAATTTATTTCAAATTCGAAATCAAGGCTTGTTACTAAATTAAACATTTTGGCAATTCAAAATAATGTTTTGTTATCGCTTGGTAATACTGAGCAAATTCATTCCAAAGTTTAATGTATGTACATGGCACGAAACTATGATTGTAATCATCAATCTCGTTACATAAACAACACAACGGATTATTTACAATTTTCCATTTATACAATAAGTTTTTGGTCGGTAGTATGCGGTGTAGAAATTTGTAATTAAAGTTTCTTAACTTAGCTTCTTTTATATTTATAATTTTGTGTTTCCACTCAGAATTCCACTGCATTTCTTCATTTAGTACGTCTTCCCAGCGCTTGTGACTAACTGGCGTTTTACTCTTTTCGTCAATTAAAACCTTGTATATTTGTTTAGTTGTAATATTTTCTAAACTGCTTAAAGCATCATTGACGTGTACCTGCCTTTCAAAGGGAGTTTTGTTTTTATTATTTGCTAGGGTTCTTAACCATTCTTGTGGTATGGCCTTATTTAATGTGTACATTTCTGCTAACCAGTTATGTTTCTTAATTGGTTTGTCTCTGATATACTCAATTGACAATTCACCATTTTCGGTCAGAAGGTCTTTAACGTAACGTAAATGTTACGATCATATTATATTTATAGCTCCACAGTTTCTCACGCCATTCAAACTACTTCTGCTACACAACGTGAAGACTAATTGCACGAAATTTCAATTGAATCCATTTCGTATTTCTTGAGTAATTCATCGGAAACGAGTTTGTTCTTTTTGGTCCAATTTTGAAGCACTCCGTGTTGATGCGTTGTTGAGACCACTATTTATGTGGCGCGCCCTCTATTGAACGAAACTTAAAATATTCTACGGCGTGCAGATGTATGTTTTGGCGGTGCGAGACCACTAGTTTTATTGAGCGCGCCCTTTCTCGAAAGATTTTTTTAGTTGTTTGACGGTTTCTCACGAAATTTAATCCCCTCATTCAAGACATCAAGACCGATCACTTGCTGAACTTACAACTTAATATAGCTTGACCTGGTGAGCTGGGGTTATTGCTCGAACAACGAGTGTATTATTATTTTTCCATGGACGCTGACTTTTCATTTTCCATTTGTATTGTATTTTTCACGTTTAAAACACTATGTTTCTTTCGGGTATGCTCTTTCTCATTGTTTGATGGTTTCTCATGAAATTAAATCTCATAATGTAACACAGTCATCATGACAAATCACTGAATATTCAATTTTGAGTACAGAACAAACTCGTTTTGGAGGCAACAACTCAAGAAATACACGTTACATTTAAATGAATTACAACTTAATATAGCTTGACCTGGTGAGCTGGGGTTATTGCTCAAACAACAATTGTATTATTATTTTTCCATGGACGCTGACTTTTCATTTTTCATTTGGTTTGTATTTTTCACGTTTAAAACACTATTTTTCTTTTGGGTATGCTCTTTCTCATTGTTTGATGGTTTCTCATGAAATTAAATCTTATAACACAGTCATCATGACAAATCACTGAATATTCAATTTTGAAATACAGAAACAACTCGTTTTGGAGGCAACAACTCAAGAAATACACGTTACATTTAAATGAATTTTCGTGCACTCATTTGTCATGATGTTTAACATGAACAGATTTAATTTCATAAGAAAAGGTCAAACAATCAAGCTATTATGACCGTAACAATACAGGGTTTTAATCGCGACAAATACAATCCTAATGGAAGTCAACGTGGATTTCTAGCGTTTCAAACACTAGATTGTTACGATCATATTATATTTATAGCTCCACAGTTTCTCACGCCATTCAAACTACTTCTACTACACAACGTGAAGACAAATTGCACGAAATTTCAATTGAATCCATTTCGTATTTCTTGAGTAGTTCGTCGGAAAGGAGTTTGTTCTTTTTGTCCAATTTTGCAGCATCCGTGTTAATGCGTTGTTGAGACCACTATATTGATGTGGCGCGCCCTCTTTTGAACGAAACTTTAAATATTCTACGGCCGCTCCCGCCCCCCGCGCGTGCGGATGTTTGTCTTGGCGGTTCGCAGCATTTCTTGGTTCAGCATTTTTTGGTTGACGGTTTCTCACGAAATTTTATCTCCTCGTGTTAGACATCAAGACCGATCACTTGCTGAAATTACAACTAAATATAGCTTGACCTGGTGAGCTTGGGTTATTGCCAAAACAACGAGTGTATTATATTTTTTCCATGGACGTTGACTTTTCATTTGCTTTGTATTTTTTACGTTTAAAACACTATATTTCTTTCGGGTATGCTCTTTATCATTGTTTGATGGTTTCTCATGAAATTATATCTCATAATGTAACACAGTCATCATGACAAATCACTGAGTATTTAATTTTAAAATACAGAACAAACTCGTTTTGGAGGCAACAACTCAAGAAATACACGTTACATTTAAATGAATTTTCGTGCACTCATCAACGAATCACCAAAGAAAAGAAAAAACACGACAGCGAAAGATCCAAAATTCTGGCAACATTTGGTGCTGACGTAGCTGTGACATTTTGGTTTATTGCTTGTAATGACATCACACTTTTGTTCATGAATATGAAAATTCACAACAGCATAAAAAAAATTTACCAAAATACCCTGGAAAATGGCAAAACAAAAATTGAAAATATGTTTAAATGGAACATGAAGCTAGGTGCATTTTTAAAGATTGCTTAAAAAACACACTTGTAAATAAGTTGCGAGTGTCTTGTATCAACATTGATTAGTTGTGCTGTGTTTTCAGTGTGTTCCGTTGAAATTAAACCGCCAACGGCTCCACAAGTACCGTCACATCAGGCCCTCAGTGAACACGGTTTGAGGGGATTTTGTGGCCTGCGCGGTGATTTAGAAAACTGCACGGTTGCATTGAAGTACACCTGGCCACATATCAAGCCATATTAAGCGTTTCAATGCTGTTCCAAATCTCAGCGACATTTTTCGTTTGTCTCAACGTGAAAAAAACATAAAATTCAATACTTCACCATGCAGCAGTGGCGTATCCAGAGAGAGGAAGGGGGGGGGGCAGGGGGCAGCTCCCCCCCCCCCTTCCCGGCGGGGAGAGCTTAAGACGGTGCAAGGAGCTGTAAACCCTGGATGCTGGATGAGGAAGTAGGAGAGACCACGGAGAAGTTTTCTTGGAAGATCAGCAAGGAAGCAGTCACTACGCTCAAAGAGAATAAGGTAGAATCTCAAGCACCCCCCATACAGTGGAAACTATAAACGAGGGTCATTTAGGCGCCATCGTGGCTTGTAAATGCTGGTACCCATACATTATATACACGGCAGCCAGCATGAGTGAACCAGTGTACTGTCCTTCATTTCGGCTTCTACTTGTTCGGCTATAAACCGCCCTCTTTTGTCCATGCATGGAGACAATACACTTAAAGCTTTCCCAGTATCCACTTTACGCTTAGTCCCTTGTTTTTGTGATTTTAAGTCCAGTCTTGCAACATCCATTAATTGTGTCCAACCTTTGACATTCTGGTGGGTGATTTTCAATAATGAGATTGATCACTTTCAATCCATGTTTCCGTACAACTCTCAGTTCATTTGAGTTGCCAAGTGCATGGAACTCGACTTTATTAAACATCAATAAATCACTCCATTTTTTCGCCTAAAATATTTTTTTTTTCTTTCAGACCAACAGACAGATACGGATCCGTGAATTGCTTCTCCAACATTCTCAGGAGGCTCAGCTCATTGTCATGTAAGTACACAAAGCCACTACTAACTCAATAGACTCAATTTCATGGTTTCAGCACACAATTCTGTGCTGATGATCCTCATTCTGTGCTTACAGCACTAACACAGAAATCCTGCGCTATCCCTGTAAGCACAGAAGTAATCCTCTGTAACTGATTGTTTACACTTTTGCAAAAGCCGTAATTTCCAAGTGTCATGCAAAAATGTCTGTTGTAGTGTTGGCAATTCCCATGAAAATAATGAGTGGCGAATCTAAGGGCACTTACTTCACAATTACGCAAACCTATACTCACTATAGCAGAAACTAGCGTGAAACCCTAAACAGGGGTGGATCTAGCTGGGGGAGGGGGTGCCATGTCAAGTTGGGGGGATCTGGAAAATGTTTTGATTATTTGCGCCGTGGGGGGGGGGGGGGGGGGGACCGCCTATAGACCCACCACTGTACAACCACACGCTCGCTATTTGTTTTTTATTGGGGAGGGGGAGGTCATTTAGACATGAAAAGGGCACTCGCCAATTCGTGCAAGGTACATGTAGACAGAGTTTTTTTCACCAGTGACCCGGCCTCCGTAAAATCAAAAAGTGGGGCGTAGGGGGACGGGGCTGGGTACCATCTTCCAATGGGGGGCTTTTTTAAACCTGCGATAATGGCCACTATCGGACAATTAACCCATCACTGTGGAATTGCGGCAACGCAGCTTGTGCAATATTGTCTAAACCTGATATACAAATGGACGCAGAACGCCAAAATCTGAGACAACAAAAATTAACGTACAAAATTCCATGAGCCGTTTCGCGGATACCGCCATCTTTGAAATGGGGGGGGGGGGATTACAATGAAAAGACATCCCATCATTCTCAGCTACAGTTGCATGATGAGACGTATTTTCATTGTAATGCCCCCCCCCCGAAAACAATAATTCAATGATGGCGGTATCGGCGAAACAGCTCATAGAGTTGTCTAAGGGGCGTGGTTAACTCGCAAACGGCGGTAGGTCAATGGGTGGCACTTTTCATGGCGGCACAATTGCTGATGTTTACACGAAATACCAAAAATTCTTTAAAAGCCGCTGGCGAAACAAGAAACTTTTTAAAGAAAACTAAGGACACTTGTGTAAAAACTAAAAGTTACTTGTGTAAAAAGGGCACTATTTACAGAATACTCGGGGGGGGGGGGTGTTAACCGCTGGTGCGAAAAATGGGGGCGAAGTGAACAATAGATCTAAAAGTGCTTGTGACCCAGTCTGACTGAGCTACTGTGGCCACCTGATCAAAAGTGGTGATCTGATTGGCCAATGTGCACTGTTGATTGACATGCAGGAAGGGTCCATTATAACCTTTTCTTTGATTTCTTGCAGGAGTCTACCTATTCCCAGGAAGCGTACTTGTTCAGCTTACATGTACATGTGCTGGCTGGAGACATTATCCAAGGATATGCTGTCAGCAGGGGACTTAATTGTATCACCTGACCAAATATGGCATGGTGGCATGGGTGGCTTGTGCGTAAAGCGCTCGCCTCTCACCAAGGTGACCCTGGTTCGAATCCCGGCCGCGGGACACATGTGAGTAGAGTTGTGCGTTGGTTCTCTCATGTGCCACGAGGGTTTTTTCCGGGCCCTCCGGTTTTCCTCCCTCCGGAAAAATCAAACACTTTCGATCTCAGGCTGCGCTCCGTGGTCATATATGGGTCGATGTGGCCGGCAGCCATAGGCGCCTTTACGTGCCAGCGGCCCGACCATGTTGTAGCCGCGTCCTTCGCAATTCAGCATCCCAGCTGCCAGTAAGGATGATTAGCCTCCCAAATTATTATTATTAAATAAAAGTCAATACAAAGAAATTCACTTGAAATGATAAAGTGACAAAGGACAATTCCAACCAGTTGAAAGACCCTCCTCACTTGAATGGAATTTGTGCTTTGTGTTAATTGATTTCGTTAAGATCGTTTCTTTACCATCTAACGGGCTCACACTTTCACTGATGTTTTCAAAGTGAGTTTTTTTAATGCAATCAAGTAATACTGATGATGAAGAACAATAAAAGTCTTCAAATAATTTGGAGTCTTTTAATCAAGAAACACTTGTCGCACTTTTACGGGCTTTTAAAACAACAGCCAACTCCACTTTTTTCATTACTATGGGCAGGTTTCTGTTTCAGCTGAAAGTAATAAAAATCATAGGTTTTTTTCATAACGAAGCCAAGCGAAAAAAGAGAGTATTTATCAACAATGGTGGTGCTTTTGGTAATCCTCAGAGTGAGGTTTTATGCATACTGTTTTCATAGCAAGTCAATTGTTACTTTTACATAATTCTCACATATTATAACGTTTAAAATAATGCAATCATTTAATAAAAACCAGTGTATTCTAATTGCTGTGAATAGCATTAGAATATTTCAAACAATATTGTTAATCCAAATGCCAAGCTTAAAGTCTATAAGAAAATCAGATTCAATCACTCCAGACTTTTTTTCGTGACATGAAATAAAAATTGATACATACATTGGATTGATTTAATTGACATCATCTGTGCTGGGCATACAGGGAACATAAGGCGAAGAAAATAACATGTTACAGTAAGCGCCCTAAATTTATCCAGGTAGGTAGCAAAATATTTTGTTTGTTTGTCTGTATGTCTTTGATACTTTGTTTGCTTTAATTAGGATACAGTTATTGTGTTTAATTAATCTGTTTTAAATACCCAATACTACAAACAAGTTGCATTTATTTTCGGGAAAAAAACACGTTATTTTATATGTTGACCAAATGTGGCAATAAAAAAAATGGCGGTCAGAAACATGGCCTAAAAAATCCAGGTTGGTCGAGATAACACCATAAACACATTTTTTTTTAGTTGTTAACATTTCTGGATACATATGGTGGCACTGCTTTTATATTGCAAATCTTTTGTTTCTAAAAAAAATAATGACCCAGCTTGCTTTGAAAAAATATTCCATCAAAATACTTCTCGATAGGCCTACAATGGGTCGAAAAAAAATCGTCAAAAAACTTAACGCGTACTTTTCACTATATATCTCAATACTCATGCATATGAAAAGCTAAATATTTTGTTTTGCAAAAAGTCATCAAAAAAAGGGCAAATCCATTGTTGTATACGCAAAGCAAAAACATTAATAATAATATTTTGTGACATTGTCATTAAACATAATTTGTTTTAATTCAAATAATCATTGGTTATTGTTTCGGCAAAAATGGAAAGCGATTAAAAAAATCAGCAACACAATGCTCGTGTATCTTTATGTGTTGTGATTGTTGTTTTTATTCGGGGTAAAGGAGGAAGCCACTGAATGAGGTGAGGTGACTGGAATCACTATACGCCCTACCGTACATCGTGAGATACATCGTATCTCCACGCTGCAGAACCACCACCGCGCTCCCAGACACCTGCTCAAGGTCAATTGAATCACTGCTACGGCCAGAGACAACCGCGTCGCCGTTCTTCCGGAGACGAACGCGCAGGTCGCTGCTGGAAGAATATTTGCACACAGAAAACATGAACACGTAGGTGCCCGGCACACCACACGTGAACGTGCCGGTCTCGAGATCGAAGCTGGTACCCGGCAGAAGCGTCTCGGTCGCCTGGAAGGGCAAACGGTAGTCGAATCTCGTAGAGGCATCCGAGTTGCTCGTCCTCACCACGGTGAATGCTACCCGCTGGTTGGAGTCGTCTGGTGCCTCCCCTGGCTCACCCTTTTGACCTTTGACACCAGTCAGACCGGTTTGCCCGACTGAACCTTTAGGCCCAGTGTCACCTTGAGGGCCAATCGGCCCGATCTGACCGTGACCATCGATGCCTGCATCACCCTTTAGTCCCCTCTGACCTTTGACACCCGGTGCCCCTGTAACACCAGGTATTCCTCGCTCACCCGGAGGCCCAAACGGTCCTGGCTGACCTGCATCACCCTTTGACCCTTGTAAAATTCCTACAATTGCAGCTGTTTCCTGGCAGCACGTTTGGCCCGCCTGAGACGACGCAGGATCACCGTCCGAGGCAACCGGCCCAGTAACGGAAGCTCGGAGGTTGACGGAGTTACCCAGAAGGAGGGCGATTTTAAGAACGGTTGCCACGAAGATCTTCATTCTGTACAGAAAAAATAATGATTAAACTGAAACAAATCAGGTGAGAATTTCTTTTGAATAAAATAGTAATAAAAAATAACGACGAGTAGAGAAAAAGGAAAAAATATTGCAACCTTACACCACTTTTTTCTTCATTATATCATCTCAATGAAGGTCATTCATTGCAAAAATTGAGACATGAATCTGGGACTGAGAAACGTTTCCTTTTTTGTTAGGAAATACTTGGAACATTTCTTGATCCTCCATAAACTTTGTACACAATCGCGGAAGTGGCGTCAGGTTGCAACTTTTTTTCCGAGAAAAATATTGATGTCGGATAAACTGCAGAATTATAGTCTAAAACTCATGACAATCCGCCAACGGATTTGAAGGAAAAAAACACATGAGATTGAAGAAATCACTATTCAGAGAATGTGTTCTTCGTGATATAACTAGCGTATCAGGTGGCTGGAGCTAACATTGATGAAAAGCTTAATTTTTAAAATTGGTTGCCATGGCAATCAATTGAAATTGTTTAATAAAGGTCACCAAATTGCATGCCGATAGGGTGGAGTAACATTTTTTTTGGTTGGGGGAGGCGAAGCACATTTTGCCCCTTCCCAGATCCTGATAAAATAATTAACTAAACATCACCACACCCACCTCGATGGTTCGTTCTTGAAGATCAGGTCCGAGAAGAGATCCCAAGGAGTTCAGTGAAGGCTGAAAAACATACGAAGGAACACTGATTACCTTTTATACTTTAGTATGAAATAATTTAGCATTCAATTTAAATAAAATCGAAAGTTTTTTCTCATTTAATTTTGATGGCACAAATTGTTTTTATGGCACATTGTTGGATTTCTCACGAAGAAGTTAGTCATTTAAATTTCAAATGTCACACAGGTTACTCAATATTGCAACGCGCATAAAAAAAAATTGCAAGCGTTTTGAACACGCGGTCGAATTTAGCGAAAGTCCAAAATTTTTAAGAATATTTTCATTCAAGAGTAAAAAAGTAGGCATCAAAACGTGACTTGTGCCTTGAATTTCTTGCGCTTTGGATTTCAGTCCCGCTCGACAATTCAATTTGATGCGTACGTTTATAAAAGTAGCACATGTTCAATGACATACGTTGCTTAGTATGTTGTGTAATAGTGTTGCAAAACAGTTTAAAATTAATGACATGGCTTTTGAAAAAGTTTGATAAAGGAATTTACAGCTGTTCGGAAGAAAATATTGAATGTCTAACAAATTTCAAACCAGAAGTTTAAAAATGTAAAGTGTCAAAGTGATAGAAGAAAATACATTCTGAGCACTCAAAAGACAGATATGTATATGTAGGCTAAACCGAAGTGAGCAGTTTGTTTATTGTTGTAATCACTCTGTGGAAATAAAAATAGCGAATTATTAAATTGTCTTCGTATCACCAATACGATTGACGTTTAGCGAATCGCCAATGCCAAATTAAGTTGACCCCTGATTTTACTGCACTTTCGCTGAAAATGAATACTTCCTCTATAACAAATACGCCTACTCGGTGAAAAGTCGAATAAAAAATGGAATGATTATTTTTTAGCACGAAAAATGCTGTCCACACGCCTTTTATTGTTGTAAATATAAAAAAAAATCGAATGCTCTAATTGCGACCTTTTGAAGAGTAATAAACATTGCGACTTAAAGAGAAAGTTGCGAAATTGGATGGGAAATCTATAGTATGATTCACTGACGTTATAAACAATCACAAACGAATAACAACGTGAGCAACGAACAACAAAGAATTAGAACGGTAATTGCAGACACAATTTGGTAAAACATGAGAACATGATTAAGAATATAATAATAACTGTTTTTGCTGCAATAGGGCGACTTTCCCATAGACTTGTGCACAAACCTAAACTGTCACCTAACCCAAGTTTACCTTATCTTTTTTCCCACGAAATTTAGTATTTTTACTAATTGGACCATGAGGAACCGATCTAGATGGTTTGCGACAGCAAAATTCCTTGTCCTAAGGGTCGTTTTCACAAAAGGGCGACAGTTATGTGTCGCCTTAATAAGGTGTGTCGCCCTATTGTGGACGGAGTTAGCAAAATCTGTCGCCCTATTATAGCTGTTAGTAATATAACATTATATACATGCTAACTAATCCGCTAAAACAATAACTAGCAATTGATGCAATCAATACTTATTTTCATTATGTTATTTTTTTTACTTTTGCGAAACTAATTGTGAATAGATAAAACAAAATGACAATTAAACTTAGCGTGTTTCGCCATTAGTTCGAGGCACCCTGGTGAATTTGACGAGATTGTTTTAACTATACTTGCTAAGTATAATTGCAGTTCTGCGCTATCCGCTTCGGGCGGGAACAATCTGTGATAATATATTGCTTAACAATCTGTGATATTGTTGCTAATTGCTGTTCCACGCTATCAGCTTCGGGCGGGAACAAACTGTGAGAATAATGCTAAACAATCTGTGGTATTGTTGCTATGTATACATGTAATTGCTGTTCCACGCTATCAGCTTCGGGCGGGAACAAACTGTGAGAATAATGCTAAACAATCTGTGGTATTGTTGCTATGTATACATGTAATTGCTGTTCCACGCTATCAGCTTCGGGCGGGAACAAACTGTGAGAATAATGCTGAACAATCTGTGGTATTGTTGCTATGTATACATGTAATTGCTGTTCCTCGCTATCAGCTTCGGGCGGGAATAAACTGTGAGAATAATGCTGAACAATCTGTGGTATTGTTGCTATGTATACATGTAATTGCTGTTCCACGCTATCAGCTTCGGGCGGGAACAAACTGTGAGAATAATGCTGAACAATCTGTGGTATTGTTGCTATGTATACATGTAATTGCTGTTCCACGCTATCAGCTTCGGGCGGGAACTTTCTGTGAAATTATTGCTGAACAATCTGTGGTATTGTTGCTATGTTCAATTGCAGTTCTGCGCTATCAGAACTTGTTGTTTGGCAAATTGAATAAACGGCTGCTCAGGCCACAGGTAACAAAGAATGCTGAGTGTGCAGCCTCTGATTCCGGTCTCTTGTGTCTTTGGTAGCATGCGGGGATAACATTATATACATGCTAACTAATCCGCTTAAACAATAACTAGCAATTGATGCAATCAATATTTATTTTCATTAAGTTATTTTTTTTACTTTTGCGAAACTAATTGTGAATAGATAAAACAAAATGACAATTAAACTTAGTGTGTTTCGCCATTAGTTCGAGGCACCCTGGTGAATTTGACGAGGAATCTGATTGTCTGAGAATAAAATCTAAATTGATGGTGTTGCTATACAAAAAATGGCATGTCTAGCAACGGTTTGAGAGTCTGTATTATCAACATTGCTTTAAAGATACAGTTTCCCGTACTGCGAGTTTCACCTCCACAATTTGATTTCAATTGCTATTTTTCTAAAAATATATAATAATTATATTTACTTTTGAATTAGTAATGGAACGGAAAAAATCCACCAAAGTTTAGTTACTGAATTATTGCTTCACAAACTTTAAATTATTGGCTGTAAGACAATAATTCGCTTCTCGCAGGGCGGGTTCAATTGTGCGCAAAAATGAAAATTCCTTTGGCATGCAGACGCCCAAAATCGGATCAAAGTAGTTGTTTTTACCTTAATAAACAAAACACATATACACATGGACAATTCGTAAGAGAAACAAATCTATTTTGAAGAGCGAGGGGTATGCATCCTTACTTTGAATAAAGGAAATTGAATTTGAATGCACATTGGACAAATTCGATCGGGAAACCTATATTAATGATAAATTTCCTTCGAGGTCGTTTTTTGTTACAGTTTTGACAACAACGTTTATCGATGCACACAAAAAGATACAGTCTGTAAGAAGATTTCGTGTATTTTCCCCCTTTTCGCGAAATGGTATAGTCTCCAAAGTTTCTTCCAATAGCACTAACTGCATTATCCCAGAACCGGTCTTTGTTACTCTGTGCGCGTTATGTAACCGGGTTTTTTTGCAGCAAGCTTTTTCGGTAGTTGTGGGTTTTCTCTCCAGCAGCACTACAAAAGCCATGGTTGTGTGTAAATTAGGTGTTTGCAACACATTTGGTGAATAATAGAATTCAGGTGTTTAAACAAAAGTTACTAGGGAGTTGCTTTGCCAACAGTGAAGGAACAGTGGAGTGATTGGGTGTGTGTGGGTTTCTGACAGAAAAGTGAGAGTGATCATGAAGGAATCAGATCAGAGCAGACCAGATCGTGGTAGAAAGCAGATGTGATTTTGAAGAATTGTCTTGTGTGTGTCACTGCATGAACCTGAGCCAACAGGCATAGCAAAGCTATAGCAGGCAGTTTGTGTTGACTAGTTGAGAGCCTATTTGAGGCAGTAATATTTGGGCTTGAATTTGAAGGCCCCAGTGAGCAGTTTTGTGCTCAGTTAAACACACCAAGGAGATCTGGGATTTCAAGAAACCACACAACCGTAAGTGTTTATAGCTAAACTATCCACTTGTAAATTTATCATTTTGTTGAAGAAAATAATAGTATTGTTGCTCCAATGAATTAATGTAACAAGTGAAGAAATACCGGCAGTTGTAAATAAGTGTAAATTGTTGTAAATAGAACAGATATACTGAAGGAAAAGCTTATTGTGTTTAGTGTGTTTCTTTCGTTGTTGAGGAAATAAATAGTTATAGACTATTGGACACGAATTTAGGGAATAATCCTAACACAGTCTGCCATTAAATAAACGCTCAATTCTGACAGTTGTGTGAGGATATGTCAAATAGCAGATACTCACCCGAATGTAAAGTTCTTGAATTCTATCACAAAAGGAATCCTCAGCACTCGAGCAGATTGCTGGCTGAAAATAATACCAACAAAAACGAGTCATTGAAAGTCAGATGGGAGATAACTTGGGGGATGGTGGGGGAGGCATAGCTGAATTGTATCAGTAAAACGCCGCAAAAAAACTCTGTCGGGTGAAATGTGATTTGGATTGATTATTTATTCCGGTAAGAATTCGTTCATCAACAGCCCTGACTAGACTCACGCACGGGCGGTGTTTTTTTTTGGAGAAACATCTATACAAAAACAAATTAAAATTAGTAAAGATCATTTGCAAATGTACAAAAAGTGTACTTCACAATAGAACTGGTTTCAAACAACCTGTAAAATTATTCCGCCTGATTAAGCGTAAAATAAATTAAGTAAAATGAAGGCTTTGCTGTTTGCGGTAATACCATGTGAAAAATTTTGAGTTGTGTGGTTCTGAGAACAATCAGTTGTTTAAACTCGACGTTTCGAACAGTGTGCTCTGTTCGTCATCAGGAGACTGCCGTACTCTTGCTGGTGTAGATGTTTAAGTAGCACCGGGGGGGGGGGGTAGTTCAGTGGACCGTTAAGGTGGGAGATTCTGGAAGAGGATGCTAAAAGTTGCCAGGTAGGATGCTAAAGTGGACTGTGTGCACTCACTGAAGCATGTCAGAATGATGGTGGTACAGCTAGGATGAACATCAAGGGGTGCAGAACGAGTGCCAAGGGTTTAGGGGACCCATAGGCAGAACTAATGCGGGGGATCGAACTATGGAGATTGGTTAGGCCCGTGGGTATAAAAGACCCATTGGATCTACGATGAAGGTGTGGTCGCCATCTTGGAGGTGGTACCCTATGTCTTGTGGATCTGTGTTGTGTTTGTGGATGTCCATGGCCTCCCGGACTCGCCGAGGGTGCCACTGTTGGTTGCTGGTGATGAGCTGTGCTTGTTGCCAGTTGATGGTGTGGTCTTCGCTGTGGGAATGTTCGATGATGGATGACTTCTCGTAGTCCCATCGTGGGCCATAAGTATGTCACATAAAGGTACACGTCACATAGAAGTCTCCCAATGACGAACAAAGCACACTGTCGACACGTCGAGTTCAAACAACCTGTTCTTCTCAGAACCACACAACTCAAAAGAGATATTATTCACATGGTGTTACCGCAAACCTTCGAAACTACGTTTTTTCTTTACTCAAAAGTATAGAATGCGCTGAAATTGCAACAGGTTACTAGATATCCACCCTATACTTCAGATTTTGATCAATTTTGTTGCTTTTAACGAAAGAAACACACCAAGGGCAAAAAATCCTATGTTCCTCTTAATTGTTCAACATTGCTCGAATTTAAAGTTGCAGGAGTCACAACGAGCATACATATTCTGCTTTAATTAATCGATCTCAAGTCAAAAAAATGTCCAAAAGACTCTCATTGCCGGAAAAAGTGTGAGTACATCGCACAAGGATTTCATGTGTGACCATTAAAATGATAAAGTAACAATCGCAGCAGGGAACCTGATGTAAATCACAAGTGCGTAAAGTATTTGGAATAAGTACGAATCACGATAAATTTCAATTGTTCTGAATCACAGCAGGGAACCCAATGTATTGTACTCTTGACAAAAAAAGGAGCCAAAATGTGATTAAAACCAGTCGAACCTAAACAACCGTGTTTTTGACAATAATATATTCCAAGGATTTAGTTTGCTATCCATAGCGACAAGAATCCAAATGAGTTTACGGAGAAGTAAAGAAAACAGTTATTATTCGACAATTTCGTTTTGAAAGTACAAATGGAAGTAGTAGCAGAAATATTGTCAGACAGGCATTCCTTATTTCAAACAACAAAACACTGATTTGTTTGTGTGATTGTGTACGACCCGATCACGGTTTTGAAATGCCAAGAATTGTTTTATCCCTTTCTTTCCTTTTTATGTTGTTCTTTCTTTTTCTTTTCTAGGCAATAATTCTGTACGACCTTTCTTCTCAACGGTACATGGTATAAACTGGAAACCTTGAACAAACACCAACCCTGAATCCGAAGTGAGTATATTACTCTGACGTCATGATGACGTCATCAGGTATCAATTACAAACGATTTCAATGTCAAAAGCTCATGAAAAAAAGAACAATCATGTTTGCACTTTGTAATCTGATAGACGATACCTTGATAAACATTTTTGATTTTCGAAAACAAAGTCGCCTGAGCTTTCCTACCGGGGTTATACCGGTTAAATTAACGATTTATGCAAACAACTAACCTTTAATAAAAAACAAACCTAATTCCTTCGCAACGGATCAAGGAAAAAGGATGAACTTGAACCCCGGTCCAAAAATATGAAGAAAAAAGTTGTGACGTCATCGTGACGTCATCGGTTATTTCAGGAGGATTTTTTAGAGGGGATTATTAAAATAAAAACCATCATGGCTTGGAGGATAGTTTTGTAGAAGAGATTATTGAATACACAATCCATCACGGCTTGGAAGATATATTTTTGAGAAGGGATAATTGAGGAGACTACACTGTAAAAATGGTGCTAAGGATTTAAACACATTTCTAAACACTAATTCTGTACCCACTTTTTCCACAAGTTTAGCATCGTGACATGTTTAGATGCCCTTTTTTTCTGTGACACGCATTATCCGTTTGACATGTGCAATGAATAATATGTTTAGCATTTAAACACCTTCCTAAAGCGCATTTGGATATACAATCCTCAACACATGTCAAAAACGTAAACACGTTTAGTTTCACAACATTAAAATGTGGTAAACGTTTAGAATTGAAACACATTCCTAAACGTATCAAACTGTAAACACCGTCTGATGTGTTTAAATGCTAAACACTGTTTTTACAGTCTAGTCATCACGGCTAGGAGGATATTTTTTAGAAGGGATTATTGTACAGACAAACCATCAAGGCTTGGAAGATATTTTTTAGATGTGATCATTGAGGAGACTCACCATCATGGCTAGGAGGATTTTTTTTAGAAGGGCTAAATGAGGATTCTTCTAACCATCATGGCTAGGAGGATATTTTTTAGAAGTGATAATTGAGGAGACTAACCATCACGGCCAGGAGGATATTTTTTAGAAGGGCTAAATGAGGAGATAACCGTCGTGGCTCAGATGGTATTTTTTTTTAGAAGGGATAATCATTGAGGAGACTAACCATCATGGCTAGAAGGATATTTTTTCAAAAGGGATAATTGAGGAGGCTAATAATCACGGCTAGGAGGAATTTTTTTAGCAAGAATTATTGAAATGAAAACCGTCATGGATTGGACGATATATTTTAGAAGGGATAATCGTGGAGACTAATCGTCACGGCTAGGAGGATATTTTGAAGGGATAATTGAGGAGACTAACCATCATTGCTTGGAGGATATTTTTTCAAAAGGGATAATTGAGGAGGCTAATAATCACGGCTAGGAGGAATTTTTTTAGCAAGAATTATTGAAATGAAAACCGTCATGGATTGGACGATATATTTTAGAAGGGATAATCGTGGAGACTAATCATCACGGCTAGGAGGATATTTTGAAGGGATAATTGAGGAGACTAACCATCATTGCTTGGAGGATATTTTTTTAGAAGGGATAATTGAGGAGACTAACAATCATGGCTAGGAGGAATTTTTTTAGCAAGAATTATTGAAATGAAAACCGTCATGGATTGGACGATATATTTTAGAAGGGATAATCGTGGAGACTAATCATCACGGCTAGGAAGATATTTTGAAGGGATAATTGAGGAGACTAACCATCATTGCTTGGAGGATATTTTTTTAGAAGGGATAATTGAGGAGACTAACAATCATGGCTAGGAGGATATTTTTAGAAGGGATAATTGCGGAGACATATCATCACGGCTAGGAGGGTATGATTTTTAGAAAGGATAATTGAGGAGACTAACAATCATGGTAAGGAGGATATTTTGAGAAGGGATAATTGAGGAGACTTATCCTCACGGTTAGGAGGATATTTTTAGAAGGGATTATTGAATGAAAACCATCACTGCTCGGAGGATATTTTTTTGAAGGGATAATTGAGGAGACTAATCACCTTAACTTGGAGGATATTTTTTTTAAAAGATTATTGAACACACAATCCACTACGGCTTGGAAGATATTTTTTTGAGAGGGGATAATTGAGAAGACTAATCATCACGGATAGGGGGCTATTTTTTAGAAGAACTTATTGAAATAAGATGATCATGGCTTGGATGATATTTTTCAGACGAGTTTTTTTAACAGACAAACCATCACGGCTAGGAAGATAATTGTAAGATGCGATCATTGAGGAGACTTACCATCATGGCCAGGAGGATTTTTGAGAAGAGATAATTGAGGAGACTAACCATCATGGCCAGGAGGATATTTTTTTAGCAGGGATTATTGAAATGAAAACCATCATGGATTTGACGATATATTTTAGAAAGGATAATTGTGGAGACTAATTATCACGGCTAGGAGGATATTTTTAGAAGGGATACTCAAGGA
The DNA here is from genome assembly GCA_029964075.1 of Patiria pectinifera. Lineage (NCBI taxonomy): Eukaryota > Metazoa > Echinodermata > Asteroidea > Valvatida > Asterinidae > Patiria > Patiria pectinifera. The sequence goes on along the minus strand of CM057129.1, from coordinate 4,514,021 downwards.
GACTAACCATCATGGCTAGGAGGGTATTTGTTTTTTTAAAAGGATTATTGAGAAGACGAACAATCATGGCTAGGAGGATTTTTTAGAAGGGATTATTGAATGAAAACTACCAAGGCTCGCAGGATATTTTTGAAGGGATAATTGAGAAGACTAATCATCTTGACTTGGAGGATATTTTTAAGAAGATATTATTGAACACACATCTCATTACGGCTTGGAAGATATTTTTTGAGAAGGGATAATTGAGGAGACTAATCATCACGGCTAGGAGGATATTTTTTAGAAGGGCCTATTAAAATAAAAACCATCATGGCTTGGAGGATATTTTTCAGACGAGATTATTGAACAGACAAACCATCACGGCTTGGAAGATAATTTTTAGATGTGATCATTGAGGAGACTAACCATCATGACTCGGAGGATATTTCTAGAAGTGATAATTGAGGAGACTAACCATCATTGCTTGGAGGATATTTGTTTTTAAAAGGGATAATTGAGGAGGCCTAATCACCACGGCTAGGAGGTTTTTTAAAGGGATAATTGTTTTGAATGTGATAACTATTAAGGAGACTAACCATCTTGGATATGAGGATATTTTCTAAAGGGATAATTATTGCGGAGGCTAATCATCACCGCTAGGAGGATTTTTTTTTAAGAGATCATTGAAATAGAAACCATCATGGCTTGGATGATATATTTTAGAAGGGATAATTGGGAGACTAATCATCACGGCTAGGAGGATATTTTAGAAGGGAACATTTAGGTGACTAAACATCATGGCTAGGAGGATATTTTTTTTGAAGGGATTATTGAAATGAAAACCATCATGGCTTGGAGGATATTTGTTTGGAAGGGATAATTGAGGAAACTAACCAAGATGAATGGGAGGATATTCTTTTAGAAGAGATTATTGAACACACAAACCATCACTGCTTACAAGTTATTTTTTTAGAATTGATAAAATTGAGGAGAATAACCATCACGGCTTGGAGGATATTGTTTTAGAAGTGATAATTAAGGAGACTAACCATCATGGCTAGGAGGATATTTTTTAGAAGTAATAATTGAGGAGACTAACCATCAAGGCTAGAAGGGTTGTTTTTTAAAGGGATAATTGAGGTGACTTATCATCACGGTTAGGACGATATTTTTAGAAGGGATTATTGAAATGAAAACCATCATGGCTAGGAGGATATTTTTTTGGAAGAGATAATTGCGGAGACTCACACTCATGACAAGGAGGTATTTTTAGAAGGGATTATTGAAATGATAACCACCTTTGCTTGGAGGATATTTCTTCAGAAGGGATTATTGAGGAGACTAACCATCACGGCTTGAATGATATTTTTTAGAAGGGATGGTTGAGGAAAGTAACTAGCATGAATGGGAGGATATTTTTTTTAGAAAAGATTATTGAATATACAAAATATCACGCCTTACAAGCTTTTTTGTTTTTAGAATGGATAAAATTGAGGTGAGTAATCATCACGGCTAGGAGGATATTGTTTTAGAAGGGATTATTATTAAGGAGACTAACCATCATGGCTAGGAGGATCTTTTCTAAAGGGAGAATTATTGTTGAGACTAATTATCACCGCTAGGAGGAATATTTTGAAGAGATTATTGAAATAAAAACCATCATGGCTTGGAGGATATTGTTTTAGAAAGGATAATTGAGGAGACAAACCATCATAGCTTGGAGGATATTGTTTTAGAAGGAATAGTTGAGGAGACTAACCATCATGGCTTGGAGGATATTTGTTAAGAAGGGATAATTGAGGTAACTAACTATCATGAATGGGAGGATTTGTTTTAGAAGAGATTATTGAACGCACAAACCATCACGGCTTGGAAGCTATTTTTTTTTTGAATGGATAATAATTGAGGAGAGTAATCATCGTGGCTTGGAGGATATTTTTTAGACGAGATTATTGAACAGACAAAGCATCACGGCTTGGAAGATATTTTGTTTTTTAGATGTGATAATTGAGGAGACTAACCATCATGGCTAGGAGGATATTTTTAGAAGGGATATTTGAGGAGACTATGGCTTGGAGGATATTTTTGCTTAGAAGGGATAATTGAGAAGCCTAACCATCATGGTCAGGATGTTATTTTTCGTAGAGGTAATTAAATGACGTTTTCTTGTTTCTAATTTCGACCAAAAAGATTATACGCATAGAAAAAAAGGAACTGTCTCCTACCAAATCACTGTTCTATTCTGATGCTTGAATGTAGAAAATATCAAATAACAGACACTCACCTAAGCACAGTTCTTGAATTCTCTCGCGGAAGCACTCTTCAACACTCGAGCGGATTGCTGGCTGAAAACAAATACCAACAAAAATATCAGTCATTAAAAATCCTCTAGGAGATAACTTGGAGTCTGGTGGGGAGGCATGGCTGAATTCCACAAGTACAATACGGCCAAAAAATGTCTGTACAGTGAAAATGTAATTTGGGTTGAATTCTACAAAATGCATCCAGCTATTGAACTTGTATAAAACTGTGTGCATCTTCATGATTCAGTGCGTTTGCACTTGCGCCCTCTAGTCTATTCTGACCGGTGACACTTTTATCCTGCAATGCTTAAAAGTAACTTGATGAAACCGGAATGGCGCACTGTGAACTATAGCAAAATGCCAGTTGAACAACAAAGTTCAAAAGCACTGAGAATATCCACACAAAAATAACACAAATAAGACCGGCATTTTGAGATGTCCGGATACCTGTATACGTTCTTCCGTGACCAACTTCCGCACAACTCTTCATCTTGAATTAGTTTGAGTGATTGCCGGATATAATGTGAGTACATTGCACTAGGATTTCATGTTTGAAAATTTAAACGATAAAGTCAATAGGAAAAAAGGAGGCAAAAAATAAGAGTGTGCTTGATCATGCAAAAAAATTTGGCCATGCAGATTATAAAGAGTCCAGGTTTTCCGAGTCCTTTTTTTTTTAAGCCGAAATGTGAAACACCGATTTTGTAGCTCCTCTGAAATATTATTTGAATAAGTAGGTATAATAATAAATCTTTACTGTTCTGAATACACTTTACAGTGTATTATCCATATCGATGAGGGTCCAAATGATTTTGTTTTCAAAGAGTAAAGAAACCAGTCAGTATTTGGACAATTTGTTTTTGAGAGTGCACAATGGAAGTAGTAGCGGAAATATTGCCAGACAGGAATTCCTCATTTATATTGCCTTGAAATTTGAACTCGCAAAACCGTGGTCTGCATCCGCACCAACTGTTTATATTAAGAGCTGAAATAAAATAGCTCGATAATTTACAAAAGTATTTGAAATTAACTCTTTCAGACGGGCTTTGATTAGTGCATGTTATGCACAAACAAAGCCCGCCTGGACAAGTTCATTTCAAACACATTTGTAAATTATCGCGATACTTTATCAACTCCAAAGTGGTCGTTGGGAAAAGGCACAACTTCTGGATCGGAATTAGCGCGCTGGTTTTGCTGTTAGCAGACGTGTATCAGAGTCATAGTGAAATGATAAAGAACAATTTGTTCATAAAAATCTTGGGATTTTTTCAGTCCTAAAGCTACCACATTTTCACAAGGACATAAAGACGGGAAAATATCAAGCCTACCACCGCGCTCGCTGTTTGGAGAATCATTGAATCAGCAACATTCAACAAAATCTGAATCTCGCATTGATTCAAACACATTGGGCAAAAGACAACAAATGTCTTCAGAAGAAAAATGATTGTTTCAAACACTCACCGAGCAAAATCTTGTCCTTGCAGTCAGTTCTCTCTGTGGTTGTCGTCCCAAGGTGTTGATGACCTGTGGTTGATGTGAAGGGTGGACGGCCCCACATGTCTTAAATAGTGCCATCGATTTCCTGAGCAGTGACTAAAAACTCGGACCTGGATTGTGATTGCATGGCTCCTGTGCGCTGTCAATCACACATCACCGACTCGCTTCATATGAAAGCAATGTTAATGTCGTTGAGGCTATAAAGTCACCATAAAAACTAGTCACCGACATTGAAATGGCCGCTTCTTATTGGTGGATATTGTATGGATGTCGGTGACACATCCAAACATGGAATTTATGATTGACACACACAACCTGTCAGTCACAGACCACTCACTTGTGGTCACCGATTTGTCGTCACCGACTTGTCACCGACAAACTGTGATTGGTGGATAGACAAGTGACGTATATACTGGCCGTATATACAGTTGGCACTTCAGTCTATTAAATTGTGTGGATATATTCGGGATTATTAAATCGTACTCAAGCCAGCGGAGAAACTTGGGATTAACTTGGGGTAGGGCACCTGGGGTGCGTTATTTGTTTCAAAGGCTGCAAAATGCAAAATAAACGTATTATTAAAACAGGTAATGTTTTAATTCAGGTTTTCAAAATGGGGCGGGGAGGGCTGGGGCAGGCTTCCACAGGGGGTGGGGGTATATGCCCCGTGTCCCCGTAGTTATGCCCCTGAGGTAGGCTTTGCTCCTTGATTGGGACTTTGAGGAATTAAATACAGTTAAATAAACTTCCATGAAAATCAGCATTCTGGCGGTTCACGATCGCCTGTGTAACCGCTGCGATTTCGCATTCAATTCAATACAAATCAACCGTCATCCGCAATAACCCTCAGCGAACGCGGTTTTAGGTGATTTTGTGGCCTGAGTGGTTGCATCCCCTTACATTAGAAAACTGCACGGTGGCCTCAGCGTAAACCGCACCGAATATCAGTTCATATCAGTGTTTCTATACCGCTGCGCCGACATTCACTGACGAAATCGGACACTTATAACATGGAAGTAAGTATTTGTGAAATCTTGCTGCACAAATAGACAAATGCCATATAGAAACAGTGAATTGGAACAAATTGTTAGCTGATCCTACGCATACAAAACACACAGAGCGTGAACCTTGCAAGTGAAGTTTTTCGTGCATGGTTCTCGCTGCATTGCTTTGAATAAATTGACCGTCCAGAAACATCGGCATTGTGGCCGTTTTACCCGCTTACTGCCACACCGCGCTTTTTCCCCCTTTCCATTGAATAACGCACGGTGAGCGGTCCACACATGCACCGCATCAACCCCTCAGTGAACGCGGTTTGAGGGGATTTTGTGGCCCGTGCGATGCTATATCCCTCTCACATTAGAAAACAGCATTGAACTCACCACATTTCAGGCCATATCGGTGTTTCTGTAACGCTGCGCCGACGTACGGCCAGCTTTGGGCCGGCATCAAAACGGAATCGCTGAGACATTCGGAAACTCGTAAATGCAACCATTTGTTAAAATACATCAGACATGCAACAAATATTGACATGGTAGAAACAGCGAATCAGAACAAATTTAGCTGTCCTGGATGCGTGCACAAAGCATACACGAAGCGCACACGGCGTGAACCTGGAAAATGGACATTTTTGTGCATGGTTCACGCTGCATCATTATGCATAATTTGACTTCCAGAATGATTCAATATTTCAGCGGTCCATTGATCGTGTGTGTTTTCAGTGTGTGTCCCGTTGAAACTGAACTGTCGACGGCTCCACAAGTACCGCCACATCAGGCCCTCAGCGAACGCGGTTTCGGGGGATTTTGTGGCCCGTGCGGTGTTGCCCCTTACATTAGAAAACTGCACGGTCGCCTAATTGGTAACTCCTGGAAACATATTAGGCCATATTAGCGTTTCAGTGCTGTTCCAGATTTATTTTCAGCGACACATTTTGTTTCTCTCAACGTAAAAAACATGAAACGCAATATACGTACTGCACCATGCAGCTTTGTATCCAGAGAGGGGGCACCTTTAACCCCCCCCCCCCTCGTCCCGGGGTTGAGACGGTTTAAGGAGCTGACAAACCCTGGATGCTGGATGAGGAAGCAGGGGAGACCACTGACAAGTTGTCTTGGAAGATCAGCAAGGAGGAGTCACTACGCTCAAAGAGAAGGTAGAATCTCCTTCTTGCGCTCAAGCACCCCCCATACACTGGAAACTAAATGAGGGCCATTTAGGCGCCATTAATATTGTAGCTTGTAAATGCTGGTACCCATACATTATACACACAGTAGCCAGCATAAGTGAACCAGTGTACTGTCCTTCATTGCGGCTCCTGCTTTATCGGCTATTACACGCGCCCTCTCTGTCCATGCATGGAGACAATACACTTGGAGCTCTTCCCAGTATCCTCTTTACGCTTAGTCCCTGGTTTTTGTGAATTAAGTCCAGTCTTGCAACATCTGTTAATTGTGTCCAACCTTTGACATTCTGGTGGGTGAGTATTGATCACTTTCAATGCAAATTGAACAACTCCTAATTAGTTAATTTTATTTGCCAAGTTTAACTCGACATATTAAACATCAATATACCAGTCCATTTTCCACCTAAAATCTTTGTGTTTTTCCTTTCAGACCAACAGACAGATACAGATCCGTGAATTGTTTCTCCAACATTTCCAGGAGGCTCAGCTCATTGTCATGTAAGTACACAAAGCCACTACTAACTCAATAGACTCAATTTCATGGTTTAAGCACACAATTCTGTGCTGATGATCCTCACTCTGTGCTTACAGCACGCCAGCACAGAATCCTGCGCTATCCCTGTAAGCACAGACGTAATCCTCTCTATCCGGTTTGTGACTTCGTCATACACGCGCACGCACCACTGATTACGAGCGCCAATTGGATAAACACTCAAGTTGCGTTAACTTCCGGTTCCATTGGTGCCATGCTACACCATGTACAGTAAGTTGAGATGACGTCACACTTACGAACCGGATTAGGCCCAACTGATTGTTTACACTTTTGCAAAAGCCGTAATTTACGAAAGCCCATTAGCGCCACTGCAAGTATATATGTTGCGGATTATTTAATTCGTTATTACGAATTATTTAATTCGTTATTACGGATTACTAATTCGTTATAAAGGATTATTTAATTCGTTTTTACGGATTATTAATTCGTTATTACGGATTATTTTATTCGTAATTACGGATTATTAATTCGTTATTACTAATTAATCGTTCTGAGTCATTACTCGGCAAGTATGGCACAGGATCGGTGCCGGTGTAAAGCAAACGTTGTATGCAAAGATAGCGCCGCCTAGCGGCGCTATATACACAGGCCCCTGGTCACGTGCTGTCTACGTGTGAGAACATCAGACTTAATTCGTAATAACGAATTAATAATCCGTAATAACGAATTAAATAATCCGTAATAACGAATTAGTAATCCGTAATAACGAATTAATAATCCGTAATAACGAATTAGTAATCCGTAATAACGAATTAGTAATCCGTAATAACGAATTAATAATCCGTAATAACGAATTAAATAACCCGTAATAACGAATTAGTAATCCGTCATAACGAATTAGTAATCCGTAATAACGAATTAATAATCCGTAATAACGAATTAATAATCCGTAAAAACGAATTAAGTAATCCGTAATAACGAATTAATAATCCGTAATAACGAATTAATAATCCGTAAAAAGGAATTAAGTAATCCGTAATAACGAATTAATAATCCGTAATAACGAATTACATAATCTGTAACATATATACTTGCAGTGGCGCTAATGGGCTTTCGTAGTAATTTCTAAGTGTCATGCAAAAATGTCTGTTGTAGTTGTTGGCAATTACCATGAAAATAATGAGTGGCTAATCTATGGGCACTTACTTTACAATTACGCAAACCTACTCGCTATAGCAGAAACTAGCGTGAAATCCTAAACAGGGTGGATCTAGCTTTGGGTGGGGGGTGCGATGTCGAGTTTGAGGGGGAGATCTGAAAATGTTTCGATTAACCTCCTTCTTTCAAATTTTTAAAATCCTTTTTCTTCATTAACAAAGTAAGCCCCCTAGCCTGCATTAATTCGTCCAAGTCACGATATTTAATACTTGATGAAATATTCTTGTATAAAAATGAAACAGTTTAACAAAAATGGAAAAAACAACAATATATCCTCCTAGCGAAGATGGTTAATATCCTCATTAATTCCTTTCAAAAATATCCCCCTAGCCAAGATGGAACTTATAGCTTTCTCCATAATTCCCTTCCAAAATATCCTCCTAGCCATAAATCCTTTCTAAAACAAATATCTTCCTTACCATGATGGTTCGTCTCCTCATAATTCCCTTCTTAAAAAATGTCCTCCTAGCCAAGATGGTTAGTCTTAATTCCCTCTAAAAATGTCCTTTTGGCCAAGATGGTTACTCTAATTCTCTATAAATCCCTTCTAAAACAAATATCTTCCTAACCGTGATGGTTCGTTTCCTCCATAATTCCCTTCTTAAAAAATATCCTCCTAGCCAAGATGGTCAGTTTCCTCCATAATTCCCTTCTAAAAAATGATATATGTCTATCTTTTATAAATAGTCATCATGCTCATTCAAAGGCATATTCATAGAAAGGTCGAAATCTCCTTGCTGCCACGGTGTCAGATTTAACGTTTGGTATACCGTGAGGCATATCTAGGTTGTGTTAACTTCAGGTTTACTCAGATCTTAACGATAACCAAGTTAACGATCACTTAAAATAACACTCAACTTTTTTTTCTTTTTCTGAAGGCTTGTACAAGGACAAGATTTTGCCCAAGATGGAGTTTTGTGCTGTAGGTTCTAGGCCGGGGGATGAGCCAAGTAGAGCCCACATCCTGGCGTTCTTTATCACAGCTGCCTGCATAGCCATTGGTAAGTCAACACAATCTTCCTTCTTGTGATATTTGCAGAGTCGCATAACCTTCAATATAGGATCACCAGATAATCAATGATAAATGAACGTAGCTCGTCTATAGAAGCATGTTCACTTAGCCATTATCCAAATGATAAAAAAAAAAGCACCAAGCATAATCCAATGAAGCCATTAGTCCCTGCCCCTTAAAGTGCCCTGCCTGTTACTCCTTATACCGCCCCAAACCGCCCCAGCACTCTATGGTTGTATGGATTCATCCAGGAATAAATACAATGTTGTACAATGGAATACAGAATTCTACCAAATATGACACTCATTCTTTAGAAACTGAACCTCAAAAGCTCGCACATGAGGTGTTGCTGATCGCTGACAACATCAAAACCAAATTGCATTATACAGAACTGTTTCTGAATATTTAAAAATGGGCAAGTATCTAGTTAATTTTTAAAAGGAGGGTATACATTTAGACGGCGTTGGAATCCTATAGCTTAATAAGAAATCGCCCAAAGCCAATGATGAAACCACGAATTGGAAAATGGCCGTTTAAAGTCCGGTTCCGGAATATTATTTTGTGTGTTCCAGAACCACAAGGCGGGAGTCTGTGACACCTTGTATGTTTGTACACTACAAGCGGCTGCTGAACCGTACTGTATTCGCAAAGTAACGTGAACATAAATTTTGCATAAAATTGTGACTCGAGTCGACTCAAGTCATTACAACTCTGACCAATGCCTATTCTTAACATAGACATTGACAAAATGGGAGACTAAACACGATGGAGCTTGGTAGCTCAGTTGGTAGAGCACTGGAACGGCAATTCGGAGGTCCCAGGTTCTATTCCCTCTTCCTTTCAATTAGTGGATTGTTGTATTTCACTGTACAGGCCACAGATTATTGCATTGACTTGTCGCCCTGGATGCAGGCCTGCCCTGGTTCACTTCGTCTCCCATATCACCAAGAGCACAAGCCTTCTCATATGCGGAGCAGTGCTGATGGTAAGTAATCTACTAAAGTCGCAATTTGTCTGTGATTTGACAAAAGCTTGTCCCTGTGAAGCATTATGATCAGAACCTAGCAGTCACGCGGATCATAAGTTATCTGCTACAGTTGCAACTTGTCTGTGATTTAACACATTTAAGCAAGTCCTTGTGAATCATTCTGATCATAACTTAGCGGTGCAGATCGTAAGTAATCTGCTACAGTCGCAAGTTGTCTGTGATTTGACAAAAGTTTGTCCTTGTGAAGCAGTGGGATCAGAACCTAGCATTGCGGATCATAAGATATGTGCTACAGTTGCAAGTTGTTTGTAGCATAAACATCAATGGCATAAAGATTGGTTGATTTGTCTTTTTTTGTGTGAACAATTTGAGAGACATTATATTTTTAATTATTATTTTAGTAGAGTATTAATTTCTTTAGTAAAGTATAGATGCTAAGCTTTAAGGGGAAACATTTTGTCCCGCCTTTCATACAGGGTGAGCAGAGTCCACATTTGATAGAGTTTCTGACAGACTTTCACGAGAAATGGGTGGATGCTCAGAAGATCAAGGCATTCCCAGCCATAGTAGCAAGCCCTACGCTAAGAACCGGGGCACAGGCACTCATGCAGGTAGGCTTATGAGGGGGATCAGGGTCAGACCTGAGTATGCGTGGATAGCTCAAGTTTTGTGCATTTTGATGTGATGTGTACCTTTGGACAACTACACGCGTTTCATTGAGGAGCAACTACACATGAAAGTCGTCCAAAGATTGAGTGTTGCAGTCGTTCAGAATGACTCCAGCGTCTAATCAATGGAAAATTAATACAAGAACTTTGCCTGTGTTTGAATTTTGAATCTATTTAAGTTGAGTTTAGTTGAGTTAAGTTAGGGACTCTGGAACACCAGTTTTAAATGGATTGAGCTACTGTTTGATAACTTTGGTCTTTTAAGTCGAGTCTGCTTGACGAGTGAAGCAGTCTGCGATAAGTCGAGTATGAGTTGGGTAGTTTTTTTTGACAAGTAGACTATTTTTTACCGAGTACTACTTTATGAGTCGATTCATTTGTTTTCAATGAATCCTGAGGTTTTGTATTAGTTGAGTACCTTTTTACAAGTCATGTGTACCTCTGGTGAATTATTTTAATGAATATTTCGATGAGTATTTTGAGTACCGAAATGTGTACTCACAGATGAGTACTTGAAGAAGACTTTGCGGAATGAATTTTGATGAACAGTTTGAGTAAAATGCAAGCAGGTCTTTAAAAAATTAAGTCAAAGTTGCAAAATGTATCACAAGATCATTAAACCAGATTTGTCCAGGTTTTTCGCTTTTTGCCAAGCTAACGTTAGTCTTTTCCAAGACCTGGACACAATTTATTTAGAGCAAATGCATTCAAATTTTCTTTCCTGATTGGTTTCCGTCTAGATTGGTGGGTTGGGTAAGATCAAGACCAACAAAATCATCAAGGAGCTCTCCAAACCCTGGATGCTGGATGAGGAAGCAGCCTGGAGACCACGGAGAAGTTTCCTTGGACAATCAGCAAGGAAGAAGTCACCACGCTCAAAGAGAAGGTAGAATCTCCTCCTTGCGCTCAAGCCTCCCCCCCCCCACAGTGAAAACTGTAAACTTTATTTTTATTTTTGTGTAAGTTGGTCAGTAGTGCAGAATGATTCACATGTTAACTAATGCATGCAACATAGAGAGAGAAAAAACATTTAATGACTATCATCCCACCCTATAATTTCAGGCTATAGAAATGTCAAACCCCCCAAAAACAGATTTTTACCTACCCTACCTCACAGTTGTTTTTTATATGTAATAGAAAACACCACACTTTTTGGTCTTGGATAGCCTTATTATTTTAATATATGTTTCAGTGTCCAATTCATTTCATGGAGCCTTTCAGAGATCTCTCAGGTTATTCTGGATGGCTGCATGTCTAAGGAAACACATGCTTAATGACAAAGGGAAATAATGCTCTGTATAATTTTTGTTTGTGAACACCCCCCCCCCCACCACCTCCGCCCCCACCTCCCACCACCCCCCAAGCTTGACCCTACTCATCCCTCACCTCATCTCCATGAAATCCAACTGGGAGAAATGCAAGCTGCGCGTCTTTGCCACCACGGGCAAGAAGGAGCAAATGCCGGACAGGGAGAAGATGAACACGGCCAACATGCTCAGCAAGTTCCGCATCAACTGCTCGGACGTGGAGGTCATCCCGGACCTGAACAAGAAGCCCAAGGAGTAGAGCCTGAGACGGTTCAAGGAGCTGTCCAAACCCTGGATGCTGGATGAGGAAGCAGGGGAGACCACGGAGAAGTTTCCTTGGAAAATCAGCCAGGAAGATGTCACTGCGCTCAACGAGAAGGTAGCAACCCCCCCCCCCCTATAAACGAGGGCCATTTGGGCACCATTGTGGCTTATAAATGCTGGTACCAAATACACGATAACCAGCATGAGTGAACCAGTGAAGTGTCCCTCATTCCGGCTTCTGCTTGTTTGACTATAAAGCGCCCTCTTTGTCCATGCGTGGAGACAATACACTTAAAGCTTTCCCAGTGTCCACTTTACGCTTAGTCCCTGGCTTGTGTGATTTTAAGTCCAGTCTTGCAACATCTGTTGATTGTGTCAAACCTTTGACATTCTGGTGGGTGATTTTCAATAATGAGATTGATCACTTTCAAACCATTTTTCCGCACAACTCAGTTCATTTGATTTGCCAAGTGCATGGAACTCGACTTTATTAAACATCAATGAATCACTTCATTTTTCGCCTGAATTTTTTTTCTTTCAGACCAACAGACAGTTGCGATGTCAGGTATGGGGGTCTGGAAAATGTTTAGATTATTTGTGCCGGGTGGGGGGCGACCGCCTATTGATCCACCACTGTAAAACCACATGCTCGCTATTTGAGAGCTGTGAAAATTACTTTTAATGTCTATAGAGATTGCACGACTTTAAGCCAGGTCGTTTTTATGGGGGGGGGGGGTCGTTTAGACATGAAAAGGGCACTCGCCAATTCATGCTGAACGTACATGTAGATAGGGTTTTTTCACTAGTCCCCCGGCCTCCGTAAAATCAAAAAGCAGGGCGTAGGGGAACGGGGCTGGGTACCATCTTCCTATGGGGTGCTTTTCAAACCGGCGATAATGGGCACAATCGGACAATTAACCTATCACGGTGGAATTGCGTCAACGCAGCTTGTGAAATAGTGTCTAAACATGAAATAGAAATCGATGCGGAACGCCGAAATCTGAGACAAACAAAAATTAACGTACAAAATTCCATGAGCCGTTTCGCGGATACCACCATCTTTGAAATGGGGGGGGGGGGCATTACAATGAAAAGACATCCCATCATTCTCAGCTACAGTTGCATGATGAGACGTATTTTCATTGTAATGCTTCCCCCCCCGAAAACAATAATTCAAAGATTGTGGTATCAGCGAAAAGGCTTATAGAGTTGTCTAAGGGGCGTGGTTAACATGCAAACGGCGGTAGGTCAATGGGTGGCGCTTTTCATGGTGGCACAATTGCTGATGTTTACACGAAATACCAAAAATTCTTTAAAAGCCGCTGGCGAAACAAGAAACTTGTTAAAGAAAACTAAGGACACTTGTGTAAAACTAAAAGTTACTTGTGTAAAAAGGGCACTCTTTGCAGAATACTCAAGGGGGGTGGGGGGGGGGTGTTAACCGCTGGTGCAAAAAATGGGGGCGGGGTAAGCAATAGATCTAACAGTGCTTGTGACCCAGTCTGACCGAGCTACTGTGGTCACCTGATCAAAAGTGGTGATCTGATTGGCCAATGTGCACTGTTGATTGACATGCAGGAAGGGTCCATTATAACCTTTTCTTTGATTTCTTGCAGGAGTCTACCTATTCCCAGGAAGCGTACTTGTTCAGCTTACATGTACATGTGCTGGCTGGAGACATTATCTAAGGATATGCTGTCAGCAGGGGACTTAAATTGCATCATTTGACCAAATATGGCATCCAAATAAAAGTCAATACAAAGAAATTCACTTGAAATGATAAAGTGACAAAGGACAATTTCAACCACTTGAAAGACCCTCCTCACTTGAATGGAATTTGTGCTTTGTTTTAATTGATTTCGTTGATATCGTTTATTTACCATCCGACGGGCTCACACTTTCACTGATGTTTTCAAAGTGAGTTTCTTGAATGCAATCAAGTAATACTGATTAAGAACAACAAAAGTCTTCAAATAATTTGGAGTCTGTTAATCAAGAAACACTTGTCACACTTCTACGGGCTTTAAAAACAACAGCCAACTCCACTTTTTTCATTACTGTAGCACGTTTCTGTTTCAAATCAAAGTAATTAAAATCATGGGTTTTATTCATAACGAAGCCAGCGAAAAAAGAGACTATTTATCAACAATGGTGGTGCTTTTGGTAATTCTCAGAATAAGGTTTTATGCATACTGTTTTCACAGCAAGTCAATTGTTACTTTTACATAATTCTCACATATTATAACGTCTAAAATAATGCAATCATTTAATAAAAACCAGTGTGTTCTAATTGCTGTGAATAGCATTATAATATTTCAAACAATTGTTAATCCAAATGCCAAGCTTAAAGTCTATAAGAAAATCAGATTCAATCACTCCAGACTTTTTTCGTGACATGAAATAAAAATTGATACATACCATGGGATTGATTTAATTGACATCATCTGTGCTGGGCATACAGGGAACATAAGGCGAAGAAAATAACATGTTACAGTAAACGCCCTAAAATTATCCAGGTTCGTAGCAAAATATTGTGTTTGTTTGTCTGCATGTCTTTTATACTTTGTTTGCTTTAGGATACAGTTATTGTGTTTCATTAATGTTTTAAATACCCAACACTACAAATAAGTTGCATTTTTTTCGGAAAAAAACACGTTATTTTATATGTTGACCAAATGTGGCAATAAAAACAAATGGCGGTCAGAAACATGGCCTAAAAAATCCAGGTTGGTCGAGATAACGCCATAAACACAATCTTTTTTTTTAGTTGTTAACATTTCTGGATACATGGTGGCACTGCTTTATTGCAAACCTTTTTTTTCTAAAAAAAAAAAGATGACCCAGCTTGCTTTGAAAAAAAAATCCATCAAAATACAAAAAATGAAAAAAATCGTTGTCAACAAACTTAACGCATACTTTTCACTATATCTCAATACTCATGCATGAAGCTAAATATTTTGTTTTGCAAAAAGTCAACAATAAAAATGGCAAGTCCATTGTAGTATACAGATCGGCGCATGCGCAATGCAAAAACATTAATAGTAATATTTTCTGACATTGTCATTGAACATTATTTGTTTTAATTCATTGGTTATTGTTTCGGCAAAATG
Organism: Patiria pectinifera; assembly: GCA_029964075.1. Classification (NCBI taxonomy): domain Eukaryota; kingdom Metazoa; phylum Echinodermata; class Asteroidea; order Valvatida; family Asterinidae; genus Patiria; species Patiria pectinifera. Next base: position 4,498,997 of record CM057129.1, on the reverse strand, counting down.
GAAAGCGATTAAACAAATCAGCAACACGATGCTCGTGTATCTTTATGTGTTGGGTTTGTTTTGATTATTCGGGGTAAAGGAGGAAGCCACTGAATGAGGTCCAGTGATCGGAATCACTATACACCCTACCGTACATTGTGAGATACATGGTATCTCCACGCTGCAGAACCACCACCGCGCTCCCAGACACCTGCTCATAGTGACTTGAATCATTGCTATCGCCAGTGACAACCACGTCGCCGTTCTTCCGGAGAAGAACTTTCAGGTAGCTGCTGGAAGAAGATTTGCACACAGAAAATATGAACAAGTAGGTGCCCGGCACACCACACGTGAACGTGCCGGTCCCAAGATCGAAGCTGGTACCCGGCAGAAGCGTCTCGGTCGCCTGGAAGGGCAAACGGGCGTTGCTAAGCGTATCCGAGCTGCTCGTCCTCACCACGGTGAATGCTGCCCGCTGGTTGGAGTCGTCTGGTGTCTCCCCTGGCTCACCCTTTTGACCTTTGACACCAGTTTCCCCCGTTGGCCCTACAACACCTGGGACACCTCTTGGACCGATTTTTCCGGGCTGGCCTATGCCTTCGTCCCCTTGAGGCCCAGCTGCTCCACGCTCACCTATAGGTCCAATCTGTCCAATATCACCCTTTTGACCTGGCTCGCCCTTTGACCCAGGCTGACCTAAGGACCCAGGCTGACCTAAGGACCCCGGCAAACCTGGTATGCCGGGAATTGCAGCAGGCCCCTGGCAGCACATCGGACACGCCTGAGTTGCAGGACCATCACCGTCCGAGGGAACCGGCCCAGTAACGGAAGCTCGGAGGTTGACAGAGTTACCCAGGAGGAGGGCGATTGAAAGAACGGTTGCCACGCAGATCTTCATTCTGTACAGAAACAAAGTATGAAACTGAACCAAATCAGGTGAGAATTAGTTTTAAAAAAAGGAAAGAGTAGAGAAAAATATTGAGGTTTGATAAACAGGAGAACTAGTGTAAAATTCATGACAATCCGCCGTCAGATTGGAAGAAAAAAAACCCAATAAAATGAGGTTGGAGGAATCATTGTTCAAAGGATGTTTTGTTTGTTATATAAAAGTGGCCAAGGGGTCAAGGGGCTAACATTATTTTATGAAAAGCCTAGTTTATAAAACCGGTTGTCATGGCAATCCATCGAATCGTTTTTGTTTATTTCGCCCGCCAATAAAAGTTATTAAAGGTCGCCAAATTGCCGACAGTGTGAAGCATCATTCCGGAGCTATATAGTAGTATTTTTTGGAGGGGAGGAGGAGGCGGCGCACATCTTGCCCCTTCACTGGTCCTGATAAAATCATTAATGAAACCTCACCACACCCACCTCGATGGTTCGTTCTTGAAGATCAGGTCCAAGAAGAGATCACAGGGAGTTCAGTGCAGGCTGAGAACATACAAACGAAGACTGGTTACGTTTATACTTTAGTCAGGAATAATATGTGAGATTGTTTTTGCTCATTTTGATAAATTGGTATCCAAGAACAGAAAAAATTACTCACTAATTAATAAGGGTCAAGTAATTAGAAAAATAGGTTTTCGTCAATTAAAACAACCTGTTTTAACGTCGCATTGTTCAATTTCTCATGAATTGACTGATTCTTGAAATTAGCATTACATTTGTTTACACGTTTTTATCGAAACAATTTTTTTATTCAAATTATTTTTTGTGTGAAGGCATGTATCTATTTTTGAGACACTAATAACTCGGTCAAAAAGTTTGTTGGCATTCTAAGCTTTTGTTGCACTTGTCCAGGCAAATTTACTTCAAGTAACTCCAGTTCGCTATGAGTTTTTAAGCAGCAATGAAATTCTTCATTCACTATGAAATATTATAGGGTTTCCCGCCCGATTTCACACTTTACTAATTCAATAATAAAACATTTGCATTCAAATTCGCATAAAACATGCAGACCTTTTCACACCCGGTTGAATTTAGCGAAAGCTCAACATGTTTCAGGGTATTCTTCATTCACGCGTGAAAAGTAAGCAGCAAATTACGTGACTTGTGCTTTGAATTTCTTGTGCTTTGAATTTCAGTCCCGCTCGGGAATTCACTTTGATGCATACATTTACAAAAGTAACACAGTTCAATGATATTTGGAAGTTGCATTAGCAAGATATTGTGTTATAGTGATACAACGAGTATAAAATGGCATGGCTTTTGAAAAGTTTGGATTAAGGAACGTACAACTTTTTCAAAGATTGGAATGCCTGGGAAGGGAATATAAAAAAGCAGAACAGAACTGTATCAATGTAAAGTGTCAAAGTGATGGAAGGAAATACATTTAGAACACTCGCCGATAAAATACTATGTCAAAATACAGGTTTTTATGTAAGGACAAGTGACCAGTTTGCTAATTGGTGCAAAAATTAAAAATCATATAATTGCAAATTGCAAATTAAATGAACTCCTTATTCCATTGTAATTTCGTTGAAAATGAAAACTTCCTCTTACAGATTCGCCTATACTCAGTGCAAGATCGAAAACCAACAAAAGAATTGGATTTTCTTTTGCACGACAAAGTTGCCTACACTTTGGTGGGTGTAAATATTTAAAAAAATATCGAATGCGCTAACTGCGACCCTTTTTCAATGTAATGAACAGTCTCTCAGATTGGACGAACAAGTTGCAAAATTGGACGGGAAAACCTATATGTTATGATTCCCGAACGTGGTGAACAATCACAAACGAATCACAAAGTGATCAACGATCAAGAAAGAATTAGGACAATGGTTGCGAACACAATTCTGATATAAAAAATAAATAAAAGAAGACAAATTCCAAAGAATCTGACTACACAGCAATTAAATATTGGTGTGATCAATATTTGTTTTCATCTTTAGTTCTCTTTTTTTTGACAAACTGATGTACGTGCATAAAAAAATGTAAAGGAAAATTTCAGCGTGTGTCTGCCATTAGTTCGAGGCACCCTGATGCGTTTGACGAGGAATTTGCAAAGACTGCAGGCCAAAATGTCTGGCATAGTTCTACGGTGGGTGTTATAGGGAGGGACTATCACTCGAGCGATGTTTTCTGTAAAAAATTTGACCAAAATGTGTATAAATATTCACGAAGGGAATCCTCAGCACTCGGCAGATTGCGAGCTGGAAATAATACCAACGAAAATGAGCCATTGAAAATCCGCTGGGAGATATCTTAGGGCTGTTGGGGGAAGCATGGCTGAATTTCACAAGTAAAACACCCCCAGATCAAAATCTCTGTCGGGCGAAATGTGATCTGGATTATTTATAGCGGAATGCGTCCTGCATGCAACGGCCCCGAACAGACCCACGCACGAGCAACAATATTCATGTCTTCTTTGAAGGATTTAATATTTTCGAATCAAACGCAGTAACTACCCAAAAAAATGCCCAGATTTTCTGAGAGAAATCTGTATGCAAAAAAGAATTTAAGGCCACGTAGGATCATTTACAATTGCCCGGAAAAGTACATTTAATGACAGAAACCTTGCAATGCTGAGAGTGCAGGTAAGCCTGGTATCAAATACCCGGTGAAAGTATTTCGCCTGATATAATCGTTTGAAAACTTTGAAGGTGTTTTTAAAATAAAAAAAAATAGTTAAGGTGTTGGCAACGGAATCAAGTTACGAGATCCAACAAAATATAATGCATACGTTTTCTCTGCTTTTTCTCAATGGTAGTATCCACTGAGCTGAAACTTCAACAGGTTAGTTGCGAGCTTCATAAGTTTTTAAGCCATTTTGTTGCTTCTCACGAAAAAAAAATGCATCAAAAGCAAATGATCCTATGTTTTTCAAAATTGCTTGCATTTAAAATTGTTGGAATCACAATGAGTTCACGTTTTCTGCATTGTCAAGGAAAATCGATCTCATACCAAGGAAGTATAGCGGAAATATTACAGGTGGACACCGCAGTCAAGTTACAGTCACTACATAAAGATTTATTTCCCGGATTGAAAATCAGCGCACCGGGTTGGCTATTAGCATCAGCCACCATCTGTTTGTTGACTGAATAATGTCCCATATTTTTTTTTTCATTATTTGTGTACTCAAAACAAATTGGTTAAAGTGGTCAGAAATTGCCTCAGATCGCACCACAGAGCATTTAGAATCAAACAAAAGAAAAAAAAACACATTCGGGGCCCTTAAGCGGGTCCTGAACCCCACGTCGTAATTTTTTGACCCACTCTTAGGGGACAAAATTATTTTTGGGCCCCCCCCCCCAAAAAAAGTGTTCTGGGTCCGCCCTTGATAGCAGAACAGAAGGGACGAATAATTTGTAAAAAACAGACGTACATCAACGCTGTACATGATTGCTACAAATGAATCCAACTAGATAAAGCAATTTGAACTTGAATAAAACTGTGAGCATCATCAGGATCCGGTCCGTTTGTATTTGCGCCCTCTATATTCAGTGACACGTTCATCCTGCAGTGATTGAATGTTTGATGATCAAACCGGAATGGCGCACTGTGAACTCTAGCGAAATGACACAGTTCAAGGGATACTGAGTGTCCACATAAATGATAACACAAAATAAGACAGGCATGTTTGAGTTGTCCGGATTTCCTGATGAACGTTCTTCCGTGACCAACTTCCCCATAACTCTTCATCCTGAATTAGTTTGAGTGATTGCCGGAATACAATGCGAGTACATCGCATCAGGATTTCATGTTTAAAAATTGAAATGATGAAATTAAACAGGGAAAAAACGAGGCAGAAAATAAGGGGGTGGTTGATCATACCTATACACTGTTTAGGTTAAAGAGTCGAACATTTGCAAGATTGTTTTCTTTAAACCAAAATGTTAACGCAGTAATTTTTTACCTGAACTATTACAAGTGCGTGAATTATTTTGAATAAGTGCGAATCCCGATCAATTTCAACTATTCTGAATCACAGCAGGGAACTTGATGTAACGAGCTCTGTAAAAAAATGCTCCCAAAATTTGATTCTAAACCAGTCGAATCTGAACAACTTTGTTTTTGACACTGAATTATTTCGTGTATGTATAGTGTTATATCAGACAAGATATACATGTATCGTCTTAAGAAACTGAAGACGTTTTCGAAATAGTGTTCCGTTTTGCAGACTTTTAACGTGTGTTAGCAACGAAATTCAGTGACAAGAACCAAAAAAAAATCCCTTTAATTTCTCTGTTTTGGTCAAATGTATAGCATCAACTAAGCTAAAAGTTCAAAAGTTAGTTGTTCTGCATCATACTTAAGATTGTGAGCAATTGATCATATGTTCCTCTAACTGGTTCAAGTTGCTTGAACTTGTGGTTATAGGAATCACAATGAGCATACAGTTTCTGCATTTATGAGGGAAATCGATCTCATACCAAGGAAGCAGTGGCGCAAACATTACAGCTGGACTACCGCAGTCAAGTTACAGTCGTTACATAAAGATTTTTTTCCGGATAGGAAATCAGTGCACCGGTTTGGCTCTAGTAAGCAGCCACCATCTGTTTGTCAACTGAAACTTGTCTCACAAAATATTTCAGATTTGTGAAAATCTGTACCAATCACCAAAAACTTTCGAAAAAAAAGCCAAAAATCAATATGGCTGTTTGTCCAAATATCCAACAGAATCTCAGCGGCATGCTGAGTGGAACCCTACATGCAATACATGAGTGAAATCATCCGAGAGCTTTTGCTTCAATCTCTTCAGGCGAACAGAAAGCCTGAGTAATTTGTACAAACACCAACTCTACACATGATTTCTACAAATTCATCCAGTTAAATAAAGCAATTTGAACTGGTCTAAAACTGTGTGCATCATATCACGATCCGGTCCGTTTGTATTTGCGCCCTCTATATTCATGACTTGTTCATCCTGCTGAATGTAACTTGATGATCAAAGCGCACTGTGAACTCTAGCGAAATGGCAAAGTTGAAGGGTACTGCTTGAGCAATAACACACAATAAGACAGGCATGTTTTTGATGTCCGGATTTCCTGAAAAAAACGTTCTTCCGTGACCAACTTCCCCATAACTGTTGATCCTGAATTAGTTTCAGTGATTGCAGGGAAACAATGTGATTACATTGCACCAGGATTTCATGTTTAAAAATTAAATTGATAACATTAAAATGGCAAACTGAGGAAGAAAATAAGGGGTGATTGATCATACTGATTTTATGGGTGAGGTTATTTATAAAAGATGGAGCTTTCGCAATATGTCTTCTTTAAACCAAAGAAAAACACTTTTTTAAAGTATTAAAAGTGCGTGAATTTGTTGAAGCATTAATCACAATCAGTTGAAACTATTCTGAAATCAGCAGGGAACTTGATGTTTTAAACTCTTAAAAAAACTGCAAGCAGATATGACTAGAAAAAGTCCTACCTGATAGCCTTTGTGTTGACAATACAACTTGCCGTGAATGTACAGTGTGCTATCCATTATAGTGACAAGATTTCAACTTTTTCAAAAACTAAACCAGTCAATATGTGAACGATAATGTAGTTTGAAGCGTGCGAAATGAAAGTAGATGCGGAAATAATGTCAGACAGGAATTCCTCATTCCGAACAACAAAACCCTGATATATTTGAGTGATCAGGCACTACCGGATCATTGTTTGGAAATGTTAAGAAATATATTTCTTTCTTCCTTTTTTCTTGTTTTTTTCTCCGGACAATGATTATCTGCGACGTTTCTTCTGGACCGTGTACAGTACATGGTACAAACTTCAAACCTTGAACGAACATCATCACTGACTCCGATCATGGAGAAGGACCTCCATGCTCCGATGTGTACATTTTTTATACTCTGACGTCATAATGATGTCATCGGGTATCTTATTACAAGCGATTTCACTACAAAAACTCGTAAACAAAATGATCAATCATGTTCACACTTTGAAATCTGATTGACTATATAAACATTTTTGATTTTCGAAGGCAAAGTCGTCTGACCTTTCCTTCCGGGGTTACCGGTAGGTCAAATTTAGGTGAATTTAAAATGCAAAAAGAAGCCGCAGAAGGACGAAACCTGGTACGAACATGAACCTTATTGTGAAGCTGTGGATATTTTAGTGACGTCATCATGACGTCATACATCAAATTACAAGCATTTCAGGTCAAAATTTGACGAAATAGTTTGACAGGCGCGGATCAAGAGGGTGGGGGCCGACCCCCCCCCCCAGCCCCCGCTGTGAACACAAACAAAAATATATCACAATAATAATTACCCATTCGCCTGTCACCACAGTCTGACATATTTTTTTTTCTAGCAGCCTGACCCTCCCCCTGCAAAAATTCCTGGATCCGCCCCTGTTTGAGCAATATCTTTTGTCCTAATAAACCTGAGTGATCATTGTTTTTGTAAAGTGGCAGATTGTGCCTTGGGCGATGGGCTACAGGACTACAGGGTCATCATCTTTGGGTGGAATTTTTGTTCCAAAAAGGTCATCGGATTATACCGCAAAAATTGAACAGACAAGAAAGATGATGAAATAAGCTGTAATTTGATGGGTGTCTCAAACACCTTGGAGAGTTGTGAGTTTTTGTCCTGATCTTTACAAGTGGGGGTATTTATCACTGAGGTCCATGGCAGTTAATTTGCTGGTCTGCAGCCATAAATATTCTTTGAATTACCATAAACGTCTTAGCGAAAATTCAGCATTGTGACGTCATCGAACGAAGTTAGTTATAATAGGGAGAATTTGAAACTGAATCGCATGTTGGTTCAAAGACCACGAACAAAAAGGCTACGGTTCAAAAAGGTGTGTTTATATCAGCGATCGGCCAAAATGTGAGGCACAGTTGTACAGTGAGTGTAGATTTGCACACTTCTTTTGTTCGAATGACGTTTTCTGTTTATAACTGTGACCAAAAACTGTATACATGTAAATGAATATAAAAAAAGATACAGTTTCCCACCAAATCACCGCTTTATTACGATGCTGGAATGAAGAAAATGTCAAACAGATACTCACCTAAGCACAGTTCTTGAATTCTATCGCAGGAGCACTCCTCAACACTCGAGCCGATTGCTGGCTGCAAACAAATACCAACAAAAATATGAGTAATTAAAAATTCTCTTGGAGATAACTTGGGGGCTGGTGGGGAGGCATAACTGAAATGCAAAAGTTCTAAATGCCCCCCCCCCCCAAAAAAAAGTCTGTCGACTGAAATCTAATTTGGTTTGATTATTTATTTCAAACAGAATGCGTTCTCCAACGGTCCTGTCTGGACTCGAGCGCGAGGAACATTCATGTCTCTTTTGGAAGGTTTAGCAATTCTCGAATCACACGAAGTAATCACACAAATAAATTATATAATTGCCGGGAAAAAGTACCTATACCGATTTAATGACAGAAACTTTGCAATGCTCAAAGTGAAGAGACCGGTATCACATATACAGTTTGAATTGTTCAGCCTGATATATCATCTGAAAAAAAATGGAAGATGTTTTTGAAATAGTGGGCAGACTATTAACGTGTGCTAGCAACGAAGTCCAGTGACAAGGACCAAAAGATATTCGCTTTAAGTTTTGTATAGCATCAACTAAGCGTAAAGTTCAAAATTTTAGTTGCACTGCATCATACTTAAGATTGTGAACAATTGATCCTATGTTCCTCTAACTGGTTCAAGGATGCTTGGACTTGTGGCAATAGCAATCACAATGAGCCTACAGTTTCTGCATTAGTGAGGGAAATCGATCTCATACCAAGGAAGTAGTGGCGGAAACATTACAGCTGGACTACCGCAGTCAAGTTACAGTCGTTACATAAAGATTTGTTATCCGGATGGGAAATCAGCGCACAGGTTTGGCTCTAGTAGGCCACCATCTGTTTGTCAACCGGACTTGTCTCCGAAAAAAACTTAAATATTTTGTTAAAATATATGCCAACTGCACAACCAAAACATTCAAAATATTCAGCCAAAAACCAATATCGCTTTTTCAAAAAATATTAAACACGATCTAGGCTAAAGTGGCATGCTGAGTGGAAGCCTACATGGAAACATGCCTAAATTTGTCCGAGAGCTTTTGCTTCAAATGAGGCGAACGGAAAGCCTGAATAATTTGTACAAACAGGGGCGGCGGAACCGGGGGGAGGGGGGGGGGAGCGCACTTGCCCCCAGATTTTCCCGCATTTTCCCCGATTTTCTGCGATTATAAATGTGCCCCTCAAGATGAAAACAAAACTGCCCCTTAAACGCACACATGAAAGCATATGATCGCGCTACAAATCAAATTGTCTCCTCCCTTGCATGTAATGGAACACTGCCCCTCAAAAGCACAAGTGCCCCACTGGCATCAACAAGTTCAAAGGTTGTGCACCTTCTCGAGATGGAATATTACCTCTCGAAAGCACAAAATTTGCCTCCCGCAATAATAAAATTGTGCCCCTCTCGAGATGGAAAATTGGCCATCAAACGCAACAGTGTCCCTCTCTTGATAAAAACAAATGGTCTGTCTACATAACTAGTCAAATTCAAGGGCGGACCCAGAGAGTTTACGGCAGGGGGCAGAGGGTGTGCGGTGTGCTGAAGGCCCAAGGACGGATCCAAGGGAGGGGGCAACTGGGCTATGCCTCCCCCGTTGACAAAAAAGGGAGCCACTACGTACACCACCATCTTTTCATAAAGAAAATTGTTCAAGTGGTCAGTGACTGCCTTAGATCGCACCATAGAGCATCTAGAATCCATTTTCCCCAGGGGCCTCATCACACCATGAATTTGTAGACCCACTTTTTGAGGGACAAACTTTATTGCCACCCCCCCCTCCAAAAAAAAAATGTGTTCTGGACCCGCCATTGCGGAGGCCGAAGGACTCTCACTTTTACACCGACGGATGGTGCTCCTTTTTCTGGATTAGTGCCCCTTTTTTGAGTTGCCCCCACCCCCAGTTTGAAAAGCGTTCCGCCGCCCCTTTGTACAAACATATTCTGCTATGTACATCAAATTCGAACTAGCCAACTGAGCCCATTAGCTTGGTGGTCGAGTGGTAAGAAATCTGCACTAGAAAGCAGGAGGTCGTGCGCTCGAGTTCCACCCGAGTGATTTTTTTCCAACTTTCACTCGGGAGGCAACACACTGTGTATACAGTGTGTAAACGTCGTGAAGGGCAAAACCTAATTTGTTGATTTACACTCTTAAAAAAACTGCAGTGAAATTTTGAACAGCCGGTTTTTTTTACAATAAAAACGTCCATTAAGGTGACTTTATAGTATGCTATCCATATCGACTAGAATCAAAACGATTTTTGTTTTCAAGAACTAGAGAAACTAGTCAGTAGGTTGACAATTTATTTTTGAGAGTGCACAATGTAAGTAGTAGCGGAAATATTGCCAGACAGGAATTCCTCATTGATATTGCCTTGAAATTTGACCTCACAAAACCGTGGTATGCATCCGCACCAACTGTTTACATTAAGAGCTGAAATGAAATAGCTCGATAATTTACAAAAAGTGTTTGAAATTAACTCGTTCAGACGGGCTTAGTGCATGTTATGCACAAACAAAGCCCGTCTGAACAAATTAATTTCAAACACATTTGTAAATTATCGAGATACTTTATCAACTCCAAAGTGGTCGTTGGGAAAAGGCACAACTTCTGGATCGGAATTAGCGCGCTGGTTTTGCTGTTAGCAGACGTGTATCAGGGTCATAGTGAAATGAAAAAGAACAATTTGTTCAAAAAAATCTTGGTTTTTTTTCAGTCCTCAAGCTACCACATTTTCACAAGCACATAAAGACGGGAAAATATCAAGCCTACCACCGCGCTCGCTGTTCGGAGAATCATTGAATCAGCAACATTCAACAAAATCTGCATCTCGCATTGATTCAAACACATTGGTGCAAAAGACAACAAATATCTTCAGAAGAAAAATGATTGTTTCAAACACTCACCGAGCAAAATCTTGTCCTTGCAGTCAGTTCTCTCTCTGGTTGTCGTCCGAAGGTGTTGATGACCTGTGGTTGATGTGAAGGGTGGACGGCCCCACATGTCTTAAATAGTGCCATCGATTTCCTGAGCAGTGACTAAAAACTGGGACCTGGATTGTGATTGCATGGCTCCTGTGCGCTGTCAATCACACATCACCGACTCGCTTCATATTAATGATATGAAAGCAATGTTAATGTCGTTGAGGCTATAAAGTCACCATAAAAACTAGTCACCGACATTGAAATGGCCGCTTCTTATTGGTGGATATTGTATAGATGTCGGTGACACATCCAAACATGGAATTTATGATTGACACACACAACCTGTCACTCACAGACCACTCACTTGTGGTCACCGATTTGTCGTCAACGACTTGTCACCGACAAACTGTAATTGGTGGATAGACAAGTGACGTATATACTGGCCGTATATACAGTTGGCACTTCAGTCTATTAAATTGTGTGGATATATTCGGGATTATTAAATCGTACTCAAGCCAGCGGAGAAACTTGGGATTAACTTGGGGTAGGGCACCTGGGGTGCGTTATTTGTTTCAAAGGCTGCAAAATGCAAAATAAACGTATTATTAAAACAGGTAATGTTTTAATTCAGGTTTTCAAAATGGGGCGGGGAGGGCTGGGGCCGGCTTCCACAGGGGGTGGGGGTATATGCCCCGTGTCCCCGTAGTTATGCCCCTGAGGTAGGCTTTGCTCCTTGATTGGGACTTTGAGGAATTAAATACAGTTAAATAAACTTCCATGAAAATCAGCATTCTGGCGGTTCACGATCGCCTGTGTAACCGCTGCGATTTCGCATTCAATTCAATACAAATCAACCGTCATCCGCAATAACCCTCAGCGAACGCGGTTTTAGGTGATTTTGTGGCCTGAGTGGTTGCATCCCCTTACATTAGAAAACTGCACGGTGGCCTCAGCGTAAACCGCACCGAATATCAGTTCATATCAGTGTTTCTATACCGCTGCGCCGACATCGGGCCCACATTGGGCCCAGCAATAAAAACCGATTCACTGACGAAATCGGACACTTATAACATGTAAGTATTTGTGAAATCTTGCTGCACAAATAGACAAATGCCATATAGAAACAGTGAATTGGAACAAATTGTTAGCTGATCCTACGCATACAAAACACACAGAGCGTGAACCTTGCAAGTGAAGTTTTTCGTGCATGGTTCTCGCTGCATTGCTTTGAATAAATTGACCGTCCAGAAACATCGGCATTGTGGCCGTTTCACCCGCTTACTGCCACACCGCGCTGTTTTCCCCTTTCCATTGAATAACGCACGGTGAACGCGGTTTGAGGGGATTTTGTGGTCCGTGCGATGCTATATCCCCTCACATTAGAAAACAGCATTGAACTCACCGCATTTCAGGCCATATCGGTGTTTCTGTAACGCTGCGCCGACGTTTGGCCAGCTTTGGGCCAGCATCAAAACGGAGTCGCTGAGACATTCGGAAACTCGTAAATTCAATCATTTGTTAAAATACATCAGACATGCAACAAATATTGACGTGGTAGAAACAGCGAATCAGAACAAATTTAGCTGTGTTTGATGCGTGCACAAAGCATACACGAAGCGCACACGGCGTGAACCTTGTAAATGGACATTTTTGTGCATGGTTCACGCTGCATCATTATGCATGATTTGACTTCCAGCAGCCGATTTCACGAAACGCTAAGACTCGTCCTAGGAAGGGTAACTCGTCTTAACTCGCGACTCGTCCTAGGATCGATTTCACCAAACTTAAGACGCGTTCAACACGTCCTAACTTCCTTAGCAACGCGGCCGAACTCGTCTCAACTTAGGATCGGTCCGAGGGTCGTCTTATCTCCGCGAACACGTAAAATGTAATGAAATTCACAATGGCGCTTATGCTTCTTGCGGATCGCGAAGCTCGGCGGGCAATAAGGCGAGAAAGGTTATTCCGAGACAGGAGAAATCCACTTGACAGTCTTCATGACGAGGAAATCCTCACGAGATATAGATTCACAAGACAGGGGGTATTCCAAGTTCTAGAAAGGGTTGCAGATGAATTGGAGCCCGACACCCGGGTGAGTTAATTAGCATTCAGTGAAAACTTTAATAACAGACTTAGGCCTAATTTTGTAGAAAGCGGGCAGAAAATTAGTAAGCAACCGTAATAGCCGGGGATGGGATCCGGGAATAAAGGCTGAATAATTGGTGTAAGAGAAGAAATTATTCAAGTATTAGGGAATTTGTTTCATACCTAACGATTTAACCTATGAAAGCAAGGTTGTTTCAGGGAGCATATCTATATGTTCCTACATTTACGAAGTGTTTATGATTTAAAAAAAAGGCCTATATACAGAAAACAATTAAACGGCTGTATAATTATTTCTCAACAATGAAATTATTCTAAACGGACATTTTTTTCTTTGCACATTAACATCCCAGTCAAAAAAAGGTCAGAATAAAATCGATACATTACATTTTACATTACATTACACAAAGGCCTAGGCCCTGTTTGATAATGTTTTCAACTGTTAAAAACACACAACTAATCGGATCGTGTTCAAAACCGCATAACTAAATGGCAGATTCCGGAACTAGTTTGCTCCAAACAAGCATTTTTACAAAATATGGAGATTTGTAAAACCTTATTTATAGAACTTTCGTGATTTATTTTGACCATCGCGTTGGGATCCCCATACTGATACCTTTTTAGATTTATTTTCCGATTGAGGATTGCTAGGAAGGGATTGTAACCGGGGAGAGTGATTTAAATTAATTTAGATAGGTTCACTCTCCTCTCAACCGAGTGGTTCCACTAATTTAAAATAATTTGGGTTGCGCAAAGTTTTTTGGTTGTCTCAACAATATCAAAATGTTTAATTTGCAACACAATTAAATTGATTTCAAATATATGAGACAATGTTTTTACAAATATCAGGTATTTACAAAATAATTATAGTATAAAGAACTTGGGTATATAGAACGACGGTCAAAAGGGAATGGAAGCTGTCTAGATCTATCCAATGATCTGAAATTACAAACAATAAATGACTTAATGAATTATGGGAAAACTTTCAGATCAAAGCACATTATTAAAGACATTATTAAATTCAAAGTAATTTGGTGAAACACTGTTTTCCTTATTTTTAAATCAAAAAATACTTTTTATAAATACATCAGTAAGTGAAAGTTTTTACCATGTTGCCCAAAAAGAAGAATTATTCGCAATTAGAAGAATTATTCGCGATGGCAACTTTACCATGTTGCCCAAATAGAAGAATTATTCGCAATGGCAACGGCAACTATAAGAATAAGAATATTGTATATACAATAGTGCAATTTTAATTCCGAAAATAGAAATGAATTCTTCACCAAATAATGTTATAAAATAATGAAGTAAGAATATATACCATGTTCTAATAACAAATTTCTGGAGAAAAAAGGGTAGGCCTATCCCGTTTTGCAGCTCACAATAATTTTCTAAAAGGTAAACTCGTGTTCTGCACGGAAAATTGATCAAAATGTTACCCCGATTTAATTTTTAAAACTTGACATTTGAAATATAAATATTTCCCATAGTACTTATGAAAAGTACCCAATTTCTGAATCATTGAACGGTCATAACGCTTCGGAAATATTTTGAATTTGTAAGATTGTCTGGGTGCATTTTAGGGAAATTTCAAATGTACGTCGAACTAGAGCAACAAGTAGAGAACAATATTCTTCGCGAACATTCCATAAAATAATTTGTATTTTCAAAAACGCTCTTCATATAGTTAACAATTAAATAAAAAATCTATGAAAGGGCAAGCAATAATGGCATTGTTTCTTTTCAACATTTTAATCCTTATACAGCGGAGCAATGCAATCTCGCCACTGATGCAACTGCTCACTACCCTGCGGTTCTTCGGTACCGGTGCCTTCTACACCGTTGAAGGTGATCTCCATGATGTCAGCGTCCCGTCCGTGTGTCGCATCATTCACCGGGTTGCCAACTCCCTCGCAAGATTGACCGATCGCCACATACGATTTCCTGTCGACATACAAGATGTGATGAAGACCAAGCAAGGGTTTTTCGACAAGGCGGGCTTTCCCGGGGTAGTTGGTGCGATAGATTGCACCCACGTACGACTGTACGGAGCACCACTCGGTGATGATGAGCCTCTGTATGTAAACAGAAAAGGTTATCACAGCATTAATGTTCAAGCCGTGTGCAATGCATCATTTAAGATGACGAATGTCGCCGCACGATGGCCAGGCAGCACCCACGACAGTGCGGTTTTGCACGGGAGCCTTCTCGGAGAAATGTTCGAGAATGGAAGGTTTGTACTAGAAGCTTTAGGCACCTTGGAGAATGAAATAAGTATAATGCACGAGTGGTGACCATAATACGAATCTTTGGAAGTAAACAAATGCAAACAATTCTGTGCAACAAGTTTGAAGAAACACGCCATCGGATTTGAACTGTTTACTAGAAACATCAATGATACATAATGATAGGCTCTGATAATATTCAATAAATACATTTTAAAAAAAATTCCCCTTAATTTTCAGACTCCAAGGAACGCTGATAGGCGACACCGGCTACGCCCTACGACCGTGGCTGATGACACCTGTCGCTGAACCGACAACAAACGCCGAGAGACGCTACAACAGGTACTTTTATTATTTATAATTATTTGAGACTTGCAGCCAATAAATAATGAATGATTCAATATTTCAGCGGTCCATTAATCGTGTGAGCACCGCGCTGTACTGTGTTTTCAGTGTGTGTCCCGTTGAAATGGAACTGTCGACGGCTCCACAAGTACCACCACATCAGGCCCTCCTCGAACGCGGTTTCGGGGGATTTTGTGGCCCGTGCGGTGTTTCCCCATTACAACATTCTCATCAGGAGGCTCAGCTCATTGTCATGTAAGTACACAAAGCCACTACTAACTCAATAGACTCAGTTTCATGGCAGCACACAATTCTGTGCTGATGATCTTCATTCTGTGCTTACAGCACGATAGCACAGAAATCCTGCGCTATCCCTGTAAGCACAGAAGTAATCCTCTGATCTGTAACTGATTGTTTACACTTTTGCAAAAGCCGTAATTTTTTAAGTGTCATGCAAAAATGTCTGTTGTAGTGTTGGCAATTCCCATAAAAATAATGAGTGGCTAATCTAAGGGCACTTACTTCACAATTACGCAAACCTACTCACTATAGCAGAAACTAGCGTGAAATCCTAAACAGGGGTGGAGCTTTGGCTGGGGGTGCGATGTCAGGTATGGGGGGGGGATCTGGAAAATGTTTCGATTAACCTCCTTCTTTCAAATTTCATGATCCTTTTCCCTCATTAACAAAGTAAGCCCCCTAGCCGGCAATTTATAACTCATTCGTCATTTGTCATGATATTTAATCGATTTGAGGCAAATGGAATTGAAGCTTCAAATAATTTATCACCGCTGGACCGTTGACAGGGCTGGTTGGAAGGTTAGCCATTCCAGGTCACTCCCCTTGTGGCCACAATGATTTAAGTGCATGAACTAGTTCACTTTTATTGAACTGGTAACTGAGAGTTCGAGCACACGGTCACTTTTGCTTGAGCAGCCGCGCGTTTAGGTCTTGCAAGGAAGTTTTGTCTTGCTGAAAAAATTTGTTGCTTGTTAAGTTATGCCCAAGTCCAGGTCTAAGGGGCGAGCTGCCTCTGGGCCGGTCGATGGAGTGAAGCGTAGGCGGGGACGGCCTCGATCGTCCGCCCGGCAGGTTCCAGTCCCAGCCCCCGATGGAAGTGCGAGTTCATCGGGTGTGACACGGGACACGGTGTCCGTGGCAAGTACCTCGGTACCATTGGATTCCGTGGGACTGGATAGCGGCATCAGTAATGACAGCCAGCTAGCTACGCCATCCCCATCGGTCTGCCTGGAGGGGGCGCGTCTCCGACTTTGGAATTGGGTAAGTCCGTTCATGTCGAAATTACACCTGAACCTGTGGTTAAAAGTTCCTCGGGCCCGTCACTGTCCGTAACATCGGCCCCTGTAACTGATTCATTTGCATCTTCTTCTTTTGCCACTGATACCACTTTAACTAGTGTTTGTGATGATCTGGGGTCTGGAGTGCCTCATATTTTGCAAGAAAAAATTTGGAAAGGGGAGTTTGTAGAGTTCGGCGCACTTTTGAAATCACTGCGTGGTTCGGGTGTTGATGATTCTATGGCTAACGCGGTGAATTTTACGATCGGCTCCAATGAGTCTCCGGCTTGGCAGATTCGTCCTCAGAAGCAGGCACCCCGTATAACATCAATTGAGCAGTGGACATCTGCTTTTCTAGTTTTTGCCTCGGTTTATTTGTTGCGACACCCTACGCATGCTCTCCAATTGCTGAAATATGCGGATACCATCCGTTCTGCTGCATTCCGACATGTTGGCTTTGGTTGGCGCGATTATGATATTCAGTTTCGCCTGCGACAGGCGCGTTTGCCGTCCCGCTCTTGGGCAAGCATCGATGCCGAGTTGTGGTTAACACTGCTCGGGGCGCCCCTCGTACAACAGCCTAATTTTCGTCCCTACCAGCAGCGCGATCGTCCCTACGCCAGTTTCGGGTCCCCATTCGGACCAGGCCGACGGCAAGTTACCGGAGGCCAACCCACATGCCATGATTTCAATCGCGGGCAATGCATCCGCCCCACATGCCGCTTCGCGCACCGTTGCTCAGCCTGCCTTGCATTCGGCCATTCGGCAACCCGTTGTCGGAGAAACAAACCATCTCGCGGGCCGGCAGTTAGCGCGAACGCCGGTAAAACTAAATAGCATGCTCCCTTTTTTGCGTGTTTATCCCAACGCCCTAGATTCACAGATTTTGATGGCAGGTTTTTCCTGTGGTTTTCGACTAGGTTATTCCGGACCAAGGGTTAGTTCTACGGCTCGTAATTCTCAGTCTGCCCGTGAACATCCAGGCATTTTACAATACAAAATCGATCGTGAGATTGCCTTGGGTCGTGTGGCCGGCCCGTTTTTGTCTGAGCCTCTTCCCAATTTACGTTGTTCACCAGTGGGTCTGGTACCAAAGCAAGTCCCTGGGGAATTTCGGTTGATTCATAATTTGTCGTCTCCAATAGGGAGTTCAGTGAACGACTTCATTGACCCGTCTAGCACTGCTGTTAATTACACGAGTTTTGATGATGCAATAACCATGATATCTAGTTTGGATAAGGGTGCACTAATGGCTAAGTCGGATATTAAATCAGCTTTTCGCTTACTCCCTGTTCATCCGGATGATTTTGATTTGCTAGGGTTTTCTCACAATGGCCAGATATATTACGATAAATGTATGCCAATGGGTTGTGCGATTTCTTGTGTCACTTTTGAGCGGTTTAGTACTTTCCTTGAGTACTCTACTCGTAAGGTAGCCAACTCTCAGCATATTGTGCATTATTTGGACGATTTCTTGTTTGTGGGTGCTTGTAACTCAAACGAGTGCGCGCGTTCCCTCCAATCCTTCCGAGTGGTTTGTGAGCGATTTGGCGTCCCCCTCGCAGAAGAAAAAACGGAGGGACCTACAACCAACCTTAATTTCTTGGGTTTAGCAATTGACACGGTTGCGCAACAGATTGAAATTCCACCAGACAAGCTGGTTACTTTACAGAGTAAGCTTGTTAGCGCGCTCAGCATGAAGAAATTAACTCTCCGTGAGCTTCAGTCTTTATTAGGTAGGCTTAATTTTGTTTGTAAAGCTGTAATGCCTGGTAGGGCCTTTCTTCGTCGTTTACACGATTTGACAAGGGGTGTGTCCAAGGCCCACCACAGAATTCGCATTACTGCGGGTGCGCGAGCTGATTTGCAGGCTTGGCAGCATTTTTTGGCCCATTTTAACGGAACGGTCATTTTCCCAGACTCGGTGTGGTTTAATAGTGATCAGTTGCACTTGTATACTGATGCCTCCGCGGAAATTGGGTTTGGGGCCTATTTTGATGGGTGTTGGTTTCAAGGGTTATGGCCGGAGCATGTTAAGGCTAAGTCACTTTCTATCGCTTGTATGGAGTTGTTCCCCATTGTGGTTGCCTTGCAATTATGGGCGGATAAATTGCGAAACAAGCGGGTGATACTTTGGTGCGATAATCAGGCTGTGGTTAGTATCATCAATAGACAAACGTCTAAGTGTCAGTTGATCATGTGCTTGTCCGTCAATTCGTTGTGCAGTGTCTAACGTTTAATATTCAGTTTAAGTCTAGACATGTGCCAGGTGTTGCTAATGGCATCGCTGATGCTCTTTCTCGCTTTCAGATGACACGATTTCGTCATCTCGCCCCCTCTGCCGACCACGATATGACTCCCTTGCCCGTCAACCTGTGGAACTACTTCAGTTAGAGGTGCAAGGTCTTTTACAAGACGCCCTTGCCCCCCGCACGAGCTTATTATATCAGATGGCTTGGCATCTGTTCCGTTCATTTAGTACAAGCCATGGATTTGATGTCGAGCGTTGTCCCTCCCTGCAACAGCTTGTTCAGTTCATAGCATTTATGTCGGTATCTGGTTATGCCCCTACATCAATTGCGTCATACGTATCTGGAATTTCCTCGCATTTACAGTTGTTGAGTTATCCTGATATAACGAAGCATTTTGTTGTGAAACGATTGTTGGAGGGTTGCCGTAGGCGAAACAGTCGCCGAGACAGACGACGCCCCATCACTTTTGATATTTTATGCCGCATTGTGCCGGCCCTACAGGCCGTTTGCACGAATCAGTTTGAAGCTCGCCTTTTTCGATTGGCCTTTTTGTTTGCATTTTTCGGTTTCCTCCGCATTGGGGAGTTAACTGCCCAGTCCCGCCATTCGCTTCCCCCGCTGTGTCGCTCCGATGTCAATGTAAAAGATGCCCCATTAAGGGTTGAACTTGTGCTGCGTCATTCAAAAACTGACCAGCATGGACATGGTTTTGTGTTGTCCATCCCAGCATCACAAAATCGTGATGCTTTGTTTTGCCCTGTTCAGGCGACTTTGTCTTTTCTTGCTTGTTCCACGTTACCACATGTTTCTTTTTTGTCTCATTTCGATGGGAGCCCGGTCACGCGTTCCCAGTTTACAGCAGTCCTTCGTCGTGCCCTTGATTTTGTCGGGCTTCACGATGACAGGTTTACTTCGCATTCCTTTCGCATTGGCGCAGCGACATCAGCGGCTATGGCAGGCGTGGCAGAGGATAATATCAAGGTTATGGGGCGATGGAAGTCGGGGGCTTACCGTCGATACATCCGCATTTCGCCCGGTATTTTCAAGTAAGCTAAAGATTTATTTCCCTCAGTATTAATGGGTTTTCCAAATTTCCCCTTTCATTTCTGTGCCCATGAGATGCCCCTCCTGTCAAGCCGACTGTATGGATTGTGGGAGATTCTTTTGTCAACTGGTTTGCCCGGGTGGCGCGGTCATCCCCCTGGGGAGAGAGCTTGCAGCAGTTGGCACACATCCATTGGATCGGACGTCGGGGCCTGCGAATGCACCAGTATGCTGATTTTTTGATGGAGACATGGCATGGAGCTACATCATTGCCTGACTTTATCATTATACAGGTCGGCTCAAACGACATTGGCTTGGTGCATAAGAAACTCTTAAATTTTATGGCGAGGCAGTGTCTCTCCATAACGCGGGAGATACTGCCACAAACTATCATGTTTTTTTTCGGAAATTTTGCCACATTTAACTTACGATAATGCCCTTAAACAATCGGCTTTTGAGCTGACCAGACGCTCTGTGAGCAGGTACATGAAGTGCTTGTTCCGAAATGCTCCCGGGGGGGGGGGGGGGTCATTTGCCACCCTCAATTTCAATGGTGGGCTTCAGAGTTATATCAGTCAGATGACGTTCATCCGACTGATGAAGGCTGCTCAATCATTTTGGGCAACTTCTACAACATGATTTCGGTCTTTTGCTAAGCATGTTTTTCTCGCCGTTTCTACCTGAGGCTATTTGGCGGCGGTCATGTTGCGGACCTCCGTCCGCAGCATGTCCGTTTGGCGGGAATTCCATTCCGAGACCACAAATAGGCCTCAGATTTTGGCCATTTTATTCTCTTTTTATGTTGCTTCAGGGATTTTGCGGGCAAAGCACTTGACCCCTGCTTTTGTCGGTTCAGGCACAAGATGATTACGGGATTAATCACAAAAGGCAGTCTGTACTATTACCTAGTTTGTTGATTGATTTATACATCAGTTACACTTGAAGTTTATATATCATTATTTGAGCAATATCGCAAACAAGCTTATGCCGAAACACGGCCACACAAATATTGCTTTTGGTTTTAAGATATTGCTTTTAATAGTTGGCCATTCTGATGTGGTTTAATGGATGATTAATTGTTTCTTATTATATTGCTCGTGGTATTTGTATACTCAGATTATGACGGTTGCATTGTGTACTATTACTGATTCTGGTTTTGCATCTTAATTATCTTGCTCATGGCAGTTGCAGTTCCGCGTCACCAGTTCGGACCGGAATTAACAGTATCAGTACTGTATTGCTTATAATTGCGGTTTTGCTATCTAGCTTTGGAGGGGAGCAGACTTTGACAAGATTGTTTTAACTATACTTGCTAAGTATAATTGCAGTTCTGCGCTATCAGCTTCGGGCTGGAACAATCTGTGAGATTAATGCTAAACAATCTGTGGTATTGTTGCTATGTATACATGTAATTGCTGTTCCGCGCTATCAGCTTCGGGCGGGAACAATCTGTGAGAATAATGCTAAACAATCTGTGGTATTGTTGCTATGTATACATGTAATTGCTGTTCCGCGCTATCAGCTTCGGGCGGGAACAATCTGTGAGAATAATGCTGAACAATCTGTGGTATTGTTCCTATGTATACATGTACTTGCTGTTCCGCGCTATCAGCTTCGGGCGGGAACAATCTGTGAGATTAATGCTGAACAATCTGTGGTATTGTTGCTATGTATACATGTAATTGCTGTTCCGCGCTATCAGCTTCGGGCGGGAACAATCTGTGAGAATAATGCTGAACAATCTGTGGTATTGTTGCTATGTATACATGTAATTGCTGTTCCGCGCTATCAGCTTCGGGCGGGAACAATCTGTGAGAATAATGCTGAACAATCTGTGGTATTGTTGCTGTATACATGTAATTGCTGTTCCGCGCTATCAGCTTCGGGCGGGAACAATCTGTGAGAATAATGCTGAACAATCTGTGGTATTGTTGCTATGTATACATGTAATTGCTGTTCCACGCTATCAGCTTCGGGCGGGAACAATCTGTGAGATTAATGCTGAACAATCTGTGGTATTGTTGCTATGTATACATGTAATTGCTGTTCCGCGCTATCAGCTTCGGGGAACAATCTGTGAGAATAATGCTGAACAATCTGTGGTATTGTTGCTATGTATACATGTAATTGCTGTTCCGCGCTATCAGCTTCGGGCGGGAACAATCTGTGAGATTAATGCTGAACAATCTGTGGTATTGTTGCTATGTATACATGTAATTGCTGTTCCGCGCTATCAGCTTCGGGCGGGAACAATCTGTGAGAATAATGCTGAACAATCTGTGGTATTGTTGCTATGTATACATGTAATTGCTGTTCCGCGCTATCAGCTTCGGGCGGGAACAATCTGTGAGAATAATGCTGAACAATCTGTGGTATTGTTGCTATGTATACATGTAATTGCTGTTCCGCGCTATCAGCTTCGGGCGGGAACAATCTGTGAGATTAATGCTGAACAATCTGTGGTATTGTTGCTATGTATACATGTAATTGCTGTTCCGCGCTATCAGCTTCGGGCGGGAACAATCTGTGAGAATAATGCTGAACAATCTGTGGTATTGTTGCTATGTATACATGTAATTGCTGTTCCGCGCTATCAGCTTCGGGCGGGAACAATCTGTGAGAATAATGCTGAACAATCTGTGGTATTGTTGCTATGTATGCATGTAATTGCAGTTCTGCGCTATCAGCTTCGGGCGGGAACATGATGTTTGGCATATTGAATAAACGGCTGCTCAGGCCATAGGTAACAAAGAATGCTGAGTGTGCAGCCTCTGATTCCGGTCTCTTGTGTCTTTGGTAGCATGTGGGGATAATACTTGATGAAATATTCTTCTATAAAAATAAAACAATTAAAAATAATTGGAAAAACAACAATATATCCTCCTAGCAAAGATGGTTAATATCCTCATTTATTCCTTTCAAAAAACACCCCCCTAGCCAAGATGGGTAGTCTCCTCCATAATTCACTTTAAAAAAATATATCCTCCTAGCCAAGATATTAGTCTTCTCCATAAATCCCTTCTAAAACAAATATCTTCCTAACCATGATGGTTCGTCTCATCCATAATTCCCTTCTTAAAAAATATCCTCCTTGCCAAGATGGTTAATCTCCTCCATGATTCCCTTCTCAAAATATTTTTTGAGCCAGGATGGTTGGTCTTCTCCCTATTTCCCTTTGAAAAAGAAATCCTCCTAGCCACAATATTGAGTAAGTCTTCTCCATAATTCCCTTCTAAGAAATATTCTCCTAGCCACGATGGTTGGTTTATTCCATAATTCCCTTCTAATAAAAAAAAAATGTCCGAGCCAAGCTGGTTATTCTTCTCTATAGTTCCCTTCTAAAAAATATCCTCCTAGCCACGATGGTTAGTCTATTCCATAATTCCCTTCTAAAAAAAACCCTCCAAGCCAAGCTGGTTATCCTCTATAGTTCCCTTCTAAAAAAACCCTCCTAGCCAAGATGGTTAGTCTCCTCCCTATTCTCAAACATATCCTCCTAGCCAAGATGGTCAATTTCCTCCATAATTCCTTCTAAAACATATCCTCCTATGCAAGATGGTTAGTCTACTCAATAATTCCCTCCTGATATATCCTGAAGCTCAAGCACCCCCCCTCCCCCCACAGTGAAAACTATAAACTTTATATTTCTTTTTGTGTAAGTTGGTCAGTAGTGCAGAATGATTCACGTTAACTAATGCATGCAAAATAGAGAAAAAATTTTTTTTTTAATGACTATCATCCCACCCTATATTTTTAGGCTATAGAAATGTCAAACCCCCCAAAACAGATTTTTATACCTACCCTACCACACAGTTGTTATTTATATGTAATAGAAAACACCACACTTTTTGTTCTTGGTTGGCCTTATTATTTTAATTTATGTTTCAGTGTCCAATTCATTTCATGGAGCCTTTCAGAGATCTCTCAGGAGTAGGTATTAGTGGGGGATTCCAGACTTTGCCATAGGTCTGGGGGTAGTACAGGGCCAATGGGGAGAAGCCAGGGTACCAGACTTTACCCCCTCCCCCGTCTCTGCCCCTCCCATTGTACCCATCCCTTTCCAATGATCCCCGCCCCCAAATAGATCCCTCTCCCAATATATCTGTCTCCCTCCCCAAATATATCTCCCCTCTAGCTCCTCAAATATATCTCTTCTCTCTCCGAGTTGTTATATTATAAGTGGGGGGTACGGCGACAAACCCCATATCTCCCTCTGTCTAGGCATCTCCCTCTGTTTATTTTAAAAACTTTATTTAAACAAATAAATCATTTTTAATAAATGAACCTCGAGCTATCTAATAAAACAGATCAGTGCGATCATCATATAATCATCGAGAATGGTTTTTTAGTTTGTGAAACGTGCGGTGAAATAGTTTCACGTTACTTTGATTTTTCGGCAGAAAATGTGCAAGAAGATCGTATCAATTGGTCAACTTTAAAAAGAAACAAAAGAAAAACTGTGGAGAAACTTATATTTTCTGTTTGTCCAGAGCAAGACTCAGAAGATGTCCAAGAAACAATCAATAAATATAACGAGCTCGTTAATTACAAAACATTGAGGGGAAATGGTTGCGTAAAACGGTCGTTAATAGCGGCGTGTTACCATCACGTCGTTGGATGGAACAAAGAACGAGTTAGAGATGTATTTAAAGTGACTCAAAATCAATTTAATAAAGCACTAAAAAGATACGATGACCACTACAATAAAGGCGGGGCCGAGGGTGTTGCCCTAAGAGGTGAAATAGAGGTATAACTCGGCGGATCGCTTTCATAATGTTTATTTACCGAGAATTTGAACTTGTAAGTTTTTCGATAAGAGATTTTTTTTCTTTTGCCAGCCGTTCGTCTACCCGTTTTTTAACTTCTTTTTCAAAGTCTCTATCGTTTTTAATTTTTTGAAGCTTTGTGCTGGTCTTTGTTCTAATTTTTTGCTTAAGCTCGTTAAATTTTGCGAGCTCTCTCGTAATCAATAAGAACTCTTCGTGCGATATATCTCCGTCGTTGATGGCTTGAGACACGTATTCTTCAATCGTGTTAAGTTTGGAGTCTGCTAATATTTTAATCTGGTCGTGCTTTTTCAGCTTGGCGGATAATCGCTTAGACGTGATTCTAAGCAGAATATCTACACCAAAAGCACCTATAAACGTTCCTTCTAGCACCAATCCAACGGGGCTGATATAACACCCAAGAGAGCGGGAATACTGACAGCCCCCGCTATAGCCCCCAATCCTTCTAATCCTATCTCTACGTAATTAATAGTGTCGATCATTCTCTTTATTTTTTTATAAGTGCGCTCACGGTGGTCTCTCTCTTTCAAGATTAAAGATCGAATCTCTTCAATCTTTTTAAGTCTGAACACTTTTGTTTCTTCGTTACTACGTAATTGGAGTACATCTCCAGAAATATCGGGGTATAACGCCTTACCATCTACACTCATGTTTTTAATATAAAAAGATTTTAAAATTAAAAGATCTCCAACTCGATAATGATACCCTCACCCTTATTGTTGAATACCTGTCCTTTTTCACCGCTGATAGAAAATGTCAGTTTGTCGATTATACCGTTTTTAAGTTTTTGAAATCCTCGACTCTATCAGGCTCGGGTTTGTGCGTACCCACGGGTACGATTTTCAAGATGTCAGAAGGACGACCATTAAAAAGTTTTCACTCGTACTTAATTGCGGGCAGCGAATAAACAAAAATTTAAACGGATTAACGTCGTAATATCCCGTGTACACCACTTTGGGTACCAGTCTTCCTTTGGGTAAATTGAGTAATCGAGATACTTCTCTGTTTAAACGCAATTTGAGATTTACGTCGGTTATCACCAACGTCACCTTTTAGATTCTCTAAATACTCGAAAACTTACCCCGGGTATAGAATTTAAAATGAAATCGAACCAATCGACGTCGTACCACCCCGGTGGTATGATGACCGAACCGATACTTCCGAGTGGCAACGGCTCTAAATGACTCGGAGGAATAAAATCGAAATCATCACCCGTCACGATAAGACTTCCTCTTATAATCACTCCTGCTTCTCTACTATCTCTCAACTCGCTCAACTCGCTCGCACCCATTTCTCCTTCAATAAACTTTAAAGCCAATTCCTCACCTTCAAAGATTTTTCTTTCTCTAACAAATAATATTCTTACTAAAGATTGAAGCGTATTAAGTTCTAATTCAGTTTTTGTTATTTCTGAATTCATGGCGGCTAAAATCAACCCTCGCCGTTCAGCTATAATAGCTCTTTCTCTTTTGTTTGCTTCTAAAACGGATTCTAGTCTATCGTCTTCGTACGCTTTTATAAGATCGTTTATAGTTTTTTGTAAAACATTTTCATCGTTAAATAAATAGTGGTATGGTATATCGGGTAACAATCGCTCTATAAAATCTCTATCCGGCGTTGTTATGTGTACATCTGAAAGAAACTCCGCGGGTATGAGGGGAGGTTTATCCGTGGTAAACGCGGGTCTCCCATCTATTTGCGTAAACCAATCAATCTCCGTGGCGCTGGAAATATTAAAATATCCGGCGTTAAACAACACCCTTTTTACGCGTATAGATTTTTGACCGTTTAAATTATCTACGACGTCTTCTAATTTAAACGTCTGCTCATTTTGAAACAAGTGAAATGAATGCATTTATTTTAAAGTCTTTTTATATTAAAACTGAAACTAAAATAATGAGTGATTTTAAGTCGTTAAAAAAGCAGATACAATCGATAGCCGATCAGGTAACGAGACAAGTAAATCAAAATGTAGCCAAGGCAAACGAGCTAAAACATCAAGCTGCACCCCAAGCAAAGTTTTTAAACAGCACTAAACCCAGTGAACTGGAGGTCATAGTTAATAATACCAACGGGTTTTTAACCATGTTTCCCGACTTAACCTCGGACTATAAATTGCCTCACGTTGAGACGGACGAGGATGTAGATCGTTGGAAATCACACCCCATGTCGTTTTATCAAAATCAGTTAAATTTTGCAATCTACTGCGCTACTACGGGCTGTGGTATTGGATTCGATCTTTTAAACTCGAGCAACCGTTACGTTTGGGCCATCTTTAACTTTCATTTATATTTTACGGTTAGAAAGATCCTGTACGACATTGCCGCTCCTTTACCGGGAGATGACGCATTTAACGCTCTAGACAACAGTTATAATCACAGAGCATTTACCGATACCTGCTTGTTGTTTGGCATAGATCAAAACAAGTCTTTTAAACAGACGAGAGACACAAAATCTAACGGTTTAGGTACCTCATATATCTTTAATAAAGGCAAGTTTGTGGCGGTTGGTGAATATGATAAAACACTACCCAACAAACCCAACGTTCTTTACGGCGGCTACCACGGTCTAGACAGTCCTAAAAAGAGTGGAAGCAGTTACGTTCCTTGGACGGTTATTTACATCGAACAAAACGAATCGGTACAAAAGGCGTGGTTAGATTTTATACCCACCAAGAGTTCGTTTACCCCCGTGGGAATCATAAAGATCAACGAATCAATCAGATCTTACGTGTACGCTTTACTCGGTGCGCAGGCTCAAACAAAAACGAGCGTATTATCACCGGGAACCGGATTAGACGCTCAGAGACAATTTAACGTCATCGTTGAAGATATCATCAATGCAGCAGACGACATGGAAACGAGTATCGATCAATTTCAAGACTCTTTGCAGTATGCCAGAACGCCTTTAAATTTTGTCGTGAAACCGGGGTTGTATTTAATTCCATCGGATATGAACTTGAGAGTTGGAACGCACGACGGCTATAACAACAATCTTCAAATCGCTACCCAGAGTATGAACACTGGTTTGGTGCCAGATTTAAACTCACAACCTCAACCGGACGACTCTTTTGATGACACCGATGACGTCGCGCCACCAACACCCCCAGAGCCTATGACGAACGATGTTGTAGCACCAACACCTGCACCTACACCCTCACCAACACCAGCGCCAACACCAGCATCAACACCTACAGTTTTAACCCAAGAGCCCACTAAACTACAAACTCACCAAGACGAAAAATTATCGTTGACGGTAGGAATATTTGTGCTGGTAAGGCTTTTATTTTTTTGTTTAAACTTGATTACAACTATTACTACCATCGTTTTTGCAGGTACGCAAACACCAAGGCTCCCACACCCAAAAACAAAGCCCACACGTGTTCGGCCAACCACGATACGGACTTACTCAGCGCGTTAAATATCCAACTGAGTACGCTGCCTATGATACCCGGCAGAGCACCCAACGCGCTCACTCCCAGTTTTTGAAGAGCAGATGCAAAATTAGCGAGTTGTTTTGAAATCCACTCTTTGATACCACCTTTTGGTGTTGGTGTTGGTGCAGGTGTTGGCGATGGCGCGGGTGGGGCACCCGCACCTCTCACGCTAGCGACGATGCTACTCACTATCGTGCTGATGGCTAAACTAAAAGCGGCTAAAATACTCACTACGGTCACACCTTGTTCTCTAAACAGAGTTCTGATCTTTTCCGCCAGAGTCGTGTCGTCGCCTAATATTTTATTAATCGTTTCTTTGATTCTAGCGATCTGACTTTTGAGCCCTCGTTCGTTTGCTTTTGCGGCTTCTAATCTGGCAGATCTTTCAACGTTCAAGTCGCTCAATTTATCGTTTAACTCTCGTCGACCCTCTTCGCTGTGAGATTCGTCGAGTTCTTGTCTCGTGGCTGCAA
This sequence comes from Patiria pectinifera, assembly GCA_029964075.1. Lineage (NCBI taxonomy): Eukaryota > Metazoa > Echinodermata > Asteroidea > Valvatida > Asterinidae > Patiria > Patiria pectinifera. Next base: position 4,470,154 of record CM057129.1, on the reverse strand, counting down.
TCTCTCGGTCCAGTTCTGTGAGACGCGCTAAATTAAGTTCTAGGTTACCTCTCAACGTCTGAAGAGTTTTGTCTAAACCCTGGAGTTCTCTGTAATTCAATCCTTCTGTTTGAGCGCCGGTGTCTTGTTCTAAATCGTCTATAATCTCGATAACCTCATCGGTGACTCTGGGTAGTTCTGTCATGGGGATACTCTCGGGTTGTATTGATTGCAGTTGTTGACTTTGATCGTCACTGAGTGTCTTACGTTCGTAATGCGTAAAGCCTAATTCCTTTCTAATAAAATCTCTACCGTTTAAACCCATCTTTCTTACATTTAACTCTATAGTCCTCAGAGTCAAGAATCTGTCTGGTTTTCTTTGATCCGTTAACCTTAGTAAGCCTTTACCAGTGTCATAAAATAAACCGTCTGGTTTGAGAATAAATTTTTCGTATCTCGGAGATATTGGTTTATTGTATATGTTATAAGTATCGTAAAACTCATCAACGCGACCATTAGTGAGCATGCTTCTTCCTTGATCTAAAACGTCATCTATGTCGGTAGTGAGGATGGGTGGTGCAGGAGTATCAAAGTTGTCGTCCAGATTGGTCTCTGCTACATCATCGTCGTCATCGTAATCGTAATCATCAACGGGGTCAAAGTCAAATCCTCCCTCAGCCATTTATTTAATAAACCTATTTAAATTATGCCGTTTTCATTATACTGCCCGGTAGTATACCCTGGGTCACCAACCAATTTTGCGTGGCCAGAGCTCCACTTATAATGCCTGTCAATTTAGCCGCATCTTCTACGCTTAGTTTGCTTAAATCTGGCGCTTTCATTTTGAGTAGTTTAGCTCCTACCATGGCGTATCCCATCGAAAGACCCGATATGACGGCTCCGTGATAAATCGTATTTGCTATTCCGTTGGTGTCAAAGTTACTCATCGTTTTTAATATAACAATTTTTAAATTGCTGGTTTATTCCATGTCTAGCGTTTTGGGGGAGCTGGGTGAAGTGGGTTGCGTGACTACCGGCACTGGCTGTATCACCGGCGCAGTTGCCTTACTTTTTAGTACCAGCAGCCCCACCCCTATTATAGACGCTACAGCCCCCCACATCGCCCAAGAGTTGTAGTCTGGTGAGCTCGTATTATCGACCGATGTTACGTCCATTTTTGCCAATTTTAATTTCATCTGTCTATTGTGCTCAGCTAAAGCTTTACCCTGCTGTATTCGTTTAGGATTTTTAGTCTTGGTCACTCTCGTTACCGTCGGTGATGTCGTTGTTTTTATCGGTTGGGGCGTCTCTGTCTCTGCTGGTTGAGCTGCAGGCGTTGCTGTCGCTGCTTTCTGATCTTCCATTTATTATATTAGGTTTATTAAATTTCAAATGTTTTGTTGTGATAATCGTAGCAACTAGGGGTGATATTAAAGTTCCGTACTTGTAACAAACGTCGCTCAACATACCAGCCATACTCGCGCTGATAATAGGATCAGAACTCAGGTCGTTGGTGAGTTCTTCTTCAGAATCTATAGTGACGTTATATCCTAAAACTTGTACGGGTGTAACAACAGCTAACACTCTCGAAAATAGACTTAAAGTGTATTTACCAACGGTTTTAACAATTTCATTTCCAAATTTAGTTTCGTACAGATGATACAGCTTTTCGAGTTCTTTACTGTCAAGAGCTTCGATATGTTTAACGGTGTATTCCTTTCCCAAGTACTTTCTAGAGTTTCCGGCTGCTACGACACCGCACAAACGATCTTTATGTTCTGCGTTGTGATCTTGTTCGTTCGTTAAAGTAAGTTTTAGGTCCTCCATTTAATTAGAAACGAATTTAATTTTGTTGTAGCTGTTGCAACTTTGTTACAAAAGCGAAGGTATTCGTATGTGTAAAACGATAAATTAAGCGATATGATGATAATAGCCAAAAACTGCATATACTCGAATATTGCTATCATTTACTAACAACAAAATACATTTTGTTGACGTTTGTTGATTAACAAATTGTAATACATGTGTAGTTTGTTGAATAGGTTGCTACTGAACTAGCTATTAATTGTTACTCACCTAGCTATTAATTGTTACTCACCTAGCTATTAATTGTTACTCACCTAGCTATTAATTGTTACTCAACTAGCTACTCAAGTAGCTTGTAACTAACTGGAGGTTCGGTGTATACGACCAATTTACTATATTTCACATCTCTCAAACGTCGTTTTATATAATCTCGTTGTTCAATGGGTACGACGTCGTTTTCGTCTAACGCTTGATCAAACGATGTTTTATCTTTGCAGTAAAATAATGCCAACCAAGCCGTGTTTTCTCTATAATCTTTTAAAACGCTGTTGTACTTTTGGGTCAGTAACCAACAGCTGTGATTTACGTGTCTTCCGCTAAATGCCATCTTGCTTAGCGCGCACGTCTTTTTACGATATTTAATCTCTTGATCCGAAGAGCAATCGTCCACGATAAACAACGTGGCAACACCTTCAAATATTTTCCTGTAAAAATCGATCGCTTCGTTGAGCGTCATCTTGTACAATTCCGGATCGCAGAGGTATACCTCGGGATCTGCTTGAATCCACTTTCTTTCGATGTACGTTTTGTTTTTAAATATGGTAGGACAAATGATGACTATCGCTTCAAATGTGTTTTTATAGTCTGACTCTAACAGATCCAAAATCCATTTGGTTTTGCCCGAATTTGTTTTGCCGACGATTAAAGCGCAATGCGGTTGTGTCATTTTAACTTAACAGAGATTTAAAATTCCCGTCTTCCAAGTTCAATTGAGCATCCATGACTAAAAATACGTACATCGTGAGGTCACCTTGACCTTCGGCTTCTCTGTTAAATTGAATGTTGATGCCTCCTCCGTCTCCGAGTTTCCTACCGGATCCGTGAGCGGAATTGTCGTCGTTACTTCTAAAATCGAGCCACAGACCGTACTTGTCTTTTAGGTAGTCTCCGAGGTCAAAACCCGTCAAATTTAAGTCTTTAGCTACTCCGCGCCCGCTTTCGGTATCGCTGTCTCCAAAGAACTTGTTGATTTCATTCCAGTGTTGATACTGAAACATGCCTTGACTGTAGAGTTGATTGGGTTTACCTTCTACGGTCACCGATGTTTTGGTTATTTTTGGATTGTAAAATCGCTGCGGATTTTTGACCGCGGGATCTTTAAACAAAAACAAAATACCCTTGAGACTCCTGATGGGTTGATTAACGCTGACGTTCCAAAGCGTGTCCGATTTGTTGACGGATCTAACTTCTAGCGAGTGGATTTTATCAAACAGATATTGCATTAACCCCTTGTGTTTATTCCTGATGGTGATAGCTAGGTCTCTGTTGGTCACCACTTCGTATTCGAGAGACAAGTCTGAGATAGAATACATCGCCGCCGTATCTGAACTGTTGACTACTTTTTCGTGATCGTTAAACTTTATCTCGTACGTCAGAGGTTGTTTTAAACCGCTGGGGTAAAAAGGGTGATGCGAAGTCAGTATGTCAATGTCTAGGGGAATACAATATCTGTTACCATAGGCATCCGCGATAGCTTGATCCTTACCGTTGTTGGCGCCCGCGTTAGCATCTTCAGCCCCAGTTCTTAGTTTAGACACGTTTTCTTTTTCTATGCCCGAGTACGCCATGTTTCGAGTCGTCGAGCTGTTGATCCAATTGTCTTTAAAGTTGTGATACACGTCGGCGTGACGATAACTCACAATTTCGTGACCTTGAAGCCTGACGCTGATTTCGCTGACTAAATTTCTGGCTAAATTGCCAAAAATAGTTCTATTGTTGTCGCTTCCACCTTCAAGTTCTAAATTGAAAGCTAGTTTACAAGTGCCGGGTACGATCACGTCGTCTACACCCAATTGAGGAAACTTGACCCTCAGCGTTTGCCCCGCCGATATACTACTGGGATTGTGGGTAATGACCACCTCTTTTCTCTCACCCTTGATAGATCTGGGTATTTTTAATAGTCTGCTGGGATTGAGCTTTCTTCCATACGCATTCATTTTATTTATACGAGTTTTAAATTTAAAGGTATCTGTAAGCCAAGAAGCCCACCAATAGCGTTCCTCCCGCGATAAACGCCAGTTCTTTTTCTATTTGTTGGTCGCTAGGCTCGTAAAAATCTTCGAGTTTGGGTTCGTGTTGCAGTCCTACGGGTAGTTCGGTAGAGTGTCCACTCACCTCGTTGTAGTAACGCAACGCTCGGTCTACGTTGGAAAATGTTTCTTTAGAGGCATTTTGTTTTCTGATACGTTCGTTTAGAAAATCTAGATATTTCGTTCGTTCTCGTTGCCACTTATCTTTGGCGGCCGAGAGTTGTTCTATCGCTAAATCGTGTCTCTTACGCTCCTCGTCGCTCTGTTTCAGATTTGAAAAGAAAAAGTTTGAACCCGTAAAAGCTAAGGCGTTGACGATCGCGCCTCCTAACATCATAGCAACGCTAGCCATATTATTATTATAAACGTCTTTTATATTAAATAATATGCAAACATTATCTAAACTGTATTATAGCCCGAGCGGTTATTGGAGAGGTGAAAGTGCCGTCGACCATTTACACGATAAAACAAAAATCGATAAAAAGGTAATCAGAGATTGGCTTAAAAAACAAGCGATCTGGCAAATTTATCTACCGGGTCCTGCGTATGTACCCAGGCCTACGAGTACATCGCGAGAGTTTGAAACACCAAACGACTTTCACCAAATGGATGTGCTATACCTACCCTGGGATAAAGTAAAACGCAAGACTTATAAATACGCTTTGACGGTTGTCGATGTTGCGAGTCGATACCACGAAGCAGAACCTTTGGTTTCTAAAACGGCAGATTCCACGCGAGATGCTATCGTCAACATTTACGCGAGGTCGCCTTTGAGTTACCCTAAAACGTTGAGAGTAGACGCCGGTACCGAATTTAAAGGAGCATTTAAAAAATGGATGGCCTCAAAAAACGTCGAGATTATCGTAGGCGAACCCGGAAACCACCGATCGCAGGGTATCGTAGAAAGATTTAATCGAACGCTAGCCGAGAGACTGTTTGGTCATCAGTACGCTCAAGAAATGTTAAATCCCGAGAGTAGAAACACGCAATGGGTCGAGCGATTACCCAGCGTGATCAAAGCTATAAACGATGAAACGACGAGATTAATAGCTAAAGCGCCGTCAGAGGCGGTTAAACTAAAACAGGTCCGGCAATCGCCGGCTAACCCCGTTAAAACAAAAGAGCAACAATTACCGCAAGATGCTATGGTTAGATATTTATATTACCCGGGCGAGCAAGAGGGTGGGACTGCGAAAAGAGCCACAGATCCCATTTGGAGCGTAGACATCTTCAACGTGGAAAAAAGAACGAGTCAATTTAAAATGATTGAAGGTAAAAAAGTCACGACAGGTCCTACTCTTTATTACCTGCAAGACGGCCCAAAAAGGAGTTTTGTGAGACAAGAGCTTCAAGTCGTACCCGAGGACACGCAATTACCGCCTAATTAATATCTAGATTACGGTGACCATAAGCGAGTGTGTGTATTCCATCCGGTAAAATGTACCTCTTTGTGTCCAACGGACTCAACGATAGTTTATTTTGAGATACGGTGTAAAGGATGTGATTTTCCGATCTAATGTGAGTCATGGTTTCGTAATGAGATTTCTTGTTTAAGATGCAGTCGTAATAGTGTCGGTGTTTTAATTTCTTAGAGGTGACCGATTTTGTGACTCCCTTGGCTTTTTTCAAGTTGATGTCAGCGGTTAAAATCGAGTACATTTTAGGTCTTATGCAAACAACTTCTTTGATTATTTTACCTCCAAACTCGTCTTTAAATTTACCGATCACTTTCTTATTGGTTGGATCGTACAAAGGATGATCCGTCGGATAATTCGAAAGGTCGTATTGTTGCCCGTTTTGCTGTATATCTTTGTATACGTCGTCCGTGTGCACTACGAGTACCAAACTGTCTGTATCTGTGTACATCAACCTGATTTTATCTTTGTACTTGTCTTTCAAATGGTTGTAATAAAAATCGTACATCAGCGTCTTTGAGAGATCCAAGATACTCACTCCGCAATAGATTGGTTTGTTTAACACGGTTTTAGTCTTGTACTTTTCGACAAATGACAATTTGCATTCTGAAAATGACGTCGTCGTTTTGTAGCTCGGTTTCTGTATAATTTTTTGGTATTTATCTCGATCGTCATCGTTACTGTCTCTGAGTAGGTAACCGTCGATTCGGTTTCTGACGTTTTCCATCGTCTTACCAAACACGCTGTTGTTCATCAGTTTAAAAAAGTCTTTCTCAAAATCAGAGGTCGCTTTTGTTCGAAGTTGCGTGTTTTTGTCGATGTAAGATGCCATCCAAGGTGCTTGTTTAAATTGCAGCACTCGATGCACCTTTTTAAGTTTCAAGCCGAGTTTGAGATACAACTGCAACGTGACGTAGTGCAAAACATATTTTGTTTAGGATTAAGGGTACACGTTAATTTTTGCACGTTGCTATTAGGTTCGGTATCTAATAACTCGTTTTGATAATCAGACATCCATTCTTTTGGTATGACGATGTTTTCTGGCGCTAGGGGGTAATCGTTGTGCAGGTCGTGGAGATTGTCCGGGTAATCGAGGTCTACTTCAAAGCAGTAACCGGTGTTTGACGTTTTCCTGAGAGATAATATCTTCGACTCGGTAAACGTTTTTGTAGACGCCCATTTAAAGTCTTTGTACGGCAGGTATTGACTCATGGCCCAGCCGTACAGATTGTTTGCATCGAGGTAGGTGATGTAACTCGACGGCTCGTTTGGATTATGGTCGGGTAGGTATTTGTTGTTGGCTTTGTAGTATCTCATACCACCCACGCTCGAGATACCACCTCTTTTTGCCTTTTCAAAAATAAATGTTTGTCTACGTCTTGCAATAGTTCGAGTTTAACTTCCGAGTGTTTTAACAAGGCATCCCACGACAATCCTGGTGCTGTGTAGTAATTAGCAGGATCTAACGCGTAGTTTGTAATACACGTTTGCCTAAAGTTTTCAAATACGCAAGCCAGTAATAACGTATCGGTAGTGACGTACAAATCGTGATATTCCCCCATGTTTTTAACTTTAAACTCGTTCCACGTCAGTTTAGCTCTGTCGTAGTCCTCTCGCGATATATTTTCGTCTTTTAGGCTGCTGTAAAATTGTTCGATGGGGGGTAGGCTTGTCTCTTGAAATCTGTCAAACGAGTCCATGTATTCATACGGATAAACTCCTTGTTGTAACAACGAGTCGATGTTTTGACGATTAAAATGTTCTCTGAGTAGTTTAAACGACTCTCTCGGACAAGCTTTAGATAATCTATCCAACGAAGACGCCATAAAATTAAACGAGTCTATAAATCGCATATTTCCGATCGAAAACGAAATATACTTTTCCGAATTTCTAGCGATAACTTGTATTTCCTTTTTGTCATCGTACTCTGAAATACTCTGCATGATCAAGTGAGCGTCGTAATTTTGCAAATTGTGAAAGACGACCGGTATGGGGGTAAAACCTGGTTTAACTTGTAATTTTAGATTGCAGTAGGCGTGCGCGGCACCTCTATATCTACCCGTAACGTGGCAGTGATCTCTCACCTTTCTAAATTTGTTGATTTTCTTTTTGCATTCTAGACATTTAGACTCGGTAAATCCATTTTTATTTTCGTACTGATGTTCTTTTATTTGTTTTTCTGTTTTTGGTTTTTTGGGTTTCTGGCACTGACAGTTGCTCGAGTAATTGGGATAAATTGGTTTCTCGCAAATCCAACACGTGCTTGTTTTATCATGATGTTCTTTAGCTGGCTCGTTAAATTTCATGGGTTGGGGTTTTTTAAATATGCAATTTATGTCGCTTTGTATTTTTAACATTTTATGGACAAACTTTGATGCGGCATCTTTACCTCTATAAGTCTCTTGATACGCATTGGTGCCGTCGCATCGGACGACGACTAGCGAGTAACCGCTTGCTTTGTGAATGTTTGTCTTTTGCGTGTTGTCCTTTTTATCGTCCGAGTTGTTTTCTAATATCGATTCAAAGTCGGCGTAAACTACAAACGGTGCTTTTTGTTTAAACCTGTAGTTTTTAAATTCTAATATTGGCACATCGTTTTCGTCGACTATCCACTCGTTATTTACATATTTTCGCTTAGCGGTAGGAAATACAATCTTTGACGGATGTGTATCTATACCGTTACAATCGGTCATGTGTCTATCTAATTTTACTTGCGTTCTATAATGACACAGACACCTTCGACAAAAATATTTCTTACTTTTATGTTTTGTAACGTTGTGAATCAATCTCGAAAAATTATTTATCCAGCAGTAGTGATGCTTGTCGCCCTCAGAAAACAAAAACAGATCGATAGGTCGTGACTCTGGTTTGTAGTTTTTAGACACGTATAACGGATATATTTCTTCCTCATAACCGTATACGTTTATGGTTAAATTATTTTGTCTTTCTATCTTTGGTATCTGGTCGATCGGTGTTGGAAAGTCTACGCCTTTAAATTTGAGTCCGTCGTCTTTGGTGTATACAACAGGTTCTTCTTTATGAATTTTATATTTAGGATCGTTTTTTATGTTATTTTTTACTTTATCCGTATACAACCCAAGAGCGGCTCTCAAACACCATCTCAAACACTCGTCGTCTTTGTTTTTAATGTTAATCATCGCCGTTTTCTGTTTGATACATTTTGGTAGGTCAATATAAGAACTACCCCTCACGGGGTTAAACCTGTTGATGTTGATATACAACGCCATTATACTTTTTAAAAACCAACCCGAACCTTTATTCGGATACCTTTCATCCTTTTTAAATAGCTGGTCGATGTCTTCTTTTAAAACCTGTTTTATTTGACTTTGATTTAAAACGACTCTCTGATCGGTATAATGTATAGCTTCGATCGTTTCGATCGTACCATCCGGTTTGATTTTTCGTATTTTATTTTGATTGTGAGCTCCATTTTTAAACCTCTTAGCTCTCTCAATTCTGACTTGATTTTATTTACAATTTGATCTTTGTGCGCATAAAAAACTTGACTAAATCGTCGTTAAAAAGTCTAGGAATCAGTTCCCAGTTTCTAAAGTTGTTTCTAAATCTTCTCGTCGCTCTGAACTCAGCCTCTTGAAAATCTTCGGGTTGCCTAGAGTTTTGAATCGCCGAGATTAAATCTTTTTTCAACAATCGACCTTTATAACCCGACGGGTTATATTCTAGATCATAATTGTCTACAATCTGTTTGAGCTCATGTAGCTTCTTTTTCCTCAAGTTTCTAAATTGAGCTTCGTATTTTTTTATCCCGTTGATGTAGACTTTACGCGTAAGAGCAACATTTTGATTGTACGGTACATTATATCGCTGGACATAATCGCGCAGCGTGGCTTTATTCCATCTAGAAAATCCCTTAACGATTGGTCTAATCATATCCATCATTTATATATATCAATATAATTTTTTTTAAATTTTTTTAAGAGGTCAGACTTTTAGATTTATAAGCAATCAGACTCACCGGCTTGTGAGAGAGATATTGACATTTTGGCGCTTCATACCTTTTTGCTCATTTTATACTACCCATACCATCGGCGCTCCATACATGACACAGTCACATCACACAAAAGACTTGCGACCCCGTTCTAGTTCGATCATGACTGTGCACTGAAATATGCAAGGTAACCGACCGTGAACAGCCTATTCTTCGGGTTGAATAGCCTGTCACTAAATTTAGCTTTAGAAATTTCCAGAAAAATCTTTCGCAATTCAGTAGGCCTATTTCTGTCTGTTGTGCAATTCAGTATATCAGCGTCATTTCAACATGATATGTCGATCGGTACAGACGTCTACGCCCAACGTGCAGTCACCAGCCAAAAGGTAAATTGTTTTTAACATTAAAGTCTGGCAATAATGTAGGTTTTCATATTGATTTTGTTCTCTCAAAAACAACCTATACTACACAATCACTAAAAGTCTAGCCACCCATTAGTGTGTGTGATGTTTTTGATCAAACATTGAGTGTAAATGCTTTTTCCACTTGTAATATTTTCAGATTATGACCCCCATCGCAACCTGTGAAAAAGAGGATATGCTGCTTTATAACTTTACGTCGGGTTTATCGCACAAGCAAGATTTTTCAAGTACCGCTAATACCATTTTTAAGTGTAAAAACCTCGAGATATTTCTTAAAAAGTAACTTAAAAGTGTACCATTTTGATATATCTCTATGATATAAAAATTGACCAAAACGCTTAGTCACTAAATATAATTATGATGTCATAATGCCACTGAGAGTGGCTCTCGTCTTAATATAACGATGATGTCATAATGCCACTGAGAGTGGCTCTCGTCTTAATATAACGATGATGTCATAATGCCACTGGGAGTGGCTCTTGTCTTAATATAACGATGATGTCATAATGCCACTCAGAGTGGCTTTTTACTGTATATATTAAGATGTATGAATAGCCATTTAAATGAGCTAATTTAAATGACAACAAAAAGCCACTCAGAGTGGCTTTTTACTGTATATATTAGGATGTATGAAAAGCTATTTAAATGAGCTAATTTAAATGACAACAAAAAGCCACTCAGAGTGGCTTTTACTGTATATATTAGGATGTATGAAAAGCTATTTAAATGAGTTAATTTAAATGACAACAAAAAAGCCACTCAGAGTGGCTTTTTACTGTATATATTAGGATGTATGAAAAGCTATTTAAATGAGTTAATTTAAATGACAACAAAAAAGCCACTCGGAGTGGCTTTTTACTGTATATATTAGGATGTATGAAAAGCTATTTAAATGAGTTAATTTGAATGACAACAAAAAAGAAACTCAGAGTGGCTTTTTAATGTATATATTAGGATGTATGAAAAGCTATTTAAATGAGTTAATTTGAATGACAACAAAAAAGCCACTTAGAGTGGCTTTTACTGTATATATTAGGATGTATGAAAAGCTATTTAAATGAGCTAATTTAAATGACAACAAAAAGCCACTCAGAGTGGCTTTTTACTGTATATATTAGGATGTATGAAAAGCTATTTAAATGAGCTAATTTGAATGACAACAAAAAAGCCACTCGGAGTGGCTTTTTACTGTATATATTAGGATGTATGAAAAGCTATTTAAATGAGCTAATTTAAATGACAACAAAAAAGCCACTCGGAGTGGCTTTTTACTGTATATATTAGGATGTATGAAAAGCTATTTAAATGAGCTAATTTAAATGACAACAAAAAAGCCACTCAGAGTGGCTTTTTACTGTATATATTAGGATGTATGAAAAGCTATTTAAATGAGCTAATTTAAATGACAACAAAAGCCACTGGAGTGGCTTTTTACTGTATATATTAGGATGTATGAAAAGCTATTTAAATGAGTTAATTTGAATGACAACGAAAAAGCCACTCAGAGTGGCTTTTTACTGTATATATTAAGATGTATAAAAGCTATTTAAATGAGTTAATTTGAATGACAATGTTTTGTTAAAGTAACATGTTTTTAATAAAAGTTCAAACTTTGATTTGTAAACCTAAAAAACGTTGTTTGTTTATTTATTTATAAGTGACTGTAGGCTTGTGCACCAGTCGCTGTGAGTCTGTGTTGAGATCTCCAAGAGGGTGACTGTAAATATGAAGAGTCTGGTCTGATTTTGAGACTGAGATATTGAGAGGGGGAGATATATTTGGGAAGAAAAAAGGGGTGGGGTGGAAGTGGTGGGGAGGGGGATCATCGGGGTGGGGAAGGGGGTGGGGAGGGGTAAAGTCTGGTACCTGTCCCCCACTTATAATATAACAACTCGGAGAGAGAAGAGATATATTTGGGGAGCTAGAGGGAAGATATATTTGGGGAGCTAGACAGATATATTTGGAGAGGGATCTATTTGGGGGCGGGGATCATTGGAAAGGGATGGGTACAATGGGAGGGGCAGAGACGGGGGAGGGGGTAAAGTCTGGTACCCTGGCTTCTCCCCATTGGCCCTGTACTACCCCCAGACCTATGGCAAAGTCTGGAATCCCCCACTAATACCTACTCTCAGGTTATTCTGGATGGCTGCATGTCTAAGGAAACACATGCTTTATGTCAAAGGGAGATAATGTTCTGTATAATTTTTGTTTGTGACCCCCCCCCCACCTATGCCCCCACCTCCCACCACCCCCCAGGCTTGACCCTACTCATCCCTCACCTCATCTCAATGAAATCCAACTGGGAGAAATGCAAGCTGTGCGTCTTTGCCACCACGGGCAAGAAGGAGCAAATGCAGAGGGCGAAGATGGACATGGCCAACATGCTCAGCAAGTTCCGCATCAACTGCTCGGACGTGGAGGTCATCCCGGACCTGAACAAGAAGCCCAAGAAGTAGAGCCTGAGACGGTTCAAGGAGCTGTCCAAACCCTGGATGCTGGATGAGGAAGCAGGGGAGACCACAGAGAAGTTTCCTTGGAAGATTAGCGAGGAAGAAGTCACTACGCTCAACGAGAAGGTAGAATCTCGAGCCTTCCTGCGCTCAAGCACCCCCCCCCCCTCCACAGAGAAAACTATAAACGAGGGCCATTTGGGCGCCATCGTGGCTTATAAATGCTGGTACCAAATACACGATAACCAGCATGAGTGAACCAGTGAAGTGTCCCTCATTCCGGCTTCTGCATGTTTGATTATAAAGCGCCCTCTTTTGTCCATGCATGGAGACAATACACTTAATGCTTTCCCAGTGTCCACTTTACGCTAAGTCCCTGGTTTTTGTGATTTTTAGTCCAGTCTTGCAACATGCAACTTGTAAACATGATATACAAATGGACGCAGAACGCCAAAATCTGAGACAAACAAAAATTAACGTACAAAATTCCATGAGCCGTTTTGCGGATACTGCCATCTTTGAAATGGGGGGGGGGGGGCATTACAATGAAAAGACATCCCATCATTCTTAGCTACAGTTGCATGATGAGACGTATTTTCATTGTAATCCCCCCCCCCAGAAAAAAATAATTCAAAGATGGTGGTATCAGCGAAAAGGCTTATAGAGTTGTCTAAGGGGCATGGTTAACTCGCAAACGGCGGTAGGTCAATGGGTGGCGCTTTTCATGGCGGCACAATTGCTGACGTTTACACGAAATACCAAAAATTCTTTAAAAGCCGCTGGCAAAACAAGAAACTTTGTAAACAAAACTAAGGACACTTGTGTAAAAACTAAAAAGTTACTTGTGTAAAAAGGGCACTCTTTACAGAATACTTGGGGGGGGGTGTTAACCACTGGTGCAAAAAAATGGGGGCGGGGTGAGCAATAAATCTAACAGTGCTGCTTGTGACCCAGTCTGACTGAGCTACTGTGGTCACCTGATCAAAAGTGGTGATCTGATTGCCAATGTGCACTGTTGATTGACATGCAGGAAGGGTCCATTATAACCTTTTCTTTGATTTCTTGCAGGAGTCTACCTATTCCCAGGAGGCGTACTTGTTCAGCTTACATGTACATGTGCTGGCTGGAGACATTATCCAAGGATATGCTGTCAGCAGGGGACTTAATTGCATCACCTGACCAAATATGGCATCCAAATAAAAGTCAATACAAAGAAATTCACTTGAAATGATAAAGTGACAAAGGACAATTCCAACCAGTTGAAAGACCCTCCTCACTTGAATGGAATTTGTGCTTTGTTTTAATTGATTTCGTTGAGATTGTTTCTTTACCATCTAACGGGCTCACACTTTCACTGATGTTTTCAAAGTGAGTTTCTTGAATGCAATCAAGTAATACTGATTAAGAACAATAAAAGTCTTCAAATAATTGGAGTCTGTTAATCAAGAAACATTTGTCGCACTTTTGCAGGTGTTAAAACAACAGCCAACTCCACTTTTTTCATTACTGTGGGCACGTTTCTGTTTCAACTGAAAGTAATTAAAATCATGGTTTTTTTTCATAACGAAGCCAAGCGAAAAAAAGATTATTTATCAACAATCATGACAATGGTGGTGCTTTTGGTAATCCTCAGACATGTCAGAATGAGGTTTTATGCATACTGTTTTCATAGCCAGTCAATTGTTACTTTTACATAATTCTCACATAGTATAACGTTTAAAATAATGCAATCATTTAATAAAAACCAGTGTGTTCTAATTGCTTTGAATAGCATTAGAATATTTCAAACAATTGTTAATCCAAATGCAAAGCTTAAAGTCCATAAGAAAATCAGATTCAATCACTCGAGACTTTTTTCGTGACATGAAACACAAATTGATACATACATGGGATTTATTTAATTGACATTATCTGTGCTGGGCATACAGGGAACATAAGGCGAAGAAAATAACAAGTTACAGTAAATGCCGTAAAATTATCCAGGTAGGTAGCAAAATTTTGTTTGTTTGTATGTTTGTGTTTTATACTTTGTTTGCTTTAGGATACAGTTATTGTGTTCAGTTAATCTGTTTTAAATACCCAATACTACCAATAAGTTGCATTTATTTTCGGAAAAAAACATGTTATTTTATATGTTGACCAAATGTGGCAATAAAAAAATGGCGGTCAGAAACATGGCCAAAAAAATCCAGGTTGGTCGAGATAACACCATAAACACAATTTTTTTTTAGTTGTTAACATTTCTGGATACAGTGGCACTGCTTTATTGCAAACCTTTTGCTTCTAAAAAAAAAATAATGACCCAGCTTGCTTTGGAAAAAAAATCCATCAAAATACTTCCCTATTGGCCCACAGTCAACGCAATGAAAAAAAATCGTTGTCAACAAACTTAACGCATACTTTTCACTATATCTCAATACTCATGCATAAAGCTAAATATTTTGTTTTGCAAGAATTAAAAAAAAAATGGTGAATCCATTTTTGTATATAGATCGGCGCATGCGCAATGCAAAAACATTAATAATAATATTTTGTGACATTGTCATTGAACATTATTTCTTTTAATTCATTGATTATTGTTTCGGCAAAATGGAAAGCGACTAAAAAAATCAGCAACACGATGCTCGTGTATCATTATGTGTTGAATGTGTTGTGTTTATTCGGGGTAAAGGAGGAAGCCACTGAATGAGGTGAGGTGATCGGAATTACTACCCGCTATACCGTACATTGTGAGATATATCGTATCTCCACGCTGCAGAACCACCACCGCGCTCCCAGACACCTGCTCATGGTGACTTGAATCACTGCTATGGCCAGAGACAACCGCGTCGCCGTTCTTCCGGAGATAAACCCACAGGACGCTGCTGGAATCATATTTGAGCACAGAAAACATGAACACGTAGGTGCCCGGCACACCACACGTGAACGTGGCGGTCTCGAGATCGAAGCTGGTACCCGGCAGAAGCGTCTCGGTCTCCTCGAAGGGCAAACGGGTGTCGAGACTCGTAGAGGTAGCCGAGGTGTTCGTCCTTACCACGGTGAATGCTACCCGCTGGGTGGAGTCGTCTGGTGCCTCCCCTGGCTCACCCTTTTGACCTTTGACACCAGTCAGACCGGTTTGCCCGACTGAACCTTTGGGCCCAGTGTCACCTTGAGGGCCAATCGGTCCGATTAGCCCTGGCTCGCCTGCAGGACCTTTGACACCACGTGCTCCCTGCTGACCCCGAGGGCCGATCTCGCCCTTTTGACCTTTGACACCAGTTTCCCCTGTTGACCCAACAAAACCTCTTGGTCCCATCTTGCCCGGCAGGCCTCTGCCATCGTCACCCGGCTCACCTGGCTGACCTGCATCACCCTTCGACCCTTGTAAAATTCCTACAATTGCAGCTGTTTCCTGGCAGCACGTTTGGCCTGCCTGAGACGCAGGACCATCACCGTCCGAGGCAACCGGCCCAGTAACGGAAGCTCGGAGGTTGACGGAGTTACCCAGAAGGAGGGCGATTGAAAGAACGGTTGCCAAGAAGATCTTCATTCTGTTCGGAATAAAAAAGATTAACTGAAACAAATCAGGTGAGAATTTTGTTTAAATAAAATAGTGTTAAAAATAGCGACGAGTAGAGAAAGAGGAAAAAATGTTGCAACCTGATGCCACTTTTTTCTTCATTATATCATCTCAATGAAGGTTGCAAAAATTAAGACATGAATCTGGGACTAAGAAACATTTCCATTTTTGTTAGGAAATACTTAGAACATTTCCTTGATCCTCCATAAACTGTGTACACAATTGCGGAAGTGGCGTCAGGTTGCAACCCCTTTTTTTCCGAGAAAAATATTGATGTCGGATAAACTGCTGAATTATAGTCTAAAAACTCATGACAATCCGCCAACGGATTTTAAGTAAAAAAACATAAGATTGAAGAAATCACTGTTCAGAGAATGTGTTCTTCGTGATATAACAGTGGCGTATCAGGGGCTGGAGCTAACGTTGATGAAAAGCTTAATTTTTAAAATTGGTTGCCGATAGGATAAAGCTCATTGGAGCTGAAGTTTTTTTTTGGGGGGGGGGGGGAGGCGGAGCACATTTTGCCCCTTCCCAGGCCCTGATAGAATAAATAATTTAACATCACCACACCCACCTCGATGGTTCGTTCTTGAAGATCGGGTCCAAGAAGAGATCACGATGAGTTCAGTGAAGGCTGAAAAACATACGAAGGAACACTGATTACCTTTTATACTTTAGTAAGAAATAATATTTTATTATTCAATTTAGATAAACTCGTGAGTTTTTTCTCATTTAACTTTTATTCAAAGTGCCTGCATCTACTTACGACGCAGTAGTAAGTCATTCCAATTTCAAATGTCACACCTTGCTCTTTCAATATTGTTTGAAATCAACATTCACTTTTTTCCAACGCTTTTATTGAAACGTTTATTCAAATTGCCTGCACTTATGACGCAGTAGTAAGTTATTCAAATTTCAAATGTCACTTGCTCATTCAATGTTGCAGTTGTTTTCATTCAAAACTACGGAAGCGTAGAAGGGTAAAAAGAAATTAAGAATTTTTTTCCTATCTCGCCGCGGCGAGTTACTATCTCGCCGCGGCGAGTTACTATCTCGCCGCGGCGAGTTACTATCTCGCCGCGGCGAGTTACTATCTCGCCGCGGCGAGTTACTATCTCGCCGCGGCGAGTTAGTATCTCGCAGCGGCGAGATAGTAACTCGCCGCGGCGAGTTACTATCTCGCCGCGGCGAGTTACTATCTCGCCGCGGCGAGTTAGTATCTCGCAGCGGCGAGATAGTAACTCGCCGCGGCGAGTTACTATCTCGCCGCGGCGAGTTACTATGTCGCCGCGGCAAATTACTATTTTGTATCGGTGAGCGTCGGGCACAACAATTGCAATCCCTCCGGGTCCTATGGAACGCCAAAGAGGCATCGGCGTAGCCAGAGTTACTATCTCGCCGCTGCGAGATACTAACTCGCCGCGGCGAGATAGTAACTCGCCGCGGCGAGTTACTATCTCGCCGCGGCGAGTTACTATCTCGCCGCGGCGAGTTACTATCTCGCCGCGGCGAGTTACTATCTCGCCGCGGCGAGTTACTATCTCGCCGCGGCGAGTTACTATCTCGCCGCGGCGAGTTACTATCTCGCCGCGGCGAGTTAGTATCTCGCAGCGGCGAGATAGTAACTCGCCGCGGCGAGTTACTATCTCGCCGCGGCGAGTTACTATGTCGCCGCGGCAAATTACTATTTTGTATCGGTGAGCGTCGGGCACAACAATTGCAATCCCTCCGGGTCCTATGGAACGCCAAAGAGGCATCGGCGTAGCCAGGGTTTTCATCCTAAGGGACGTGGGGGGGGGGCTTGAGGTTACAATGGAGGGGCGACCCAAAATTTCATCCGAGCTGAAAGGCCGTGAGACAGGGATCCTTCACCGGATACCCGCCCAATACCCGCCCTAGTCTAGTGTCCCACATACCACTCGGCCGGGCTACTATAGATGCTCTACATTAATCCGTGTTCCACTCGCGCTCGCGGGATAACTAACTAAAACACACGGTCAACCGGAACGCTATACCATGGCCGGTTTTGCCGCAACGTTGACGTAAATATGACGTGCGCGTTATTAGCATATTAATTAGCGTGACTCTGCGTGACTTCCCGTGGGTCTTGGTATAGACCAATCGAAAACAACCAAAAAGGTTAACATTTTTTTGGGGTGGAGAACTCGTGAAGGAGGGAGTCGTAAACTTTGTAACTGCATTCCATATTGATAGAGCTTATTAATATTCGTGACGCTTGAAAGTATTGAAAAATGACGAACTCAAAGCCTATTTTTCAAATTGTAATGAAAAATACTAAACATATCAAAACGATTTTTTAGTACATAGTAGGATCATGATCTCTGAGATACGGCCTTCAAAACGGGAGTAAATGATGTTTAAAGAGTTAACCCGCGAACATCCAAATGTCTGTGTAACGGTAATTTGAGCTATTTCATTCAAATCGGTCGTAACGATCGAAAGGACGGTACATTACAGTAATTACTTTCCCCGCCCTCTGAGAGATGCAATCATAATGTTGAATAGTTGGCAGGGTCATCCTCATCCCGTACGCTAATGGATCTGGCATTCAAAGTGGATAAATCACCTGTTGCCGCCTATTGAACTTTGTTTTCTTTTTTTAATTTATTCTTAACAAAAAAAGAAAGGACAACTTTATTATTACATATATTATTTCATTCATCGGACGTACTAACTAAAGAAATTAGAACCCAGCCCTGTGTGGGTGATTAGGTTGTTAGTTTTGCCAGAAGTTGATCACAGATTACATAAATCCATCACCACTCGCCAAAATCCATCACCGATTGTGACAGTCAATCACCGATTGCAAAACTCCACTGCCTATCGATAAAGTGCATCACCGATTTGATGATCACATTAAATGCCTCTTTGGCGTTCCATAGAACCCAAATGGTATCGCTATTCGTCGTGCCTGACGTTCGCCGATGCAAAACAGTAAGTCGCCGCGGCGAGTTACTGTCTCGCCGCGGCGAGTTATTATCTCGCCGCGGCGAGATAGTAACTCGCCGCGGCGAGATAGTAATTCATTTCGCGATATCGTAATTCGCCGCGGCGAGATAGTAATTCATTTCGCGATATCGTGATTCGCCGCGGCGATATCGTAATTCGCCGCGGCGAGATAGTAACTCGCCGCGGCGAGATAGTAACTCGCCGCGGCGAGATAGTAACTCGCCGCGGCGAGATAGTAACTCGCCGCGGCGAGATAGGAAAAAAAAATTCTTAATTTCTTTTGGCCCTTCTACGCTTCCGTACAATACTGCATAAAAATGGGCAAGCGTTTTGAACACCCGGTTGAATTTAGCGAAAGTTCACAATTTTTCAGAGTATTTTCATTCACGAGTAAAAAAGTAGGCATCAAAACGTGACTTGTGCCTTGAATTTCTTGCGCTTTGGATTTCAGTACCGCTCGAGAATTCAATTTGATGCGTACGTTTGTAAAAGTAGCACATGTTCAATGACATAAGTTGCTTATGATGTTGTGTTATAGTGTTGCAAAACAGTTTAAAATTAATGACATGGCTTTTGAAAAAGTTTGATAAAGGAATTTACAGCTATTTCGAAGAAAATATTGAATGCCTAACAAATTTCAAAACAGAAGTTTAAAAATGTACGGTGTCAAAGTGATAGAAGAAAATACATTCTGAGCACTCAAAAGACAGATTTGTTTATGTAAACCAAAGTGAGCAGTTTGTTTATTGTTGTAATCACTCTGTGGAAATAAAAAAAGAGCGAATTATTAAATTTCCTTTCTTATCGCCAATACGATTGACGTTTAGCGAATCGCTAATGCCAAATTAAGTTGACCCCTGATTTTACTGCACTTACGTTGAAAATGAATACTTTTTCTATAACAAATTCGCCTACTCGGTGAAAAATCGAATAAAAAAATGGAATGTTTTTTTTTAGGACGAAAAATGCTGCCCACACGCCTATTGTTGTAAATATTCAAAAAAATCGAATGCTCTAACTGCGATCTTTTGAAGAGTAAACATTGCGACTTCATGAGTAAGTTGCGAAATTGAATGGGAAATCTATACTATGATTCACTCACGTTATAAACAATCACAAACGAATTACAACGTGATCAACAAACAACAAAGAATTGGAACGGTAATTGCGGACACAATTTGGTAAGACATGAGAACATGATTAAGAATTTAACATTATATACATGCTAACTAATCCGCTTAAACAATAACTAGCAATTGATGCAATCAATACTTATTTTCATTAAGTTATATTTTTTTTACTTTTGCGAAACTAATTGTGGGTAGATAAAACAAAATGACAATTAAACTTAGCGTGTTTCGCCATTAGTTCGAGGCACCCTGGTGAATTTGACGAGGAATCTGATTGTCTGAGAATAAAATCTAAATTGATGGTGTTGCTATACAAAAAAATGGCATGTCTAGCAACGGTTTGAGTGTCTGTATTATCAACATTGCTTTAAAGATACAGTTTCCCGTACTTCGAGTTTCACCTCCACAATTTGATTTCAATTGCTATTTTTCTAAAAATATATAATAATTATATTTACTTTTGAATTAGTAATGGAACGGAAAAAATCCACCAAAGTTTAGTTACTGAATTATTGCTTCACAAACTTTAAATTATTGGCTGTAAGACAATAATTCGCTTCTCGCAGGGCGGGTTCAATTGTGCGCAAAAATGAAAATTCCTTTGGCATGCAGACGCCCAAAATCGGATCAAAGTAGTTGTTTTTACCTTTTAATAAACAAAACACATATACACATGGACAATTCGTAAGAGAAACAAATCTATTTTGAAGAGCAAGGGGTATGCATCCTTACTTTGAATAAAGGAAATTGAATTTGAATGCACATTGGACAAATTCGATCGGGAAACCTATATTAATGATAAATTTCCTTCGAGGTCGTTTTTTGTTACAGTTTTGACAACAACGTTTATCGATGCACACAAAAAAATACAGTCTGTAAGAAGTTTTCGTGTATTTCCCCCCTTTTCGCGAAATGGTATAGTCTCAAAAGTTTCTTCCAATAGCACTAACTGCATTATCCCAGAACCGGTCTTTGTTACTCTGTGCACGTTATGCAACCGGGTTTTTTTTGCAGCAAGCTTTTTCGATAGTTGTGGGTTTTCTCTCCAGCAGCATTACAAAAGCCATGGTTGTGTGTAAATTAGGTGTTTGTAACACCTTTGGTGAATAATAGAATTCAGGTGTTTAAACAAAATTCAGGTGTTTAAACAAAAGTTACTAGGGAGTTGCTTTGCCAACAGTGAAGGAACAGTGGAGTGATTGGGTGTGTGTGGGTTTCTGACGGAAAAGTGAGAGTGATCATGAAGGAATCAGATCAGAGCAGACCAGATAGTGGTAGAAAGCAGATGTGATTTTGAAGAATTGTCTTGTGTGTGTCACTGCATGAACCTGAGCCAACAGGCATAGCAAAGCTATAGCAGGCAGTTTGTGTTGACTAGTTGAGAGCCTATTTGAGGCAGTAATATTTGGGCTTGAATTTCAAGGCCCCAGTGAGCAGTTTTGTGCTCAGTTAAACACACCAAGGAGATCTGGGATTTCAAGAAACCACACAACCGTATGTGTTTATAGCTAAACTATCCACTTGTAAATTTATCATTTTGTTGAAGAAAATAATAGTATTGTTGCTCCGATTTTATGAAAACCAGTAGTAATCTTTGAAAGGTAGACTGATGTTAAGTACCTTTGATTTATGTTGATTAAGCATACATTAAAGCATGATTAATATTAGTTTGATGATCAGACTGATGTTTGAAATAAGTGTTGGATTTTTATGATGAAGTTATACCTTTCGATAAGACAGCTGATATGTTGAATATAAGGTGTAGAACAAGATAACTGATGGATCATTGATTTGTAAATTACTGATGTCAAGTGAAAGATATTTATTGTAAGGATCACTATTTTGTAAATAGATGGCTGTCTGGTGAAGGACAAGGGACGAGCTGTAGCATTAGCTGAGGGCATCGAACTGGTGCGGCTGTAGGACACCCGACCCAGGAGGCGGTGTATCCAACCATCAACCGGCATCAGACGATTCAAGACAGTACCGTGGGCTATATCCTTAAAATGCCTGCTCCTCCCATTTAAAGATCCTTGTATAGAGTAAAATAATTTAAAGTAACTGCAGAGTGGAAGTTTGTTTAAAGATTAATTGCTATTTATTTAAAAGGAAACACGAAGGACATAATATGATCTAGAAGTGAATTAATGTAACAAGTGAAGAAATACCGGCCTACCACAGTTGTAAATAAGTGTAAATTGTTGTAAATAGAACAGATATACTGAAGGAAAAGCTTATTGTGTTTAGTGTGTTTCTTTCGTTGTTGAGGAAATAAATAGTTGTAGACTATTGGACACGAATTTAGGGAATAATCCTAACACAGTCTGCCATTAAATAATCGCTCAATTCTGACAGTTGTGTGAGGATATGTCAAATAGCAGATACTCACCCGAATGTAAAGTTCTTGAATTCTATCGCAAAAGGAATCCTCAGCACTCGAGCAGATTGCTGGCTGAAAATAATACCAACAAAAACGAGTCATTGAAAGTCAGATGGGAGATAACTTGGGGGATGGTGGGGGAGGCACAGCTGAACTGTATCAGTAAAACGCCGCAAAAAAAATCTCTGTCGGGTGAAATGTGATTTGGATTGATTATTTATTCCGGTAGGAATTCGTTCATCAACGGCCCTGACTAGACTCACGCACGGGCGGTGTTTTTTTTTGGAGAAACATCTATACAAAAACAAATTAAAATTAGTAAAGATCATTTGCAAATGTACAAAAAGTGTACTTCACAATAGAACTGGTTTCAAACAACGTGTAAAATTATTCCGCCTGATTAAGCGTAAAATAAATTAAGTAAAATGAAGGCTTTGCTGTTTGCGGTAATACCATGTGAATAATTTTGTGTTGTGTGGTTCTGAGAACAATCAGTTGTTTAAACTCGACGTTTCGAACAGTGTGCTCTGTTCGTCATCAGGAGACTGCCGTACTCTTGCTGGCGTAGATGTTTAAGTAGCACCCGGGGGGGGGGGGTAGTTCAGTGGACCGTTAAGGCGGGAGATTCTGGAAGAGGATGCTAAAAGTTGCCAGGTAGGATGCTAAAGTGGACTGTGTGCACTTACTGAAGCATGTCAGAATGATGGTGGTACAGCTAGGATGAACATCAAGGGGTGCAGAACGAGTGCCAAGGGTTTAGGGGACCCATAGGCAGAACTAATGCGGGGGATCGAACTATGGAGATTGGTTAGGCCCGTGGGTATAAAAGACCCATTGGATCTACGATGAAGGTGTGGTGGCCATCATGGAGGTGGTACCCTATGTGTTGTGGATCTGTGTTGTGTTTGTAGATGTCCATGGCCTCCCGGACTCGCCGAGGGTGCCACTGTTGGTTGCTGGTGATGAGCTGTGCTTGTTGCCAGTTGATGGTGTGGTCTTCGCTGTGGGAATGTTCGATGATGGATGACTTCTCGTAGTCCCATCGTGGGCCATAATTATGTCACATAAAGGTACACGTCACATAGAAGTCTTCTAATGACGAACAAAGCACACTGTCGACACGTCGAGTTCAAACAACTGGTTCTTCTCAGAACATCACAACTCAAAAGAGATATTATTCACAAGGTGTTACCGCAAACCTTCGAAACTGCGTTTTTTCTTTTCTCAAAAGTATAGAATGCGCTGAGATTACAACAGGTTACTAGATATACACCCATACTTCAGATTTTGATCAATTTCGTTGCTTTGAACGGAAAAAGACACCAAGGGCAAAAGATCCTATGTTCTTCTTAATTGTTTAGCATTGCTCGAATTTGAGGTTGCAGGAGTCACAACGAGCATACATATTCTGCTTTAATTAATCGATCTCATGTCAAAAAAATGTCCAAACGACTCTCATTGCCAGAAAAAGTGTGAGTACATCGCACAAGGATTTCATGTGTGACAATTAAAATGATAAAGTAACAATCGCAGCAGGGAACCTGATATAAATCACAAGTGCTTAAAGTATTTGGAATAAGTACGAATCACGATAAATTTCAATTGTTCTGAATCACAGCAGGGAACCCGATGTATTGTACCCTTGACAAAAAAAGGAGCCAAAATGTGATTAAAACCAGTCGAACCTAAACAACCGTGTTTTTGACAATAATATATTCCAAGAATTTAGTTTGCTATCCATAGCGACAAGAATCCAAATCAGTTTACGGAAAAGTAAAGAAAACAGTTATTATTCGACAATTTCGTTTTGAAAGTACAAATGGAAGTAGTAGCAGAAATATTGTCAGACAGGCATTCCTTATTTCAAACAACAAAACACTGATTTGTTTGTGTGATTGTGTACGACCCGATCACGGTTTTGAAATGCCAAGAATTATTTTATCCCTTTCTTTCCTTTTTATGTTGTTCTTTCTGTTTCTTTTCTAGGCAATAGTTCTGTACGACTTTTCTTCTCAACGGTACATGGTATAAACTGGAAACCTTGAACAAACACCAACCCTGAATCCGAAGTGAGTATATTACTCTGACGTCATGATGACGTCATCAGGTACCAATTACAAACGATTTCAATGTCAAAAGCTCATGAAAAAAGAACAATCATGTTTGCACTTTGTAATCTGATAGATGATACCTTGATAAACATTTTTGATTTTCGAAAACAAAGTCGCCTGAGCTTTCCTACCGGGGTTATACCGGTTAAATTAACGATTTATGCAAACAACTAACCTTTAATAAAAAACAAACCTAATTCCTTCGCAACGGATCAAGGAAAAAGGATGAGCTTGAACCCCGGTCCAAAAATATGAAGAAAAAAGTTGTGACGTCATCATGACGTCATCGGTTATTTCAGGAGGATTTTTTAGAGGGGATTATTAAAATAAAAACCATCATGGCTTGGAGGATAGTTTTGTAGAAGAGATTATTGAATACACAATCCATCACGGCTTGGAAGATATATTTTTGAGAAGGGATAATTGAGGAGACTACACTGTAAAAATGGTGCTAAGGATTTAAACACATATCTAAACACTAATTCTGTACCCACTTTTTCCACAAGTTTAGCATCATGACATGTTTAGATGTCCTTTTTCTGTGACACGCATTATCCGTTTGACATGTTCAATGAATAATATGTTTAGCATTTAAACACCTTCCTAAAGCGCATTTGGATATACAATCCTAAGCACATGTCCAAAACGTAAACACGTAAACACCGTCTGATGTGTTTAAATGCTAAACACTGTTTTTACAGTCTAGTCATCACGGCTAGGAGGATATTTTTTAGAAGGGATTATTGTACAGACAAACCATCAAGGCTTGGAAGATATTTTTTAGATGTGATCATTGAGGAGACTCACCATCATGGCTAGGAGGATTTTTTTAGAAGGGCTAAATGAGGATTCTTCTAACCATCATGGCTAGGAGGATATTTTTTAGAAGTGATAATTGAGGAGACTAACCATCATGGCCAGGAGGATAATTTTTAGAAGGGCTAAATGAGGAGATAACCGTCGTGGCTCAGATGGTATTTTTTTTTAGAAGGGATAATCATTGAGGAGACTAACCATCATGGCTAGAAGGATATTTTTTCAAAAGGGATAATTGAGGAGGCTAATAATCACGGCTAGGAGGAATTTTTTTAGCAAGAATTATTGAAATGAAAACCGTCATGGATTGGACGATATATTTTAGAAGGGATAATCGTGGAGACTAATCATCACGGCTAGGAGGATATTTTGAAGGGATAATTGAGGAGACTAACCATCATGGCTAGAAGGATATTTTTTCAAAAGGGATAATTGAGGAGGCTAATAATCACGGCTAGGAGGAATTTTTTTAGCAAGAATTATTGAAATGAAAACCGTCATGGATTGGACGATATATTTTAGAAGGGATAATCGTGGAGACTAATCATCACGGCTAGGAGGATATTTTGAAGGGATAATTGAGGAGACTAACCATCATTGCTTGGAGGATATTTTTTTAGAAGGGATAATTGAGGAGACTAACAATCATGGCTAGGAGGATATTTTTAGAAGGGATAATTGCGGAGACATATCATCACGGCTAGGAGGGTATGATTTTTAGAAAGGATAATTGAGGAGACTAACAATCATGGTAAGGAGGATATTTTTAGAAGGGATTATTGAATGAAAACCATCACTGCTCGGAGGATATTTTTTTGAAGGGATAATTGAGGAGACTAATCACCTTAACTTGGAGGATATTTTTTTAAAAAGATTATTGAACACACAATCCACTACGGCTTGGAAGATATTTTTTTGAGAAGGGATAATTGAGGAGACTAATCATCACGGATAGGGGGCTATTTTTTAGAAGAACTTATTGAAATAAGATGATCATGGCTTGGATGATATTTTTCAGACGAGTTTTTTTAACAGACAAACCATCACGGCTAGGAAGATAATTGTAAGATGCGATCATTGAGGAGACTTACCATCATGGCCAGGAGGATTTTTGAGAAGAGATAATTGAGGAGACTAACCATCATGGCCAGGAGGATATTTTTTAGCAGGGATTATTGAAATGAAAACCATCATGGATTTGACGATATATTTTAGAAAGGATAATTGTGGAGACTAATTATCACGGCTAGGAGGATATTTTTAGAAGGGATACTCAAGGAGACTAACCATCATGGCTAGGAGGGTATTTTTTTTTTAAAGGATTATTGAGAAGACGAACAATCATGGCTAGGAGGATTTTTTAGAAGGGATTATTGAATGAAAACTACCAAGGCTCGCAGGATATTTTTGAAGGGATAATTGAGAAGACTAATCATCTTGACTTGGAGGATATTTTTAAGAAGATATTATTGAACACACATCTCATTACGGCTTGGAAGATATTTTTTGAGAAGGGATAATTGAGGAGACTAATCATAACGGCTAGGAGAATATTTTTTAGAAGGGCCTATTAAAATAAAAACCATCATGGCTTGGAGGATATTTTTTAGACGAGATTATTGAACAGACAAACCATCACGGCTTGGAAGATAATTTTTAGATGTGATCATTGAGGAAACTAACCATCATGACTCGGAGGATATTTCTAGAAGTGATAATTGAGGAGACTAACCATCATTGCTTGGAGGATATTTGTTTTTAAAAGGGATAATTGAGGAGGCCTAATCACCACGGCTAGGAGGTTTTTTAAAGGGATAATTGTTTTGAATGTGATAATTATTAAGGAGACTAACCATCTTGGATATGAGGATATTTTCTAAAGGGATAATTATTGCGGAGGCTAATCATCACCGCTAGGAGGATTTTTTTTAAAGAGATCATTGAAATGAAAACCATCATGGCTTGGATGATATATTTTAGAAGGTATAATTGAGGAGACTAATCATCACGGCTAGGAGGATATTTTAGAGGGGAACATTTAGGAGACTAAACATCATGGCTAGGAGGATATTCTTTTGAAGTGATTATTGAAATGAAAACCATCATGGCTTGGAGGATATTTGTTTGGAAGGGATAATTGAGGAAACTAACCAAGATGAATGGGAGGATATTCTTTTAGAAGAGATTATTGAACACACAAACCATCACTGCTTACAAGTTATTTTTTTAGAATTGATAAAATTGAGGAGAATAACCATCATGGCTTGGAGGATATTGTTTTAGAAGTGATAATTGAGGAGACTAACCATCATGGCTAGGAGGATATTTTTTAGAAGTGATAATTGAGGAGACTAACCATCATGGCTAGGAGGTTTGTTTTTTAAAGGGATAATTGAGGTGACTTATCATCACGGTTAGGACGATATTTTTAGAAGGGATTATTGAAATGAAAACCATCATGGCTAGGAGGATATTTTTTGGAAGAGATAATTGAAGCGACTAAACATCATGGCTTGGAGGATATTTTCTAGAAGAGATAATTGCGGAGACTCACACTCATGACAAGGAGGTATTTTTAGAAGGGATTATTGAAATGATAACCACCTTTGCTTGGAGGATATTTCTTCAGAAGGGATTATTGAGGAGACTAACCATCACGGCTTGGATGATATTTTTTAGAAGGGATGGTTGAGGAAAGTAACTAGCATAAATGGGAGGATATTTTTTTTAGAAGAGATTATTGAATATACAAAATATCACGGCTTACAAGCTTTTTTGTTTTTAGAATGGATAAAATTGAGGAGAGTAATCATCACGGCTAGGAGGATATTGTTTTAGAAGGGATTATTATTAAGGAGACTAACCATCATGGCTAGGAGGATCTTTTCTAAAGGGAGAATTATTGTTGAGACTAATTATCACCGCTAGGAGGAATGTTTTGAAGGGATTATTGAAATAAAAACCATCATGGCTTGGAGGATATTGTTTTAGAAAGGATAATTGAGGAGACAGACCATCATAGCTTGAAGGATATTGTTTTAGAAGGGATAGTTGAGGAGACTAACCATCATGGCTTGGAGGATATTTGTTAAGAAGGGATAATTGAGGTAACTAACTATCATGAATGGGAGGATTTGTTTTAGAAGAGATTATTGAACGCACAAACCATCACGGCTTGGAAGCTATTTTTTTTTGAATGGATAATAATTGAGGAGAGTAATCATCGTGGCTTGGAGGATATTTTTTAGACGAGATTATTGAACAGACAAAGCATCACGGCTTGGAAGATATATTTTTTTTTAGATGTGATAATTGAGGAGACTAACCATCATGGCTAGGAGAATATTTTTAGAAGGGATATTTGAGGAGACTATGGCTTGGAGGATATTTTTGCTGAGAAGGGATAATTCAGAAGCCTAACCATCATGGTCAGGATGTTATTTTTCGTAGAGGTAATTAAATGACGTTTTCTTGTTTCTAATTTTGACCAAAAAGATTAAACGCATAGAAAAAAAGGAACTGTCTCCTACCAAATCACTGTTCTATTCTGATGCTTGAATGTAGAAAATATCAAATAACAGACACTCACCTAAGCACCGTTCTTGAATTCTCTCGCGGAAGCACTCTTCAACACTCGAGCGGATTGCTGGCTGAAAACAAATACCAACAAAAATATCAGTCATTAAAAATCCTCTAGGAGATAACTTGGAGTCTGGTGGGGAGGCATGGCTGAATTCCACAAGTACAATACGGCCAAAAAATGTCTGTACAGTGAAAATGTAATTTGGGTTGAATTCTACAAAATGCATCCAGCTATTGAACTTGTATAAAACTGTGTGCATCATCATGATTCAGTGCGTTTGTACTTGCGCCCTCTAGCCTATTCTGACCGGTGACACTTTTATCCTGCAATGCTTAAAAGTAACTTGATGAAACCGGAATGGCGCACTGTGAACTATAGCAAAATGCCAGTTGAACAACAAAGTTCAAAAGCACTGAGAATATCCACACAAAAATAACACAAATAAGACCGGCATTTTGAGATGTCCGGATACCTGTATACGTTCTTCCGTGACCAACTTCCGCACAACTCTTTATCTTGAATTAGTTTGAGTGATTGCCGGATGTAATGTGAGTACATTGCACTAGGATTTCATGTTTGAAAATTTAAACGATAAAGTCAATAGGAAAAAAAGGAGTGTGCTTGATCATGCAAAAAAATTTGGCCATGCAGATTATAAAGAGTCCAGGTTTTCCGAGTCCTTTTTTTTTGAAGCCGAAATGTGAAACACCGATTTTGTAGCTCCTCTGAAATATTATTTTGAATAAGCAGGTATAATAATAAATCTTTACTGTTCTGAATACACTTTACAGTGTATTATCCTTATCGATGAGGGTCCAAATGATTTTGTTTTCAAAGATTAAAGAAACCAGTCAGTATTTGGACAATTTGTTTTTGAGAGTGCACAATGGAAGTAGTAGCGGAAATATTGCCAGACAGGAATTCCTCATTTTTATTGCCTTGAAATTTGAACTCGCAAAACCGTGGTCTGCATCCGCACCAACTGTTTACATTAAGAGCTGAAATAAAATAGCTCGATAATTTACAAAAGTATTTGAAATTAACTCTTTCAGACGGGCTTTGATTAGTGCATGTTATGCACAAACAAAGCCCGTCTGAACAAGTTAATTTCAAACACATTTGTAAATTATCGCGATACTTTATCAACTCCAAAGTGGTCGTTGGGAAAAGGCACAACTTCTGGATCGGAATTAGCGCGCTGGCTTTGCTGCTAGCAAACGTGTATCAGAGTCATAGTACAAAGAAATTGAACATTTGTTCATAATTTTTTTTTTGAGTCCTCAAGCTTCCACATTTCACAAACACACAAAGACGAGGAAATATCAAGCCTACTACCGAGCTCGTTGTTTGAAAAATCATTGAATCAGCAACATTCAACAAAATCTGAATCCCGCATTGATTCAAACACATTGGGCAAAAGACAACAAATGTCTTCAGAAGAAAAATGATTGTTTCAAACACTCACCGAGCAAAATCTTGTTCTTGCAATCAGTTCTCTCTCTGGTTGTCGTCCGAAGGTGTTGATGACCTGTGGTTGATGTGAAGGGTGGACGGCCCCACATGTCTTAAATAGTGCCATCGATTTCCTGAGCAGTGACTAAAAACTCGGACCTGGATTGTGATTGCATGGCTCCTGTGCGCTGTCAATCACACATCACCGACTCGCTTCATATTAATGATATGAAAGCAATGTTAATGTCGTTGAGGCTATAAAGTCACCATAAAAACTAGTCACCGACATTGAAATGGCCGCTTCTTATTGGTGGATATTGTATGGATGTCGGTGACACATCCAAACATGGAATTTATGATTGACACACACAACCTGTCAGTCACAGACCACTCACTTGTGGTCATCGACTTGTCGTCACCGACTTGTCACCGACAAACTGTGATTGGTGGATAGACAAGTGACGTATACACCGGCCGTGATTCATTCAATGTACAGTTGGCGCTTCAGTCTATTAAATTGTGTGGATACATTTTGGATTATATGAGGAATTAAATCGTACTCAAGCCAGCGGAGAAACTTGGTCTTTACTTAGGGTAGTGCACCTGGGGTGCGTTATTTTTTTCAAAGGCTGCACTAAATGCATTATAAACGTATTATTACAACAGTTAATGTTTTAATTCAGGTTTTCAAAATGGGGCGGGAGAGGGGAGGGCTGGGGCAGGCTTCCACAGGGGGTGGGGGTATATGCCCCGTGTCCCCGTAGTTATGCCCCTGAGGTAGGCTTTGCTCCTTGATTGGGACTTTGAGAAAATAAAATACAGTTAAATAAACTTCCATGAACTTAACGCATCATATACAGCCCATGTATAATCAATCGTGGCCTTCTAAATGTGGAAAGGTTTTCTACACTGAGAGTAAGGGGTATGTGCCTCCGTTTTGGTGCTTTATCAGCGACTTTGTACGGGTCCTTTTGCAAGGAAGATCCAGCCCCACAAGGCAGAAAAATCAGCATTCTGGCGGTTCACGATCGCCCGTGTAACCGCGCCGATTTTCGATTCAACTCAATACAAAAATTAACCCGTCATCCCCAATAACCCTCAGCGAACGCGGTTTTAGGTGATTTTGTGGCCTGAATGGTTGCATCCCCTTACATTAAAAAACTGCACGGTCGCTTCAGCGTAAACCGCACCAAATATCAGGTCATATCGGTGTTTCTATACCGCTGCGCCGACATCGGGCCCACATTGGGCCCAGCAATAAAAACTGATTCACTTACAAAATCGAAAACTTGTAAAATGGAAGTATTTGTGAAATCTTGCTGCACAAATAGACAAATGCCATTGTAGAAACAGTGAATTGGAACAAATTGTAAGCTGATCCTACTCATACAAAACACACAGAACTTGAACCTTGCAAGTGAAGTTTTTCGTGCATGGTTCACGCTGCATTGCTTTGAATAAATTGGCCGTTCAGAAACATCGGCATTGTGGCCGTTTCACCCGCTTACTGCCACACCGCGCTTTTTTCCCCTTTCCATTGAATAACGCACGGTGAGCGGTCCACACATGCACCACATCAACCCCGCAGTGAACGCGGTTTGAGGGGATTTTGTGATCCGTGCGGTGCTATATCCCTCTCACATTAGAAAACAGCATTGAACTCACCACATTTCAGGCCATATCGGTGTTTCTGTAACGCTGCGCCGACGTACGGCCAGCTTTGGGCCGGCATCAAAACGGAATCGCTGAGACATTCGGAAACTCGTAAATGCAACCATTTGTTAAAATACATCAGACATGCAACAAATATTGACATGGTAGAAACAGCGAATCAGAACAAATTTAGCTGTCCTGGATGCGTGCACAAAGCATACACGAAGCGCACACGGCGTGAACCTGGAAAATGGACATTTTTGTGCATGGTTCACGCTGCATCATTATGCATAATTTGACTTCCAGAATGATTCAATATTTCAGCTGTCCATTGATCGTGTTTATTTTCAGTGTGTGTCCCGTTGAAACTGAACTGTCGACGGCTCCACAAGTACCGCCACATCAGGCCCTCAGCGAACGCGGTTTCGGGGGATTTTGTGGCCCGTGCGGTGTTGCCCCTTACATTAGAAAACTGCACGGTCGCCTAATTGGTAACTTCTGGAAACATATTAGGCCATATTAGCGTTTCAGTGCTGTTCCAGATTTATTTTCAGCGACACATTTTGTTTGTCTCAACGTAAAAAACATGAAACGCAATATACGTACTGCACCATGCAGCTTTGTATCCAGAGAGGGGGCACCTTTAACCCCCCCCCCCCTCGTCCCGGTGTCGTGCCAAAAACCGTCCGGTGCCAAATAGTGTCCGCTGAGCATGCGCAGTAGGCGCCAGACACTATTTGGCATGTAATACATGCCAAATAGTGTCCGGTGCATAGTGTCCGGGCGCCGTCGATCGAGCGAGAACAAGGGTGCACGTACGTACGCCCTGCCAGACATATTAAGCTGGAAAAATCAGACAGTATTTTGCAGGAAAAATCGGACATTTTTTTCGCAGGGAAATCGGACACTATTTAGTATTTGGCAGGAAAAATCGGACGTTACTTTTATTTAACACGTTACTTTTATTCGTTCATTTATTTATTCCTTTATTCGTCACTTCATTTCTCCATTTCGTTCTCTTGTTTCAATTTGTTCTTTTAATGAATGCAATACACATTTTGCACAAATTTAATGTTTAAACTATTAGGGAAACCAAGTCAAATAGTTATCACAGATAACAAGGAAAACGTTAAAACAGATTGTAAAAAGCAAATTCAGGTGAAAAGAGATCTTTTCTATACGATGTATTGACAGCTCGACTAGGCACGCAATAGGATGCACGCTAAGCGCGGACACTATTTGGCAAGCGTCCGTAAACAATGTGACGTCATAGACGCATGACCAATCAGATCGCATTATGCTAATTAGCGGACACTATTTGGCACCGGACGGTTTTTGGCACGACACCGGGGTTGAGACGGTTTAAGGAGCTGAACAAACCCTGGATGCTGGATGAGGAAGCAGGGGAGACCACTGACAAGTTGTCTTGGAAGATCAGCAAGGAGGAGTCACTACGCTCAAAGAGAAGGTAGAATCTCCTTCTTGCGCTCAAGCACCCCCCATACACTGGAAACTAAATGCGGGCCATTTAGGCGCCATTAATATTGTGGCTTGTAAATGCTGGTACCCATACATTATACACACAGTAGCCAGCATAAGTGAACCAGTGTACTGTCCTTCATTGCGGCTCCTGCTTTATCGGCTATTACACGCGCCCTCTCTGTCCATGCATGGAGACAATACACTTGGAGCTCTTCCCAGTATCCTCTTTACGCTTAGTCCCTTGTTTTTGTGAATTAAGTCCAGTCTTGCAACATCTGTTAATTGTGTCCAACCTTTGACATTCTGGTGGGTGAGTATTGATCACTTTCAATGCAAATTGAACAACTCCTAATTAGTTCATTTTATTTGCCAAGTGAAACTCGACATATTAAACATCAATATACCAGTCCATTTTCCACCTAAAATCTTTGTGTTTTTCCTTTCAGACCAACAGACAGATACGGATCCGTGAATTGTTTCTCCAACATTCCGAGGAGGCTCAGCTCATTGTCATGTAAGTACACAAAGCCACTACTAACTCAATAGACTCAATTTCATGGTTTAAGCACACAATTCTGTGCTGATGATCCTCAATCTGTGCTTACAGCACGCTAGCACAGAATCCTGCGCTATCCCTGTAAGCACAGAAGTAATCCTCTCTATTAGGCCCAACTGATTGTTTACACTTTTGCAAAAGCCGTAATTTACGAAAGCCCATTAGCGCCACTGCAAGTATATATGTTGCGGATTATTTAATTTGTTATTACGGATTATTTAATTCGTTATTACGGATTACTAATTCGTTATAACGGATTATTTAATTCGTTTTTACGGATTATTAATTCGTTATTACGGATTATTTTATTCGTAATTACGGATTATTAATTCGTTATTACTAATTAATCATACGTTCTGAGTCATTACTCGGCAAGTATGGCACAGGAGTGGTGCCGGTGTAAAGCAAACGCTGTATGCAAAGATAGCGCCGCCTAGCGGCGCTATATACATAGGCCCCTGGTCACGTGCTGTCTACGTGTGAGAACATCAGACTTAATTCGTAATAACGAATTAATAATCCGTAATAACGAATTAAATAATCCGTAATAACGAATTAGTAATCCGTAATAACGAATTAATAATCCGTAATAACGAATTATATAATCCGTAATAACGAATTAGTAATCCGTAATAACGAATTAATAATCCGTAATAACGAATTAAATAACCCGTAATAACGAATTATTAATCCGTAATAACGAATTAGTAATCCGTAATAAAGAATTAATAATCCGTAATAACGAATTAATAATCCGTAAAAACGAATTAAGTAATCCGTAATAACGAATTAATAATCCGTAAAAAGGAATTAAGTAATCCGTAATAACGAATTAATAATCGGTAATAACGAATTACATAATCTGTAACATATATACTTGCAGTGGCGCTAATGGGCTTTTGTAGTAATTTCTAAGTGTCATGCAAAAATGTCTGTTGTAGTGTTGGCAATTCCCATGAAAATAATGAGTGGCTAATCTAAGGGCACTTACGCAAACCTACTCGCTATAGCAGAAACTAGCGTGAAATCCTAAACAGAGTGGATCTAGCTTTGGCTGGAGGGGGGGGGGGTGCGATGTCGAGTTTGGGGGGGGGGAGATCTGGAAAATGTTTCGATTAATCTCCTTCTTTTAAATTTTTTAAATCCTTTTTCCTCATTAACAAAGTAAGCCCCCTAGCCTGCATTAATTCGTCCAAGTCACGATATTTAATACTTGATAAAATATTCTTGTATAAAAAAAAAAAAATTTAACAAAAATGGAAAAAACAACAATGTATCCTCCTAGCGAAGATGGTTAATATCCTCATTAATTCCTTTCAAAAATATCCCCCAGCCAAGATGGAACTTATAGCTTTCTCCATAATTCCCTTCTAAAAATATCCTCCTAGCCATAAATCCTTTCTAAAACAAATATCTTCCTTACCATGATGGTTCGTCTCCTCAAAATTCCCTTCTTAAAAAATGTCCTCCTAGCCAAGATGGTTGTAGCTTTCTCCATAATTCCCTTCTTAAAATATCCTCCTGGCCATAAATCCTTTCTAAAACAAATATCTTCCTTACCATGATGGTTCGTCTCCTCATAATTCCCTTCTTAAAAAATGTCCTCCTAGCCAAGATGGTTAGTCTTAATTCCCTCTAAAAATGTCCTTTTGGCCAAGATGGTTAGTCTAATTCTCTATAAATCCCTTCTAAAACAAATATCTTCCTAACCATGATGGTCCGTCTCCTCCATAATTCCCTTCTTAAAAAATATCCTCCTAGCCACGATGGTCAGTTTCCTCCATAATTCCCTTCTAAAAAATATCCTCCTAGCCAAGATGGTTAGACACTTGCAAGGGTTTTTGTAACTTTGGTAGATCAAGTTTTTGGCCATGACATGTGACACCGGCCGTTAAAAACACGCAGTGCATACGGACTATACATGTACATGTACATACAGTACATTTTCAATGCCGCGCATGCTGTACACAA
The DNA here is from genome assembly GCA_029964075.1 of Patiria pectinifera. Taxonomy (NCBI): domain Eukaryota; kingdom Metazoa; phylum Echinodermata; class Asteroidea; order Valvatida; family Asterinidae; genus Patiria; species Patiria pectinifera. Next base: position 4,434,137 of record CM057129.1, on the reverse strand, counting down.
TACGTTCATGGGATGCAATGCGGGGCCTGACGCGGGGGCAACCGGCTCGGCAAGTGCTCGATCGGCATCGGTTGCGGCTGTCGGCTGTGGCGACGGGCGAGAAAACAGATCGACATTAAAAAAAAAAAAGCGTACGGCGGCCATTAACCCCCTCTCCCCCAGCGTACGGTTTGTACGCTCGTGAAAATGTTGATAATTGTGAACGGCCCCTTACCAATATGGTCGTCTTCTCAGTAATTCCCTTAAAAAAAGTTTGGGTCTTGCGCGTAACTTTGTACATACCTGTCCCAAGTTCTTTCCACTGACTATCCCTATTGCTGACTATGATATATGTCTATATCTTTTATAAATAGTCATCATGCTCATTCAAAGGCATATTCATAGAAAGGTCGAAATCTCCTTGCTGCCACGGTGTCAGATTTAACGTTTGGTATACCGTAAGGTATATCTAGGTTGTGTTAACTTCAGGTTTACTCAGATCTTAACGATAACCAAGTTAACGATCATTTAAAATAACAATCAACTTTTTTTTCTTTTTCTGAAGGCTGGTACAAGGACAAGATTTTGCCCAAGATGGAGTTCTGTGCTATTGGTTCTAGGTCGGGTGATGAGCCACGTAGAGCCCACATCCTGGCGTTCTTTATCACAGCTGCCTGCATAGCCATTGGTAAGTCAACACAATCTTCCTTCTTGTGATATTTGCAGAGTCGCATAACCTTCAATTTAGGATCACCAGATAATCAATGATAAATGAACGTAGCTCGTCTATAGAAGCATATGTTCACTTAGCCATTATCCAAATGATTAAAAAAAGCACTAAGCATAATCCAATGAACCCAATAGTCCCTGCCCCTCAAAGTGCGCTGCCTGTTACTCCTTATACCGCCCCAAACCGCCCCAGCACTCTATGGTTGTATGGATTCATCCAGGAATAAATACAGTGTTGTACAATGGAATACAGAATTCTACCAAATATGACACTCATTCTTTAGAAACTGAACCGCACAAGCTCGCACATGAGGTGTTGCTGATCGCTGACAACATCAAAACCAAACTGCATTATACACATATTTCTGAATTTTTAAAAGTGGGCAAGTATCTATTTGATTTTTAAAAGGAGGGTATACATTTAGATGGCGTTGGAATCCTATAGCTTAATAAGAAATCGCCCAAAGCCAATGATGAAACCACGGATTGGAAAATGCGTTTAAAGTCTGGTTCCGGAATATTATTTTGTGCGTTCCAGAACCACAAGGCGGGAGTCTGTGACACGTTGTATGTTTGTACACTACAAGCGGCGGCTGTACCGAACTGTATTCGCAAATAAGTAACATGAACATAAATTCTGCATGAAATTGTGACTCGAGTCGACTCGAGTCATTACAACTCTGACCATGTGCCTATTCTGGACATAGACATTGACAAAGTGGGAGACTAAACACAATGGAGCTTGGTAGCTCAGTTGGTATAGCACTGGAACGGCAATCCGGAGGTCCCAGGTTCTATTCCCTCTTCCTTTCAATTTGTGGATTGTTGTATTTCCCTGTACAGGCCACAGATTATTGCATTGACTGGTCGCCCTGGATGCAGGCCTGCCCTGGTTCACTTCGTCTCCCGCATCACCAAGAGCACAAGCCTTCTCATATGCGGAGCAGTGCTGATCATAAGTTATTGCTACAGTCGCAGGTTTTGTGTGATTTGATGAAAGCTTATCCTTATGAAACATTATGATCATTAAACAAGATTTGTCCAGGTTTTTGGCTTTTTGCAGCGTTAACGTTGGTCTTTTCCAAGACCTGGACACAATTTATTTAGAGCAAATGCATTCAAATTTTCCTTCCTGATTGGTTTCCATCTAGATTGGTGGGTTGGGTGAGATCAAGACCAACACAATCATCAAGGAGCTCTCGGAACCCTGGATGCTGGATGAGGAAGCAGCCCGGAGACCACGGAGAAGTTTCCTTGGAAGATCAGCAAGTAGTGCAGAATGATTCACATGTTAACTGATGCATGCAAAATAGAGAAAAAAAGTAAATGTTTAAGACTACCATCCCACCGTATATTTTTAGGCTATAGAAATGTCAAACCCCCCAAAACAGATTTTTACCTACCCTACCACACAGTTGGTTTTTTTTATATGTAATAGAAAACACCACACTTTTTGTTCTTGGTTGGCCTTATTATTTTAATATATGTTTCAGTCTCCAGTTCATTTCATGGAGCCTTTCAGAGATCTCCCAGGTTATTCTGGATGGCTGCATGTCTAAGGAAACACATGCTTTATGTCAAAGGGAAATAATGCTCTGTATAATTTTTGTTTGTGAACCCCCACCTCCCCCCCACCTCCCACCGCCCAGGCTTGACCTACTCATCCCTCACCCCATCTCCATGAAATCCAACTGGGGAAATGCAAGCTGCGGGTCTAATGCCACCACGGACTAGAAGGAGCAAATGGACAGGGAGAAGATGAACATGTGCTCAGCAAGTTCTGCATCAACTGCTCGGACGTGGAGGTCATCCCAGACCTGATCAAGAAGCCCAAGAAGTAGAGCCTGAGACGGTTCAAGGAGCTGTCCAAACCCTGGATGCTGGATAAGGAAGCAGGGGAGACCACGGAGAAGTTTCCTTGGAAGATCAGCAAGGAAGAAGTCACCGTGCTCGAAGAGAAGGTAGAATCCCCTCCTTGCGCTCCTAACTGGAGTGCCTGTCCTGCTTAGTTTTGTCTGCTTGTGGGAGTCATTGGTGAGTTTTGATATATTTTTCTGTGTATTTTCTCATTAAGTGTATTATTAAGTTTTTAGAAGTTTTGAAAGGTCTTAGCATTGTTCAGAGTTTTGACAATTAAGTTTTATAAAGTTCATGAGCAGCCTTTGGTGATTCTAAGTTACCAGTTGAGTTTAGTGACTTGGAGAATTTTTGCTTCTTTTTAATATGATGGATCCTGATAGTTGGAGTTTTGGGATTTTGTAGGAAAATTGTGTTGTCACAAGAAGGTTGAATTGACTTGGTGTTTTATTTCTCCATGGATTTCTTGACCTATTTTACTTCAGTGGTTGATACATTGCATTGCCTTTTGATTATTAAGTTAATTGTTGATTTGATACTTTTTCTTTTGACTTCTGATTTCACTTATTTTGGATGGTGTTTTCTTCATTACCTTTATTGTTTTATTGTGCATGTATAAAGCCAAGAAGAGTGTTCCAACAGACTTATTACTGATTTATTAGTTTGCCATGTTTATTCATTAGTTAGACTTGTCTAAGCTGTTCGTTTACTGTAGACCTGCATTTCTTTTATTTTGTATTTAGCCACCGGTTGCATTTAGTTATTCTTATCTGCTTTGGACCTTTGCAAGTTTACTGTGTAGGAATGTTGAATTACCCCCTTGGTGATTAGTCCCACCTGGCATTCAGAAGACAGGGACCATCGTTTATCGTGCTCATTAAGTATTCACAAGAGATTTTGGTGTTCTTGGCAAGACTGTATAGCAGGTCCACAGGGCATTGTTTATATTACTTTAGACCTAGTGTAGCCCAACTTTGTATGCTTTGTGTATTTTTTCCTGGCAAAATTCTTAAAAGTATATTCCTTTTGTATTTTTTTGTGTTTAGATATCATGGGCTCTGTCTGAACACACTCTAAGGCAATCCGCTATTGGCACTGTGTTGGTTTATTTATTTTTTTTCCGTCTTCTTTAGTTTTTTTTGGTTGGGTTTATTTACTTTTCATTTCCAATTACTTTTTGTTTCGAATTTGAGGTTTTTTTTCCAAATTGTAAGACAAATAAAAATTAACGAACAAAATTCCATGAGCCGTTTTGCGGATACCGCCATCTTTGAAATGGGGTGGGGGGGGGGCATTACAATGAAAAGTCATCCCATCATTCTCAGCTACAGTTGCATGATGAGACGTATTTTCATTGTAATGCCTCCCCCCTCCCCGTAAACAATAATTCAAAGATGGCGGTATTGGCGAAAAGGCTTATAGAGTTGTCTAAGGGGCGTGGTTAACTCGCAAACGGCGGTAGGTCAATGGGTGGCGCTTTTCATGGCGGCACAATTTCTGACGTTTACACGAAATACCAAAAATTCTTTAAAAGCAGCTGGCGAAACAAGAAACTTTTAAAACAAAACTAAGGACGCTTGTTTTAAAACTATAAAAGGTCACTTGTGTAAAAAGGGCACTCTTTACAAAATAATCGGGGGGGGGGGGCACTGATGCAAAAAATGGGGGCGGGGTGAGCAATAATTTCAACAGTGCTTGTGACCCAGTCTGACTGAGATACTGTGGTCACGTGATCAAAAGTGGTGATCTGATTGGCCAATGTGCACTGTTGATTGACATGCAGGAAGGGTCCATTATAACATTTTCTTTGATTTCTTGCAGGAGTCTACCTATTCCCAGGAAGCGTACTTAGGATATGCTGTCAGCAGGGGACTTAATTGCATCATTTGACCAAATATGCTATCTAAATAAAAGTCGATACAACGAATTTCACTTGAAATACCATAAAGTGACAAAGGACAATTCCGACCAGTTGAAAAACCCTCCTCACTTGAATGGAATTTGTACTTTGTTTTAATTGATTTCGTTAAGATCGTTTCTTTACCATCTAACGGGCTCACACTTTCACTGATGTTTTCAAAGTGAGTTTCTTGAATGCAATCAAGTAATGCTGATTAAGAACAATAAAAGTCTTCAAATAATTTGGAGTCTTTTGATCAAGAAACACTTGTCGCACTTTTACAGGCTTTAAAAACAACAGCCAACTTCACATTTTTCATTCATGTGGGCACATTTCTGTTTCAACTGAAAGTAATAAAAATCATAGGTTTTTTCATAACGAAGCCAAGCGAAAAAGAGAGTATTTAATGGTGGTGCTTTTGGTAATCCTCAGAATGAGGTTTTATGCATACTGTTTTCATAGCATGTCAATTGTTACTTTAACATAATTCTCACATATTATAACGTTTAAAATAATGGAATCATTTAATAAAAACCAGTGTATTCTAATTGCTGTGAATAGCATTAGAATATTTCAAACAATTGTTAATGCAAATGCCAAGCTTAAATTCTATAAGAAAATCAGATTTAATCACTCGAGATTTTTTTCTGACATGAAATAAAAATTGATACATACATGGAATTGATTTAATTGACATGATCTTTGCTGGGCGTACAGGGAACATAAGGCGAAGAAAAAAGCATGTTACAGTAAACGCCGTAAAATTATCCAGGTAGGTAGCAAAATATTTTGTTTGTTTGTCTGTATGTCTTTTATACTTTATTTGCTTTAGGATACAGTTATTGTGCTTAATTAATCTGTTTTAAATACCCAATACTACAAATAAGTAGCATTTAATTTTGGGGAAAAAACATGTTATTTTATATGTTGACCAAATGTGCCAATAAAAAAATGGCGGTCAGAAACATGACCTAAAAATCCAGGTTGGTCGAGATAACACCATAACACAATTTTTTTTTAGTTGTTAACATTTCTGGATACATGGTGGCACTGCATTGCAAACCTTTTGTTTCTAAAAAAAAGATGACCCAGCTTGCTTTGAAAAAATATTCCACCAAAATACTTAACGCATACTTTTCACTATATCCCAATACTCATGCATATAAAGCTAAATTTTTTGTTTATGCAAAAGTCAACAAAAAAAATGGCAAATCCATTGTTGTATACAGATTGGCGCATGCGCAAAGCAAAAACATTAATAATGATATTTTTTGACATTGTCATTGAACATTATTTCTTTTAATTCATTGGTTATTGTTTCGGCAAAAATGGAAAGCGATTAAAAAAATCAGCAACACGATGCTCGTGTATCTTTATGTGTTGAATTTGTTGTGCTTATTCGGGGTAAAGGAGGAAGCCACTGAATGAGGTCTTGTGCCAGGAATCACCATACGCCGTACCGTACATTATGAGATACATCGTATCTCCACGCTGCAGAACCACCACCGCGCTCCCAGACACCTGCTCATAGTGACTTGAATCACTGGTACGGCCAGAGACAACCGCGTCGCCGTTCTTCCGGAGATGAACCCACAGACGGCTGCTGGAAGGATAGTTGCACACAGAAAACATGAACACGTAGGTGCCCGGCACACCACACGTGAACGTGCCGGTCTCGAGATCGAAGTTGGTACCCGGCAGAAGCGTCTCGGTCGCCTGGAAGGGCAAACGGGCGTTGCTAAGCGTATCCGAGCTGCTCGTCCTCACCACGGTGAATGCTACCCGCTGGTTGGAGTCGTCTGGTGCCTCCCCTGGCTCACCCTTTTGACCTTTGACACCAGTCAGACCGGTTGGCCCGACTGAACCTTTAGGCCCAGTGTCACCTGTACGGCCTTGGAGCCCCAACTGACCTTTAACACCACGTGCTCCCTGCTGACCCCGGGGGCCGATATCGCCCTTTTGACCTTTGACACCAGTTTCCCCTGTTGGCCCCACAAAACCTCTTGGTCCCATCTTGCCGTCGTCACCCGGCTCACCTGGCTGACCTGCATCACCCTTTGACCCTTGTAAAATTCCTACAATTGCAGCTGTTTCCTGGCAGCACGTTTGGCCCGCCTGAGACGCAGGACCATCACCGTCGGAGGCAACCGGCCCAGTAACGGAAGCTCGGAGGTTGACGGAGTTACCCAGAAGGAGGGTAATTGACAGAACGGTTGCCAAGAAGATCTTCATTCTGTTCAGAATAAAAATGATTAAACTAAAACAAATCAGGTGAGAATTTTTTTTAATAAAATGGTTGCAAAAAATAGCGACGAGTAGAAAAAAAAGGATAAAACGTTGCAACCTGACGCCACTTTTTTCTTTATTATATCTTCTCAATGAAGGTCATTCATTGCAAAAATTAAGACATGAATCCGGGCTGGGACTGAGAAACATTTCCATTTTTGTTAGGAAATACTTAGAACATTGTCTTGATCCTCCATAAACTTTGTATACAATCGCGGAAGTGGCGTCAGGTTGCAACCCTTTTTTCCGAGAAAAATATTGATGTCGGATAAACTGCAGAATTGTAAAAACTCATGACAATCCGCCAACGGATTTGAAGAAAAAAACAACACATAAGATTGAAGAAATCACTATTCAGAGAATGTGTTCTTCGTGATAACAGTGGCGTATCAGGGGGCTGGAGCTAACATTGATGAAAAGCTTAAATTGGTTGCCATTGCATGCCGATAGGATAAAGCGCATTGGAGCTGTAGTTTTTTTGGGGGGGGGGGAGGCAGGGCACATTTTGCGCCTTCCCAGGTCCTGAAAAAAATAAATAATTTAACATCACCACACCCACCTCGATGGTTCGTTCTTGAAGATCGGGCCCAAGAAGAGATCACGATGAGTTCAGTGAAGGCTGAAAAACATACGAAGGAACACTGATTACCTTTTATACTTTAGTAAGAAATAATATTTTATTATTCAATTTAGATTTTAAACTCGTGAGTTTTTTTCTCATTTAATTTTGATGGCCCAAATTGTTTTGATGGCACATTGTTGGATTTCTCACAATTTGACTGATGCTTGAGATTAGTCCGATATTTCTATTGAAACCTTTATTCCAATCGCCTGCATCTACTTACGACGCAGTAGTAAGGCATTCAAATTTCAAATGTCACTTGCTCATTCAATATTGCAGTTTTTTTCATTCAAAACCGCATAAAAAATGGGCAAGCGTTTTGAATACCCGGTTGAATTTAGCGAAAGTTCACAATTTTTCAGAGTATTTTTATTCACAAGTAAAAAAGTAGGCATCAAAACGTGACTTGTGCCTTGATTTTCTTGCGCTTTGGATTTTAGTCCCGCTCGAGAATTCAATTTGATGCGTACGTTTATAAAAGCAGCACATGTTCAATGACATAAGTTGCTTAAGATGTTGTGTAATAGTGTTGCAAAACAGTTTAAAATTAATGACATTGCTTTTGAAAAAGTTTGATAAATAAAGGAATTTACAGCTATTTCGAAGAAAATATTGAATGCCTAACAAATTTCAAAACAGAAGTTTAAAAATGTACGGTGTCAAAGTGATAGAAGAAAATACATTCTGAGCACTCAAAAGACAGATTTGTTTATGTAAACCAAAGTGAGCAGTTTGTTTATTGTTGTAATCACTCTGTGGAAATAAAAAAAGAGCGAATTATTAAATTTCCTTTCTTATCGCCAATACGATTGACGTTTAGCGAATCGCTAATGCCAAATTAAGTTGACCCCTGATTTTACTGCACTTACGTTGAAAATGAATACTTTTTCTATAACAAATTCGCCTACTCGGTGAAAAATCGAATAAAAAAATTGAATGTTTTTTTTTAGGACGAAAAATGCTGCCCACACGCCTATTGTTGTAAATATTCAAAAAAATCGAATGCTCTAACTGCGATCTTTTGAAGAGTAAACATTGCGACTTCATGAGTAAGTTGAGAAATTGAATGGGAAATCTATATTATGATTCACTGACGTTATAAACAATCACAAACGAATTACAACGTGAGCAACGAACAACAAAGAATTGGAACGGTAATTGCGGACACAATTTGGTAAAACATGAGAACATGATTAAGAATTTAACATATGATATACATGCTAACTAATCCGCTTAAACAATAACTAGCAATTGATGCAATCAATACTTCAATACTTATTTTTCATTAAAGAGAATGTACAGCATTTGCTTTTGCTGTAATTTTCAGAAATAAATGGATTTGGAGGATTAGTATGTTATAGAAAATATTGTTAAACTGACTTGTTTCACGTTTTGGGCTTGTAGATGCTGGAAAAACCAGTTCGTGTAGTCTGGTTCCCTGACCTCACTTAAGATGAAACAGAGCAATGTATAGACTTTGGGAAATTTTCAGGTCAGAGATAAACAAGTTAGCAGGCCTGTACCGCTTCACAGCTGCGTAATTAATTGCAAAGAAAAGTCAGAATAACTAAATATAAAAAATAAGGAACATTTTTTGAAAAAAGCCAGTTTTCTCCTACGCTGGTCGGCCGACCAGCGTTGGAAAAATACAGTTTTTCTTGAAAATGTCAGCACACCAGGAGCCACGATTTTCAAGGATGCTTTAGACTGTCATTCCCTAACAATTCAGTAAGGTATTTCGTGATTATTTGATCATTTCGTTTTTTGATGTTTGCAAATGTTGTATCTTCCCTTTAAGTTATTTTTTTTTTACTTTTGCGAAACTAATTGTGGGTAGATAAAACAAAATGACAATTAAACTTGAGCGTGTTTCGCCATTAGTTCGAGGCACCCTGGTGAATTTGACAAGGAATCTGGTTGTCTGAGGACAAAGACGCAAAATTTAAATTGATGGTGTTGCTATACAAAAATGGCATGTCTAGCAACGGTTTGAGTGTCTGTATTATCAACATTGCTTTATAGATGTAGTTTCCGTACTGTTTTCGAGTTTCACCTCTACAATTTGATTTCAATTGCTATTTTTCTAAAAATATAAAATATATTTACTTTTGAATGAGTAATGAAACGGAAAAAAAATCCACCGAAGTTTAGTTACTGAATTATTTCTTCACAAACTTTAAATTATTGGCTGTCAGACAATAATTCGGCTCTTGCAAGGCGGGTTCAATTGTTTGCAAAATGAAAATTCCTTTTGCAGACGCCCAAAATCAGATCAAAGTAGTTTTTTTATCTTAAAACAAAACACATATACACATCGACAATTCGTAAGAGAAACAAATCTATTTTGAATAGCAAGGGGTATGCATCCTTACTTTTAAGGAAGGAAATTGAATTTGAATGCAAATATGACGAATTCGACCGGTAAACCTATATTGTCGATAGTTCTTTTTTATAATCTGTTATGCTAAAGTTAAAAAAGATTTCTACTCAAATATTGGCTAAATATCACTTTCCGCTTTTTCTTCTGAATATAACGTTTTTGAATTCTCTCACGAAAGGAATCCTCAGCACTCGAGCAGATTGCTGGTTGAAAATAATACCAACAAAAACGAGTCATTGAAAGTCAGATGGGAGATAACTTGGGGGATGGTAGGGGAGGCATAGCTGAATTGTATCAGTAAAACGCCGCAAAGAAATCTCTGTCGATGAAATGTGATTTGGATTGATTATTTTTTATTCCGGTAGGAATTCGTTCATCAACGGCCCTGACTAGACTCACGCACGGGCGGTGGTTTATTTTTTGGAGAAACATCTATAGTCAAACAAGTTAAAATTAGTTAAGATTATTTGCAAATGTACAGAAAGTGTACTTCACAATAGAACTGGTTTCAAACAACCTGTAAAATTATTCCGCCTGATTAAACGTAAAATAAATTAAGTAAAATGAAGGCTTTGCTGTTTGCGGTAATACCATGTGAATAATTTTGAGTTGTGTGGTTCTGAGAACAATCAGTTGTTTAAACTCGACGTTTCGAACAGTGTGCTCTGTTCGTCATCAGGAGACTGCCGTACTCTTGCTGGTGTAGATGTTTAAGTAGCACCGGGGGGGGGGGGGTAGTTCAGTGGACCGTTAAGGTGGGAGATTCTGGAAGAGGATGCTAAAAGTTGCCAGGTAGGATGCTAAAGTGGACTGTGTGCACTCACTGAAGCATGTCAGAATGATGGTGGTACAGCTAGGATGAACATCAAGGGGTGCAGAACGAGTGCCAAGGGTTTAGGGGACCCATAGGCAGAACTAATGCGGGGGATCGAACTATGGAGATTGGTTAGGCCCGTGGGTATAAAAGACCCATTGGACCTACGATGAAGGAGTGGTCGCCATCATGGAGGTGGTACCCTATGTCTTGTGGATCTGTGTTGTGTTTGTAGATGTCCATGGCCTCCCGGACTCGCCGAGGGTGCCACTGTTGGTTGTTGTTGATGAGCTGTGCTTGTTGCCAGTTGATGGTGTGGTCTTCGCTGTGGGAATGTTCGATGATGGATGACTTCTCGTAGTGCCATCGTGGGCCATAATTATGTCACGTAAAGGTACACGTCACATAGTTCTCTCCTAACGACGAACAAAGCACACTGTCGACACGTCGAGTTCAAACAACTGGTTCTTCTCAGAACCACACAACTCAAAAGAGATATTATTCACATGGTGTTACCGCAAACCTTCGAAACTGCGTTTTTTCTTCTCTCAAAAGTATAGAATGCGCTGAGATTACAACAGGTTACTAGATATACACCCATACTTCAGATTTTGATCAATTTTGTTGCTCTGAACGGAAAAAACACACCAAGGGCAAAAGATCCTATGTTCTTCTTAATTGTTTAGCATTGCTCGAATTTGAGGTTGCAGGAGTCACAACGAGCATACATATTCTGCTTTAATTAATCGATCTCATGTCAAAAAAATGTCCAAAAGACTCTCATTGCCGGAAAAAGTGTGAGTACATCGCACAAGGATTTCATGTGTGACAATTAAAATGATAAAGTAACAATCGCAGCAGGGAACCTGATATAAATCACAAGTACTTAAAGTATTTGGAATAAGTACGAATCACGATAAATTTCAATTGTTCTGAATCACAGCAGGGAACCCGATGTATTGTACCCTTGACAAAAAAAGGAGCCAAAATGTGATTAAAACCAGTCGAACCTAAACAACCGTGTTTTTGACAATAATATATTCCAAGAATTTAGTTTGCTATCCATAGCGACAAGAATCCAAATCAGTTTACGGAGAAGTAAAGAAAACAGTTATTATTCGACAATTTCGTTTTGAAAGTACAAATGGAAGTAGTAGCAGAAATATTGTCAGACAGGCATTCCTTATTTCAAACAACAAAACACTGATTTGTTTGCGTGATTGTGTACGACCCGATCACGGTTTTGAAATGCCAAGAATTATTTTATCCCTTTCTTTCCTTTTTATGTTGTTTTTTCTGTTTCTTTTCTAGGCAATAGTTCTGTACGCCTTTTCTTCTCAACGGTACATGGTATAAACTGGAAACCTTGAACAAACACCAACCCTGAATCCGAAGTGAGTATATTACTCTGACGTCATGATGACGTCATCAGGTACCAATTACAAACGATTTCAATGTCAAAAGCTCATGAAAAAAACAACAATCATGTTTGCACTTTGTAATCTGATAGATGATACCTTGATAAACATTTCTGATTTTCGAAAACAAAGTCGCCTGACCTTTCCTACCGGGGTTATACCGGTTAAATTAACGATTTATGCAAACAACTAACCTTTAATAAAAAACAAACCTAATTCCTTCGCAACGGATCAAGGAAAAAGGATGAACTTGAACCCCGGTCCAAAAATATGAAGAAAAAAGTTGTGACGTCATCATGACGTCATCGGTTATTTCAGGAGGATTTTTTAGAGGGGATTATTAAAATAAAAACCATCATGGCTTGGAGGATAGTTTTGTAGAAGAGATTATTGAATACACAATCCATCACGGCTTGGAAGATATATTTTTGAGAAGGGATAATTGAGGAGACTACACTGTAAAAATGGTGCTAAGGATTTAAACACATTTCTAAACACTAATTCTGTACCCACTTTTTCCACACGTTTAGCATCATGACATGTTTAGATGTCCTTTTTCTGTGACACGCATTATCCGTTTGACATGTGCAATGAATAATATGTTTAGCATTTAAACACCTTCCTAAAGCGCATTTGGATATACAATCCTAAGCACATGTCCAAAACGTAAACACGTTTAGTTTCACAACATTAAAATGTGGTAAACGTTTAGAATTGAAACACATTCCTAAACGTATTAAACTGTAAACACCGTCTGATGTGTTTAAATGCTAAACACTGTTTTTACAGTCTAGTCATCACGGCTAGGAGGATATTTTTTAGAAGGGATTATTGTACAGACAAACCATCAAGGCTTGGAAGATATTTTTTAGATGTGATCATTAAGGAGACTCACCATCATGGCTAGGAGGATTTTTTTTTAGAAGGGCTAAATGACGATTCTTCTAACCATCATGGCTAGGAGGATATTTTTTTAGAAGTGATAATTGAGGAGACCAGTGTTGTAGTCGAGGCCACAACCTCCGAGGCCAAGGCCGAGGCCACAACCTCCGAGGCCAAGGCCGAGGCCGAGGCCGAGGCCACAACCGTAAGGCCAAGGCCGAGGCCACCACCTCCGAGGCCAAGGCCGAGGCCGAGGCCGGCTGTCAAAACATGTAATAAAATATAAATCACTAAAACAAAGCTAAGATTATGTTGGAGTTTTAACATCTTTTTATTTGAATTTACTGAGTTTTGGAGTGCCTGGCTTACAAATTTACAGCTTGCAATGGGTTTCCTCTTGTAGGGAGTCCGGCGAATTTTATATTTTTAGGTAAGAAATCTCACGTTTTGTATCACTGCAAGCAAATTACACAACAAAATCAATGGCGTTTGAATCAGGCTCATAGGTGTTTGCCCTTTGGAGATACAACAATTTAAATGGCCAAATTTTGAGTTTTTATTCTGTAAGATTTACATTATTTACTTTTAGCATGTTTTATAAATCTTATTTTCACAACCTATCAAAATGCTTAATATCATAGGAATGCCCATTAAATAAACAACAACTTGATTTTGGAATCAGTTTTTTACCACTCATAACCAAAAAGTTTCGACCCCCCCCCCGACCTTCGCACTGTCCAGGCGCGCGCCGAGCAAACACCGCGATGCGACCAGACAATGCCAGTCGGCCCGCCGTTACGCACGGGCAAAGCATAGTTCCAATCCCGCTCCACAAAACGGGATAAGTGTCCACGCATTATCACTGTTAATACCGCGGTATACCAGACAAAGTCTGGCAATGGCCAATCCCGCTCCAAACAACACGGCAACACGGAACATGCGTGCATGATATCACTCAGTTCATCAAAATGACCATGAATTCTCGGATCATCCGATTTGAATCCAATGGCTTCGAAGAATTTTAAGATCATGGCAAGAGGTAGGGAGTCCAGAGGTTTTGGCCGTATATCTGTAACCACGCAAAATTAGTCAATTTCAGACCGTGCTTATACATGTAATAAGTATCAACATGGCTCTAAAAATACATAAAAGTATCCTGGTACCACGAGGAATACTGATTCCTATTATTAAAACATTCATTCAGAAGTTCGCATTCATTTGGATGGAAAAACGAATTCTGAAATCGCGCTTTCCATATCGACCATTTGCGCCAAACATTACCGTGTGAGCCGGAACTTTCATTTAAATCACCGTGTAAAAATAAAATCTACTTGATAAATCGTAACTATTTTTATCATATCTTTATGAAAAAAATGGTACGGACTAGTACACTCGATCGTACCCAGAAAGTTCAGACTTTTACTGAAACAGTGGCCTATAAAAAAAAAAAAATTAAGCTTGCCGCTCCTTGCCGCAAATCATTTTTAATGGTCGGGGTACAGAGGCGAAACGAGAAAATGTTGTACAATACTGCAACCAGACTAGTCTACTACCACATGTTATTGTACGCAGATGGGATTGGTGCCAGACTTATGTAGTCTGGCACGCGGTAACAGTTATAACGTTTGCACGCACGTAGAAAGCTGAAGCGCAGGCTAGGCGAAGATGCTACGTACGTGAGTACGTTCAATGCAACCATTTCCAGTTCATTCGTGTGTACATTGTATATGCGTTCGTTTCACGGAACCCACTGCGGCAGATTCTCGAGGGTTTGGTACGGTAAAAAATAAAAATTAATTAGAATAGAAAACACATCAAAATGGGCGGCCTCGAGCCGGCCTCGACCGATTCGCCGAGGCCGGAAGGCTCCGAGGCCAAGGCCAAGGCCGAGGCCTTGCACCTCCGAGGCCAAGACCGAGGCCAAGGCCATGAAAATCGGCCTCGAGGCCGGCCTCGAGGCCGAGGCCGGCCTCGAGGCCTCCAACACTGGAGGAGACTAACCATCATGGCCAGGAGGATATTTTTTAGAAGGGCTAAATGAGGAGATAACCGGCGTGGCTCAGATGGTATTTTTTATTTAGAAGGGATAATCATTGAGGAGACTAACCATCATGGCTAGAAGGATATTTTTTCAAAAGGGATAATTGAGGAGGCTAATAATCACGGCTAGGAGGAATTTTTTTAGCAAGAATTATTGAAATGAAAACCGTCATGGATTGGACGATATATTTTAGAAGGGATAATCGTGGAGACTAATCATCACGGCTAGGAGGATATTTTGAAGGGATAATTGAGGAGACTAACCATCATTGCTTGGAGGATATTTTTTAGAAGGGATAATTGAGGAGACTAACAATCATGGCTAGGAGGAACTTTTTAGCAAGAATTATTGAAATGAAAACCGTCATGGATTGGCCGATATATTTTAGAAGGGATAATCGTGGAGACTAATCATCACGGCTAGGAGGATATTTTGAAGGGATAATTGAGGAGACTAACCATCATTGCTTGGAGGATATTTTTTTAGAAGGGATAATTGAGGAGACTAACAATCATGGCTAGGAGGATATTTTTAGAAGGGATAATTGCGGAGACATATCATCACGGCTAGGAGGGTATGATTTTTAGAAAGGATAATTGAGGAGACTAACAATCATGGTAAGGAGGATATTTTGAGAAGGGATAATTGAGGAGACTTATCCTCACGGTTAGGAGGATATTTTTAGAAGGGATTATTGAATGAAAACCATCACTGCTCGGAGGATATTTTTTTGAAGGGATAATTGAGGAGACTAATCACCTTAACTTGGAGGATATTTTTTTTAAAAGATTATTGAACACACAATCCACTACGGCTTGGAAGATATTTTTTTGAGAAGGGATAATTGAGGAGACTAATCATCACGGATAGGGGGCTATTTTTTAGAAGAACTTAATGAAATAAGATGATCATGGCTTGGATGATATTTTTCAGACGAGTTTTTTTAACAGACAAACCATCACGGCTAGGAAGATAATTGTAAGATGCGATCATTGACTTACCATCATGGCCAGGAGGATTTTTGAGAAGAGATAATTGAGGAGACTAACCATCATGGCCAGGAGGATATTTTTTTAGCAGGGATTATTGAAATGAAAACCATCATGGATTTGACGATATATTTTAGAAAGGATAATTGTGGAGACTAATTATCACGGCTAGGAGGATATTTTTAGAAGGGATACTCAAGGAGACTAACCATCATGGCTAGGAGGGTATTTTTTTTTTTAAAGGATTATTGAGAAGACGAACAATCATGGCTAGGAGGATTTTTTAGAAGGGATTATTGAATGAAAACTACCAAGGCTCGCAGGATATTTTTGAAGGGATAATTGAGAAGACTAATCATCTTGACTTGGAGGATATTTTTAAGAAGAAATTATTGAACACACATCTCATTACGGCTTGGAGGATATGTTTGAGAAAGGATAATTGAGGAGACTAATCATCACGGCTAGGAGGATATTTTTAGAAGGGATTATTCAAATAAAACCATCATGGCTTGGAGGGTATTTTTAGATGAGATAATTGAACAGACAAACCGTCACGGCTTGGAAGATAATTTTTAGATGTGATCATTGAGGAGACTAACCATCATGACTCGAAGGATATTTCTAAAAGTGATAATTGAGGAGACTAACCATCATTGCTTGGAGGATATTTGTTTTTAAAAGGGATAATTGAGGAGGCCTAATCACCACGGCTAGGAGGTTTTTTAAAGGGATAATTGTTTTGAATGTGATAATTATTAAGAAGACTAACCATCTTGGATATGAGGATATTTTCTAAAGGGATAATTATTGCGGAGGCTAATCATCACCGCTAGGAGGATTTTTTTTTAAGAGATCATTGAAATGGAAACCATCATGGCTTGGATGATATATTTTAGAAGGGATAATTGAGGAGACTAATCATCACGGCTAGGAGGATATTTTAGAAGGGAACATTTAGGAGACTAAACATCATGGCTAGGAGGATATTCTTTTGAAGGGATTATTGAAATGAAAACCATCATGGCTTGGAGGATATTTGTTTGGAAGGGATAATTGAGGAAACTAACCAAGATGAATGGGAGGATATTCTTTTAGAAGAGATTATTGAACACACAAACCATCACTGCTTACAAGTTATTTTTTTAGAATTGATAAAATTGAGGAGAATAACCATCATGACTTGGAGGATATTGTTTTAGAAGTGATAATTGAGGAGACTAACCATCATGGCTAGGAGGATATTTTTTAGAAGTGATAATTGAGGAGACTAACCATCATGGCTAGGAGGTTTGTTTTTTAAAGGGATAATTGAGGTGACTTATCATCACGGTTAGGACGATATTTTTAGAAGGGATTATTGAAATGAAAACCATCATGGCTAGGAGGATATTTTTTGGAAGAGATAATTGAAGCGACTAAACATCATGGCTTGGAGGATATTTTCTAGAAGAGATAATTGCGGAGACTCACACTCATGACAAGGAGGTATTTTTAGAAGGGATTATTGAAATGATAACCACCTTTGCTTGGAGGATATTTCTTCAGAAGGGATTATTGAGGAGACTAACCATCACGGCTTGGATGATATTTTTTAGAAGGGATGGTTGAGGAAAGTAACTAGCATAAATGGGAGGATATTTTTTTTAGAAGAGATTATTGAATATACAAAATATCACGGCTAACAAGCTTTTTTGTTTTTAGAATGGATAAAATTGAGGTGAGTAATCATCACGGCTAGGAGGATATTGTTTTAGAAGGGATTATTATTAAGGAGACTAACCATCATGGCTAGGAGGATCTTTTCTAAAGGGAGAATTATTGTTGAGACTAATTATCACCGCTAGGAGGAATATTTTAAAGGGATTATTGAAATAAAAACCATCATGGCTTGGAGGATATTGTTTTAGAAAGGATAATTGAGGAGACAGACCATCATAGCTTGAAGGATATTGTTTTAGAAGGGATAGTTGAGGAGACTAACCATCATGGCTTGGAGGATATTTGTTAAGAAGGGATAATTGAGGTAACTAACTATCATGAATGGGAGGATTTGTTTTAGAAGAGATTATTGAACGCACTAACCATCACGGCTTGGAAGCTATTTTCTTGGATAATAATTGAGGAGAGTAATCATCGTGGCTTGGAGGATATTTTTTAGACGAGATTATTGAACAGACAAAGCATCACGGCTTGGAAGATATATATTTTTTTTAGATGTGATAATTGAGGAGACTAACCATCATGGCTAGGAGGATATTTTTAGAAGGGATATTTGAGGAGACTATGGCTTGGAGGATATTTTTGCTGAGAAGGGATAATTGAGAAGCCTAACCATCATGGTCAGGATGTTATTTTTCGTAGAGGTAATTAAATGACGTTTTCTTGTTTCTAATTTTGACCAAAAAGATTAAACGCATAGAAAAAAAGGATCTGTCTCCTATCAAATCACTGTTCTATTCTGATGCTTGAATGTAGAAAATATCAAATAACAGACACTCACCTAAGCACCGTTCTTGAATTCTCTCGCGGAAGCACTCTTCAACACTCGAGCGGATTGCTGGCTGAAAACAAATACCAACAAAAATATCAGTCATTAAAAATCCTCTAGGAGATAACTTTTAGTCTGGTGGGGAGGCATGGCTGAATTCCACAAGTACAATACAGCCAAAAAAATTCTGTACAGTGAAAATGTAATTTGGGTTGAATTCTACAAAATGCATCCAGCTATTGAACTTGTATAAAACTGTGTGCATCATCATGATTCAGTGCGTTTGTACTTGCGCCCTCTAGTCTATTCTGACCGGTGACACTTTTTTCCTGCAATGCTTAAAAGTAACTTGATGAAACCGGAATGGCGCACTGTGAACTATAGCAAAATGCCAGTTGAACAACAAAGTTCAAAAGCACTGAGAATATCCACACAAAAATAACACAAATAAGACCGGCATTTTGAGATGTCCGGATACCTGTATACGTTCTTCCGTGACCAACTTCCGCACAACTCTTCATCTTGAATTAGTTTGAGTGATTGCCGGATATAATGTGAGTACATTGCACTAGGATTTCATGTTTGAAAATTTAAACGATAAAGTCAATAGGAAAAAAAGGAGTGTGCTTGATCATGCAAAAAAAAATGGCCATGCAGATTATAAAGAGTCCAGGTTTTCCGAGTCCTTTTTTGTTTGAAGCCGAAATGTGAAACACCGATTTTGTAGCTCCTCTGAAATATTATTTTGAATAAGCAGGTATAATAATAAATCTTTACTGTTCTGAATACACTTTACAGTGTATTATCCTTATCGATGAGGGTCCAAATGATTTTGTTTTCAAAGAGTAAAGAAACCAGTCAGTATTTGGACAATTTGTTTTTGAGAGTGCACAATGGAAGTAGTAGCGGAAATATTGCCAGACAGGAATTCCTCATTTTTATTGCCTTGAAATTTGAACTCGCAAAACCGTGGTCTGCATCCGCACCAACTGTTTACATTAAGAGCTGAAATAAAATAGCTCGATAATTTACAAAAGTATTTGAAATTAACTCTTTCAGACGGGCTTTGATTAGTGCATGTTATGCACAAACAAAGCCCGTCTGAACAAGTTAATTTCAAACACATTTGTAAATTATCGCGATACTTTATCAACTCCAAAGTGGTCGTTGGGAAAAGGCACAACTTCTGGATCGGAATTAGCGCGATGGTTTTGCTGCTAGCAAACCGTGTATCAGGGTCATAGTAAAAAGAAATTGAACATTTGTTCATAATTTTTTTTTTGAGTCCTCAAGCTTCCACATTTCACAAACACACAAAGACGGGAAAATATCAAGCCTACCACCGAGCTCGTTGTTTGAAAAATCATTGAATCAGCAACATTCAACAAAATCTGAATCCCGCATTGATTCAAACACATTGGGCAAAAGACAACAAATGTCTTCAGAAGAAAAAGGTTTTGTTTCAAACACTCACCGAGCAAAATCTTGTTCTTGCAGTCAGTTCTCTCTCTGGTTGTCGTCCGAAGGTGTTGATGGCCTGTGGTTGATGTGAAGGGTGGACGGCCCCACATGTCTTAAATAGTGCCATCGATTTCCTGAGCAGTGACTAAAAACTCGGCCCTGGATTGTGATTGCATGGCTCCTGTGCGCTGTCAATCACACATCACCGACTCGCTTCATATTAATGATATGAAAGCAATGTTAATGTCGTTGAGGCTATAAAGTCACCATAAAAACTAGTCACCGACATTGAAAT